>CM037879.1:123248879-124508891 GCA_021292165.1 Shinisaurus crocodilurus
CAAACGCCGCCCCCCGCCGGAAGAAAAATAGAGAGAGGGAGGGGGGGGAAGAAACTTCAGGCGCCCCCCTGGATCTGGTGTCCTGGTGAGAGCGGCGGAGAGGGGGCCTCCGTGCGCCCTCCCCAGCGCGATGGCACCGCGCTCCGAGCTGGCCCCCGCAGCCAGCCAGCCAGCGCAGCTCGGCCGGCTGGCCGCGAAAGGGCGCTTTCTCAAGGGGCCTCCGTGATTCAAACGGAGGTTCAGGCGGGAAGAGGATCGCTCGCGCCCCTCCCCTTCCGAAGTGGGGCTTCAGCGGCGGGAGCAGGTACGTGACGGGGGTGTCTGGGGGTAGCGTGGGGGTGGCATGGGGGTGTCTGGGGGGGCTGCGGCGCGCGCGGCTTCGACGGGGGAGGGGCTTCGGCGGCGTGGGTGCAGGTACGGGGGTGGCGGGTGGGGTGTCTGGGGGTGGCGGCAGGGGTCCTGGGGTGGAGGGTGGTGCCTGGCGGGTCCCTTGCGGTGGCGGCGGGGGTCCTGGGGGGCCGCTGACCCACGTATAAGTCTAGGGGGCATTTTTCAGCACAAAAAATGTGCTGAAAAACTAGACTTAAAGTCGAGTATATACGTAGTTGAAATCTGATTTCAAGATGTGCACCTCTGTGGGGTGTTAGAAAACATATTAGACGTCAGTTACTGTCTCTTTCTCTCTTGCTTATCAAAGTGACAGCTGAGAAACATGTTAGTCTAGTTGAAATATTGTAAGTTAATTTTTAAGCTTAAGTCAGTACAGTATAGCTGAGCTTGCAGATGTATCGATAAGAAAGGATAATGTGGCTTTTGGAGAATGCAAAATATGGGTATCTTTGGATGAAAAGGCTTTTTCCTGTTCTTAATTCTTTGCTATAGACAGCTTCATAAGATATGTTTGGCAGAATAAACTGCATATATTTGCATTCTCAGAAAAGTCCCTTGAGTCATGATGTGGTTCTTGAGCAGTTTCAGAAAGAAAATCAATTTTAGATATCATCCAGCTCCTGTACTCACTTTCTCAAGACGGATTTACTGTGATTTATATAGGAGATATATGGAGGAGAAAAACGGGATGTCTTGCATGTTCTTTTGATGTGTTTCTGTACTTTGTACAATAGTATCTTTTCTGAGAGGAGTGTGTAATCAGGACTGGATTAGTTACTATGAAGCCAGACATGCCTTCACTTCTCCTCTCTCCAGATTGTAGTGGCTAGAGTGTTGGACTAGAACTGGGGAGATCTGGGTTCAAATCCCCACTTGGCGCTGAAGCTCACTGGGTGACTTTGGACCAGTCACTGACACTTAGCCTAACCTACCTTACTGGGTTGTTGTGAGGATAAGATGGAGAGGAGGAGGATCATATATGCCACCTTGGGCTCCTTGGAGGAATATAACTGTCACAAATAATAAATAAAAATTATGGCAGCCTCCTAATGTTGTTACTTGGGAATGCTGGATAGAGATAAGGTTAGTTTTGCCAAATACAGCAAGTATCTATTTCTATGAAAGTCATAGTAATCCATCTGAATCTGGAGATACATGTGTGTAGAGCCAGCTGACTAAAATTTGGATCATGTTTTCAAACCCAATGTTTGACTAGGAGTGTCTTTTTACAGGGCTGGGCAACCTGTGACCCTTCAGATGTTGGACTTCAACTCGTGTTATACCTGACCATTGGCCATGCTGGCTGCGACTGACAGGAGTTGGAGTCCAACAACATTTGGAGGACCACAGGTTGCCCACTCCATGCCTATCAGAATGTCCCACCCCCAAAAGACAAATGGTTGTGGATGGATTCCTGATAAATCTTGGGCAGTTTCCTGGTGGTCTTGTGGAAGCGCTTGCTGACCTTTGTAATGCAAAAATGTCTCTGGCAGCTGACACAATCACACCTGAGCACCTTCATCTTTTGTTACAGTGTGTTCAGATTTCTGATTCTCTGGGGAGTTGGTGGCAACAAACAGCATGGATGATGGTTGAGTGATGGTGGTGGAAGACACATAACATATCCAACCAGACATGTGTTAGAACTCATTTTAGAGTCTATTTATATATACCAGTGACTGGTCTTCACTGACTGGTATATATTCTGCTTCTAATCCTAGTATTCATTGATGGGCTTATACCTCCAGCTTGGGCCAATTATATATTAAAATACATGATTATTAGATTTTGATTAAAATAGCCAGCCTGGCAAAAGTAACTAAATACATCAGTATAAGAGAAGTGTTGGACAAAAAAATGGTAATTTAAGCTCATTTTTTAAACCTCTTACTTTAATGTTAAACTAAGCTCACTTAATATTGAAATCTGGGTAGTCAAATCAGATTTTCAGACTGTTGCTTATTGTATTCTAATGCTGTTGTATTCTCTGTGTTTATTTTTAGGGTGCAGTGTTCTTGGAAGGCATATCAGTTAAACGTGTAACCCAAGTAACAACTCAACCAAAGCTAGGAGAAATACAACAGAAATGCCAGCAGTTTTGTGGCTGGAAAGGGTATGGAAGCAAATGTTTTTAAAATGTAGTTAGTATAATCTAGAAACAGGAACGTGTTGTGTCAGTTACAGTAATACTTTTTTTTTAGGCAACAAAAATGAAATATCACAATAGCAGGCATCTTTAGATAAGAGGCTATAAAAACATTTTTTCCTTTGAATTGATTGATTCAAACATCTTGATCACAATATGAAAAATAAAAATGACATGGTAACATACACTTTCATCTAAACTTGCACAAGATTGAAACCGTATATTTGAAATTGTGTGGAGAAACCTACTGGTCTGTTCAAACAAATTGTGATAATACAACAGTGATTTGACATACAATCCTATGCTTGTTTACTCAGAAGTAAATTTCATCAAGTTCAGTAGGGCATATACCCTATTGAGTGAGTTTAGGATTGCAGCCTTAAAGTTATAAAAGTCCTGGCTAACTGGGAGTTTTACATGCGATGCAGATGTTGGATGAATGTTTTTGGCTCAAGGTATGAGTCTGAGAACTCCTTTATAAACTCTTTTCATAACCTCATTTTCCCACTAACAATAACAAGTTGCTTACTGTTTAGCGATGTTTGTGGCATTTATGGCTTATTTAATGTTTTTCTTACATTTCTGCCTCTTTATTTGAATTTTATAACATCTCATTTTCCTTAATGGTGCATATTCCTCTTCAAAAATGCTGACATGCCTTTCATGATTTATGCCACATGCAGTCACAAGTTGCTGTTAACATAATAAATATTTTAGAACTTATTATTGATTCAGTTCTACTATCTAGTTCAATGTTTCTGTATTGGACTAAGTCAATACAGTATTCTTGGGTGGCACTTGCTACTGCTAATTTATTTGTAGATATCAAAAGCAGTAGTCATAAATCAGCACTTAGTCTAAAATACTTTTTTGTCTGTTAAAGGAAATGAGATAAGAACTTCCACTTCAGCTTCCTTTGCAGGCTTATGAAGGCAATTGTCAATGGCTTTTTCTACGGTGGTGCACAACAGCTATCAGACATTGCCTAATTTCACTTTGACTGATGGTGGGCAAACCTTGATCTTAAAATCAGCAAGACTTAACTGAAGTTCCAAATGTACTACATTTTGTAGTTCCAAATGTAAAGTGCTCACAAAGGGGCACATTGCTAGTGAGTTCCCAGTGTACTAAATTATACCTCCTTTCATAACAAAGGCTACTTGCAATTTAGAACTTTATGAAACTTGAGCAGAAAGTATGTGGGTTGCATCCCCCCTCCTTTGGCCACAGATCGGAAATATTTTGTAAGTGCTTACAGCTTATTTTGGAAGACATTCCTGCTTGAAAGTTACTATTGCAGGAAAGCCAATTGCTAAGAATGGGCTCAAGAAAGGAGATTATTGGTGCCAGATACTAATAACAGCCCTTTTCCCACCCTTTAGGACTGGGTTCCCTGGAGCACAACCTATTTCTATGGATGAGCAGAATATTAAACTCTTAGAGCAGAAACCATACAAAGTAAGCTGGAAAGCAGATGGAACTCGGTACGTTGAAATTTCTTTATAAATTATAACTATACCAAGGAAGCCCAGAACAACATAAATTGCTCTGACACATCAATTTTTTTGGTACGCATCATGCATGACCTTGTGGGTGTGAGTATTTTCTGCTACACAGCTTTACAGCTTAATGAATTAGATCCCTTTTGCAGTTGCTGCAGTTTTTTTCCTTCCTCCCCCCCCCCCCCGACCAGTTTTTGCCATCTCTGAAGTGACAGCCAGTGACAGCCCTGTCAAAGTGCCCAAGCGGCATTTTGGAGCAGCTGTCTCTGGTTTGCTACCCTTTTGTTGTTGTTGTACCCAAGATTTGCGCAATTTTTTTGCGAAATGCTTAGCCTTGCCTTGTCAATGCCCTGGATGGTGCCTCATGTCAAAGTACAGGAGGCACCATCCATGGACATTGACAAAGGAAGGCTACAAATAGGTTATTTTGTTGCTTTGCTTCTCATTTGACAGCTGTCAAATGGCGAGCTGTCAAGTGAGAAATGAAGCTGCAAGGGGCTGGCAAAAGGGGGTGTTGTGTAGATCACCCCCTTCCCAGTGAGATCCTCTAGTTTTTGTTTGTTTGTAACTGACTGTTCTCAGTGTCCTCCACCTTTTCCACCCTTTACTGAGACTCTAGGTGCTCGGAAAAGTGTGAGGCACCCCATTTATGGGAACACAGAGTTTTGACAGCTGTCCAAACTCAGCCTTCCTTTTAAAACAGGGCTAATCAGTTTTTTTTTTTTTACAGGGACATATACAGATTTCATGGCTGTATATGTCCCTGTCAAGAAAGGGGTTGTCACTGCCTGTCACTTTGGAGATCGCAAAAAGTGATCTCTGGGGGGCGGGGAAAGAGGGAAAAGGGAAAACAAGCTGCAGCGACCACAAAAGGGGTCACTGTTGGCTCAGGGGACACTGAGCCAGTGATGGTTGTTCCAAAGTGCTGCTTGGGCACTTGATGGAGCGGCTGTCACTGGTGGTGTTTATTCATATATTCATATATTCATAGATCATAGAGTTGGAAGGAGCCTACAAGGCTATCGAGTCCAACCCCCTGCTCAATGCAGGAAACTAGAGGAGGGGTCTCCCATCCAAGTAATAACCAGGCCTGACCCTGCTTAGCTTTCCACGCTCAGACAAGTTGAGCCAGCATAAGCCACAGGCCTGTATATTTCTGGCCCTTTTCATTGCAAAATCATTAGTTGGTTTAACTGCACAAACACACACTTTGTTCTAGAGAAGGATCTGAGCCAGCAGCTCACTATTCAGAATGTTGCTTGTTCTGCTTTAATAGTTCTGATTGACTTCAGCACAAGATTTGGACAATAGGTACATAGATACAGGGAAATAAGTTTCCCTAAATATCCTCAAGCATGAGCTGCATTCTAGTCTCAATTTTTTCCTCATGGTAATGAGCTGGCAGCCTGGGATGGGATTCCGCTGGATCTCCAGGCTCTGGAAAAGTATACCCTTCCTATCCACCCATGCTTCTGCCCTGGAAATACATACAAGTGCATTTTAATCATGATGTGCTTGCGTATTTGTGTTTTAATTTAATTTATCTGCATGTACCCTCTTGTTTTCTGACTTGGAGTTTGGGGAGAAGAAGATCCTCAGATATACTTTCAATGTCTGTACAATTTAGCTTTTAAACCTTTGCCACTAAATGTTCCATGAAATGAATTGTATAATGAATTTACTGAAATCAGTTTTTATTAAGCTGCTGCTGTCTCTGAAATATTTTTATGCTAATATATTCATGAGAAAGAGATCTAAAAGGCAAACTAATTTTTTTCTATTATAGAAATTGTTCTTGTGGCCCTGATATGGGATATAATACTAGATGTCAGGAGTAGCTGAGGGAAGTATGGTTTTACAAATGTATCCAATTTGGAAGGGACTAGGTTATCAGAACTGAAATTGTATGAATAAGATAATTATCACAGTATGGTGAGATGAGTTCTCTACTTGCTGCTGCTATTGGCTTTTTTAATGAAAAGTATAATTAGCCCAGGTGGTTAGTGGCTTCCTTCAGTCCCTAGATACGTATCTCATTAATAATGTTTGTAGCAGATGTTTGTTGTAATGAGTGGAGTTGAATGTTTAGTCTGGAATAGTGTGAGGAAGGTAATGGGGCACCCATCTTTGCGAGAATAAAACTACTGATAATATTAAAAAGGGTTTTAGTTGTCTCTGAAATAGATGGCACTACTGAAAAGGCAATCCTACTGCATTTTATGTTTAGAAACTTGCAAACTGACCAAAACCCGTTAAGTGATGTCAAATCTTCAGGCAAATATGATCATTTTGCTTTTGGGATGCTTGTAATTTCCTGAAATTATGAAGAGACAGACACTGTTTAGCTTGAGGGAATTGTTTTCAGAAAGGCAATTCCACATAAAATAGACAGTTCTGGAAAATAGCTATTGTATTTTAATGACATGTGCATACTGATTACCCTGTAACAAGCATAAGTATTTTTAAAAAACCTGGTCTAAATGTGAACATGCAAGCTCAGTCTGTCCTTCCATGCAGGTACTGTTGTTAGTTTGAAACTAACTAGCTTGTGACTTGTGCTCATCAAATTTTGGTAACTTTTGGGTCTTCATTTGATGGTAAACTGTTCAGCACAAAATCACATTGCTTGCACATTTTTATCAAATACACAGACATTTTATAAATTAATAAGCACAAGGAATGAGGCAGTACTTGTTTCTTGAAACAAAATGGTAGTTGGAATGAATTAGGTAAAAGAAGCCATTTCTTAGCAATGCTGTTAATGAAATTGGTTCCTGTCTGTCCATATTGTTACTGCATCTCTGAGGACTCAGCATTTCCACAATTCTCTAAAGGTAATGGGTTTTCTGTGTTGGCTACAATATTTTAATGTAGGGATGAGATGATTTCAGGGTTGTAGGATCTTTTGTTGTTGTTGCCAGAACCTTAAGTAGTGCAAAACCCCAAGTAGTGGCAAGGGGTGGAGGAGAGCAGGGTACATCTGAGTGTATGCTCCGCCTAGGATTTATTTTCAGTACCAGAACTGAGCTGAACAGTCCTTTCATACAAAATCCATTCCTAGGTTTGTGTCCACCCCACACTTCACGCTTCCCGGCCGTGTTTTCTTAGTTTCATCCTAATTTAGTCCTAATTCAGGATTATGCAGAAGTAAGTTCCAATATGTTCAATGGGATTTACTCTCTAGTATAGGACTGTAAATGATATAAAAATAAATATAAAATGATATTTTTGTGCTGGCTATCTTACACTTTTCACTTAAAAGTGGGAAAATATCTACTTTTGAGTGGCTGCTCCATGTCCCTTCATAGATAAATTAGCAGGTCAGACAGAAGGGTCAACCTATGCTTTTTCCTCATGTGCTAGTTTTTTATGTGGGGCTTTTTAAGGGGGAAGGTACTGATTGAGAGAGGAACCATAGCTCATTGGTAGGGAACATCACTTGAATGAGGTGGAGGTGATGGGAACGATCCCTCAGAGTCATTGGCAGTCAGAGTAGATATTTCAGGGCTAGATAGATAAATATTCTGACTTGGTATAAGGCAGCTTCCTTAGTTATAATGGTAAAGTTCCCTAGCAGCTTGCAGGAATTTTTTTTACCATTTAATTCTGCTGAATCTGTATAAAGCTACCCCAGTGGTGTTCCTCTGCTGGCAGAAGGCTGTTTGGAGGCTTCTGTCAGTGGGATGCAGAGGGAGGTGATTTTCACTGATTCCCCCTCCCTGTTGTAGCCTCCTGTAGCCCCCCACATCTGTTCCAGAGGTTTGGGGACCCTTCAGAACGCTGTGAGAGGTGGCATCTTCCCCATTCTGTTGACAGAAGCCTCCACCGGTTCAAAGACCCTTCTGTCTGTGGAGAAACACCATTGGATACAACCCTTTAATTTTATTTTTATTGAACCCCGTAAGTTTATTTTTATTGAAGTTGTAGAAACCTAGGGCAGATGCACTAAAATCTGCAGATTTTCATGTATAATGCAATAGACTGCTGTTGTTTGTTAATACAAAACACAGTTTTATTCTGAAAATATATTGCAAGGAGAGAGGTTGCTACCTTGGAACCATTCATAATCCCCATATTTCTGAGAGATTTAGCTTTGTATCTTCTCTATTTGTTGCTCTTGGGGAAAGCATTGTAGGGTGCAATCCTATGCATGTTTAGACGTAAAAAGTCCTACAACTCCCAGCATACAGAATGTAGGAATTTTTATGTCTAAACATGCATAGGATTGCACCTGTAGTGACTTTGGCATCCCATATAGCAGTGCTATAAGACCTCTGAAAGGCTTTGCAGTGTACATCTAGAACAGTGGAAGACTTCACTATGGTGTTCTGATTTCGAGCACAGTGAAGATATTACCATAACAACCCATTTAAAAGATATCTAAGTAAATAGATATTGTACACTGGGAGCAAAAGAAGCCACAGGATGTACTTGATCTATTTAGTTGGTATATTAGTCGGATTTTCTTAGTTTTTAAAGTTGGATTTTCTTAGGTTTGATGCAAAAAAGAAAAAAGAAAACAATTTCCCTATCTGAATCCTCCTAGTTCTCTGTTTTCATAATCTCAAGAACAGAAGTAGAGTAACTACAGTAAACATGCTAATTTTAGAAGTTGAAGAGCTAGATTTATCTTGGTTTTGAATGTATTTAAAATTAACACATTCGGATAGCTTAAATTACATATATAATTGGATTTGGAGATCCATAGAGTAAATAAACAAGCTTTTATATCACTTGAATGAATGTTTGAGTTGCAAACATTAATTTTTCTAAAGTCGATCCATAGATTATAGAGTGCTTTTCATATTTAGTATTAAAATCTGTTTTGGGAAACAAGAAAAAGTCTTTCTGAAACCAAGGAAAAATGGACAAGAACTCCTATCCTTTGAGTGTGCTAGTAAAACTAAGCAACACTTTCTGTTTCTTTGAAGTCCTGATTCCTATAACTGAAAGAGAAAGGAAGTTTGAAGTTCTGATTGTATTCATAAATTTTATAACCTTTGTTTTGAATACTGGGTTTTATGTAAACTGCCCAGATGGTTACTGGTACTGCTGTTTTAGATGGTTCCAAGCTTATTTGTGTATCGTGCTTATGGTGTAAATGCTTACCGGTAGTTATAAAGAATGAACAGTTACTTGCAAATAATCATTACTGATTTTGTCCTATTCCAAGTGGCACATACTTTTTTGAATTTGATGAAACTGAATTATTACGATGTTTGTTGTAAGAGTTCATTGAGGCTTATGAACAGCCAGTCTGAAAATGGGATAACCAATACCAAGATGTGCTATGCAAGCTCATTTGATTATTTGCTAAGATACAGTGCATTAAAATGCTAATTATCTTGTTTGTGTTGTGAATAATAATCTTGCGGTCTATTGTCTTAGAGTACTCTAATTAGATCAAGATAAATGGGGCTCCTGCTTGTACGTAATGTTCAAGTTATATAAGTGTCCGCAACTATTTAATTTCTTTTTGTAGAACATTGAGAAAAAGATCCTAAACTTGGTGGCCAAGAAATGTACAACACTGACATAAAACTAGTTATTCTTAAGTGGGAGAGTCCAGGTGAAACCCATCTTTCCAGACTATAAAAGAATGTATCTTTGGTCCCATAACCTGCGATTTTGGGGATTTGGAGGAAATAGCCCCATTTATATCACCCTGCTGCCTTATATCACTGCAGACTGCCGCCTGATTTTGCTCATGTGTTTCATTTATGGAACTTCACATATTTATACATGCACAGGTTTTTTTTTAAAGCCACTGCATATAAAGAAATGAAACTTTGTCCAGTACCAAGGACATTAGAACAGAAGCAGTTTGATGGTGAACAATTCTGTTGAAGAATAGAGCCTTTCCCTAAAAGTACTTACCGTATTTGCTGTATTTTGGTATCTTTTAAAAAAATCTGCATTTATATTTTTGGACTTCAAGTTTTCTTAACCCTGGGTTAGGGGGTCCAGTTTAAAATAATATCTGCTCAGAAAGTGTAATCCTTTATGCTTAACCTAATCCTTTAGGCTTAACCTAAAACGTAATTTTGGGCACGTTTTGGGACTAACTAGGCTTTTTTATGATAAGTGTTAGTATTCAGCTGGTAAATACATGGCCCTGTAAATTTTGTTACTACTTCTGAATGTGAGAATTATATTATGAAAAGTTATGTATGATAAAAAGAATTTGGACACCCCTACATCTAGCCCATAAGAAGTAAGTAAAATATAGCCAGCATAAAGAGCCCAAGGAGAAACTCGTAGGCTTAAGCCAGCCTTCCCCAGTTTGGTGGCCTCAAGATATGCTTAATGATGAGTCCCAGCATCACCCAGCCAGTATGGCTGGCTGGGTGATGCTGGGAGTTGTAGTCCAACATATCTGGAGGGCACCAGGTTGGGAAAGGCAGGGTTAATATGTCTCTCCCTTACCTTTCTCCGTTATGCATTGCAGCCCACTGTATCTACTGAATGTTGAGCTTTATTTTTAATATCAGTAGATGGCAGTAAAACATGATCTATTTTACCTTTCTAAGATGGTAAATTTATTTCCAGGGATCCCACCATCTAATGACAAATTCAGCTAACTTGACCGGTGCATGTTAATTTCGTATGTTAGATTGGTTGGGATCCAAAGAGCTATTTTAGGCTTGCCAAAGGCCTTGGGCATGCCCAATGGCATCTTTGACTTTTTTTTCGAACAGCAGGCCCCCATGCCACTTCACACAAGCTGCTTTTTGAAAGTCTTTGTTGCTTGCCATGAGGCATGGAGGAGCTGCTGTTTGAGAAACACAAGTCCAAAGCTCTGTTGGGTATTCAAAACCTGTTGTGCCCTTTTTGGGGATTCTGTCCTTCATTTAATAATGTCTCTTTCCCCAAAGGTGGGTGGAGTTGGTCTCAGGGTGTCTCTGTCTGTCTCCTTTCTGAGAAATGTGAAAAATATCATTTTCTGTTTATGCTCAACTGGCTTTGCAGAGACAAGGAAAGTGTGTTCAGTGCCTGACTTATAACACAAATTCTTAATGCAAAAGTAAATTTCCTAAAGTAAGTCCTAAAGTTTATAGCAAGCAGAAAGCAGGGAGGCAATGAGGGCCAAGTACATTGGATACCTGTAATGCACAGAGGCTGATGCTGGTGACATCACTTAGAAAGCAAAATGTACTTCCCTTCCATCTAGTGTTCACAGAGGATGGTGAATTGGGGTCGCAGGTATCTGTCTTCTGTCTAAGATGCCTTACATTGCCATATGCTGTTTTTGAGTCCATGTTACTACCTACTTGTGCATGGTTTCAAAAATTAATTAATCTCCTCTGTTTATGTACATAATTGCCTTGTATGAATTTACTCTCTCTCTCTTCTTCCATCTCTACAGTTGTGCCAGTGATTTAGGCATTAACTATTGTATAGCAGCCAGGAGAATGGATTTGGGCATACCGAGGTTCAAAATTCGGTTCAGCCCTAAATGCCATGATGGGACACTGGCAAGTCAGCTATCAGTGTCATGTCTGGCCTCATTTCCTCACCTGTAAATCTGGGATGGTAATACTTTCCTCACAAGGCTACTCTGAGCAAAACAACACAAATTTAAACTCTTGTAATTTAATATATTGCAGCAAGTTAATAACCTGGTATGATAACATTAAATGAATAATCATGTCATAGTACATTTTGGTTTATCACTTTTATAATCTTCCCTGTCCTTCAAGGAGCTCACGTTGATGTAAACCGGTGAGGCAATTTGAGTGGAGAGAGAGTGACTGGCCCAAGGTTACCCAGGATTTGAACCTTGCTGTCCAAAACTCTGGCTACTTCACTGCACTGGCATGCATGTTAGAAACATGTGTTCTGTATCTTTTGTACAGTGCCTTGCACAAGTATTCACCCTCCTTTGACCTTTCCACATTTTGTTGTGTTACAACCTGGAATTGAAATGGATTTAATTGGCATTGTTGCCACTTGATGTGCACAAGATACTCAACACTGTGAAGGTGCAAACTATTTTTATTGTTGCACAAAAGTTAAGTAAACAAAACCAAACTGGCACTTGTTGGTTGCATAAGTATTCACCCCCTTGCTGTGACATGCCTAAAGAAGCTCGGGTGCAACAGTGCTCATTGCCCCGAGAACACCATCCCCACAAGCATGGTGGTGGCAGCATCTTGTTGTGGGGATGCTTTTCCTCAGCAGGGATTGGGAAACTGGTCAGGAGTGAGGGCAAAATGGAGCCAAATACTGGGCAATTCTAGAAGAAAACCTGTTTCAGTCTGCAAGAGACCTGGAACTGGGGCGGAGGTTCACCTTCCAGCAAGACCAGTGGCAGCTTGTGGACAATCTTATAGGTGGGGCAGACAGTATGTCAGCAGAGGCAGAGCCAAGAGGGGTCACAGGGGCGGAGCCAACCATAGCTAGTTTGTGACACAGTGTTCTCTCTTGCAAACCCTAGGATTACACCTGTAACTCTTTCCTCATCCCTCCCTATTCCGTTTTGCTTACATGTCATGTCTTTTTAGATTGTAAGCCTGTGGGCAAGGACTGGCTTTTACTGATTATTTGTTAGCTGATCCAGTAGCCTTTTTGGCTGAGGAGTGGGAGAAAAATACTCTAAGTAAATAAATAAATAGTTTTAAATAAATATTTTAAAAATTAAAAAGATGAGCATCTGGAATTGGCTGGTGGGCAAGTTTGGGGCCATGTGAAGAACCTAATGGAAGCAGCAGTCACAGAACTTCCCCCTTCTCCTCAATGGCTATGAGGATTGGGTTAACCATCCTGGTTTTTTTTACAACTTTGCATACTGTTGTTTAGGGGGTGCCCAAGTCAGACTTAATCTTTCCTGTAGCAATGTAGATGCATAACAAAGACAGGCCTAATGGTTGTCAATTAGCAGTACAAAAGCCTGAAAAAGGCCAGAGGCTTATACACTTTAAATCAGCATAACAAAGCTATCCCTTCTTTTCTGTTTGAAGGTGTTTGCTATTGCTCTTGGCTATCAAAAGAGACTAGATGACCTGTGGATGACCTATTGTTCCCCCCAATTGTTCCTGTTGTTTATTATTTATTTATTTACAGCATTTTTACCCCTCTCTTCAGCCAAAAAAGGCTCCCAGAGTGGCTTACAAAGATTAATATTAGACATAATTAATAAAGTCCCCATAAAGCCTAGTCTTATGCAGATTTCTGGGACATTTCATGTCCCAGGCATGTTTGGTTCATAGAAAGAAAACTGTAAAAGGCACGTGGCTGAAATTTGCTAATATTGTTTACTACTCTGTTTTAGGCAAAGTTCTAAAAGAACAGGTTTATAGGTCTACTTATGTGTAAATTACACCATAGAATGTGAGCCTGGGGTAAGGAAAGCCCCCCAAGATGCAGGATGAAGGTTTAAGCTACATAAGCATCATGGATTTGAGAAGCTGCATAAATAATCACCCCAAACACACATCCTTCAACACGTGTGCATTTCTTACCCCTCTCTTCTCCTCCTCCCCCCTCCTCCTCCTCCCCCTCCTCCTCCAGCAATTAGTCTGTTCAGCCATGTTATATACACAGTGGAACAGAGAGAAGCTGCTGCTGCTCCTGCTCTATGTGAGTGTCTGTGATCTCCCTACCCCTGCCTCCTTGCATTGCAGAGATTCCAGTCATGTGGTATGGTGTAAGTGAGATGGGGTAATTTTGCAGATGTCTGATTGACTGAGGGCTGACTCTCCTTTGCCCCTATAGCCATGAGATAGATGGAGGGAGAGAGAACAACCAATCAGTTTTTGCTCTTTGGCTCACAGTCAGAGGGAACTCCAGAGTAATCCAGGCTTTTGGCCAGCAAAGGAACAGACAACCCTGGCCCCTCCCTGAAAGGCCTACTCTTCCCCTACAGGCATTTGCATATAAAAAAAGTAGTTCCCTGGGAAATCTTTTGCGCATGTGCAATTTATTGCACATGCCCAGTGCTCCCCCTAGCCAAAACAGGAAGTAAAGAAGAACAAACACTGTTGCCCTGCTGCTGCTGGCCACTTTACATTGCATCCTATGGAGGGAAACAAGGTCTGGGACACAAGCAATGAGAAGGAGGTTAGGCAGGACAGGTTAGGTGGGGCTCTGCCCCCTTTGCCCTGTATGACAAACCTAACTGAGCAGGACAACGACCCTAAACACAGCCAAAGTAACACTGGAGTGGTTTAAAAACAAGAACCTGCAAGTCTTCGAATGGCCCAGTCAAAGCCCAGACCTCAATCTGATTGAGAATCTGGGACAAGACATGAAAGTTGCTGTTCCACAATGGTCCCCATCCAACCTGACAGAGCTGGAGCAATTTTGCCAGGAAGAATGGGCAAACATTCCAGGATCCAGATGCGCAAAGCTGATAGAGACTTACCCAAGAAGACTCGCAGCTGTCATTGCTGCCAAAGGTGCTTCTACCAAGTATTGACTTGGGGGTGAATACTTATGCAACCAACAAGTGCCAGGTTGTCTTTGTTTTGTACCTTTTTTGTACCTTCATAGTGATGAGTATCTGGTACACATCAAGTGGTAACAATGCCAATTCAATCCATCTCAATTCCAGGTTGTAACACAACAAAATGTGGAAAAGTCAAAGGGGACTGAATACTTCCACAAGGCACTGTATATTCTCGTGCCTTTTCTTTTAGATCACTTTGTTAGCTTGGTACACATACGCCCATGTTTCTCCTTCCTTCTAGTGTCCCTTCGCATGCATGATAGATTGTTGCTTATGCAAACAGTTTGTGAGGTTGAATAATTATTGTCTCGGATCCAGAGTTCCATGCATGGTCTTGTGTGTGAACTCCCCCATTCTGGCAGCATCCCCTACACCACCTGAAAAGTCCTCCTTGGGGCCCTCTAGAGCAGCAAGCAGCATCTTATGAGGCACAAGAAGCCAACCCCAGAAGGAAAAAAAAAACCCTTGCTCCATGCATGCAGATGTGCTTTGCATTTGCACACAAGCTGCCCAGCCATCCTATCTTGCTTAAGTGCTTCTTTAGCTATTGTAAGTGTTGCCATATTTCATGAATTCTAAGCGTGTCCTATTGTTTAGGCATGGAAATCATATTGGAAGGTGGTGGAAGTGGTTTTTGTGTGTTTTTCTTGGTTGTACTTCCTCCTTCCGAACATTGTTTTAGGTGGGTTTATCTTTGAAAATCATGGGTTATCTAGGAAGGGGCAGACATTTCGACAAGAGTGTACTACTGCATGGATCCCTTTTGATTTTATTGTTACTCAAGATTGAAAGTGATACCTTGTCAACAGACTTTCATTTTTTTTAAAAAGTGAGGGCGGATATTATTTGTGCACTGTTTCAGAATACAACACAGACTATACTTTATAAACAAGACAGTTACCCTGACCAAGTAATATTTTTATAGTTCTGTGATATTCTGTGATAACTCTTGCTAGATGCTTCCTTTATTTCCCAGCCCTATAAAACAGATCTTTGCCCTATAGGTTTACAACACTAGTACCGTATTTATTTTTGACCTTTTTACTGGTCTTAGGCACTCACTAAAATGATTTGGTTGAAAACATGTAATCAACAGTAATTTGAAGAACCTCTATGCTCTATTCATAAATATCTAATTTAAAAATACACACAGTTATTTATAAAAACTCATTGGCCTTTTGTAAATTTGCACTGTCAGTGCCATCAGAGTTGCTAAACTGATTAGCTCTTGGGACTGGAGACATAATATTTTAATTTACTTAGTAAGAGAGTGTAGTAAATTGTGACCACTTTAATAATTGACAGAAAGTATCTCTTTTGTATTGTATTTAACGAACTATATTTCAATTACTGGTAGCAACATGTGATTGTTATATACTTTCCCATATTTAGTAATACCAGAGCTCACTAGTGTATTGTGAGAAGGGCTGACGTGTACCTTGGAAAAGTAAATAACCATGTTAGATGTGTTGACTAGTCTACATGCCTTAACGCATCAAGGGCCACATTGATTTCTGCTCCCCTTGCAGTATCTGTGCAGTGACATCATCCCAAAGTAGAGAGGAAGGATAAGATTCCATGCACTACAATTGACAGGTGTGGGGGACCTCAGAAATATCTCCATTGCCCAGAAAGCAAAGTTCCATTCTTGGGAAAAGGGAAGGATGTTGTGGGACAGTATTAACTGTGCTATTCTGCAGTTGCCTAGAGCAGTGGTCCCCAAACTTTTTCAAGTCGCGACCCCCCTTTTGTAATGGCAAAGTAACCGGGGACCCCCACCACATTTGCATAAATTTGCATAAATTTGCATTTTGATAGGGTAAAGAAAACACATGAAAAATAGATTTTTCAGAATATAATTTAATTTAACCTAATATTTAATGTGATGGTTGTTCTTGCATCTGGGCAACCAGCTTCAGAATTTGTGGCTGAGTATTTGCCAAAGCCAACCTCATGTCATCCTCAGCATTCAGTCTGTTTCTCGCCTTGGTTTTGATCTGAAGAAGTGAAATGAAATTCATTCACACAGTCTCTCTCTCTCTCTCTCTCTCTCATGCACTTCATTTTCACTCAGAAGAAGCCATAGTTCAGTGAAACCCTTCCCAATGAGTGTGTCAAAAAAGACCATAATGTGAGCTGTCCAAGTGGTGTTAAGTACCTTCTCCCAACAGAATTATAGTTATAGTCAGCACGCCTCACTGCTTTGCATTCGGGGCTGCCAAAATCTCAAAGGGCTAAGGAGGAAGTAAGCACACTTGCCTTTGTGCAAATAATCAAGTCGCCCAGGTCATCCTCGTGCTGCCCCCCCCCCCAGCTGGCTGCATCTGAGAATGAGGGGCTGGGTGGAATGCCCCCTACCCTACCCTCACCCCTGGACGCTGCCATGACCACCTCCCCTTCCCAGCCCAACAACAGCTCAATCCACCCAGCCTCTGATCTCTGATCACCCAGAGATCATCAGCAGCAGCAGCAGCAGCAGCAGGAGGCAGCGTCTCCTCTCTCTCTCTCTCTCTCTCTCTCTCTCTCTCTCACACACACACACACACACACACACACACCAGCACAAGAAAGAAGAGGAGGAGGAGCGATGTTGGCGGCAACTGCAGGAAGTGTCTCCTCTCTCTCTCTCTCTCTCTCTCTCTCTCACACACACACACACACACACACACACACACTTCAGCACAAGGAGGAGAAGCACGAGGAGAAGGAGGTGCGATGTTGGCAGTAACTGCAGGCAGTGGCTCCTTCTCAAGGCTCACATGCCTGTTACCCACAAAGCACCACGTGTGGGCGCGCGCACACTCTCTCCTCCTCCAGCAATTGGATTGCAAGCGCCTGGTAATGTAGCAAAATACCCACCCCTCCCTCCCCCTCCCTCCTTCCAGTATAGTCGTTCCAGCCAACAGCGAAGGGGCGCAGGAACGCTACTCGCTTCCACCCTGGCTGGCAACCCCCCAGAAAACACGTAGTGACCCCCTTGGGGGGTCGCGACCCCCAGGTTGGAGAACGTTGGCCTAGAGGTTGATATTCCGTTGCTCTAGGAGCCAAAAGCGAATGCCCGTATTATTTAAATGTAAGAATGAAGGGTATCTCCAGTTTTAATCCGGTGAGTGGTTGCTGGTTTTCACACTAGATATATCTGTATAAAAATAGAAGAGACTAACATTGTCTGCAAATTGTATGTATATGTGCTAGGAAGGTCACTACCAGAATATTATTCATTCATTTTAAAGGTCTAACGATTTCTGCGAATGTTAAGTCTCTGGAATTCTGATCTTTGTATTTATAGTCTTGTGGAGAAAAAGCCAAGTCAGGTACAGCCCCCCACACAGCCATACCCATCAAGGCTTCTGCCTAAGGGAGAAGCAGCTCAGTTCCGGACTGTCATTTACATCAGCCTTCATTTACATGCACCTCAATAGGTCATCTCCCCCAAGCGCTTCCCCTGGCAGCCAAATGAGCTGTGAAACACCCCACACACCAAGAGGTCCAGATGCTGGGCAGTCTTAAAAGAGCTGCTAAGGGCAGTCTCAAAAGAGCTGCTAAGTGTTATCACACACCCAGGAGAGCCCCAAGGAGCCAGCAGGAAGAACCAGTTTCCCAGGAATGTGGAGGGAGGGGGAGCGAGAAGGGAGGGGGGAGCAACAGAGGAGGTGGTAGAAGAAGGGCAACCTGGCCAAGGTGGTTGTTGGTCGGTGGGCACAAGGCTGCGCAGACGTCCAGGGCTTCGGTCTGGACTCAGAGATCCAACCCTGGGCAGCTCCCGGTGAATATGCTGAGCACCTCTGATAGCTGGCGAACCACGGCTTTCAAGGAGCTGGGTCACTCAAGGTAATGCCTACGCTGTACTGTATCTGCTCAATCTAGCAACTGTGATTGGAGGAGGCGCGTGTGCCTTGTTAGCGCCTCGTGTTTGTTTTGATACACCTCATTAAACCTGTTTATCCATAAACAGTGTAGTAAGTTCATTCATTCTCTCTTCCATTGTCAATTTCGGGTCGCGGTTCTCTCCTGAGTGCCGGAGAGCTGCATAGGAAGGGTTTTCTTCGCTCCGGTTAACCCTTTCCATCCCGTACCCACGCACTGGACCGTCTGCGGTCCTTCATAAGTCTCATTTCAGAAATACAGCACCCACACAGTATTAATATTAATGATAATATTATAATTATTATAATATATAATAATAATATATAATTTTATTAATATCCCTCCTTTCTTGGCCAGAGTGGCTAACACCCCATATATAACAGTACAGCATATAAACACCATTAAAATTATAACTCTAAAATTACAAACAGTACAACTCTGTTACAGAATTATAACTCTAAAATGCAATATAACTATCACTAAAACAGATAAAGCACTTGCCTATACCTCCAAAGCCTGTACAAATACATATGTCTTTATCTGGCACCTGAATGACAACAGTGTTGGGGACAGCTGAATCTCTACTGGAAGGGTGTTTCATAGTTGGGCTGCCACCACCAAGTAGTGCTCTGCCATCTGTGATATCCCCATGGGTCACATTCCTCAAGGGCACCTCTGATGGGGCGGGAATGACAGCAAAGCCCCGTGTGTGCGAGATGGGAGAAACCTTTTCCTGTGTGTAGACGCCCATAAATCCACACACAGAAGTTCAGATCTTTCTCTCCCTCTCTGCGCAGCGTGCAGCGTTTCGGTTGCAAACAGCCAGCCAGCTCCTGTAATCTGATTCCAGCTGCCAGCTCGCCCGGTTTGTAGATTCCATGTAGTAAGGAAATAACTCTGTAACTCCACAGGTCTATTCTACCTGTTCATTTACTTTAGCAAATAATATTCTACAGAGTATACATTCCTAGTTACAGTCCATGTGCAGAGTACAATGCATAGCAAGCATTTATTCCAGTGGAGCAAGGTTGGCTTTACTCCACCTCAGCAAAGACGTTACATGGTTGCATAAGTCCAGCAAGCAAAAGTCAGAAGAAAAGAGTGAAGAGAGAGAACAGTTCTCCTTCTCTCTAAAATGGCTTCAGACAGAAAAACAAGTCAGTACGTCACCAGAAAGCATAAACCATGTGACAGGCTCATACTGTTTCCCATACACTCTAGTAACCCCTGCGAGAGCACGAGATTCTAGAAAGACACAACAAACTTGTTTACCGCCATTCTGTTCCTTCCATGTTGTCAACAATGTGCTCCAGCTTGTGAATGTGATACATATCACAACAACCTCAAGCAAAGCCTTCCTGTCTGATTTTAAAACCTGGGTTGGTCAGTGTTGTAGCATCTAATAAGTTCCCAAGTATAACAGTTCTAATACCTTCCTCATTTATTTATTTTTTAATTATACCAACTGTAAAATTTAAAGCTACAGTGAAGAATTTGGGATTTCTTATAAGAGGTTGGTTTTGTTTTGTTTTTAAGCCAAGAGGAATAATACCTGGTTATAATTTCAATGGTTACCTACACATTTTAAATATTAATTTTGCAGTGTTTTCAAAACTTATTAAAATTGTTTAAACTCAGGACAGATGTAAAGTTCTCAATGTTAATATCAGATATATTTGGAAAGAAGTGGCAGATGAAATCTTAACTCCGGAATATGCTTGCTACCTGACATTTCTAAGAGTCTCTATACTCAAGAGATGGAAGAATGTTTAATCTCAAGCATGTGCCTGGGAATAAACAGGATGGATCATCTCATAATTGCCTTATGTTTGAAAGATCAGTGTAAGATGATGGCATACTGATCTAGCTTGGGGTATTGGGTCTGTTCATAGGTATTTCAGCAGAGATACCACTGCCATACACCCACATCAATCAGGAGGCAGTAAACAAATGATAGTGTATCCATCAATACAGCTATTGTAATAGATGCCTTACATTCCATTTACTATCTGTGTGTGAACTAATAGTTAGGTCTGCTAGAGTTACATCTCTCACCAAAAGGCCGCAAACTCAAAATACCCAGAATGTTCCCATTCTTCTCCTTTTCCCTTTGTTATGTGCTTGTGGCAGCATTTGTATGCCAGGAAATATCTAAGTGTTGGGTATTCTACTACCTCTGTTGATACGTAACTTTCAATTATTGTAGATATAGGTATAAAATGAGTGTTAAGTATAAATTTGCCATTTTAAAGTATTAAATGGATATCCCAAAGAAAGCAGACTACAGAGTGGCATTGATCTGGTTTATTGTTCACCAAATCAGCTTTATGTCTGTGGAGGGGTACTGATAAACTGGTATTATGCCAGCACTTTATATTACACTGGTATTATGTTGAGAGAAGGGATTTACTTGCTTTACTGTAATCTGGCATTCAGTCAGGATTTCACAGATTAAGGTTGCAATCCTAAACTAGGCAGTAAATCCTATTGAATGGGACACGCACAAGTGAAATAGCACCCTTGCCCAAGAAAAGGCCTACAGAGAATTTGGAGGGAGGGTAATCTCAAGGATGAGTGGTTTCTGGGAGTGGTTTGCATTTTGCTACTGATGTGAAGCAAGTTCATCCAGAACTCCATTGAATAGTTCAGTGTTAGAGCATATGTGTTTTTGCATGAAGTGACAAGTTTAATCTTCAGCTTCTCCAGTTAAAAGGAACTCAGGGTAGCAGAGCTGAAAAAGACATTGGTGTGGTATCTTGGAAGTTACTGTCTCTGAGAAGACGTTATTGAGCTCAATGGGCCAATGGGCTGACTTGGTATAAGACTGCTTCATGTGTTCATGTTAGTTCTTGTTGACCAGCAATAGCTGAATAGGGATGGGTTACAATGCATCTTTGTGAACTTGATCAGATGTTGTTGGACTGCAACTCCTATCAGCTAGCAAAGCCAGTGGTGAGGGATGATGGGACTTGCAGTCTAACAACATTTGGAGGGCCACACATTCTTCATCCCTGAACTAGATGTGTAAATATGCCTTTAAAAAAGCAGGACAGAGCAGGTGACTGAAGGGATACATCAAGAAGATAAGTTTGTTGAACATGAAGATGCGTAAGCCTTTAATATTTGTTGTATTTTAGCACTCTAAACAAGCTTATGCAATTATATTCTAGTTATAAATGAAATTAAAGGAAGAGGCAATAGAAGTGAAACTGTCTATGATTGTAAAATGTTTTCTTTTTAGAAAGCTATTAACTAGATATGGATTCAGTGGCATAGAGAGAACAATGGTAGATAATTCACATTTTCTGAGCCAGGCCACTGAAATAGTCATCTTTATCTTTTAGCTTTAATTGATTCCAGATGTGCTAAATTTTTGGACCATAATTTTAAAAACCCCTCAAAAGAACATTATAATAAAGGACTTGTTCTTTCAGAAAAAGAATCAATTTCTACAAAGGAAGAATGCGTGTGTGGAGATGGATCTCCAAAAAGTAGCTTGTTAGCAACATGTGTTAACGTTTTGAAGTTATCACCTCTGTATTTTTCTTTCCATCTTCTCTATTTTCTCCCCAATTTTTTCATTTTGAAAAAATTATGAAAATTTCATAATTTTCATAATTTTCAAAATTAAGTGCATCATTTCTTCCAAATTGTATTTTGCCATGCAGTATTTGCTTTTTAAGATGGTATTTTAGAATAGTTACTAATTGCAAGAGAATTATACTATTCATTTGACTCTGAAATGTATATGAGTAACTGGACAGACCTGCTTTGACTCATATTGTTTGCAATGTTACATACATATATCCTTTGTTCTAGGAATGTTGTGTATTAAAAAAAAAATCTTAATTCTCAATTTTTCTAATTTGTACAGATGGAATTATGCAGCATTTTACAGGCAGTTAAACAAATGGCATAAAGATTCATGATATTGCCATCATTGTGTACTAGCTTGTAGAGAGAGAGAGCACCATGCACTGACTTCAGTTTTGTTTTGCTACAATGTTTATGTGTTCCACGGAATTTTGTAAAATGCAGGATGAGACATTTATTCCTGCTGTCCATGAACTACAAATTCAAAGCCCCGTTTGAGTTGCTAATGCCTAGTTATTCTTTGGGTCCTGGCCCCCCTTTTCTGAAATACTGCTCCTTATATGACTTCAGACAAACATGTCACAAGTGTATAGCTTGTCTATAGCAATTGTATTTAATTAGATTTAAAGGATATAAAAATAAGTAAAACTGCTGTGGGGGAAATAGTGTTTTAATTGGGCTATTATTTTTCTTCATAGGTATATGATGTTGATCGATGGCAAGAATGAAGTGTATATGATTGACAGAGATAACTCCGTGTTCCATGTATCTAGTCTGGAGTTTCCATTTCGTAAAGATCTGCGTGTACACTTAGAAAATACTCTGTTGGATGGGGTAAGAGGCTCTCTCTCTATGTAGGATATGCTTCCTTATTTTGTTTCAGGAGTTTCAGAATCTTAGAGGAGTGTTGCAAGGATAAGTGATGATGATGTATTCATTTATTTCTATAGTCTGCCCATCGGGCGAGCTCAGGAAAACTTGCATCCAAGGATCTACAAAAGCCCTTGCCAGGTTGCCAGTGGCAACAGATGTCGCCCAAGTCACTTCATGCTGGCTTCGTAGAAGTCAGAAGCTGTGCGAAAGACACTGCAAAAGCACTGCACAAAGTAAACCGAGGCTCAGCCCTTCTCCTGAGTCTTCTGCCATTTTCAGAAGACTCAAGGGAGGGACAGGATCTTTTCCCTCACTTCACACTGATCTTCACTATTTTTCAAGCAGGAGCCACTTTGGCTTCAGAAACCACTGCCAAGACCACTTAGGGACTTTTCCCGGGCTGGAGAGGTTCCCTGCTGTCAAATGCTGTGTGCTGGACTCAGCTGGAGGCTTTTTTGTGCCTCTCCTCCCCATCCCACTCCATGTAACCCAAGCAAGCCTCATTAGTCAGTCACCAGGCAGGCAAATTCCAACAGGCTCACTTGGTCCTTGGATTGGGATGAACCTTTTTCTTGTCACGGAGAGAGTGCTCTGCTCTTCTAAGTGCTATAAAACCTCCCCGCACAGGTCCAGGTGCATTCAATTTCGCTCCACATCCAGCAGCTGTGCAGTGCCATTGCAGCTAGCCAATCATGTTCCTATTTGCCTCTTGGGCTCTTCCCCACCACAGCTAATTGGCTAATTGCTTCTGCGTTCTCCTCTTCTCCTCCCTACTCCGCTGGCCATCTTACAGTTGAGTGGCAGGTTTCCTGACTCACCATCCCCGAAGCTGCCTCCAGTAGCCCAGATCACAGCAGCTGACTCACTGCTAAAGCAAAGAACAAGGCAAGGCTAGGGAGCCCTTGCTGAGGGTGAGCAGCTTCTGCAAAGAGAGAGAGAGAGAGGTGGAGAGCTGCATTTGAGGCGATTGGGAGTTGCTAGAGGTGATTGGGAGTTGCTAGTGTCCCTCGGGCCTCGCAGTGAGGAAACCTGCTTTAGCCCATCCTCAAGCCCAAGCAACATGAGAAAGGCAAAAGGAAAAAAGTATTTAGTTGTTTGTGCTCATGTATGTACACACCATCAAAGAAACAAAAATAAACATTTTGAATAGCTGGCCATCCAGTGTTTAAATTGCCTACTGTGTGAATCTATATTCTTTTTGACTACATAGGTAAGTTTTATTTCTTTTGTATATAAGCCATAACAAAACTAAAGTAGCAGAACAAGATAAAATCCAAAAACCCAGGAATCAACTGAGTTCCTCATAAAATGGCCATACAAGCCACTCACACCCAGATCCTTAGTTCATTTTCTTCACCACAGGGCTTTTCCTCACTTCGTTGCTTTCGATCCCAGGTTCACATCTTGTCAGAGAACCTTAGAAACTGGGAAACGTTGGCAGTTTGATGCTTTCAGTGTTGTCAACATCCCAGAGCTGAACGAACACACTGGTTTATGCTTACTGAAGCAGAATGGGTGTGTCCTGGATTTTTCCAAAGACTACTGTATGGAGACTTGGGTGGAGTAGCATGTAGATGCTGCAGTGAAAAGTTGTGATGTGAATACAGTGAGTTAGCTTGAAAATGGTGCTGTACTCTTAATTCTTCCTAATTTGGGAAGTTTCAAAAAAGCACAGGTGGAAAGAAATACAAGGAAAAGGAACCATAGCTATGGCACAGAAGACGACAGGACCTTGTGTATTCTGTGTTCTTAGTGAACTCTATTAGTTACACAAGTGCAGAATGAATACCTAATATAGTGGAATATAGAGTGTTTTTATGTGTGCATAGACATACACACACACACACTCATTAGCCAAGGATCAAACAAGTTAACATGCCAAAAATGAAAATATGCTTGCATTTTCACATTAAAATGTGATGCACGCCCATCTTTTGGCATAATGCCTTATTCTTTGAGATGCTCTGCCAGTGCAACAGTTCATAGCTCCAGGCCTTTAGTTCTGACAGTTTAACTGAGTATTTCAGTCTGATAGTTAGTTTAGTTAAATGAGTCACAATTTACCTTTTGAAATCCCTAATAACCATAGCTTTAGTGCAGTTCACTGCTTGGGAGCAGTTACATTTTTGGTGATGGACAATAATGAGGAAGACACTTTGGGATCTTTCACCCACCCTGTGCCCTTAGTGCTATAGCTGTCAATCCAGCAGATGCTAGATATCTCTTTCAGATTTGCTGTTCCATCTCTTCACAGGAACTATTGCTCAAGTACAACATGAGGTGTCTTTCTTTCAAGAGTAAGAGTTTCTTTGTTTCCATCTTGCAAGCCCAGGAAGTAAAGGACTCCATAGAAGACCAAAAAATAATTATTAAAAATTAAAAATTGACAGCCATGTGAAAAGCAAGTAGAGATTATAATAGACATTGCAGCAGTGGAGAAACAGACTCAGCAGTGGCCTCAGGCTTTGGATTATTTTTTCTGGTTATTTTTGCTATGTAATACTGGCTTGAACAAAAACAAATGTATTCAAATTAGAATTGGTCTAAAATACATACATCCTAGAGCTGCCAAGATTTTCATTTTGTAACCAGAACTATTGGTGAGTTGTTGTGAATGTTACTTTGGCTATACAGAACTCCACACAGTAACTCAAGTGGACTACCCAGTGAAAATCTTCTCATTTTTAGTTTCCATAGCAACACAACTGTGATAACAGAAACCCCAAAGATGCATTTTTGTTGTTCTCAAATATTGCCCCAGAGCTCAATAATGTTCCTGGTGTTGGGCTTGCTTATTGATTTCATGCTAATGAAAACTATGAGGAAGAATAATTACCCTGTTGCTAAATGTGGAGGGAGACGAATTCCCAGCTACAGCTTTGTCTCAAGACAATGTCCTAGTATGATCCTTGCAGGTTCTCAGCCAGAGTTATTTCTTTTTCTGCCAGTGTCTCTCCTGGAAGATCTTAGTCTACGCATATAATCATGAAAAAAATAACATAAATTTCAGAAAAGAAGCTTAAGTTATATTGTCCTCGGATCCAAAATATAGGACTACTACTAAGTGCTGAAAAGAACATTATATACATCATTAATTGTCTCCCCACAAGAGACCAAACCATTTCCTGTGGCAGCTTCAATGATGACCCTGTCTATCATTAGATTTTTGGTGAAAATGCCATTTCCCCATCCACAATAAATGCCCATACAGCTTGGAAAACAACACCTGCTAATTTCTTTAATAATGTGGAGCAGCCCTGAAGTGAACTCAGATTTGGATTGGATCTGTTGCAGACATCTCCTCTTTGAATGATCAGATCTAAATCTTAAATATGTGTTTTGTTTGCTTGAGTGTGTTATATGAATGCTAATGGTTGTCTCACCAACCCAGTTTGTATGATTAAACAACCCACGGTTTAATTGTGGGTTGTTTGGCAGTGCACAGGAGTGAGCAAATGTGCTGGCTCCTGCCTGCTTGTCTGATTCCATTTGCTAAACAACTCAGGGATGCCCTCTCCCTGGGTTGTTCTCCATGATGTGCAAACCCGGAACCCTGGGTTGTTCAGGGAAAAACAACCCAGAGTTTAACCCAAGAACAAACCATGGGTTCAAACTCTGGGTTGTTTCTCCCACAACAATTCTGGATTTGCACATCCCTGGGTTGTTCAGCAGCATGGAAGAAGGCCAGTAGTTGGGAACCAGCATGCTAACTTGCTCCTGAACAACGCATGCGTTGCTTGTTGTGTGCAAACCGGGTCACACAGTTCTTTTGGAGTATGCTGGTTTAACCAGTAGTAGGAGTATTTTTCATTGCATCAGTGCTATTATCAAAGAAAACCTCAGCATCCTAGGAATCCAGTGTTCATGTAAAATTGTAAGGGCCATGTGGTGTCATGCATTACTCAGGCTTCACTGATGCAGTACCATTACCATGCTTGCAACATGCATTTAATTTACCAGTCATAGTCCTGTTCTCCTTCCTCCCATCCCTATCAGTTGCTCTATTGATTTTGACTTTTAGGCAAATGCCCTCCCCCCCCAAGGAAAAAAAAGAACTTAAGAGGAAAAATGCACCCATGCTGGAAAATTGAAACAATGCTCAGTGTAAAATAACATTTTAGCTAAAGTTAGTTAATGCACTGTTGGAAACTTGTAGCATGCATATTAAGATATTATTTTGCTTCTCTTCTTAAGGAAATGATCATCGACAAGGTAAACGGCCAGGTTGTTCCTCGGTACTTGATATACGACATAATTAAATTCAGTGTGAGTATATTATGTTTTGATTAGTTTACTACAACATGTGGCTGGTGTATTTAATAACCATAGATAGATGAGCAAGAGCAGTACTGCTAGACAGCAAAGGATACCTAAGATCAATTAATAATCACACCTGTGAAGTGACACTGAAACATGTAATGGGTGACCGTGCTATTCAGTGATGAAGAATATGCTTGTGGATTTTTGATTGTGACTTGACAAAGGTGAGCACCACTGTGCTCTCCTTATAGCAGTGTTCTCCAACCTTGGGTCCCCAGATGTTTTTGGCCTACAACTCCCAGCATGCCCCAGTCAGGGCATATAGGTGGGGTCTATATGCACCTGTTCAAATGTTGAAAACATTATAAGGTCCTCAATCCATTGCATTATAGGAATTGAGCATTTATCCTTCCAATGTGGTAATATCAGTCTTTTAGCTGTCAAGAGGGATAATCCATTTATGCTGACCGTTTGTTAATTTCTATGAAGCAGGTGAATAGTTTTAAAGCATGTGTACATCAGTGAATGTTAAAGACTGTTCCAGTACAAAATGTATCCTTCTAATAACCTCCTCACAAAAAGAAGCAGCTACTGGACATTGCCAAAACATACCGTTTAAAAGAAGCCTTAGCCGCATTGCTAATAGATCTGGATTGCCCCATAAAGTCAATTTAGCATGAGAAAATGGATCAAAGTGTAATTGACGTGACATTATACCCCACGCATCTCTAACTGTAGAAACTGTGGGAGGAACCCTATGCATTCTTGTACGTCTAGAACCTAATGCCATTGATATATAGAGAGAAACTAGACAAGAAGATTCCAAACTGACCAAGTTGGAAGATCCGATGCAGATGGGAAAGTTCAAAATTCATTATGAGTCAGCAGATAAGCCCAATGATATACGGCAAGATCTGGAAAACCAAATCCACCTTCTTTAATTGGAAGTTACATCATTTTCAGAGATACTCTTGGAGAGGAGGCCCCCCCCATTTTAAAAAAATGAAACAAATAATTGATTTTCTGCAAGTATTTGCCTGGTATAGAACTGGCTTATGCATCTTGGCTTGTTTGGGAGCAATAAACCAGGATCTCAGGTTTGGCTGTCATGATAAGCTATGCCTTCCTGGTTTGTTGTACCTGTCTGAAGGGAGGGGTAAAGTGGGAGCGAACAAGCTGCACCAACATTCACAGTAAGCCAGGAATCTTTATCACTATGTGTGAACGTGGCCAATATAATAATATGTATAAATTCTATGGTATGATAGATTTGCATTCCATTTTAGAAAATGATGACTTGTATAATTAATTTTGTTTATAACATTGTAAATTTCTATTATTTTTGGTAGCATGTATGTCATTTTCTATTTTTTTGAAAAATAAAATAAACCTATTCAGCACGTGCATTTTTGCTTGCCATTCATGGGGAAACTTCTCACACTGAATTTCCTCCAGTCATACAGCTCTCAAAGGCAAGAGAGCCCTGTGAGAAAGAAAAGTGGCAACCCTTCTTAGAACAGTAGTGGACAGTTGGGGTGAAAAAGCACAGTTTTCTACTGACATTGTATTTCCTTTTGAACAACAGAGGATGACATATCCAGCAAGGACACAAGCCAGGACTGGGAGGGACCATAGCTCAGTGGTAGAAGGTGAACCAGACCTTTACATGCAGAAGGTCCCAGGTTCAATCCCTAGCATCTCCAGGAGAGCTGCTGCCAGTCAGTGTCGACAATACTGGGCTAGGTGAACCAATGGTCTGACTCAATATAAGGTAGCTTCCTATGCTCCAGAATCTGAAACCATCTGCAGACTGTGGTTTCAGATCTTGTCTTGTCCAAAGCTTGGTAACCATAGTTTCCTGATTTGGGTATAATGGGAAACTATAGTTAATTATCCCAGGGAGTCTTTAATTGTGGCGCACTGAGAAGGGAAGGGCCAACACGAGGGTGGGGTGTGCTTGCAAGGGTTGCACATAACTTGGCCTAATAAGCTGAGATACGTTCATCTAAATCTGGCCGATGTATTGGCCTTCATTCTGCTTGTTTCTCTCATTTGGACAGATTGCTGTTCTCTTTCCTGTGTAGTCATTTCCAGTTCAGTAAATATATTTTTTATTATTAATGGGTTGTTCCCTTTTTCGTGCGTTCTAGAATATTCTAGAAGTTTGATAGACTGTTTGTTTTAGGAAGAAAGAAAGAGACCTATGCTGACAGGGTAGAGTTCAATCATCAGTGAACCATATTAGCCCTGGTTGTGACTAGTAATGCTTGAAGTCAAAATACTTTGGGTTGCTTTGAATGCAGTGGGAATGTGTAAAGGGAATTTACTAAGCAGCATTGTGCTTCCAGTTCAAGGACAGTTCCAGACAATATGTTATCAGCATAAGCAGAAGCAAGGCTTTATCTGAAAAGGGCCATTAACAGTAGCCAAGCTGTAAAGATTAGAAAAAAAGCCAACAAACTGTCTTTATGCTAATTATAGAAGTTTAATTACAAAAATATTTTAGCTGGATTGTTTGACTTGGCAAGAAGAAACATAGTTTTATCAGTTACGAGGTATTGAACAACTAAAATCCATGGGTCATGATGACTTGTTACAGGGAGAGTTGGTGCTATTGATTCAGAGAGCATGCAGTGCTAGTTGCTGGTACCCGTGGTAGAATGAAACATACAGGAACGCTTCTTTTGGTTTTTGCTGCATTGGACTATGTGCAACCTTATCTTGCTTAGATTGTCTATAACACTGGAATTATTATAAGTTTACTTTGCAAGAGCAGCCCCAGATGTTTATTATTAGAGAGCAGGAGTGTGGTTTTTGTTCCATTTGTAGGTGATGAGCTGAAAAAACAAGTGGCTGGAGAAATGGAAAGGGAGATTGAGGGTGCAATCCAGTGGGGCTGCCTCTAACCCTCCGAACTTGTAGTATTACGGGCATCCTATGCAGGGTGGGAAGAACGCAGAGGCAATCTTTGCTTCTGTGCTCCCTCCTGCCCTGCAAGTCAGCTAGACAGCCGATTTTGGCCATGTAGCTGCGGTGCTTTGGACAGGGAGGGAAGGAGGCTGGAGCACCGTCAGGGTATGTTGTATCCTGGCGGACCTAGTCATCTCCCCTCCCCGTCCCCTGGAATGCCCTCTTCACTGCTTCTACGAAGTCACCCTTACGACCTCAGAGAAGCAGCCAGCGCAGTTCTTTCTGCGCCGGCTGCAAGGGGGGGGAGGGGGATCTGAGTACGGATACCCAGCTCTGACATTGGAGCTTTTTTCCATCCTTGGATCTGGGCATCTGAATGGTCTTATGGCACTCTAGACACTGTCAGTGTCTAGGGGCCATCGGATCTCTCTGCCCATGTTTTTTTTCCTTCTGTTCACGACGTATCTCAGCTTTAAAAGAGAAAAAGAAAAAGGTTAACCTCAGAACTGAGGGCAGTACAAACTAGTTATTTGCCTTCTACTTTAGAAAACTATGGTGTTCTTTTTATTAAAAGCATAGATGTATAATAAAAACATTGACTCATTTGTAGGGTGGTTTGTACCATTTTTCTCCATATATGTTTGCCCTTTCCTCTCCATTCTCCAAGTCCTTCATGTTCATTCTTCTAGACTGCTTTATAATCTTTAATGTATATATGGAAAATGTTTTTTGTGTGTGAATTAATAAATGTGTGTATGAAATGGGTACATAGGGGAGAAGAGAGTAGTTGTGACTCCCTATTACATATACTTGCAGTGGAAATCACATTTGCCACTGTGTAATGTATTACAATTGTTTCCTTGAAAAGAATGGCAAAGTATACCATGCCAGAGAGGGAGAGAGAGTTTTAGAAATTAGCCTTTGCTTCAACATGCTAAGTTTTTATGATTTTACATTTGGGGTGGTTTCAGATGAACACATTCCCATATGACATTGTGGTGGTATAACCACCGGTATGAAAAATATACCACTCCAAAGGGTCTGAACAAATTGGCTCTCACAGGCTTATAAAAATGATGTTTGTGGTATTTATTTCATAAGTTTCTTAGGTTTATTTATTAATTATATTTATATCCTACCCTTTGTGGGGGAAATTATCCCCAAGTGGCACATAGCAAATAAAATCCAATGCACAAATGGCATGTTTCACACATAATACTAAACCATAGTTTAGCACTACATTTGTGAGCAGCAGCAAGCCTTGGGATGGTATACTGTCCCTCCTCTGGCATAGAAACAAGGAGGAGATAGGAAGCATCTGCTTCTGCTTTTAAATTAAGTGGAGTTATCCTTTTTGTCCATACTAGTGGAAACTCTGGTTCATTTACTATGGTCTGTTTTATAAAGCGAGGATCTGTGATTGAGAGTTTAGAATTATGTACGAAATGGGTCATTGGCACTGGTGGGAAACTACATAAATGAAGATTTGATACAGGCCCTAGCTTCATTCTTGCAAACCAAGAGATGAAGGAGTGGGAAAGAATGAAGAGGAAAGGAGTGGGAACGGAAGACTCACAAGGGAAGGGGAGTTTCAGAATGCCAGAACAAAGAGGTGAGGTTGTGTTAACAGACATTTTCATCCAGTTGAAGCTAGGCTGATCATCCATTTACTCTGTCATACTCATAGGGAGGGAAGCGGTGCAGCTACCCAGAGGCCCTTGGTCCTCTGGCTGGTGATGGGCCTTTATTCTCTGCAGTTACAGGTCAACTGACCCAGAAGGTGAAAGCAAGCTCACTACAGTTTATTTATTTCATTTATATACCGCCCAATAGTCTCTGGGCAGTTTACAACAATTCACAAATTGAGTCACAATGGTCTGTCTATTTTGTGCCTCAGAAAGAATGATAAGAAACAACGGTTTGTTCTGGGGTTTGTTCTTACGATTGTTTGTTGTGTCGTCTGAAGCAGGGAGAGCTGTTGTATCTTTGGTGGTTCAAGAATCCTATAGAGTCACATGACAAGAGTGGCAAAACAAGCAGCCGCTCCAGTCATCAGATCTCTATTTCTGATGTCTGCCCAACAACACACATGTTGCTGCTTGCTTCATTTTTAATTGTAGGATGCTTTTTCTTTTACAATCAGAATACCAGAAATTGTATTTTTCTTTCAAAATAAAGTATGCTTTTAATAGAAGAAGAGTAGATTACAATTGGAGAACTTTACAAGTATGTGGTGAGGGGAGGGGGGGTAGTAGGGTAGTAAGCAGAGGGCTAGGACAAGGGGCGCCAGGCAGTGTGGGGGCAGGTGTATAATGTGTTAATAATGATCACCTGTGTGGTAGACCAGGTGGGAACAAAGGCTGGAGGGAGAAGGGGGAGCGTAAAAGGTGTCTTTGATGGGCGGCGAGGTTGGGAGTGGTGGCTGCGTTAGGAGAAAGTCAAGCCGTATTTCATACTAGAGGTGCCAGGAACGGGGGTGTGGTGGATGGGGGGAATGCTTCTCTGCGGTGATGGAAACAGCAGGCGAAAGCAGGAAAAGTGACAGGCGGAGAAGCATGGGGCAACATACACAGGCATCATTTTTTTTCAATGGGAACAGACAAAAAAAAGGATATTGATCAGCTACAGGGAGGTAGAGAACGGGTTAAAGATTCCTGCAGGAGGAGGGAGAGGGGAGCACTCAGCAGGCTGCCTACATTGAGAGGGAGCGATGACCCCTGGGATGCATGCCTGGAGGTGGAGGGAGGACTGGGTGGGAACAAAAGCAAGATAATGACCATAAACAATGATCCTCTGTCAGAACCATCGTTGTAGTTGTAAGTTACCACCAGTCATGGTAACTTACAGCGATAGCTTGTTGTGTCGTGTGAACCCACCCACTGGCTTCCCTTTAGCCCTGCTTCCCCTCTCATCTCCCAGGGTGGTGATGGGGGGTGGGAGTCCAACTGGAGTAGGCCCTGATGTTCCCTTTGCCTGCTCCTGTCTCCCTCCCTCCTTCTTTCCCACAGGACCGTTGATGTCAGTTAGTCCTATGGAGGGGCAGTCCTCATTGGGGCGAAACTGGCCTTCCCCTTTCCATAGAGCCTTCCTGGAAGGGAAAGGTAGAAGGATGATGTAGGCCAGAGGGACCTTCTTGCTATTGTGGCAGTAGGACAATTTAGATTTTTATTTGAAAATAAAGTTTTCAAATATCCTTCTATGGAGAGTCTTTGCTATCAATGTATTATTCTATTATGCATAAAAGCTGGTGGTGCGGGAAGAGAATCAAAGCTAGAGAAATCCAGAGTTTGGGGGGAATGGGGTGAGGGGAACAACTACTACCACATTGTGAGAGTTTGTGAATGCAGCAAGGGAGGACGTAAAGTGTACCGTCCCAATTGATATTATATATATTTTTAGCAGACATGTTCTAGCCAAATGCAAATCAGATGGCTTAGATATTAAATACCTAATAGGAGGAAATGTAATTGCTCGTGCTTTACAGGAGGTCAGGCAAGTTAATCTGGTGCATCCTGGCCTTAAAATCAAAGTCTGACATTAATAATTTAGTCACTATGTGATGAATTAATATACCTATTTCTTATTCATATTCTTTTCTACAGTAGGCATTTTAGAAGATTCAATTGCTTCCTCAAGAAGAGCTTCAAAGTCTGAAATCAAAGCATCTAGATATATACATTGTTAGAAAAAGGCTTCTATTGAGAGGAATTAAGGATCTGCCTTAAACTGAATTAAAATATTTGTCTATTCTAGGCTCCTTATAACTGGTGGCAACTTTCCTAGGCCTCAGGCAGAGATCTTTTCATAGCCTGCAACCTGAGACCCTTTAACTGGAGATGCAAGGGTTTGAATCTGGGACTTTAAATGTACCGTACGAACAATGCCCTTACCCCTAACTTAGATTGCAATGTCGAACAGTTTGTGCTCCATCCCTCCACGAGAGGGATTCATGAGGGATTTTTCAGGGAGTGCAAAGATAAGCCTTTAATTTTAATGTGTCCAGCATGGCAATTACCCACTTGCTACCTCACCTTGAGTGCATTAAAACTTGCTTTGAGGTGAATAACTTGTTCAGGTGCTGTCCATCTATACAATGGCCAAGGGGTGCAGGCTTGGGGAGCAAGTGCAGGGGTAAATGAGTAAGAGAAGTAAAACACTCGATAATCAATATATAGCTGAACTTGTGGCAATTTTAAAGCAAATCACAAAATTTCTTAGCAATTGAAATCTGAGGCAGCTTTTTTTTTTTTAGTAAATAACTTCCCAGCCTTAGGATTCATCCACACATTCGGTGGAAGCCTATGCAGGTGAGCGACAGTATGTGCTTCCACATCAAAACTCACTGCTGATGGTAAGCTAGCATATAAGGGTGATGAGTTTTAGTTTCGCCTTCTCCCTGAAGTGCTAATTTTTTGTGTCTAGTAAGTTTATTTTTAAATTTGGCAGAGCATTCAAATGTGCAATCCTCCACCTACCTTCTGAATTCTGTATCCGGTCTTGGGAGGGCTGTGCCATGAGCTTTTCCTGAACATGGACATTGTAGAGTCTTTGGTGAGCTCACCATTTCCCCTTATTTCCAACCAGGCTGTGTGTCATTGCTTAGTAGCCAAACAGCATCACCCACACACAAAAGGGAGTTATTAGCAGGCCTGGGGAACCCCCAAAGTTTGCCAAAGTACCAAAAGTCTTTGAGAAAAAGACCAAGGAGGAGAATCCCCCCCCCAAAGTAGCCCAATGTAGGCAGTGTATGCTCAGTGGGCATGGGATGCCGGCTGTGTGTGATAGGGATGTATTGAGAAATTAGTTTCAGTTTGTTTTTAATCAAGATTTACCCAGTTCACACCTTCTGGACTGAACATGGACACAGATGCAATCTGTAGTCAAAGTCTGTACATTTCCAAGTTTGCAATATGATTCGCGGACCAAAAAATTTGCCTCTGACAGCATGCGTACATTTGAAAAGTGCACATGAAAAAATATATCCTTTTGAAAAATGCGCACAAATACACTTTAATCAATGGGAATCCGTACATTTCAAAGATCCACACAATTGATGCATACGTTTGGAAGAATATGCATGAAAATATGCACTGGTTTACATGCAAAAAGAAAAACACAAAGTTTGTAATCTGATACAGACTTGAGTCGGAACAAGCTTCGAGATGGAATTCGGAGAATTTCTGCAAGTTCACGTTTTGCTGATTCGCACATCCGTAGTGTTGGAGAGGGGAAACCATGGAAACTGAGTGGGGAGGGCCTGAATCTTCAATAGGAGCACTCCACACTGCAACACTTCATAGCAGATCCCACTTGTTCCATTCTAATCTCCAGTTTAAAGCTGGTGGAGTCAATACATTTCCAAAGCCTGTTAACAAGAGTCACTCTCGTAGGACACTAGTGTATCAGGTGCCCTGCAGTGACTATATTTTAACTCTTGGATATGCAGTTATTCTACACTTGAGTAGGTTTGTTGATCAATTTCATTTATTATGAATGCTAGAGTAAAAAATGGTTTCCTTGTGAACTTTCTGTTTTCCTTAGCTTTCCCTTTGCTTTAGCCCAACGTGCTGCTTGTGTCCATGGCCTTGGTGTGCTAGATTAGGAATACAGTTAGTGGAACTACTCTGATTCTGATCTAGGCTTCTGTAGTGTCTGTTTTCTCACTCCCTACCCTTATTAAGGGGTACTTCAGTCAAGTATCTTGTAATATAAATGGAGACTTGTCTCCTACTATAAACTGATATGGCCTATCTGCCTCTATGCCATAAACGCCCTATAAACCTACCTGAAACAGTGCTGAAGAATGTAATTTCCCTGTACTTCCTAATCTCTCAAAAGACTTTGCATCTGGGCACTCCGGATGTTCTCAGAGTATTTGTGTCCTAGCTGTGCCATATCAGGTACTTTCGTTCTTGTCTAGAGTTGCATATTCACGGTCAGTTAGCACAAATTAGATATCACCCCATTCTGCCTTACAAGCAAGGTAGTTAGAGCCAGAAGCTGGATTCCAGAAGATTGCTTTAGGCATGCCCATGAGATTGGGCATACTTAGTGGGATATTTTTTTTATAGCAGCATCTCTCCCTCCCACCCACCCACCCACCCACCCCCAATATCACAAACTGTTTTTGAAAGTCTTCTCAGTTTCAGTAGAGGTTTGATGTACAGCATGGGAAGGTTTGTGAAATACGTCCTTATAGTCTCTTTGGATGCACAGAACTAGTTACCGGTACATGGTTCTTTGGATCCCATCCCATACAAGGGTATCTATGGAAAAAATGATTTCATTACAAGTTTATTGGTGGAGGTTGGCATTCTAATCTGTACAGAGTGCACTTGAGTACCAGAACCAGAAGGGCAATAGGTACTCTGCAATAATTAATCTAGTGTGCAAATATTAGGTATTGTTTATATGCTGTAAATTGTTACCAGATCACAGTGAGCACATGACTCTTACAAAATGAAGCACATACATTTTCTGTTTATTCCTTGGTGAATATTGGCATTGTGCCGTGGAAAACTCTGTGCTGTCCTGAATGGCTTAATTGGCAGAAAATATTTTTTTACAACATTCTTGCCTTTGGTTAAATTGTCCCTAGATTCCCATTATACATATATGCCGTTTGTCTGGTATTGTCTGTCTTCAAAATGCATTGTGCTTGTGAGAATAATAAATTAAACATCTTCAGTGGAAAAGGTTTTTCCAGGCACTTTGTTAGTAGACAAGTTAAAATAATTGTTTACATCTTCCATTGGTAATGGAGCAGGGGAGGGAGAAACTGCGTCTGAATCCTTTTCCTTTCTCCCTGGAGAATCCCAAGAGAAATTTAATGTCTGGAATACCTGTTAAAGGGATGGCTGGGGATCAACTGAGTGCTTATAGACATGGACTGAGGCTTTTACTTGCTTATTCAAATGTGCCCATGGGAGATGGTTGCACTGCTGCCATGCTTTAGTCCAAGGTGGATTCTTTTGCCATCCATGTCTGACATCTTGGCAGCACAGACACAAAGCAGTCAGCATTAGTACACATGTAATTCTGAACTAAGGGAAAAGAGTGGGAAATTTCCTTCAGGAAGAGTGAGCGAGTACATCCCTCAGATGTTTTCTCTCTAGGTTGCAGGGAGCCCTCATTACATCTGCACCGGATCAGTGTGTTAGACTTGTTTGTCTCCATTAAAATTGTATTAGCTGAACTTTGGAAATGGGTGTTCTACCCTCTATCTTGGAATGGCTAACAAAAATGCTGGATGAAATTGAAAAATTGACTGAATTAGGAAGAAGAAATGACAGATGCGTAACACCATCATAGTGTGTAAACGATAGGAATCAGAATGGCAAATGATTTGCATTGTGGAGGAGTTTTTTTTAAATGCAAGTTTGAAACAGAATTTAAGAATAACAAACCCACACTCCAGTGTGCGAGCAAGTGCTTCAGCCTTTCCTATTTGCTGCTTCCATGTATTAATGAAGGGCAAAGCAGTATATCTGGTGCATTATGTTTTTGCAATCAAGTATAAAACATTACACAGGAAGTGCCTGTTTTGTAACATTGTCTTATTAGTACTCCATGGCAGCTCAGGTTCTAGGAGGTGGTTTTGTTTTTTTTATAAGGGTTTGATACCCATTCTGGAGTATGTAGAAGCTTCCTCTGCAAAAGCAAATGGTTAGAATACTATTTTGTTTCCTCTTGCACATGTCACTGAGCTTTGCTATTAATGTAACAACATGATTAAGCAAACAGTTGTTCTGCTGACTCATGCGTTATTTATGAAGCTACTGTGGTTTTGTGTCAAGTTCAAAAGATGCTCCTAATTGGATTCTAATAATTTTTAAAATAGTTTGAATTGAACTTAAATAGGAAATGGGCTTCAGTTTTGCGATCACTTGCATAATTACTATTTGGAGTGAATACTTAATTGTGTACATTTTTTACCACCTTAAATTTGTGGTTAAATAAGCACATTTTATTACCATGCAATATTTATGAACTTCACCAATCAACTTTTATGGTATTACTTGTTCAGATGCAGGCTATAATATTTAAGATTCTGTGAACTAATCTTTACAACAATGATTTTTTCCCCTTTTTTAACATGTAAAATAGATTTTCCTTTACAGCTTTTTTGTTGAACCAGTTAAAAAGGATGAGTACTGCTCTTTATAGTTACCGGCATATTTTTCATATTCAGTCTAATTTTGCATGAAAGATTAAGATTACCGGTATGTTTCTCAAATTTAGTAGAAAGCGACCTCTTAAGGTTTTGGAATCTTTCGGGACATTTTGGAGTTTCTATAATGGTAATTTCTGCCATTTCTTATTGTTCTCCAAAATTATGCAGCAAGAATATTCTTTAGGCTATTGTTCAGAGCAGATGAATTTTTAGGACCCTTCTAACTCTTATTCTATGAACATTTGAACAGAAACTAGATTTGTAAAGCTCATCTAAGTGGAGTAGTTTCAGCTCATGATGGAAGTTCAGACCATTATGATTTCATTTATTTTCTCAGTGGAAATATGGGATGTCAGTATCTTAGGCATGAGTTATGGAAGGGGCAAGGAATGATGGAGGAGCTGAGGCTGGATGACTTAATGTATGTGATGTCTGGCGAGGTTCTAAACTGGGTGCTAGGTTTCACACAGATTTCAAGGAGGCATTCACACTGAGGGGTGAGAGGACTTGTTGCTGTGCCTGCTTGAATAAAGAAAGCGATATCTGGGGCCATGGTGGCAAGACGAGGAAAAATAAGAAACGAGAGCGTGGTAATGACAGCGGAAATTAGGAATTAAAGTCAGCTTTCTGTAAAGGGCAAAGATACATCAATTTTATACCATTTTTATCCCCTCTTCCCAATTCTGTGAATTGTAGTTTGGTGAGGGTGCTCAGAATAAGAACAAAAGAAGAGCCCCTTTGGATCAGACTGAAGGCCTATCTAGTTCAGCATTCTGTTTCCTCAGTGGCCAACTAGCTGTCTGCAGGAAGAATGTTAGCAGCTTCCTGCTCATGTTCCCCAGAAACTGGTATTGAGAAGCATGTTGTTTGTGGTACTGTATAGCCATTAAGACTAGTATTGACATCCTCCATGAATTTGTCTAATCCCCTTTTAAAGTCACCCAAGTTGATGACCATTATTACATCTTGTGGTAGCAAGTTCTATAGTTTCACTATGCGCTGTGTGAAGAAGCATTTCAGTTTGAAATATGTGCAAGATATTCACCAGCATAGGAACACATTGCAAATGGTCTGTCTCTTTTTCATAGGGAAAGATTGCTATTTCATTGCTTTGTTTTGTTTTCTAAGGTCTTATGCAGTGTATGTTTAAGCACAAGAGTTTTGCTGTGCTCCTGATCTGTACAACTTCATATCCGTTTATCCAGCCTGTGAGGGTAATTGAAGTCACCCGTTATTGCAACACTTTTTCCTTTGCATGTGTTCCTGATTTCATTCTCCCATCTCAAGATGACCCTGAGCATTTTAGTCAGGGGGATGATCGCATGTCACCAGTATTAGATTACTTTTGAGACCTGTTATTTTCACCCACAGTGATTCTGTGGAGGAGTCTGTTTCTTTTGAGTTTTCTGCTTTACTGGACACCGTGCCCCTTTTGACATACAGTATGACACTACCCTCAGTACGCCTTTCCCTGCTTTCCTACATAATTTTTTTATTTAGAGATGACTATATCCCACTGGTTCTCTCCACTGCACCCTGTTTATATTATGCCAGCTATATCTATGCTCCCCTTTAAAACCAGGAACTCCTACTTCCCCATCTTGGCTCGGGCTTCTAGCATTAGTGCAGAAACATCTATACATGGTGTCCCTCTCCAAATGTGTCTGCTGTATGCATTTTCTGGCATGGTACTTTGGCCTTTTTAGTGTCTGTCATATTCTTCTTTATACTTTTGGCCTATTTGTACCTTGGCTCCATTTGGGCAATCAGAAACATATTTACCCCCCATCCCTTACAATGATTTATCCCACACTAGACACACCCCAGCAGTCAGCTTTCCTCTAGCAGCAGTCAGTTTAAAAACTCCTCTGTCACCTTTTTGAAGTTGAGCATCAGAAGTCTGGTTCAGGTGGAGTCTACCCCTTTTGTATAAGCTCAGGTTGTCCCAAAATTTTCCCTAGTTGCTAACCCCTTCTCCCTCTCATCCATGCATCAGGACCCCCTCAGCTTTACCTGTCTAGCTGGCCCTGCACATAGAACTTTGCCATTTGTTTCAAGTCTAACTCGCATGTGGACATGTGCACTTGACTTACCAGGGAATTTATCTGGGCATTAATTATGCTGAAAATTACTTTGCAGCATTCAAAGTTCTTCTTCGTGGTCTCTGTGCAGTCACACATATGGGCTCTGTGCCTGTGCGGAGGCTGTTTCAGGAAGATTCTATAGCTGAGGCGAATTGGGCGAGAACGGTCAGTCGACTCAAGGGAATTGGGTCGCTCATATCATGACCGCTACTATTACTATCGCCGCAGGTCACCCGTTTCAGAGAACAGATACCACTCGGACCGTCGATACCGCTCTCAGGATCGTTCTCCGATTCACCAAGACTCCAGGCGGATGCCTGTTGCACAATGAGATCGATCCCCGCATAGGGACTCGAGATGGTCTCCACCTACAAGTCAGCAACTTGCCCCTTCTTCCTTGGTGGCAGTTCAAGGAACGGAACAGGAACAACTCGCTACAGTCTCGATGACAGCAGTCACACAATCCCGTAGGTCTTCCTCTCCTGACGCTTCATTCACTGACTCTGATTCAGTCGTATCTGTATCACCTTCATCGACTTCGCCAGATCAAAACGTGTTGTCGCAAGCTGCTGTCTCTCCATCCGAGGATATGGGAACATTCCAGGACCAAGTCCTTCGGATGACCCAAGCACTGGGTTTGGAAACTGCAGTCGAAGAGAAAAAAACGGTAGACCCTCTCTTCGATGCAGTCTCGAAGTCGTCCGCGGGACCGACACTCATCCCGATAACTCCACCTATGCTTGAGACAGTCCAAGGCTCCTGGAATTCCCCAGCCACAGCACCACCTGCTGCGAAACACCTTGACGCACTATACAAGGTACGCCAAGACACGGCTAAATTCTTCTTCTCTCACCCTTTACCGAACTCAATAATAGTAGAGTCGGCACAATCGAGATCGGGAAAGCAGCACTCTACCCCAGCCGACCCAGAGGGTAAACGTCTGGACAATTTTGGTCTCTGGGTGTACACCTCTAGCTGCACTAGGCATCCGCGTTGCGGGCTACCAAGCCACCATGGCCAGATACCAGCTTTTCCTATGGGAAAAAATGGCGAGCATCATTGACTACTTACCAGATGAAAAAAGGGATCTGGCCCGTGTGTTCCAATCCGAGGCCATCAACATATTACGCCAGCGAATTCACACAGCCAGACACCAAGGGGATTGCCATGGCAGAGCTCTGGTGAGCTCTGTTGCCCTTTGCCGCCATGCCTGGCTACGCTCCTCTACACTGACATCAGAGACAAAAACGAACATAGAAAACTTACCGTTCGACGGGATCGGTTTGTTCAATGACAAGACGGATGATTCACTCGATGCAGTCCAAAAAGCTCAGGTGAACACCAGAAAGATGGGCCTGCTTCCACCAGCCACCTCTAAGCCATTCAGATGCCGCCGATGGACCCCATACCCATCCTCGACAGCTCCTCCTCATCCTCCTCATCAACAGCAACAGCAGTGGCAAGACCGTCGTGCTCTTCCACAGCAGCCCGGGGCACCAAGCCGACAATACCAGCAACAACGGTACCGGGGCTCCCGTAAAAGAGGCGACTTCCAAAAGCGGCGTGTTTGACTCCTGCAAAGGCCCGACCGACATTTATGCTCCAGCGATCCACCTGTCTCGACCTCAATTCGGCACTCGACTGTCCCGCTTCCTACCATCTTGGAGGAACATTACCACCGACTGCTGGGTTCCGAACATTATCCAGCACGGGTACAGGATCGAGTTCAACGCCCTCCCACCTTTTGTTTGCATCTGCACCACGCTGCGGGAAGAGGTAGCTTCTTTGCTGCAAAAAGGGGCCATCCAGATGGTCCCTCCACACCTTGCACAGGACGGCCTCTATTCCAGGTATTTCACGGTGACAAAGAAGGATGGAGGACTTCGGCCGATCCTGGACCTACGTTCAGTCAACTTCTTCATTCCACCCAAGAAGTTCCGGATGGTCACTCTCCAATTGATTTTGCCTCTCCTCCGCAAGACCGACTGGTTTGCATCCATCAATCTCCAAGATGCCTATTTTCATATCTGAATCCATCTAGACAGTCAGAAGTACGTGAGATTCCGGATTGGACCCGACACGTACCAGTTTCTCGTTCTTCCGTTCGGCCTCTCAACTGCACCGAGAGTCTTTACGAAGTGTATGATGGTAGTCTGCGCGGCTCTCCGGACTCGTGGAGTAACGTTGTTTCCTTACCTGGACGACTGGCTCCTGGTTGCTCCGTCTGCTTCGGATCTAACAGACTCACTCCGCCTGACTACAGACATCCTGGACTCTCTAGGACTCTGCCTCAACGAGAAAAAAATTGATCCTCTATCCAACTCAAAGGATACAATTCATCGGGGCTCTCCTGGACTCAACTGTCGGTCGCGCCTTCCTACCCAAGGACAGGATAACCAAAATACTTACCCTCACGGTGAAATTACAGAAAGCAACTTCATGCACGGCTCATTCGATACAGCAACTTCTCGGACTCATGGCATCATCAATACCAGTTGTGGCCTTCGCCTGACTTTGGATGCATCAGCTACAAAACTGGTTCATAAGGTCGTTCGATTCCGAGATGAATGTGCACCGAGCCCAGCTGTCCATCCCAACCCAAGTCAAACGAGCCCTGACGTGGTGGACAGATCCGAGGAACCTATCAGAAGGACTTCCATTCCAACCTGTCTCACCGTTGCTGACGTTAACGACGGATGCTTCTCTTCTGGGTTGGGGAGCGCACTGCGGCCCTCACACAGTACAAGGCCCCTGGCCTTCACGGGACTGGGGGAAGCACATCAACGTTCTAGAGCTCCAAGGAGTCTGGAATTCAATGAGGTCTCTCGAATCCGTGCTGCAAACGAAGGTGGTACAGGTAGTCACGGACAATACAACTGTGGTGGCCTATCTGAACAAAGAAGGCAGCACTCGTTCTCTTCGCTTGACCAACCTCACCCTTCGTCTGTTCGACTGGATGATCCCTCGCCAGATATCGGTGAGAGCCATCCATATCGCAGGAAAGGACAACACCCTGGCAGACGCTCTCAGCAGGGTATCCATCAACTCTCACGAATGGCAACTCGAGCATTGGGTTCGACAGCTCCTCTTCCAACAGTGGGGTACTCCAACAATGGATCTCTTCGCCACTGCAGAGAACACAGCCTGTCCGGCTTTTTGCAGCAGAGCGGGCCACGACAAAGCGTCGATCGGCGATGCATTCCTCCTCACTTGGTCGGGAACTCTCTTCTACATATTTCCACCGACTCCATTGTTGACCAAAGTAGTATCGAAGATCCAGTCCGTCGGCACGCATTGCATCCTGGTGACTCCTTGGTGGCTGAGACAGGCATGGTTTGCACCACTCCTACACCTCTCCAAAGGGAGGTATCTTTACCTCCCAAAAACTACGACGATATTGTCCCAGGCTCGGGGCTCTCTGCTACACCCGAACCGAACCGTGCTAAAACTTACTGCATGGCGGATATGATCCCGAGCACTCTCCCTCTCGAGATCAAACACGTATTGCAAGCAGCATGGAAACTGCCTACCAGGATTTCCTATGCGAGGAAATGGGAAGTGTTCTGTAACTATCTTGGTGACATTGAGGTACCCTGTTCTACCGCTCCTATCCCTCAAGTACTGCAGTTTCTCCTTCATCTACAACACAAAGGCCTGCAGATCAGCTCAATAAAGGTGTACTTAGCTGCCATATCAGCGTATCATACTGGGAGTGAAGGGTTTACTTTGTTTTCACATCCCCTGGTGAATCAATTTATGAGAGGATTGAAGAACGTAGTGCCTCCAATTAGTTCATTCATGCCGGTCTGGGACCTTCAACTAGTTCTCCAGGTTCTTATGTCTAAGCCATTCGAACCCATGAGTACAGCAGATCTCAGGCTAGTCTCTTTCAAAACTGCATTCCTAGTAGCCATCACTACTGCATGTAGAGCCTCTGAGCAGGCGGCTCTAAGAGTGGATCCTCCGTATCTTAACTTTCACAAAGAAAAAGTGGTCTTACGCCCAGATCTGGCGTTTCTTCCTAAGGTGGTCTCTGCCTTCCATCTGAATCAGGACATTGTGCTGCCTGCTTTCTTTCCAACTCCGACATCCTCCTTGGAACGCCAACTGCACATGCTCAATGTTAGGAGGTCTCTCGCATTCTACAAAACTCAGACTGAGTCTATGAGAAAGTCCCCCTGTCTCTTCATTTGCTATGGCGGACCTTCCACAGGCTCTCCAGTTTCGAGTCAAAGACTGGCATCGTGGATAGTGAGCTGCATTCGATTGGCTTATGAGCTCAAGAAAAAGCCACTGCCGAATTCGATATGAGCTCACTCCACTAGAGCGGTTTCGACATCTACAGCATTCGCAAGAGGTGTCGCTATGACTGATGTTTGCAAGGCGGCTACTTGGTCCACGCCTTCGACATTCATAACCCACTATCAGGTCGATGCCTGATCCCAGAGGGACAACGCATTTGGCAGAGCTGTCCTCAGTCCTTCAGTAATTTTGACACCGACCCTCCACCGGTAAGTCAGCTTGTTACTCTGCCCATATGTGTGATGCACAGAGACCACGAAGAAGAAGGACAGGTTGCTTACCTGTAACTGTGGTTCTTCGAATGGTCATCTGTGCAGTCACACAACCCGCCCATCCATCCCCGCATCGGTGTCACTGTCGAGTTTGATGGTGTACCGAATTAAGGGATCATTTTGGGCTTAAAGTCTTCGATACCGAGCAACACCATCGAACCCGACTGTCGGTATTAGTTTCATAAAACTTGGGAAAACGTCTTCCTACAAGTTCTCCCTTGGCACTGGGATTGCGATGGCGGTCTCAGGGGCAGAGGGAGAGGGCGGAAACCCCCTAGAGGACATGCGTGGGGGGAGGGGTTCCCGCCCAATTCGCCTCAGCTATAGAATCTTCCCGAAACGGCCTCCACGCAGGCGCAGAGCCCACCCATATGTGTGACTGCACAGATGACCACTCGAAGAACCACAGTTACAAGTAAGCAACCTGTCCTTTTCCATACTCCTGAAGCTCCTTGTAAATGTAGCAGCAGTATGATCATACAGCTATTATTCTTTCTGTAGGGTTTTAACTTTTGGTTTTTTTTTACTTTTGCAACTGCTGTGAGGAGGCTCTTTGCCCCTGCCTTTCTCTTTTCCCTGGCAATGGTACCTCTCCTGAACACTCAGCCTCAGCAGCAGGGCGTTCTTGAGCTCCTGTGGTGCTGAGGAATTCTAGAAAGACTCAGGCTTGTCCTTGACCATCACAACAAACCTTAGATATAGTATTGTTCTTGTTGCTGAGGCTGGAGGCTGGCAGTGGCATCCCATAGTCAGTAGCTGTCTTAGAAAAGCCTCTGCCCTGCCTCTGTATCTGCATAACCCTGGGCTGTTGTTGGTCATGCTGGAGTGTGATCGGATCCATTTGCTTTAAAAATATGGTTGATAATTCCAAGAACATGTTCTTTCAAAAGTGTTACCATGCTATTCCCTCTCCAAGACATCATATTTCAGCTTCTTTGAAGAAGTGTAGATTTATTATTATGGCACTTCTGCTCGAAAATACAGATGTTAGTCATGCATACTTTGAATTGTCAATACTAATACTGCTAAAAGCTGATACTTTAGCCAGTCATCATGCTGAAATCTGCTTTCAGAATAATTTCAAGTTATTAAGACAGTTGTGGCATATGCTTTGCTTTGGCTGAGTAAATCAATGCAAGCTCATGTCTTAGATGCATAAATTGTGTGGGTGTAGACTCCCTAGTAAATTATTCATATTATTGTAAGGTGCAGCACATTGGGGGCAAAAAGTGGCTATGTTCAGGAGGTAGCTTCCTGTCAGCTCCCATTTTAAAAGTTCTCACCTCAAATATATTAACATACAGTGTGGTGTATTAATCGTTCTCAGCAGCATACTGCTAGCAAAGTCTGACGTCTTAGTTCTGCATGAATGATCCTACAAAATCCAATAGTTCTGGTTGCAAATATATAGGGCTGTATCTGTTAAGGCTTTGCTTTTCAGTGGTAGAAAGAGCTTCCACAGCAAGGAGATGCACCCAGTTTTCACCGCTCCTTCCTATCTATTGCACTGCAGTCTTCCATGCCATACTATTCCAGAGGGGGCCCCTGCAATCCTCAGGACCAGTTTTTTTTTTTTGGGAGGAACTGCAGTGGATAGGAGGATCAGTAAAAATCATGACTTGCAGAAGCAGAAGTGCTTGTTAGTGCAAAGCCACAATCAGCCATGGCTTTTTGGCTTAAACAACTGACAACACATGCTAAAAGAATAGCAACTGAAAGGCAGTGTCCTACAGTGCATTTAACTGTGGGGCAGCTTAAAAGTTTAGGCCCACACCCACTGCCCCTTTGTATTTGCTCCTACAGTCATCAAAGTAATGTTGACATCTTCCACCCATGCAGTTAGATGTTGCTAGCATGATACTGGTTGGAAGATGTAGACATTACCAAGGAATTGTGAGAGGAATTAAGGAGAAGGTAACAGCTATTCTGCTCCAGGTAATCTATAAGCCAGGCATTATTATTGTCTTTCTTGCAAGCTGGTACTTTTGCTTAGTCAACTACTACATATGCACCCTTTCCCCCAGTAGTTAGGATGTACAGCACCTGGCAGATGAACATGCCAATTCTATTCCTACCAGTGCCGCACTATAATATTGTATAATGCAATATAAAATTTAGATTTTTGGAATAGACATTCATTAATCCAGCACATGTATGAAGGGGTCAGGTGCAGTTGATGCTAACTTGTCTAAAGGTAGCTTCCTAGCGAAAAGCAGCTGTGGAAGGTAAGGCTAAAAGAGAATGTGCAACACGTGTGTGTGTGTGTGTGTGTGTGTGGTGTGTGTGTTGTGGTTGTTGGTAAATTTCAGTTTGGAATAAAATAAATAGGCTCTGTTTTTGAAAACTATTCTACGAGCAACTTCTTATTACCAGTTATGAGTGTGTGTGTGTGTGTTGATGATGATGTAGATGAAAGCTCAGTATTTTCAAAATACATAATCTTCTACGGACCAAAGACGAGTTCCTCCTTTTTCTATGTATTTATAAGCCATATACTTGTATCCTAATATCTGTTAAATCTTATTTCAAAAAGGTAGGAAAACATAAGCCAAACCTATTCCAGGCAAGCTAGCAATTCCAGTACTGTCATTGCTTCAAGGATATTGTGATGAAAAGGGTTGGGAAGGTGACAAATGTTTTTAAGCAAGTTGTGAATGTTATGAATGTTTGAAATATCATCACACACGCAATGAAAATGCGGAGTATGTAGAGTGTAGATTGCTTCTCCCTTGCTCAAAAGTTTCTCAGCCTGCAAAATTACAAAATTGCTTTTCATACTTGGATATTAACAGGACTTAAAACATTACAGACACTCTAGATCTGGAATACTTAAATGGTATTCAAAAACTTCACTAATGTTTTCCCAGAACTGAATGGTAAAGATGGATCTCCAATTAATCAGCTGGATATCTGGCATAGTAGATTCTAATCTGGCATAGAAACGGACCAATAATAATAGATATAATATTTAATTGTATTATTTACAGATGATGAGCAGTGTTGTGTATGTGACTGTATTTAACATATTGTTACAATTCGTTAGTTTTGGGGGATTGTTATTGTTGAAGAACACTAGTAAAAGAATCCCCAAAACCCCACCACCTTTCCTGATCACACTGGCTATCCTGCACTATGCTGAACCTTTACCTGTGCAACTGATTCACCCATGGGTTCTGGCCACTTTTTTTAGGGAGCCACAAATACAGCTGTTGGTTCCCTGCATGAACCCTTACCAGGTTCTTGAGGCAGCATAAAATAGCAACTTGCATTGCCCTTATCTGGAAATTCCTCTCTTGTGGGGTACTTTGAGGCCCTTCAGGAACCTACTGCTCTCACAGGGTTATCTCAGCTTCTGAGAAAGAAAGAGTTGGGCAGCACTATATGTTAGTGGCTCCTTTGCCACTACTTTGCCTTGAGAAGATAGTTGTAGGCTGGCAATTGAGTGCTGCGGAAGTTATGCAGAATTTTAGTACCACTGACCAAAATGCCAGTATTTGGGTTAGGGCTCCCTCTAACTTCATCTCATCTTCTCTATGCAGTGACTACTGAGTGATCGATGAGACAATCCTTAATATTTCCCCAGGAATGATAGACTCTGAATTTTTAAAATTACTTCCCAGCATTATTTCACTGCTAGTAAAAGCTGAGTTTCTGAGTATTTTTATTTAGCAATCTTGTCCCTGTGAGTTTTAATCTTGGTCAAGTATCAAGATGTGTGTTGTGTTTGTCCATTTTCTTTAACAGTTTCTCCAAATGCGGTTTCCCTCAGCTGTACTGTTTTCCTCAGCTATACTGTGCCCGGCAGGCTGCCAGTTCCCTTGCTCCTCACTTGTGGCTCAAGTTTCCATTATGCACCCCACTAACATGCCCTGGAAACAATGGACCCCATGAACCTTGAGCAGGAAGAGATTGGTGCCTTTGTTGCCTGTTCAGATTCACTGCTCACAGTCAATAGGCCAGGGGTGGACAGCACAGGGTGTTCCCCCCCCATCCTTTTATACAGACCCCACCTTTGCCCCTTCTGTCCCATTGAATTTGCTGCTGAAAATTAAAGGTCTTTCTTTAAGACAAGGTCTGTGGAGAGCATGTCCTGTTTTAAAGCAAAATCACCCTCCCTGGAGGCTGACATTCGGTAGCAAATTCAGTGGGGCAGTGCTAGTAATTTCTGCAGTGAGGGGGTTGATTCCAGGGAGGGGGGATTTGCCCCCAGACCTCTAGAAGTTGCCCACCCCTGCTGTAGGCCAAACTCTGCTGCCAGCTTCTGACTTCAGACTATAGATGCTTTGCCAGAGTTGGGTTGCACCTCAGTGGGCAGTATCCAATACTTCTGAAAGCAACTCTGGAAGCTAGTGGAAATGCTTCTTTCCAGAAAGACAGGTCAGCATTTTGTGAGTTCCATTGACCTTCCCCAATCTGGAAATGAGTGTTTCTGCTCTTTCCAGTTGCCTTTAGAAGTGCTAGCTTCCCATTGTGCTAGCGGTTGGTCCCTCTGGCACACAGACAGCATTGGATACTGCCCAGTAAATCCACTCTAAAGGACCCTAAGGGCACTGGATTTGCTTAGCTGTGGAATTAATGGAAACCCCATGAGTTACTTTCAAAACAAAAAGGAATTAATTGAGCTTGAAATGAATTTGGGTGCTAAATACCTTTTAACATGCTGAATCATTAATATGTCAAATGTTAGGCATAAGTAATTTTATTGTAGGTTGTTTTGCTTTGGATGCTGAATAAGGTTTTGTAATTGTATCAAGTGTTAATTTTCTCATATGAGCTTAAATTTAAGAGAACAGTTTAAGACAGAATAAAGATTACATGCCCATATCAGTAAAGAAACTTACTGTGCTGAGCCATGAAACCTTTTGATTCTCTAATCACGTGTTAGTAGCTATCTTTCAGTGGATTCATAGGAACCAGTCTGGGGAAAAGCAGGAATAGGGCTGAAATTCAAATATTTGTATCAAAGGCACTTTTAAAGGAGCAAAGGAAAGTGAGGCAGAGTTATAATGCAGCTAAAAGCGAGAAAGGGAAACATAACCTGCTTAAGGGAAAAGAGTAAAATGTTTTGGAAGGAAATGGTTTGGGTGATCAGGTCACTGCTGCTGCCCATTTAGTAAGAGTGAATGACCACAGTTGCAGTTGCTTGGCAGAATTTCTTGACAAGGCAATCACTGCAATTTCAGATACTGTAAGTTTGGCTATGCTGTTTGTCACAGGTTCTTTTAGAACAGGCCCACTAAATATAAGTCTGATTGTAGCCCCTTGCCCTTTGTTCATGGAGCTTTCCCACCTCTTTATTAATCTTTGTAAGCCACTCTGGGGGCCTTTTTTGGCTGAAGAGCGGGGTAAAAATGCTGTAAATAAATAAACAAACAAACATCTAAGGCTCAATATACGGTAAAAGGAATGTGTAGGAATGGAACAACGCTTGCGTAATTACATCTCAATTACATTTCTGATTTAGAGGTGTGTGTCAGAGTTGGCTTTTAGTTCTTTCAGTCTGTTGTAGCCAGCCAGCCAGCCAGCCACACCACATCGCCCACCAGTTTGTCATACTCCTGAAGTTTGTACATTGTTGGGAGAATGAAAGCCTTGTAAGCTGTCGCCATCATACACAGTAGATGTCACACCCCCATCAGAAGACTCTGAGGAGGAGGAAGGGTTACATGCCCCAGCGGAGGAGGATGCCCGGGGGGCCCTGCCATGACAGGGGCCTGAGCCTGTGGAGGAGCCTCCTGAGGTCCCAGCCCCTGAGGAAGAGGGGGAGTCTCCCTCAGAGGAAGAGGCCTCCTCTGGCACCCCCCAAGTCCCAGGGAGCAGTGGTGCCAGAGGAGGCAGGCTGAACTCAGAGAACCTAGATGAAGTGCCAGGCTGGAGCAGTCTCTGCAGTCTACTTGGGAGGAAAGAGCTCCTCATGAGTAGAGCCCCCCCATGAGGGGAACTGTCTGCAATCGAAGAGAATGACTGCAGCTGGGGCTTGGGTGGGGCTCTGTCAGCTCCAGGATAAAAGCTGCAGCCCAGTTTGTGGACTCTGGCTTGGCTTGCTCCTTTGTTGTACCTTCAGCTGTTGACTCACCAGGCCCTAGCCCATCCTCAACACTCAGCGGGGAAATAGGACAGCAAGGAGGATTATAGGCTGGAGATTAAAAACAAAGCAAAGGAAGTAAAAAGAGCAAGCTGATGGGGGTACAGACCTGTGTGGTAGGAAAAAGGGTGGGTAGCAGATGGGAATGCAGAACAATCTGGTAGTGCTGTGGGTATAGAGAGAAAAACTGGGGAACATTGAGTGCATCCATACCTGTAGGTGAGGAAGAAGGGGGGTAGTGAAATATGGGGGTGCAGATGACATAGAAAAATGGGGATAACTGCTATGGGGTTCAGAGAGGAAGGGAACTGGCAAAATGAATTACAATTTAACAGTGTTGTAGAAAAAAATACTTTCCCACAGCTGATAAGGTGATGTGGCCCTCTTGAATCAATAGAAATGTAAAGTGTGCCCCAGAATGATTTGAGTTGTGCTGTGCACTCCTGTCTTAGAGTAACAGGGCTGTGGAACTGTATCCCTTTCAAACATTTCTTTGCTATCAATGTTATCCTTACAAGATCATTTGTGATGGTAATTCTAGATAAATTCTGCTTAGTTGTAGATCAGTGTTCGGTGGTATTTTGGTGCATGTTTTGATTTTATAAATGTACACATTAACTTGAGTGCCAGTTTTTAGTGGAAAGGTGGGGTACAAATCCAGTCAATCAATCAACTAACTAATAAATTGTGTATTCATGGAATTTTGATATTTTAACTTGGCAGGGACAACCAGTTGGGGACTGTGACTTTAACATTCGTCTGGCATGTATAGAAAAAGAGATTATATTCCCACGACATGACAAAATGAAGACCGGCCAAATTGACAAAGCACAAGAACCTTTTAGTGTTCGTAACAAACCATTTTTTGACATCCACGCAGCAAAAAAGGTAAATATATTTTTGATTATTTAACCAAGCATCTGATGAGTGGTCATTCTCTTTGCACATGGCTTTAAATTTCTTTCAGGATTTCCTTGGATTTAAAATATACATACAAACATTGGTCACGTTCACACAACACAAGAACCCAACCTGTGAATAAGCTACACAGTGTGGGTTGTTCGTGGGACAACCCACGGTGCACCCGACAGACGATCTGGCTCAGTCCTCCCGTTAGTATCCCAGGGGACTCCATAGCAGGACCTATCTTGTCTCCTCTCACTGCACTGACTGCAACCCCTTTTGTGGTCACCGTGGCTTATTTTCCCTTTCCCCCCTGGAGATCGTTTTTTTTGGAGATTTCATGGCTGCATATGTCCCTGTAAAAAAAAACATTTTAAAAAGAAGCCTGAACTTTGATATCTGTCAATACTCCTTGCTCTGTAAATGGGGTGGCTTGGACTTTTCAACGTTCCCAAGCACCAAGAGTCTTGGGAAAGAGTGGAAAAGGTGGAGGACACTGAGAACAGTCAGTTCTAAACAAAAAGACTAGAGGATCTCACTGGGAAGGGGGTAATCTACATGCTACTCCCTTTCACCAGCAAAGATCCCCTTGCAGCTTCGCTATTCACTTGACAGCTTGCTGTTTGACAGCTGTCAAATGAGAAACAAAGTAACTTATTTGTAGCCTTGCTTTTTGAATGTCCATGGATGGTGCCTCCTGTACTTTGACAGGAGACACCATCCAGGGCATTGACAAGTCAGGACTGTGCATTTGGGATAGTCCGACGCAATTTCTGATTTGGGAAAATCAGAATCTTTTCTGATCAAAAAAATCTTTGAAGACAGACTGGTTGCCGGCCAGATGGGCGATAAATAAATATTATTATTATTATTATTATTATTATTATTATTATTATAATAATAATAATTTCGAATTCATTATTTATTGAATCATTTTAATTAAAACCTATGGTGGCATGTTTTCTCCTGCTGACCTTTACCATGTTTAGGTTTCTATCCGCACTGGCATTAATTGGGATTTCTTGACGACTCAGATGGTGAAACCATATATATTATTATTCTACTTGCAATTATTAGCTACATTGGAAAACATAACATTTTGTGGATGTATGAAGATCCACAGTGGTACTGAATCTGGAGAGACCTCAGGAATGGACTCCTCTTAACTGTATTCCCTTTCCTTCAGTTTGGCTGCCATAGTACAATAAAACCTTGGATTACGAGCATAATTCGTTCCAGAACCATGCTCGTAATCCAAAATACTCGTACATCAAAACAAGTTTCCCCATTAGAAATAATGGGAACTCAGATGATTCGTTCCACAACCATTTAATCACTGCTTTGCCGGCTCCCTGGCAGGGAGCCCCATGGAGGGAGCTGGCAAAGCAGTGATTAAATGGTTGTGGAACGAATCAGCAGAGTTCCCATCATTTATAATGGGGAAACTTGCTTTGATGTGTCGGCTCCCGGGGTCCCGGCCGCGCCTCGCCTGCCTCCACTCGCTCTGCCAGGAGTGTCCAGCAGGCGGGGGCTTCCCTGGAGGCGCGGCGCAGCCGGGCTTGGCCGCCGTTCCCTTGAGGCGCCCGAGGTGCATCTCCCTGCCAGGGAGCCGGCAAGTGCTTTGCCGCTCGCAGGGAGATGCGTGGAGCCGCTCTAGCTGCTTCCTACCGTTGCAAGCGGCGGCTCACGGAGAGGCGAGCTGCCCGCGCCGCCTGCGGTCCCGTCGCGTCACATCCGGCCCCATCATTGACGGGGCCGGATGTGACGCGACGGGACTGTAGGCGGCGCGGGCGCCGCCTGCGACGGTAGAAAGCAGCTCCATTCTTCGGCTCGCGCCTCCATTCTTCGGCTCCCTGCTTGGGAGCCAGCATGCAGCAGCGCCAGGAGCCTCTAAGCACCCCGTGGAGGTGAAGCGAAGGAGCCCCGGCCGTCGCTCGCTCTGCGTGCGCCTCGCGCTGCCGCTTTGCCGGCTCCCTGCCTGGGAGCAGGCAAAGCGGCAGCGCGAGGCGCACGCAGAGCGAGTGACGGCCGGGGCTCCTTCGCTTCACCTCCACGGGGTGCTTGGAGGCTCCTGGCGCTGCTGCATGCCGGCTCCCAAGCAGGGAGCCGAAGAATGGAGGCACGAGCCCAAGAATGGAGCTGCTTTCTACCGTTGCAGGCGGCGCGGGCAGCTCGCCTCTCCGTGAGCCGCCGCTTGCAACGGTAGGAAGCAGCTGGAGTGGCTCCACGCTAGCAAAGCACCCCGTGGAGGTGAAGCGAAGGAACCCTGGCTGTCGTTCGCTCTGTGTGCGCCTTGCGCTGCCGCTTTGCCTGCTCCCTGGTTGAGATCCGGCAAAGCGGCAGCGCGGGGCGCACGCAGAGCGAGAGGGAGCCGGCAAAGCGGCGCGAGGCAGCGAAGCGAGGCACCCGGACAGCGAGCGGCCTCGCCTCCATGGGGCTCCCAGGTAGAGAGCTGGCGCAGCCGCGCGAGGCGCCCGCAGAGTGAGCGGCTGCGCCTTGCCTGTATGGGGCTCCCTGCCGGCTAGGCAAAGCCGGGGAGCTGGCACTTTAAGTGCTCGTCGCAGCCACAGCGTGTGGCTCGTGTTGCGAAACTTGCTCGTCCTCCGAACGTTAATAAATGATAAAATTTTGCTCGTTTTACGAGTAGCTCGCATACCGAGTTACTCGTAATCCGAGGTATTACTGTAATTGTCATTTAAATACATTTGCCCATGTACCTCTAGTTATTTGTTGTCAGACAAAGGCATGTTCTGAAGGCAGTTAGTTACGCAGCAGTCTTGCTGAAGCTAAGAAGGCTTTGGTCTGCTAAGTGCCTGGATGGGAGTCTGCCTGGGAAATATGCTGCTTTCAGTGCCATGGAGAAAAGACAGGATCTAAAAATTAATTAATAATATAATTCTGTGATTATATATAACTTGTTCAAAAGGAACAGAAGCAACAGAAAGGGAGGTGGAGTTGCACTGTATGTTAAAAATACGTATCTCTGCACAGAGATACAGGAAGAGGAGCTTGGCAGCCCCATTGAGAGCATCTGGGTTAAAATAAAGGGGGCAAAGAATAAAACGAACATGGCGGTTGGAGTCTACTACCGACCACCCAATCAAGGAGAAGACGAGGATGGAACTTTTGAAAAGCAAATTGCCATTGTTTCAAGGAGGCACGATGTGGTAGTAATGGGGGACTTCAATTTCCCTGATATCTGTTGGGAGACTTATTCAGCCAAACATGGCCCCTCCAAGAAATTCCTGAGCTGTGCTGCTGATAACTTCCTCCTACAGAAAGTGGAGGAAGGAACTAGAGGATCGGCTACCCTTGACCTGATTCTAACCAACAGAGACGAGTTAGTGGATAAAGTGGCAGTTTCGGGAACTCTGGGGGAAAGTGACCATGTTATACTTGAGTTCTTGATTCTAACAGAAGCAAAAGCTGAGTGTAGCCAAACACGTACCCTGGATTTTAGGAAAGCCAATTTTAACAAACTCAGAACAATGATTAGTAAGATCCCATGGCATGTGACTCTCACGAGAAAGGGAGCCCAGGAGGGGTGGGAGTTTTTAAAAAAGGAAATTTTAAAGGCACAATTGCAAACAATTCCCACAAGGAAAAAAGGCAGAGGGCAACAGAAGAAGCCAATGTGGCTTCACAATAAACTCAAAGATGACCTGAAAACAAAAAAGGACACGTATAGGAAGTGGAAGGAAGGACAGGCTACAAGGGAAGAGTACAGGCAGGTAGCACAGAACTGCAGGAATAGTGTCAGGAAGGCTAAAGCTGAGAATGAGCTAAGGTTAGCGAGGAATGCTAAAAGCAACAAAAAAGCTTTCTTCAGATACATGCACAGTAAAAGACAGAAGAAAGAACTGGTGGTTCAACTACGCAATGAGGATGGCAAATTGATAACATAAGACAAAGAAAAGGCAGAAGTGTTCAATTCCTACTTCGGCTCGGTCTTCTCCCAAAAGAGGGTCTATGACCCCCCTGGCAAACCTGAAGTGCAGACTGAAGGGGCAGGATTGCAGCTTGAGATTGATAGGCAAATGGTCAAGGAGCACCTGATTACTCTGAACGAGTTTAAATCTCCCGGGCCTGATGAGCTGCATCCTAGAGTAATAAAGGAACTGGCAGAAGAACTCTCAGAACCACTGTCTATTATCTTTGAGAAATCATGGAGGACAGGTGAAGTGCCAGACGACTGGAGGAGGGCAAATGTTGTTCCCATCTTCAAAAAGGGCAAGAAGGAGGAACCTGGGAACTATAGGCCAGTCAGTCTGACATCAATCCCCGGGAAGATTTTTGAGCAGATTATAAAGAAGTCAGTCTGCAAGCACCTTGAAAACAATGCAGTGATTACTAGAAGCCAGCATGGATTTGTCAAGAACAAATCCTGTCAGACTAATCTGATCTCATTTTTTGATCGGGTAACCTCCCTTGTGGACTGTGGGAATGCTGTGGACATTATATACCTGGACTTCAGCAAAGCTTTCGACAAAGTGCCTCATGATATCCTGATTAGTAAGCTAGCTAAGAGTGGGCTAGATGGAACAACTATCAGGTGGATCCACAATTGGCTACAGAATCTGACTCAAAGAGTGCTTATCAATGGTTCCTTCTCAAACTGGGGAGAGGTAACGAGCGGGGTACCACAGGGCTCGGTCCTGGGCCCGGTGCTCTTCAACATTTTTATTAATGACTTGGATCAGGAGGTACAGGGAATGCTTATCAAATTTGCAGATGACACAAAGTTGGGTGGAACAGCTAATACTCTGGAAGACAGAAACAAAATTCAAAGTGACCTCGATAGGCTGGAGCGCTGGGCCGAAAACAACAGAATGAAATTTAATAGGGATAAATGCCAAGTGCTGCACCTAGGGAGAGGAAACCAAATGCAGAGTTACAGAATGGGGGACACTTGGCTCAACAATACTACAAGTGAGAAGGATCTTGGAATTGTGGTAGATCACAAACTGAGTATGAGCCAGCAATGCGATGTGGCTGCAAAGAAGGCAAATGCAATTTTGGGCTGTATTAATAGAAGTATAGCTTCCAAATCGCGGGAAGTGATAATTCCCCTTTACTCGGCACTGGTTAGGCCTCATCTTGAGTACTGCGTCCAGTTCTGGGCACCTCACTTTAAGAAGGACATAGACAAACTGGAGAGGGTTCAGAGGAGGGCAACAAGGATGATAAAGGGACTGGAAACAAGGCCCTATGAGGAGAGACTGAAAGAACTGGGCATGTTTAGCCTTCAGAAGAGGAGACTGAGGGGAGATATGATCGCACTCTTCCAGTATTTGAAGGGATGTCACACAGAGGAGGGCAAAGATCTCTTCTCGTTCATTCCAGTTTGCAGGACACGGAATAATGGGCTCAAGTTACAGGAACCTAGATTCCACCTAAACACCAGGAAAAATTTCCTGACTGTCAGAGCAATAAGACAATGGAATCAACTACCTAGGGAGGTGGTGGGCTCTCCCACTCTGGAGGCATTCAAGGTGCAGCTGGACAGACATCTGTCAGAGATGCTTTGACCTAGATTCCTGCATTGAGCAGGGGGTTGGACTCGATGGCCTTGTAGGCCCCTTCCAACTCTACTTTTCTATGATTCTATGATTCTATGATTACGTTTAAAAAGCAATTAATATTACAGCCATTATGACTGAAAAGCAGTATATAATTGAATAGCAATTTATATAAATAGTATATGTATAAACAAACAAAGAATTATTTTCTCTCATAACTGGCTTTTCTTAATATTGGATTGGTTATTGTTAAGATATAGCATTTATTTATTTATTATATTTATACCCCACCTTTTTTCCTTCAAGGAACCCAAGGCGGCTTACATAATCCTCCTTCTCTCCACTTTATCCTCACAACAACCCTGTGAGGTAGGTTAGATATCCACTCTGTACAAAAATTAAAATTTAAAAAAATCAATGATCAATGCAGTCATTCTTTTCTGTTGCATTTTAAACCCAAACACGTAAACTCTAAATCAGTTGCTTTCCCAATGGTTCAGAGAAGCAAAAGGCAACTGGCCAGGCAGAGATGTCTCTCTCTTGATCTGCTCCTGGCAAAACGAGGAGAAACCATTGGCCCACCAGCATTTCCTTGGCACTATGCAATGTGCTACTAAAAACCCTACAAATATGTGGAGTTCTTCAAATAGAGTTCTTCAAATTTGAAACTGCAGAGGGAGAGGAAGATGCTTTGACCTAGATTCCTGCAAGATTGGAAGTTGAATGTTTAGATTTGGAAGTGAAGGTTTTTTTTGTTTTTTTTTTAATTTTTTTTTTAAATTTAAAATAATGAATACAACAACAAAAAATACAACATAAACATTGTGCACCCCCCCCACCTCTTGGGACCAAGTTATATTTCTCACCCCAATTTTTTTTTTTTGTGTGTATGTATATATACAAGCTATTATTCTATATTCCAAAAATATAACAAATCTTGGCAAGGTTTGTTCCCCCTCCCCTTTACCAACACATAATCCAAAAATTTGCCCCAAATGTTCACAAAGGTGTCTTTCTCCAATTGTCCTTTTTGACACTTAATATTACAAGTTAATTTATCATTTAACGCGATATCCCATACCTCTGTATACCATTCATTAATTGAAAACACATGTTGAACCTTCTAATTCCTAGCTATCATTAATTTTGCTGCTGTTAACAAATTCACAATCAATTCTTTTGTATTTTTTAAACAAACTAACTTTTCTGTAATTGTTAACAATGCTAATTTTGGGCAGACTTCTAATTCTATTCCAATTATTTCTGATATTTCTGCAAATACTTTCTGCCAAAATTCCAGAACATTTTTACAGCTCCACCACATGTGGGCATACGTACCTTTTACATTACATCCTCTCCAACACAATGCGGAGCAATTTTTATCTATCCGATTTAATCTTACTGGAGTTAAATACCATCTCCATACCACTTTATAAAAGTTCTCTTTTATCCTAGTTGACATAACTCTTACAATACGCCTATCCCAAATATTTTACCAACTTTGTTTCGATATTTCCTCATCAAATTCATTATCCCATCACACTTTAAGAGAATCTTTATGCTCTTCTTCATTTTGTAACATCGTATATAAAGCCTTTGTTGTGCCTCTTGTTGAAACATTACCTTCTATAGCTTCTCTAGTCAAATGGAAGTGAAGGTTTAGGATGCTTGTGGATTTGACCAGATTCCTTCCCTCGCCCCACCCCACTCCAAAAATGTCCTCCTCCTTTAAAGATCCCCGCTCGGCCATGAAACTCACTGGGTGACTTTGGGCCAGTCACTGACTCTCAGCCTAACCTACCTCACAGGGTTGTTGTGAGGATAACATGGAGAGGAGGAGGACTATGTAAGCCGCCTAGGGTTCCTTGCGGGGAAAAAGGCGGGGTATAAATATAATAAGAAAGAAAGAAAGATAAATTGCTGTGGATTCCATACAGTGTATAGCTAGTGTTTTTCTATGGAGGTGTGAACTTTTGAAATTCTGAGAAATGGAGGATCCCAAGTGTGTCAAATGCCTCCAAATGGAAAATGCCTCCAAACACTGGAGGAAGGACGGAAATAAGATTTAGATTGGTTTATACATCAAGTACTGCTGCTGTTGGACAGTGAACTCTAAAATTTATACAAAATACCTTTCAGTGTTGTAGCTATGTCATCTATATTTCATAGAGCTTGGAGCAGTTGTTTGAAATACGTTAAACGCTCTTTGTAGCCATCCAACCAAATAAAAGGTTTAGAAATTAATTGTTTTAATATCTTTTTTAAAAAATCTAGTAGTCATTTTTGTTACTATCATGGTTTCTCTACCTAACTTATAATTGTGAGTTGAGCTTGAGTTTGTATTGTGGTGGTGGTGGTCTTTTTCTTCCGTACAACACAATTCTATGCTGTTTCTTTTCAGCTCAGTCCTAGGCAAGCAAGTTCAGTTGACTTAAGGAGTTTCACACAATGTGTGTGTTTTTATTAAAACATTACACAGTAATAGGAAGACTTCAAAATCCTTTTGGAATGGAGAAATATTGGACTAAAAGTTGCCTATGGCATCAAAAGTTACATATGACATCTTTGTATGTCTGTGTGGTGGTGCCATCCTTGTGACAAGTTCACATGCTAATTGTTTTCTGGATTCATATTTCATGGAGTCCACAGAATAGTTCAGTGATTCTGTGTCACATCACAGGTAATTTCCCACATGGGTATTGCTGTGACTTCAGGCAGAACTACTGACCTTTCATTGTAGAGACAGATAATCTGTTCACAGTCTTATCTTGCCTTTGGACAGAACAACAAATACTGGCTGGGGTCCCTCTTCCTATTTCTACTTCTATCTTCCTGTCATCTAGTCATGATTAATTTTCCTCTTCCTAACCAGATGGTCTGCAGCTCCCAGGTAGCAGAGAATGGTAGCAGTATCACCTTCCTGCAGAGAATGGGCTCAGGCTATATGTTTGGAGGTGACTTAAGAGGACTGACCCTTTCCCTCTCCCTCTCTGGCCTTGGATGGATATTATATTATCACTTATCTCTCCCTCCACTCCCAATTTTAACACCAAAAGTAAGGAGAAGCAGAGCTGTTCTAGGGAATTTCCAGCTCTGGACTATGCCATAGGCTGACATTTTTCCAGAGTGAAAAAGGAGCTAAATTTCTCCCAGGGGATATATCCTTATATATGTCTCCCTAGGATAGAAGAGAGTGCTCGGCTAGTGTCCTAAAAAAGGTCACGTGAAAAGAGTGGTAGATATCATTTTTCTAGTTTTGATGTATTACACTTGTTTGTTCTGTCCATTGCCTAATTTTACCATGTAAACCTTTTGATGTAGAAAGTGCCATTTGTGTGTGTGTGTGTGTGTGTGTGTGTGTGTGTTTAAGCAGCAATAGCAATGACTTTGTTGCCCTAGAAACTTGAAGGTGTGGGATATAAATTTAAATAACTTAAGTAATTAAAAAGGCAAGCTAGAGTCTCAGTAGATTGTGGAGCAATGAAGGATGGAGTCTGCCATTCATAATGGTATTTTTAACTGTGTTTACACTAGAGAAGGGATCCTCAATTGGGCTCTGAGTTCCTTGTCAGGGGCAGATCATGAGAATTTACCAGCCATGACTAGTTGACAGTTTGGAGCTTGAGAAGGGAGGCAGAGGCTTGGTTTGGTTTGTCTGCATCCAGCAAGCACAGAGCCAAAACAAATCCCAGGCGCCGGCAGAACTTTGGGGCTGGGGAGAGGCAGCCTTACCTCCAGATATGTTGGAAGCCTTGGACTCATCTTCCTTGCTAGAGCCTGGCTCCCCTCTCACCATGGTGCGGGTGGCGAACAAGATTATTGAACCCTCCTAGTTGAGAATCTGCTAGTCAGTAGCAATAGACACAAGTGTAGATGTGGGACGGCTTCTAGTCTTGGATTGTGTCCAGTCAGGATATATCAACAGAGATATGCTTTTGGATGGAGAAAGGCAGATGCCTTGGCCACTCCTAGCTGGAGTTATGTTCAGCAGATAAATAAATATATTTATGAAAATACTTCTATCCTGCCTTTCTGTCTCAAAATGTTATCCCCAAGGTGGTTAACAATCAAATCATAAAGCATAAGGAAAGACAAAGCTGAGAAGCTGGCTGTTCTGCTGGCTGTATATTAAGTTGTATATTAGGGGGCAGAGAATGGAAAATTTTGGAAAGGGGTTGCCTCAGATCCTAGATGCAGAGACACTTGTATGAAGGTTGTTAGCTGCTGTTATTCACTTTATTTAATGGGTTCTGAGGGGAGTAGTAGTAGCCTGCTGTAGGAAAAACGAAGAACTAGGTGAAAGTAATATTTGCCAGTGATGGTAGTATCCTGTGTTAGATGTGCTATAAAATTTCAGCAAACCAATTTAGCCAGGGATGAACATAATTTAAATAGGGCTGTAGTTGGATAGCATTAATAGATAACAATAATATTATTCAATAAATAGAACAAGGTTTCCCCTGCAATTATTCAGCTGTTTCCCCAAATATAGGAGAGCAATACATTTTGTTCTCCTATATTTCCCCAGGATTTAAAAGGACAGTGACATTAAGGTTATTTTGCGAGAAACTATGATTTTAGGTGCAATCCTATGCATGTTTAGACAGAAAAAAGTTCTAGAGCTTCCAATATTCCCCAGCCAGCCATGTTGACTGGGGAATGCTGGGAGTTGTAGGACTTCTTTCTTTCTAAACATGCATATGATTGCACCCTGATTCTCTTTTAATAAAATAATAATAATAAAATTTTATTTCTTACCCGCCTCTCCACTCAGATCGAGGCGGGGAACAACCATAAATATAAAATACATAACTAGTTAAAAACATAGTAAATATTATTAAAATATTCTTTAAAAACCTTTAAAAGTATCCTAAAAACTCTTAAAATTCCACTGGGTAGGCGTGTCGGAAGAGGTCAGTCTTTATGGCCTTTTTAAAAGCCAAGAGACTATCTAGTTGATGAGTCTCCTCCGACAGGCCATTCCACAGACTGGGAGCAGCAGAAGAGAAGGTCCTCTGGGTAGTACTCGCCAGCCTAGTCTTGGCTGACTGGAGTAAATTCCTCCCAGAGGACCTAAGTGTGTGGGGCGGATTGTACGGGAGAAGGCTATCCTGCAGGGAACCCTGACCCAAACCATGTAGGGCTTTAAAGGTAATAACCAACACTTTATACTTCGCCCGGAAACTGATTGGCAGCCAGTGTAATGTTTTTAAAGCTGGTGTAATATGGGCACCTCTAGATGTACCGGTAACCAATCTGGCTGCCATATTTTGCACCAATTGAAGTTTCTAAACTAGGTACAAAGGTATCCCTATGTACAGTGCATTGCAGAAGTCAAGCCTCGAAGTTACCAGCGCGTGCACTACCGTCTTTAGGTCTTCCTAAGAGCCAGTGTGGCGTAGTGGTGAGAATGTTGGACTGGGACTCGGGAGATCCAGGTTCTAGTCCCCGCTCGGCCATGAAACTCACTGGGTGACTTTGGGCCAGTCACTGACTCTCTGCCTAACCTACCTCACAGGGTTGTTGTGAGGGTAAAATGGAGAGGAGGAGGATTATGCAAGCCGCCTTGGGTTCCTTGCAGGAAAAAAGGCGGGGTATAAATATAATAAATAAGTAAATAAATAAATAAATAAATAAAAATACACTTTCTGTTGTTAAGGTCACAATAAATGTGTCTTTGTGGAACAAATATATTTAAATCATATCTGTAGTTTTGGAAGTAACTGAATCAAGGATAGGCTATGTGTCCATTTTGTGTGGCCAGCCATCACTTCAACTAGGGTGTTTTAAGGACTGGTTCCCACTTGTCTTTTATTTATATGGTAATAATGTTTAAAGAAAATATCATGTGGGAAGGGACAGTAATACAGCCCTACAGTAATATTGAGTTGGTTCCAAAGGGTCCCTAGTGATAGCAGAAGGTGATTTTTTTGCTATTTCTGCTGACTCCCCCTTGCAAGGGAAGCCTCCTGGTTCTACTAGAGGGTCTCTTAACCCTCAGAAGTGGCTTTTCAGGGTGCACATAGGGGAGTAGTGAGCAGGAGCGCTCTGTTCCATCAGTGGAACCCCATTCACAGTCCCATCCCATTAAATGGATGGTGGTTATCACTCTGCTACAACTGTTCTATGTTTAACCCTTACAGTATATTAGATAGAATCATGATAAAATGGCACATCCATGCTTTCCAAACTGAATTCCTGCCTTTAAAACCTAAGGAGTCTTCTTTCCCCCCTCTTTTCCTCTCTACTGTTCCCTTTCTCAAACCTAGCTAGTACTTTGTTCCAGCTACTGACATGCAAATATTTAGTGAGAGCCATTTAAGATTTCTTCTCTTGTACTCCACAAAAACCTATGCATAATTTTGATTCTTTGCCCCTTTGCTTCCTCCCTGGCACCTGGGCGTAGGGATGTGGCGTGCTGCTGGCCTAGTGATCCTGTTAGTCTAGATGCAGCCAATGTAGATGTACTACTGCACTGGTTAATCTTTTTTTTTCCTTTTTTTTAAATAAAGCTCTAGTAGTACCTGGTGATTTGCTTCTGGCCTCATTTACATTTTTTTTACAATAAGATACTTTTTTTTATTTAAATGACTGCTCTATTGACACTTGCAAGTTCATGTATAAAACATAACGTACTATTATGTCCTCGACTAAAATGTCAATCTGGAAAACTCATCAACCCCGTGCGGGCAGTTCTGTTCTACTATTGCAATTGGTAAATGCCTGAATGAATAGAAGAGCTTTGCAGTATGCAACAAAGGTCATCAGAGAACAAATAAATATAAACATTTATGGAAGGATGAAGTTCTCCTGTATAGATTTTGAATGTTACATGTACTTTAACTGGAATATTCAGTGATTTTTTTCCATTTTCCAACTTTTTATTCTTTTTTCTATTAGTAACAACTGTGGATATGCTTTATATCTACCACAAAGTGTCCTTTACAGTCCATATGGAAATTGGTTTTCAATGGTCATTAGACTTTCAAATGTCTGCTGAAATGTAGTCCTGGTCTTGTAATAGACTATATTAAATCGTATTACCAATCTGTTCTCTTTTTGTATTCAGTCATATCTGGCTATAGGAACTAATTATTTTCTTCCATTAAATACATACAAGTGGGACCTGCAGCAAAATGTTGTAGTGTTTGGAACAGTGAACGGGCATTCTAATCAGTCAGCCATGCCCTGTTCCTGCAAATTTCATTCTTTCCTCCCCCCGTTTTTCATTCTCTCCCACCCCTTCAACAGTTAGTCAGCATTCCATGGCCACTGAGAACACTCAGTCCTTCATTTGGCTCTTTCTGGGGTTCCCTCCCTTAGGGTTTTTCTAAATATTTTTTGTGGTTCTGCACACCTTGAGTTTCCACCAAGCTTGCTGAAAACTCCCTCTTGTGCTTGGATGGTGCCATTTTGATACATAAAGATGGGCAATCACCTCTGAACTTTGGAAACATGCAAATTATAAGAACATCAGAGTTAACAATGGCCATCTTCAATAGCCACTTTAATCTTAAATTGTTTCATTAAGACTGGCTTAATTGAAATCTTCTGCCTTTTCCACCCAAATGCTGCCTGATCTCCAGCTATGTTGTTAATTAGTGACTTGAACTTTGTTCATAGTTTAAAAAATTGCCATTTCATACAAATTTTGTTTTGTGAGTATAAGATACCTGCATACTATTTGTTACTGCAAATTCAGATTACTATCCTTTACTATATGTTTATAAATCCACTTTTATGTATGTACTTTTCCATAAGGGAATTTACTTTTAAGATACCATTTAATTCTCTGGAAAGTCAATAAAATGTTTAATGCCAAAAACATAAATGGTCATAAATATGCTCTGATTACTTTATGTTTTCATAAACATTACTTTATGTGTCTGTCTGCGAACAGACTTGCAGGGACCAGTCTGGGGAAAGCAGGAATTCTATCTAACCTGTATTTTGAAAGATGAACAGAGGAGAGAGGGGGAAGGATTTGTTACATGCTAGAGGGAATGTTTTGCCCTTCCAGAAGGAAAGGAAAGAGGTGGATTGCGTGCTTGTTTCTGTTCTTCCTGATAACAATATTAATATTTCCTGAGGCCAAGCAAACCACCTAGATAAAGGAAGAAGGGTGGAATATTTCCAACTCCTGCCACCAGAAAGTCTCTCATTTCGAATTCAAAGGTTTCTTCATACAGTGGTAGAAAGATGAGATGAGATTGGCCAGGCTGCTTATTGGTTTCTCTTAAGAGATCAAGGAGACTGTGCAAACCTTGCCACATATTTCGGTGCTCAAGCCTACTCTTTGTTGGAGCAAATTATTAGTTCACTTATTGTGAGGTCTATTTCTGAAATGAGTTCTGGGGGCACTTGAGAGATGGGATCATTTTAGGAGACAAGAGAGCAACTAAGTGTTGACAGTGCTAAAGGAGTGTAAAGATATGCAATTATTTTGCTATCACATGGTTGCTTCGTTGCTTCTTCTTCTTTTTTTTTTTTAAATGTTTTTAATTGAATTTTCCAAAACAACATTTGGCTTCCGCCTCATTGTCTGACAAACATTACCAATCCTTATCCAATCTAAGTTTCTTCTATTTTCACAGAAATAATTTCTATCACCTTACCAATATTCAGAAATCAAAACCAAAAGTTATTAAGTCACTTTCCCTCCTCCCCAAGAAGTCCACCAGAGGTTTCCAGTCTTTCTTGAATGAAGTTAAAAAATTTTCTCTCATTAAACAAGTCAATTTTGCCATCTCTGCTAAGTCCAACATTTTCAACAGCCAGTCTTCTATAGTTGGTATAGTTGCTTCTTTCCATTTTTGAGCATAGATTATTCTTGCTGCCGTCATCATATATTGTAATAATGTTCCATGGTCTTTCTCAAGTTGTAAGTCCATTATACCCAATAAAAACATTTCTGGTTTCAGTTTAATACTCACTTTTAAAATCTTTTGTATCCATGTGTGTATTTGTACCCAATATGTTTTCACTTTTTTACATGTCCACCAAACATGATAAAATGTTCCTTCATGACTTTTGACATTTCCAACATACATTTGACACATTATTATACATCTTAGCCAATTTCACAGGGGTTAGGTACCAACGATACATCATCTTGTAAACATTCTCTCTGAGATCAGAACACAATGTAAATTTTATACCTTTAGTCCACATGCGTTCCCATTGTTCCATCATTATATTATATCCAAGGTTCCTTGCCCATTTAATCATACAGTCCTTAATCATACAGTCCATTTAATCATACAGTTGTTCTTCTTCTGTCCCAAACTTCAGCAGAAATTTATACATTTTTGCAATTACATGGTCACCACCTGTACACAATTGTATTTCAAATTCAGACTTATCCTGTTCTATATCATACATTCTTTTATCCACTTTAAATCTCTCTAATAATTGCATGTATGAGAACCAGTGTAAGTTATAACCTTCTGTTACTAAACAATCCCGTGTTTTAATCCAGTGTGTTCCCTGACGCAATTCCAATATTTCTCGGTATTTTAACCAGTTCTCATTGCTTGTCATTTCTTTCCTGTATAATGCCTCTTGGGGTGATATCCATAAGGGTAATTTTGGGCATAACCTAGGCTTGTATTTGTTCCAAACTCTTAATAACGCCCTTCTGATATAGTGGTTCTTAAAATCTACATTAACCTTAGCTTTGTCATACCACAAATATCCATGCCATCCAAACCTTAGATCATGCCCTTCTAATTCTAGAAGTCTGTTATTTCTCAATGTCACCCATTCCTTCAACCAAACAAAACAGCAAGCATTAAAATACAATTTCAAATCAGGTACACCCAATCCACCCCTTTCTTTTGCATCCTGTAGAACTATATATTTAACACGTGGTTTCTTTCTTTGCCATATAAATTTAGATAAGTCCTTTTGCCATTCTTTAAAGGGCACATCATTGTTGCTGCGTTGCTTCTGATGTTACTTCTGAGATAATTTAGGCTAGGATATACTAGAATTAATTTCTTCAAATGAAAACTCTATTTACTATAGTTCACTTAAGTGATTCCCACAAAAACAGCAATTTGATATTTATCTTGCTGTTTATCCAGAACACAAATAGCATGCTTCCCTGGTTGTCAGAAAATGTAAACAGGTTGTTTAGCATTCAGGAAAACTGCAATTCAAGAAAGCAAAACATTTAATAATTTTGACCATGATAACTAATTTGTGAAACTCCCTCCAAAAGATTAATATCTATTGATATATTAATATATCTATGGATAAAAGCATCCTGAGAATTTCCAGGGATAGCAGCTATTGCTAACCTGAGTTGCATTAAAATGTGTATAGTTGGGATCCATGATTTAATACTTGTATTAAATTGCAAACGTTGTAGACTTGCGATGGCCAGATCTTCAGAGGGTAGGGATCCTATCTCATCACAGCTTCTCTCATACTATCATTTTGTATCCCAAGTCCATCACCAAATTACATAAATTAGTGGTTCAAAAGTAGTTAAATCTGAATTCAACAAGGTAATATGAATGTTAGAATTTATATAGGAACTTAATTAGTGTGCATTGCCTAGTTCTGATTTCCTCCTCCATCTTAGAAATCTGCATTCCCTGTGCACACGCATGCTTTAAGCATCAGCATGGGCCTGTAAAGAAAAAGTCATGGTTGGACCACTCCTGATATGTGAAGTAAAGCCTAATCTTCATATTTTGTCTGCTAGGTGAAGGCTTTCTTTCTTAATACAATATGAAACATTGACATTTTGAGATAACAGCAAGGGTAGATCTTGCTAAGACTTGCCAAATGTGCCCTGTATAATAGGTAGAACCTGTGTGATGGTAGTAAAACTGCAGTTTTAATACCTGAAGACCTTTCTAATCTTTGTGTTTACAACTCTGTACTTTGTCCCTATTTTTCAGTTAGCTATGTGAAAATTGGTTCACAAATGCGAAGTCCAGTGCTGGCAATGCAGAAATGACAACACTAATTTTATGCATATTTGGTGGGAATGCCCTTTAGGATGTGTCGTAGCTCAGTGGCAGAACGCCTGCTTTGCATGCAGAAGGTCTTCAGGCAGGGCTGGGAAAATTCCTGCCTGAAACCCTGAGGAGCCACTGCCAGTCAGTGTCGACAGTACTGGGCTAGATAAACCAATGTTCTGACTCAGTATAAGGCAGCTTCCTATGTTCCTATTTCCCTATACAGTCATGCCTTGGATTGAGAGCATAATTCATTCCGGAAATGTGCTTGTAATCCAAAACACTTGTATATCAAAACGAAATTCCCCCCAAAAAATTGTATAGAGATTTAATTTAAGCCGTACTACAGTACTTGTATTGCAAGACGTTGCTTTTATATCAAGTCAAAAAAATAATAATAAATATTTAAAAATTTGCTTGTCTTGCAAAACGCTCTCAAACCAAGTTACAGTCATGCCTTGGATTGAGAGCATAGTTCGTTCCGGAAACGTGCTTGTAATCCAAAACACTCTTATATCAAAACGAAATCCCCCCAAAAAAATTTGTACAGAGATTTTTAATTTAAGCCATACTACAGTACTTGTATTGCAAGACGATGCTTGTATATCAAGTCCAAAAAAATTAAATAAATATTAAAAATTTTGCTTGTCTTGCAAAACGCTCTCAAACCAAGTTACTTGTAATCCAAGGTATTACTGTATGTGAAGGAGCGATCACAGGTCAAAATGCCAGAGATAGAACTATCATATCACCTCAGATGTGATGCTTTCCATAGGAATCGATCCACATATTCAGCTGTGAATCCTAACTGTCAAATAATTAAAATGTTCATACACATGTGAATCGGTCCTGACACTCATAAGTGGGGTCAAGGCCTCATGTGCTTTTGTAGAAATGCTATATAAGAGTATAGCCTCAGTAAGCCAGTAACACACTTCAGATAGGAAGAAAATTTATACATAGTCATAATCTCCCGTGTGTGTGTGTGTGTGTGTGTGTGTCTGTGTGTGTGTATTATAAATATATAAACTTAGCAAGTGCAGCAAGCAAGGAATCCTAACTTTAGAAAGACATTATGGCACCATGGTTTCCATTTATTTCTTATGGTGGAGCCCTTTAAACTTTTGATCAAATTCCAACCATGTATAGTTGCCTATATTTTTTCTGACAATACACGCATACATACAAAATAACACACACTCACACACACTCCTTTTATATGCTGTAGAAATTGTATTTTTACTCTTTCATTAGGTATTGCGCTCCTACTTACGCCATTTTACAGTAGATGTTCTGTAAGCGTATCGGTTGTAGACGAAGAATTATAATTTGTGAATTTATTATTGTGTATGTTCTTCTTTTTGTTAACTTTATTTTGAAATAAAATAAAATTTCATGATAAAAAAGAAGGAAAAGGTCATTCATTAATACCCTATCACATTGTTCCCCAACCTGGTGCCCTCCAGATGTTTTGGACTACAACTCTCCACCATTGACCATGCTGGCTGGGGCTGATGGGAGCTGAAGTCCAAAACATCTGGAAGGTACCAGGTTGGGAAGGCTGCCCTATCATGATGATATCTAAAGTTGTGAAGACTTTAGAACTGGTGAATTCTTTCTAGCATATTCAGGTTGTTATCCTCATCCCGCATCCTGCAGTGGTATGCTCCCACCTGAGGATTACTGTAGATCACACTGAGTGAAAGAGTAGGGCAGAAAGTTCAATAATGGCATTTGTCAACCTGTGCGACCTTTTTGAAATACCACCATACAGTATAGCAAGTGGTGTGTCATTTCTAAGAATATAATGTGATTAAAACATGACAGCTGGTCCTAGCAGGAGATGAATTGGAGTGAGTAAACTCTGCCTTTAAGAGTAAACCATAAAACAGCATGGCACTTTCTTCAAATCCTGAAACAAATATATGTTCTGAAAGCACGTGCTTCCTGGCTGTTGTATTTTCCTGCTTCATTTAATGTTTGTACAGTTGTCATTTTCTGAAGTTTTTGTTGTCTTTAGAAAATACCATGTTTATTATTGTGTTGCCCTCTAGCTCCTTATCTTAACAACATAGAGGAAAGTTTTCAAATGATGATATTCCAGACTCATACCTTTGGATAAACTGTAATTAATAGAGGACTACTTTGCGGGACTCAGCAGTCTATCGGTACAAAATGAAAAAAGCAGCAGACAGGGAATAGAGCTAAAATTACATGAGAAAAGACAAGAAGTGTGTATATTTGCTGGACGCTTTGAGTTCCATAGCTAGGTGGAGAAACAATTGACACCATCTGGAGCACTTCTTTTGCCAAAACCATGACCTCCTTTCTTTGTTTTATTTTCAGTTTTGTTTTCATTTTCCATGCCTACCTCACCTATAGCAGCCCCGTGTTTCTTGCCAGAATTGGTGTTATTATTCTCCCTGCCCTTCTCCTGGCTCCATCTGTTCCTTCTTGTTTTTTGCCCTATTTGTCATCTACCATTTTGTCTCTTTCTCCTTTTCAATATGTCATTCCTGCTTTTCCCTTCTTCATTTTGTCCAGTATCTCAAGAAAACTGGGAGACAATTTACATCTAGCATTAAAACTAATTTCTTCTGGTTTTACTATTAATTCTTATACTACTGTCTCTTCTTTTTCTATAGTGCATGCACCATAGGAAATAATTTTCTAATTTCAAGTCATATTATGAAAAATGGCCTTGACTGTATCATGATTAACACTACCAACCACAGTGTTTCCAAGTCTAAATAATATATGCTGGAGCAGAGAGGTTTCCAAGCTGGCGAGCCATACACAGGATTTATTTTGTATCACCAAGAACTGCCTCCACTGCTGTTTTTTCTTTGTAACTATCTTCCAACTGTTACTGTTTATCCCCCCACCCCCATTCCCTTATTTCCTTTCCTAGCAGCTGTCCACACTAGTTGTCTGGTTTTGCTTTGATCATTACACCATATAGCTGCAATCTACTGTGTCTTCCCAGCATCCCCCAGCAGGCCTGGCCACTGTCCCCTGGGGCTTTCTGTCTTGGAATGCCACAGATAAGGTTGCTGTGATCATCAATTCCTTGTCTTCCCAAGTTCCTTATGGGTTGAAATAGACAGTGTTATTAATTAATTTATTTATTTAGGGAGGAAAGAAGGAAGGTCCCTAAATTACCTCAAAAATGGGAAGGGAACAGGGGAGTGTCTACAGGAAGAGGCAGCAACATGCAAGTCAACCTGTGGGGTGTTCCTGATCATCTATGATTCTATCTCACCGTGGTTAGGAAAGCAGGCAGCTATACAACTTCACTTAGAGCAATATTGATCTGTCAACATAAGTTCTGATGATTAAATCTTGAGCCAGGTTATCAGTACTTCTGCAAGGTAGCTAATCCTCTGCATGGCATCAAATAAGCATTTAGTTATCTCTGTTGTGGAATATACTTTGAACCAGTGGTCCAAATTAGCTTATTGTGTAAGTTAAATCAGCATAGAATAATAACAGGAGAATAATGTTCTGGTCTTTAATGACAAAACAGGTAGTAAAGCAACTAGTAGAAAACACATAATTACATAATTCTCATATGCTAACATATTATACTTCGATATATTCAGTTTTAACTTGTAAATCTTGACATAATTAAGAATGTGCTATACAGTAAATGACTACAGTAGGAGCTTAATCTGTTCAGTGAGGGTTTTTCAGTTTTTAGGTCAGAGCAAACATGAAAGCAACTTGCAAACTAGCTGGGAAAGAATGGTCTCTTTCTCAGCACCCCTCTCTTTAGGAATTCCTCTCCTTTCCTTAGTTTGCTTTAAGTATGTTTTAGTGTTTTGTTAGCATTGACATGACCTTGATTAAAGCTAACTAGGCCTATTTGTGTAGTGGACAGTCTATACTACAACGGAATCCTGATTAGCTTTAACCATGTTTATGCCAATGGAACACTAAACCATGTTGAAATCAAACTATGGTAGGAGCGGGAATTTATGTGGGGGAGGGGGCACATGAGCATGTAACTTTGCAAACCATGATTTAGAAGTGGCTCCATTTTCTCATTCCAGTACCACCCAGCAGGTAAACCGTCTTAGTATGCCTGGTTGGGCAGCCATCACCGAAGAGGGGGGGGAAAGCCCTCCGCCCTAGCCTTTCGCATGCACATTAGGGGCTTGCCAGTTTACATATTTAAGCATGTGTATAGAGCGTCCGTTATGTATATTTATATAGGAAGTCAAGTGTCATTTTCAGTGGCTTGGGTACTCTTTCACAAAGGTGCATAGATTGGCATATTGGATGGTTTTTGAAGCAGTCTTGGAGTCTTTGGCTGTGATGGGTCACTGTCATTTTTTGCATTCATTGAATGACAAATGTTTAATATTGCCTGTTGTGCCTCCTTGGGAAGTAGCAGAACTGCTTCTTGGCAATGATAGTTCTTCAAAGAAATAATCAATCTGCTCTTATAGGAAGAAATTGTGGTAATTAGTTTACTTGAACTGAATAGCTGAGAAAGTAGCCTAAAAGGGAGGGCTACTTTTCATATGTTCCAGGAACATAGGTACCTGTCTCATGCTGATTTAGACCATTGATCCATCTAGTTCAGTAGGTACTATACTAACAGGCAGCAGTTGGCCAGGGTTAGATAGGGGTCTTTCCCAGCTCTACCTGGAGATGCCAGGGACTGGGACCTCTTGCATGCAAAGTAAGTGCTCTACCGCTGCGCTGTGGCCCTCCTATAGCATGCTATTTAACACATTGATAACTTGCTGTTTCTTCTTCTTCTCTACTTTCCTCAAAGTGCTTAGGATGACAATAATGCCCATTTTCACGATTAATCCACTGGACCCACTTAACTCCTCACAAACAGCAGAATATCCGTTATATCAGATTTAATATTTTGACCATCCTGAATGTAAATTTTTGAAGATGACTGCCCTGATGTCTTAGGATGAAGGGCAGGTTAAAAATGCTTTTGCTAAACAGAAATCTTTTTTTTTTTTTTTAAACCTGCCTTAATTGCCAGTTGGTTGTGCTCCTGTTGCCTTTCTTTTATGACATTGATGTGTGAGCTTCCACATTTAAGTTGTTGCACCTTCAAGTCCAGAGGAACTGGTATGTGTTACTGGGCTTTGTGACAGGAGGTCTATTCAGGCATTTGCCTGCAGCATGAGTAAACCTCAGTTAGGGAGGGGATGTGGGTACGGACATAACCCCTGTCCCCAGCGTCCCCATGCACCTGTCTGATGCTGATATATGCAGATATATAGACGAGCCTTCAGTGCGGCCGCTCCATTTCTTTGGAACTCCCTGCCTGTGGAGGTCAGGCAGGCACCAACATTGTGTTGTTTCTGATGGCTCCTGAAAACTTCTTTATTTCAGGAAGCCTTCTGTGATTGACAAGCCACTGTTTTTTAAATTGATTTCCTGGTTTAATATAGTGTTTTATTCTTTTTGTCTTTTTAATTTTTTTATTGTTCATCGCTCCAGAATTTGTTTAGCTGTGGAGCAGTATATAAATGTTTTAAAATAAATAAATAAATAAATATGCATGTGTCTAGTGCAAAGATCTGAATAGGGTTTTGTAAGCACATTCGGCAGAATGCCCTTACAAATCTCCCGCTATCAGGAACCCTGCCTCCTCAGGGTTGTGGTTGGCTATTAGCTTTAAGAATTCAGTTAACACAAATAACTCTAAATATTCTTGCATGTCCATACACCTCGCTTCAGGCTGCAAGACACAGCATGAAGTCATTGACAGTTTCCTGCTTCCCTCATCAGCTCCAAGGCTGGAGCTGGGAAAAGAAGGGGAATAATTTCCATAGATGCGCTGTGCTATCATAGGTGTTCAGAGGGCCTTGGCAGCCTAGCACAATTGCAGGAATGCTTCCCAACCCCCTGTCTAGCTCCTAGTTAGAGAAGATGGCTGGGGCTTGTTGCTGCTCTGTGCTTCAGCACCTTGGCAGCACAGTGTGAATGGAAGCCCCCATTGTCTTCTCTGGAGCTGGAAATGATGGCTTGTGTGGCTCTGCACTTTCACGGTGCTCTGAACAAAACAATCCCAAGCTGCCTTCCCAACCTTGAGGCTGGGGAGATGTCAGGACACATCCCTGTAGCTGTGTTTCCCAGACTGTCTGAATGCCTCCGGAATGCAGGTCAGCTGTGGAACAATCTTCGCCTCCTCTCTGTGACCAAGACTGGGAGGAAGTCTGGGGCTGGTCATGCTCATCAGAGGGCAATGGAACACTTGCCACAGTTAGGAAAATTGCAGACCTCTGGTAAGGACTCATCAGACATGATCTCAGCAACCTCATGTTGTTGGAGTTGGTTCACCAGTTATTTTCTATGAATTGGGGGACGGGTGAATTTAAAGTACAGCATGGGTGCACTCACACATTCTTTCCCCATTCAAGTGGTTCTTCCCACCCTTTTTTCTCTTGATGGGCTCAGAAAGTAGAAATAAACTCCCTCCATGAGAAAAACTACTAAAGAGAAGCAGTCTTGGTGTGGAACAAATCACCACCTGCTTGCCCAGCTGTGCTTTAAACCCCCCCCATATAGATAATTGGCACAGACCTCATAGCGGTTGTGCCACTCCTAATAGTGTATGACAACAAAATGCAAGTTGTTTTCATTCAGATTCATTTAGTTGTTACTTTATCATAGCTACTGGCTTCTGCTCACCACTGTGAGCCATAATATTGTTTGGGTCATAATATTTCATGATGGGGGCAGTTTAGATTATTTCATTCACTTCTTTAAAAGCAGTGTGTTGCATTGGCTCCAGAGCCAAGTATCACCTCTCTCTCTTCTAGTAAACCTTTCAATACAGATTTTTTTTTTCTCATGGAAGAAGAGATCTCTCATTCTGGGCAATAAAGAAAAAGTTACAAAGAGATATGGTCTTCCTTTTTAATTATATTTTTAGTTTTGTTTGTAAAAAATAGTTGTATTGTTTTAGGCATGTTGCATATTAAGTATATGTGAGCATGTTTAAATCATACTCTATCTATCTAATCTATCGATTTCCCTGAAGGACCTATATGAGGTCTGAAATGCATTGGAACAAAACATCTTTGGGATAAAATACTTTTTTGTCTATCCCATTGCTTTTTGGTGACATAGTTTCCAGCAACTAATAATAGAACACATGTGTAAGAACTTGTATTGTTCAGCAATACCTAATTTAATGATGGTGGCTAGCATCCAAAGGGTTTCTTTTGGTGAGGATTTTTTATTTTACTTTTTTTACCCTTGAATAGCAGACATGCTATATCACATATCACAGACTGCTTTTTAATGCCCCCCCCCCCAGTTTCAAAAGTAGATAGTTATACAATATAATGGGTAGGAGCATAAGCCCAACCACTGAGTATGCAGTTATTTTGGTCCTGGTCAATATGTAAAAAGGACAGGTAATAGCATCCAGGTTCATGTACTTCCCTTCCTCCTCCATAGTTAGTTTGTTTCAACAAGCTATAGTTAAGATTAACCACAATTTGCTCAGGTTTGCATGTCATGACAATTTGCAGTTGATCTAAAACTGAAGCAAACTCCGCTTTGCAGTCGTACTGGAGGAGAAGGTACGGTGCTTGAATCCAAGGCTTGCTGTGGCTCATCCTTGTAATGCTTAACCATGTTTTAGTATCGTGTGAATACCACCATTGTCTATTTCTGACCGATAAACTTGGAATGCACAGTAAATTAAATCCTGAAAAATATTTTCTTTGAAATGGAACTTCATTCCCATAAGGATCTCGCTTCCTTTTGAAGTGTTCTTTAACAATTTACAGCAAAATAATCTCAAACATGTTGTTTTTCTTGTTTGAGTGGCACTTGAAAACATATTGGGGGATAAATGACAGAGTTCTACTTTTAAAAAGAATAACACTGTGAGGCACTGAATAACTGTCCTGAATGTAGTAATGTGAATATGCTGTCAAAGTAAGCACTAACATATTCTCAGTATATGTTTGGGAATATTATGTTGGATGTATTAAATCTGACGAGATCCTCCATAATCTCAACCAATCTTTTTTTTTTCAGGGTTTAGGTATAGCATGTGGATCCAATCTCTTTCCTGAATCTCACCTGAATCTATGTATGTGATAAAAAGGTGTAGATTTTAGAAAATCATGAGCCTCTTCAGCTAGTTAGGCTGCAATCCTATGCCCACTTATCTTGGGAGTGAGCCCCTTTGAAATCGTTGGGGCTTAGTTCTGAGTAAATGTGCATTGGATTGCACTGTTAAGAGTGTTATTTGGAAATCTTACGAAGAACAGTTAAGCATTTGAAAAAAATCCTATTTATATGTTCAGTTCAGCAAGGACATCGCCAAGGAGATTATAGAATCTTTTTATATGTAAACACAGAGGCTGCAGTGTCCATCTGGCAGTGATGTATTAGGTATTGAGCATCTTGCCTTGGGGCACAAACTAAATGAGCCATGGGGGATGCTGCCCTATCTACAATTTCATGACTTGAATTCCAGTTTTACAATTTAGGATTAATTGTTGACTGTTTATATTTTTGATGGTTTTTTTTAATATACATACATGAATTTGTATATATCCATAGCAATGAATACATATGAAATGCGTATACAGTAATACCTTGGATTGAGAGCACAATTTGTTCTGGAACCGTGCTTGTAATCCAAAACACTCTTATATCAAAGTGAGTCTCTGGTGGGCGTGAGCGGGGCCGATTTCGGCCAGCTACGCCCGCTCAAGGCGAGCGGTTACTTTTTTTTTTTAATATTTTATTTATTTTTTTCAAAACAAATTATAACAAAAAAATATATATTTAACAAAATACAAAATTATCACACAAATATAACATAATCAACATACAATAAATCATAAAGTGCTCCCCCCACCCTCCAAGGGACCAATTAATATACCTACTTCTATCCTCTTGATCAAATAAAGTCTAAATTCCAAAAATATAACACATCCTGACAAGGCATGTTACCCTTCCCCTTTATTAATACATAGTCTAGTAATTGATTCCATATCTCCATAAAATTATTCTTCTTTAGCAATCCTTTTTTGCATTTGATACTACTAGTTAGTTTATCATTTAGGGCTATGTCCCAAACTTCCTTATACCAGTCTGTTATTAGGAAAACATGTTGTACTTTCCAATTTCTCGCTATCATTAGCCTAGCCGCAGTTAACAAGTTTACAATTAACTCCTTCGTATTTTGATCACAAATAAGTTTCTCAGTTATTGATAACAATGCTAATTTTGGACAGACCTCTAAATTAGTACCAATAATTTTCGATATTTCTGTAAAAACCTCTCGCCAAAACACCAATACATTTTTACAACTCCACCACATATGAGCATATGTCCCTTTTTCCTGACATCCTCTCCAACATAATGCAGAACAATTATTATCTATTCTATTTAATCTTACTGGAGTTAAATACCATCTCCAAATTAGTTTATAAAAATTTTCCTTTATCCTAATTGACATCATTTTCACAATCCGTCTATCCCATATATTGTTCCACCCCACCTTCGAGGTCACCTCTTCAAATTCATTATCCCATACTGCCTTAAGCTGATCCTCTTGTTCTTTTGCTTTTTGAATCAATCTATATAAATCCCTTGTTATACCTCTTGTTGATGCATTACCTGGTAGGCCATCTCTAGACATGACCATCTTTTCAAAATTAGTTAAATCTCTCTCGTACTAAGTTTTCCTTTTCCATTTCTTCGACCACTGTTCTAACTGTACTAAATTTAACCACGATAATCTTCTTCTCCCAACAATTTCCATTATTTGATCTCTAGTCCCCATCTTTTCCACCCAATCGGTCAATCTAATAACCCTTTCTTCTCTTAGTTTACCCTCCAGCTCTGATCTTAAGTTTTCAGGAAAATCCTTAAGAGCTACCACCGGAGTTAATGGAGATATCCCTGGTATAAATATGCTCTTCATAGTACCCCAAATCATTAACAAATTTCTTAGAAAAGGGTTGTCTATATTTTTTATCAATATATTATTATTTTTTTGAAAAAAAATATTCCCCAAAGTACTATGTAGTTCACCTGTTTCTAACTCCAACCACATTATTTCTTTAGGGCGTGCTATAATATCCACTATATGTCTTAATTGATTCGCTATATAATACCATTTTAAATTCGGCAAACCCAAACCCCCTACTTTTTGTGCTTTATACCATCTTGTTTTAGTAATCCTAGATTTTTTCCCTCCATTACAATATGTATTAATAATTGATTGCCAATCTTTAAGTTCCTTATCTGATATCGCACTTGGTATCATCCGAAATAAAAAATTTATCTTTGGCAAAATCTTCATTTTAATCAAAGCAATTCTACCAAACCAGGAAAGTCCAATTTTTTTATACTCCTCTATTTTATTCTTTACCTCCTTCTTTAATTTCCTATAATTCTGATCTCCCAATTTATCTATATCTTTTGGAATTACAATTCCTAAATATTATTTAATTACATTATTAATCTTATAATTACTTTTTTTTTACACATTTCAATCTCTTCTCTTTTACTATAGTTAAACAACAAAAATTTAGATTTATCCCAATTAATCTGTAGCCCCGTTACTTCCCTGAACTCCTTTAAATGATTCTCCACTCTATCCATATTTTCCATAGGGTTTTCGATTGTCAAAAGAGTATCATCTGCAAAAAGATTTATTTTTATCTTCTCCCTAATCCCTATCCCACCTATATTTCTATCTTCTCTAAATACATTTGCTAAAATCTCCATTACCAATGCAAACAAAATAGGCGAAAGGGGACATCCTTGTCTAGTTCCTCGACCTAGGTAAATTTGCTCTGTTAAACCATCATTTACTACAACTGATGAAACATTTTTTGAATACAATTGATTAACTACTCCTCTAAATCTTTCTCCAAACCCCATAATTTTAATTAAACTTTTTAATGCTGGCCATTCCACGCAATCAAAGGCTTTGAAAATATCTAACGCTATTACCCCTGCTCTCAATTTATTTTTCTTTATTAAATAAATTATATTTAAAACTCTTCTTGTTAAATCTGCCATTTGTCTTCCTTGCATAAAACCACATTGGTCTATCCCGGCATATTTAGTAATAAACTTGTTCATCCTTCTCGCTAATATTGCTGTCATCACTTTTGCATCTTGATTTATTAAGGAAATGGGTCTATAGGAACCTGGCTCCGTTAAGTCCTTCTCTGGCTTCGGGATTAAAATAATCTTAAAATTGCTTCCATGAAGAGGGGATCTCTCCCCCCTCCAAAAAAATATCATTAAATAACCTCTTTAGTCTTGGAACCAACATTTTCTTAAAAACTTTGTAGTATTCAGCCCCTAAACCATCCAATCCAGGGGTCTTACCCTCTTTCAGTTTATTTATTGCATATTCTATTTCCAATTCTGAAAAAGGTTGTTCCATAATTTCTCTATCTTCATCCACTAGTCTAATTTTAAAATGCTGTCCTATATACTCATTAATCCTCTCTTCCGTACAATCTCCAGCCTTATACAATTCTGAATAAAATTCATGAAAATTTTTTAATTTATCCTGCATTAAATTATGTCCTTTCCCTTTTTTATCTTTAATTACCCCAACTATACTTTTTTCTTTCTTTTTTTGTGTGGATCTTGCTAACATTTTCGAATTCTTATTACTATTTTCAAAAAACTTTCTTTTCAAATAAATCAAGTTTCTCTGAACTTTTTCCAAATCTTTCTTTTCCAGCTCTTTCCTTTTAGCTTGTAATTCAGCAAAGACCTTGTTCTCCCTTTCCTTCAAAAACTTCATTTCCAAATCCCTAATCTCCCCTTCTAACTTTTTAGTAAACTGTTCTTGTTTTTTCCTTAGTATCACACCCTCCCTGATACTTATCCCTCTCATCACTGCCTTCATTGTGTCCCAAACAACAGCTTCAGAGCAGACTCCCAAATCATTAAGCAACCAACTCTCTCGCATTTCCTTTTCTATCTTTGCTATAATATATTTATGCTGTAAAATCTTACAATTCAATCTCCAACTCCTTGCTTCTCTATAATCCTTCTTTATTTTAATATCCATATTAACTATAGCATGATCCGAAACTTTTATAACACCTATTTCTGAACTCCTCACTCTTGACATCAGGGACTTGGAAACAAAAATATAATCTATCCTAGAAAAGTTCTTCATGGCTGGTGAATAATACGTATACCCTCTTTCCAATCCCTTTACCCCTCTCCAAACATCAACCAGTCCTTCCTTATTAATTATTTTATTTAATACCGTTATATTATTTCTCTTCTCTTGTCCTGTCGGATTTGATTTATCAATATTTTTGTCCATCACCATATTAAAATCCCCAGCCATAATTACCAAACCCTTTTGTGGCTCCCCCATTTCCTTAATCACTTTTTGATAAAATTCTTCTTGATTTTCATTTGGTGCATACATATTAATCAATATATATTCTTCACCTCCCAATAATCCAAATATTATAATAAATCTTCCCTTAACATCCTTCTTTACCTTAATCACCTTAAAACCACATTTCTTTGAAATAATAATTGCCACCCCTTGTGACTTGGATGAACCATAAGCTCTCTCATATGTCATAGACCATCGCAGTTTTAATTCATTTACCCCCTCCTTTGATTGGTGAGTTTCTTGTAAACATATAATATCCGCCTTATCCTTGTTGAGGAGTGCTTCAATCCGTCTTCGTTTCAACATGGAACCCAGGCCTTTAACATTTAAAGTAGCAATTCTCAAATTTGAAACCATCTCAAGTCTTTGTCCATCTTAAATTGCTGGTCCCTATTAGTGAAATAAAACACTACAACACACACCCTACCCCTATCCCACACCCTATTACCCCATTCCCTACATATATAAGCATTCCCCCCCTTACCAGCCTTGAAGAAAGTCTGCATGACCCCGGGCTGCCACGCCAACAAAAGGGGGGGGAGACAAACCCACCCACCAAGCAACTGACCCGTAGATCCCTCCCAATTAATCTTTTATCCTTATTCATCCAGGTTAATACCCTTAAAAAAAAAAAAAAATTTAAAGTAAAACAATAACATTATTAATCATTGTATATACTTATTAAAATGAAAACAAAAAGCAAAATATAAAGGAAAAAACGAGAAAGAAAAAAGAGAGAAAAAATAAAGACTAATATTAAAAAAATATTAAAAGCACACAAAAAACTTTTTTTCTTTTTCCTTTTCTTCTTTTTCTTTTCTTCTTTAAAAGGAGGGAAAAAACAAAAACAAACAAGCAAATGATAAAAAAAACATCGCAACTCCATTAAAAAAAACTCCTCTTTCAGTTCCAGTTATTTGCACAATCACCTTCTCTTCTGTTCTTCTCCTCACCACCACATAAACTTTTTCCTTCCATATTTCTCTTACTTAGCTGCTCCTTCCAACAGCTGCACCTCCGCATTGCTCGAGGTTCCTGCCGTCAATCCCAGTTCTTCCAAAAGATCCATTCCTTGTATACAGGATGTTATCTTGTATCTCTTGTTTTTGATCATAAAAAAACACATCACAGGATAGCCCCAGTTGTATCTGATTCCATTCTTGGACAAGACCGCAGTACATGGCTTCACACTGCGTCTCCAGTCAATTGTTTGCTGACACAAATCATTAAAAATTTGGACTGGAGTACTTTGATATTGCAGTTCTGGACGTTTCTTCAAAATTTGGGTAAACAATTCTTTTTTATAAAAACTGGCAAAACACACAACAATGTCACTGGGGTAAGCCCCCCCTTCTTCTTGAAACTCTATGGACCCTTTCCAAGTCTTGCTCAATCCAATCCAATTCTGGGGCAATCTCACAAAACCATTTCAAAATTATTCCTCTCAAATTTTTCCCATCCTCCACACTAACATGTGGGAAAAGGCGTATACGAATATTAGACCGCCTCGCTCTATCTTGGATATTAATCATTTGTAACTCCAGTGCATCAAATCTTAAATCTTGTTGCTGACTTTTACTTTGAAATTCCTGCTGTACATCCTCCACTTTGTCATCCAAGATCTTGACTTCCTGTTTCAATTGCTTAAAATCCTCTTCAACTTTCTGGAATCCTGCCTTCAAACCCTGCTGAAACTGTAGAACTTCTCCTTTAAGTTGAGATATTTCCCCACTAATTTTGTCTGCAAAATGAGAGAGAATTGCCTCCATTTCTGTGGTCTGTACTTCTGAGGGGGGGGTTTTCGGAGAAGACGGAGTTGCTTTCTCTTTGGCATCCGCCATCTTAGCACCTGATCTGGCGTCTTTTCTCTCAGCCATAATTAATTTATCTCTACTACCGCAGAGACGAGACCCTGTTTTTTTAAATTCCGTTCCTTTTCTAGTCCCGCTTCCCTCCTCCAGTTCACCTCTCTCGACTCTTTGAAGCCTAGAGAGGCTGTGGTCAGAAGGATGAGCTCTTTCAGGACGCTTTCAAAGAGGAACGCTTGGTTGTTGTTTTTTGCCTTTTTCCCGTCCACTCCGCATTTAAAACCTTAATCAGAAGGAATACGCTTTCTCTCCTTATTAAAATTGTCTTTTTGCAAGCCTCCAGCTTTCTATTTGTTCTAGTCTGGGAAGCAACAAGTTTAGTGCTGTGAGGCTTATAACCTCCCACGCTCTGCAAATCGCTTTCAGCGCCGTAAATCCATCTACAACTCTACAACTCTCTCCGGAGGTCAGCAGTATACATTCCAAATGATAAGTAAAAAAACTCTTACCAAAGAGTTGGTAAGATTTGCTGGATGAAATCATTACTTATAGTTCAAACATCTTGGGAGGATTCTAACAAACGTCTAGTCCGCCATGGTGGCTGGCTCCACCCCCCAAGGCGAGCGGTTACATCCCTACGACTTGTCTTGCAAGACCTTGCTCGTTTATCAAGTCTAATTTTTTTTTAAAAAAAATTTCTTGTCTTGCAAAACGCTCTCAGACCAAGTTACTTGCAATCCAAGGTATTACTGTATATGAAAATACAACTTACTAGCAATTATAAATATGCTTTAACAAAAGCAGACCAGATATCCAAATAAGTATCAATTTGAAGGTGGCATCTGTATGCCACCTGTTCAGATGCTGAAAACATTGTAAGGTCTTCAATTGATTTATCCATTTATCTTTTATATTACTGTTGTAATATCAGGCTTTTAGCTGTCAAGAGTGCATGGAGAATCCATTTATGCTGACCTTTAATTTTCATGAAGCAGGTAAATAATTTAAAACAGCGTGTACATCAGCGAATATTAAAAACTGTTTCAGTACAAAATTTATCCGTATAATAACCTTCCCCAAAAGAAGCAAGACATTGCCAAAACATATGTTTAAAAGAAGCATTAGCTGCATTACACCACCAACAATTAGCTGAATTAGACAATCCCTTATTAAAGAGATGTTGTGGAGTCACACTCCCAATAGACACGAAACAAATGTTTTTTCTGGATAAGACGCAGCCTAAGATCCATAGACATGACAGATATAGATGCCAAAGCGATCATCAGGCAAAATAGGAGAATCCAGTTCCCTATTCCATTCTTGCATAAAACCTGTATATCATATTTATTTACTATATTGTATTTATAGACATGGATCTTGGGTTGCTTTGCCTGACCAGCCTCAATAAGTGCTTCCAGTAATGCTGTAGACTCTGATGCTGTGAAAGTGGCTGGGCCAAATGTATATACTAACAAATGCTGCAAATATTGCAATTCAGCCATAGTTGGCAAGTCATTTTTGGCATGCAGTATAGATTGTAAAAACTAACTCTGTACATTTAACAGTACCTTAATAATAACGTATTATAATTGCGTGGAACTCGTTAACGTATAGTTAGAGAGTTGGGCCCAGACTCAATGAAATACACTGACTAACCTAAGTCACGTTGATTTCATTGGATTTACTCTAAGTATGATTAAGCCTCGACTCAACCAATTACATATAAGATCTAGTATGTTGCATATCCCATGACTGTTATTTCCAATGAGATAAAAGAATATGCAGTACTACAAATGGCCTTTAAAGTAAGCAAATACTTTGTAAGGCATGTTTTGTAATACTGGCAAATCTTATCAGTTGAACTACCCTGGACAAGTTTGAAAGCATACTATATAGTGACTTGCAGTAACTCAAGAGCTACCAGTGCTCTGACTGTTCCCTCATGTAACAGATGGCACTCGTTGTGAAAGACTGACAAGCTGTGGGATAGCAAAGTATTACTAATAAACCTCGTCATATGTTAAACTTGACCTGACATTAATCAGGTTTGGAATGCTACTAATGAATCATGGATAGTAATTAGTGAGCTGATGCTATTGGTGAGCAGCAGTATCGTACTGTTTTCCTTTTTTAGAGGGGAAAAAAATCAATTATGTGGTTAATTTATAGTTAGTGATAATAACATTGTGCTATCTTTAGAGTTTTGTACAGTGAACTCTATCAGCCAGCCTGACCTAATATGTTGAAAGGGTGGCCAGATATAATAATTGAATTGTAGGTTGGTATGCTATACTGAAGCAGCAAGTCACCAGTTCAGATCTTACCTCAGCCGGGGGGGGGCACTTTAGGGTAGTCATTATCCCCTTCCCTGTTGCTACTACTTGCAAGGGTGTGTAGATTCTTACTTTCCCTCCCCCTCCCCCAAGCAAAAGAAGAAAAGAGAAGGAGAAGGCAGCTGTTTCACTCTGCTTTGTTTCCATGGCTTGGACAACAAGTGTTGCATTGAGTCTTCTCTTGGCTGGAGAAATACAACAGGATATCGGTACTCCTGTTCCTTGTTTTATTTCATTAGAAGATTTTTATCATGCCCTTCGGGTTTGTTTTTTTTAAAAAAACCCTCTAAGATGAGCTCTTCCGTTGAATTTGCTTCAAGTCTTCCTCTTCCTGCGTTCCAGCTGTCATTCCATCTTTGTTGCTCCCAGGTTCCTGGTAATCCGAAGAGCTAAATGAGGTCTATCCAGAGAAAGCCAGCATGTGTTAGCAGTCATAGCTACTGCCTAGATAATCCCAGAATGTCAAAAGAGTCTGTTGGAGCAACAGCCATTGTAGGTGAAAACTCCTTGAGTGTTGTCAGGAATCCATCTGGATCCTTCGAGCGTGGGCCATCCTAATTGGTCCCTCACCCCTGCAGAGCAAAAAAATTGCAGTAACTCTAAAACTCACCAAAAAGTGATCTGACCATGACAAGGAAGTCAGAAACTGCCCACATCCAGACACCATCCTTTTGCCCCCAGTGAGATAACCAAATCCAGGGTGTGACATTAAGCATGTCTTGAGCTGATGGCATGTGACCTCTCCTTTGTCAGGAGTGAGGAGTGAATGAACAGTCACTTCATTTTTTTAAGTCATAAATGGTTGACTGGAAGCAGTTTTATCCACTACAGGCGACTAGGTGGATTGCAAGACTGAAAAAAGGTACTTTAATCTTGCACAGTGTATCCAAGGCAAAATAAAGACAGTTGGACTGGGAACACACTGATTTTGTCTTGTAAAGCAAAAAGGAAGACTTTAAGACATACAACGGAGGAATTTATCCTAGTGAAAAAAAATATTAAAATAGAAAATTGACCCACTAATAGAAGATTGACCTACTAAGCTTCAGACCCGAAAGCCAATGTAAGGAGCTACCTTCTGCATTGCACAGGGCAAGCCAGTACAGGTGTTTCCTGTCCAATGAATGTTCTTATGGCAGGGGCAAGCCTTTGCTAGTTGACCACATCTTCTACATTGCGAATCATTGGGTCAGAGTGTTTGCTTGATATGTGCCTGTGAAACCTGTTTTCAAATATGTGTTCCTCTATTAACTGCTGGGATGGCCACTCTCAAATCATATTGCTCCCTATCTATAAAGTGGATATACATAGGGGCTAAAGAGTGCTGAAGTTGAACAAAGTAAGGGTTTCCTTAACTTTAGAGGCAGTTATTAAATTGAAGGAAAAGTGATGAAGGTATGTTCTCCCCCCCCCCTTTCTTTTTAAAGTCAAACTTAGAAATGGGCAACTTTGCCTTTCTGAACAAAAATCAGTGATTCAGTTTACTTTCTGAGCCAGCCACAAAAAATAAGCCTCCCGCTTCCCAAAACACCCTGCCTCTTCTCTTTTAAAGCTTTTCCTCACAGGGCAGGAGCGGTGGCATGCATGGGGAGAGAGATGGAGGGAGCTGTCTTCCTCCTGCTAATGTGCTGGCTCACTGATACACAGTGAGCCTGTTCGAGATGGAGTTCAGCTGGGAATTACAGCAATTACAGTAGTTCTTGGGAGCACTCCCATCTTGCATGCGTCACCAGAGCCTCTGACACCCTGTGTATTAGCATGCCCTGGATGGTGTGGGGGTGGGGCGTGAGGAAAATCTCCCTCTCCCCACACATCCTGCCCCTCTGTAGCTGGAAAAGCTTTATAGGGGGAAGGAGAGGAGGGGTTTGTGGAAGTGGGTGGTTAATGGGGAGGGGATCCAGGAATGGTTGACAGGAAACTGGGCATTCTTCTTCAGCTCAGATTTTAATCCAGTCCCCGAAGTTCATATCCGAGCAGGACTTGGGCAAACTTTGCTGGCATCCCTAGTAAAAAGCCAAGCATCTGATCTCCAGCATACTTTGACTTCCATTCTGCTTCTGTTACCCAGCTCAACATGCATAGGGAGCAGTGTGTGAAGAAGGAGACCTTGCAACTCCTTGAAGGTGGAATCTTGGTTCACACATGCTACATGCAGTGAGCAGAGTGGGGGTAAGGTAGGAAGAAACCCTGAGGTTTCATGATTTCGCTGTGCATGGAGCAGGGGAAATAACATCTAAGCAGGCCTAAAAGTTATTCCTTGTAATGATAGAGCATGTAGTTGCATTGTCCTGGCTAGCATTTTGAAAAGAATCCCTTCCCCTGCCCCCAGTCACTGTGGACAGGTTGGCTGTCCAATCATTTAAGTCTGGATCCAACACATAGTGACCTGGTTTGCTTGAATAAGCCATGGTGGCTTATGTCTTATAACCACTGGAAAGTATAAACACTGGAAAAAGAACTGTGCCAGATGTATTTTCATTGTTCTTTTATTATCTATTGCCAAATTAGTCTTTCCTCTCTTATCTTGAAGTTCACTGGCACTGTTGAAGTTCATTGACACTGAAGTTCACTGTTAGGGCCCTGTCATATCAAGTGCCTTCTCCCATACATATCTCCCTCTGCCCTTAGATCTGTGCAAGAGGTCCTGCTCTGCATCACATCCTTTGCAGAGCTGAGGACTACAAAGCCATAGTACTGGGCTTTTTCCATGGTGGCACCTGCACAATAGATTGTTCTCCCTAATAAGGTGTATCAGGCTCCCTGATTACCCTGACTATTGTTTTTTGTCTCCAGGTCAAACCTGGCCTTTTCGGACAGCTTTCCCTATGGGCAAACATTCTGTTTTAAGCATCTGTATTGTTTTTAACTGTGGAATTTTTAGCTGGCTATTAATTGTAAATTATGATTTTATTGTGAGTTGTACGTTTTTTTTGTAAGCCATGTTAAGTCCCATGAGAATGTTAGAGAATGTGGTGTATGTTTGCGTGTGTATTTTTTAAAAAGTACATAAAATCTTTATGGCATTTCTTACTGGCTCATAAAAGTAGAATTACTGTGGGTGATCTTTTGAACAACTTTTTAAAATAATTTCAAGATGAAATTTGACTTCATACTAGGTTGCTTTTCTTTACTATGCAAGATTTTAATTCATAGATTTCATAGATCATAGAGTTGGAAGGAGCCTACAAGGCTATCGAGTCCAACTCCCTGCTCAATGCAGGAAACTAGAGGAGGGGTCTCCCATCCAAGTAATAACCAGGCCTGACCCTGCTTAGCTTTCCACACTCAGACAAGCTGAGCCAGCGTAAGCCACATTTTGTTTACTTACTATAAAAATACTTTCAACACTTTATTCTCAGACATAGGGTAATAAGATGTGTGTGTGTGTGTGTGTGTAAGTAGGTAAATAAATAAATATAAATGCAAGGTATAAAAGCACTAAAAATAATATACTCACTTTTTGTCTTATTGTGAATTTCTTACCATCTACTGCTTTCTAAAGTAATCTGTTCTTTAAAAAATATGTGTATAGTTCCTTTATTCACTGAATGCATTTTGATTTCATCTGCAATATACAGAGCATACTTGACAATCCTCCTTTGCAAATACAAGCAGTTCACTTTCTCTAAACTGTCCAGAAATGATCTATTACCATAATAGCATCCTCAGTCTACCATCCACAAAGTTAATTGAAAGGCCTGTATATCTCCTATAAAACTTTTAAATTCTACTAACTGGAGACAAAATGCATGTTCAAGCTTTGCACAGTTGAGCTCAGTGGTTAAAATGTCTATGCTCCTTAGTGTGAATATGTATTTATTCAGCAACTATTTGTGATTTCAGGTTTGTTTTGAATCAGCAAGCTGCTGAATCAATTATACTTTGTAATGCTATTCTAGTATTTTGATGTGGGACAGGCTGGGAAGTATGAGACTGCACTAATAAAAACATTTTTCAAGCATTGCCATGAGTATTCACCTTCATCTTTGGGTAGAATAAATACAGTAAAAAATAGAAGTACTGTTCAGTTTTGATTAAGGGCAGCTTTTCACAGTTCCTATCATGCCCACAAATTGCAGTGAAGTAATTTTGTTTCCAGAGGCTTGTTGGAGCACATTGTTTAAAAATATCCTTAACTCAAAAATGTTTGTCTCAGCAGGTTTTTACTTCAAAATATTAAGAGTTTTGTAATAAAATCTTTACAAACAGTTCAGACTTCCACAAGTCAAACAGAAGGGACACTAATGAAAAAAGGTGGAAAAAATATGTGGCCATGCATAGAACCTTCAAAAGCAAGGTGGTTTATAAAATGGAGAACATATTGGCTGTATTTCAGCATAATGATGAACAATGGTTTATCATTACACGAATGAACCTAGGTGCACGCCTTGGGCTCATGCACTCATCCCCCTTCCTCCAGCAGCCTCTTCCTTGGACTCATCACATGTCTGAACATGGATGTGTTAGTGGTATATCCGAACCTAGACAGAGGTTAGCCTTAACTATGGTTAGTTGAAACAAGCCAACTTCAAGCCATAGGTTTTGAAACAGACTTGTTTCAACAAACTTTATTTCAGATTAACTACAGTTTAGGGTTCAGATGTAATGTTTAACTGTAGTTAATTGAAATTGGAAACAAAAGCTTCTGATCTTGCAGCCGTGCCAGAGGAGGGGGAATGGGGAGAGCTGGAGCCCAAAACTCACCTAGGCTTGTTCTTGGTGAGAGAAGAACTCTCAGAACCACTGTCTATTATCTTTGAGAAATCATGGAGGACAGGTGAAGTGCCAGACGACTGGAGGAGGGCAAATGTTGTTCCCATCTTCAAAAAGGGCAAGAAGGAGGAACCTGGGAACTATAGGCCAGTCAGTCTGACATCAATCCCCGGGAAGATTTTTGAGCAGATTATAAAGAAGTCAGTCTGCAAGCACCTTGAAAACAATGCAGTGATTACTAGAAGCCAGCATGGATTTGTCAAGAACAAATCCTGTCAGACTAATCTGATCTCATTTTTTGATCGGGTAACCTCCCTTGTGGACTGTGGGAATGCTGTGGACATTATATACCTGGACTTCAGCAAAGCTTTCGACAAAGTGCCTCATGATATCCTGATTAGTAAGCTAGCTAAGAGTGGGCTAGATGGAACAACTATCAGGTGGATCCACAATTGGCTACAGAATCGGACTCAAAGAGTGCTTATCAATGGTTCCTTCTCAAACTGGGGAGAGGTAACGAGCGGGGCACCACAGGGCTCGGTCCTGGGCCCGGTGCTTTCAACATTTTTATTAATGACTTGGATGAGGAGGTACAGGGAATGCTTATCAAATTTGCAGATGACACAAAGTTGGGTGGAACAGCTAATACTCTGGAAGACAGAAACAAAATTCAAAGTGACCTCGATAGGCTGGAGCGCTGGGCCGAAAACAACAGAATGAAATTTAACAGGGATAAATGCCAAGTGCTGCACCTAGGGAGAGGAAACCAAATGCAGAGTTACAGAATGGGGGACACTTGGCTCAACAATACTACAAGTGAGAAGGATCTTGGAATTGTGGTAGATCACAAACTGAATATGAGCCAGCAATGCGACGTGGCTGCAAAGAAGGCAAATGCAATTTTGGGCTGTATTAATAGAAGTATAGCTTCCAAATCGCGGGAAGTGATAATTCCCCTTTACTCGGCACTGGTTAGGCCTCATCTTGAGTACTGTGTCCAGTTCTGGGCACCTCATTTTAACAAGGACATAGACAAACTGGAGAGGGTTCAGAGGAGGGCAACAAGGATGATAAAGGGACTGGAAACAAGGCCCTATGAGGAGAGACTGAAAGAACTGGGCATGTTTAGCCTTCAGAAGAGGAGACTGAGGGGAGATATGATCGCACTCTTCCAGTATTTGAAGGGATGTCACACAGAGGAGGGCAAAGATCTCTTCTCGTTCATTCCAGTTTGCAGGACACGGAATAATGGGCTCAAGTTACAGGAACCTAGATTCCACCTAAACATCAGGAAAAATTTCCTGACTGTCAGAGCAATAAGACAATGGAATCAACTACCTAGGGAGGTGGTGGGCTCTCCCAGTCTGGAGGCATTCAAGGTGCGGCTGGACAGACATCTGTCAGAGATGCTTTGACCTGGATTCCTGCGTTGAGCAGGGGGTTGGACTCGATGGCCTTGTAGGCCCCTTCCAACTCTACTTTTCTATGATTCTATGATTCTATGATTGTAATGATAAACCCCTGTTCAGCATTACATCTGAATGTATGCATTACATCCACTAATTCAAGTGGAACAGGTAAAAAATAATGTAACCCATATAGGGCCTATTTACATGTGTGCTGGTTCCCATACATGTTCGCTGGGAACATTCAGGACTTCTGCTGGTAGCACCTGTGAGGCACTGATTGTATGAAGTGATGAAGCACATGACACAATTAGGCTAAGGATTGTTGCATATGAACTGGCCCTATATATTCTGCAGTGCAATCTTGAACTTTCAATCTTTATTTTTTTTTAATTTTTTTTTATTTTTTTAAATGGCTTTCATTGTATTGATTATTTTCTAAAGTCATCAAGTGAGTAGTAGATACTGGAAGCCAATCTTTTCCAGTAAACACTATATTACAGTAGTGTGGACGCTTAAATCTGTATGTTATATATATATCCCATGGTTATTTTACCTTATAATTGTAAAACCAAATAATCATTTGGTGTTTCTTGCAGCTTCTTGAGGGAAATTTTGCTAGAGAAGTCAGTCATGAAGTGGATGGACTAATTTTTCAACCTATAGGAGTAAGTTTCCATGGCTTTAATTTTTTTTATCATTTTAATACTGTTTTAGCTATGCAAATTCATAAACTTTGCTATTGAAAATTTCTTCATTCACTGCCAGAAAATATTTAAGCAGAGTAATTAATTTGATCTAAAATCCATTCTTCTTCGCTCTGTGAAGAATCAGTTGGCTTCTGTATGCAGTATCCTGTGTTAACTTGATAAATTATTGCTAAAGTATTAAGATCTCAAAATATGTGTGGAGTTGCATATTTTTCCACATGCACCTCTTAATATAAAGACCATAAATATGACCATATTCCCTTTACATTCCTGCGGTATGGATATTGTATCCGTTGGCTTTAAATATGTTAGAGGATAAAATTCAAACGCTGGCACTGAATGATTATATACAAATATTGGTTACTATATTATTTCTGACTTCTGGAAAATTTCCAGCAGAAAGGGGTAGAACATGTTAACAGGAGAAAGAATGGCGTACATATTGATATGGCAGTTATTTTTCTGAATATACAGAAAAATAGGACAGGTAATTCTATAGAACAAAAAAGAAAAAGAAGCAAAAGTAATATTACTCTCCTTGGTTCACATTACAATGGCTTTCAGTATGTTTAATACAAAACATGTTTATTACCGGCAAATCTGTGTAGAAAATAAATAAATACATTTCCCAACGATTATAGAAGTAGTCATGGAGTTAAATCCCAGTTTCTGTACAAGTTAATAACGGCAAATGTCTTCTTAATTTATCCCATGGGTTTTGTTACAATGGCGGTTTTAGGCAATGTGTAAAGAAGAAAAATCTTAACTCCTTATGGGTTGTGTCCAGTTGCTGTCACTTTGCTTACAGAATGCTCTTTGATGATTCAGCCGAGGCTTCTGTCAGCAGAAGGAGGGAGGCAATTTTCTGTGATTCCCTTCTTACCCTGCAGCCCCCCACCCCCCAATTTGCTCCAGAGGGTTGGGGGACCCTTTAAACAGCATGGGAGGTGGTGCGAGGAGCTCCAGGGGGAGAGGGGGAATCGCCAAAAAATGCCTTATTCCCTGTTCCACGGGCAGAAGCCCTCTTAGTTCAGAGAGCTTTCCGTCAGTGGAGTGACACCAATTGGATACAACCCACTGTCTTTTGGTGTTGTATTTAGATGTAGATAATGGTTGGGTTTAGGCAATATGCTAACCCACACTCAGGGGTTGAGTATGGGTTGACTGTGGGTTGTTGTTGAAATGTGGGTTATCACGTTGTCTGAACCCAGCTGCATGCGCTAACAAGCTCTGGTTAACCGCAAACAACCCATGAACAGAACCCATGGTTTGTTGTTGGTAGTGAACTCTGGCTTGTTTGTGGTTAGCAAACTGTGGTGTGTATGCATGGCTGGGTTCAGACAACGTGATAACCCACATTTCAACAACAACCCATGGTTCAGTGACAACCCACTTAAGCCACCTTTGAGTGTGGGTTTAAAAAAAAATTTTTTTTTTTCGTTTTTAAAATGAGAAATACACCAAAACAAAGAAACTCCATAGAAAGAAAAAAAAAGTAGGAAAGGAAAAAAAAAGTATTTTCTTACAGTGATTTAAATGGAGCCATTACTGTAAATATGTATGAAATATATATCCATAATTTTCAAAAAGTATATAGTAATACAATTATCAATAAAAAATAGTTATGCATAAATATCAGAAAAAGCAGACCAAATATCCATGTATTTATCCATCCGCAGGTGGTGTCTAAATACCACCCGCTCAAATGTTGAAAGCTTTATTAGGTCCTCAATCACCTTTGAGTGTTGTTGTGTTGTCTGAACTCAGTCTATGGACAGTATTCTGTTGTGCCCATGTGATCACAGGACCCCTACGCGTGCAACAGAAGGCAGTGGAGGCAGAGCAGCCCCATTGGATACTGCCCACTGCCCAGTAAGCAGTGCATGGACCTGTCTTACAGTTCCAAAAAGGTTTCTTGTGTGACCTGTAGGTTAGAATAACAGTATAGATTCTTTAACTTTATGGAAGCTTGAGTTAATGTTCTATTTGAGTAATAACTGCCCAGGCTTCTGCAGCATTGGAACACCATTGACAGCCAATCTGAGCCCTATAGCCCATAGATAGGTATATCAATGTCAAACTTCATATTATGTGTATTGCAATGCATAGAAAGTTAGTCCTTTTGTAAAGCACATGGAAGGTATATTCTTTATTCTGAAGATGCTGCAAATGTCATTGGTTGACCATTCTCTCCCTTCTTATGACATAGTGTGGCGTAGTGGTGAGAGTGTTGGACTGGGACTCGGGAGATCTGGGTTCTAGTCCCCGCTCAGCCATGAAACTCACTGGGTGACTTTGGGCCAGTCACTGACTCTCAGCCTAACCTACCTCACAGGGTTGTTGTGAGGATAAAATGGAGAGGAGGATGAGGATTATGTAAGCCGCCTTGGGTTCCTTGCAGGAAAAAGGCGGGGTAAAAATATAACTAACAAATAAATAAATAAATAGTCCATCTAAATGCAGTAGATCTCACAATGCTAAAATGCAAGTCAGTGATTTTGTGAAGTATTATTACTTCTAATACAGTCAGTATACAAGGCTCTTTACAGTTATTTCTGATAGCATTTAGAATATGTGAAGTGCTTTAATATTACAGAGGGAAATGCTTAAATACTTCCTGTCTATAATATGCACACAGTTGACATTCATATGCACTCTGGGGACAGAAAATGAGATGCTACTTCCTTGCCATTCTTTGTTTCTTTTTTCTTGATGACCCCTCACTTTTGTTCTGCTCATCTTTCCTCTGCTCTGGTATGTGTTTCCTCTTCCTTACGAGCTTTTCTACTTTGATTTTCTCCTCCCATACTTTAAAACTCCACCTGCTATGTAACTATAGCTAATTCAAATCCCAAACTCCCAGGCTTTCTTCAATATTTCTGATTCCATATTCCTAACCTTCTGTAGCTAACAGGTTAGCAAAGTCTGAAGTATCTTACTAGAGGTACCAAAGCAGACAGCAGTAAACTCACTTGTATATTTTCACTTGTACGCAGTTACATGCTTTCCTTGACGAAAGCCTTATACTTTTCCTACTTATATAGGAAAGCATACACAAATGGTATACAGTGAGAATGCAAAATTATTTATAAATCTGTAATCTCTTGGAGGGAAAAAATGCCAGTTGAATGGTAGTTTTTAATATTAGCACATTTTTTGCTTTTCAGTTTTCTTCTATGTGAGTTTGCAGATTCATAAATTTTCATTCTGATCTGCATTTTGCCAAAGCTTTCCTTAAAAAAATATTAAATATGATATTTCCAAAATATGTTCCTCTTTTTAAATGGTCAGAAAATCCTAATGCCCACTCACCAGAAAAAACATTTAGGCTAGCTGCTTTAGAAATTATAGCCTTAGGTGGGATATCTTTTTTAGGATGTTGAGGCAACTTGATCCTTAACCAAGCAATCTGTGGAAAATTGACTTACTGTACAGAAGCATTGACTCCCTCTGAAAAGGGAAGAGAACATATTTTCAGTTATAAAACTTCCCCAAAAAGATTTGTGACTGCAAGTAGAGAGAGATTAAGATGAAGTAGAAACACTTCTACTGAGTACCCAAGAAAAGTTTTTATTTGTACCTTCCTAGTTTCAAAGTGTATACTTTTTCACCTTCGATTATTTTAGAATTTTAGTAAGATTTCTCTTAGATACACTAAACCAGTGTTCTCCAACCTTGGGTCCCCAGATGTTTTTGGCCTACAACTCCCAGCATGTAGGCCAAAAACATCTGGGAACCCAAGGTTGGAGAACACTGCACTAAACCAACCAGTCCTATAGAAAGCATACAATCTTTCATGGACTTTGAAATATATTTTGTTTGTATCCAGTGTCAGGGAGAAGTAAAATTACTAGCAGTTTCAGGAATAAAGTTAGCTTTAAGCCACATATATTTTGTAATACCCTTTAACAATCTCAGCTAGCTCGAATCCATAATAGCCTATTAGCTGTTTACATCATTCTAACTGAATCAGGCCAAATTCATCACGTTGCAGCATAGTAAAAGTGCACTTCAGATCATGCCGGTTAATAATCTATTAAATGTTTCCAAAGGTTATGTTTTATATAGCACCACAGAACAATTTTTTCCCTAAACCACCTCCTAAGGTATTATTGCTGATCTCTGTTTCTTAGTGCTTTATGATTTTAAAGAAAACCATTATGTGAGCTGGCAAGAGATTTTTCAATAATGTTAATTAGAAACTCTGTATGCGTAGCTAAGGTTTGGCTTTGCTTAATGTAATTAGAGGTAGATGTCTTTGCATTATTATTATTTAATATTGATATCATTGTAATACCCACTGCCTGCAGTCAGTATCACTTGTGTTATAGCCTGTGCAAATATGTATGGCTGTTGATATGTAGATCTGTTGGGGGGGGGGGAATGAAGGCAGTGCAATGCTTGCAATATAAGTGGGAAGTTTTTTTTTAAATTGGAGGACATTTCATACATTGTACAGCAAAACGAGGCAATTGTAAATATTCCTAACAAACACGTACATGCCCTGTTAGTTTTGTTTGGTAACCGGTTTTGTTTTTGATTTTGTGGAATCTCTCTCTGCTATCAATGGAATCATTGTAGGACACAACATAGAATCTTGTAATTGTTTTCATCTTAAGCCTATACTGAATCTCTGCCATTAACTCTTTTCTAAATTTTTAGTTTAAGAATAAAGGTACAACAAGCTATATATTAGTATTTCCCACCATATTCTGAATAGCAGCACCCATGGTACATGTTTGCATTCATAGTTTGATACATGTAAGACTTGCATTTTTTGTAGATTTTTTCTCTCTTAGTAAGGTTCTCAATGGTATTGTAAACTTGTAAATTATTAGCGTTTCCTCGTCGTTGAGAAAGCAACATATTTATGGACAGCATTAGCTTCCCAGGAAAATCCATTTCTTTTTACTTGATGTTCAGCAGATCCAAAGGGCCAGTGCACCATAGTAAAGGGATCAGGTGGCAGGATTTTTTGGGCTCTCCCTTGTCAGGTGCACATTCCCCCTGCTCTTAACCTCTCATAAGCAAACAGTTCCCCCTTCCATTTATGAGGTGTAGGGTCCAACCACATCTGAGGGCCACAGTTTCCCCTCCCCACTTTATGGCAATTTCTCCTCAGATAATTAGAATGGCATGCTTTCAGACTGATAAGTTGTTCCTGATCAAACTCATTTGACAGGATTTGGGCTACAATAAATATGACTTAGGATTGTGAAAACCAGACAACATTCCCAACTTACTAGATATTCCTCCCTGTCCCTGCCCTGTAAAGAAACCTGGTAGAGCACAAATGGATTTGAGAAACTGATTTTTGCCTGCGTGGAAGATTCACACTGCGCTTCTCAGTGGTAAGTCTAGCCTGACGCTGCATCCCTGGAGACAGCCAGTGTGATTTGGTGGATAATGTATGACACTTTTACTAGCGAGATCTGGATATTGATCCCTGCTTGACCATGGGGCAATTTGGTAGTTTTGAGAATATCAAGACTTTGAGTTACAAGGATACAAATAAGTTAAATAATGTAATCTTCAAAATAATATTTTTGGTCTTCAAAATGGACATTTCTGAGGCTATACTGGCTAGCAACATTGTTGTCCCTGTGTGAGAGGTGCTCTTGGAAATACTGTAAAGCTGGATGTTTCCCTTAGGGCTTTAACTATGTTACTTAACTTTGCTTGGATGTCTCTTATTTTATTTCTTGCTAGGGCTATGTTGAACAAAGATGAAGTCTTTATGAAGAGAATGCACTTCCCATTGCAATAAAGCTGACCATATATCTGTACACTACCCATATATTAGCATATTTCTCTTTATGAACAAGAAAAAGTGGGTGTTTTATGAAATTTCTCAAATATTCACTGACTCAAGCCTTCAAAGTGAGTTTCTTTTTCAGCACCTTGCAGTGGAGAAACCTCAGACAAAATCAGATCAATGGGCTGTTCTAGGGTTGTAGTTGGTTTCACGCCTTGAATACACAAAATGGCCACTGACACGTGCCACAACCCACTGTGACTTAATCCACAGTGGGCTGTGGCTATTGCGTTAACTAGGTCCATGTCTAAGCTAGTTGCTACAAGCTGACAGTCTGGGAAAGAATCCTGCATGGATTTCTGTCCTGGAACATGCAACCTTTAACTTTTAAACTTTTATGTACCGTAGTTACTCTGTTCTGTGCTAAGGTAAGTACCTGTTGAGTGAAAAAACTGTACGTAGGGATTAATCATAAACATTTCCCTTTTGATTTGTATGACTTTAAGAACCGTGTTCTATTTTCTGCTTCTATAGTAAAAACAGCTCTTTTAAATGTATGGCTGTTCCTAACTGCATTTGAACCTGTTGCTACCCACAAGGCAAAGTAAGGTGAAATATTACCTTACCTGAAAGCATGCCATTCTCTAATTATCTGAGGAGAAATTGCCATAAGGTGGGGAGGGGAAACTGTGGCCCTCAGATGTGGTTGGACGGGGCTCGGAACAATGGTCCAGGTTTCTGATGAGGCTACTGTTCTCCAGGATGTAATGTTTAAAGGCAGTCCTTATTACCTTCAAGGTAATTCCCTTGTCTTTAAAAATAACTGCAATGTTTCCTAGGAGTTACAGCAAGATAATCCCTTTCCTTCTTTTTCATTTTTAATTTGCATTGCAGGTTTTTAAGGTCTAGATGTGCCAGAGTGAGGGTGGAGTTTAAAGTCATCTGGTGTCAGCTTTTGTCACACTGGGAGCAAATCGTATAACTTTATTGGTAGCCTTGTCCCTCTATACCTCCTTCCTTCCTTTAAAAAATATTCATAATTAAATTCATTACCTATCAAATTGGCCACTTCTCATGCCAGTGTAGACCTCTCAAATTGTTTTTAGGTTGCCCTTTTGCAGGGAACATTCTGTCAGTCTTCTGCAGTAGTACTGACCCTTACAGCTGCATTTTCTGGCCATGAGTAAATACGGTATCCATTGCAAACAGTTTCCATGGCAAGTTTCCCAGATGTTGTTCTAAATCACTTTTATGCCATCTTATCCATACTAACCCATTTTCTTAATGGGTAGATGAAAATATACGTTATGGGCTGAGCAGTCCTATGGTCCGAGCAAGCCAGCCATCAGCATATACTGGCATAATGTCAACATTGTGTCATTGTGATCCTATGCACTCCTAGCAGCAAAGCTGGGAAGAAAACAGCACTCCAAAATTCAAAGTACAGTCATGCCTTGGATTGAGAGCATAATTCGTTCTGGAAACGTGCTTGTAATCCAAAACACTCTTATATCAAAACGAAATCCCCCCAAAAAAATTTGTACAGAGATTTTTAATTTAAGCCGTATTACAGTACTTGTATTGCAAGACGTCGCTTGTATATCAAGTCATAAATAAATAAATAAATATTTAAAAATTTGCTTGTCTTGCAAAACGCTCTCAAACCAAGTTACTTGTAATCCAAGGTATTACTGTACATAGCAGTTCTACCTGCTATAAGGACCCCGTGTTAGCCAGACATGGATAGAAGCAATCCACACATGGCAATGGAGAAATGACCCCACCACACACAACTTGCCAGTCACAAGGACACCACAGCACCCTCCACAGTAGCAACCACTGTGACACAACTAGTAAGAGCCCAGAAACAACAAAGTTCTAGGGATCCTTGCTCACCAGGGGTTCAAATCCCCTTACATCACTCTTTCACACACACTGCAAAGGACTACCATTTTTTGAATCATCACACAGTGAAGGAAGGATAGGCAGTGGAAAATATTACAATATAATACAACACCTAGGCAGTCTGCCTAGGAGGAGGCATGTATCAGAAACGTGGCATACCTGAAAAAAATGTTATGTCCCGCTGGGAGAGCAATAACTGAGGAAAAGGATTCTCTTGCTGGAGGAGGAAGGGAAGGAACTAGGACAAGAAACAAGGGAATCAATGATTCTACCTTCATAGAGCATTGGAATGGGAAATAGATGAGGCAGGTACAAGCCCCCACCAACGGAATAGTAGAATTAAGATCAAACTAACTTTTTGTATGCAGCAGTCATGTCAGAAGCAAAAAGGGGGAAGGAGGCAGGACTAGATCCTACACTGCACATTCTACAGAGCAGCTTTCTAACCACTCAACCATAGCAGCAGACACAAGGAGGACACATCTTGGAGCCCTTGTCCTCCCTGAGCTGCTAGTTCATGGACTTAGCTATATATGCCAGGATTAAGAAGGTTGTATGAGAGCTCTAGTCCTGTGAAAGAGCACAGGTTCACATGTAGGTTGTCACAGGTTCAAATTGTGGATGTGATCTTTTACTAGAAAATTCTAGGTGGAATCCCCCCACAGGCACACCCATGGCTCAGATAATGCAGCTGGATCTTGCATGACCCAGGTTGCTTTTTGGATGAACTAATCCCTGACATCCTAACTACCTCTCCCACCATATATATGCACGCAGAGTCCACAGTCCACTTGATTGCTGGGGCCTGTTGGTTATTCCACCAGAAGATCTTGTTATCCATACTTTTCTCTGCTGGAGCTCAAATATCTAGAGTGCGGAGTCCTGGTAGCACATAAACCAGGGAGGGCAACCACTGGCCTCTGGGCCCATTCTGACCTGCGGAGCTTGTCCACCTGAGCCACGGAACCTTCTTGGATTCCTCTTGAAGGAAGTTCCACCCCCTGGAGGAATCCATAATAGTGTGGGATGCTGGTGGGTGGGGGACATGCCTGCACGGTGGCTTTCCCGGCAGCTGGAGGAGTGCTCCTCTAGCCCCTGGTTCAGCCATGGCTGCTTCACCTGTCCCAAGTCCTCCCCCCAATGGGAGGCTGCAAGGCAGGTGAAGTGGCTTTTCTGTGCACCAGTCTTTTCCAATGGGAGAAGCCCACACACACAGTGAAGCCAGTTCTCAGTGAATGCACCAGGAGGACCATCTTCCCGGAGTGCCCGCCAGGGACCAAATGACATCAGGGCATGGCCATGCCTCCTGACATGTCATTTGGTCCCCACCCAGTTTGGATTGGCCTCCCATTCCCATTCAGAGTTCCGCCCTGAAGCCATCTGTGAGTAAGAAACAGGCAGTGGGGAAGGCATTCCTATCTGCAGTTACCGGTAACTCCCTATGAACAAAGAAAGAGCAGTTGCATCAGTGTTGAACAGCATTGGAGATGAAGGAGGTTGTGGAAGCATTGAGATGAAAGTGAGGCTTTTCGTGCTGCAGACTTTCAAGGCTATCTTACCAGATTCTAAGACTTTCCATTTGTTCATGTGGCATCATTACACATAGCAGGATGCTGCTCAAAGAGATTAATGTGTGAAGAATAAATGCATTTGATGCACCTTATTTCCCTCATCTGTGCTCTGCATGGGGTTAAAATTCACCTATTTTTTTCTTTTATGTTTTTTTTAACCGTTTGGGAATTAGTATGTGTCTGTCCCAATTTTTTTGTGGGAGCCCTCATATGGTATTAAATTATAAAATACAGTTCCCCTGCCATCTTTTACTCTTCAGATACAGCAACTTTTAATAAGAATCTGCAGTTAATGGCAGTTAAATATGCTACATCATGTGAAACCTTTCTTTTAAAAGCATGTGTTGTGATCAAATTGAGGGATTTGCTTTTTCAGTGATAATGTGAATAATGGTGAACTTAACTCAGATTTAATTTATTAGCTGCCAGTTAGACTGCAATAAACAACCTGTACCTGCATTTATATTTCAATTTGCTTCATTCTTACTTGTAGCTTTTTCTTTTCTTTTAACCCATCATGCAGCCCTAAGAACCTCATGTAACTACAGTCAAATTGACAGCATCAGTGATGTGTGCATCATATTTGTGCCTGTGGGCCCCTAGTTACAGATCAGAATTACAGTGTAGTTTCATCCATAGACCTGTCATACAGAGCACAAGAGATTTGGATTCTTAATACTTGCCATCCGTTCATAGCTAAAATATTCAAAATTTTTGCTACACATTTGGATGTCTGTTTGAGGAATTCCTAATCAGGTTGTGAATATTTTGGAAATGAAAGGGAGCTAAACTTGTCATAAATTATTCATAATAAATCATTAACTGAGCTCTAATCTCCTCCATATTGAGTTAGTCCATCTATATGGATTTCTTTTGCAAGCTGCCTTGAGTTGTTGTTGTTTTTAATTGAAGAAGAAAGGATATAAATATATAAAATAAATGTTTTATGTAGTTTCAAAGGGTAAATGCCCTTTTCAATAGTGGACGACAATATATAAGTCTACAAAAAGTCATATTTTTCAAGATAATTGCATCTTTGGAACAATAGCACTGCCAGAACTATGTGTATTTCATACTTTAAAAATGATGTGCCAAAGCATTGACTTCTGTGATGTGTAAAAATTATGCAAACTGCATAATCATGCAAAATAATTTTGCAATTGTTGGTATTTTGCATAATTCTGAATTTGCTAGTCATGAGAGGACCCAAAGACACTGATACCTGACCCCAAACCTTATTCAGTCACCTCTCTGGCTTCTAAAATTTTAGCAAGCTTTAACCATACACTTTTCAAGCATGTCTTAGCAGCTGTGGTGGCTAGAAATGAAAAAAAGAAGAAAAAAGGGTGAGGTTCTTGGGGGTTGATTTCTGTGCCCTCTATCATGTCATATATTCTTGTAGAATTGCACCACACCTATAGCCCTGAGTTTTGGCTTGTCCAGTAGGTGGGATAGTATATGAGCAGAACAAAACAATGTATCTAAGCTTTGGTGCCTTAATGGTCGAGGTATCTAATAACATTTGTCAATGGCTTGCTTTGTTCACTCTTGCCTTTATACAGTTAATCAGTTTGCTCCTGAACATATTAAGCTTTGAACAGAAAATGGCATATTTGAAATTATTATTCATTGATTAAATCTTTACAATTGTCAGGTATGTTGAATACTGAGAGTAGTTTGTAGAATGAAAGCCAATGTTATGCTCCAAGACAAGGTCACAGTTTTTCAATGTTGTTGTGGCTAGGTACTGTTCCAGGGATGATGTTACCATGGAGAGAGCTTTGGTTTCCATGACATTTGCTTGCAAATGTTGATAGGCCTTCAACCTAGGAAGGGTTTTGTCCTCTGACATGCATAGTGGGTGGTGATACTTCTCAAACCTGTGTGTATACGTATTTCATTAGAAAAAAATACTAAGCTGCAAAACTAAATATTACAGAGTACTTTGTCGTTCAGAAGGCATTGTGCTTTGGCTTTTAAAATAAAATGTGCTTTCCCCCCTTCAACATGATCTAGGAAAAACAACAGCTAAATAAGCATGCTAATGTAATCTTTGCTGACAAAGTTGTGACTTGGAAGGAAGAAAGCCTTCAAACTGGGTTGCCAGACAATATTGTGAAATAATCAATACATTAATAGGTGTAAGAGTATAAAAGCTCAATTTTCTTGGATTTATTTTTTTCAGATAGCAGCTTGAGGTGAAGTAGCATACATTTATATGGGTGCCACTTTATATGCTAACTGTTTTTCCTTGAACTGTAATTATGACAAATGCGGTGAGATTTTGCTAGCAGTTCTTGCAATTCCTATATGCAGAAATTATTCTAATTGCTGTCACAACTGTACTTTTTCATTCTTTATAGCTCACATGGTAAATAATGTGTTTCTCTCAGTTATTGATGCTGGGACTTGAAGATTTGCTTTCCTACTTCCAACTTTCACACTTTCTTTATTCTCCCTTTAGAAAGAGAAAAGGTCACAATCTTCCAGTTATGTTGCTTGTTTTCACCATTTCTATTTTTTTTTTTTTGAGTGAATGGAGGAGAAACAAACAGGACAATTACGTGATAGATTGGAGGTCAACAACATTACTGTCTTGCAATGTGGTTGCAGTCACATTGCCCTTTTAGCTTTACTACCACCCTGATTCCATTAATTCAATAATCCATCCCAGAGTGAATTCTTCTTTATTAGGGTGTTTGGTCCTAATAATTTAAAACGTTCCATGGCTCCTTCAGTCTATCCCATAAATACTTCTTCCAAAGTTCTTATTATAATTTCCCCCCCCCCCCCCAGTGGAGCACACTATTGTCCTAAGCACTGAAATCTCTTCTAAATATGTGTTCTGGGGTGACTAGTAATAGCTACCACTCTACCCCTGAATTTCCTCCCAATTGGATAGGGATTCACAAACAGGAATTTAGTGACATGAACATGTACACCCTTCAAGTGGCTTTCCGTAGCTTCTCCTCTGTGGTGTATAAAAAGTAATGTGTTGAATGTATGGTAGGGCTTTGTAGTTTGGCTAGAGATTGTAATTACTCAGAGGCAAACAAACTGTTTTTTAAATAAGATTTATTCAAAGAAATATAACATAGATTCAGGCATATCAAAAGGAAATTAAAATAAAAGAGCATTCTCACTAAACACTACTCCAAGGATTCCTTCCTTGTTCAGAAAATATTTTTTACAAGATGGAATGGCATTTCAGCATCCAGCTGCTTTTGGAATTCTAATAATGTACAGATAATGTACAGTTACATAAAACACACAGGTTATTTATTTCACAGATCTTGTTAGCATAATTATCTAGTATCATCAGAACATAAGAAGAGCCATGTTGGATCAGACCAAGGTCCATCTAGTCCAGCATTCTGTTCACACAGTGGCCAGCCAGCTGCTCACAGGATCCCACAAGCAGGACATGAATGCAACAGCACCCTCCCGCTCATGTTCCCAGCAACTGAGACACACTTTGTCCCCAGTGTTGTTCAACATCTATATGAAGCCACTGCGAGCAGTCATTTGGGGATTTGGAGCCAAGTGCCATCAGTATGCTGATAACACACAGCTCTGTCTCCCTGTGCCATCTAAATCAGGTGAGGCTGTGGAAGTCCTGGATCAGTGCTTAGACTCAGTGATGTGCTGGAGGGGCGCCAATAAAGTGAAGCTGAATCCTGTCAAGATGGAAGCCCTTTGGCTGAGTGGTTCCCAAGTTGAGGAGATAGGCTCATTTCCTGTTCTGGTTGCACTCCCATTGAATGATCAGGTTCGTAGTCAAGGGGATACTCCTAGATCCATCACTGTCGCTGGATGCCCAAGTAGCCATAACAACTTGGAGCAGCTTTTACCGGCTTCGACTGGTATGCCAGCTACGGCCTCTCCTGTACAGGGATAGCTTGGCCACCATGGTACAGGCACTGATAACCTCAAGACTAGATTACTACAATGTGCTCTATGTGGGGCTGCCCTTAAGGCTGATCTGGAAGCTGGAGCTAGTGTAGAATGCAGCAGCTTGGCTGTTGTCAGAAGCTGCCCCTTTTCAGCATGCAACATCTTTGTTGAGGGAACTGCACTGGCTGCCTATTCACTACCAGGCCAAGTTTAAGATTTTGCTATTAGTGTATAAAGCCCTAAACAACTGGGGACCAGGATACTTGTGAAAACACCTTCTTATCAGCCTGCCCAGTCACTGAGGCCATCAGATGGGATGCACTTGGTGGTTCCTCGTGGACCGATGGCCTGGTTGGAGTCCACCTGGTGTAGAGCCTTCAGTGTGGAGGCTTCCTTTCTGTGGAACTCCCTGCCTCTGGAGGTTAGCAAATAACATTGTGTTATTTTCAGCACTTCCTGAAGACACCTTTATTTCAACAAGCCTTCCTCAATTGACCAGCCACAGTTTATATTGGTATTCTGTTTTTAAAAACCTTTAATACAATGTTTTATTCCTTTTATCATTTATTGTTCACTGCTCTGTAATCTGTTTAGATGTAGAGCAGTATATAAATGTTGTAAATAAATAAAATAATAAAATGAATAAATTAAAATATAAGCCTTTGCTGTCTCCTCTTCTGCTAAAACTTAGACTGTAAACCTGTAATGGCAGGGACCTTTCTTTTTTGCTTTTGTTACACTATAAAGCGCCATGCATATTGATGGCCCTATATATTTGAAAGAAAGGAGTTGAATCATTATGTCCATTGCATCTGTGCCGTTGCAACCTCCTAAAAAGTCAGTGATACAGGTTAATGACCCAGATCAGACATCATGCTATGTCATAAATCCTGATTTAATAAGACAGGATATGCTTTAGTGCCATGAACTCGCATGCAGCCAATTTCCTGCTGAGCTGCTCCTCCCTTTATGGTGCATAACACTTGTACATAGCTATACTTATTAACCCAGGACTTCATTGTCCAAATGCAACCAATGTGTGTGTAGTGCTGATCGCTGAGCTGGCACTGCTTTCTAACTCTTGAAGTGCACAAGAACGATACCTTTCTAGTTCTGGAAAGCTCATACAATTCCTCCAGGATGATTTCAGGCATGGAGAAGTAGTAATGTCTGGAGAATTTCTCAGATCTGATAGACACAAGTATTTAATTTGTTTATTTATTACATTTATATATCCTTCCTTCAGGTAGCTTATGGCATACATACATGGTCTCTCCCTCCCCCAACATGTTATTTCACAACAGCCCTTAGACATACATTAAGCATGAAAGGTAGTGACTGGCCCAAGGTCACCCAGTGACCTTCATAGCTTAGTGGGGATCTGAACATGGGGCTCCCCAGCCCTAGTCTGATACTTGTAACCACTGCCCCACACTGGCTAGTAGACAGTCTGTTCTCAAATGAGATTTTGTTTTTAAAAGGTGCAGTTTATAGGCAACTCACCTTAGGGGAATCCTATGGACTGTGTCCTTGCTGCTCAGGCTTCTGAGATTCATATGCCCCACTGGGCTGAAGCCATCAGTGTGGGAGGAGTGGCGGAGGGAATCTTTGCCTTCCCACTCTCTGATTTTTGAGTTTTTCACTAGATGGTCTTTTCAGTGAGGGCACTTCAGAGTGGGGAGGGGGGGAGGCTCAGGTTAAATTGTGTCCTGGCCTCTCCCGTCTAATCCCCTCCACACCTACCAGAATGCCCCCTTTTCTCCCTCTCCAAGGTTGATTTTCTGATCTCCAAGAGACAGCTGGCTTGATTCTCTCTGTGCTGGCTGTGGCAGGGGCAGATCTCCAACTCCCCCTTCTGAGGTCAGAGCACTGTTTCTGGCCTTTGAAGGGGTTTTCTGTGCCATCCTGTGGTCTCTGGGATACTTGCCCAGGGACCATAGGATTGCTCTACTACTGTATCTTTCTGAATGTGATGCGTTTGGCAGTGAAAGTGGAATGTTACATGTGTTCCAAATTAACTCTTCGCCTGTTGAAAATAAATTTATTCTTGTGGAATTAAGCAAGGTTAAATTTAGCGTTTGCAATTTTAATCTAGATCTGAGCATATGAATTTAATGCAATTAAAACTCATCATTGCGTAATTATACATTATAATATGCATTTTGAAAGGATTATTTTGTTTCCTGTGTGTTGTGCAGTGATATTCTTTGAGTCTTAAGTCATACAATATTTTTTTCAAGAATATGAAATCATTAGGGGGCAAGGACCCGTGAGAATTAAAATAGTTTGTGTCTTTTCTGCAAATCTGTACAGTTATTTGGGCTTTGCATTTAAGAGAGATAGACAATATTTATTTATCATTGCTTATATAGGTTTTGTTCTTATTTTTAATTTTGTGTATATTTATAGGATAGTGCAAGGTGTAACACTGTGTGTATATATCTGAATTAGGAATAGACTATTTTCAGTAAAACTAATAAATCAAAGGTTTATGGATCATTTACTGAAAGCAAACCAAGCACCACAGGATCATGCAGGGCTGTGACCAGGTTTGGGAGGGCCCTGGGAAAAGTGCCTTGGTGGGCATTGCCCAGCATTGCCTTGGCAGGCCCTCCCAAGGCCACCCTAGTAGCTGATGCCTCCCGCCTATTGGGAGGATGTTTTAAAGATGTTTTTAAGATGTTTTAAAGATGTTTTAAGATGTTTTTAGGATGTTTTAAGATGTTTAATAGTATATATTGTGTTGTTTTAGTTTAGGTATTTTATATTTTCTGTTGTTCCCCGCCTCGATCTAGATGGAGAGGCGGGTAATAAATAAAATATTATTATTATTATTATTATTACTATTATTATTATTATTATTATTATTATTATTGCAAACTCACCCAGGCAGCTACGGGCAGAAGCCTTTAAAAAAAATATGTTCTAAATGGCCCAGTACTGGTAGGAGAACCGCTGAACTGAGCTTGCAGTTGCCACCATCTTTATTTCCCCACAATGCCTCTGTTCTAAGTTGAGGACAGGGCCCAATACCATTGGGGAAAATAAACTGGCGGTGGTTGAAACCACACAGTTTGGCACTTGTTGCTGGGCCTTATAAAACAAATAAGGGTGCAATTCTATGTGTGGCTGGCTGGGGAATTCTGGGAATTGTAGGACTTATTTCTGTCTAAACATGCGTAAGATTGTGCCTTAAAACATTTTTTTTAAAAAAATCTCTCTTTCTCGCACGCGGACGCACGCACGCACACACACACACACACAGGATGCCAGTGTCAGCCTTAGTGTGCCCTGCCATGATGCATGGGCCCTGGCATTTCCCAGACCATGTCAGCCGCTCAAGCCAAGCCTTGAATCATGGACAGCACTTCATCATTGAGATATCATCTTTGGAAGCAACATGGCTGCTGCAGTTGGAGACTCAATCCCTACCTTTTCCTTCCACCTTCCTCTGAAGGCAACCTCTTGCTGTATTTACCTATGCATATACGACACAGTATTGAGGCTGGGTCATCCAACAGGAGACATGGAGGAGACCAGCCAGATGAGCTTAGAGAGAGCTTTCTACATGGGGTATACAGGTAGAGCCAAGTAAAATTTACCACTGCTCTGAAAACAGAGTAACAGTGCAATCTTATGCATGTGTACTCAGAAATAAGTCCTATTACGTTCAATGGGACTTATTCACAGGAAAGTGTGTATACATGGGGTGTGTGTGTCAGTGCTTGCAGGGTGTAACACTGTGTGTATATATCTGAATTAGGAATAGACTATTTTCAGTAAAACTAATAAATCAAAGGTTTATGGATCATTTACTGAAAGCAAACCAAGCACCACAGGATCATGCAGGGCTGTGACCAGGTTTGGGAGGGCCCTGGGAAAATTGTCAGGACTGGCACAAATTCAACAGGTGATGCTTACCCACTCACCCCACACCTCCAAACATGGAGGTTCAGAGAGAAGGGGAAGTTTCTTGCTTTTCCTTCTGACACTGTAAACTCACCTGTTAGAGGCAAAATCTGTGTCAATACAAAGATAGGAATCATGTCCAGGGCTGCTGGTGCCATCTCCACCCACACGCACGCACGTGCACACACACACACATCTGTTCCCTCCATGCTTAGTTTCTTAAAGGGGCCATCGGCAAAATTGCATTTGAGCACGCAGACGCACATGCACTCACATCCTAGCCGTGATGGCTTAAGGGTGATCGTGAGGGTCCCAGGATATTCGGGGCAGTTGGAGGGTATGCAGTACTCAAAGATATACATATTGAAACACATTCATTATTGGGGGCTTAAGGCAGTAAATAAGACATTCACATGATATTGGCTTAGCAAAGTCACTTATTAAGGAAAAGTACCGTAAGACTAATAACTGATACATACAGCCACACTCAGGCTTTCTCAACAGAAAGTGTTGAACGTCCAAGTGCTTATGTTGCATTACCAGTTTTTCCCTATGCAATAAAATGACAACATTCATAGCAGTACAGCTACTTTGCACACTGTGTAGGCTGATCCATAATCACTGCCATTACCCTATATATGAATGTCTGCTGACATTTTTAAAATGGTAAAGTATACTTGGATGACAATACTACTGAAGACACTGGCTCTGTACTGGTAGCAGACCATGCAGCCATTTGCCATCAGTGGTTTCAGCCAGGGGCCAGCATGTTATGTACTTTGACCAATCCTAAAACCCCAAACAGAACTCCTGACTTGATTCTGTCTCTTCACCCCATCTGTGGGCATTAATTAAGGTCATTTCTGACTCAGGGTTGCAATGATTTAAATCAATGATTAAATCATTAATAAAGATCTTTTTTTTTATTTTTTGCAAAAAAATCGTGCTTTTTTGCAACCCTGTTGTGTAGGTAGCCTAGTTCCAATTAATGTTTTCTGTATAATTTGGTGTTCTTAACTATTAAGTGTAGGCTATTTGTACATGTGGTTGCCTGAAACTTTGAAATTAATTTTACTAAAAAAAATGGGGGGGGGGATTGATTAAATAAAAAAACACATTGATTTAAATTTTTAAAAAATGATTTTTTTGATTTTTTGCAACCCTGTCAGTTGGCAAACATCACTCAAGATTTCTTGGGTCTTTTATTCAACAGACACACAGGAATGTTCTTACCTGTTCCATCAACCCAAGAAACGAGTACTGGAAAATCAGATTAGAATGGGTTTTAGTTACTCTATCTTTAGCAGTACTACTAAATTCACCATAACACATACTAAACCAATAGCTGCTGCCGCTTGCTGGTTCTTTCATTTATCTTAAGAATAGCATGAGTCTTAGACTAGCCATTAGAATTAATTACACTGGCACTCACACAGCTTTCTAGTTTCTATCCAAAGGTGACTTCTGAACCAGTTTTTTCCTGTCCTATTTGCATTAGTTTAATGATGGGATGGGACAGAGGAATGATTATGGGAGCATTATGCTAAAGAAAATGAACACTTGATAAATGTTGAAGCTGCTGTCCTCTGCAAATCTGAAGGTTTTCAGCTGTGAAGTGACCTATCAAATAAATAATGGAAGTATATTTAAATGTAGGTAACTAGAGAGCAAATTTGGTCATGTTCCCTTTTTGCTCGAAACAACACCAAGAAAAGTGTTTAGTAGGCTTAAGGAATGAGATGTTTAATGAGGCCTGAACTCTTGAGTTTTAAATTATGGTGCTCAAGAAGCAGACATTTAACCTCCTTAATTACAAATATAATGTACAATAAAAATGTGTTGATCTCATGGTTTTTGCCTGAAAACTCTGAAAAACCATAGAGATGTCTCAAAAGTATTTACAACTACTTAAGTAGTACCGTAAGCTTTGCAGACATACAATCTTTAAGAAACCCCCCCACACACCTTGGGTGTGTCCCTAAAAACAGCCCAATGAAGGCTGAGTGGGCAGGGAAAGCTGATTCATTGTTGAGGCGGGGAGGGGAGAGATGAAAAACTGGGGGGAGGGGCAATGGAGTGGAGTGGCTAGAAACTGGAGCAAGAGCTCTCCTGACTGCAACTTACGTTGTTGTTGCAGATCCTACAGTTGCAGATCCTACTCGTACTAAGTTTTTACATCTTGATTGTTTATCATGGTTATTAGAATCCCCTGCAAATAAAACCTAACCACACACACCGTGTGGGGTAAAACCAGGAAAGTTTATTTAAGGTAAACAGATTACAATAAAAGGTGGGGAATGAGGGAAGAGGGAGAAAGGTGGGGAGACACTTTGGTACATACAAGTAGAACTATAAAGCAACAAAACTAGTTCTTTTACTATATAACTACCCAGGCACTCTCTTTACCTGGCGGTTGGTCCTCTTCAGAGCTTGCCTCAGCAAAAAAGCCCTACTCCCGGGAAAGCGTGCAGACAACAACACCCAAAAGCCACAGCAGCAGTATAGATTCTTCCCCCCACCCCTCCTTTTAGTAGCCCAGGTGTCCTTAGCCAATCAGGATGAACTTCATTTGGGCCAGGCAGGGGAGGGGTGGCTCTTTGCTGCATTTGCATGCAAATGGCTGTGGCACCAGCCATCAAAGACATGGGAGACTCTGCGGCTGCGTCAGGAGCCATCAGAGAAACTATGTACATTTTGCATTTCCCAGCCCCCAGCTGGGATTATACTTGTTTACACATGAGGAGGTGTGTGTGTGGTGCAGGAAACTCTGACACTTTTGCTCCACACTTTGCATTCACTGGCACATTACTTTAAATTTGAAAATACACTTTATTTTTAAATCTGTTTTGTTCACTTTTCCCTCTGTCTGATATTCTATCTAGACAGTTCAGCCAGGAATTACCAGGAAAATTGCAATGAGTAAAACTCTAGGACCCACCACCCACCCTGTATGCCACAAGCATTTGCAGTGGTTCACACAGAGATACTTTGAGTAGCTTTCGCCTCTGAAGAATATAGTCAACTTGGTAAAGAGATTAGTGAATAGTTGCAATAATGTGTGCCTCCTCCCTAAACTAAATTTAGATTTAAATTTATTAGACCCTTTATCTCTGGAATTTCTTGATGGAATGTTGAATGCCACCATAGGTCCATATATATATATATATATATATATATATATATACACATGGACCTATGGTGGCATTCAACATTCCATATATATATGGACCTATGGTGGCATTCAACATTCCATATATATATGGACCTATGGTGGCATTCAACATTCCATATATATATGGACCTATGGTGGCATTCAACATATATATATATACATATATATATATATATATATATATATATGGACCTATGGTGGCATTCAACATTCCATCAATAAATTCCAGAGATAAAGGGTCTAATAAATTTAAATCTAAATTTAGTTTAGGGAGGAGGCACACATTATCGCTACTATTCACTAATCTCTTTACCAAGTTGACTATATTCTTAAGAGGCGAAAGCTATATATATGACTCTGTTCAGGCATCACAGCCAATTCCTAGGTTGCTTAACTCAAGAATTGGCAGGGGAGCGTGTACACGCTGCTTCCTGCTCGCTTGCCACTTCCACTTTTAGAAACAAAAGCATGTGTGAGTGCATGAACTCTGGGCTGTTTAGGTGTTAAACAACCCAGAGCTAACCCAACAACAAACCATGGGTTAACTCTGCGTTGTTTAGCCTCTAAACAACCCAGAGTTCCTGGGTTCATATGTCACAGCAACAACCCAGGAACACAGGTTCCTGGGTTGTTTCTGAAAGTGGAAGCGGGTGGGAATTGTGCACACTCACACTCTGTAAGGGGGGGTGTTTGATTTTCCAAACCAGGCCTCTGTGTGTAGGCCAACTCAAAGGTCAGAAAAAATGCCCAAGCTTTCGGGATCTCCAGCTCTCTTAATCTGACAAGATGTTATAAAAAGCAGGCAATTAAGAGTATAATTGGGAGTCTGTCATACTATACATCAAGGTCCCTTAATATGATATATGATGATGGAAGCTCTGTCTGGCAGTCCAGCAAAAATATATACAAAGTTCCAGTTTAAAATAAATATCTGGATGTTAAGTCACCATTTCATCGCCATTTCATGATGTTACTTGCAAGCAAATAATATCAAAATTCAAAACAAGTGAGAAAGGAACTATAATTTCCTGTGCTAAATTTCCTGCCTGTGATGAAGCAGCTGGGGAAAAGCCCAGTTCACCCTCAGTTTATTTTCTTGATAGGAATTAACAATAAGAAATTGGAAGCACCTAGTTAGCGGATTATTGGAATGCATGGCAGTAGGCAATACCATTGTTTAAATTGTGATAGTTTATTTCACTGAATGCCAAGGCACATTTCATGTAGATGGAGATATATTGGGGGACCTTTACCTTCCAGGGGCCCTTTGCCAAGGGGACCACCAAGTTGGTCTAATAAGCAGGAGCTGCTGAGACGGCTTTCCTTTTATCTTTCTATGGTGTTGGGCAAATTAGGTGATGGCTTAGCCAGTGAGAGAAAGTAATTTGCCTCCTGCTCTCCTCAAATAGACTGTTGAGGGTAAGGACAATGGCAATCCAATCCAAGGCAGACTGCTGCTGATTAAGACACTTGCTGTGATAGGTGTAGGTATATGGACAAATGCTTGTTTATCTAATAAAGCAGAGAAAATATTTGTCCAAAATATTTTTCAACCTTTCAACCCTAGTTGATTTTATTAGACACTTGGATTTCCAAATTCCAGGTATATTCCAATTATGGAATTCTGTTTCCTATCTAAGGAAATATTTCCAGGGGTATAAAGCTTTAATATGCTTTATCATAGATGGAGATATATGGAAACGCATTGCAGAAGTCAGCAGGGTTCTAACATCATTGGAGGTAAGTGGTTGCCCACCAAATCAATACCTCTTTGGACCTTTATTTGAGGGGGGGGGGAAATGATTGGGGCCCATTTTTGCCTGAACTCTTATGGCCAGACTTTTGTAATCTAATCTAAAGCTAGCTTCAGGGTTGGTCCTGAATGCTGGTACAATGGAGAGCTCTCAGTTGGGAAAAATACCTTTATCCCGTTTTTTATGGCATAATAGTCCTGTTTGTTGATTATATGAAGTGTGGCTCTTAGCCATTTTATGGCAAATATGAGAGAAGCTTTTGTTAGGATGTTGGGGGAAATTCCTATTTAATTTCTAATAGTTATGGGGAAAGAGGATGTTAACCAGAGGATCTGACATGCTGTGGCAGAAAGCTACTCTCCAGTTGAATCTGGAGCAGAAGGGAATCACTTGGGGAGATCAGCAAATTCATTGTGGATAAAGGGTCCCTGTCACTGGGTCTTTTGGCAGCAGGGGTTGTTTGGTCCCTGTTGTTAAAGCCAAAGCCTCATGCTATAGTGCTCACTCTAAGGAGTAGACTTTTCATCAATACTATTCATATTCATTATATTTAGTTTTTCTTTTTTTTTAATAAATAGGATTTATTGATGACATAGACACTGAGAAAGAAAAGAAGAACCTTCAGATGGCTGTTGCCCATGAGACAGACATGAAAAATTAAGTCTAAAAGTACAATCAGTAGCAAAGGAAAGAGGGTTGGGAACATAGAAGTGTTAGTGTCAGGTGCATCATGAAGTAAAGAAGTGTGAGACTTGGCAGTGGGATGTAAAAGCAATTGAGCAGATGGAAATACATCATCTTTAGTACTAGGTATTGTATTAGTAAGATTTGGTTGTAGGAAAACCTGGTGCGTGGGACCTGTATTAGTCACTAGGCCTTGAGGGAAATGCAGGGAGATAGAAAAAGTACACTTTTGCATTTATTACTATCTTTTGATTTTTTTTATGCCATATCAGATGATGATGATGATGATGATGATTGAAAAACAAACACACTGTTAATAATGAAGATGATAAATCTTTAGGGTACCCAGCACTGCTAAACTGGTGCAGTGGAATCTGTATAGAAAACCTTCTACAATCTGTTTGTTACATTATTGTTTCCCACCTCACTCGTGTTTCAAGTAGTTCAGAGCTGTGTACACAGTCAATTCCCACCCATTTTACTCTTACAACAATACTGTGAGGTGGGTTAAGTTGAGAGAGAGAGAGAGAGAGAGAGGCACTTCGTGATGAGTTGGGATTTGAACCCAGGTCTCGCTGGTCCTAGTTCCAGCATTCTGACCATTGCACCACTCTGACTCTCTGTGGTCAAGTCACATAAGTAACTGTATACTGAACACATTCTCTAGAACCTCATGAAGAACTGAAGTTCTTTTATGATTGCTGAGCTAAATAATTTCACACAAATTCCAGCAAGAGTCGCACAGAAAATTTGGTAATAAAATACATAAGAAAACACAATCATGCCAATACATCATATTATGCCACTATAGAAGCAGAAATGGCCACAAACAGCCAGTGCCCTCAAGCACATTTTGGCAGGTGCCTACAGAGGTCTTCTAACTGCTGGACTGGAACGAAGCTAAAATCCTCTCAGGTGCAGTTAACTAAGATGGACAGATATGGATTGTGCTGCAGACACTCACCCCTTTACAGCAGAGGTAAAGGTTTCCCCCTATTAGCCTTGATTATTACCATTCAGATGAGTTCATTTTATCTTAAAATATGAACACTATAATGACAGGCATTGCATGGACAAAAGCTTTCAGCTGCCACTTGGTTTGCTATAATATAATAATTTTTATAATAGAAGTTAACTAATTACTATCAATTACTTCTAAACAATGGGTAAGAGAAAAGCTGTGCTTTTTGGCAGAAACTGTATAGCTAAAAATACTAAATGAGTTCTCATCTATACTGCCTTTTATTATTCAGGTATCAGCATTTTGTGGTGGTGTTTTGTTTGTTTTCTTAAAAACAAATGGGGCTGTTACATTGGTGTTTTTCAAACTATGTTCTGAGGAACCCCGGGGTTCCTTGGAAGCTAATTAGGGGTGAATGAAAAGATGAAACAGTGACAAATAGGCTTCACTGGAACACAGTTTACCTGCTGTTACTGATCTTCACTTGTAATGCGCAGTTACAGAGGACTAGTGCGTGAGTTTTTGGGCATACTCTTAGTTCAAGAAGAGCAAAAGAAGAGCACTAGGAGCATAGGAAGCTGCCTTATATTGAGTCAGACCATGGGTCTATGTAGCCCTGTATTGTCAACTTTGACCTGGTTTGTAATGAGAAGCCACCATGGGTGAATTTCCCCGTGGGGTTTCTTGTTGTGGCGGTGGCTGCCATTTTGAATATTTGAGCCACACCAAGGGCTCACCATAGCTTGTTGTTACGTGTGAACTTGGTGAGGTTGTGTGGTTGGGGTGGTTAACAAGCCACCCACAATCCTAAAACAGCCCATGGGTTCTGGGTAGCTTTTCAACCATCCCAACAATCCACCCTTGCCAGTTTCACATGTAATGACAAGCTATGGTGTCCCCCTGCTGTGGCTCAAAGATTCAAAATTGTGGCGGTGGCTGCAACAAAAAAACCCATGGGGAAATTCACCCATGGTGGCTTCCTGTTACATGCGAACCAGGCCACTGACTAACAGCAGTTCTCCAGGGTTTCAGGCAGGATTCTTTCCTAACCCTACCTGGAGATGCCTGGGATTGAACCTAGAACTGTTTGCATGCAAAGTGTGCGCTGTACCACTGAACCACAGTCCCTCCCCAGTCTCAGCCAATGCTCATGAACTGTTTATGTTGCCTAGAAGATGCATCAGAATCCTGAGATAGCAAACCCTCCAATGTAAGGCTAGCTGCCATCCAGTATAAAACCTTTATTCCCTCCCAGTCAAAATGAAATCTTTCTTTTTCATCTGAAATCTTATATGCACTGTTTAAGGTGAATAAATGTATTTAATGTTTTAAGGTTTTAAATCTCAGTGGTATAAGCTAGCTAGTAAGGCAACAGGTTTTAATTATTTAATCTCATGTTAAATGTAAAATCTCCCATCAGCATTTTTAAGTAGAACACAGAGGAATATGGTACTTCAGGTGGCAAAAATTCACAACTACTGTAGCATGCAAATAAATTTGTGATGGCTGTTTAGTATTTCAGTTTCTATAGACCAATTCACTGTAGAATTTTTATCCTGTTGGGGTCCACCACTTATTTTCATTGGCTTTCTGACAATTGTCTAGGACTGGAATTTTCAACTGGTAATTATTACTGATTTTCTTAGCTATAGAAAACCAACACATAACATAGCAGACTTAGAAGTATAACTATTTGCTTGAAAATTATTTTATAATCTAGTGCCTTTTAGGCTATGTTCTTAATATTATAAGTCATGATTTTGAATATTTGTGGCTGGCAATATCACCCATATGGAAATAAAGGCCCAGCCTAGAAATGTTCAAACCAGGAAGAAAAAAGGCCTCTTTCCCAGACAGAAGATTTCTGGCAGTTATCGTTTATCAAAGGACACCACAATGTTTTCAATCAGTTGGTTATTTAAGAGGATTAAGTAGTGCCCCTTCACCCCACCAGTGCTATTGCTTTTCTCCTCAGAAGATAAACAGAAAAGGAGTTTCTGCAGAAAGAAGTTTTAGCCCTGAAATGCTAAGAATAAGAAAAGTCATGCTGGATCAGACCAAAGGCCTATTCCAGCATTCTACTCCCACAGTGGCCAACAGTCCCATGATGCCTGTGGGAAGCTCATGAGTAGAACATTAGTGCAATAGCACCCTCCACCTCGTGTTCCCCAGCAACTGGTATTGAGAGGCATACTGCCTCCAATATTGGAGGTAATATACAGCCATCATGACTAGTAGCCATTGATAGCCTTATCCTCTATGGAAACTAGCTACATCTGGAAAGAAACGAAGCCTCTTCACCGTGCCTCAAATGTGATGGAGGGAGATCTAGACCTGGGTCTATGAACCTTCTTGTGTGTATGAGTAGACCTGTCTTGGGATCTATGGCTTCTCTTCCTTCTCCCCTACTTCTTTGGAATTGGGGAAGAATTAGACTGGGACATCTCCCGTGCCCCCTCCATCCAGTTATTAAGTAGTGCCATGGCTACCCATTGGGACACCAGGTCCTGGACCCAGGAGGTGAACAGCATAATAAACCCCTCCCCTGATAAATCTGGTAAGGATGGAGGGGAGACTCACCTCAGAGCCCATGCGCCACTTTATCTGTGGCCCCGTGGCTGTGCCCCAATCTGTGGCTATTTCTCTTGCTGAGGAGTTCACCTCTGAGGCCTCCGAGTCTGTCTAGGCCTCCACATACCATTCCATCATGTTTTCCCTCCCTCTCTTTCCATGGCAGTTTGGCTTGGTGGGCTTTGATGAGAGGAGGGAGATCAGAGCAGAAGCACAATGCAGCTAGCTCCTGCTGGTCATTGAAGATGCTGGTCACTGAAGATGCTGCCCACCCGGCACCTACAGGGAATGGCTGGGTGCAGAAGAGCTTTTTCTGCTGCGCGGTGTGTGGCTTGGTGGCTACAGCCAGACCACCCGATACTTACCCCCTTCCAGGGACTCTAGATGGGTATAAACCCTGGTTCCTGCCTAGATTCGTTGGAAGGGATGGGGGAAGAAGTATAGAGGAGAGAATGAGAAAGAAAGGAAAGGAAACCTAACTAGCAATAGGAGCTGGGCTTCTTAGGACCACCCCCCCCCCCCAACTTTGTGGCTCGCTAGGCAGAGCCAGTCTGGGTGGCTTCTCATGGAAGAAGCAACAGTTTGGCCCTACCTAAGTGCTCTAAAGGAGGCACCATTCCAAAGTGAAGCCTCTGAAAAAGCAAAGTATTCTTGTTTCTTCAAAACTATTGTGTTTACTAATATACAAATTTGAGAAACTTTAATTAATTGACTAAAACTCCTATGATTAATCAACTAAGATTTCTTTAACTGGGGGTTAGCCTGAAAATAAATGCATATAAAATGAGTATGTTAACAGTTTTAAGTACCTTCATTTAAATGAAAATTAAACTATGTAAGGGAACTGTGTGTTACCAAGTTTTGTCTTATTTACAAGCCTTCAGGTAAAAATAATTTCTAAGTAAAGCTTTGAATTTGTTTGAGTATAACCTTTAGGCCACATTAACAGTGCAATCCTATGTATGTTTACCTAGAAGTAAGTCCCACTGTTTTCAGTGGGGCTTACTCCTAGGTAGGTGTGCGTAGGATTGCAGCCTAAGTGTACTTTGATTCCCCACCCTGTAGCCATTGTGCTTTGCATGAATACTGCTCATATTCTTGGAATGGATATGTTTTCTTTCACAAATGTAGATGGAAAGAGATTCTTAGGATTGAAATAGCGACTTTCTTCAGTGGTTACTGATGAAATAGCGAGGGCCCGTAAGACTAGCACCAGCACTTCAGAGCATATCACCACCAATACCTGAGCCAGTTCCTTAACACTGAGTTACGTGCTAGTGATTGTGCATTGGGTTGCAGACTCTGGACTAGTGTTCAGTAGGAAAGAAACTACCCTCTTTCTGTCTGTCTTTCAGCAAAGTCAAACATTGGAACACATCGTTAGTAAATTGTATGGGATTGTTGAGAACAGGTGCACACCTGTCAGGCTGGAGATGGGGCACGTGGCAACAGACAATGGCATGAATGTACTGAAGGCAGTAAGGGATTTGGGGCTTGAACATGTTCCATGCATGGCACACAGTATTAACCTGTTAGTCGAGCCTTTTCTGCCTGAAAAGAGTGTGAATGTACACAGGCTTCAAGAAAAATCTGTGGCTGTTTCAGCCACTCGCCAGGGACACAGCAAAAGTTCATGGCAGCTGAGAGCCCTGAACTTGCTCTGCCCAAAACAGCTTCAAGAAGTGCCTACCCAGTGGATTTCCATGTTCTGCAAGCTCAAGAGAATGTATAATCAATAGCCGGCACAACATTTACTTTGAGAGCCATGCAGACCTTGAGATTGCACCCAGTGCAGGTGACTCATGAAGACTGTGGCTGACCTCCTTATTTCCTTCTAGGAGAAAATGCTAGTCAGTCAGTAGAGTACCGCTCTTGGTGAGATTTTACCGACTCTGGCTGTTCTAAAACACAAGCTCAAGGCACTGTCTGCACTTTGAAGTGGCAGACAATTATTCACTGGCCTAGCTTGCTAAAGTGATGCTGATTGCCTATAGAAATAGCATTTTATGCACACAGCATAAAGTATTTGATGTACAGAACAGCTACTTCCTGAAGACACTGGCTACTGGATAGTTTAGATGCATTCTCACTCCATGGGATATAGCTGCTTGTGCCAGTGCCATTAAACTGCTGCTGTTGTCACCAAAGAGGCTACTAGGAAGCTATCTTATACCAAGCCAGACCATTGATCTATTGAGTTCAGTGTTGTCTGCATTGACTGGCAGCATATTGCCAGGGTTTCAGACAGGGGTCTTCTTTCCCAGTCCTACATGGAAATGCCAGGGATTGAACCTGGAACCTTTTGCATGCAAAGCATGTGCTTTACCACTGAGCTATAGCCTTTCCTGGAGCCAGAGCTCTTAACTCTACTCTATGGCTTTCCACTGTGATGCACATTATTGTATTGTAACCTATAACATGATGGCTCAGGTCATCCCCAATTAAATGTATTTTACTGGACTTTGGGCTTCGTACTCCCAACCCCTTTTTTAATGCACTATTTATTGAAGATTTCAAAGCAATCATCAGAAATTACAGAAATCCAACAAGCAGTTCCTTGTTTTCTTTTGGTATATGTTTAATAGTGTAAAGTAATGAAAGATAATACTTTCTTTTTTTAAAAGATGATATAGTGTGTGAATTTCATTATTCCAGTACCTTTCAGAGTTGTGTATTGTGTTAGTTTATAAAGCAAAGAAACGTTGGGATAAAGGCATAAACATCCATAGTTAAAGTGTACCAGGTTTTAGCTTAGGTCCTTAGGGCATACCTAATGGATTTTGGGGAGGTGGGGGACAGTGCCATTTCACTGATTCAGTATGACTGATCCCTCAGCAGATATAGAAGAAACAAAGGGACAATTCCCATCTGGAGAGGAGACTTGCAAAATCCCACATAGCATGCTACCATCTTCTTTCAGGTTGTAATCTCTCCTGTCTCGTGCTAAAGCACCAGCTATAAGTATGGGATGTTGATTTAAAGAATCAAATAAGTTTTCTTTAATTCTTCTTAATTTTTTTAAAGAAATACAAGCCTGGACGATGTGATGACATTTTGAAATGGAAGCCACCCAGTCTGAATTCGGTGGATTTTCGCCTAAAAATAACAAGAGTTGTTGGAGAAGGGTATGTAAACTCTTCCCATTCATCTTATATAATGTAGGCTAAAAATGTGATGCTGACTGGAGAAATAGAGAACCGGGGCAGAAGTGGGCTGTGTGCTGTTGGAAGAAAGGGTGTGCTACAGGCAAGCAGGCTGGGGTGAGGAAGGTGAGTGGAAAGAGAGCCCATGAGACAGGTTGATTAAAAGGAGGGAGAGGGTTGAGAAGCCCAGAACTGACAGGGAAGGAATAGGTGAAGGCGGTAGAGAGCTTGGTGAAATAGGAGAGGGAAGGGCTGGCTGAGAAAGGAAAGGACCAAGCAGAAATTAGGTCCGGGGGGAAATCTCACATGGGGCCTAGATTCCAAAGGGACTTCTCCCTTTCATCCTACTATACGTAAAATAGTCTAAAAAACCTGCCACCTGTTGGCTGGTGGGAAGGAATTGGATTACTAAAGAAATTATAGAGGTCATAGGATCGGTGACCTAAGCAGATGGAGGTTATGGGACTGAATTCCAAATAATAATTTGAAATAACCAATGCAGTCGTCAGCTGATCATCTCTAGCAACTTTTAAATGGGATGCCCTTTTGAAAATCCCTGAACAATTACTATTTCTCTGATGCTTTATTTTTCTAGCTTGAGACTTCTTTCTGTAGCTTAATTATAGACCGTATATAGCGTGATCTGTAGGCACTAGTATATCAGTTGCTGTACAGTATCACCTGGTTCATACATAGCACTAACCCATGGGCTAGGTTATGCTAAACAATGTAATGCTAAACCATGGTTTATATTAGTATGGGTTGTTGAATTGTGAGTTATTGTTACATGCAAACCCAGAGCTATGGGTTAACTATGGGTTGTTAACCTAGAACAACCTATGAAGAAAACCTGTGCTTTATTAGGTTGTGAATTCTGAGTTGTTTAAACCATGGGTTGTTTAAACCATGGGCAAACCCAGAACTGTGGGCTGTTCATGGGTTGTTTCACCAGGCTACAGAGACAGCGCACATGGGTGGTTAAAAAAAACCCCAGCCGCTCTGCATGCAGCACTACAGTGCCGCAAAGGCATGTGGGATACAGAGAGGGAATGGGTGAAGGGGGCAGGAAACAAACAACCCAGGAATTGGAAAAAAAACATGGTTTGCTTCATCGTCTGGCAGCCAATCATGGGTTAACTCTGGGTAAGACAACAACCCATGGGTTAATGAAACCGTGGTCAGAGCCCATTTAACCAAAGGGTTGTTGAACTCTCTGGGCCAGTTCACATGACACGGGAACCGCGGGGGAGCGGAAGTCCCCCGTGGTTCTTGTGTCATGTGAACACCGGCCGGGGGCGCCCCCACGGCACAGCCGCATGCGGGAAGCGCCCAAACTCACCCTGGGCAGTAGAAGGGTAAGCCCTCCCTGTGCGTGGCCACCGTGTCGTGCAGACAGCGGGTGCCCCCCCCCCCACGAGGGCTGCCCCTTGCCGCACGTTGGTTTCACATTTCTGAAATTGGAACCTCATAAGAAATAGGTAGATTTAAAAAGAAATGCAAATCCCCCCCCATACACACACGCACCTGAAGCTGCTATTAACAACAGCTATGCCTTCCCCTCTGCACTTAATAGCTTCTGATGGGGCAGTTTGCCTTGGGGTCAGGGTGTGTGTGTGGGGGGAAGTGTGAATTGCTGACCCCCATTTCTTCTGCATCAGAAGAAATTAAAACAAACAAAACAGCCCTGCCAGTGGCATCAGTCTGACTGCACAAGACAGATACGGAATGGGAAGGGAAAGGAATAATTTAAATATTGGACAGGGGTTGAGATGCACTCAGCTTGGATGGATGAGCATAGAGAAGCATTCTGTAGTAATCGAGAGAATGCTTTGAAACTGCATAAGGAGCTCATCATTTTAATTCTAGATATACTAGAAGAGCAAAGTATGCTGTCCTAGTCATCTGTAGAAAATACTCTCTGTAATAAATGTGGAGGGGTGTGTGTGTGTTTTGCTATTCTGGCTCTTTATGTTTCCTAACATTGTTGCAATAACCTGAATAAGTTTTATAATTGCCTTTAAAGATTGAAAAGTCCCTTTCTGGTCAGCCAAAATCAAATGTGCACATCCCCATGATGAAAAGGCAGAATTGTGTGGCAATACTTCATTTCAGAAAAGATGAAACTGTCATTTTCTTTAAAATAATGGAAGTGTTAGGAATAATATAACCTAATAACTACAGGTTTGTTGTGGAAAGAGATAAATTGTCATGTATAGTGCTTCTAATGAGTATGAAAAATCTTATGCTGTCATTTAAATGCTAAATTTAGCATTTTTAATGGTAAATTAGTACATAGTGTAAGAACTGGAATCGTTTTACTGGAAACAAATGTATTTGGAAGATCTCCAGTGTTTTATGTGAATTTTTAACTTTGTAGCTGGATAGGCAGTTTTAATTATTTGAGATAGTTTTCTTCTTCAAAGCTTATTAAACAGTAATTATGCTTAAGTAAGTCTTCATTGATGCAATATTTCTGCTTTTCTTGAAGCATTGTAAATCAGTATAGTACATTATCACTTTGGAAACTGTTCCACCATTTTCTGGAACTATAGTTTTGCCCAAAACTCATGGTCTTCCTCATTGTAAAGGCAAACATATGCATCAGTGTGTATGCATAGCACAGTTTGCGAACCCCAGTGTGGGAACAGGCACTCATACACCTCCCTGAGGTGGAAAAACGTTCATTGTTACGCACGGTTCAAGGGATGGCACATACACCTTCCCACTCCATTCTCTTTTGACCTCTACATAGGCAACATTGTGGAGAAATTGCTTTTCTCTTCAGCAATCTCTGAGTCCTTACTTTTACTCTCTCTTAGTCAGGAAGCTTCCTTTTTCTTTTCAATGTTGGTAGCATCTTCCTTTATGTTTTTGCTTGATCAGGTCTCCCTTTCATTCTTTCTGTGCACCTATGGGGCAACAGGTCTCCTATAAGAAGTGCCAGGCTTGTGGCAATAAATTTCTCATTTCCAGTTGCTGTGACCACTGTCTAATTTGTTTAGGAAGCAACACAACATTGATGCTGGTTCAGGTTGGTAAAAGCTTTTCAAGCAAACCTGGCAATGAGCTTTGCAAGCCACAAACTATGATCATTGAACCACAAGTGCTTCCCAGAGTTATACAGTTAAACAATCTCTGCCTGCCAAGATGCCTGATACATAATAAAGGGAAGGACTTGGTTCAGAGTTTGACATCATCACAGCTCATACAGATGTCAGTATGTCAGTACAGCTTATGCCACCTATACCTATTGAGACCACTTCATCTCCGGACTTGGAGGCTAATGTTCTGTTCAGTATTGACACCAATTGTGACACAAGAAGAAAAACAGATTGCTTGCTTGTAGCAATCTTTGATTATCTTTGTGTAGCTGATTATCTTTGTGCTTACTGCTTCTACACTAGGGCTTTAGTGTGGAATCACCATACTTTAGCCACTCACTTTTTATGGGGCATCCACATGATGCTGTCATCCAATCATTGTTATCCTATACTTTCCCTGCGGTTCTCTAATGCTAATTTTAAAAAATGAACTTTAGAAACTTTCCAGTCATTGCCATTTTGGCAATGGCCACAATGGGACACCCCCCCCCTTAACATTTTAGCATTATGGTGTGTTAGCACTGTGCCTCTCTTTCATTAAAAAAAAAAAATTCTAGCCAGAAAAGTTTTTTAGTGATAATTAAAAGATTGATTGAAAAGCAAAAACAGGATAATAAAATGGCACCCGTCCCAAAGGTTATAATGAATGTGTGCTGAGTTTCAAATGGCCAAACCTACCGCAGCTATGTAACACCCACTGGTGTGGAGAAAAGATACTGTGGAAAGTAAATTGCAATTCCGCCTGTAGTATACAACAGAAGAGCAATTTGGTTGTAGGGTAGCCCTAGGAGCCACCTGTTTGGAAGCAGCCTTCCAGAGGTCATCTGTGCAATCTTCCTGTGTTTGGTGGCTGGCAATAGTGGGGATGGCTTTGGAGGGTGTGGGAAGATGGAGGAAATGGGGCTTCCTTTCCTAGTGCTCAGATCTTGAATTAAGGGGGAGAGGAAGTTTAACGATTGGAAGACTCGTCTCTCCTTTTGAGGCAGTTCCAAACTGTTGAGGTTCTTCTTCAAGCCAGGTTTGGGGAAAACTCCCACACCATTTCTAATTGTAAGGTTCTGAACCAAGCCTCTCTACTTGTCATGTTGCTGCTGTAATGATCCCAGCATAGTGATGTACTTATGCCCATGATCAACTTTCTCTGTAATAGCTTCAAGATGTCTGTTAATATGCCTGAGATCTGAGCGTCAGAAAGATTTGCTTCCCCAAAAGCCATAATTTTATCCTTAAATAAATATAATTATTATAGTTGACTTAGAACCTAGTTACGTTTATCGTATACAAAATAATAGATTTATTTTTAATATAATGCCTTTTAAAAAGCAATATAAATGACATCATGTGGAACCAGGAGATGCATTGCAGTATATAGATTTACCTTTTAAGTAATTATCGCATAGGTTGTTAGAACTTACTATCCTTTCTGTAGCAACAAAGACATACCTTTTTAGTGGGTTTCACTAATAAATCACTGGACACACCAAAGGAATGACTGAATGGAATTAAGTACTTGTGATTAATCTTTACCTTGGCTATATTTGCCCCAGTTTTCAAGGCAGGTCAATGAAGTCATGTGCCATTTGGGCCATCTCCATGTTCTGTAGGGTGTTGTTGTTTTTTTAATATCAAGAAGTATTTGGTTCTGTTCCAGTATTAAACAAGGAGAATGCTTGCCTCATTCTCATCCTGTTTCTAGCAAGTCACCAGCAACACATATCAAGGCTGAAAATCTACTGCTTGCTTTGTCTTCCTTCACTGAAGCATTGTCTGTTTTGCTCCTCTGCATGACTTTTCCCACTCTCTTCCTTCATTGCCCCCAGTACAATAAAGCTCTGTGTTCTCTAATCAGGAGCCACTACAGCAGGTGTTTCCCCCTTTGGCAAATATTTTGTTTTGTAATCATTTTGGACATTATATGTTGCTATGTTTAATTATTCTAGCATAGCCTTTCCCTATGAACAAGTACAGTTATAATGCATAAAGAACAGTGCATACTGAATCCTTCCTATGGGCTCTGCACTGATTCCTTTGGTATTGCATTTACCATAGAACTACCATTCAGATGTGTAAACCCTATCATGTTAACAGCTTCTCCATGATCATTTCAGTGTATGAATGTAATCTAAATGAATTATTATTTTATTTATTTATTTATTATATTTATACCCCACCTTTTTTCCTGAAAGAAACCCAAGGCGGCTTACATAATCCTCCTCCTCCTCTCCATTTTATCCTCACAACAACCCTATGACTACAAATCTCAGGTTGGACTGCTTTCACAATTGATCAAATGGTTTTCTTTGTAAAAAGAAAAAAAGATGGCTTCCTTCATAAGACTACAATCAGCCATAAAGGAATGAATGTATATTGGTTAAAGAATGGCTACATTTGGCCTTATGTGCTTTAAATGAGGAATGTGAAAGGCTTTGCTCCAGCTGCATGAAACAAATTAGAATGCACAATACTGTGAATACCTTGATGAATTACCTATGCAGCTCACTGATAGTATGAATAAAAGGAGGGTTTTTTTTTTCCTAATTGGCCAAGTAAAACATGTATAATCTCACTGACTAATTTTTAAGCAAACTAAAGATAGAAAAAATGTGTATGATCTTCTAATGCAAGTTATATCTGTAGGGTGAGGTCGTCTGACGATGACAAGGCAATTACTCTATAGCACATTTTAATCATGAATAATTTTAGTTACATAAATATCTTCAAGCAAGTAAAATGAAGTTGTTATGGTGCCAATTGAATAATCAGTTATCAGACACCGTATGATAAACTTAATTTTTATTGCATGCATTTAGAGAATTTCATATTAATTGCCCTTTCCTGTTTCTTATGTAATTGAAAGTATAATAGTAATAGTTCAACATAGTAAACTTGAAAGTATGTTTCCCTCTATTCTAATATAACATTTCATCCATATTTTGCCAACTATTTGTTAGCAAAATTGCACAGGAGATGGGTTTCTTAGTTGTTTTAAACACCACCAAATTCATATGATTGCCTTTTGTTTTCAGGGAGGAAAACAAAAGGGAGCACAAGCTTGCACAAAGGAGATGCAAGCAGACAATAAGAGATGCAAAAAACCATTTTGAGGAGCATATTGCTAACAACATCAAGGCCAACATTAAAGAGTTATTTAAATATATCAGAAGCAGAAAACCAGCTAGGGAGGCAGTTGGACCACTGGGCGATAATGGAGTTCAAGGAGTACTAAAGGAGGGTAAGGAGATTACGGTGAAGCTGAATGAATTCTTTTCATCTGTCTTCACTGCGGAAGATACAGGACAGATGCCTGTGCCTGAACTGATGTTTTCCGGAAGGGAGTTTGAGGAACTGAGGAAAATAGTGGTGAAAGAGGATGAAGTTCTCAGTCTTATTGACAAATTGAAAGTTAATAAATCACCAGGCCCAGATGGAATCCATCCTAGAGTTCTTAAAGAACTCAAATATGAAATTGATGATCTTCTAACAAAAAATATGTAACATGTCTCTAAGATCACCCTCTGGAGAATGGCCAATGTAACACCAATTTTTAAAAAGAGATCCAAGGGGGACCCAGGAAATTACAGGCCGGTTAGCTTAACATCTGTTCTGGGTAAATTGGTTGAAAGCGTTAATAAGATAAAATCAGTAAGCATATAGAAGGACAAGCCCTGCTGAGAAAGAATCAACATGGCTTCCACAAAAGTAAGTCCAGTCAAACTAACCTTTTAGAGTTCTTTGAGATTGTCAATAAACTTGTGGACAGGGGTGATACAGTAGACATTGTTTGCTTGGACTTCCAAAAGGCTTTTGACAAAGTTCCTCACCATAGACTCCTGAGCAAACTTAGCAGTCTGGAGTAAGAGGCGAGGTCCTCTTATCATGGATCAGTAACTGGTTAAAGAACAGGAAGCAGAGAGCAAGAATAAATGGTAAATTCTCCCAGTGGAGGGATGTAAACAGTGGGGTCCCACAGGGATCTGTATTGGACCAATGCTTTTCAACTTATTCATAAATGATCTGGAATTAGGAGTGAAGCAGCCAAGTTTGCTGATGACACCAAGTTTTTTCAGGTGGTTAGAACAAAAAGGGATTTCATAGATCATAGAGTTGGAAGGAGCCTACAAGGCTATCGAGTCCAACCCCCTGCTCAATGCAGGAAACTAGAGGAGGGGGCCTCCCATCCAAGTAATAACGAGGCCTTAACCTGCTTAGCTTTCCACGCTCAGACAAGCTGAGCGAGCGTAAGCCACAGATTGTGAGGAGCTCCAGAAAGGATCTCTCCAAACTGGGAGAATGGGCATCAAAATGGCAAATGTGGTTCAATGTAAGCAAATGTAAAGTAATGCACATTGGGGCAAAAAATCCCAACTGCAAGTATATGCTGATGGGATCAGAGCTAGCAGTGACTGACCAGGAAAGAGATCTTGGGGTTGTTGTGGACAGCTCAGTGAAAATGTCAATGCAGTGTGTGGCTGACTTGAAAAAGGCAAACTCCATGTTAGGCATAATTAGGAAAGGAATTGGAAACAAAACTGCCAATATCATACTACCCTTATACAAATCTATGGAGCGACTACACTTAGAATACTGTGTACAGTTCTGGTCACCGCACCTAAAAAGGATATTGTAGAGCTGGAAAAAGTACAGAAAGGTGGTGTGGTGGTTATAGAGTATTGGATTGGACTCGGGAGATCCGGGTTCTAGTCTCCACTCGGCCATGAAGCTCGCTGGGTGACTTTGGGCCAGTCACTGACTCTCAGCCTAACCTACCTCACAGGGTTGTTGTGAAGATAAAACAGAGAGGTGGTGGAGGATTGTGTAAGCTGCCTTGGGTTCCTTGCAGGAAAAAAGGTGGGATATAAACATAATAAATAAAAAATAAATAAATTATCATGGGGCTGGAGCAACTCCCCTATGAGGAAAGGTTATAACAACTGGGATTGTTTAGTTTAGAAAAAAGGCGAGTAAGGGGAGACACATCAGATATGTACAAAATTATGCATGGCGTGGAGAAATTGGATAGGGAGCAATTTTTCTCTTTCTCATAATGCTAGAACCTGGGGTCATCCCAAGAAGCTGACTAGTGGGAGATTCAAAACAGATAAAAGCAAGTACTTCTTCACACAGCATATAGTTAAACTATGGAATTCACTTCCACAAGATGTAGTGATGGCCGCCAATCTGAAGGGCTTTAAAAGGGGATAGGACAAATTCATGGAGGAGAAGGTTATCAATGGCTACTAGTCCTGATTGGCTATATGCTACTTCCATTATCAGAGGCGGTATGCCTATGTGCTGGAACATGGGCGGGAGGGTGCTGTTGCACTCCTGTCCTGCTTGTGGGCTTCCCTTTGGGGCAGCTGGTTGGCCACTGTGTGAACAGAATGCTGGACTAGATGGACCCTTGGTCTGATCCAGCATGGCTTTTCTGATGTTTTTATGTTGTTCAAAGTAGGTGGAATGAAATTAGTTTATAAAAGGCCCTTTAGCCCAAGAATTGAAAACAAGACAGTGGCCACAATCCAGCAAGCTGCTTTTAAAATTCAAGTGAAGGTATAAAATGGGGGAGGGGCCAGCACTGTATACCTTGTTTGTTTTTGTTGTTGTGTGTGTGTATATGGTGTTTTTTTGTTTGTTTGTTTTGTTTTACAAACAATGAATGTGGACTGCAGCAGGGGCCACATGTTTCCCACTCCTGTGCTACAGGTTAGAATTCTCCCAACAAGCACAAATCTCTGGATTTTTTTTTAAAAAGCTGAAATCCTTAACATATAATATTTGTTAGGCAAGATGGATTTGTTGTCCATGATTATGAAGGATTTGGCAGATATAGACTGAATTTGGTTCCTTAACTTGCAAGTCTTAGAGCAATAAGGAGTCAATTACACTTTAATGATATGCTGTTGCTGTCATTTATACATTTGATTGATTGTAGGTATTGTTCCTGTTTATGCCTACAGTAATAATTACAGTTAGAATGTTTACATGCCAAGTAGCATCAGCACAGTACAATTACACTAGTGATGTTTGGTCAGGTATATAATACTTGGAGACCTTTGTCTGTTGATTTAAGTTTAATGGAATTTGTCAGCCCAACATGAATAAATCATTCCATATATTTTGAAGGAATCAGGGAGTCATAACCAGCTCCCATTTGGTCTACTCTTAGCAAATGTCATGAAACAAAATAAACAATTAGGCTTTCAAGGCCCCTAATTAGGAAGTAATATTGTAAAGTATTTTCTGAGAACCATCAGTTCCATACTTACTAGCCATTTCAGTTGATACAAATTTCATTTAAAGTAATATAGCACAATTAAACAGCAATCCAATACACACTTACCTGGAGGTAAACCCCATTGAAATCAGTGGGAATTACTTCTGAGTAGCCGTTTATCTGATTCTGCTCTTAAACATTATTTTAGTCATTATTCCTATTCTTTTAATCCAATATAGCTAATCTATCAAAATCAAAGATAATGTTACATTCAGGCAAAATCAGTTTAGGCTGTTTGGGTCTACATGCTAATATTTGTACTTCATTTAGTGAAGGGGGCCATATTTGATTCTGATACATCTGATTTTTATCAATTTATAAGACATGGTCACTAATATTTGTAAGTCCCTGGTGTCCATAAATCTGTGAAGTGGAGTGAGATAAGTATATGAAAATGTTACAGCATTGGTAAGTTTGTATGTTTTATCACTTTAATATTTGATACAAATCTTCCATCTGCTCTGATGGAATCTTCACCTCCAGTGGCCTCTGTTATTGTGTTTTTTGTTCCCCAGTCTTTGTCCTGTTTTACCATCCGCTTATCAAAAAATGCTGTTCCAAAATAACAATAGCATTCAAAGAAATTGTGGAAAGGATTATGTTGCAACAATAATGTTGCTTTACTTACAAAAAGGACAGAATTACAGATGAGAAAACTGCATTTATAATTCCAATGCTGCAGACAAAAGCTCCAGCAACATCAGACTGCATATGCACAGAGACATTGCTTCATTGGTTTTAATAACTCTGTTTTATGGAGAGGTGCCATAGCTTAGGATAGAGCACTTGCTTTGCATGCAGAAGGTCCAAGGTTCAATCCCCAGCATCTCCAGGTAAAGCTGGGAAAACTTTTGCCTGAAACCCTGGAGAGGTGCTACCAATCAGTGTTGAAAATACTGGGCTAGATGGACCAATGGTCTGACTCCATATAAGGCAGCTTCCTATATTTCTGTTCCTCATCTTGATACAACAACATTGAGGAAATGAGAGATGTGGTTTAGAAAAATGAGAACTAGAAATGATATTGAGCAAGGACATCAGGATTAATGAAGTATTCAATTTTAGAGGGCAGGAGGAAAGAACAGTATCAAAGTATGCTTCTGAGATACTCATATAATATAAATACTTACAAAAAATAGAGATAACTTTATGGTCTAGCACAACTAAGAATGCAGTGCTGTCATTTTTCATTGGTGGATTTCAGCAGTTTGAAAGGCAAATGGCTTTATCTTTCAAATATTGTTTTTCAAAACAAACTTTTATTATCTTGTTTATAAACTAAAGAACAGGTACAGGAATTGAAATTTGCCAGTCCAAAATTGTATTAAAAATTACTATGGAAGAACCATGAATATTTCCAGTATTTCCTATCCCAGTGTGGTTAAAGATATAACCACTTTTATAATGGGATGAAATGGAGAGAATAGAGACCTCACAATCAGGGGCGGGGGGAATTTTAACAGCAATGGCTGTTAGACTGTGTAATTTATAAATGGGCTGGCCAAAATATTCAACATACTATAAGGAACTGTCAGTTGTGGGTAAAGGCATGCCACACTATTTCTTCAGGTGTCCTTTTTCACTTTATTTTAATTATACCTTGGATTGCAAGTAATTTGGTTTGAGAGCATTTTGCAAGACAAGCAAATTTTTAAAAAATTATTTAAAATTTTTTGACTTGATATACAAGCGACGTCTTGCAATACTAGTACTGTAGTATGGCTTAAATTAAAAATCTCTGTACAATTTTTTTTGGGGGAATTTCGTTTTGATATAAGAGTGTTTTGGATTACAAGCATGTTTCCGGAATGAATTATGCTCTCAATCCAAGGCATGACTGTATATGTAAAATAGTGTGCAGCGTTCTAGCTGTGACCTAAAGATTAGCCCATTTACATATATCTATAGGTAATACTCAAATCACTTGCAAATGGCAAGAAAAATGCTCTAGAAAATGCCCAAGATTTTTCTCCTAATTATAATACATGTTTTTTCTTCCTGTTAACAACCTGCAACTCTCCAGGGATGTATCTAAATAAATAACAACCAACACCTGTACTACCTTGCGATTAAAAAATGATGTTGCGATTTCCTTTAATCTTGGCCCTGAATTGATGGTAACTTAAACTGAAAGGACAACCATTGTAACTCAGGGGGAAACCGTGCATACATTTTTTTCCTAGTGACCATTTAATAGTGTGCTTCGCGTTGCTCAAAACAGCTATGCCAAAGAAGTGTTGCTTAGCAAAAATGTGTCCTTTCAGTAAAATATTGTCTTCTACAATAGTCCATCAAACCTTAATTTATCTTGAAATGCTGATCATTACAAGCTTGACTGCCAACTTGTTATTACTTTTCAGTATTCAATTTGTTGCATAATTTGAACTAGTAAATACTTAAATTGTACTTCTGACTTTCGGTGCTTGTTCAGTAAAAAATGCAGCTTCTTAAACTGCTGCGTGGGAAGGGGGAAAGATAGATGAAGAAAATATTCAAACCTACCCTAGTGATTGTATAACAAAATAAAGCATCCAAAGTTTTAGAGAACACTTTAAAAATATTACTAAAATTATACTTCTGCAATCTACAGAGGCAGAATTATCTTAACTGGACACAAAAATATTGACAAAATTCTTTGCTTTGTCTATCTTACACTGAATGCTTTCCCCCCCTTCCCTTGAAGGACAATTCTGTGTGTAGGTAAAATCTGATAAAGAATGAATGCTTTCAGGTTGAGTAGGTAATATTGATTGGATTGTAAAAAGCTTGTAATACTGTATCCATGTCAATATTAGGGTTGAATTAGATAGCATTCACCACATGTTTATAGATATTGGTGAGAAACTCAAATTTAATAAATGATGCAGATAAAGTCATACTTATAGAATCATAGAATAGTAGAGTTGTAAGAGGCCTGTAAGGTCATTGAGTCCAACCCCCTGCTCAATGCAGGAATCCCAAGTCAAAGCATCCCTGACAGATGGCTGTCCAGCTGCACCTTGAATGCCTCCAGTGTTGCAGAGCCCACTACCTCCCTAGGTAGTTGGTTCCATTGGTGTGTTGCTCTAACAGTCAGGAAATTTTTCCTGAAGTCCAGGTGCAATCTGGCTTCCTGTAACTTGAACCCATTATTCCATGTCCTGCAATCTGGGATGATTGAGAAGAGATCCTGGCCCTCCTCTGTGTGACAACAACCCTTCAAGTACTGGAAGAGTGCTATCATATCTCCCCTCCGTCTCCTCTTCTGAAGACTAAACATGCCCAGTTCTTTCACTCTCTCCTCATAGGTCCTTGTTTCCAGTCCCTTAATCATCTTTGTTGCCCTCCTCTGAACCCTCTCCAGTTTGTCTACATGCTTCTTAAAGTGTGGTGCCCAGAACTGGACGCAGTACTCAAGATGAGGACTAACCAGTGTTGAGTAGAGGGGAACTAGTACTAGTACTAATACTTCCCGTGATTTCACTTTCACATTTACTATGCTTGGTCTTTAGCATAAAATTTTAGAAGGCTGTCTTATGGCCTGTCATATGGTGGCAGTTTCATATGTTTCAACATAGATCTGCCTTGACCACATGGGAAGGGTGGGTTGGGCACATTGTTTTAAGAACAGAAGGAACATATGGGTGAGTGCAGAAAACCCCCTTCTCCCCCACCCACAGTTTAACTTTCCCTAGCCCCTTTTCCTCAGCACTTTTCCCAGTTGAGGTCATTTCTGGTATGGAAGCGCAGTTGAAGAGAAACTTGGTTGAGCAGAACAAATATACAGATGAGGGGAAGGCCCATCACTCCTTAAGTGCCCTTTTGCTATTAAAAAATCTTCCTATGTGATTGGGACAGTTGATGGGATTGCTGCTGCCATGTCTAGATTAATTATTTGGGTTCTTAGACAATCCAGTGTCACACTGGAAGTACTAATTCCGACTTGGGGAATTTAGTGTGAAATCTAATGAAGTACTTCTGCTGACGGAACTATTTCTGGTAGAGGAACCAGGAGGGGGGTTACCTCACCACTATGCCCCCTCAAAAACCATTCCGGAAGGTTCAGGGACCTTCCAGAGCAGATTTTTAGGGGGCGCAAGTGGAGGAGAGAGGGTGAAAGTCCCATTGCTCAAGTGGATTTCCACTTGGGCGATGTTGGATTCTGCCCTAGTTACTGTGCTGGATCTAGAGTGTGGAATTAACCAAGTAGGGATGGCAGTAATGTTATTGTACTGATAGCTGCTACTTGAAGAATATAATCCATCTTTTTTGAGCCTAATAGAGTAAGAATTGTTTTGGACATGGGGAGTACTCTATGTGGGCGTCCAAGTTTTAATGGATATTCTATTACCTTTTAATCCAAGAAGGTGTAATCTTATGTGTTTAAACACTCGGTCCAAGCCTTTCAGTGTCTACTGGCAAGGACTATTTGTAACATCTACACCACAAGGATCTTAGAGGTGTTCTGGAAAGCTGTAGGCAAGAACTTTGTTGGCTCATCCCTGTCTGAACAAACCCTTGTTCTGGGTTCCACATGCTGATTTGGGCATAAATTCCAGTTCAGATGTTGTGCTTACCAAGTGCTTAAGTCAGTTTTCACATGGTATTGATATATGTTTGGAATATTTGTCATGTGCAGTTGGTGCGTTGAACGTTCTGCTTTGCACCTTAGAAATTACCTTCTGAATTTGCGATAATTTGGTGGGGTAAAATTTCCCTCTTATGTGTGGAATGTTTGCATTGTCTGTGAGGTAGGTGGGGTGCTGTGTTGAGTGACAACATATCTCTGCCTTAAGAGTTGGTATGCGGGGCAGACTGTGAGTGAGTGAGTGAGTGAGTGTAGTGTTTTCTATGGTTTTGCTTGATGCACCGGTGCAAAGGAATTCCACTCTGTAAGGGTGTCTTTGTGCTTCACTGAGCTTGATAGTATGTGGTCTGTTGAAAACTAATGCGAAGCTTAAAATGCAGATGTTCCCACAGATCTTGGTCACCTCCTGTTTAGATTACTGCAACTCACTCTACATGGAGCTGCTCTAGGGTAGCACACTGGCTCCCTCCCAAAGGAGGTGAGACTAGTCCAATCCCTGATGGCATTTTGGTGGGGCATGAAAACATTTTTATTATGCTTGGCTTTTAGTGATTTTTAATATATGACTGAAGATTTTAACTCTTTGTCCTTTTGATTTTAAGGCTCTGGTCTTAATTAGATTTTTGTTTAAATTGATGGTGGTTTGCTGGTTTTGTTTTATTATGTAAATCACTTTGGGGCTCTTATTAGGGCCAAAAAATACATCAATAATTTTCATAAAGAATGGAAGAAATAACTATGCTGGGAATCTTACAGAGAGGATTAAAAATTCCGGGGGGGGGGGGCATGGCTTCAAAATTTCCAAAAATTGTACAGCTCTACCTTTCCTAGAAAAGTCTTCCAATTACATAGTTTTTAGAAATCATTTTGGGAGAGTATATGCCAACTAGCAATATTTGAGCACCTTGTCTTAAACATTTTATGTATCATTCTAAAAGAAAATATTTCAAAATACAACATTTTTCAGTTTTTCAGACCCCCCCCCAACACCCCCCCCCGGTGAATTTTCTTATTTTTCTATTTTTTTTCTGGGTTTCCACATCTGTAAGTAGGTATCAGGTAAAGCTATGGCAAGATAACTCCAACCACTGACCCTGCCTCTTTTTAAAACTGAAAACCTCTTACCCTGGTAACCAAATCAAATCTCTACATGACCAGTGCCATAGGCCAATTAGAGCGATGCAAGTGTTTAGTATCATCAGGCACTGAAGCTTGATAACTAGCTATATCTCCATAAACCAGATTCCTCTGACTTTCAATGAGAAATAATGCACTCTAGTACAGGGATCCAAACTAACAAGCAAAATACAAATGACAAAATCCTACCCTTGTGAAAAATACATATCCACTTTTGCAGATAAGTGTCCCAAACATGTGATTTCACCTTTTCATGAGGGAAGAATATTTGCAGAAATAATAGGGAAAGTTTTGCACACTCTAAATCGGCACATGAGTTGATGCATGACAGTATGTTAAAAATTAATGTTTGTCATATTTCTGAAGGCCTCCTTGCAAAAGAAATGTGGTGCGTTTAAAACATTTTACCGGTATTTGATATTGTATTGATTTTATATTGCACCACTTGCTTTCAAGAATAGGTCTATCATATCCTGAACAAAACAGCTTCTCTTACATATATGTATCCATATCCTATTGTTCTTAGCAAGGTATGTACCTGTATTAAAGGAATATGGTGGTACATCAATATTTCTTTAAAGGCTTTGTTTTTGTTTTTTTAGGCTTCTCCCACAGAATGTTGGACTACTTTATGTTGGAGGTTTTGATAGACCTTTTGCACAAATTAAGGTAAGAGCAATGAACTTTGTATGTACAGTATGTGTCTTGGTTAAACTGTGTTGCTGGGGTTATTTTGCTTTTGTTACCCACCCCCTAAGCATTATTACTCACTCCCAGCAATAGGCTGGAAAATAAAGCAACTTACTTTGGGTTCCTTTTATAAGCATGTATTTCCTACTGCTCTTTACTTCCTAAAAGCCTCTTATTTTCAAACACATTTTCTTTGAAAATGAAGGCTGCACTGATTGCAGTTGATTCAAACATACATTTCTGTCTTCACAGAAAATATGTATAAACTCTGTCCATAATAAGTTTTCTACTGTCTATGGACAAACATCCCAAGATATAAGAGTAGTCCATAAACATCATGGGTGGGTAGCAACTCTAGACCCAAATAGTTTTTTTAGTGTTCCCTTTAGATACTGATAGGGTACAACGGTGGTCTTCAGGATAATTGAATTTCAATTACCGGTATGCCAAAATAGAGACATTTCTCAATAAGTTACCGTAGATGGCCAATCCAGATAATTAAATTGTAATGATGTAATGTCTTGCTGTGCATTGAGCCCAGTATCTAGTGGTTCAGCATTTTGGAATCAAATTGAACCAGCTAGGGAAATTTTATACTAAAGAAAGCATACATCGATAGAAACTTACAGCAGCTATGCATGTTCAATGGACATACTCCCAGGTAAGTTTGTATAGGCTTTTGCAGTCTTAGTCTCAATAATGTTTCCCAGTAACGTTTGAATGGGATACTATTTAGTAAGAGTTTTGCCTAACACTCCCTCTCTTGTGTGATAGTGCAGCAACTCTGGTTGCTTCATTGCATTTCTAATAAAGTTGACAGAAGTCATTGCCGATCTTTCTCATCCATAGAATATATTAGTGAATTAACATTTGTAAAACATTTTGAGATTATATCTTTTTCAGTGCTTCAACAGATGGATATTTGCAAACAGTCATGAGCTTATTGCCTCAGAATTTTGCAGTTCTTGCTGATTTGTACAGCTGGAAACTTTCACTTAGGGGCCAGTACTGGTTTCTATGGAAAACATTTTAGTATATGCCTAATATGTAAAAGCCACTTTCAAATATAATGCCATATACTATATATTATATAGTCTAAATACTGTATAAAAAGCCACTTAGGGGTAAACAGAGAGGTGATCAAGTTTGCAAATAGCATCAAATTATTCAGGGTGGTAAAACAACAAAAAACCAATTCTGCAGAGCTGCAAAGTGATATCTCCAAACTGGATGAATTGGAGCTTCCAGAATGTTGGTAGTGGTTGAGCCGAGAGCGAGTGAGCAAAAAGGGTCTAAAGCAAGGGTGCACAACCTTTTCTCCCCTTGAGTGCAGGAAGCCAGCTAGCTTGAGGAAGGCCCTGCCTCTGGGGTCAGGAGGCAGTCTCCATTTTAGATCTTCCTGGAGGAGGCAAGGCCTCCTCCAGGCTCTCCAGTTTTACTTCCTGCCTTGTGGTGGGAGGCAGAATCTCTGAGGCTCCCACATGCAAGAGCAAGAAGAAGAAAAAATAGACGAAGCAATAAGGAAAGAAGAAGGAGGTGGCGGCTGGCTCAGCCTGGCACATAGGCAGCTTACCAACAGGCTTCGTGCCTGCCGCCAAACAGTGGGGACACAGAGAGCTGGAGGAGCAGCCGAGCAATGTTCTGAACAGGAGTGGCAGCCCCTCCTCCTTCCTGCGCCAGATAGGCATGCTGAGGAGCAGCTGGGCCTGACCTCGGGGCGGCAACAGGAGTAGCGGCTACAATGGTGGGCCCTATCCCTCTTCCTTCCCGTGTCAGATAGATGTGCCATGGAGCAGCTGGGCCTGAGTTGGGGCCTTTGGAGACTCTGCCCCTCAAACCACCACAGTGGAACAGATGCGAGGACCCAGTGGAGAGAGAGAGAGCAGTGGCAGCCCAGCATGAGGCAGGATAAGGAGCTGTCCTCACTTCCTACTTGTCTCGCTGCTGGATAGGCACAGCTGGACAGAGGGGCCTGTCACCTAGCTAGCCTGGGTCCCACAGAGGTCAGCCTGGCCAGGGGCCTCACAAGAATATCAGGGCGGCCATTGAGGGGGATGCTTGCCAGCATGGCTTCATCCCCTAGGTCCCTGGTACCTGCAGGGGCAAATACCCCTGGGGCATTTCTAAGGGAGTGGAGCAGTGCAATCCCCCCTGGTTCCAGCAGATGGGTCAGTTCAAAGAGGCAGTCTGCCCCCTCTTCCCATGCATCCTCAGCCAATGTGCTGAGGGTCCTGGAGGCAGTGATATGCCAGAGGGGTTAAAGGACCAAAAGGTGCCTCCGGCAAGAGATTGATCTCCCAGGTCTAGATCTAGGGATCGCCTTCCCATCTCCTGTTAAGTGCCTCTACCAACATGGATCCCGAGAGATCCCACCGGTCAGCACAGTCTATCACACTCTCCCAGGGCCAGATCCAGGGATAGTCGGCTCAGCAGGACTCAATCCAGGCATGGGCGTGCTACAGACCCAACCCTCACCCCCATTCTCCTAGGAGAGACTGTGGGGGGAGAGAGACTTGTCGGGCATATACTAAGCAACACACACACACACACACACACACCCAGATGGTTTACAGTAATGTAACTACAGTGCAAATGTAAATTAAGCTAAAACAATCAATAAAAATAATAATAAGACAGGTGTTATAAATCAACAAGTGCCAAAATGAATGCACCATCATGCACCTAAACTGTAATAGATCACAGCAGTCAAGAGCAGTCAAGCAGTATAGATCATACACATCTGTATATGAGAAGGCATTCTCTCAGATATCCTGGTTCCAAACTCTTTAGGGCTTTATAGGTTAATACCAAACCCTTAAACCTGACCTGGTAGCAAATTGGCAGCCAGTGCTATATGGTAGTAGGAAAACGCATCACATATCAACCTTGCCTATGCATTCTGCACTAGTTTCAGCTTAAGAGCAGCCGCTCATGGAGCACTTTACAGTAGTCAAGACATGAAGTTAACCAATGCATGGATTACCATTGCTAAACTATCCCTGTCCAAGAACTGCTGTAGGTGCTCCTGAATGGCCGTAAGGTGCTCCCTGTTTCTGAAACACACACACACACACACACACACACACACCACACACACAGACACACGAGGCCTGTACAGCATTCCTCGTAGAGGGTGGGAGATACACTGCAGCTTTGTATGGTAGGTTCCAGTTGTAATATGTACAAGCACCAGTGTTTTATAGGTAGATTGTGCCACCAGATTGAAGTCACTGTGTCTTATCTGTTTAAAAATCTGGACTTCTTTTTCCAGTACTGATATTTTAGTTGTCTTTTTTTTCTTTACCATCTACTATTAGCTGTCTGTGGCCCTTCATGCCTTCCGCATACAATCTAAAGGGAAGTATAGCCTAAAGGCAACACAAGTATATTGACTCCTTTTCAATAAGACTTTCAATTCCTCCCAGATTAGTATCTTTTCTACTGAAATAGAGAGAGTTGAGTTAGTTTTCTTTTTGAGTCTTTCAGGAATCGTATACAATGTTGTTCTCCAAGTCCAAGCTGGATATCATATCTCATGATGAGAAGGCTGATCATACAGATTAAGTTGAATTCGTACAAGTGGTATCGTATATTTCTGCATCTTAACTCTGATTGCAGCAGAGTTCACTTCCCAAAAGTTCTCTCTCCCCATTGTGTTAATTTTGGTCAGTATAGTTTTGCACCATCCTCCATGGCTCCTGTAGTCCAAAACAAGTTATCCAAAGGGGAAAGTGGAGATAGCTACATTAAGCAAGGAATTGCTGGAAATACATAGCAGCAATAGTAACATTTGGTGCCATACTGGGAGCAGTATTGGCTTTTAGAGCTGGTCTGGGGTAACAAGTTGACCCTTTGAGCTAGTGTTTGGACTCCAAACACTGATCTTTGAAAGTGGAGTCACAGAGTGGGGTGGGGTGTGTGTGAGTGTGTGTGCGTGCAAGTCTCACATGGAAGCACAGCATATATCTAAATATTTGTTGTGGGGGAAACTACTTTATTTAATCTACTAAGGCCATTTTGCCCTTGGCTCTGCTGATCCCCACCAAGATTCATGTTATTCTGAACCTTAGCTAATTGGAAATGAGAAAACTAGCTAGATTATGCCCGTACAAGATATATGTGGGAATATTAATGTTTGGGCAATAATGGCCTTGAGAGAACAGCACTGTCTCAGAAGAACAGTGCTGTTAGCTGCATGATTGAGTCATGTTCTTCACAACCCTCTACTAGGCCATGCTGGCATGAAAAAACAAAGAAAGAAAATACATTCAGAAATTTAGTGCCCTATGAATGTCACATGAACTTTGAGGCTTATATCTTCATTGAGGTGGGTAGTTTGGGTAAGGGAAAGAAGCTCCACACATCAAGAAAAAATAAGACAGTTTTTCCAGCTTGGTTTGTATGTAAAATAGCTTTTGAAAATAGAGGTTAACTCATTTAATTTGAGGACCTCCCCATAGCAATGCAATAAAAAAATATCTTCTCTAGAATGAACCTTGGAATACTTAAGATCTCAGTAAATGTTGGAAGATATCCTAGAATGTGACTGCTAGGTCCCCCCCCACCCCCATTTTATGACAAATAAGATAAAGGTCAAGATCTAAAGAACTACTTTAGAAATGCCCAATGGCTGAGGCCTGCTCAGTGAACTGTTTTAAAATATTATTTTCTTCGAATGGCAGATCAAAAATTGCTTTCAAAGTCCTTTGTTTCAAAGGAGGTTTGCCATGTGCCACAGAGGTGGTTGTTTGAGAAATACACCTTCATGCCCAAGGATGCTTTGTATAACTAATTACATGGTGCTTTGGATATACTGTGGGGTCTTTTTTTAATTGCCCTAGCAAAGGTCTGAAAGTAACTGCATTTATGTGAAAAGATATCCAGCTTATTTTTTAATGTAGCATTAGTAAAGGTCTGATTTAAAAGGTAAATTATATATAGATTGTAAAAATGTATTATTCAAGGAGAAGTATATTTTTAAAAAAAATCCTTTTCACATTCTAGTTTGAAAAGCTTACCAAGTGAGAACTCTGTCAGGATTATGAAAAAATGCCCTGGCTTCACGAACAAGCCACAGGCAAAAATGGCAAAACATTTTAAAATGTAAGATTGAAATGGTAATTTAACTCATAAAAATATAATTTGGATTCTTTCAGACAGTATGATTTTAAAAGAACAAACCTGCAGCATTTACTGATCTATCTCCTAGTAACATGTATATGACTACTTATTTTTTCCCACTTTTCTTTATTAATATAACAATAGAAATATAACTTGGGAATACAACCCCCACCCCATGTTTGTACAGTTCAACAACTGTAGTCATAGGAAAGGTGCCAGAAAATTATGACTAGGTATTTATTAAATTGCATATTTCTTAGTTGCCAGTATTGGTTATTGGAAATATACCATATTTAGTCTTTTGAGATAACATTTGTTCTTTTAGTGTGCTGCAACCCAGATGAGAGAATATAAAACAGACTGAAAACATGTGATTAAATCTATCTCATTTTACTGAAGAATGTTCCTATACAGGGACTATTGTGCCACTGGGAAAGCAGAGGGGGTGATATCACACCAATCTGGGGCTTTGTTAGGCATAGAAATCGACCCATGCATACTATTACATATAATTATCATAAAATTATGGGCTAGAAATTGAAGAGTCATGCTGTTGCATTTTAGACAGCATATTTGTAATAAGCTGTAATAAAGTAAACATTTTGAATGGATATAAGAATAGGCCTTACTCGCAATCACAAATGTGTGTTCAATTGAAATGCTTTTGAAGCTCAATTTAACAAAGCAAACACATTTTCTGGCACTATTAGCATAATTGTTCCCAGTGTTGAATTCTCATTTAAATTTCTAAAAACTTGAATAAAGCTAGCTGTTAGAAAGATAGGCTGAATGGAAAAATACTATTTCAAATACCTGGGGTTTCACTGTCATATGGTGTGTTTAATAAGTAAAAGATAAGTGCCAAAATATTCATGTTAATTATTCAGTGCTTTGGTCTGTGGGTGCCTCAATCACTCACTCATATGTGATGACTGACCTTTTAGTGAAAGTTTGGGTTAAATCCAGTGCCATGCTCTCTCCCTCTCTGCTCCCCAGCCCTCTATGCCTCCTGAAAATCTGGTCAAGAGGGTTTCCCAGCCCTTGGAAACAGATTTTGGGAGGCTTTCCACTGACAGAAAGCAGTTGACACCTCTGTACCCATCCCATACTTAGTCTACATTCTTTATAAAGTTTTCACACACTGTACAGCACAAACCCATGATTAACCTCACACATACACTCATGCGGGAAGTGAAACCTGTTCCTGCTCCTTGGCTAGGACACCAGTGTAATACATGGGTTTGTGAACGTGAGTTTGTCATGTTCAGTGATTACTTTTATTTTTTTAAACTGTACCCTTAAAATATAACATATGAAGTGGCCATTAGTTTCTTGGCAAATCACAAAATGTACATAATGGGCAACCACGCTGTCAGAAGAGGGAGGACTGTGAGCAGAAGCATTTTAGTAAAAGAGCAAAGGACGTGTGTTGTGGAGGGAGCAGTAAGAGGTGAGGGCACTAATTAGCCACCACCTTATAGATTTCAGAGGACAAATCTTGTAGTCATTGATGTGTTCCTTTATGCCTATGTGAAAGTTCTTTTTACAAAGTGTTTTTGAGCTATATCATGGGAAAGTATGCAATAGATATTCACCCTATTTCTCCTTTAGCTGTTTATTGATACTGCTTCTGTGTGATCCTCTGAGAAAGGGTAGAAATCCATATTATACACTGGACAGGGATACTGTATTGTACTAACATGTTAACAAAAGGCTGCGATAGTAAACTCACTTACTAGAGAAAGTCCCACTGAAGTAGTTAAGAGGAGCATCTTCTGATGGGCTTCCTTTTACAAAGGAACACCTAGAAGCTAGATATGCAAACTGTATATTTATTGTCCAGTTTTATGTGCAAGTCCTTGAAACATTTCAAGAATCATTCTCAAGGAGGAATAAAAAATGTTCACACAGACAACCTGATCTTGGCCAAGCTTACTCGGAGTAGGTCCAATTAATTTCAATGCAAATTATTTCCACTTGAACATGTTTAAAATTACAGCCGAAGTGTATCAGTTTCACATTCAAGAGGTGTGGCTTTTTATTTTATTTTACCATGGGGGGCACAGCATGAGGAATAAGAGGAAAACCAGAATACCTGGTGTCCTCCAGATGTGTTGGATGGCTGAGGATGATGGGAATTGTGGTCCAACATAACTGGGGGTGATAGGGGTTGTAGTCCAACATCTGAAGGGCACCAGGTTGGGGAAGGAAGGCTAAACTAGAGCACATGATCTCAAATGGTATAAGCTCTTTGATGGGTGAAGGATCCCAAGTCAAAGTCAGTTTATTACGGTCATAGACCAGCAGGAAAGCAAGTAAAACAACATTAAAATAGCTATTAAAATAGTAATAATAAAAAACAATTAAAACACAATTAAATAGCTATTAAAATTAAAACAGTCAAACACAATAGAACACAATTACAATTCGCAGAACAACAGGTTAAAATATCTATTAGAATTGAAAACAATTAAACACAATTACAATATTTATAAAATATTTATAAAAACAATCCAATTTAAGCAGGAATACAAGTTGCATATCAAAAATACGAAATGTCATAAATATATCAATAATATAGTCTCTTTCAGAAGCATGCTATCCTTGATTTATCATCATTTTCCTACAAGGGATAGCAGATGCACAAAAGCGTGCTACGCTATAAGTGACTTGGGGATTCCAATCTGATAATAAATATTTTAGATAGAATGCCTCAGAAGGATCCCAAGGAACTAATGTGCTTCCTGAAAAGCTCCCCTTGAGATAAACTGGCTTTCCAGCAGTCATTTTGCCTTTCCAAAATGTGCCTGAGATAACAATACAATTTTTTTAACGGGCAGTGAGGGGCTAGATAAAGTTGGCCATCCCTGATTTAGATTGTAAGCTCTGTGGGACAGGGACCTTAACTACATGTTGGCACCCTCTCAGCACTAAATAACAATAATTAGACTCCCGACAGCATGTAGCACAGGCCTACCAAATGTTGTACAAAAAGTGCATTTCTTTGTTGAGAGACAGCTGTTTAATGTCTAATGTAACCAGATTATTTTCACCTGTCTGTTCTCTATTAAACTCTCGTGTTCTTAACTATACTGTTTTTTTAAAGGTGTGTGGGAGTGCTTAAAAGGCCTGAGGTTTTCTTTCAGATGATGTGAATGTCTCTGCCTCTGTACCCAGGCCCTCTAGTAAAAGCATTGCTACAACCATCTTGTTTCCATTGTACGTACACGTCTGTTACAGCAATTATAGGACCTTAAGTATTAAGGCCAGAAGAGACATTTCTTTAAATCCATATCTTGCAGCTACTGCTTTTTTTCTTTCTTTACTCTAGAGTAGGTGCAGGGGGCGTAGAGAGCACATAATGGGGGCCACATGCTGAAGCTAAGCAGGTATGAGCCGGGTCAGTGCTTGGATGGGTGACTGCCTGGGCTGCCCACATCTGTTCTCCTGCATTGAGCAGGGGGTTGGACTCGATAGCCTTATAGGCCCCTTCCAACTCTACTATTCTATGATTCTATCAGCAATGTAATTTGATTTGGAAAAATTAGGACAGGAAATCAAGGCTGATAACATTTGTGAACATTTCGGTTTGGGGATAGCAGGATTGTCTTCAGATGCCATTGTTAATGGGCAGGGTCACCATCAGTATTTATTCTGGATTGTAGTTGTGGGGAAGCTGATATTTTATAACAATACAATGGTTTTCTCTCAGTCAAATATAGTACATTTGGGGAGGAAATGGTTGGATCTAGAGAAGAGGTAGCAGAACTCAGTGCATTCCATGGGGCTTGTTTGGCTCCTCCCTCCCTCACTACTCCCCCTGCAATCCCAAAAAAGCAGCTCCTGGAGGCCAAGGGACCTTCTGGAACGATGTGAAATGGGACATGGGAGCCTGGACAAAGAAATTGGAAGAATTCTGAGAGGCTGCCTTGCACAAGCAAAAGTGCCTTTTCTTTCGCACAAGGATCCAAGCCCATTACTTTTTCATTTTTTTTGCAAAAATGCAAAAAATTTCATTGCATTTTTGTTCCACTATATTGAAACATCACCTGAACTCACCTCAGAATTGGTGCAAATATTTTAATTTTCCTCCCTTTGTCAAGAGGCAGGCTAAAGTGCTTCTGACCATGTACAAACTGCCCATTCATCATATTGACTCCTCCCTAACTTGAGCATACAATTTAGGCTGCAAGCCTCTACCTATTTACCTAGGGGCTATATAGACATGTAAAAGATTGCACTGTTAGCCTATTATTACCTCACATGATTTCTCTGCCTACAAATTAACAAAGCTGATTATGGTAGATAGTGGTCACTTAAATGATACAAGAAATTGGAAGCCCAGTATTCCTTCTTCCTTTTTCTTTTCTCCTTTCACGTTCAAAATAATTATGGTAACTTGTCATTGTTTAAACTGATCAGCAGTTTCTGTTGGGAAAATGCATTTAGGTCATTGCATTGGCAGATGTTAGCATTTTCTGGAAAAAATTGTCTTCCAGATTGCTAATGAATGGCCAAGCAAATACATAGATAGTTAATACTGCTTAATTGTCACAGTCCAATAGAGCAACCACATAATTTTCTGCTATTCTTATTCTGTGAATACTACAAGAATACTACTATGACTAAACCTTACAGAGATTGCTGGTTTGTGAAAGTCATTGGCTACAGTAGAATCTCTCCCCCTTTCTCTCCCTTAAGCAGGTGGTTCACTAACAGCCTTTTCCTGCTTCAACAGGAAAAATATATATAAATGCCATTTTCCTTGGCAGCTACTGCCAGTTAATATTCATTTCCAATTCATTACACAGCCTAAACTTTTTTTCTTGTGTTTAAGCATATTCACTGTGGATTAGAAAAGGAAGTTGTATTTTCCTGAGTGTGACTATTATGCTAGCTGAGTCCATAGTTGTGAAACATCTGTTTGAGAAATACTTTTCTCACACATAGAGAAATGTGTAATGTGCTGTTCAAAAGAGGATTATGGAAAAACGAAGGATAGACCCATCAGGAAGTTAATCATGCAAAGAAGATGGGAATGATTTTTAAAAAAACACCCTTGTTTTATAGTGGCTGTTTAGTTGTATAAAACCCCAAAACTTCTCATGATGTCACATCTGCTGGAAAGATAAAGTTTCACTGTTCCTTTTCCAGAAAACACTATAGCAGTCATAACAAATACCAAGTAAAATACCATTGTGGTTCCTTGGGGAGACTTGTGGCCACTACATTCTGTTCCTGACTCCCAGCTGAGCAGGAGCACAACAGGAGAGAGGCTCCAGCTGTTTCTGGGACTGTGATAAGCGGGCAGGCTCCCAGAGAGAGAGCGAACAGAGCGAGCGCACAGGGAGAGCAAACAGGAGTTTGGCAGTGGAGTTCGGCAGGGGAGGTCAAGGGGGAGGTCCCTAAAAAATTTTCTAGGAAGACAGAAACATAAAGGGAACAGAGCACTATGGAAGGAAAGAACTCAGCAGTGGTGGTGACCTGCAAGGGGTGTGCAATGTTTGTTTTCCTGCCGGAGATCAACATGGCCTACACGTGCAACAAGTGCAAGCTGGTCACGCTGTTGGAAGAAAAGGTCAGAGGACTGGAGCAGCAAGTGTCAACCCTCAGGAGCATAAGAGAAAGCGAGGAGTTCTTAGACAGAACGGTGGATCTACAGCACCAAAGCACAGTACAGGAGCCAGAAGGGCAACGGCAGGATGAGGCGGAGTCGGAGACGGCAGAGGCAAGGGAAAATAACGTAGGGGGAACTCCCTGGAAAAGGGTGACAGGAGCAGAAGAACTAGAAGATATTCTGCGCCTGTGGAAGCAGTGGAGCTATGGAACCGCTTCCATGTACTTGAGGACGAGAGCAGAGGACAGCCTGCAGAGGACAGATTACCGGGCACCCAAAGTGACAGCGAGCAAGAGGCTGAGGGTCAGTCAAGTGGAGGCAATCAAACCAAGGCCTACAGCAAGAGGAAGAGAAGAGTACTCGTAGTGGGGGACTCCCTCCTGTGGGGGATCGAAGCCAAAGTATGTCGCGAAGACCCATGGACTCGCCAGGTGTGCTGTCTCCCCGGGGCACGGATTAAGGATGTGTCAGAGCAGCTGCTGAGGCTCATGCAGCCCACCGACACATACCCCTTTCTTCTCTTCCATGTGGGTACAAATGATACTGCCAAGCGGAGTTACAAAGAAATCATGGCAGACTTTGAAGAGCTGGGAAGGGAACTCAAGAACTTCGGGGCCCAGATAGTTTTCTCATCCATCCTTCCAGTACTTGGAAGAGGCTTAGAAAGGGAAAGAAAAATACTCTGAGTGAATGACTGGCTACGAAGGTGGAGCCGACGTGAGGGATTTGGATTCTGGGATCACGGACTACACTTCCTGGAAGATGGACTGCTGGCAAAGGATGGGTTGCACCTCACAAGGACTGGGAAGAATGTGTTTGGCCACAGCATGAGGAACTTAATCAGGAGGGCTTTAAACTGAATCCAACAGGGGAGGGAGACATAAACTCGGGGGTACCAATGGAAGAAGGCCTCTATGCCACAATGGAGAGAACAGCTCCAGCGGTGCCCATTGATAGTCTACCACAAAATGTAGGGGGAAAGTTGGACTATAAAGCACATAGTCTTCGATGTCTCTATATTAATGCCCAGAGTATGGGCAACAAACAAGACGAACTTGAACTCTTGATACATGAGGGCAAGTACGACTTGATAGGGATAACTGAAACCTGGTGGGATGACTCCCATGACTGGAATACAGCAATTGAAGGGTATAACTTGTTCAAAAGGAACAGAAGCAACAGAAAGGGAGGTGGAGTTGCACTGTATGTTAAAAATACGTATCTCTGCACAGAGATACAGGAAGAGGAGCTTGGCAGCCCCATTGAGAGCATCTGGGTTAAAATAAAGGGGGCAAAGAATAAAACGAACATGGCGGTTGGAGTCTACTACCGACCACCCAATCAAGGAGAAGACGAGGATGGAACTTTTGAAAAGCAAATTGCCATTGTTTCAAGGAGGCACGATGTGGTAGTAATGGGAGACTTCAATTTCCCTGATATCTGTTGGGAGACTTATTCAGCCAAACATGGCCCCTCCAAGAAATTCCTGAGCTGTGCTGCTGATAACTTCCTCCTACAGAAAGTGGAGGAAGGAACTAGAGGATCGGCTACCCTTGACCTGATTCTAACCAACAGAGACGAGTTAGTGGATAAAGTGGCAGTTTCGGGAACTCTGGGGGAAAGTGACCATGTTATACTTGAGTTCTTGATTCTAACGGAAGCAAAAGCTGAGTGTAGCCAAACACGTACCCTGGATTTTAGGAAAGCCAATTTTAACAAACTCAGAACAATGATTAGTAAGATCCCATGGCAAGCGACTCTCACGAGAAAGGGAGCCCAGGAGGGGTGGGAGTTTTTAAAAAAGGAAATTTTAAAGGCACAATTGCAAACAATTCCCAAAAGGAAAAAAGGCAGAGGGCAACAGAAGAAGCCAATGTGGCTTCACAATAAACTCAAAGATGACCTGAAAACAAAAAAGGACACGTATAGGAAGTGGAAGGAAGGACAGGCTACTGGGGAAGAGTACAGGCAGGTAGCACAGAACTGCAGGAATAGTGTCAGGAAGGCTAAAGCTGAGAATGAGCTAAGGTTAGCGAGGAATGCTAAAAGCAACAAAAAAGCTTTCTTCAGATACATGCACAGTAAAAGACAGAAGAAAGAACTGGTGGTTCAACTACGCAATGAGGATGGCAAATTGATAACAGAAGACAAAGAAAAGGCAGAAGTGTTCAATTCCTACTTCGGCTCGGTCTTCTCCCAAAAGAGGGTCTATGACCCCCCTGGCAAACCTGAAGTGCAGACTGAAGGGGCAGGATTGCAGCTTGAGATTGATAGGCAAATGGTCAAGGAGCACCTGATTACTCTGAACGAGTTTAAATCTCGAGGGCCTGATGAGCTGCATCCTAGAGTAATAAAGGAACTGGCAGAAGAACTCTCAGAACCACTGTCTATTATCTTTGAGAAATCATGGAGGACAGGTGAAGTGCCAGACGACTGGAGGAGGGCAAATGTTGTTCCCAGTGCTTTTTTTCTGGAGAAAAAGGTACCGGAACTCTTGGATTATGTTTCCTCGGGAGTAGATGGCGATTAAATTGTAATGAAATTAATAGAAGAAAAGGTGCTGGAACTCAGTTCCTGTGAGTTCCACCAGAAAAAAAGCCCTGGTTGTTCCCATCTTCAAAAACGGCAAGAAGGAGGAACCTGGGAACTATAGGCCAGTCAGTCTGACATCAATCCCCGGGAAGATTTTTGAGCAGATTATAAAGAAGTCAGTCTGCAAGCACCTTGAAAACAATGCAGTGATTACTAGAAGCCAGCATGGATTTGTCAAGAACAAATTCTGTCAGACTAATCTGATCTCATTTTTTGATCGGGTAACCTCTCTTGTGGACGGTGGGAATGCTGTGGACATTATATATCTGGATTTCAGCAAAGCTTTCGACAAAGTGCCTCATGATATCCTGATTAGTAAGCTAGCTAAGAGTGGGCTAGATGGAACAACTATCAGGTGGATCCACAATTGGCTACAGAATCGGACTCAAAGAGTGCTTATCAATGGTTCCTTCTCAAACTGGGGAGAGGTAACGAGCGGGGTACCACAGGGCTCGGTCCTGGGCCCGGTGCTCTTCAACATTTTTATTAATGACTTGGATCAGGAGGTACAGGGAATGCTTATCAAATTTGCAGATGACACAAAGTTGGGTGGAACAGCTAATACTCTGGAAGGCAGAAACAAAATTCAAAGTGACCTCGATAGGCTGGAGCGCTGGGCCGAAAACAACAGAAATAAATTTAATAAGGATAAATGCCAAGTGCTGCACCTAGGGAGAGGAAACCAAATGCAGAGTTACAGAATGGGGGACACTTGGCTCAACAATACTACAAGTGAGAAGGATCTTGGAATTGTGGTAGATCACAAACTGAATATGAGCCAGCAATGCAATGTGGCTGCAAAGAAGGCAAATGCTATTTTGGGCTGTATTAATAGAAGTATAGCTTCCAAATCGCGGGAAGTGATAATTCCCCTTTACTCGGCACTGGTTAGGCCTCATCTTGAGTACTGCCAGGGATGTTGAAGAGTCCTTGGTCTCGAGTCACGAGTCGAGTCACGAGTCTTTGGACCCGAGTCTGGAGTCCGAGTCCGAGTCCTTGGTCCAAAGTGGTGACTCATGAGTCACGAGTCACGAGTCCCTCCCAAAGCTGACTCCACGAGTCCCTATTAAAATCAATGCGTTTTTTCCCCAACAAAATAAGGCTATTTCAGATGTGTGGCTTAAATAAATTCTAGGCACAAGTGTGCCTTTTTATTTCAAAACTCTGCAACTGATTTTGGCAAGAACAGACCAGGCAGACAAACCCAAAATGTCTGAAAGGTTGCATTTTAGGGAAATGATTTAAAAAATAAACTTGCTATACTTCCTAAAACCTATCCATGTTGCATTTGAGGAACACGATTTTGGAACACGAGTCCTTGGTCTCGAGTCCCGAGTCGAGTCTCGAGTCCCATTGAAAATATTGGGACTCGAGTCCGAGTCGAGTCAGAGGGGGGACTCAGTCCCACTCACGAGTCGAGTCCTCGAGTCCGAGTCCCCATCCCTGAGTACTGCGTCCAGTTCTGGGCACCTCACTTTAAGAAGGACATAGACAAACTGGAGAGGGTTCAGAGGAGGGCAACAAGGATGATAAAGGGACTGGAAACAAGGCCCTATGAGGAGAGACTGAAAGAACTGGGCATGTTTAGCCTTCAGAAGAGGAGACTGAGGGGAGATATGATCGCACTCTTCCAGTATTTGAAGGGATGTCACACAGAGGAGGGCAAGGATCTCTTCTCTATCATCCCAGTTTGCAGGACACGGAATAATGGGCTCAAGTTACAGGAACCTAAATTCCACCTAAACATCAGGAAAAATTTCCTGACTGTCAGAGCAATAAGACAATGGAATCAACTACCTAGGGAGGTCGTGGGCTCTCCCACTCTGGAGGCATTCAAGGTGCAGCTGGACAGACATCTGTCAGAGATGCTTTGACCTGGATTCCTGCATTGAGCAGGGGGTTGGACTCGATGGCCTTGTAGGCCCCTTCCAACTCTACTTTTCTATGATTCTATGATTCTATGACATCTTCAGAGGGAAAATCTGTTTTTAAACCAGAGTGATAATAGATTAAAATGTAGAATTTTGTTGGAAATGAATGTCATTTTTAAAGCTTTGCCCAACTAAATGATTTGGTCAGAGTAGATTAAAAAAGCCAATGTTCTTTTTTCTTTCCTTTTTTAAAGATATTTTTAAAATGTAAATCTGATCTTATTTTTTAACATATGTTTTAAAAAATAACATAGTTGCAATTAAATCTCATCACAAACATGCAGAAACTATACTTACAGCCTGATCAAAATGAAGTTGCCTATTAATCACAGATAAGTATTTGTTTCAGTTTGTCCATCTCATATAAATATCCCTACCCAGCCTAACTACCAGGTTTTGCTTCTCAAAAGTTCTGGGCTTTCAGTTTCTGTTTCTCTGAACTAAAGTCACATGTGCACAGACACAGGCTAGATAGGATTGTTGTTGTCCTTTACCTATGTGTGGTGGAGCTGGGCCAAGCAAGGCAGAGGAATTAATTTAGACAGATCATGTATGACCAAAAAAAAAGAAGCAGCAGCAAACGTAGCTTTGTCAGTCAAAACAAAAATTCCAGAAGAAAAATTCCAAAATCTGTATCACCTGTATTATTGGTCCAACCCTAAGGTCACAAAATACTGTGCAACCTCAGTGACAGGGCTGGTAAGGGAGAAGACGCTGTCTCAAATACCCTGGTCCCAAGTTGTTTAGGGCTTTATACACTAATAACAAAAGCTTAAACATAGCCCAGTAGCAAATAGGCAGCCAGTGAAGTTTCCTCAGTAAAGGTGTTACATACTGAAAACGGGCAGCTTCTGACAACAGTCAAGCTGCTGCATTCTGCATTAGTTGTACCTCCTGTGCCAATGTTAAAGGCAGTCCCACATAGAATGTGTTGCAGTAATCCAGTCTTAAAGTTACTAGTGCCTGTACCACTGTGGCCAAGCTATCCCTGTACAAGAGAGGCTGTAGCTGGCATACTAGTCTAGGCTGGTAGACTTGATGTTGTAAAATGCTGGATTGAGTTGTTAATTAACATGATCCAGTTTGCACCATTGTTTAAGAAATATGTGAAGAATTATCGGTGGCAAACCTGATTTAAAACATTGATTTAAATCAGGGTTTACATTTGGTGATTTAAATCATGATTATGCATTGCCCACCCCTGATTTAAATCAATCTACCCTGGACCCTACTTTTTTCAGCAGTAAAATCCTCTATAGTTCCTTGTATGTTGATAGAAAATATGGATGAAAACTGATGCTAATGAAATTGAAATATCCAGTTTTGTTTGTTGGTACAGAAAAATAATTCTAAAATGCAGCCTCGGGACTGGAATAGGCTATTCATTTCTTAGCCTCTCAAAAGATGACAAATGAAATCATAGCATGGGCCTTGTTCAGAAAAATGAAATGTTCCCAACAACTGGAGTTATATAGGTAGTCAGAAATTTTGCAGTGGCTAATAGGATGCACAGGGTAAAGTGTCCAAAACAAACAGCGGGATCATGCAATTACACGAATCACTCATCTAATAGTAAACATAATTCTGGAAGATATTTCCCTATGGTTGGCAAGTATATGAATGATTTTGTTTTTAAATCAAAGCCTGGAGAGTATTCAAACATTTGATACCTGAAGACACTAGGCTAGGGATGGGGAACCTCCAGCCCTGCTGAACACTGAAAAGAGGTCCCTTCCTCAGTGCTCCACAGAGAAAAGCTTTTCCCTGCAAAGAGAGGGGACGCGGGCTGGGGAAGAAGCTGCTGAGTGATTCACTCCTCTGCTTCTGAGTGGACTTAAAATAGGTGAGAATCACATTTTGCCCACACTCACTCTGCCTTTGGCCATGCCCGCCGATGGAATGCAGCCCCCAAGAGCTTTCTCAGATTCGAATTTGGCCCTTGTACTGAAAAAGATTCCCCAGATCTGCACTAGGGGAGCTTCCACAACAGATGGAAAGCAGGAAATGGGCATTGGTAGGATGATACCATGTAACCATGGATTACAGTCTTTGGAACTCTTGGGGTTTGCCTGCGCTATTACAGTACTCCAGTTCAGGGCCAAGTGGATCCATTTAACTCACTGCTGGCCTGCAGTGGTTGCAACTTTAAACATTTGGGAATGGTTGTGAGTAGAGTTCATTATACAGCCCCACTAAACTACAAAAATATGTATACAGACAAAATCCCATGTTAATCAAAAACTCAAACTGAAGTGCCCAACCGCTCTGTCCTTTTGCCCTCCTTTGCCTTCCCTCCTACTGCCATTCCTTCCAGCTCAAAGGTGTGTGTGTGTGTGTGTGTGTGTGTGTAGATATATACATACACACCCAGGTGAGCTAACTTTTTACCTGATTTTGTTTGCATTTAGATTGTTCATTATATACATATGTGCATCTTTGTTGGTGTAATCATGCTGTTTCTGAATTGAGGAGAAATGGGAATGTCAAGGTTGTGGACAGTTTTAAAGGCTGGTTTTGGGATGAATTCACTAATTCAGAGGATGAGGATAGGTTACCATGTGGGGCCATTTCCTTTTATACCTCAGTGCTCATCCTGAAGTACCGTACTTGCATGCAGTAGGTAAAAAGCAATGGCCCATAATGACTTGCGATGCAGTGACTAATTTATTTGGCAGCTCCACCCATTCCCATTATTGAAAGGCCAGACTGGCACTTCTTATATTCACAGGAGTAGGTAGTGCAATCCACACTGCTTCCTGTAATCTGTTTAGTATTCCACTTCTGCGTGTGGAACACACACACACGCTAAGCTTACACTATTAAAGAATAAGACTTCTTTCAATTTGTTTGGACAGAAATTCTTTGCCTTTATACCAACTCACTTCCCAGCCATTATTCTACCTCTTTCTGTTAGTTGCATTTTCTTTCTTTAAAAAAAATATGAATGTGCATGCTTATGTTTTTAGCTATACATGTATTTGCTAGCAGAAGCAAAACCTAGTTACCTCCTGATCTTGCCAGGTTTCCTGCATTGTTGCGGAAGGGGGTACACATGCATGATATCTTATGCTTATTAAAGTAAATTTTCATAGCTATGGTAACTTTGTATTGGTAGCTTGAGGATCCTGACTTAAGAAGGAAATGTTTGACTTTCCACTGCCTTTCAGAAACAGAAAAATCTTTTTTTTTTTATAAAAAACATAGGTAACAAAAGACTTGAAACAATATGACAATAAGATTATAGAATGCAAGTTTGAGAACAACAGCTGGGTCTTCATGAGACAAAGGGTAGACAAAAGCTTTCCAAATGCTTACAGCACTGCCCTGGGTAAGTACAATAATTGGTTCAGTATATTCATATTTCATATTTATGCTTTAGAGAACTTGCGTATAGACCTTTTTTGTTTCAAGGACCTATGGCAATTTATTTGAATCAAAACATTATAATGGCATCATGAGTTCAGAACATGAGTTTGATTTGTGAATGTTTTAAAATAAATCTCTCTTTGTCTACAAGAGGCATTCACAATGTCAGGTTGCCTTCTACTGATGTTGGTACAGAGAAAAGGTAGCTTGGCACATGAAAGTGCTATATAAGTTGATAATTTTGGAACAAAAATCCCTGATAATTTCAGCTCTATTCAGCATGGTGCAGCCATTGTTTGCCAGATGGAAGAAGACAAAATTAGGAGGAGAAATTGTAATTTCCAGACCCTAAAATAGTATGCAAACAATGGGGAATAAAACAAATGATAGCTATGGGAAAAAGTATATCTGTTAATGGGATTGTGACACATTCTAATTCTCTTTCAAATAATAAAAAGGACATTATGAAAAATGCAAGGCAGCAGCTTTCTTTCACAAGGCAAATATGAGAATTTAAAAATTAATGCAAGTTTATATGATATTGGTATTTTTAACTGTTGCTGTCAGTCTGAATAGATGAATAGGCATATGAGGTGGCAAATGTATTAACTCTGCTATAATGTGTTTTAGGTCTGCACACTTCAATTACTGTTGAAGTAGTTTAAAAAATCCAGAGGAGTAGTCATGTTAGTTTGTTGTAGAAAAAATAATAATATATAACGATGGGTTGTCATGTCATGCGAACCTGGACCGCTTTCTTCGGGGTGGCTTATTTTTCACGAACAAGCCCCACTGACAACCCAAGGCTTGTTCTAGCGGTTGTTCATACCCTGATGGGTTATCGAGTTGTCCGAACCTGGGAGAGCAATTTCATCATGGGTTGCCAGGATTGGCTACAGAGCCGCTCGGCAAGAGCAGCGAAAATCCCCGCCACTCTTTGCAATCTTGCCCGTGCCACCACCAGTGACTACCCCTCCACCAAAGCCTTGCCTGGTGAATTTCTTTGTATATTTTAGCCCTCATAGAGCCTGCAATGTAGAGTAGGGAACATACAAGGAAACTGGCAAAATGAGACTGGATATAGGCTACTTTGCACACAGTTGACAAGGACGGGGGGGGGGTTATACTAAGGGAGAGGAGGAACCTATTTGTGCCATGCAGCAAATGCACCAAAAATTGGGGAAAACAGTGGGAGAAGTAGGTGCTCCAAAAAGGGGGGTGGGGCAAAATCTCCCACTTAGCAATGTAATTCTCTCTATTTTAAGTGTTGAACTAATAGTTCTCATTGTCTTCCACTTTTTCAACACTTCCCTGAGGCTGCAGATAGTCCAGGAAGGGGAGATATTAACTCCCCCAACCTTTTTGCGGCTCCTTTTCGGAGCACTTACTGCTGCAGTTACTGTGGTTCCCTGACAGTTCTAAAAAAAAATAATCCCAAGGAGGCAGCTGAATGGGACAGAGTGAGTGGTGCCCCACTGGGAGCGCTGGGTGTAAGTACCATTGGTGTTGGCACCCAATTTGCTCCGTCCTTTTCTGCCACCTCTAAGGCGGAAAAAACAAAAAAAACCTATTGGGAATATTTGCCCATTTTTTTTGGAATAGCAAATACTTGCAAATGGAAAGGCTGGGAAGTAAATGGAGGGGAAATTTGCACACCTGCATTAACCTACCTCACAGGGTTGTTGTGAAGATAAAATGGAGTGGAGGAGGAGGATTGTGTAAGCCGCCTTGGGTTCCTTGCAGGAAAAAAGGCGGGGTATAAATATAATAAATAAATAAACTGCTCCGTTACTGCGGCTGCACAAATTTACTTCCCAGTCCTTAAATTTGTGCAAATTTTGCCTCCATTTACGTCCCAGCCATTAAATTTGCGTACATTTCCCTTCCATTTACTTCCCAGTCCAAAAAATTGTGGAAATATTCCCATTAGTTGTTTTTATTTTAATGCCCTTAGAGGGTGGCTGAACAAGATGTAGCAAATGAGGCACCAGCACCAGCAGTACTTACACCTGCCCCCCCCATGTGGCCCCATTCACTCCGTCCCATGCAGCCGCCTTCTTAGTTTTGTTGTTGTTGTTGTTGTTTAAACTGTCAGGGAGCTGCAGTAACCACAGCAGTAAGTGCTCTGAAAAGGAGCCATGAAAAGTGGGGGGAATTAATATCTCCCCATTCTGGAGTAGCTGGAGAGTTGGGGAAATGCTGAAAAGGTGGAGGACACTGAGAACTGTCAGGTCAACACTTAAAAGCCAGAGGATCATATCACCAAGGGGGAGATAGTGTCGTCCCACCCCCTGTTTTTGGTGCACTTACTCCTTTGGCTTTCCCCCTCCATTTTCAGTACTTCTTACTTGTGCTAATGGGTCCTTCCTTTTCCTTTACTATTATTTCTCCCTCAGTCCTTCGCAATTGGCTGCTAATTAGCCAATATGTAGCCTTGCCTTGTCAGTTTCTTTATATGTTGCCTACTCCACTTGAGTGTCCCTTTTGACAGCTGAAAAATACAAGGAAATTGAGCAGGAAACACTATGCACATTGGACAACCATAAGAGCCCACTTGTGAAAAACCAACAAAAATAATATTATTAAAAAACTATGACCCCAATTGTGCATTTTTGAGGCTCTGAATTAAAGCTGGGGGGGGAGGGGGAACGATCAGGGTGGGGAAGGGGCCAGGGTGAGGAGACAAGACAGGTTCTGCCGCAAAGCCCCCTGGGATATGTGCCAGAGCATGCTAGATGGCTGTGTCAGAGAACAACCCACAGCAAGCCCGATCGTTTGTCAGTTGTACAATAGCTTGTTCGCAGGGGTGGCTTAGTGTTACGTGTGAACCCGCCCAGTGTGTCTTGGGGCATCAAAAATTTCCTTGTGGTATAAGCTTTAATAGACTACAGCCTACTGATATTTACTTACATACTTACATACATATGCTTAAATAGATAAACAGAGAGAGTGAGAAAGTTTGTAATCACAGGCCAAAAGGCTATGGAATCCAAGTGGCAGCAGTAGAACTGTCAATTCAAACCCATTCATAGCAGCAGTTGCTGGTGATGATGGGTTGGGTCTAATACTGGCCATCTGCCAGCAGAATGGAAACAGCTAACAGAACAGATTTTCCCTCCCCTGCACCCCCCCATCCCACCATATCTGCTCCAGGCACTTGGGGGACCCTCTGGAGCAGATTTGGGGGCACATGGCTGCAATGGGGAGGACAGCAAGAGGAAATCCCATTGCACAAGTGGAAGTCCGTTCGCACAATTTTAGATTTAACCCAGTACTATTTCTTGCTGTGCTAATTTAACATCAGAAGAGAAACCATTTCTGTAGTGAGAAAGACAATTCCAACTTAATTAAGTCTGAGTTAAAAAGAATTTATCAATAAATTTGAGTGAGTTCAGATCAGACTTATTTGAGATTTGAGGATATGGGGAGGTGGTCAAAATATGTGATCTCTCCTACCCACCCCTACCCACCCACATTACAGATTTACATGGATCAGGCTTACACATGTTGTGCATGATGTGGGATGGTCTGGAGGGCAGGGCAGGTATTTACGGTACTTCTTCCATGTTGCAGATAGATTCTGCAGTTTTGAGGTGGGTAGAACAGATACACTTCTTATTCCATTTCCCCCCAAACTGCAAATATTTCAATATACACAGCAGAAATTATTTACAAGCTTTATCATACCAAACATTTTGGATGTTATCGAAACTGTCATTCATAGTTTCTTTTCAGAATAATAAAGCTATGACAATATTAAGTGTAGGCCAAAAATATTTTTGTAGCTGATACTTTTGTGGCTTGGTAGCTTCATACCTTGACTGAAGAAAAAATATTTGATTGCTTCTTCTTTTTGGGTAACTATAAACAATGTTCTGATTGAAAAACAAGCTGGTTTCCATGCAGGTCACTCAACACTTGACCATTGTTTTGAATTAAACCATTTAATTAGTATATTTTGCTTCTTCTTTTTAATGCCTATCGGGATGTGTGTCTTTAAATGTGTCTTTCCTTCAGGAAATTATCTCTCTTATTACGTCAGTCCACTTTGTTGTCTTCCAATAACCTTTTTGCTTACATTTCTTAACATACTTATGAAACTCAACCTTAAATCATTGTCCCATTCTCCCGCCCCCCCAGAGGAGATCATATGGAAGAGCCAGAAATCAAGAAAAAAATAGACTTGTTAAGTGGAGAGCTGGTCCTCCAGTAGAGCAAAGGAAGAAGCCCCTGTACTTGCTAGAGCCACCACGGTCCACGTGGCCATTGCATGGAAGTGCTGGATTGAGTATCTCTCATGAGAGCAGCACTGCATTATTTGCCTCTTTACATAAATTTTCCTGCTGTTTTATCATCCTGGCATTTGGATGCCAAAGATTGTGATATGTGTAGTAATCATTCCTGTGTAACTAAGGAAGTGTAATTTATTCCCTAATACAACCTTCCCTGAACTGCTGCCATCCAGATGTGTTGGACTAAAATTTCTGTCATGCCCAGCCAGCATGGCCACTGGCTGGAGATGATGAGAATTATAATCCAACACAACTGGATGGCACCACCTTGGGGAAAGCTACACTGGCTCGCAGTCCCATGTTGAGTGCTAGAGAGGTTAGGCTTTTGCAGAGGTGCCACTCTTGTTGGTCTCCACCAGCAGAGTTCAGCACAGCTCCTGCCAGTGATAGCAAGTGCAAGGCCCCGAAACAGGGCATTTCTGGGGTGGCACAAGTACAGCTTTAGATCCACTTGATCCAAAGCTGCTGTTTTCCCCTGAGAGGGGCCAATCTGAACCCCATCACCTACGCCTGCCTGGAGCTGGTGTAGAAAATGCCTTCTCATTGTAGGAGGAAAGCAAAAACAAACCCCACTTTGGAGTTGGGGGGAGAAGGAGGGGACAAATATATGACCCCCACCCTTCCACCTTGGCCAGGACATGCTGGCAGGACTATGGATGAGGTGGTAGATCCGCTTCATTGCTCTCCTTCCCCATCCCCACTTAGAATTGCTTTCAGTTCTGTAGTAGGGGTAGGTTCTATATTGACCGGCAATAGTTCCAATTAGGAAAGGTTGACTTGGGTCCATCAGATAATTGTTCAGATGTGTTATTTTCTCCCACAGCTGTATGCAATAGCATACGACATCCAGTGACAAAGGAGATCCTCTTTGAATTCATTGAAAAGTGTACAGCAGCAGCTCCAGGACAGACACGTAAACATCAGCTGGATCCTGACACTGAACTCATGCCACCACCACCTCCTAAAAGACCACGACCATAACCTGCCACTGGAGACCAAGACAATAGCATGTTTACAGTTCTACAAGGCTATGTGTGTGGATTAAAAACTTTTGCAAAGAGTTCTTGTAAACATCCTGTAAATACTTAAGTGCATTTTTTTTGGAATGCCACATCATGGACTCAGATTTGTTTCGTATTTGACAAGTTGAACATTGCTTTGCGGAATTCGAAAACAGATTTAATCCCAAGGGTTAGATGAGAAAAGTGTGGAATCAGGGGAAAGCCACCTTGTTTGATAGGTACCTTTCAAATCTAATGTTTTATACTAGCGATCTGGAACTGTGAAGCCATGACAAAGCTGTCCTTTTTACAAGTGCTGTTTCGAAGAGTGTGGTGTTCCCTTTAATTAACCAATTAAGATTTGTTGCTTTATTTCATTTAGCTTATTTCTCCTGTGTTTCTTAGGTTCATTTAAAAAAAAAGAAAGCAGCATACGTTTATGCATTGTACTCTTTAAAATAAAAGTTTATCAGGTTTCACTATTTTTTTTAAAACAACCTTTTTATATTAAAGAAGTTACATGAGTCACATGTGAATGTCCTATTGGATGTGCGTTGGGTGGTGTGTTTTAGTTTGGACAAACATCCATCTGTTGAATCTGTTTTAATCTTCCATTTTGGGTCTTGTGCCCTGGTAGACACAAACACGTCCTGACATGAAAAGCAAAGTTTAATTTTCTGTATAAATAATTGTAAATGGATGATGTCAAAAGATGTGCATCGTGTTGATGTACAAGAAGATTAACATGTTAATGACATTGCATTAGTTCCATGGGGAAAAAATGGCAGGAGCAATTCCAGACGATATGTTGGGTGATATATAAAAGAGACATGTAGCCCTTCATCCCAGGGAGAGCAGCCTGTGACAAAATTAATAGAAAAGGAAATACTTTTATTGGTGAAAGTAGGATTATGGAGGCCCAAACATTCAATTCAATTCAATTCAGATGTTCTGTCTTCAAAGCAAAAGCCAGGTTAGGTGACTGGCAATAGTATTCTTGTCCAGTGATTTATTTTTGTTGTTTAAAAAGATGAATCAAGTAACCACACCGGGTGTAGCTGGGGTACAGCAATAGTTAGTTGTTCTGCCACTCCTGAGAAACTGCATTTTATGGACACTGGGGGTTTAATTATGTGCTTAAAATGTAGGAACAAATGTAATGATAAACATTTTCACAATTTAACTATAAGATTAACTAACTAGTATTTTGACTGTTTATACTTATTGATATGTATACATTACAACCATTTAGCTGGCCTCTATTTTATTTGCTATGTAATGGTAACCAAATGATGTTTATGTAAGGGAATATTCAATGTTCATACTCCTAAAAGTTTCAATATTTTTCCTGGTTTTTATACATGAAAATGCAGTTTGTGCTTTGTTCGGTAGCCATTTTGGAGTCTTATCTATTAAAATGTTATCGTTATCTTTCCAGGTGTTGAAATGATAAACTATGTTGATTCTTTTTATGTAGTTAAAACTTGACCTCCACAAAAATATTGTTTCAGTGTTATACATTTTCCTGTTCATCTGTAGAAAAGAGAGACCACGTAGGCAAATATGCGCAGTAGTTTCCCACCAGTCTTATAAGTAGATCTGAAAAGCTGCTTGTGCAATCACACTGTACCAAGGATAAAATGTGGGTTTCTAACTGGATAAAACTGTTTTGCCCCATATTCAAAACTATCTCATGCAGTTATATCATAACATGATTTGATTTGAAAGATATCTAGCACCGTTTGGGTGCTTATGGTAATTGCAACCTTTAAGTTATGTTGCAAATAACACTGGTAAATGTTAAATATATATTAATAGTATTTTCCCGTCCTTCACTATTCTAGCATGATGTAACATAACAAGCTAGTTATTACTGGCCTGTCACCAGTGTTTTTTCCTTTCATAGATTTTGCACATTACTTGTATGTCCTCATTCAAATTATTAATGCCTCTATTGCATTAATGAGAAGCGATTGCATCTTGTTTGTGCAGGTGCAGATTGTCTTTTAAATTTTCCCTCTGCCTTGCTGTGGCGGTTGGGGAGGGGAAGGGACAGAATAGATATTTCTGATTTTCCTCACGGAGGGTGAAATTCTCAACTTAGCTGAAATTATAAAAGAACAATATAAAAGAAGCTATTGCAAAGAACTGACAAAGCACAATTTCAGTTGGAGTAGCCTGGCTTAATAAGCGCAAGAAACAAAGGGCTTCCATTTGTCTAAGACTGAAGTTGTGAGCACAAAAGTTACCTGTAGTGTGAAAACCTAGGCTTCAGTGGGTTCTTTTTAAATGCATAGAATGTGGAGTCATCTGTAGTGTTGTGCATTAAATAATGCAGAAAGTTTGCATTGAGTGACATTCCAAGAAAAAAAATTATTACGGTACATTCCACTGCAAAACATGTTTTAAATATTTTAATGAAGTCAGTGATTTAAAATAATGGAAGTTTACTTCTGTTAGTGTGTGGTTTAGACCTAATTTTCTCTGACACTCAACCACACTGCCAGCTGCAAGGCATTCTGCACCTACAACTACAGCCTTCTATCTAAGACTCAAAGTAGAGGTTGCTTACACATCACCCACCCTCACTGGCCATTAGGGGTTGCTTACATCACCAACCCTTGCTGGCTATTCTCCCCTTTGCCTTGGATTCAACAGCCTCACTTTACAGTGAATCCATGGGAAGAAACTGGTGCCTGTATGCACTTTTCCATGCAGGAAAACCTAAGCATATGGAACAGTTTCCTTTCACCACCTTGGTGCAATTAGAGCCAAGGAAGAAAGCAAAGACAGCATTGCAATGAGAGCTCCCTCTGCAATAGCCCTTTATGGTTTGATATTGTGATATACTACAGTACTGCCATACAAAACAAGTATTCTTGTACTATGAAAAAAGCTGCATTTTAAGAAAGTGCCTTATATTGAATAAGCACCTGAAGCACAGAGGAGGCAACCTCAAACTTTTTGATGCTTAAAACTAGTACTTGTCTGAAGTTTTTGGCCCAGAGTTCCCCCCCCCCCCCGATTTTGGGTGGTTTGGGGAAGCCTCTGAAGATTAATCCAATCTCCAGGGGCCAGGCAAATTGAAAGAAATGTTGTCCTTACCTTTAAATATGAGGTGGCTGAGGGTTTGCCTCTTTTTTTCGTTTCTTTTTTTAATAAGAAGAAAGCCTTGCTACCGTTTCAAGGGATAGTGTAGCTACTTTCAGCTGAAGCAAAGCCACCTTCGTAGCTACAATGGGGGCAACTATCCTCCCCCCCGCCACACAAGAATGACACTATATCATGACATAGCATTGTTCCCACTTGAAGTAGCAGAAAAGCGTTAAAAAGAGAGATTGTAGAAAAACTCTTGATCACCTTGTATCTAAAAAAACAAAACATCTTTGAATTCACCTGCCCTCCAGAGTCAATGAATACGTCCCCCTTCAAAAACAAGTGATTATGGTGGAGGGCTAGTAAGTTTTCACTGGAGCATTTGCAACACACACAAATGGTTGACTTTATGCTGTGTTTCATCCTTGGTCGTTTTAAAGCAAAACTGCCTCTAAAACAAAGCTATCTCTTAATTTATTCCAGTCATTTTCAAGCATGCTGATTTGTGTGCATGTAGATCATAAGTCTAGAAAAACTGAATAGCAAGTAATATGGTGAAATAATTCCATTCTCTGCTAGGATAATGGTGGAAATCATAGCAGTTTAAATAGATAAAATGAACCAAGCCAATCTATAGCCACAGACTATATCCCAAAAAGGAATTTGCATCGGCAGAGCTCATTTTCAAAGAAGAAAAGAGACTGAAGAGAACTGACAGATTCCAGCTGATAAAATTGCCTCCAGGCAGACAAAATGAGGAATGAATTAAGTTGCCTGCTTAAAGAAAAATATTTAAAATGGGTCCATTCTTAGTAATGACCAGTCATCAGTGTTTTATACAGAGACTGACAAAGGAGCAATGAAACATTTCAAAGAACATTTCAGTTAAACTGTGACTGCTGGAGAGAATTTATTTATTTATTTATTTAGCCATCTTGAGAAATCCTATAGAACAGTAGCTGGCTGGGGCATGCTGGGAGTTGTAGGCCAAAAACATCTGGGACCCAAGGTTGGAGAACACTGCTATAGAAGATAGGAAGGGCCAGATCCATCTTGAGAGGAACTTTGAAATTGAAGAAAGGAAGAGGAGAGTCTCAGGACACATCTCGCGAGGTACATCTCTCCGCATCACAAGATTTATTTGAACATTTTAAAGAGAGCTCCTAGCTTAGCCACCTATAGGTTTTTCACACGGGTTGTGTCTCTTATGCTCAAAAGTAAGCCCCACATATGACCTTTGTTGTGCTTACATATTTGCATTGGTCATGGCCAGTCATCCTGATGGTAGCTATGTTAAAAGGTGAATAATCTAGTTGGAATTTGGCTATAGTTCCTAAGGATACTTTCAAAAATAAATTGCCTGTAAGTCGTAAGCACTAGAGAGAGAAAGAATGAAAGACACCACAATTAAAAATATCAGGAACAGTAGGAAAACAATGAGTAATGCAGAATTTTCCAGGATATCTTAGCTTCTGGGTGAGGTCCAGAGGCATTCTGGGGAAGTGAAGATAGTGAGCAGCTTCAGGCTCACTCAGCACTTTGCTGTGGAGCACCATCAATCCTGCCTCCCTAGTAAGAAAGAAAAGTAATACTGATCCGCCCCATCATGGCAGGGGGTGATGCCACGGTTTGCCAGAGCATCTGTATTGGCAAAACAAAAACAAACAAAAATACCTTGCCACTGCCATTTTCATATTAGAAAATACATGCATATTCAAGTACAGATCTAGATATACAAAAATGTAACATGGAAAAGTGGGGCTCTCTGCTTTGGTAGGCTGGCTTTTTGGGCCTGCACAGGCGACAGCAAGTGAGAGAATGGGGTGGGCAGATTCTGGCATGACTGGCATCAAGCTCCACTGTCTGGCTGTGCCACTTCCATGTGACTCCCGTGGTTTGATCAGCCCAGGTTGGTTGGCTCAGAAGGCAGGACTAGGTCCAGACCTGAGTGGGAACTCCTTCCCTCTAGTCTGCTCTTCTGTACTGGGGTCTGGCCAAGACACCAGACACTTCCCCCCCCCATGTTAAAACGTGACATGGGGACCCTTCCATAGTTATTCAAAAACATTGTGAATGACACATTGTGACAGTAATTGTGTCTGATCCAACAGAATGTGATCAGGAACATGTAAACCAGAGCTGAAAACTTCAACACATTGGATGGCATCAGTTCTTCAGTGCAAACAAGAAGTACGGTAATTAGCATTGATTTCAAAGATTACAACATGAGCTACAAAAAACTATCAGATATTGAGGTCTGCTACTTTGAGGATGTGATGCATGCAAAAGCAGGATAAAAATGTAATTATAGTAAATACAGGTGGACAGATGTGGGAAAGGAGATAAATAGTGGAGGTCAGGAATAGAAGCAAACACATCAATAATTTGTCGTACAAACAGACATGATAAGAAATTTACAATTTACATAGAAAATTAGGGAATACTGAGTGTAGTTAGGACATTTTATTTAAAGCTGGTAATATATTATTCCTGGCGTTTAGATAGTTATTTAGGATTAGATGGGCAAAGCCAGAAATCCTGATGGCTTGGAAATAAGCAAGTTTTAATAACCTGTTTTAAGGTTACTGTATAGATACAAAATAAATTTGTGTTTATAGAAAAGCACTTCTGAAACAGCATATTTAGATTTATTTATGGAACAGGGTTATTTTTTCCAGGCCTTGGGGAAAATACTGTGAGATTTCCTTTTTAAATATGGAGAGTCTAGAAAGGAAAGGCAATTATAGAGCTGGGGGAACTTAAAACATTCTCTGCCTCACATGACATATTCTGTAATGGGAAATGTAAAAGAGCATTCTCCATAAGATATTATCTTCAGGAAAATTCAAGATGTATAATAGTCCCTGGATACTTATTTGTTTTATCTGTGTCTTGAGTGGACAATTCTATGGCATTTGAAATTATATCAGACCATCCTAACACAACCTGGAAAAGGGGGGAGGGGGGAATGCAGAGAAGTAGAAAATATTAAATAGTATGTGTCAATATAGAAAGCAACAGTGTGAAATGAAGAGTTGTCTGGATAATTGTTGAGAACAACAAATCACTGGAATATCTGTGGGCTATATGAGAGAAATTTTGAAGCACACAGATTCCAAAGTCAAGTACCTTTGGGGAAATGATGACCTGGGGAAATGGTAACATTGCTTCAATTACTTACGTTGTCATTCCCAAGGAGGTTTTGGAAACCATCTTTTTTATTGCAGTACTACAGAATATGATGGGTAGGTTTGCACATACAGTAATACCTTGGATTGCAAGTAACTTGGTTTGAGAGCGTTTTGCAAGACAAGCACATTTTTAAATATTTAATTTTTTTTTACTTGATATACAAGCGACGTCTTGCAATACAAGTACTGTAGTACAGCTTAAATTAAAAATCTCTGTACAAATTTTTTTGGGGGGATTTCGTTTTGATATAAGAGTGTTTTGGATTACAAGCACGTTTCCGGAACGAATTATGCTCTCAATCCAAGGCATGTAGATTTTTTAGATCCTGCCTAAACAAGATGGCTACTTGGGTTCTTCTGGAGATACTAAAAAGTACAATTAAGTGCCACACGGACACAATCTCTGGGAGATATCTCTTTTCTGCTTATTTTGTAATAGGAAATGTCCAGACAGCATTCACCATAAGGTATTTATCTTCAGAAAAATTCCAACAGAATGTGATCAGCTCAATTGTTTACTGGTAGTTAGGACACAGGGATAATTCCCCTGGGACAGGCAACAGGAGTTCTACAAATATTTATTATTAGTTGTTACACTTTCTCCCAACCTTAATCCAAGGCAGTCAGGGGAGTGCCCTGATCCCCCTCCTCTTAACCTCACAACAACCCTCTGAGAGAGGTTAGGCTGAAAGAGCGTGACTGAACTTCATCGGTACGGGCAGGGGTGCAGGCTGGAAGAAGCATTGGACACAAATATCCCCATTTGTAACCTAGTGTTCTGGCCACTCCACCACACCAGCTCACTTAAAAGATTACAGGAAACATCCAGCACATTACCAGCCAATTAGGGTAAAAACAGATGTGACTTTAAGTACATTTTTTAACAGTGCTTGCAACTGGCCTGTCTTGTCATTTACAAAAAAGCAGTCTGGGCGGTGGGGGTGTGTGTGGAATCCAGATTGAGACTGTGGCACATGGGTGGGGTTTAACTCTTTGCCTCGTGCCATTTTCCAACACATTCCTCCCAGCGACTATTCACCCTGTTTAAAACAAATGAAAAAGAATCGGGCAAACTGGTAATCGGTGGCAAATTTCCAACAGAAAAATGATGCAGGGTGGTGGTGGTGAATACCTTCCCTTGTGCCAGAGCCCCAATCTGGATTGTTTCCTCCACCACTGGGGTTTTTTTTGTAAATGAGGAGCTGCGGCAAGTTGCAAGCACATGATAAAGTCACATCTAGTTAACCCTAACACTGAATATTGTATATTAACTCTGTTTGAAATGTGTTTTGTTAAAAAATATTGTTACTGATAGAACAACAGCCTGGTGGACACTGATAAATTTGTCATAATCCTATGTTATACACAGTGCTTTTCCACATTTTGTTGTGTTACAACCTGGAATTGAAATGGATTCAATTGGAACTGTTACCACTTGATGTACACAAGATACTCAACACTGTGAAGGTGCAAAATATTTTTATTGTGGCACAAAGGTTAAGTGAACAAGAACAAACTATATCTCACACTGCTATAAGCTCCATCTGGAATGGCAGCATAGAGGAACTGTATTTCCTTCCTATAAAAAGGTTTTGATGTAAGGGCCAAGAAAGATGAGCTATTAACTATGCAATCCTATGCATGTTTACTCACAAGTAAGTCCAATCGTGTTCAGTGGGGCTTACTCCCAGGTAATGATGCACAGGAATGCAGCCTTAAGGCGCCTTTTCTCTTTCCTACTGGAAATTCTTAAGAACATATGAAGAGTCCTGCTGGGACAGATCAAAGGTCTTTCAAGTCAAGCATCCTGTTTCCCACAGCAGCCAACCAGCTGCCTCCGGGCAGGACATGTGGGCAATAGTCCTCTCCTGCTGCTGTCCTCAGTGACTGGTATTCAGAGGCATGACACCTCTGTTCTTGGAGTAGTCATGGCTAGTAGCCACCGATAGCTTTATCCACCACAAGTTTCTCAATTCCCCCTTTAAAGTCTTCTATGTTGGTGGCCATCACCACATCTTGTGGTAGTGAATTCCATCGTTTAACTATGCACTGTGTGAAGAAGTGCTTCTTTTTGTCTGTCCTGAATCTCCCACCATTCAGCTTCACTGGATGACCCTGGGTTCTAGAACTATGAGAGGAGAAGAAGACATGCTCTCTATCCTCTTCCTCTATACATAGTTTTGTATGCCTCTATGCATTGTGTCATATGCAGATGACACCCAGCTCTATCTCTCCTTTTCATTTAATCCAGGTGAGGCAGTGGCTGTTCTGAATCTGTGCCTGGGCACGGTAATGGACTGGATGAGGGCTAATAAACTGAGACTCAATCCAGATAAGACGGATGTACTGTTAGTGAGTGGTTCGTCTGCCTGGCTAAGTGATATTCAAACAGTTCTGGATGGGGTTGCACTCCCCCTGAAGGATCAGGTTCGTAGTGCTCTTGGATCCCCAACTGTCACTCGAGGCACAGGTCAACTCGGTGGCACGGAGCACCTTTTATCAGCTTAGGCTGATATACCAACTACGTCCTTATTTGGACAGAGATAGCCTAGCTACAGTTATCCATGCTCTGGTAACCTCTCGTTTGGATTACTGCAATGTGTTATACGTGGGGCTGCCTTTGAAAATGGTCCGGAAACTTCAGCTCGCCCAAAATAGGGCAGCAAGATTATTAACCGGGACTGGCCGACGAGAACATATTATGCCAGTGCTTTTTCATCTGCACTGGCTGCCAGTCTGTTTCCGGGCCCGATTCAAAGTGCTGGTACTAACATTTGAAGCCCTAAACGGCTTGGGGGCAGGGTATCTGAAGGATAGTCCTTATGCGAGGAAGTGGCAAGCTTTCTCCAGCTTTGTGTCGGCTTCGGGTAAAGACCCTGTAACATGCTCGGTATCCACTGTCCTCGATTTTTTGCACTCATTGATGGGCCGTGGACTGAAATTAGACCATATAAGACCATATGTTCCTGCCCGGACACTAAAATCTGCATCAGCGGTCCTTCTCCGAGAGCCCCTGCCAAAGGAAGTGAGGCAGGTGGCTACCAGGAGGAGGGCCTTTTCTGCTGTGGCACCCCGGTTATGGAATGAGCTCCCCAAAGAGGTTCGCCTGGCGCCTACTTTGTATTCTTTCCGGCGCCAGGTGAAGACCTTTTTGTTCTCCCAGGCATTTTAATCATTTTAATCATTTTAATCTTGTAGTTGTTTTTAATTCCATTATTGTAACTGCTTCTGCTAGCTCTGCTGTTTGTTTTTAATCTGTGGTTTTAAATTTTATATTTTATATTGTATTTTATGATTTTAACTGTTGTAAACCGCCCAGAGAGCTTCGGCTATTGGGCGGTATAAAAATGTATTGAATAAATAAATAAATGCCTCTATCATGTACCATTTTTTTCTAAACTAAAAGGCCCCAAATGTTGTAACTTTTCCACGCAGGGGAGCTGCTCCAGCCACCGGTCATTTTGGTTGCCCTTTTCTTTACCTTCTCCACTCTACAATATTCTCTTTGAGGTCTTCCTATTATTCTAGCTGGCCCTATCTTTCAGGTAGCAACATGAATATGCATTCTGATCCACAGTGATTAAAGGGTAATTTGAAGGGAGCTAATGTGAGGAATACAGAATTGCTTGCTGGAAATCTGAGCCACGGGGAGGGGGGGGGGCAAAGTTAAACAACCTTGTCTCAGTAGCTGCAAATTCGTGCTGTAGAGTTAGGGTAGTGTGAGAAACGTGTGCTAAGCTAATAGACAAAAAGCAAAACGACAAGTCTGTTTCTTTTAAACACAGAAGTTTACTAAAACTAAAACTTGCAAAAACATAAACAAAACATACACAGAGTGCTATAATACAAAAGTGAAAGAGAACTATATGTCAGACAAAAACAAATACAGTCTAAATACACAAAACTATCTCTTTACTTACAAAATGCTCTATCATCAATAATCACTAATCTAATTAAACTCTTTTTCTCCTAACAAAAACACAAAAACTTTACACACCTTTTATACACTACTATACAATCACATACTAATATAAAATAATGCTAGCTGCATCAAAGCATGATGTCACCCCAGCTAAACACATTCTAGCATAACTTTTACTCTAAACCTCTTAGTCACAAAAAACTGTACATTTACCACACTGAGCCAAAGGTGACACTTTGCTCAGGCATGACCTTAATCAAGTCTGCCAGTTCTTTTGCTTCCTTGCCCAAAAGCAAACCTAAATATGTAAACTCCATATTCCAACATTGCTGTTTTTCCTCTGCCTTGTTCATCACATCTTAATGGCTGACCCTGTTAAATACCTTGCATGGCAAGCAAACCATTCACAGGAAGCAGCATTTCTGGGATTTGAATTAATAAAAAAATGACCATAGCTCCAAAACCATTGGATTGATAGACATGTAAACAACAACAACAACAACCCCAATTCAGAATTCTTCATTCAGGATCACCCTGGGTTTTGTACCTATGTAAAGAGGGCTGCTTGCCTTGCACTGAAAATTGTATTAGTTGCATTTCATGGCACAGAAAGCACAGAGAGTGTCCTGATTCCTGAGATATCCAAACGTGGTAATATCCAAACATTGAGGGTTTGATAAGGGTTAGACATCAAATTGACTTAAAATACATTCTCATGAATTATCTTACAAGTTGGCAAAGTTCAATGTGTGGGATATCTCTGAACAATTAGGGATATCCCTGAACGATTAGGGATATCCCCCACGTTTCCCTTATTTCCTTATTTCAACTGGTGTTTAAACGTGTAACTTTAATGTCATGATTTCCTGCCATGCTGGCCTTGCTTCCTTTCCCAGGGAATGAAATTTACTAATTTGTTGGCTTGGCAGTTAAACAACCGTATGTACTCTAGGCTTTTAACATAATTTTCTGGCTAATCTGCTTTCTACGGTGGCAAGATGGGTAGTAACTTTTTTTAGTTTTTTGTCTTTTAGTGCTCTTCTTGATTTATCTGCTACAAGTGTATAGGTCTGTAGACTGATGCTGTATGAAGCCTAGACCCAAGCAAAGGTGTTTACCAAGCCTGTAGATGCTGCTTCCCACTTCCCCTTCCCCAAAAGGCAAGAAAGGTTTCCTTGCGAAAGGCGATGGGAAGGTGGTGGAGATGACAGCGGGTGCTCCCATAGATATGCAGAAATTCTATTTCCCGGGCTGGGGCTACAAATCTCGGGATCCCTAGCAGGGAAAAGATGCTCTGCACATGTATGGGAGCACCCACCGCCACCACACCTCTTAGCTTCTCCAAGGTAACCTTTTTGGCCTAAGGGGAAAGAGGAGGAGGAAGAGGCAGAAGCAGTGGGCTTCTTTGAATGTTCAACTCAAACACTACAAAAGCCTCACCCCGGGAGATTCTGGAAGGACCCATTTCCTGTTTCCAAGTACAGAGTTAGATGACACTTCTAACTTACCGGTAATTCTCTGGTGGTTTTCTTTGGCTCTTGTGTATAATTAAAAACTTGTTCCTGGTTGTAATGGGCTAGGGCTTACACGCATGCAACTTAGGCCTCTGTGCATTGGCCCTGATTCAATATTACATCCAAAAAGTGAGTATCAGGATAGCTTGGTCAGGGAGCAGGGTGGCATGATCCTGCGCTCCCGCCAAGCATAGGCTCCATACCTTTGGAGCTTTGTGTGAACTTGTCATAACCAGCTCAAAGTGCCCTTCTGGGTTAATCCAATCATATGCTAGATAGTCAATATTTTTAGTTTCTGTTTAATTTTAACATGGGTGAGTTGTTTCACATCATTCAAGACTCTATTAATATTAATGTCTTGCTTAGCATACATTTAACATGATTGCACCGTAGAAATTTGCCATCTTCACAGCAAGGGAGAGCTTTCTGTTTCTTTAATTACCCGTGCATGATTCCTCACACTACGTTTTGGACAACTGTGTCAGCTGCTCTGAAGTGTAGGTGCTTAATCAATTATGCATTATAACTGCGCAAAAAGACTTAATTGCAAAGACCATCTGTGTTGTTTTGAAATTCTATAACTGCACAAACTAGTTTTTAAAAATCGTTTTAACTGAGTAAATTTTCCAGATTTTCAATTTCTTCTTTTAAAAAAATGTTAAGCAATGAACACAAGAAGAGCCATGCTGGATCACACTAAGGGTCCATCTAGTTCAGCATTCTGTTCATACAGCGGCTGACCAGCTGCCACTGGTTGGCCTCTAGTCGGAAATGGAATGAAGGTAATGAGGAGATATGTGATACATTACATTTTTCATGTCCTGATTGAGCATCATTTTATCTAGTACAAGTGGGACCTGCAACAATATGATGCAGTATATTCTCAGCTCCTGCATGGAATGCTCCTGTTCAGGATTCCTGCCAACTAGCCTTCCCTCCCTCTATAAGTTGTAAAGAGCTCAAACAGATGGTTCCACAGCCAAACATAGCCTCTGTCTGCATAGGCTCCAGGTCCCTAGAAGTGAGGAATCTTCTCAGAACTTGGTCAGACAAGCTCAGGGATATCATAGGATAGGATATCATAGGATCATAGAGTTGGAAGGGGCCTACAAGGCCATCGAGCCCAACCCCCTGCACAATGCAGGGAACTAGAGGAGGGGTCTCCCATCCAAGTAATAACCAGGCCTGACCCTGCTTAGCTTTCCACGCTCAGACAAGCTGAGCCAGCGTGAGCCACAGGCCTATACCTTGTTTCCAAAGCTGCTGAGCTTCCCTGGGCTAGCCCTGGACCCTAAAAACAACTATACCCCTTTGGGGGCATTTGCTTTGCTCTGTCTTAGATATGATTAGCGTCCAGGACTTAAACAACAAGTAGAGCTAAACTCAAGCACTTTCTGCACACGTGCAACATCTTATTTTACATTCCCAACTGTAGGCACACTTCTCAGAACAACGATGTTTGATTCATAATACCGTACATCCCAGTATTATGCACTGGGCAAATTCATATTCCAAACCAGGTAATTATGAATTTTGGCAACATCACTACTTGCTGGCAGGAAACTTCTAAGCACATGCAGTATTTATACAACTTAGGTGAAAACAGAATTTTCCGTGGGCTCTGCCCATGTCCTGACCCACTTGAGCTTTGCTGTGGGCCCTGCACATGGAGCAGAATTGTATTTTTTTTAGAGTTGCCAAACCTCATTTTTGGATGTATTCTTTAATTACATCAGCAGGGACAAAGCCAATAGTCCAGGGCAATCCATTCTGGGATATGGCCAATAGAACTGACTTTCCATTGTAGAATATGCACCAGAATCTTCTGCAAATCATAAGAGTTGCACAGCAGACACGCAGGACTTCCTTCACATACAGGTTGACTTGGGAAGGGCTTCCTAAAGGTAGAAAGTGTGAAAACCAAATGGCAGAATAAAGCCTCTTTGGGTCAGGAGTCAGGCTAGATGACAAAAGGTTCCTTCCAGCATTATGATTCTATGAAATAATGTCTCTGCTCTCACATTCATTTTGGTAATAGTTTGAATCCAACTTTCTAATAAGGGAGGAAGGACACCAAGGAAGTGGCAAGCGAAGCAGCCACACCCCTCAATGCTGCACAGTTTCTACAGTGTAGCACCAACCAAGTTCAGGCACTCCTCTTTCTGTTCCTGTAGTAAGAAGGATGGTATGTCTGATACAATTCCACAGGACTGCAGAGAAGTGGAAGAATGCAGTTTGGCCAAAAATTCCAGCTTTCTGGGGGCGGGGGAAGTTGAGCACTTATGCTTCAGCAATGTCTGCTGAAATTTCAGAAGGAAAATGATTTGCTGGATAAGGTTTCAATTCCAGTAGACTCAAGGAGCTGGGCCTTCGGGGCTGTCTCTGGCCATCTCCATAACTAGGATATGCAGAATCCATTTTCTAAACTGGTAAAAACTGCAAGTCAAATTATGAAAAATTAAAGACATCCTGCACATTTGATTAGTTTGTACAATTCATGCAGTCTGCAAATCCAGCTTTCCTTGGAGAAAGAAATTTGCTGCTGGCTAGCCCTTGGGGTCAAAAGCCAGGCATAACAATAGACCAAGGCTATGTTGTGATATGTATCACTTTACCAGCTGCAGCACATTGTTTACACATTGGAAGAGACAGAATGGCTCGGTAAACAGGTTTTGTTATGTCTTACTAGAATCCTTGTATTCTGGGCTGTGGGAACAATATGAGCTGGTCACATGGTTTGTATGTTCTGATGACGTGTTAACTTGTTTTCTGTCAGAGGCCATCTTAGGGAGAAGGTGGACTGCTTTCTCTGGTCTTGTTCTTCTTGCTTGACTTTGTTCCTGCAACAATGTAATGTCTTTGCTGAGGTGGAGTGAAGCTCAACTTACTCCACTGGATGTAATGCTTGCTATGCATTTATACTCTGCACATGGACTGTAACTAGGAAATGTATACTCTGTAGAACTTTACTTGCTAAGTAAATAAACAGGTAGAATTAGAACCTGTGGTGTTCCAGAGTGTTTCCTGACTCCATGGATTAATCTGCAATGGGGAAGCTGGAAGCAAGTCTGATTACAGAGGCAGGCTGGGCTGGCCAAACTGGTACCGACACTGCACGCTGCGCAGGGAGGTGAGATCTGGAAGATCTGTGTGTGGAATTTCAGGCGTCTGTTAGCACACAGATAGGATTATAAATCTCCCAACTCGCACAGCTCCTTCAGGCTATGCATGGCTATCCAGGTAATTAGTATTGGTTAATTAGAATGAGTAAATGAAAATCCCACTTTGATCTTTCACCTGTGTAAACATGATCTAAATTTGACTCACTCATAACAAAAAATGTAGTTCAGACAGTTCTGTGGAAAATAATATATTTGACCTAGTAAACTAGTACCATTACTTCAACTATTGGGGCCTTTTGGAAATGCAAGAAATCCGTGATGGATGTGATTATTGTGTGTGCTAGAACAGTTGATTAGATAACAATTTATCTATACTCCTATAAATATAAAATATATTCTATACTTCTCTCTTCATAGCGTAGTAAAATACCCTTTTCATATTTATTGGTTTTCAGATGATGATGATCAGTTTTTGTTGTGGTTGTGATTTGGCTCGACAAACCGTAATCCAAGATCCTCATGCGCACCACTGCTGTTTGCAAGGTTTACCTGTTAATGCAGAGGGGGTGGGCATGTCTGGATTAAGTTTCTCCCATCCTCAAACAGGCCCCTGCCCAAAATGTCCTCTGCCCATGCAGCCTTACACTGAAGGCAGGGAATGCTCCTTGGGGAGCAACACCCCCCCCCCATTCATTCTTTGGATGGAAATCCAAAAGAGCAAACCAGTTTCAGAAATCTGAATTGCCATATTGATCCTCCTGTCTTCAAATTTGTGAATCAAATAAATTATCTCTCTCGCACACAGACACACACAAAATCAAAATCAAACACATGACAATAAAATACCTATTAAATAGCATTAATGGGAGGGGGAGTAGAAGATGATGTCATTCAAGGAGAAGACAAATCCATGAGTTGTTTTTCTTTAAAGTCAATTTACACTTTGTTTTCTGCTCCACAGAAAATGTATTCCTTTAAAACACTGAATGCATTTCTTGTGCAGAGAAATCAATTCTTTGAGATCAATGGTAATTTTGCAGGCAGCTAGGACTTATTCATTCACATGAACGAGTGTACCCCTGCTGGTGTTCTGAAAAAAGAATCTGTGACAGAACAATATTAAAGATTGGAACTTAATCTGCAAGAAACAGAATCTTTAGCTTTTAGTTATCTGTTGATGCTCATTTATCTTTTATGTCTTTATTTAAATGTTTAATTTCTCCCTATTCCACAAGCTCAGGACAACAGACATCAATTTAAAAGTATATTTCTCCTGGTTATGAACCTCTCATTTCTCAACTATTATTTATTTATTTATTTATTTATTACATTGATACCCCGCCTTTTTTCCTGCAAGGAACCCAAGGTGGCTTACATAATCCTCCTCCTCCTCTCCATTTTATCCTCACAACAACCCTGTGAGGTAGGTTAGGCTGAGAGGCAGTGACTGGCCCAAAGTCACCCAGTGAGCTTCATGGCCGAGCAGGGACTAGAACCCGGATCTTCCTGAGTCCCAGTCAAACACTCTCACCACTACAATATGTTGCCTAGAAAAGCGATGCTGGCTCCAGGTTTCTGAGGACCCTTGGGCAAAACACCCTCAATGGACAACCTCTCTCAGTGAGTCTACTTTCTCACTGCCATTGTCACCAGCTCCTCCTCCTCCTCCTCCTCCTCCTCCTCCTCCTCCTCCTCCTCCTCGTCATTGCTACCACTTGCTGGTTGGACAGGCAGGGATCCAGTGATCCCTAGGCAGGGGCACAGTGACGGTGCAAGGCAGTTTGGTGCCCTAGGTAAGATCAGATATTTAGCGACCCCCCCTTCCCACTTGAGAGCGCTGTATTTTTTCTCCAAGGCGTTTCTGGCGCCCCCTTTAGCCCTGCACCCTAGGCAGCTGCCTAGTTGGCCTAATGGTAGCACCGGCCCTACAGGGGCATCTACAGCTCCTCACCTCCACTGGGGAACTCTTGTTATTATTATTACAGGCACACCTCGCTTTATTGCGCTTTGCTTTATTGCACTTTGCCGATATTGCGGTTTTTACAAATCGAAGTCAGCAGCCATCAACATCCAGGCAAGACCCTCCACCAGCAAAAAGATTACGACTCATTGAAGGCTCAGATGATGGTTAGCATTTTTTTTTAGAAATAAAGTATTTTTAAATTAAGGTATGTACATTGGGGTTTTTTTTAGACATAATGCTATTGCACACTTAATAGATTACAGTATAGAGTAAACATAACTTTTATATGCACTGGGAAACAAAAAAATTTGTGTGACTCACTTTATTGCAATATTTGCTTTATTGCGGTGGTCTGGAACTGAAGCCACAATATCTCCAAGGTATGCCTGTATTAATTTTAATTTTATTTCTATGCTGCCCAATAGCCTAAGCATTCTGGGCGGTTTACAACTATCAATAAAAAATACAATATAAAATATACGTACACAGTAAAAACATTATAAAAAATTTAAAAACCAAATTTAAAAATGACTCAAATAACTAAAACAAGTTAATACAACACAACCAGTAAAAAAGTTAAAATAACCACCCCACCATGCACTATTTAGAGTTGTTAAAAGCCTAAACATAGATGGCAGTCTTAACCTGGCGCTGAAAAGATAGTGGAGTTGCCACCAGGCGGGCCTCAGGGGGGAACTTGTTCCACAGTTGGGGGGCTACCACAGAAAAGGCCCTCCCCTTTGTTAGTGGGCCCCTGCTGGGGAACGGAGTGGGGTTAACCTTGCTGCAGTGAGAGAGCCTCTCTCTCCCCTCCACAATTTCTAGGGTGTCCAGCACCTCAGAAGAGAGGGAAAAAGTAAGCCATTGTGAAGCTTAATTCAAAATACGCTTCTATCTAACCACATTACTTGCAATACTCTGTCGTTTCAAGCAATCCTTCCTGTTCTGCTAAGGCTGGCAGTTTTGCACCTTTAATCTCTGGTCTTGAAAAAAGGACCGGTTGGCAGTCCTTCACAGTTCCCCTCTCCTTTGTAGGTTGTGTGTTTCTCTCTTTCTCATGCTCTCTCACAGCCTATTCCTACAGTAAGATGGCCCTGTCGTTTCCCACTATACAGGGGTGGAAAAAGCCACAGCATGGCTAGTGCAATTACAGTGCTGAGGGGAGGGGGGAAGGTTCATGAACCTGTGAAGTGGGTAGTCAGAGAGGGCTAAAGTCCCCCTAAGATTAGCAGGAGGACCTCCTCCCGCCCAAGGATGAGCAGGCAAAGAAGACTGCTGTTGTTGTCAAGGTTGACTGATGTTCTATAAGTGTTTTATAACGTTTACTTTGATCAATTACTTAGTTTTCTTTCTTTAAGTGAACATACAATGGTGATAAATCATTTGAACAATATTGAATCTGATAGTTTCATTTATCTGATAGATCATTTAATTTGCCCATTGAATAAGCCGATGTAAAAATGCACCTGGAAACCAGGCAACTTTCATTGTGTCCTAACTACCTTAAAGGCCCCCTCACACCTTAAAAAAACTTTTGGGGTCTCTGGAGAGGTCTCATCTGTCAGGAAAAGGACCTTGGGTTGTATACAGTGGAGGGAAATTAGATACAACCCATTATCTCGAAGGGTCCTCACAACTTTGAGGCCTAGTCCATATAGTATAGTGGCATTTTGAAGCTACTTTAGAACATGCACACACACACACACATACACCTTGATTTGGATCAAAGGAGATTTTTGTGGTGACCCTAGTCTATATTTTCATAAGCTCTAAAATTTCCCATTGCTGCTGGCTTCTTATCTGTCAAAAGCACACACATCTTCACTCCAAATTGGCTTGAAAGTGACTAAAATATTCAATTGCAAAGGCCTCCAAGTATAAGCAGGCTAGTGTTACAGCATGGCTGATCTGAATAAATGTTTGCCAATAACATTATTAATTTTCTAAACTTGCTGGAAATGAAAGAGAATACCAGACTAAGTTCAATGTGATTAAATTTTGCGGCTTTGATGTTTCTTAAACAAATCTTTGACAGAAGGTAATTTTTCAGTCTTGCCTGGGTGTCCTGTATAATTTAATATCTTGACAACTTCACTGGGCTGTGAATATCAATGATATTCAGTTGGCCGTATATTTTCACTATTGTGTTAGTCTCTTTAGGAACAAAAAACCCTAACCACCTCCAAAGCAATAATCCATCTCTCACTGTACTCTGAGCTGCTGGTTAACCAGGCTTTCCGTCTCTTTTTCTGCCACCAATTTCTATTCATATTCACATTTATATTCTGTTCTTTTGACACACTTGAAAAGCTCTTAATTCAGAAGCGGATTCTCCCAACGAATGTCCCCATGCATAAGATCTCCAGGATTTACATTTGCCATTGATTTAGCCTGCATTTGTAAGTTGGTGTTTGCGGATGAGACGGGAAGCCAGTCTCTGGGTGATGAGAAATATTTTGCTTGTGTTTGTATAGACAGCTAGCAATAACCTTTGAGAGCCCGTGGAGTGAATCAAGTTCTGTTAAAGCAGATTTCTGACACCTCTTCTATTGGGGTCGGGGGCAGTCCTAAAATGTTGTGGGATGAAGATCAAAAGTGAATGTTCTTTTCATGTTTTCGGCTGCACAGTACCCTACAAGCATTCATCCTCCACAAGCCCCACTGAAATGTATGGAAGCTGCATGAGCTGTGTTCTTGTACAGCTCCCAATCATGATGCCAATGCATGAGGCCGTGCAAGAGAATTGACTGTTGGGGAAGAAAGCCCTCTCCTTCCAAGGAAGTTACTTTTGGTTCAAGGAGGACATCTCTTTCAAACCTTTAGTGCCCAGACATCACACATTGCCTTTCTTTTATTGGACTAGATGTAGAAAGTTCTGAAGGAAGACAGAATGCTGATACTAAGCCTCGGACACCCCCATCCGCAGAGAAGATGCAAGCTGGCATCCACCCAGGGCCGGCGCTACCGCTAGGCAGACCCAGGCGACTGCCTAGGGCGCGTGGCGGAAGAGGGCGCAGTTTCTGCGCCCCTTCCTCGCCTACGGCGCGCTCCTGCTCTGCCTGCCGCTGCCGCCGCCGCCGCCGCTGCACCTCCCTCCGGAGCCAGAGGGACGGAGGGAGTGCTGCAGGAGCCGCCACCCACCCCCTCGCTCCCTAGGGGCGAACCTGAGCGCTTGCGTCGTCGTCGTCGTCTTCCCCCCCGTAGAGAGCGCGCGCGTGCAATGAGCGAGCCTCGGGAGAAGAAGAAGCCTGCGGCTTCGCCCCAAGGCGGCTGCCGGTGCGCCGGAGGCGCGGGCAGGGCCCCTGTCATCCTCTCGCTGCTCTTCTCGCTCCTCTCGGTGGGCGCCTGCTTTTTGCTCAGCGCCAAGACCTCCAAGCTTCAGGGCCGGCTGGTGGCCCTTGCGGAGGAGTTGGTAGGTGGTGGTGGCGGCGGCGGCGGCAGCGCGCGGGGGGGGCGTTGCAGAGCAGGGCTGCTTTGCTCCGGAGCCCCCCCCACGGCACGAGGGGGGGCGCTAAATATAATTCGGCCTAGGGCGCCAAACAGCCCTGCACCGTTCCTGCATCCACCCCATCAATGCCCCCACTCCATCAGCTTCAGGGGTACGGACAGCAAAAGCCAACCTTGCTCTTGGAAGGCCCCAGGCATCTCTACGGGCAGGGGGTTGACTGCTCTTATACACAAAGGAGAGCCCACACAGCACCCATATGGCTCCATGAGTAGACCCCCACCCCTGCAAACAGCACACACAACCCTCTTTGGGACAAGGGTTCAAGACCCATCCATGGAGGAACATACTCTTCTGTCAAGCGACCAAAACGAGGGGCCTGGAGGCCCTGGACACACAGCAAAGGCAGCCACAGACAGACACTGGTGGCAGCTGCCACAGCAGCCGCAACTCCCAACGGCTCACTGTAAAGGATTTGAGCCCCACCAGGGGGAGGGCAGGGAATGCCCCTACTTACGTTTTGCATGCATGGCAAAATAAATAAACAGCCATCTCAGTGTGGGAGCTCACAGGATTAGAATCCACACTAACAGCAGCACCGAGCAATTCCCAAACAATTCAGCTACAGCAGTTCCCTAACCATATCCTATGTTCTGTCCCAGTGACATGGGCAGGTGGTCGTTGATGTGCCAGTGACTTTAAAAAATAAATAAATCCCTCCTATTATTTCTTGCATTAGGTCTGGGGCTGGTGTAAAGTTATGCCATCGGGAAGGGCGTGGCTATGGACCGAAGGGCTGTAGGATGTCATGTAAGTGTGCTCCTCCGGTGTGCTGCCCAGTGTCCCGCCCACAGTTCTGCCCCATTTTATCCATTCCACTAGCGTAACTTTGCTGGTGGAACATCTGGTGGAATGTTCCACTGGTGTATCAGTAGTGTTTCCCTTGTATATCTGTGGTGTATCTCAGTTCTACTAGTGCAGCAGGGCTTCTGCCCAATCCAAAAGCCAGCAGATCTCAAGTATAGGCTTAAAAAAAAAAAAAAAAAACAACTTTAAAAAATAGCTCATGTAAAACAGAATTGTGCCTCTGTGTTCCTTGCAGATATATTTTTTTAAAGATGTGTCTCAATCCTTGGTGACATCAGTGTTGGGTAATTTCCCCCCCCAAATTGTAGTGAGATGTTTGTGTCCTTTTCTCTCTCTCTCTTTAATTCTTCAGTGGGAAGAAAATGATGTGAATAATTACCTGTGGATCAGCTAACTATTGTGCTGCAAGAGGAAATGTTGGATATATGGCTCATAAATGTAATAAAAGAGTTTGATTTATTAATTTTTCTAAGCTGTATAACATCTGACATTGTGGCTTCCTGTGATAACAGGCGGGTTTTGATAGATGTGAAATCCTTTTTTTCTGGCTCGGTGTGGTCTCTAATTAAATGATTCGCTAGGGCTCAATAGGCTCAGATGCCTTTTTAGCTCTTCCAGGTTTTTTTTTTAATGTATCCTCTGGAAAAACCTCTGGAAAAAAAGTTTGATTTTGTGTCCATATGCTCTAATGGCTCTTTGACTGATTCATGTCTGTTAACGCCAGTGCAAAGAAATATCACTGTTTGGACCCATTTTTGCCATGATTTGGTTCTTGAAAGCGTAAAAAACGCTGAGTTTTAAGAGAGCCATTAGCTCAAGCTGCTCTTTCTCAAATAGCACATACTGCAAGCAATTCTCTGAGCTGTTCACTCCAAAAACTGTTCACTCCTTTGTTCTTCTAACCAGGTCTCTTTTTGGGAGAGGAGGATTTTAAAGTATGTACAAGATCAAAACCTGCCTAAATGCAGCAGTCCCAGGCCTTGCATGAAAGCTACTGGAGCAGGGGAAACTTCTGAACAGAAGGCAGATTGGGAGTTAATATGGAGGCCGAACATCTGCTTTCAACTGCAAGGCTTTTGTACGTATGGAGAACATATTGCCCATTAGCTTTCCTGAGAAAAGCTTGCTAACCCCTTATGAAGAAGGAATTACAGCCGCAGGGTGGTACTGCATATCTGATGAACTGGAAAGAGAGAGAGAGAGAAGGTTCACTGAAGAGTTAGACAGCCAGAGTTGATAAGTGTGTGTGTGTGTGTGTGTGTGTGTCCCCCTACGTGCTTTGAACAAATAGGTTTACTGACTTTGCTTTCTGGAGGGTTTGATGATGCAGCTTCAGGCTTTGAAATCTGGTGCTGGGAGAATACAAACAGTTCATACAGAACTCAGCTCCATCACTTAGACCCTTGATCAGATTCTAATTGGTTGAGGTGACTACTATTTGACCTTTTGTAGAGAAAAGAAGCTGCTCAGATTTTCTTACTTTATCATAATAAACCAAGGGCCACCTCGTAATTCCCTTGGCCGTGTTCTTCCTCGTCCACATCTGACAAATCAATAGGTTCGTGCTTATCTCGTTGCAACATCCCCAGGTTTTCGGGGCTTGTGCAGCTCATCAGCAATATCTGATGTCGCAGGAGAGAATGCTCAGCCGCAAAAGTATGTTCTCAGTCTGAAATTAAAGCTCAATTTAGTTTAATTGTCCTTGATTTTATCAAGCGCATCAAATGACTCATCCCATATGCAAAAATAAATACAGAGGAAAAACAACTCAGAAATGCCTCGTTCTGAAGAATAAACTAAACTATAAAGTCTTGCCATTCGTCCTGGGTTATTTTGGTTGCTCTCAAAACCAGTCATATGACAGCTGTTTGGGGGGACTCCTGAATTCACTGCCACTTGGCATGAAAAAGATCAGTTGTAAGATAGACCCCAATCTATTGTGGCGTAGTGTGGTGAGAGCCAGCGTGGCGTAGTGGTGAGAGTGTTGGACTGGGACTCGGGAGATCTGGGTTCTAGTCCCCACTCGGCCATGAAACTCACTGGGTGACTTTGGTCCAGTCACTGACTCTCAGCCTTACCTACCTCACAGGGTTGTTGTGAGGATAAAACGGAGAGGAGGAGGAGGATTATGTAAGCCGCCTTGGGTTCCTTGCAGGAAAAAAGGTGGGGTATAAATGTAATAAATACATAAATAAATAAATAAATCTTACAACCATAGAGTCATAGAGATGGAAGGCAACTGGAAAATCATCTAGACCAGCCCCCATGCTCACAACAATATTGTAATTCTCGCCTTAGTTGACCGGTGAATCCTCCTCCAGAAAGAAACAGCAATTCTGCCTTTTGCATTCCTATTCTAATTGCACTGATATGTTTTCTTTTGCTAGAATCTCAGTATTCTACCTAGATTTTCAAATTCCATGGGGGCAGGGATGAGCCCTTCATTATAGGTCTGAAAAGTGTGTGTGTGTGTGTGTGTGTGTGTATGTATGTGTGTGTTGATCTACTGCTGGCATATACTGTGAGTTTGAATTCCCGAGGCCAGTGGTCTCCAAACTTCGTGGGCCTGTGGGCACATTAGGAATTTTGAAAAAGTGCCCAGGGCACCACCACAAATTGGTTGCTGTACTGGGGTGGGGTGGCAAATCGCAAAAATATTGGGAGAGCCCTCTTCCCTCTGTGTGTGTGTGTGTGTGTGTGTGTATGCAAGTTTCTCTCACTCTGGCTCCTCCCCCACCCACTCCCTAGTTCTTTCTCTCTCCTCTCTCCCTGTCCCTGGCTCCTCTTCTCTCTCTCCCCCCGCCCCTCCATCCCTATGTTGCCCAAAGGGTCCTTGGTGCAGGATGGGCTTCTACTCCCCTCCAGGCATTTTTTTTTTAAAGTGGGATCCGCCTCTTCAAGTGAATATGGGTAATCACTCCATTCACTTGAACAGGGAAGGGAAAAGCCCCCCTGCCGAAAATTGACTGAAGGGGCAGAGAAGCCTACACCATGCCAACAACTTTGTTGCCCCAAGGTTCCTTGGTGGGGAATGGGCTTCCATCCCTCTCCAGCCATATTTTGGCAGGGTATCTCCCCGCCTCATACAAATGCATGGAGAAATGGCTCCATTCCCACCATGTTGGAGACCCCAGCTCAAGCCTGTCTTCATCACTGAGTTGAAGGAGCATCATTTTGCCTCTGTGAAATGATACAGTGACCACAACTCTTATTTGGAAACAGATTTCACCCGCCAAAAGAACCTTGTATTTGTAATTTTACTTAAATTTATGTAGTGCAGACATAAAAGCAAAACATATGTCTTGCAAAACATGCACAAGACATACCTTCTAAGGAATTTAAAATAACTTCTTGGCCATGATGCCAAGAGCAACCCATAATAGAGGGAAATGTTCTGGTTACATATTGATCCAAGTTCAATCAAATAGGACTGTAGTCTGAAAAAGTACATGTGTACTCCAAACTATAATGCTCATGTGAATGGGATAGGATCCCAATGTGAGCAGTTTCTTTCTCTCATAGCTTTCCGTTCCTACCGCACAAGCCAATACTTGGGAAGATGAAATGCCTACATGTGATGGGCCCTCATTTATCGGAGATGGAATTGTGGGACTGACTGACTCAGTTTGCATGTAATGACAATTCCTGGGTTGTTTAACTCAAGAATTGCCATGGCAAATGGGAGTGAGAGAGTGAGCACACTGCCTCCCTTATCCTTGTCACTTCTGATTTCAGTCAACAACCCTCCTGAATTGTTATAGTGATGTCCAAACCCAGGAACTTGGGGTTGTTTAGGTGGCTAAACTACCCAGAGTTAGCCCAACAATCACCCATGGTTTGTTGTTGGGTTAATTCTGGGTTGTTTAAACCCTAAACAACCCAGAATTCTTGTGTTCAAACATCACAATAACAACTCTGGAATGGGGTTTCAATATTGATTAAAAGTGGAAACGACAAGCACACTCACTTGCCCCTGCTCGAGTCTTGATGCTTACTAATTGTAAGTTGTTTTACTAATGGGAATGCCTTTATTTTAACATTTGGGTGAATTCTTTTATATACTAGGAGGTAGAAGCAAAATTAAGACTGTATTTATATTTAATATAATTTGTAATGGTTTTGGTTTAATATTGATAGGAACTTTGGATGGTGTTGATAAAATTAATTGTTGCAACATTGTATATATTTTTAAACAGTTTTTAGTATGCTTTAAAAAAACAGTGATAATATTTTACAATGAAATGTTATTTGCAGCCCTGGGCTTATTAAAGCTTTTTCTGGTACTTGAGAACATTTTCTCTTCTGTTTTTTAAGTCTTGATGTGGCCAAACACAAATTATGCCCTGTTCTTAATTTTTTAATTTTATATGACTGATTTTATCTATAAAGTAGCAGCAAAACTAACAGTGTGCAGTCTGTGCCCCCTTAGACAACATAATTATATCCTGTTTTGGTGTTATCACATGTGTCTTACATATTGAATTGCAGAGGATGTCCTCCTACTTCAAGCATGCAAAAAAAGCATTGATGGTTTGTGCATCAATTTGACTGACCCAATCCCCACCTCTTCAAACATTCAGAAAAAGGCAAAAGGATAAGTGGTAACATTGGGGAGAAAGGTCAAGGTAAATAAAGCTTGTATGTTTTCTGATTCTGCCCTGTTGTGTAATGATGGGCCAGACATGTATAAAAGGAAGTTGTTAATCACAAGCTAAAAAGAGTAAACAAATTCTATGATACTGGTTTGTTCTCTGCTTCAATATATTCATCCATCTCTGCCACCTAGTTCCCAAACAGACCAAAACCCAACAAAAGTCTGACTGACAATAGAAATGGTCAGAGTGAAGCAAATTCCTCATCAGTGCTTTCATGCCCACTAGTGCATTTCAGACCCCCTGATCTGAGGTGTATCATGTGCATTTACACCATCTACTACCCACGTAGGCCTTAACTGGCCAGTTTGCAGTGTAAAAGCACTTGAGAAAACATGGAAAGTTGTCCCCCCCCCCCCCCAGCTGAGTGGAAACTGGAAACATTTTCTTCTGCGCAGTTTCTAGTTGCTTGTAGCACTGGTAGAGGAACATTTCTTGGTTATGCTTGCTCCTACTCCAACCAGAAGCTGTGGTGGTGGGACCATGTTTTCGTGGTTCTGGTTGTTTCAGCCAATGCCTGAACAACAATATTAAGGCCACCCACAGCACCCTTGTCCTTTCATTCTCTCTACTATCAGCTGCATCATTGTTCATGTACTACAAAAAATCATGGTCATTCCTCTCAGGCTTTTATAGTGCTATTGCCCTGCTTCCTTCACAGAATTTTACATGGGGTCCAGATGACATTGTCTTCCACTCATAACCCTCCTGTATTTTCCCACCACTTCTTCCATCTTTTTTTCTTATTGTGGAATATCGGTTAAGGAAAAAATGCAGTATTGTTGCCTAATGCCATTTGATTATTAGCACTAGGACCAGTGCCAGCTCCAGGTTTTTGAAGGCCCTTGGCCAAGACACCCTCAACGGGGCCCCTCTTCAGTGAGTCTACCTTCTCACTGCCATTGTCACCAGCTGTTGTTGTTCCTCCTCATCCTCTTTGTCAGTCATCATTGCTACCACTTGGCTGCTTACAGGCAGGGAGCCAGTGAGCAATTAGGCAGAGGCATCTTCTCCTCCTCCTCACTATCACTGGTGTCTGGGCCAGAGCGAGAGGAGGGTAAACAAGGGGACTGCAATGGTGAAGGGGAAGAAGGACTCTAGGGAGCTCTTGCCAGTGGACCTCTGAAGGGGTGTGGGCCCTCCTCGGCAGGTGCCCAATCATGCCTACCCTTGACACCAGCCCTGGCTTGGATCTCCTCTGTCTGGAAGTACCCTCACTCACAGTCAACAGCTGTTCATGTTCCATGAATTGTCTCACCACCATATCCTTTCCCCCACCGACCTTTTTTAAATTCTTGCTTCTCATCATTGCTAAATAGACTGCAGGGAAAAGTGCAGGTCTGGGCTTACAGCAACCCCAGGATCTGAGATGCAACTTGCACAGAAGAGGAATTTATTGACATGGCCGGCCACAGCTACACACACTTGCTGAAGCTGCTGCTGAGAAGGATGGGGAAAAACAGGGCACGCATGCATACACGCCAGCCCATGCCAACCTTTTGGTGTATTATTCAAAGAATGCAAGGGGAGAAAGGGGGAAAGAACAACAACTCTCAGAGTGACCAAAGACCTTCCTTTATGTTCACCACAGGAAAGCTTCATTTCTTAAACTAGAATTGCCTGCTTGAAGTCATACTTCCTGGAGGCCTGGAAGCACTCCATCCCCCTTCCCCCATTGCACTGGGATAAACAGTAAGAGGGAAAGGGCTCTGAGCCCTGGCGCAAAAGAAAAAGGAGAGCGGTAAGAAAGGAACAGCTGTCTGGTGAGCTGAACAAGCTTCTGTTCTTTTTTTTTTTTAAATCATTTAAAAAATGTGAAAGCCTACCTGTGCCACCTAAGTTCCACTTAATTGCATGGTTTTTCATTATTCTCCCTAGCAGCTGTGTCTCTGTAACCATGTAAACAACTGGCAGCAAACCCCAGTTGTGGTTACTGGAGAAGTCACTCCCCCTCTTCCATTTCCCCAACCCTATAATGCACTCCTGTCCGGCTTGTGGGCTTCCCTTTGGGGCATCTGGTTGACCACTGTGGGAGCAGAATGCTGGACCAAATAGGCCTTTGGTCTGATCTGGCAGGGTTCTTCTTATGTTCTAACCCCCATCAGGAACCAGGCCAAGGTCAGTGCTCAAGTACTGAAGGAATACCACCCCCACTGACATGGTTTGGAAGGAATGTTGTCAAGACTCTTAGTAATAACTGAATGCTTGAAAAGTGGCAGTAATGGAGCGAAAGGCTAGTGTGAAAATACCTATAAAGTTATACAGTGCTTAAGTATTAAGATATTGGAGAGGCCTTCTCAGTGGTGGCCCTTCACCTCTGGAATCAACTTCTATCGGGATTTTGTCAGGCCCCTTCTTTGTAGGTAACCACACAAAGTGAATACAATAAAAAATTCAGAGCTTTTCAGGAAAGCTCTGAAGATCCACCTGTTTTTGCTTGCCTTCCCTTAAGTTGGGGCCATTGGTAAATTTAGTTTGTAATGATTTTAATTAGCAATCTCTGTTTTTATGGATTTTATTGAAACATTTAAATGGATTTTTTATTGTATTCACTTTGTGTGGTTACGTCGCCTTGAGAGAGTTCCACCCTTAAAGGCGGCCTAGAAATAATTTTACATAGGTATTCAAGGTGCATATTGAAGACATTGCCATCCCTATATAATTCCATTTGAGTGACAGAACTACCACTATAAGAATTGGTCTAATTCCCTACCATGTGTTGTCTATTATATTTCAGCATATTGCTATAGGATAGTGATAAGAGGGTATGGGAAAAGTGCTAAGCATAAGTGGGGATATGGTTCTTCTCTTGCAGGACTTCCATAGCTTCACAAGTTGATGCCTCCCAATTCTCAGATAGCTGGTGCTGGACTGTGAAATGAGAAAGGATTTGATTTGATATGTATCCCTCTCCGTTGAAGCATTTGGGGGCATGTAACAATATGTTAATTGTAATGTCCCAGTTGCCAATGTTTAAACCCTCATCCTGTCCTATATCTGGACACCAGAAACTAAGTTGAATAAAGATATCTTACGTCCAGAAGATGCCTAGTCTAAGGCTCAGATTTTGGAGCTAGAGTCCCATAATAAAAAATATTAAGTATATATGTGGAGAGAAAGCTAGTCCAGACAAACCCCTCCCACCTCAATCAGCAAAGACTCTGCCTAGGGCAGAAACAGTCTATCCGGGTAGCCGATGTGAGAGCTGGACTGACCCGGGTTCAAAAGCTCCCCTAGCCAATGACCCTCAGTCCCAGTCACGCAGGCGGAAGGAGGAGATAACAGCAGTTAATAAAGATTAAAGAGTTTATTTGTAAGACCCAATTACATGGGGTTAAGGCAATCAATGCATCTCTACTCACTACATCATTGCAGACTCAAATCCTATACCCCAGTGGTAAGGCTAGATGAAGTGAAGTTCAAGAGACATGTCGAGTCGAGACGAGCAAGACAGCAAGTGAAGAGAGAAGAGAAGCAAGTGAAGCTATCAGCAAGTGTGCTAGCTTTATACCACCTATAAATAGGATATTACTCACCCCAGTTGTATAACCTATTCATCAACATGTTGATCTGCTAAACCTGTCCAAGGTTGCTGAGTCATATCACCTCGAGACTATGTCTCGTGACTAGAGACCTTGTATACTTGAACTCAAGAGACACCCACCATGTCAGGTGATAATCCTGATGTCAGGTGGTAATCTCGTTCTGCCTATGCAAAACCCAACAGCCTGGTCATCTACATACATTCACCTCCATGGGCCATCTACATACCCCCCCCCCACAGTAGCTCCTTCCTCCCATTTCTGCCCGACAGGAAAACAACCCTCAAGCACAGGAGGGGCGCCAAAGGCTGGGCAGTCTCAAAGAGCTGCCAAGTACCGCCAAGTACCCAGGCCACAGAGAAGGCAACTGGGAAAACTGGTTTCCCCTGAAGGAGAGAGGGGAGGGGGAGCGAGGAGTGAGGGGGGAGTGAGGCAGAAGGTAAAGGTGGGTCTTCAAGCCCCAGGTTGTTGTTGGTCGGTGGGTGCAAGGCTGCACGGACATCCAGGGCTCCGGTCTGGACTCAAAGACTCAACCCCGGGAAGCTCCCGGTGAATAAGCTGGAACTCCGACAGCCGGCAAGCTGCGGCTTTCGAGGGACTTGGTTCGCTTAAGGTAACCCTTGTACTGCTCCGTCTCTGCTCGATTCTGCAAAAGTGATTGGAGGCGCATGCACCTTGTTAACGCTATCTGTTTGTTTTGATACGCCTCATTAAACCTGTTTATCCATAAGCAGTGTAATAAGTTCATTCATTCGCTATTCCACTCTCAAAAATTGGTTGCGGCTTCATCCTAAGTGCTGGAGAGCCTGCATAGGAAGGGTTTTCTCAGCTCCAGTTAACCCTTTCTGCCCCGAACCCGCGCATAGGAGCTTCTGTGGTCTTTTACAGCATACAAACGGGACACCCTTCAAGTAGCCTGAATAAACATAAGGTATGTGTTCCATAATGCCTTTCTTGTCACCCATAGGTACAAAGTAGCTCTGGGTTTGCACAGTGTATAAAAGTGCATGGTTTGGTTTTGGGTTTGTTTTTTTTAAATCACTCACCAGATGCAGCTATTGCTTGCTTTCACTCTCTTGTAAGGAATCTTTTGAATAAGCAGGGGTGGACACTTGTAGCCTCCAGATGTTTTGGCTCACATGTCCCCTCACCATTGGCTAAGCTGGCTAAGGCTGATAGAAGTTGTAGGCCAAAATATTTGGAGGGCCACAAGTGGTCCACCCCTGGTGTGATGGACAGCTGGAGTTCCGCCTCTCCCTCCCTGAGAGTGCAGAGCCAATCACGGCTCTTGGAATGTTGGCGAGGGGCAGAGAGCTGTGACAGGCTGTGGAGCAGGGAGCGTGTGGGTTGAGGGTGGAACTGAGAGACATCTAAAGAAGCACTGGGAATCAATAGTGGAGGTTAAAGGAGTTACCTCAGTCTTGAGTTGAAATATTGTAATGGTTTTTAAGATAAGCAAGCACCGGAATGTAACTTATATTTCCATCTGTAGAAATAAACTTGTTTTGATTTACTGTTGTTAACTCTTAGTGTGGCAGCAATCAACTAAGGGAAGGGACCCACACATCTGAGAGAACAATCTGATAGGAGAAAGGTGGCAGTGAGGGAAATAACAGTATTCAGGTCATTACCCTAGTTAGCTGAGGCGGTTGGGGCCAAAGGCTTGTGAGGAGAGGGGATTGTCCCGGGCAACTGCTGGTGTGTCTCTGAGAGATTGGAAAGGGGAGCCTGAGTGAAAGAGTCTGAGCATCTTCCATGAATCCCAAGTGGGAGGCAAGCAGAATACCTGAGGGGAACATAGCGGGGCCTGAGTATAAAGGCCCATAGCTCGAGCAAGGGAGCTGTATAAAATGAAAGAGTAAGGTGGCTAAAACACTCAACAAACACGCTACTGAGGGCTTCCACGAGTGTGGGACAGTGGTGAGCATGTCACATTGAGAAAGTGGTGGCAGCAGTAAAATTCAAAGGTTGTGATGGTGGTCTCCAGATGATTTGGCCTACATCTCCCTTTACCCCTCACGATTGGCTAAGCTGGCTAGGGCTGATGGAAGTTGTAGGCCAAAATATTTGGAGGGCCACAAGTGGTCCACCCCAGTATAAAGGAACAAGATAACAATGAGGGGGGAGTTGGGTGGCTAAAATGACTGGGATAATAGGAAGGGATTCTGAACGCTTTTTTATGATATGAGCAACTTTTATGCTGTGGTAAATTAGCCCTGCCAGTTACAGGGTTAATCTCATTAAAATTACTGAAGTGGTGGTGGAAATAGCTGACCATGGAATTTCAGCCAAGATTGTTTTTGCTTTTTCAAATCGATTGAGCTGCTAATGAATACATTCCCAGACACCACGGAAACATCTTGTCTCACTTGTGAGCGCACTTGCTTCATTGTTCTCTTGCTGTACAATCTTTATTGTAATTCTTTGTCCACTTTTGACTGGCAGGTTGCTTTATTCCATGACAGCCCAAAATGTGCTTGTTTTTTCTCTGAATGTGACACTGACGCCTTCCGGCAAGGGTCGGCTGCTTTTGTTCACACAAGCAGCAAATTTAATTTCCCCCTCCTGCCATGTAGCGCAGAGCTGAATGCCAGTCTGTTGAATAATCAAACTTCACCTACTGTCAAATACGCCTCAGAAACTTGTCAATGGAAAGACTTGAGCTGGAGTCTGTCAGAGCAGAAGGCTGGCCTGGTTGAGAAACAACTTTCTTTCCAAAAATCCCTCCATATACAGGTGGATTTCTGCAAAGCTCCATTCACAAAGGCTTCAGCAGGAAACCTACAGGCCTTGCAAGAGCATAATCTTCTTTGCAACTAAACTGGACTTATTTCCCCGTACAGCAGAATAACGTGTGGTTCCTATTATCACAACTGCATGACTTGAGATGCTGAGCGCGTGTGCCTTCCCTCTCTCTGATGTTCAGTGGCTTGGGAGATTGAGAGCTTCCTTGTTCTTTGGGCTATCAAATACACTTGATTTGCCTGAGAACATCTTGCAATGAAGTCAAACAAAGGCGGTCATGCTGAAAATAGGTGTCTGAAACAGCAAATATGGATTAATCTAACGTTGCAGTGGTCGGTCACCCTGCTAAAATCCTGGACCCTACATCAGCCAGAAAAGGACAGGAGGGAAACTGCAGTAATTCCCTTCACAACACTGCACCCATAAGTAATATATACTGTATTTTTCTGGTTGATCTAGCTCTGTAACCAAGTCTGGATGATAGGATAGGAGGCTAATGTGTGTATGGATTTTGTTAACCACCGAGATCTATGGGTTTTTCCAGATGCAGCTTTTATCATGCCACTGCTCTGCCTCATTCATGGAATTTTATTTATTTATTTGTTAGATTTATATACTGTCCAACTGGCAAATTCCTTGGGGTGGTTTAAAATAATAAATGACAAAATAACCAAACCAACAAAGAATACAACAAAAGTATCAAAGTCATATAATATTAAACAACAAAGACATTAAAAACATTAAGGAGCCAGCAGTAAAATTAATAATCAGAGCAACCAGTTAAAGATCAAATGCCTGCTGGAAAAAGAAGGTTTCAACTTGGCATCTAAATGAACATAGTGAAGATGCCAAGTGAATCTCCCTGGGAAGGGCTTTCCACAAGTGGCGGGGTGGGGGGCACTGCAGAGGCTTTTTCTATGGTAGCCAGCGGTGACACCCAGAGAAGAGCCACAGAAGATGATCTTCGGAACTGGACTGGAAGATATAGTGGTCCAGATGATGTACTCTTCAACTCATAACTCTCCCATGTTTCCCACTGCTTCTTCCATCTTTTCTCTTACTGCAGACAGAATAGCTGCACAACGCCTTCTCATTGGTAGTGCTCCATCTGGAAACACGCTTAGCTTTTCTACATGAGACATTTATTGTGCACTTGTCATTCCCTACTCACAATTGTTTACGGGTTCTTTCGATGATGACATAACCCTCCAATTATGCTTCTGTCTGTAAACAGCACTTTTGGTGAGTTTTTTTTAGAGCAGGGAAAATGGGGTATTATTTCTGATGGAGAAAGAAAACACTGTTTCTATTTGTGTATTTGCACTATTCTGCTATACCACAGTGCCACCTAAAGGTTATGTAGTGGAAAAGCAGGAAAGGAAATGTTCTTCGTGTACTGCTCAGATCTCAATTCTGTGATGAAACAGAAAGTCAGTGCAGCAGATTAACAGCCTCATGTAGAAAAGCCCCCTGTAAAAACTCTCATCCAGGGCATGGCCTGAGGGCACATAATACAACCAGCTCATTGAAGTTGAGCAGCTCTGGATATGGTCAGTGTCTGCTTGAGAGACCCCCTGTATGCTGCCTTTAGTCCCATGACAGAAGGAAGGCAAGGATATACATCTACTACATCTATATGTATAAAAGAAGTCCTGACTGACTGACTGACTCATCAATGCCCAGCTCAAACTGAGCTAGGAATGTGAAATTTTGAAGGAACATTGTTTTTATGATGTAGACACCCACTAAAGAAGGATTTTTGGAAATTCCAGTCCCTAAGGGGGTGAAAAAAGGGGGCAAAATCACCCCAATCTCATATCTCCTATGGGCAAAACAACAGGGGAGCAGTTATGCAAATCAGCCTCACCTCATAATTGCTGCAGGAGCCAATAGGAGCAGTTATGCAAATAGCCCATACGACACTTAGAATGTTCGTATGAATTCCTGCAGGGGGCAATAGGATTGGGTATGCAAATTTCCCCTAGGCCATTTAGAATGTTCTCTAAGGGGCTGAAAAGGGAGGGAAACTTTTTAAATGACTGACTGACTGACTGTTGTGTGGGGGGCATCATCGCATAAGCTCCATCACATTTTGATGGATCTGCCCCAAACTTGGCACGCATACTCTCCATCACCGAAGGACAAAGACTGGTGGGTTCAAATCTCCGAAAAAGTCTTCGCTGCGCCCGTATGGCCCAAAATAGATGAGAGCCAATGGTGTCACTTGGAATGTTCGCAGGGGCCATTCAGGAGCGGTTATGCAAATCACTCCACCCACATATAGAATGTTCATATGAACTGCCACAGGGGCCCAATCAGGAGCGGATATGCAAATTTCTCCTACGTCAAAACAGAATGTTCATATGAACCGGGGGAGCTGGGATTTCATTGTTGGGTAGTCCCAGGGGAGGGAGCAGGGATTTCATTGTTGGGTAGTCCCAGGGGGGGAGAGCTGGGATTTCATTGTGTGGTCCCGGGGGGGGGGGAGCAGGGATTTCATTGTTGGGTAGTCCCAGGAGGGGAGAGCTGGGATTTCATTGTGTGGTCCCGGGGGGGGGGGGAGCAGGGATTTCATTGTGAAGTCCCGGGGATGTCGACACCAGGGAATTCATTGTTGTGTAGTCCCAGGATGGACGGACTGTGATTTCATTGTGTAGTTTGGGATTTCACTGTTGTGTAATCCCGGGGGGGGGGGAGAGCAGGGATTTCTTTGTGTAGTCCCGGGGGGGGAGCAGGGATTTCACTGTGTAGTCCCGGGGAAACAGGGCTTTCATTGTGCAGTCCCGGGGGAAAGGGAACAGGGCTTTCATTGTGTAGGCCGGGGTGGGGTGGGGGAGCAGGGCTTTCATTGTATAGTCCCGGGGGGGGGGAGAGCAGGCATTCCATTGTGTAGTTCCGGGGGAGCTGGTAGTCCCAGGGGAGCTGGGATTTCATTGTGCAGTCCCGGGGGAGCTGGGATTCCCGGGGGAGCTGAGATTCCATTGTGTAGTCCCAGGGGACCTTTCCTATGGAGGGATTCAAAACAGCGGACAACTACCTTAAGGAATTTCGAACAAATAGTGCCTATAGGAAAATGACGACCCGTGCAATGCCGGGTAAAAAAAGCTGGTAAATATATAAACAAATACATCCTCTGGTTTGTGGAAGTGGGGTTGGTTTAACCATTATATTTAGTATGCTACAGACAAGGGGTCCCGATGTAGTGTAATTATCCAAGTATATTTCTATTTCAGTGGTTCCTCAGCTAGTAGGCCATGACTCACTTTTGAGTTGTGGAAGCCTAGTTTGTGGGTTGCTGAGTTGCCGGCCATGGCTGCTGAAAGGAAAGAAAGGATGGGGTGATTCCTGGCTTGAGCAAAAAGATCTCAGTGTGTATCTTCCTAGTACAAGATTTGGGAACTGTTCTTGCTATTTATCATAAGCCTTCATATAGCTCTCTATGATTCAAAACACTGGAACATTGTGAGTGACCCATTATGACAGAAAGAAAAAATGGGAAAGGATCTAGTAATTTAACATCCCCCTCCACTGTATAGAGTAAAAGCTTTCTAAATAAAGGGCAATTGCAGGGCAGTTAATCGCTAATCCCCCCACCCCTGTCATGTTAGAACAGGAGAGCAATGAAATGGGCTGAATCTGCAAACAGGAAGCTTTCAATTAACATGAGAGAGGACCTTTGCTGAATGGGTATTTCTTGTGAGTACTCATTACAGGAGGATCTTAGCTATGGTGTAGGGATTGCTGGATACTAAGGTTACTATATTAAGTGCCTGTGTGAAATGTCACTTCTGACTGATTATGGAAAAGCAATGCCTCAGCAGTGTTCTAGAGCGTGGAAGCAGCCCAGGTTAGCCCTCTGCCTATGACTACCTTGCTGAGATTGTAGGCAGGAGAGAATGTTAATTTGAGAAGAGCAAGGCCCTAGGCTGTATTTCAGCATCAAGTGTCTCCCATTTCCTTTAATGCAACACTGTAGTATCATTTCACATTCTCCAGGGAAGGATACAACAGCACTGTGGCTGGTGGGAGTTGTAGTCCAACACGACTGGAGGGCATCCAGCTGCCATAGACCGACACAAATGTGTCCCTGGCCTTGTTATGGTTTGACTCATCATCTTGAAGCAGATCTCTCCATCCTTCTCTCAGGTCCATTTTCTCCAGGATCTTCATGTGGAATGTATGTGCTTCACCCTGGACGGCCGTACTGTCATTAAGAAAAAAACAAAGTGCCTTTCCAGAGCCAGTGCCAACGTGGGCCGACGAGGCCTGTGAAAGTGCAATGAAGCTCTCATCTGTCAGCCTCAGATATGAATTTAAATTAAATCCCGTTTTGCTGGTCTCTCCCTTTTGATTTATTGGCAGATGCTTCTTAGTGCTGAAGCCTTGTTAAATGTTGAGCAAACGCTTCACTGACCAGCTGTTCCTATTAAGTCAGAAGAGTGCTGCCGTGCAGGGTCAATTTCCCGCACTTTTGATGACTCTTGCATGTCATCTCTCGTGGAGCTTTTGCCATTCGGGTATTATCCACCCAACAGCACCCTGGGAGCAGGCTAGTTAATATGAATAAAGTCTAAGCCTCCCATTCCTTCCACCTCTCCACTTTTTGTATGCCACAAATCAACACAATCTCTAATAGGCTTCCTGTTGAGAGACGGAGCAGCATCGTTTTCTAATTTAAGCATTTCGGTGAGTTATTAAATGCTGTTGACTATGAACTAGTCAGTTATTATTCAGATGAGTATAAAAAAAAAACTTTTAAAAAGTGCTGCTATTTAGCATGTTTTGCTTTAGAAATCAAGATTTGTGTTTGTCTCTTCCAGTCGCAGAGGACTGAGACTGGTATTTAACATTCAGAAGCAGGTTGTTGTTTTCAACAAACAAGAGGCTGCTTCGGGCACAGATTAATTATTCTGGGGCTCATCATGAGTCATTCAGCTCAAGACCTGGCCTTGGATGCCCCCACGCTGCCTGGCTGGGGTGAGTCAGGTGCCGCACGCTGACCTTACCGCCGTACAGTTCAAATGCATCTTTCTTGCCCAGTGAATAGGGCAGATCAGCCTTCACCAACCTGGTGCCCTCCGGATATTTTGGACTATAACTCTCCAACCATCCCTCAACATTGACCAAGTTGACTGGGACTGGTGGGAGTTGCAGTCAAAACATGTTTGGGGAAGGCTGGTGCATATCAACCAGTGCTCCTTTTCTGTAATGTTGAAGGGAGAAAGTAAACATTGGCTATGTGGGCAAAGCCCATAGGTGCCATGAGCACCAACTCATTTGTTGTGGCGTGATGAGCTTTCATAGGGAATTAAAATTTAATTAGATGCAAATGCTTTCTTGATTTTGCTGCAGTGGGCTAACATTGCAGGGCAGGGCCCATAGCTCAGTGGCAGAGCACATGCTTTGCATGCAGAAAGTCGCTGGTTCAATCCCTGGCATCTCCAGGTAAGAATCCTGCCTGAAACCTTGGAGAGCCGCTGACAGTCAGTGTCGACAATACACAGCTAGCTAGAACAATGGTCTGGCTCAGTATAAGGCAGCTTCTTGTGTTCCGATGGTTGCTCTTAAGCACATAGGAAGAGCCCCTCCTGGATCAGACCAAAGGTCCTTCTAGTCTAGCATCCTCTTTCCCACAGTGGCCAACCAAATGCCTATGGCCAACCAGATGCCTACAAGCAGGACATGAGAGCAATAGCCCTCTCCCACCACTGCTCGCCAGCAGTTGATATTTAGTGGCACACTGCCACTGAACCCGGGGTTGCATATATCATCCATGACTACTAACTATCGATAGACTTATTCACCATGCATATCTCTAATACCGTTTTAAAGCCATCTAAATTGGCGACCATCACCACAACTGGTGGCAGCCAATTCTAGAAATAATGATGCATTGTTTGAAGAAGTACTCTCCTTTGTCTTGTCCTGACTCTCCGGCCAATCAGTTTTATTTATTTAAAAATTTCTATACTGCCCCTCATCACATGAGATTCCAGAGTGATGCAAAGTATAAATGATTTCCAGAGGGGTATCCATGTTAGTCTGCTGAAGTAAAAACAACAAAGAGTCCCGTGGCTCCTTATAAACTTAACAAATTTACTATGCATCTGATGAAGTGGACAGCAGACCATGGAAGCTTATGCCATAATAAATTTGTTGGTCCTAAAGATGCCCCAAGACTCTTTGTTGTTTTTAACATAAATAATACATTATTTTTAAAACCTAAACTAATAAATAAAACTAATATCCAACAGCCATAATAAAAGGCAGCAATAAAAATGTCAATTACGCTTTCAATAACAAAGGCAGACCAAGAAGTTCTGCAAATTAATATGCCTGGGCAAAAAGATACATTTTAAATGGACAGCAAAAAGATTGGAAATGTGATGCCAGACATAATTCTTTAGAGAGGGCATTCCAAAGCTGTGGCACCACCACAGCACAGAGAAAGCCCTCTCACATGTAATGACATAGCATAGCTTTGATAAGGAAAGCACTCGGAGTAGAGTCTCAGCAGCTGGTTTTATTGGATGACCCCAAGTTCCAGTATTATGAGAGCTAGGGAGAATGACTTTTCCTTATTCACTTTCTCCATAGCACGTACACATATATGTGTGTGTGTGTGTGTGTGTGTGTGTATCCTCTATCACTTCTTCAGGAATTTAGCTTTCAGGGTGGATTCTGATAACCTGTAAGCCTTTCACTTTGTGGTAAGCCTGGTTTAGTGACAGAGATCCAATTCCCATGATACAAGATTGAATATGTGCCTCCCCACTCCACCATTGGGAGTTGTAGGACTTTTGTGTGTGTCTAAACATGCATAGGATCGTGCCCTTAATACTTCTAGGCAAAAGATTCAACAGTGTGAGTTGAAAACTTCATGTGTGGTGCTATGAAGAAGACATCACACTTTATTCTCAGGCCTGTCACTCCTACTTAGGGTTTCCTGCTCCCAGAAGAGATTTTATTGAACTGAGCTCACCGTCTTCCTTTTAAGTCCAAAAGAGTTGCAAATTGGCTTTAAAACCCAAAAGGTCTCCTTATCTTACAAACTTCCGCTTCTCCCCTTTCAGCTTCAGAAGATCTGAAGAACTGCTTCTATTAAAACAGCTATGATATTATTAAACACTAGCTTTTAAGAAATGCAGGACATTCTAATCTCTCTCTTTTTCAGCTCTCAGGTGTTTTTAGAAACGTTGGTCGAAGGCTATCAGGAATTTCTCCTCCATATCTGAACATGTACGTAATTCTAGTCAGACTGAGAATGAACTTGGGTTTCCTGCTGCCACCATTTCACTTGATACATGCTTTTGAGATGTGTGTGATATCTTCATTCCTCTTCATTACATGGACTGAGCTGCTTAGCGATGACAAAAGGTTAAGGCAAATTATCTGAAGAGATTCATCCAACTGCAAGCAAATAAAATGGCTTTGCAACTCAAGGCTGCTGAGAATTCTCGCTGAAGTTATCTTAGTATGTAGCGCTCAAAGTTCCAAAGCCAAAGAGAATGCTTGTGTTGCCAAGAGCCATAGACTCTTATACTCCTGCTTGCTCTCCTCCCATAGCCCCCATCACTGTTTCTCTGTCTTGCAAAAGCTGCCATTTCTTTTCCCAAATGCCTGATGGTTGCATTTTCTGCTTTCCCTTCCTGCTTTTCCCTCTGTAATGACCATCTCATAGTACCTGCCCTGGATTCTCCCCTTGCATCCCCTAAATCCTCCAAACTACTTCCAAGTCTTATGCTTCTTCTTCTCCTTGGAGAGCTTCTCCTAGTTCAGTGGTTCTCAACCTTTTTTTGCCCCATGCACCCCTTTCACCATATGTCAGAATGTCATTGTGGAGAAAGCCCAAAACTCAGTACACACACGCACACACATCTTTCCCCAAAGGAGGGGGCACGGGGAGGAGGGATGAGGTCACCAGGGAGTAGCCAGACAAGTCATCAGCCCCAACAAAGGAAGACCTCGGCAGAGATCCACAAACGTCCAGGAAGGGCCATCAAGGACCATCAGCAAGCGGGGCAGCCTCGAAGAGCTGCAAAGGTTTCCCTACGTCATCTTCTTCCCGGGCAGGAATAAGCCCACCTAAACGAAGGGGCAGGCATAAGCCCCCACCTGACCTAGGGGGCGGGGGGAGAGCGGGGAATCCGGGGTAGAAAACCCCTCTCCCGTCTCGGTTTGGGTTGTTGGGAACCACGGGGCCAGATCCTCCGAAGCAACAGCCGCCCAGGCATACCGTTCTCCGCTAGGAAGCGCCGATCGGGAGCTGGGCTGAAACTGACTAGACGTGTTGTCTCTGATGTAAGGAGAGTGACCTGAATGTAACCCGCTAGCCACGGAGCCCGCTCATTGGGTAAGACGCGAGTCAGCTAAGGTTATGTTGACTGTAAACGTGTTCTTAGAAGACTGCTAGTTCCGATTTGATTGCTGTATAAACAAATAAAAGCCTTATTTGGGCATACAAAGACTGGTGGCTTTTCCTCTTGTACTCGAGAGCCGATACGAGCCTTAGCGCTGTGCCGGTTAACCCTAGAGTTGCCGAACTCACGCAAAGGATCCGGTTGCTGATCCTTCACATGGTGGCAGGCGACGGGACAATTGGAAACCACATTTGACAGTCGGAACTAACAGGACTTCGGGCAGGCTAGTAGGTTGCTGGGGAGCGCTCAGAGCAAGGAAAAATGAATAGTCTGAGCCAAGAGCAGGTAGAGCTAGTGAGCAGCCCAGAAACCCCAACCCAGACCTCCACAATGGAGTGGGTGGTGCGGCCAAAGACGGCAAGGCAGGAAGGGGGGGAAGCCCCCTCACCGTTGTTAGCAGGGCAGGGACCCAAGCAGTGGGGTAGCCCCAGCCTTACCAGTAGCGCCAGGAGAAGCGAGATAAGGGACCCAGAGGCAGAAGAAGACCTCGGCAGAAGGGTTACTGGCGGAGCCATGGGGGGAGGAGGGTTGGATGCCCTCTTTCCCCAACTCAATTGGCAACAAGCCAAGGAGTTGATGCAGCATCAACAAGAGATGCTACAGATGCAGCTGGAGTTGGCCAGGCTGACCAGGGGCACCGGACAAGGGGGAACCCCTGCACCCCAGGGTGGGGGCACCACAACCCCCAAATGGGACAGGAAGCAATTCCCCACCTACCAGTCGGGACAGGATGTACTGATCTTTTTCACCCTGTTCGAGGCTGCCTACCTAGAGCAGAAGGTGCCGGACAACTTAAGGATGTCTGCCCTGAGGACTCAGGTCAGCGGGGAACTGGCTGATCTCCTGGGTATCCACACCCAAACTGCTCCCTTGGACTATGGGGCGTTCAAAGAAGCGGTGAGAGAGAGGTTTGCCCTCACCGCTGAGCATTGTCGCCGTAAATTTCGTTACGGGCAGCCTACCCCAGGGGACACGTATGCCTCCTGGATGGCGCACCTGGGGCAGGTGTGGGACGCATGGATCGGGGCCACCGGGAAGACCACTTTGGCGGAGGTGCGGGAGCTCCTGATCCAGGAACAATTTTGTGCCACTATCCCTGAGGACCTAGCTACGGTGGTGAGGGATCGGGACCCCCCAAACTGTAGGGAAATGGACAAGTTGGCCGACCAAATGGGACTGTATCGGCAGCCCAAAGGACCCAAGGGGGGGTAACCTCAGTCATGGCGGGGCTAAGGGAAGTGTGGAGAAGGGCAACCCCAAATCTCGGGAGGGAGCCCTAGGCAAGCCCAAAGAGAACCCCGGCACCAGTGGATGTTTCTATTGTAAAGAACCGGGGCACCTCAAGAGGAGCTGCCCCAAACTAATCGCAAAGAACCGCCACGCCAAGACATTGCCAGGCAAGGTGGGGAGGATGCTTGCTCCTGAGCCCCGCGAACCGGAGGAGCACGAGGAGGATCAGCAGTCCGGCTCGTCCCTCGAGGGAGATGGTGAAGATGCGGCGCGGTCCCTGAGGAGCGGAGGACAACATTCGCTGGGGGCCATCTCGCAGGCATCATTGATGCGCATTGCCTCACCGGAGCAGCTGCGGTGGAGCCAAGACAAATTCTGTGAGTCCATCTCTGTAAACAATGTTTCCCAGGTGGGGTATAGGGACACTGGGGCGGACATAATTGCTTTACCCCGGAGTAAGGTAAAGAAGAGACAGTTGCTAAAGGGGCACACCTGTGCCATAAAGCCCTATAACTCTCCCAACATAGCCATTCCCCTCGCCCGGGTCTGGGTCAAGTACAGGGGGTGGGAAGGGGAGATGGACGTTATAGTGCATGGCCAACAAGAATGGGGAATCATCATTGGGAACGACGTGGCGTTCCGGGCTGCCCAGGTCAAGGTGGGAATGGTGACCCGGCGTCGGGCCAAACAAGCCCCTGCCCTGCAGCCTCCCAGGTCCCCGGGCCCGCCTCCCGGTCGCGGTAAAGCGACCCCGGCAGAGGCAGCCAGCCGTTCCCCGCCGCTCCCCACGGTTGAGGGGAGGGAAGAAGACCCCGGGGGGTTCGCGCCAATGGCCCGTGATTTTGGGACTCAGAAGGCGTTTCAAGAAGAGCAGCAAAGCGACCCATCCCTCCAGGGATGTCGGGATCGGGCCAGTCAAGGGCCCGGGGTAGGGGACCAGTCAGAACACTTTTTGTGGGAGGCAGGAGCCCTCTACAGAGAATTTTGCCCAAGGACTGAACCGGGTCCCCAACCAAAGAAAAGACAATTAGTTGTGCCTGCGAGGTACCGCCAGGCTGTACTACAGCTGGCCCACGATGTGGCGTGGGGAGGGCACTTGGGACAGAAACGGACCTTGGTTAGGGTGACAGAGGGGTTTTACTGGCCCATGGTGGCAAATGAGGTGCAAGAATATTGCTGGTCCTGCGATGTCTGCCAGCGGGTGGGGCATAACCGGGACCATCCGAAAGCCCCCCTGCAACCCCTACCCATTGTGGGCATCCCCTTTGAAAGGATAGGGATGGATATCGTGGGACCCTTGAATCCCCCCACCAAGACGGGGAAGAAATTTATATTGACTGTGGTTGACTTTGCCACCCGTTATGCAGAGGCTTTTGCTTTAGCCTCCATCTCCGCCACCAGCCTGGCTAAGACTCTCCTCTCTCTTTTCGCCCGCCTAGGAATGCCCCACACGGTGGTTTCGGACTGCGGCACGGGCTTCGTGTCCAAACTGTTCAAAAAAATGTGGGAACTGGGGGGTGTGGAGCACCTGACTTCGGTGCCATATCACCACGAGACCAATGGGTTGGTGGAGCGTTTCAACCAGACTCTTGAAAAGATGATCAGGGCATATGCGGCGAAGCACCCTGGGACTTGGGATCAAGCCCTCCCCTACTTGTTGTTTGCCTACCGGGACTCCCCCCAAGAAAGCCTGGGATTCTCCCCCAACGAACTGATGTTTGGGAGGGAGCTCCGGGGACCTTTGGCTCTGTTGCGGGCGGAATGGGAGGGGGGTGCCGCAGAAGCCTCCGTGCCTGTGCATACATTCATGCAACACCTCCAGACTGTCCTTCGAGAGGTGAAGGAGACGGCGCAGCAGCATCTCGAGACAGCACAGCAGCGGCAGAGCGCGTGGTACAACCGGACGGCTGTGCCACGGACTTTTGAAGTGGGGGACCAGGTGTTGGTACTGCGCCCCCAAAAGACGGACAAGTTGTGCTTGAAGTGGGAGGGCCCAGGGACCGTCATTGGGAGGTCGGGGGAGGTGAATTATCAAGTGGCTTTCCCGGGGCAGACGGGGAGGCAGAAGGTTTTCCATGTAAATATGCTGAAACTGTATGTAGAACGCGTAACGAAGGTAGGGGGAGTACAAGACTGTGTGGAACCGGGAGACCCTGATGGAGGGTTGTTGGCCGAGTGGGGGGAAGGGGGAGGAATGGAGGAGATCAAACTGTCCCCCTCTCTGTCCGAACAGCAGTGGCAACAGATCACCCAGGTCTTGGAGGATTTTCAGCCCATGTTCTCGGACCGTCCGGGGTGCACCACACTCACACAACACACCATTGACACAGGGGAAAGCCCCCCCATACAATCCCTACCCTACCGGGCGGTGGGGCCCATGCCCAAGTCGTGGCCGAGGAGGTCCAAGCCATGCTGGACTTGGGAGTCATTGTGCCCAGCTCGAGCCCCTGGTCCTCCCCGATCGTGTTAGTAGCCAAAAAGGATGGGGGTGTCCGGTTCTGCGTAGACTACCGGAAAATAAACAAGGTGACCGTCCCGGACCCCTACCCCATTCCCAACATGGATGTGCTGCTGGAGAGGCTTGGGGGGGCCAAGTACATCACCACCCTGGATCTGACAAAGGGGTATTGGCAGGTTCCGCTTGATTCGGATGCTGCCTTGAAGTCTGCTTTTGTGACCCACCTGGGGTTGTTCCAATTCACCACCCTCCCGTTTGGGGTCCGCAATGGTCCGGCTACCTTCCAGAGGTTGGTCAATGGAATGCTGAATGGGCTGGGGGAGTTCGCCTGCGCGTATCTGGACGACATCGCCATTTTTAGTTCCACCTGGGAGCAGCATTTGCAACATGTTCGCCAGGTGTTTCAAAGGATTCAGGATGCTGGGTTGACGGTAAAGGCGAAGAAATGCCAGGTGGGGAGGGGGAGGTGGAGTATCTGGGACACAGGGTAGGGGGAGGTAGTGTCAAGCCCCTAGAAGCCAAAATAGAATCAGTGCGCACCTGGCCCCAACCCCAGACGAAAAAGCAGGTCCAAGCTTTTTTAGGGCTGGCTGGCTATTATCGTAAGTTCGTGCCCCATTTTAGCCAGCTAGCCGCCCCCCTGACCGACTTGTGCAAGAAGCGGCAACCCGTTAAGGTCCGATGGTCAGCCGCTTGCCAGGCAGCGTTTGAAGGACTGAAAGCCTGCCTGATGGCAGCCCCTGTGCTGCAAGCCCCAGACTTTGAAGTCCCTTTTGTTCTGCAGACAGATGCCTCAGAAGCAGGGATGGGAGCCGTCTTGCTGCAGGAACAGCCAGAGCAGGGGCTGTGCCCGGTCGCCTTTTTAAGTAAAAAACTGTTGCCTCGGGAGCAGAACTTGGCCACTGTCGAGAAAGAGTGCCTAGCAATAGTGTGGGCAGTGACCAAGCTTCGCCCCTATCTGTGGGGCCGCCGGTTCCGACTGCAGACCGACCATTCCCCCTTGTGCTGGCTGGATAGGGTGAAAGGGTCCAACCAAAAGCTATTACGGTGGAGTTTAGCCCTGCAGGATTTTGATTTTTCAGTAGAACACATCAAGGGTAAGGACAACATCGTGGCAGATGGGTTGTCCCGGGCTTTCTCAGTAGGAGACAGTTAGATAGGGATTGGGGTGGTGGACCCCAATGCCATCTTTCCCCAAATGGGGGTGTGTGGAGAAAGCCCAAAACTCAGTACACACACGCACACACATCTTTCCCCAAAGGAGGGGGCACGGGGAGGAGGGATGAGGTCACCAGGGAGTAGCCAGACAAGTCATCAGCCCCAACAAAGGAAGACCTCGGCAGAGATCCACAAACGTCCAGGAAGGGCCATCAAGGACCATCAGCAAGCGGGGCAGCCTCGAAGAGCTGCAAAGGTTTCCCTACGTCATCTTCTTCCCGGGCAGGAATAAGCCCACCTAAACGAAGGGGCAGGCATAAGCCCCCACCTGACCTAGGGGGCGGGGGGAGAGCGGGGAATCCGGGGTAGAAAACCCCTCTCCCGTCCCGGTTTGGGTTGTTGGGAACCACGGGGCCAGATCCTCCGAAGCAACAGCCGCCCAGGCATACCGTTCTCCGCTAGGAAGCGCCGATCGGGAGCTGGGCTGAAACTGACTAGACGTGTTGTCTCTGATGTAAGGAGAGTGACCTGAATGTAACCCGCTAGCCACGGAGCCCGCTCATTGGGTAAGACGCGAGTCAGCTAAGGTTATGTTGACTGTAAACGTGTTCTTAGAAGACTGCTAGTTCCGATTTGATTGCTGTATAAACAAATAAAAGCCTTATTTGGGCATACAAAGACTGGTGGCTTTTCCTCTTGTACTCGAGAGCCGATACGAGCCTTAGCGCTGTGCCGGTTAACCCTAGAGTTGCCGAACTCACGCAAAGGATCCGGTTGCTGATCCTTCACAGTCATTCTGAGAGCCCCTACCAAAGGAAGTGAGGCAGGTGGCTACCAGGAGGAGGGCCTTTTCTGCTATGGCACCCCGGTTGTGGAATGAGCTCCCCAAAGAGGCTCGCCTGGCGCCTACATTGTACTCTTTCTAGTGCCAGGGGAAGACCTTTCTATTCTCCCAGGCATTTTAATCATTTTAATCATCGTAATCATTTTAATCTTGTAGTTGCTTTTAACTCTGTTATTGTAACTGCTGCTGCTAGCTCTGCTGTTTGTTTTTAATCTGTGGTTTTAAATTTTATATTTATATTATATTGTATTTTATGGTTTTAACTGTTGTAAACCACCCAGAGAGCTTCGGCTATTGGGCGGTATTAAAATGTATTAAATAAATAAATAAATAAATAAATAAATCCCCCCCCCCCTTTTCCAAGATTGTCTGACTTCATCTGTGCCATACAAGAAGGTGTGATGTCCTGTACATTATGTTAAATCTATAGAATTGTAATTTGTAGAAAGATCAGTATTCTAACAGTTTGAGTCTGTGGCCCCAATTCCCCCCCTTAAACCCTAAAATCCCCCCCCAGGGGAATCCCCCCCTGGTTGAGAACCCCTGTCCTACTTCCTCCCCCACAGCTCATCTAATCATTTCATCTGTTGCCCAGCGTGACTTCCCATCTGAAGGGACTCACTTCCAGATTGAGCCTGTAAGGTGTTGTGGAGGGATGTGTTCTCAAACCAGGACCCCTGGCGGCCACCCTTTGGTGTCCTACCTCCTGTCCTGCAGTAAATCCTGAGCATTCTTTAAGGGTTCCTATGAAACAAAGATCCCTTCATGCAGATGAACTATGCCCTCATTTCATCTTTTGTGCTCAGAATAAGGTTGCTTAAAGAGACTGGGAAGAAAGGTACAGTATCTTACCTCTTTCGACAGGGCCAGCCCTACTGATCAAATTTTGAGCAGCAGAACCCACCGATGACAACGTTCTTTGACCTTCATATCTGTGTGTCATCAAAACTGCTGTAGCGAATAGTTACTGAGATCGTTAAGGGCAACTGCCATCCGAAGACTGTAACGCTCTTGATAAGTACCCCTCTCCCTCCCTGGCAGTAAAATATAACAGTAACTACCAATTTGCTACCCTTTCACGATGGATGCCCCAAATTGGCTGCCTGAAATGGCAGCCTCACTCTGCCTAATGGTAGGGCTGGCACTTTGGATTGTTGAAAGAGCCAGCTGATGGCCTTGCTGATAGCTTGCTATGATATTTATAAGCTGCTGTCTTTCAAATATTTGATATGCAGAGGGGAACATAGACAATTCATGTGCAAAGACATTAGTTTGCTCCCAGGGACTGAAGCTTTTTACTTAAGCCCATCCATCACCTGCTCTTGTGGTTTTCACTCTTGAGGCTGAATATCGATTTTTTCTACTGTTGCTTTTTTGCCCAGGTCTTGAGTTTCCCTCAGGTTTCAACCCCCATGAGACCAGATCTGTGAAACTGATCTGATGTTTGATGGGCAGTTTGGGTGGTGTCTGGAATACCCCAGATTGATATGCTTTTTAAAAAGCTGAAATGGCTTCACTTGGCAATGTACTACACTCTGAATTCATCAGAGTCTCTCTAATACTTCCTTTTATATTTGCTGGTATGCTATACTTCAGTAGCTCAGCCTGAAGGCTACATAGAGAGATGGCCCAAAGGTGATGAATGTAATTATACATTTGAGAGATCTAAACGAGGATGCTTTTTCACATTTTAATGAAATGATTGATAAAAATGCTTTCCATTATGTAATTTTCATTTTGAGGGAGAGGGTGTTAGTGTTCCACTAGACAGGTTTGAAAAAGGGGGGAAATGACCACTGCTAACAGGAAATATTTGCAGCTCAATCCATCAAAAGCTGTGCACACGTGGAAACTGGGAATTGTGTGTACAGAAGAGTATGTAGTTCCCAGGGCTGGATGCGTGGATTCCAACACTGGATCTGAAAACATGTGCACGGCACCTAAGCGATGCTTGGTGCTGTCAAAACTGATAGCACCAATCACCTGCTTGGAGGGGTGGGAAGCCTGAATTCAAGCACTTTCCTCGCCGTGGCTGATCTCACAGTTGTACTAGACATCATCCAAAACCTGAAATGCACAATAGTTCATAAGTCAGCATCAGTACTCATGGCAGCACTGCTTGTCTCTGTTGTGATATGTATCACTTCACCAGCTGTAGCACACTGTTTACACATGGAAAGAACAGAATGGCTGTAAACAAGTTTGTTATGTCTTTCTGGGTTCTCGTGTTTTTCGCATGGGAAGCCTAGACCGTGGGAGCATTATGAGCTAGTCACATGGTTTGTATGTTCTGATGACGTGCTAACTTGTTTTCTGTCTGAAGCCATCTTAGAGAGAGGCAGGACTGCTTTCTCTCTTCTCCTTTGTTCTTCTTGCTGGACTTTTGTCACTGCAACAATGTAACTTCTTTGCTGAGGTGGAGTGAAGCTCAACTTACTCCACTGGATGTAATGCTTGCTATGCATTTATACTCTGCACATGGACTGAGTAGGAAATGTATACTCTGTAGAACTTTACTTGCTAAGTGAATAAACAGGTAGAATTAGACCTGTGGTGTTACAGAGTGTTTCCTGACTCCATGGATTAATCTGCAAATGGGGAAGCTGGAAGCAAGTTGGATTACAGGCAGGCTGGGCTGGCATCTTCACAACACGCTGCACGCTGCGTAAAGGGGGGAGCTGAGATCTGGAAGATCTGTGTGTGGAATAACAGGCCTCTGCTAGCACACAGACAGGATTTTAAATCTCCCATGCGCACACGCACTCTGCTGCTAACGCACTCACGCACCAACAGTCTCTGCTGGACAAACAGGTTCAAATTTGTCCAGGAACAAACAGGGACAGGGTGACATGGCAGATTTCATAGAAGCAGTGGTAATCTGTATTTCGCCTCATGGAAAAAGGGAGAGAGTCTCACTCTGAATCCACACTGGGAGAAAATTCCTCTCTCCCTCTCATTTGCATAAGATCTGGAAGCAGGGGAAGAAAAAACACAGCTGGTCCTATCCATCCTTTCTCAGCATCTCTATGGGACATGCAAAGCAGCCCTCAGAGCATTGTTCTTTTTTCAGAACAATGGAGAGCAAAGCCAATGGCCCAACACCAGCCATGTCCTAATCTCCAAAAGTTCTGAAGCCTATCGAAACTGACCAGAAGTTTTGCTAAATAGTTCTCATTTAATAGTCCTCAGGTTGTGATTGGTCAATGAACAGCAGGTGGGACTGAGGCAATCAAGCTTCCAGAACCAACAAGATACAGCTGAGGGGCTTCATCCCAACAGGAGCAAGATGAACTCCAAAACCCATGGTTCCTTTCCCTCAGGATGAATGTCCCTTAGGACATTAGAAGGATCACTCAGACCAAAGGCTTATCTAGTTCTGTGTCCTGTCTCCCACAGGGGCCAACCAGATGCCTCTTGAGCAGCTGACAAGCAGGACAATGAAGTGTTTGTTTGTTTATTACATTTCTATGCCACCCAATAGCCAAAGCTGACTGGGTAGATCACAAAAAGTGAAACCCTAAAATACAACATGAGAAAACATAATGTAAAACCTTTAGAAGTTTAAAACAGAATAAAATCAGAGTAAAAACCAAAAAGATCCAATAACACAACTGAAAACAAAACGGAAGGACTAAAAGGGACTAAAAAGACTGGGGGGGGGGAAGTTCTTCACTTGGCACTAAAAGACCCCAATGTAGGTGCCAGGTGAGTCTCTTTGGGGAGGGCATTCCACAATATGGGTGCCACCACTTAAAAGGCCCAGATTCAAGATGACTTTGTTCTCAATGGATTCCATTACAAGAGAGTTTAGGACTAAGCAGCTTCAGTTTCAACTATATTACAAGCTTGGATTCAGGCAGTCTTCAGCTTTCAGGTGGAGGAAGTCTCCTATGGCACGAGCAATATTTCAGTTTGAAGTATGTGGGGCAGAATGGGGAAACTACCAGATTGTGGGGCTTCCATGTACGCATGTGTGACTGTTGTTTTTCCTCCTTCCCACGCAGTCTCCCACAGAACCCCCCCCCCCCCCCCACTCCCATTCCCATGGATCTTCAGCTCCTACTTTTCCTCAGAACATTCTGGCACAGAGAGTTAGAACCGGAGTAACTGCAGAGGTTATCCCAAGTGCAAATGTCATCCAAAAATATTATGCACTCCCTCTGAAGGAGCAGGTTCACAGCCTGGGGTGCTCCTGGACCTGGCATTGTGCCTAGATCCAGCAATCCAGGGGGTTGCTGTAGTTAGGAGAGCCTTTGCCCAGCTTTGGCTGCCTGCAGTTACACATCCTTTAGTAATCCAGATTAGATTACTGTAATGCACTCTATGTGGGGCTACCCTTGAAGAGTGTCCCAAAGCTGCAATTAGTGTGTGCAGTGCTTGTTCCCACATGAACCTGCCCATCAGTTTGGCCATCACCAGAAGCCCTGCTTTGAGTTCCACCACCAAGAGAGACACACTTGGTGCTGACATGAGACTGGGCTTTTTTTGTGGCTGCACCCCAATTATGATACTCTCAGCCAATACATTTTTTATTCTGCCAAGATTCTAATGGTTTTAAAATGGATTTTTGATGCTGCTTTTAAAGTAATTGTTTTAAATCTTTTAAAAATAGTTTTTAGTTTGTATTGTATTAAAATGTATGTTAAGGCTTGTTAACTTCCTTGGGAGGTCCTTTTGAGGGCTAAAAGGCAGTATATGAATATTTTTTATAAACAAACTAGTCAGAATGTTACTGAGCTACCCAGGATTTCAGCCTCCAGGATGATGCAAAGGAGCCAGTATAAATTGTGTGGCCAGTGTTATTGTGGTTTCCCTATTCTCTATAAATATGTGGTATTGTGGGTTTTGTTTAAAGGAACTATGATACACTGCTGACCGTGACTGGTGGCATTTCCTCTCTTCTTTAAAAACACCACCACACACCTTTGTTCTGCTCAGTGAAAAAGCACTCTGCACATGCTCACTGACACTCAGCCTGTGGTTCCAGAAATTTTTTTTGAAAAGTAAAGCTGAAAACATTATACAAGCAGGTGGATATCCTTTTGAACTCCTTGCCTGGGGCCTAACAAGGCTAGCTGAAAGTGTGTGTGAGTGTGTGCGTGCCCAGGTGTAGGTGCCAACAACATATGTTTGGTGGATCTCTTGGCAAAAAGCTATGCAAGGAAGCAGCCCAGGAAGCCACCTTGGAGCATTGCTAAGCTGCCAGCTTGCCTGGCTTATTCGATAAAATACACAAACATCTGCCTGCTTGTTGAGAGGCAAGGATGCAGCAGGGAATCATGCCAGCGCAGTCACCTCCAATGGTCTTCCAATGTAATTACCCTTCAAGGCTTACTAAAACAACAGTGGCCACAGGATGTTATTTACAAATGCGTCATTGTCATAAATCTGGTGCTATTGACTTTACACATCGGGTGCTTCTTCCAGACCTTGTCAGCTACCCACCCATATGGAAAATACAGATGCTCATCAGGCACATGTTCCATTATATTAGTGGTAAGTTTCATCAAAGAGCGTGTGAATGAATACAAATGTGAGTAACACCTTTGGGGGGGGACACACAGCCCTGCTTGAGAGGTGATACACACTGTGCTAAAAAAGGAAAAGAAAAGCTCACCTGCCAAAGAGAAGGAAGTTGTGGGAGGCTGCTGCACATGAATTTGGTTTAAAAACAAGGCAACCACCACATAAAACATTGCTCCTTAGACCAGCCTCATTTTGATAAAAACAAGGCAACCACCACATAAAACATTGCTCCTTAGACCAGCCTCATTTTGATATGTACCGGTACCTAGTTTTTTCCCCAAGAGGTCCTCACTCATGTGAAAGCTATTTGGGTTTATCATCATAACCCCACGGTCCATTGATCTCTGCTGTTCAGTAGGCATAGCCTAAATATCTTCAAAGGGAAGTATAAAATAGCCTGGGACCTTGAAAGGCAAAAATGTTTAAAAGAGGCTTGGGGATTTAAAAAAAAATAATAAGAAAAGGTTTGGACAAAGTCAAATAGAGCTTTAATTTTGTTTCTGTATCAGTTCCTCCCCCCCCCCCCGCCCACCATTTCAAACTGTGAGCTTGAAAGAAAAAGGTTTCTCTGAACTTTGAGTTGTTACATGGAGAGGTGAGTCTAATTATACACTACCAGCACTGGAGGAGAGGCATGGGCTCCGCCATAAAGGTCATCTGTGGATATCACCCCCCTTTCTTTTGCCAGGCTGTTGATTTTTTTTAGTTTAGACATGCTGCATTTATTTATTTATTTATTCATTTGATTTGATATTTGATTTGTAGCCCTATGCAAATATTCGAACTCGCTTCCTTCTTTGCATCTGCTTCCACCAGCCTTCCCCAACCTGGCGCCTTCAAGGTGTTTTGGACTTCAACTCCCATCAGTCCCTACCAGCATAGCCAATAGTCAGGAATGCTGGGAGTTGTCCAAAACAACTGGAGGGCAACCAGGTTGGGGGAGGCTGGGTCAGATTTGTCAGGGAGGAAAACGTCTGGGTGGAGAAATACAACTGGAGAACATCCAGGAAGTAGAAGAACAGCCACCCATCCATCTTTTGAACAATGGCAGCTTTTGTTGATGCTGCCTGCAGATGGAACTGGTTCATCCTAATCTAGTTTCTTGAGCTAAGCAGGAAGCCAGATTTTGTATGGAATACCACTCACCAGATTCTGCAGAAAATGAACAGCCCTAATTAAAATGATAGCAGTGTTTTTCCAGACTGCTTAACTTCTGTCAACTTAATTTGTCCTTTAATTTATGCTGCTTTGTCACGGCCTTAGAAAGTGCACTTCTTGCAGTTGGTGAGAGAAACAGTGTGTGTGTGTGTGTGTGTGTGTGTGTGTGTAAAACATGAGTTCAGAGTTGTGCTTGCTAAACATGTGCTAAAAAGGGGTGTGATGGGAAGAAGGGAGGGTCTACTTTTATCACTAAATGGAGTGTGGAACATCCCCCTCCCCTGCCTTACCTCCCTGGTACCACTGCTTTAATCTCCCCCTTTGTAATACTTGTTTTGTTTAGAAATATGCAAGTAGACCATAAGTGCAAGGAAACAATAGGGCACTCCATCCTAGGAGGAAAGAGTCTATCTGCACATCAGATCCCCAGAAAGAAAGATGCCCTGCACCCAAAGGTGCCTCCACCCAACTCTCAACAATCTCTCTCTGTGCTTCTTTGCTTCATTTCAACCACCCACCCACCCACCTTATACCAGGCCCCTCCCCTTAAGTGCATCTCCTCCAAGCTCCGAAGGCTGTCTCATTCAAACACAGAAAGGGATTGCTCACTATCTCCCATCATGGACTATTAACATGCAATCTCCCTAACGAAGGGAGGTCGATCAGAGGCTGTCACCCCATGGTCTTCTTGTGCTACAGTTCTTCATCACAGTTTGTTGGGGAAGTTGGCTGCTCCTTGGGCAGAACAGGTACAAGCACGTCGTGGCTCTAGAACTCTCACTAATGTTGGAACTGGGAAGGATGGTGGCTGGATGTGGGTCCTTGCTGCAAAGAACGATCCTGAGGCAATAACGGGCCATTAGGCTGAACAGGTGTTTGCGAGGGTGTAGACTCTATGGTCCGCAAGCAACCGTGCCATGATTTGTGCTGACACGGCACAGCAATTACAGGAGAACCTGCTGCTCCTCCATCTGTTGTGTCCTGGCCTTTCCTATGACCTCAGGCAGCTGCTGGGCAGCCACAAGTCTGCCTATGCATCTAGTTCCTGGTTCTGTGAACACACAGATACATTTCGTCCTTTTGGAAGGGATGATCTGGGTATATTTTATTACATGATGCCTTCATATCGAGGTGCATCATTCAGATGTATTAAGAAGAAAAGGAATGTGGATGGTTCAGAAAGACTACAAGGAAGAAAGGAGGGCCCAGGACAGCAACTATTTTTGCTGGAGCGATGCCTTGACAACAGTGATGCATGCCAGTGTGTATAAGGCGTAGGATCCCACCAAGTGTCTTTGTCATCTAGATGCTGCTTGTCCAGGAATGGTTTCCATGCCGAGTGGGAGCTCCCTGTGGCCAAATGTCTCCTTCAGGAAGAGCTAAGCTGTTCAACTGTGAAGGGGTGGAGAACAGGATTCTGTTCCTGACTCCCAGCTGAGCAGGAGCACAACAGGAGAGAGGCTCCAGCTGTTTTTTGGGGACCTGTGAAAAGGGCAGAGCAGGCTCCCAGAGAGCGAGCGAACAGGGAGAGAAACAGGAGTTTGGCGCAGTGTCAACAACTGCGCAAGGGAAAGGCTGGCTGAGGTCTTCTGTGGCAGAAGCTCTGCTGCACTACTGGGCTGATGCAGTGTTGATTGAGGAGTGGGTGATTGCAGGGGTCTGGGGCATTTTCTGACCCTGGCCCAACAGGAGAGAGGCTCAGCTGTTTTGGGACTTGAAAGCAGCGGCCCCAGAGAGCGACGAACAGAGAAACAGGAGTTTGGCAGCGGAGTTCGGCAGGGGAGGTCAAGGGGGAGGTCCCTAAAAAAAAACAAAAAAACAAAAAAACAAAAAAAAACATATATATATATATATATATATATTCTAGGAAGACAGAAACAGAGCACTATGGAAGGAAAGGACTCAGCAGTGGTGGTGACCTGCAAGGGGTGTGCAATGTTTGTTTTCCTGCCAGAGATCAACATGGCCTACACATGCAACAAGTGCAAGCTGGTCACGCTGTTGGAAGAAAAGGTCAGAGGACTGGAGCAGCAAGTGTCAACCCTCAGGAGCATAAGAGAAAGCGAGGAGTTCTTAGACAGAACGGTGGATCTACAGCACCAAAGCACAGTACAGGAGCCAGAAGGGCAACTGCAGGATGAGGCGGAGTCGGAGACTGCGGAGGCAAGGGAAAATAACGCAGGGGGAACTCCCTGGAAAAGGGTGACTGTTAGGAGCAGAAGAACTACAAGACACTCTGCGCCTGTGGAAGCAGTGGAGCTATGGAACCGCTTCCATGTACTTGAGGACAAGGGCAGAGGACAGCCTGCAGAGGACGGATTACCGGGCACCCAACGTGACAGCGAGCAAGAGGCTGAGGGTCAGTCAAGTGGAGGCAATCAAACCAAGGCCTACAGCAAGAGGAAGAGAAGAGTACTCGTAGTGGGAGACTCCCTCCTGCGGGGGATCGAAGCCAAAGTATGTCGCGAAGACCCATGGACTCGCCAGGTGTGCTGTCTCCCTGGGGCACGGATTAAGGATGTGACAGAGCAGCTGCCGAGGCTCATGCAGCCCACCGACACATACCCCTTTCTTCTCTTCCACGTGGGTACAAATGATACTGCCAAGCGGAGTTACAAAGAAATCACGGCAGACTTTGAAGAGCTGGGAAGGGAACTCAAGAACTTCGGGGCCCAGATAGTTTTCTCATCCATCCTTCCAGTACTTGGAAGAGGCATAGAAAGGGAAAGAAAAATACTCCGAGTGAATGACTGGCTACGAAGGTGGAGCCGACGTGAGGGATTTGGATTCTGGGACCACGGGCTACACTTCCTGGAAGATGGACTGCTGGCAAAGGATGGGTTGCACGTCACAAGGACTGGGAAGAATGTGTTTGGACACAGCATGAGGAACTTAATCAGGAGGGCTTTAAACTGAATCCAACAGGGGAGGGAGACATAAACTCGGGGGTACCAATGGAAGAAGGCCTCTATGCCACAATGGAGAGAACAGCTCCAGCGGTGCCCATTGATAGTCTACCACAAAATGTAGGGGGAAAGTCGGACTATAAAGCACATAGTCTTCGATGTCTCTATACTAATGCCCAGAGTATGGGCAATAAACAAGACGAACTTGAACTCTTGATACATGAGGGCAAGTACGACTTGATAGGGATAACTGAAACCTGGTGGGATGACTCCCATGACTGGAATACAGCAATTGAAGGGTATAACTTGTTCAAAAGGAACAGAAGCAACAGAAAGGGAGGTGGAGTTGCACTGTATGTTAAAAATACGTATCTCTGCACAGAGATACAGGAAGAGGAGCTTGGCAGCCCCATTGAGAGCATCTGGGTTAAAATAAAGGGGGCAAAGAATAAAGCGAACATGGCGGTTGGAGTCTACTACCGACCACCCAATCAAGGAGAAGACGAGGATGGAACTTTTGAAAAGCAAATTGCCATTGTTTCAAGGAGGCACGATGTGGTAGTAATGGGAGACTTCAATTTCCCTGATATCTGTTGGGAGACTTATTCAGCCAAACATGGCCCCTCCAAGAAATTCCTGAGCTGTGCTGCTGATAACTTCCTCCTACAGAAAGTGGAGGAAGGAACTAGAGGATCGGCTATCCTTGACCTGATTCTAACCAACAGAGACGAGTTAGTGGATAAAGTGGCAGTTTCGGGAACTCTGGGGGAAAGTGACCATGTTATACTTGAGTTCTTGATTCTAACAGAAGCAAAAGCTGAGTGTAGCCAAACACGTACCCTGGATTTTAGGAAAGCCAATTTTAACAAACTCAGAACAATGATTAGTAAGATCCCATGGCAAGTGACTCTCACGAGAAAGGGAGCCCAGGAGGGGTGGGAGTTTTTAAAAAAGGAAATTTTAAAGGCACAATTGCAAACAATTCCCACAAGGAAAAAAGGCAGAGGGCAACAGAAGAAGCCAATGTGGCTTCACAATAAACTCAAAGATGACCTGAAAACAAAAAAGGACACGTATAGGAAGTGGAAGGAAGGACAGGCTACAGGGGAAGAGTACAGGCAGGTAGCACAGAACTGCAGGAATAGTGTCAGGAAGGCTAAAGCTGAGAATGAGCTAAGGTTAGCGAGGAATGCTAAAAGCAACAAAAAAGCTTTCTTCAGATACATGCACAGTAAAAGACAGAAGAAAGAACTGGTGGTTCAACTACGCAATGAGGATGGCAAATTGATAACAGAAGACAAAGAAAAGGCAGAAGTGTTCAATTCCTACTTCGGCTCGGTCTTCTCCCAAAAGAGGGTCTATGACCCCCCTGGCAAACCTGAAGTGCAGACTGAAGGGGCAGAATTGCAGCTTGAGATTGATAGGCAAATGGTCAAGGAGCACCTGATTACTCTGAACGAGTTTAAATCTGATGAGCTGCATCCTAGAGTAATAAAGGAACTGGCAGAAGAACTCTCAGAACCACTGTCTATTATCTTTGAGAAATCATGGAGGACAGGTGAAGTGCCAGACGACTGGAGGAGGGCAAATGTTGTTCCCATCTTCAAAAACGGCAAGAAGGAGGAACCTGGGAACTATAGGCCAGTCAGTCTGACATCAATCCCCGGGAAGATTTTTGAGCAGATTATAAAGAAGTCAGTCTGCAAGCACCTTGAAAACAATGCAGTGATTACTAGAAGCCAGCATGGATTTGTCAAGAACAAATCCTGTCAGACTAATCTGATCTCATTTTTTGATCGGGTAACCTCCCTTGTGGACTGTGGGAATGCTGTGGACATTATATACCTGGACTTCAGCAAAGCTTTCGACAAAGTGCCTCATGATATCCTGATTAGTAAACTAGCTAAGAGTGGGCTAGATGGAACAACTATCAGGTGGATCCACAATTGGCTAAAGAATCGGACTCAAAGAGTGCTTATCAATGGTTCCTTCTCAAACTGGGGAGAGGTAACGAGCGGGGTACCACAGGGCTCGGTCCTGGGCCCGGTGCTCTTCAACATTTTTATTAATGACTTGGATGAGGAGGTACAGGGAATGCTTATCAAATTTGCAGATGACACAAAGTTGGGTGGAACAGCTAATACTCTGGAAGACAGAAACAAAATTCAAAGTGACCTCGATAGGCTGGAGCGCTGGGCCGAAAACAACAGAATGAAATTTAACAGGGATAAATGCCAAGTGCTGCACCTAGGGAGAGGAAACCAAATGCAGAGTTACAGAATGGGGGACACTTGGCTCAACAATACTACAAGTGAGAAGGATCTTGGAATTGTGGTAGATCACAAACTGAATATGAGCCAGCAATGCGACGTGGCTGCAAAGAAGGCAAATGCAATTTTGGGCTGTATTAATAGAAGTATAGCTTCCAAATCGCGGGAAGTGATAATTCCCCTTTACTCGGCACTGGTTAGGCCTCATCTTGAGTACTGCGTCCAGTTCTGGGCACCTCACTTTAAGAAGGACATAGACAAACTGGAGAGGGTTCAGAGGAGGGCAACAAGGATGATAAAGGGACTGGAAACAAGGCCCTATGAGGAGAGACTGAAAGAACTGGGCATGTTTAGCCTTCAGAAGAGGAGACTGAGGGGAGATATGATCACACTCTTCCAGTATTTGAAGGGATGTCACACAGAGGAGGGCAAAGATCTCTTCTCGTTCATCCCAGTTTGCAGGACACGGAATAATGGGCTCAAGTTACAGGAACCTAGATTCCACCTAAACATCAGGAAAAATTTCCTGACTGTCAGAGCAATAAGACAATGGAATCAACTACCTAGGGAGGTGGTGGGCTCTCCCAGTCTGGAGGCATTCAAGGTGCGGCTGGACAGCCATCTGTCAGGGATGCTTTGACCTGGATTCCTGCATTGAGCAGGGGGTTGGACTCGATGGCCTTGTAGGCCCCTTCCAACTCTACTTTTCTATGATTCTATGATTCTATACTTGCTGTACATTCTGCCCAAACTGGGTAGAGTGGAGAGTGATGACCCAGTTGCCCTGACAACAGAGATGTGCTGCCTACTTCATTAGGTTTCACGGGCCTCACGTAAGGACAGAGGAGCACATCTGGCTTGCAGAGCTGCATTTAAGAGGGACAGATGTGAAACAGGAGTATTCCACAGATTTGCTGGAGGTGTGATGTCTGAATTCAGTGAGGTGGTGGTGGTAGAAGGAAACATGTAGGGTGGAGTTAAATCCTCTGTCTCTCTACAGTTAGAGGACAGTGCTGAAGGTCAGAAGGCTTTCTCCCTCATTAGGTGTCTGGGCATCCCTGTACTGCTTATCCACACTCCTTTCCCCCTTTTCTTGGTGTCTGAGTGCACTCAGCTCAGGCACAGATGCATGTGATCTGAGAATCCTGCCATGCCCTCAACATTCTCTGTGATGCTGCAAGGAATGCTGGGATGTTCCTCTTGGATCTCATGCTGATTAGCTGGTGCCCTGTAGTTTGCATTTCCTCTTCTGTACAGGTCACAAAGACAATGGCTAGAGTCCTGAAGTGTGCTCCCCTTTGCGGGTTTCCACTCACAAAATGCTCCTGCCAGTGGAAGAGGGGGAGGTGACTTTGATTCCCCTTTCCCCTGCAACTTCTTGTGTCCCTGAAAATCTGCTCTGGCGTATTGGTGGACTCTCTGGAAGCAGGGGGGGGGGGTGCAGGGGGAGGGGGAGGAATGAGTGAAAATTGCCTTCTTTCTGTCTTCCAACAGGATCCTCCACTGGATCTCAGTCTTCATCTGACTGAGAGTCTTCAACTCTCAGTCCCATCTATGAGCAGAAGGTCTCAAGACCTTCATTCATGAATGCCTAGTAAGGATCCAAGTCTATGTACTCTGAACAGTTCAGTGGGTAGATAATGTAACAGAAGGAATAATTTCTCCCAAAGCCAAACAACTAGGGATGCTCTGATACCAAAGATAATCACAGACTGATTTTTTTTTTAGTGAAGTGTCAATTTTTTTAAAGATACCAGCAACAGAAAACACAGGTTAATGTGGGGCTTGCGTCAGTGTTCCTGTTTTTTGTTTTAAGTAAGAGTTCTGGTGTGAATGATCTGTTTTGGCAAGCACATAGGAACAGAAAATGTATTTTCAGTATTTTCCATCACACATTCTTTATTATAAGGAAGAAACACATTTCTTTTTGGGGTGAACAACACAGGGAACAAAACATGGTTGTGCTTATTGTGATGCCCTTTATCAATTCTGCTAAAGCAATTGTCCTAGAACTGGGAAATGCATTTGCACATCAACAAACATGATGCTTTGGAGACCTTTTCATGTTAAGAAGAAAAGAGGGGCTCTTAGAGACAGTGGAAATGTAATATCCAATCTTGGTAATGGTTTCCTAATGTTTGCAAAATGAGAAGCCTGTCTTGTTTGAACGTTTTAATGTAAAGAATGAGAAATTGGTCTACATTATCCAAAATCATCAAGGCTGCTGGAGAACATTTGGTGTACATTTGCTGTCTGTGTACAGAAAAAATTTCTCACAATGATAAATATCTAAGGATTGCATTTTACATTCAATAAGTACTGAATTTCTTTACTTTACAGTGCATTTCCCTGTCTTCATAATTTAACATGCTGCACATAAACAAAGCATCTCTAGTGTACCATCACAGATCTAGAAGCTTACATTTATTGACGTATAAACATCTATGGCCCAATCCAGTGAGGCAGATCAGCAAGCAGAAGCAGCTTTTGCCTTATTGAATTGACTGCATGTATTTTTGAATGAAGATGGAGGAATCACATTCTCTTTTAGAGCCTCCAGGCACTGTGTGCAACTAGTTGTATGCAACTATAGCAAGATTGGGGCTCTAATGTTCATCAGTGATATAGCTTCAGATATTCAGAGGTTGGAATAGATAATTCCCAATATCCTCCTGGAGCCATCTTTGTCACTTGAGGCTCAGGTGGCTTCAGTGGCATGGAGTGCCTTCTACCAGCTTTGGCTGGTGGCCCAGCTACACCCCTATCTGGACAGGGATAGCCTGGTTTCAGTAATCTATGCTCTGGTAATCTCCAAGTTAGGCTACTGCAATGCACTCTACATGGGGCTGCCCCTGAAGACTGTTCAGAAGCTGCAGCTTGTGCAAAATGTGGCCGCCAGACTAATAACTGGGATCAGAAAGTCCGAGCATATAACACCAATTCTGGCTGCCTGTATGCTTCTGTGCACAAGTCAAGCTGCTGGTTTTAACCTATAAAGCCTTATACGGTTTGGGACTGCAATACCTGTTGGAGTACTTCTCCCAAACTAAATCTACCCGGACACTATGCTCAACATCTGAGGCCTTCCTCCAAGTGCCACCTCTGAGGGAGGCTTGGTTGGTGGCAACAAGGAAGAGGGTCTTCTCAGTGGCAGCCCCCCCCCCCCATTATGGACCAATCTCCACACTGAGGCCTGCCTGGCATCAGCTCTGTTATCCTTTCTGCACCAGGTTAAGACTGCCCTCTATGCTGAGGCATTAGTGGCTCTTAACAGCATATGGGGCGGGGGGCTTATATCATCTGTTTTTAATACAAGTTAGTTGTATTAACTTGTTTTAGTTGCTTAAATGGTTTAAATTCAGTTTTTAATTTTGTATAGTGAAATTTTATGATGTTTTTATTGTATTTTCATTTTGTACTGCATTTTATTGTATGCTATGAATTGTTGTAAACCGCACAGAGAGCTTCAGCTATTGGGCATTATAGAAATGAAATAAATAATAATAATCCCAAGGTAAATTGGCTACTTAGTGTTCTGTTGACAAAGAGCCAACTTAGAATCAGATAACTGTTGGGGTTGGAGTGAAAAGTTGGTCTGTGCGCTAGCCAGCAAAATGAAGCCCTGGCTGTCCACACACAGCAGCAGAAACTTTCCCCACATAGCAGTCAGCTTCAGCCTTCCCAGCAGCATTCCATCCAGGACCCAGGAATCACAATGTAGCAAAAACAGTTCTATTCTAACGGTTTTATTAACTTATAACAAAGTATCACTACAGGTTACTTTACATTCCATATAGAGTCCATGTGCAGAGTACAAAGCCTTGAAGGTACATCCAGCTCAGCATAAAGCAAGTGCAAGCATGTGCAGCTCAGAATCATACAAGCATGATACATATGGCCAAAGCGTGGCCACTACACGTCATTGGCTTATTTACATCACATGACATTTCTGTCCCATGTTTAGCTTTCCCATGCCTAGCCGCAGGCAAGAATAGCTTCGTAAACACAGACAGCCATGTTTTACCCTGTCTGGGAAAGTTCCCAGATAAGCAGCAAAAAACCCACTGCAACATAAACATAACAGAACAGCACAGCAAGCTATTTTGTTTCATACACTAACAATAACTGGGTCTCTACTTTTATTTTTATCCCAGTATGAAAGTTCTCCTAAAAGGGCTTGATAACATCTTAACAAATCAGTTGTGATAGGAATGTCCATCAGGAGTCATTCTAAATTGGCTCCTGATGGAGGGCATTCCTATCAAAATGATTGAAATTGTGGAGAAACGAAGTACTCTGTTGGTTCAGTATCTAAATCCAGGTTACAGAAATAAAGGCGAGTCCCTGAACAGAGATCCAAGTAGGATTGCAGAGACAGCTGAGGCTGGCAGTCTGGTATCTTGAGATCTCAGAGGGTCTTGGTTCCTTTGCCAGCAGGCAAGGGTGGGGTAGTGGCGGGTCAGCCAGCCCCCCCTTCCGGGCCACATGGTGGCAAGCGCTGGGGTTTTCCCTTGAAGGAGGAAAGGGTGGAGGTCTGGCGGGCCAGCCAGCCCCCCCTCTTCCTCCACATGGTTGCAGCGGTGGGATTCGAAGCTGAACCATAGAGTGTGTGCACGTGGGCAAATGAGAGAAATTTGAGACACGTTTTAGTACATGGTAGAGGGTTTGTTATTTTTTAGAAATAACGTGTGAGAATGAGCCTTAGAAAAACATTCAGATTGCTGGAAGGGGCTACCCCAGTTTGGGGAGCCTAGGAGCCCAGCAGAGGGAGCGTTGAAGGCAAGAAATCTCAACTGTGGAGTGAGTAAGCAGAGAAAGCAAAACTCCAAAAAGTTCCAGAACAGCCTGTGTGCCCAGCAAGTGAGCAGAGGGCAGCAAGTGTGTGATCCAAGAGAACCAGGACTGGAGGGGCCCTTGGCAGAGGGCTAGAAGCAAGAAAAAAGTGTGCGTGTGCGTGTCCCAGAGGCTGGGAGCAGTGGTTGCCAGTGAGAAGCAAGGATCCTACCCATCCAGTGCAAAAAGCGGGTGAGCAGATGGCGGCTGTGTGATCCAAAAGTTTGGAGGCTGGGAGAGCCCGGGAAGAGAAGAAGAAAATAGTGTGTGCGTGCGCATGTGTGTTCCAGGAGGAAGGAGAGAAGACCAAGAAACCTCTCTTAATAGGCTGGTGAGCAAAACGTTGAGTTTTGGGACAGCGTTTGATGAGTAATTTTAGTTGTGCTGTGTGCCCCAGAAGAGTCAGACTTTGGTGGGGGGGGGAGGGCACAGTCCTGCCCTACATCTCTCCCACGGGAGAAGGACTCAAGATTTTGAACTTAAGACTGTCCATTTGCTCTTGGGGGGGGCATGGTGAATGCCCATGCTAGGCAGCAGCAAGTAAAGGGGGGAGGCATGGTTTCGAGCTTTGAAAAGAGGATTGCTCCCCTGCTTGAAAGAGACTTTGTCCTGTGCTGCAAGAAGCGGGCAGAGAATCAGCAGAAGAAAAAAGGAATTCCCCCCCCCCAAACATTTTCTGCTGCCACTTGGAAAACAGCGGACTCTGACTTGTTCCTCGAAGGGAGGGGGGACAGGTGATTCAAGTTGTCTTTGTGTTGTTACTGGGCAGGCGATCCCAGTGTGGGCGGCGGAGAGAGAAGGGGATCTCCCTCCTAGCTGACAGAAGCCCAGACAGAAAGATTTTTTCCTTCAGGTGTCTCCCGAGAAGAAAAGAAGATTGGTGGTAATTGTGATAAAGCAAATGAAAACTGATCGGTTGTTCCTCGAAGGGAGGGGGGATGATCCGTGATCCAAATGTAATTGTGTTATCTAGATTGTTGCTAAGGGGCCCAAGGGCCAGGTGCTCCCAGTGTAAGCAATTGAACTTATTTGTTGTCTAGTGTTATGTCCAAAGGTCAATTTGAAAATGAAGATGATGAAAAATTTTGAATGTAAAAGGTCTCAAGAGGCCAGGGAACTTAGAGGCGGGAAAGCCCTCTAGTGGCCGAAAGCAAGGTTGCCAGACTGTGTGTTCTCAGTTTCTTAGGAAACTGAGTAGAGCCTCCAAAGCTAAGCATTCAATGCTGAGGGAAAGTCATCCCGTGCAAGTTTGGGTGGTGGGCAAAAAGAGCCAAGCCCAAGAGGCTGGAAGATTGTCAAGCTGTGTGTTTTAGAAAATGCAAACCTTTGGGAAAAGGGGGGTGGTGGGAAGTCATCCCATTCAAGTCATTGGGTAGAAAGTGCCAAGTGCAACCCTTGGGAAAGGGGAGTAGGCATTCACGTCGTTGGGTGGTGGGAGGCCATCCCATCGAGTCTTTGTGGGGGTGTGTGATGGTATTCAGGTCGTTGAGAGTGGTAGGGGCGAATTGAGTCACATTTCAGTCCATAATCTGCCCCCTACAGGCTGTGGGAGAAACAGCAACCCTAAAAAGTTTGTTTTTTGTTTTTGTTTTAATTGAAGAGTCACATTTCAGTCAGCAGTCTGCCCCTACAGGCTGTGGGAGAAACAGCAACCCTAAAAAAGTTTTTGTTTTTTAGACAAGAGTGCCAGACAGGCAACAAAGGGTTGAGGGTTCTCATTTGAATTGTAATTGATGTTTCTTGGGTATGCAAACCTGTAAACTTCTGATTGATGGTTATTGGTTGTGTTTTGCTGTTTTGATGTTTTAAGAAGATTTTAAGAATTAAGATGTTAAAGCTGTGTTAAGACTATAGTTTAGGTGTTTGATGTTTGATGCTTTTTGTTCTGTTCTGTTTTTATCTGTGTGTGAAAGAGAAGAGGTGCCTAGTAGTAGGAGGCTAGCGCAAGCTCGTTTCTCTGTGTTTTTTGTTAGTATAGATGAAAGGAGAGGGTTAGCCCCTCTTTTCATCTTTTCCCAAAGGAAAGGGTGTGGAGAAACGAGCCTTTGGGGGTACACACACACACCTCAGGTGTGAACCGGCTGGGGTGGGGTGTGCATAGTTAGCGTGTAGAGAAAAGAGTTTTTAGGGTTCCTGCATGCATGCAGGAACACACACACACACACACGCCTCCTCATGAGTAAACCAGGTGGGGGCTGGGAGGAAGCAAAAGGTGCATAGAACATGAGATGGGGCCTGGCGTCTAGAAGTCTGGAGGAGCCAGGCTCAGGGCATTCATATGCAGATAGTTCAAGCCATGACTCACAGTTCCCTTTCCCCTGCCTGGCCAGGTGAAGTTCAAATTGATTGGCTGAAGCAAGAAGGTTACAGAAAAGGGGAGGGGGATGAGCTTTTCCCCCACGTGTAAGCCTTTGTTCTTGGTCAGTCCTTTTGGTAGCGTGCCTGGCATGGCAGCGCGCCAGCGAGGGGCCCGAGCCTTTAGGGGGGGCCCCCTCAAGAATCGACCCCAGGCAGCCCTGGTAAAGTTGGCTGGTTTGAAGGGTCTAGAAAGGCAAGCCTTGTAGGAGTTTACCCATCTTGGACCTTCGGGTAGGTGTGGTAATTCTCTATCGGGCGGCAAGGCTGTGCTGGATCTAACCCTTTGAAGAAGACACCCTCAGGTAACAGGTGTGTGCTTGAGAGATTTTAAGGAATCAGGTTTTCTTATTTTGCAGCTTTACTGTGTACTAAAGTGTCTCTCTATTTTGTGTGCTTCTCTTATTTGCCTAATCTTGTTGTAAGATGCTACCAGAAATAAACCTTGTCATGGTTTACCCCACATGGGTTTTGTAGTACTCTGTTGGTTCAGTATCTAAATCCAGGTTACAGAAATAAAGGCGAGTCCCTGAACAGAGATCCAAGTAGGATTGCAGAGACAGCTGAGGCTGGCAGTCTGGTATCTTGAGATCTCAGAGGGTCTTGGTTCCTTTGCCAGCAGGCAAGGGTGGGGTAGTGGCGGGTCAGCCAGCCCCCCCTTCCGGGCCACATGGTGGCAAGCGCTGGGGTTTTCCCTTGAAGGAGGAAAGGGTGGAGGTCTGGCGGACCAGCCAGCCCCCCCTCTTCCTCCACAGAAATGTATAGTGAGAAGCGAAAACCTTGCCAAAATAATAATCCTTGCAAACATATATATATATCTGTGTGTGTGTGTGTATGTGTGTGTGTGTGTGTGTGTGTGTGTATAAATATAAATATATATACATAATGTTATTAGACTAGCTACATGATGAGGACTAAGTGGGTGGGTTCTCAATTTCAAAATGTACACTTCAGTATGCCCCAAACCTGGCAACTGTGAGCCTAACTTCAAAACATATGCCAAGCTCAAATCTTCGGAGTCAAGTTAAGACATTTTTTTTGCTCTGAGAACTATGTGCCTATTCTGGATTGCTTTTACCCTTTACAGATTGCAAGTCTGCAATCTGTAGGTTTCAGGCAGGTGGTTGCTCCAGGGAATCACTCCTACCTGGTGGAGTCTCTTCCCTTGAAACACCTCTTGGTCCTTTTACCAGCCCAAGGGTTAGGATGAACCATATTGCCTTAAACACAGACTCAAGATGCAGTTTAAAGCTTTATTGAATGCACACACTTAAAAATACTGCACATATGAGTACTTCTTACTAGATAGCAATTTTAGCATTAACAGACAGACAAATACCGGTATATTTTCTATCCAAAGTCTCCGATAGCACAACTTTTGGAGTGATCAGATCTAAAAGAGGGGGAGGCATAATGTCATAGGGCAAGGGTGGACAATTTGTGGTGGTCCAGATGGTTTGGCCTACAACTCCCATGATCCCTCACCATTGGCTATGCTGGCTAGGGCTGATGGAAGTTGTAACCCAAAACATCTGGAGGGCCACAAGTTGCACACCCTTGTCTTGGGGGTTGGAGGGCTATGAGCATGGTCTTCAGAAGCCTCTCAACCTATGGATGGTTGGATGGCCCAAGACAGATCAACACAGACAATAGGCCACTATTGGGCTTTTTATATCCATTTGTCCCAAACTGACCTTTTTAGTACCCAAGGTGCTCCAGGCAATAATAAATTATTTATTACTTACGATACAGTTAGGTCCAGGCAGGTCTAGACTTTGCCCATCAAACCCTTCATGTTGACATGCTGTAACTGGGTCTTGACCAGTCAGCTGATGCATTAAGTACTGACTGTTAATTTACTGAAAATATTTACTGTTGGCCAAGAGTAATAGATGTTCAAGGGTGGTGCTCTCTGTACCCAAGGGCTATCTTAGGGCTGTCATATATGTACCCTAACTCATCTGAAGCTAACATATGTTTGTTTATCCATAGCAGCTGATAGCCAGAGTGTTATTTATGGCTTTCTGATGCAGTATTTGTCCTACATTAACTCGTCTTATCATGTGGGTTACTAGAATGCTTGAATCTACTCTGTTATAAAGCAGGCAAATATTAAAACAGATCAAAGCTTACCTCACAGATCGGCATTCCTAAAGAAAATGCCAAAACTGGATCCCACTAACAATGCCATTCCTGGTAGCTATCACATCCCTTTTTTCTCATTATGTGCTGGGCAGGAAGCATTGGCTCTCCTTGAGCATTGCATACACAGCAAACAAGCCAAGGAAATGCCCATTTTACAGGGCCTTTCTAATTAGCACAGAACATAGAGGAACTCATGTTTTCTGGGATACCCCCAGTACAATACAATACTGAAGGAAGGCATGGTCAGGCTCCACCTGGACCCCAAACCCAATGAGAACATCTCTAAAGAGAAGAAGTAGAACCTTACAAAGGTGCCCAGTAAGGGCTGGGACCATGGGAAATCAACATCCTCTGAAGGGCAGCATATGGCTGCTCCACCCAGATAATGGTCTGCCTGAGGAGGCTGTGATATCAAGGGACCCAACATTTCACAATGGGAATCCCATACTATCTCCTGACACTCAACCATCACCGTTTGATTGTGGCCCCTGAAACAGTGGTGTAGTGGTTAGAATGTTGGACTGGGACTCGGGAGATCCGGGTTCTAGTCCCCACTTGGCCATGAAGCTTACTGGGTGACTTTGGGCCAGTCACTGACTCTCAGCCTAACCTACCTCACAGGGTTGTTGTGAGGGTAAAATGGAGAGGAGGAAGACTGTGTAAGCCTCCTTCTGTTCCTTGCGAAGAGGAAAAAAGGTGGGATATAAATGTAATAATAATAATAATAATAATAATAATAATAATAATAATAATAATAATATTCCTATGACATCTTTAGAACAGGTCATTCAATATACAGATAACCTGAGGTGGCTAAAACGGGATGGATTTCTCAAATGCAGATGGAATCTTCACAGGCTGAGGCTGACCATGTGTGGCCTAGATGTCTTTGTAATAGACTATGCAGTAGTGACAAAAGCAAAATAAGCCATTTGCTATAGCTAGGGATGCACAACCATTCCAAAGTTTGGTCCCAAAAGGGTAGGGATAGATGAATCCATCCATTTTGATTTTTCCCAGCTTCTCATTTTTCTAAAGTTTGATTCATCTTGAACTTTGAGAATTTCTCCAGTCTTAAGTTTGGTTCTTCCAAAGTTTGAAAGGTTATTTTAAAAAGTTTTCATGAAAATTCATAATAATTTTTGTGCACATTTCTCCTAAAACATGCATTTTTGTACACATTTTGCCTAATATACACAGTTTTTGCTGGCAGTTTTCCTAACATAATGCATTTTTGAATATTATTTCCCCTAGTTTACATATTTTTATATGCATCTTTTCATTGGAGAACTCCATTACAAAATTCAGAGAACTGAGAATTTCAAAGGATAACTGAGTTTCGGCTCACATAGCGGTTCTAACATGAGAAATTAGGAAAGTTCACATTAAAATGTGAACGGAACTAATTTCTCCTCCATCCCTACAAAAGGCTCAGATTTTTGCAAATGCTGAAATCGAGCACATGCAAACGTTCCAGGGTTTTTTGGGTTGGGTGTGTGTGTGTCTGGTTTGAGCACTTGCAAAAGGCTCATGGGGGCTTCAAGTGCTGGCTGCAAGTGCTCCACTTGTTTTGGCAGTTTAAAGTGCTTGTCTTTGGCATATCTGGGAATCTAAGAGCTTGACTGCACCGCAGATCAGAGCAGAATTCTCAGCAACCTCTTGAAAGTGCTTTTCCAGACATTAAAGAAGTACAGTGGGAGGATGGTAAGAGAAGTTTTCCTGGTGACTTGTCCCTACCTCCATCACCTTCTCCCTTTGAAAACTGAAGCCTGTGCATCTTCTACAAGTGACACACGTGTGTGTTTGTATGCAGGCTAAAGAGAGGCATTCAGAGGATGATAATGATGATGATTGCATTTATATCCCCCATCTTTTTTCTCTTGCAAGGAACCCAAGGTGGTGGCTTACATGGTCCTCCACCTCTCCATTTTATTCACACAACAACCCTGTGAGGTAGGTTAGGATGAGAATCAGTGACTGGCCCAAAGTCACCCAGTGAGCTTCATGGCTGAGTGGGGGACTAGAACCTTGAGTCTCAGTCCAACTCTAAGTCGCTCTTCCACACTGGCTCTCACACTGGGTAGGATTTCATTGGTATTTCTACTATATTACATTTATGTTGGCGATACTTTAAAGTAGTTGCTTTCCTGCCCTGAGTGTAAGGAACAGAGTGAGTTAGAACCTTATAAAATAATGGTAACTGTATAGATGTTTGGACTTGGATATGCTTTATAACATTTTTAGACAGGTCAAAAAGAGAAAATGGAACATGTTTAGACAAGAACTTTGTTCAACCATATGGTCTGTACAGCCATGGCCAACTAGTACATCATGAAAGTTGAAATTTAGCAATGCTAGTAATTAGGCATCTAAATTTAGACAATGCATTTGCACGTGTCAGTAATTATTCTTTGTTATCGGTCATGCAGTTCGCTACATTTCCCACAGAACAACTTGATTTCCTGTTGAAACGCTTCTGAAATGTAAAAATGCAATTTCCTACTAACACATTATCTACACACCATCAATTAGAATGGCTGATATAAATGAAGCCAGATCTTCCCGTTCTTCTTGTCCAACCTATTAATGTTATCTCAGCCTTGTATGGAAGTGCTGCTGTTAATGACTCATTAAGAAGCTCTGGGAATTTTCTTCTGAAATGCACAACCCTTCACTAGTGGGAGGAGGATGGATTTCAGTAATAAAGTTTCATGGAACCTCATTTATGTTCTTCTTTAGTTGGTTGAATGCTTTATATTATTAATAAGATTCCCATTTCCACTATTGTGGAAAAGAATCTTAGCATCTTAGTAAGTATATATCCTAGCCTTGAGCAACTGAAATGTAATCCAGACAAGGTGGAAGTACTGTTGGTGAGAGGACTTTCTAATTTGGGTTTAAGGGTACAGTCTGTTCTGGACAGGGTTCCCCCTGGATCAGGGGCAGACAAATCATAGCCTGCGCTGCATCTTCCACCCAGCCTGTTTTGCAGCCCCTGCCGCTTCCAAAGTGCTGCTGTCACTGCCAAATTGCTGCCACAATTTGGTGGCATGGTGGCAGCACTAGCAAAAAAGCCACATTTCCCCTTTAAAACAAGGCATGCAGTGAGCAAATGGCAAATCACACTCTTCCATTTACTTTGGCTTTTAATGTGGCTTTTTTGCCTCCACCCTGCTGCCTAAATTCAGTGGTGCGGCAGTGACAATTTCTGCAGTGGCAGTGGTGGGATGCAGCCTGGACCCTCTAATGTTGCCCACCCTTGTCCTAGTTCCATTGTGCCTTCTGGAGGCTCAGGTGGCATTGGTGACTAGGAGTGCCTTTTACCAGCTTCAGCTGGTGTACCAAGTGTGACCCTTTTGGGCAAAATCAGACCTTACTTTGGTCATTCGTACGTACCCTAGCAACTTCTAGGTTCAGCCACTGTAATATACTCTACGCCAAGGCTGCCCTTTAAAAGCATTCAGAAATAGCTCATGCCAAATGCCAGTGCCGGACTATGGGCTTGAGTTGGCCAATCAGAGAATATTATCCTGTTTGATCTGCACTGGCTACCTGTTTGTTTCTGTGCTCAGCAGAAGCTGCTGTTTTGTTTTTGTTTTTAAAAAATAGCATTTAAAGCCCTAAGCAGCTTGTGACCAGAACATCTTAAGGAATATGTTCTTCTGCTTGTGCCCCTGCGTCAACATCAGAAGCCTTGCTCCAGGTGCCATTGCTGAATGAAGGCCAGCGGGCATCCATTAGTAGCAGGGCATTTTTGTTAGTGGTGCCAACCTTGTGGAATTCTTTCTCCAGAGAGGCTCATCCAACCCAACCCCAACCCTATTCAGGCAATAGGCCAAAACTTGGCTCTTTTGGAAAGCTTTTGGCTGACTATAATGCTGCTTTTTATTGCTATCTGATGCTGCTGTTGCAATAGATGTGCTTTTCTGCTGTTTCTTTCTATTTTGTATGTATTATTATGGTTTATTGATTTTATCTTGTGAGCCACTTTGGGTTTATTCTCAATAAAGAAAAGCAGATATAAATGAAGTTGCTGCTGCTGATAACAGTGTAATAGAGCCAGGAAGGAATTCTCAATCAGCCTAATTTAGTGCTTCTTGCCTTCTCCTGTAGCATGCAGCTCGGCTGACTTGCTTCAGTCTGCTGGAACCATTTAGTCTGGAGGCCCAACATGCTGCATTGCTGCCATTTAATGCTAGATTGTAAATGAATAGTCAGAAATTGGTTAACTTGCATGCATTTTTTAAATTAGTTCTAATTGAACCACAAGGGGTTTTGTAGAACTAGATTTTATTTTGTTTTTACAAGAGTTGTGTGGAGGAAGGGAAGGTGTGAGAATATTTTTGGCAGAATAGTTTTCTTATTTCTCTAATGGAGCAACAGCTTCAAAGGCAGTGCAGTGGAACTGGGAGAGATGGGTTGACAGGGACTAAGGACATGAGAAGGAACAAGCACTTGTGTACAAGAAGGATAGAGGAATCCAGATTGCTTGAAATTACAGAAGGGGGTGAGTGTGTGAATTGTGCGCGTCTGGTGGTGGTGAGGAATGCTGTAGATACTGAAGCCAACCTTCTTAGTCTATTAACAGTTTTATATGAGAGTCTCCAGAGGATACAGTGAGATAAGTAGATGGTATTAACATTTACACCTCATATTGGATGCCTTATTTTTTTCAAGCCAAACAATATTCAGTCTCCTTGGGCAGTATCCAACGGTGTCAATTCTGCAAACTCAAATAACACTAGCAGAGCTCTGCCAAATCTTTCAGTTGCGCCAGGACTTGCACATTACACTTGTAAAAGCAGTAGCGCAATTGTGCCTGCACAACCATAACTGTAGTTGGATTCTCCTCTTTCGCATAGAATCAGAACCTATTTTCTGGTAGCTCAATGGAGCGGAGGAGAACATGTAAGCTGCTTTGGGCTCCTTGGAGAAAAAGGCGAGATATAAATGTAACAAATAAATAAATAAAATAAATCTGAGAGCCTGGATTGGCCCTGTTTATTGTAGAAATGAAAGTTCACTGCCATGTAAAGCAGGGAACAGCCGAACATTCAAGCCAGGGCCCAAAGAATGAGCACATAACCTCACTTTTGAGCATGAGCAAACTCGCTTTTATTCACCAATGAGTAACCGGAGACCAGCCTCCACCAGGTTCAAGTGAGCTTGAACCACAGCACAATTAGGAATTAACCACCGCTCCTGACTCATTTGCTCTCTTCTGTATAAGGACATTAAAAAAAAGAGGCCAGATCCTACTGACCAAATTTTGGTTTTCAAAGTCATTTCGGGATTCAAAAGAGCTTTGCCAATGCTATTAGAGGAAAACAGCTGAAGCCAGACTGAGAAGCAGATGAGTAACCCCAGGGGATATCAGAGTTATCTAGCGAAGCAAAGGGCAGCAGCCAGAAGACAGCAGGGAGCATCCAGGTGAAAAAGCTGTTGTCAGAAATCAAAGCATATTTCCTCCCTACCCCCCAGCCATGTACCAGGTAGGAACAAAGGACTCTGGGAGAGCAACCAGATCCAACATAGCAGAACTATTAAAGATGGTGGTGGGGACTTTCATGGCATTTAATTTAAAAAAGAAATTAGAAAAGGCAGGGGAAATGCTTGTTTTTGTTCATTTTAGTAAGTACTCATATTGAAAGCAGAGGTTCCAAGAGAATGTGTGGAGAGGGAGCAAGACACTTGTGCTTTGTTATGAAAATATGTGAATATTTTAATGTGATGAGCCATTAGGCGCTTTAGAGAAGAATTACATTATTGCATTGTGCCATAACAGAAAGTAACAAAATTACTGGGAACTAAGAAAGCAGCTTCACAAGGAAAATAATGCCAAAAGCTAATTTTTGAATGTTCCTAATGGTGCATGTTGGACAATTGGTCGGCAATTTGCAAGAATTTTCCCAGGCAGGTAAATGGATTAAATGTCTATATTCAAAAAGCCTTTGGATGCCTTCACAAGAAGTAATGATCAGAAATGTTATTATTTTTGGGTACACAGCGTTGTTCGAGTAATTGCTGTCAGTGTTTACAGTGCATGAAATCCAATCAAGTGAGAAATGTCAGCAAATACCAAAATACCACTTAAAACCACATAAAAAGATTAAAAGTATACCATGCCGTTATTTTTTTCATGGATAAAATTTATCTTATCTCATGATGGAACCTACAAAGCAGGTGAGCTAGTATGAGTTCTGCGGTTTTTGTTTTTTAAATTCTTTAAATTCTTTGTTTTTCCCTTCTACAAAAAGAATTGGGAGGCTGTTTCTTTTAATTTAAAGCAAGCAAACAAGCCAACGCTTTTAAGGGAAACTGGATCCTGGCCAACAGATGTTGTTTGCACCATGGCAACAGGGAGGTACCTGTGTGCCCTTCTTACAATTCCTATATATCTGAAGGGTTTGTCCCTATTGCTGGCACCACAGGAATTTGAGTGGGTGAAGCGGTGTGCAGTGAAGAGGTACTGCATGAGGGAGGGGTGGGTGGAAGAGGAATTGTTGTAAGCGCAAAATCTGTGGAGAAGTATTTTCTGTTTGTTTGTTTGTTTTAGCCTACTACAATATTTATTTATTAATTATGTAAATTAATATACATATTCCACTCCTCAGCCAAGAAAGGTCCCCAAAGCTGTTTACAATAAAAAGCATAAAGTATCCACAAGATACTAAAACAAGATAATGAAACCAGAAAGAAACATTAAGTCAAAACAAGTGTGTGAAGCATAAAAAAACAAAGGCCTGGCCTTCATCAGCATTCTAAACACAGGGAAAAGGGGGAACAGGGATGTCAACCCTCTTTCAGCCTGGGGCCCAAAGGGATGGGGGGAGACTGCATTCCACTGCTAGGCAGGGCTGAAGGCAAAAGGGGGAATGCCCAAAATACCAGACCATTTTAGCTTACCGACCGTTCTGACTGCCAGTGAGGAAGGCTCAGGAGAGGCATTTCAACCTTTCGGAATGGGGGGAAAACTGCGTAAAAGCCGGGAAACCACCAACTGAATGGCCGTCAGAGTTATTAAGGAATCAGGTTTTATTGTGTTTTAGCTCTATTTCTGTGTACTAAAGTGTCTCTCTCTTTATTTTGTGTGCTTCTCTCATTTCCCTAATCTTGTTGTAAAATGCTACCAGAATAAACCTTGTCCTGGTTTTACCCCACATGGGTTTTGTAGTACTCTGTGAGTTCAGTATCTAAATCCAGGTTACAGAAATTGAAGGCGAGTCCCTCAACAGAGATTCAAGTAGGATTGCAGACAGCTGAGGCTGGCAATCTGGTACCTTGAGATCTCTGGGGGTCTTGGTTCCTTTGGAGTAGGAAAGGGTGGGGGTGTGACGGGCCAGCCAGCCCCCCCTTCCTCCACAATTTGTATACAATTTGTATACATTTGCACACACCAGTTACCTGAGGGTGTTCTCTTCAAGGGTTAAATCCAGCACAGCCTTGTTGCCCGAGGGAGATTAGCACATTTACCCGAAGGTCCGAGATGGGTGAAACTCCCACAAGGCTTGCCTTTACTAGAGCCCTCAATCCAGCTAATTTTACCAGGAGCTGCCTGGGGTCCTTGGCTTTCCACCATTACCACAGCCGGGTAGAACAAAGACAAAGACCAAAAACCACGCCTTGGGAAATATACCTTTCCCCCCCTCCCCTCCTCTGCTGCCTCTTAGCCAATCACCATGCACCTCACCTGGCCAGGCAGGGGGAAGGGAACTCATGACTCATGGCTTGAACTACATTTACATATGAACGCTTTCAGCCTGACTCCTCCAGACCTCCAGGCGCCAGGCCCCAGGCCCCATCTTATGTTTCACACATGAGGAGGCGTGTGTGTGTGTGTGTGTGCGTGTGCGTGCATGCATGCAGGAACCCCCAAGGGCCCCTCTTTCCACACGCTAACTATGCACACCCCACCCCAGCCGGTTCACACATGAGGTGTGTGTGTGTACCCCCAAAGGCTCGTTTCTCCACACAAATAATATGTATATCACAGTATCAAGGTCACTGAGTACAAATAAGAGCCATTGCCTCTAAATATTTGCAAATACCTGAGGCCAGACAAATCTTCAAAGCCTGGATGCAAGAAATCCCACCTTCCAGCAAAGCCTCGAACAGTGAAGGCACTGATTAGAGGGGCCTGCCTGAGCTGCAGTAGCCATAGCCCATCCTCCACTTTGAAGAGACTCTTTCCTTCAGGCCACCTATCCCAAGATCTGAGCTTTTCCAGTACTAGTCACCAGTGCAGGGGTGGTGAACTGGAAGTCCATGGATTGGGTGCAGCATGCTGGGCCTCCCCAGTTTTCATGGCAAAAATGGCTGCACTTGGTTTAACTGGGCTGTGCCCTTTTTTGCCCTCTGATTTACATAGGGCAGCATTTGACACCCTTGCTCTGTGAAGTGCCTTTCATTTAGAGTGATGTCTCATGGGGTGCCGGCTTTATACAAATAGCTTTCTGGCATAAATGAATGTTTGAAAGGACAGTGCACTCAGGAGAGGTAATGAAATTGGGAACCTGTCATGAACACATTGGTTATTCAGAAGCACCTGAAGAAGAGTCAGCAAGAAGCGGCAGGGCAAGCCCAAGAAATGCTGCTGCCTGAGGTGAAGCAGCAAGTGGTGCCCTATCTCCAGTAGGGCAAACGAGCGATGTTCGAGGTTGCCAGGACTCTCTGGTCCTGAATCACACCTGATTCCCGTTTGCATTTATGATTGCTGCTCACTCTGTGCAAACAGGAAATTTCCACATATTGAGCAGTGAATAAAACTGGGAATTGGGAACTAGATGAGCACGCGAGCACATTTTTGACAATTTGCAAATATTTTCAGCAGACGCATGCACATGCTCACATTTGGAACTTCAAACGGGACATGCTCGCAAGTTTTCTGAGCAAATACAAAATTCTCATACAAGTCATGGTGCATAGCCTCAGCCCCTTAACCTACGTTGCACCTGTTGGAGGATATGGAAAGGAGTCGGTCCTATACTGGTTAGGACGAAGGAGAGTTTCCCCCCTTATGTGCAGCCTGGTTATTGAAACTGGTTATTACCACGTGGGTTGCTAAACCCTGCTAAAAAGCTCTTAAAAGGAATGGATTGTCCAAACAAGGTTTGAAAACTAGAGACATTTATTAATTTTACTTACAATCTGTTTATTCATATATGCAGGATGCATATAGGTAGATTAGCGTCTTTGGTGTTAAGAGTCTGCTTTATTGGAGATCACTGGCTGGAAACCAGCTCAGACCAAGTGTCCATCAGGTTGGAGAGGGGGGGGGTCCCTGGCCACAGAGAGGCCGGAAGTAGGGAGGAGGGGTTAGAAAACATGCACCTTGGGGATTGTTCAATTAACCCCTTCCTCCCACTCTAACCTGTGGTTATATTACCTCTTTGATTTAAGCAGGCAGTATTACAGTTTCCATCAGCACCAGCTCTGTTGAACCCGTGTGGGAAGGCACGTCCCCTGTTGAGGTTGCCACACACTCATCCTGTTGCAGAACCCTTCAGTGTATACATTTAAAAATCTTGAAGTGGGGGTTCATTATATATTTAAAAACTGCAAACCTACTAGTTTTGACATATAGGCTGAATAATGTCTCATGGGGTGCCGGCTTTATACAAATAGCTTTCTGGCATAAATGAATGTTTGAAAGGACAGTGCACTCAGGAGAGGTAATGAAATTGGGAACCTGTCATGAACACATTGGTTATTCAGAAGCACCTGAAGAAGAGTCAGCAAGAAGCGGCAGGGCAAGCCCAAGAAATGCTGCTGCCTGAGGTGAAGCAGCAAGTGGTGCCCTATCTCCAGTAGGGCAAACGAGCGATGTTCGAGGTTGCCAGGACTCTCTGGTCCTGAATCACACCTGATTCCCGTTTGCATTTATGATTGCTGCTCACTCTGTGCAAACAGGAAATTTCCACATATTGAGCAGTGAATAAAACTGGGAATTGGGAACTAGATGAGCACGCGAGCACATTTTTGACAATTTGCAAATATTTTCAGCAGACGCATGCACATGCTCACATTTGGAACTTCAAACGGGACATGCTCGCAAGTTTTCTGAGCAAATACAAAATTCTCATACAAGTCATGGTGCATAGCCTCAGCCCCTTAACCTACGTTGCACCTGTTGGAGGATATGGAAAGGAGTCGGTCCTATACTGGTTAGGACGAAGGAGAGTTTCCCCCCTTATGTGCAGCCTGGTTATTGAAACTGGTTATTACCTCGTGGGTTGCTAAACCCTGCTAAAAAGCTCTTAAAAGGAATGGATTGTCCAAACAAGGTTTGAAAACTAGAGACATTTATTAATTTTACTTACAATCTGTTTATTCATATATGCAGGATGCATATAGGTAGATTAGCGTCTTTGGTGTTAAGAGTCTGCTTTATTGGAGATCACTGGCTGGAAACCAGCTCAGACCAAGTGTCCATCAGGTTGGAGAGGGGGGGGGGGTCCCTGGCCACAGAGAGGCCGGAAGTAGGGAGGAGGGGTTAGAAAACATGCACCTTGGGGATTGTTCAATTAACCCCTTCCTCCCACTCTAACCTGTGGTTATATTACCTCTTTGATTTAAGCAGGCAGTATTACAGTTTCCATCAGCACCAGCTCTGTTGAACCCGTGTGGGAAGGCACGTCCCCTGTTGAGGTTGCCACACACTCATCCTGTTGCAGAACCCTTCAGTGTATACATTTAAAAATCTTGAAGTGGGGGTTCATTATATATTTAAAAACTGCAAACCTACTAGTTTTGACATATAGGCTGAATAATTTCAGGTTTCAGCTGCATTATCAGATGTAATGTGATTGAAACATAAAGCTCATTAGTCAAGAAATTTGGGGCTGTATCCAATGCTGGTCACCTGCCAATGGCACGGAAATAATTGGCGGAATGGATTTCCCCTCCACCATGCAGCCCCCCCAATGCCCCCCAAATCTGCTGCAGATGGTTGGGGGACCCTCCAGAGCAGAATTCAGAGGGAGGCTGCAGGGGGGAGAAGCTGGATTTACAGCAACAGTTGGATTCAGAAAGGCTTATATAACTTAGCAAACAGCTGATTAAACAGCTGATTAAACAATAGAACCCATGGGCTATTTTAGGTTTCTGGGTGGTTTGTTAACCATGCCAACAATGCACCCTCACCAGGTTTGGACGACACAACAAGCTGCGATTGTGGCTTGCATATTCAAAATGGCCACCTGCATATGCCAAAGCCCACCGTGGTTTAAATAAGCCACAGTGGGTTGCTTGATTGTATGAGCTGATTAAACAACATGTGTAAGACAATGACATGGTTCATATGATTATGTGAACCTGGTTTTTATTTAAGCCACAGTGGGTTGTGGGTTGTGCCAGTACATTCCGGGTAGCTTTGGAATATTCAAGCCGTGACCACAGCTTGTTGTGTCATCTGAATCTGAACCTGGCAAGGGTGGGTTGTTGGCATGGTTAACAAACCACCCAGAACCCATGGGCTATTTTAGGTTTCTGGGTGGTTTGTTAACCATGCCAACAATGCACCCTCACCAGGTTTGGACGACACAACAAGCTGCGATTGTGGCTTGCATATTCAAAATGGCCACCTGCATATGCCAAAGCCCACCGTGGTTTAAATAAGCCACAGTGGGTTGCTTGATTGTATGAACTGCTCCATTGTAACTAAAGCATCCTGTTTTGTAAAATCAGTTAAAGAGAGAGAATGCTGTACATCTCAATATGTTGTAACACCACATGGATCCTATTGGACAAGAAAGAGATTTGGAAAGCATGATAGGAATGTCCATATTGTTTATACCCGAAGGTGTAACTGCAGTGGAGAAGATAAATTGGCCGACAAGAAGTTCTATCCAAGAAGCATGCTGTCTCTTGGCAGATTCCTTGGTACCATCATCAGTCAATAGTTTTCAGCTGCTCTTACCCAAGGGCGGGGGGGAATGCAAAATTATATAGTATGTTGTAGAATATAATTGGGCCAGATGTGCTACACTACATGGATAATTACCATCATTTTGGCCAAGGGCAGTCAAATCATTTACGGTACATGTAGCAGTCCACTGAAGGCTGGGGAAAACTCAAGTGAACATAACTAATTCCTGCTTTTTATTTCTTGCAAACAAGTCTAAGGATTTCAAAGTAGGCAATACAATTTACATAATAAGAGCAGGGTGCCAATCACGCTTTGAATAAGCCTCAGTGATGTCTGATGCAGTATAACCAGTTGAGTCTGGCCCACAAATACCAAATAAAGGGTCAGCTAGTAGAAATTGCCACCTATTGTGATGTTAACTTCATGCTACTGACTCCTAGTGATAACTTTTGAGACAGTAATTTCTAAAGTCCTGTGTCAGTGTATGGTAGGAGCTTCTATAATTTACTGTACCTGAAAGTATGCTGAATAAATAGGATACCCAAACAGGAGGTTGCATTCCATCTGCCGAGAATATATTGATATGCCCAGTTTTAAAACAAAATTAACTGGAATTTGTAATATGAAATAGACAGCTCGGAAAACCTCACTTCTGCTGCTCACAGGTACAACAGAAACAACAATGATGAGGTTACTATTGACTCATGTGTCACCATTGTTTTGTTCTATCTCCATCACTGTCACAGTTTACTTTTACTAATGAAGTATATTCTTTCTACTTCTCAGATGACCAAAATAAAGATCAAAGAATATTCTAGAACAGTTGTGTCCCTTTTGTGAAGTACAACGAAGCAGTCATGCTTGGGGAATAAATGGGCATAAATTAGAGTTATGAACCACTGTAATGTAGAAGTTAGAGTGCTGGACTATGACTGGGGAAACCTGGGTTCAAATCTTCACTCAGTGTCAGCCATGAGCCTCATTGGGTGGCTGTGGGCCAGTCACACATTCTCAGTCTAACCTACCTCACAGGGTTGTTGTGAGAATAGAACGGGAGGTTAGAGGAGAAAACCATGTATGCTGCCTTGAGCACCTAATGAAAAATAAACTCTCTGGAATTATCCATCCTGCAACAGTGAATAAGGATTTAACATCTCTATAAAACACATTCTAAGATACAATCTGACAAATTACTATTTAGCCTCAAAAATCTCTTATGCTTGTAATAAGTAAAGCCTATGTGTTAAAAACAATTGATCATCACAAATCATGATAATCATTAATATGTGAGCATGACGTTACTGTTGGCGTGTGTGTGAGTTGGGAGATTTATAATCCTATCTGTGTGCTAACAGACGCCTGAAATTCCACACACAGATCTTCCAGATCTCACCTCCCTGCGCAGCATGCAGCGTGCTGTGTCGGTGCCAGTTTTGGCCAGCCCAGTCTGCCCTGTTATCAGATTGCTTCCAGCTCCCGTTGCAGATTAATCCATGGAGTCAGGAAACACTCTGGAACCACAGGTCTAATTCTACCTGTTTATTTACTTAGCAAGTAAAGTTCTACAGAGTATACATTTCCTAGTTACAGTCAAGCATTACATCCAGTGGAGTAAGTTGAGCTTCACTCCACCTCAGCAAAGACGTTACATTGTTGCAGGAACAAAGTCTACCAAGAAAACAACAAGAAGAGAGAAAGCAGTCCACCTTCTCTCTAAGATGGCTTCAGACTGAAAAACAAGTTAGCACGTCATCAGAACATACAAACCATGTGACCAGCTCATATTGTTCTCACAGTCTAGGTTCCCATGCGAAAACACAAGGATCCCAGTAAGACACAACAAACCTGTTTACAGCCATTCTGTCTCTTCCATGTGTAAACAATGTGCTGCAGCTGGTAAAGTGATACATATCACAACAGTTACAGGATAAGAACATAAGAAGAGCCATGCTGGATCAGACCAATGGTCCATCTAGTCCAGCATTCTGTTCACACAATGGCCAGCTTATACTTGCAGTTGGGATTTTTTGCCCCAATGTGCATTACTTTACACTTGCTTACATTGAACCACATTTGCCATTTTGATGCCCATTCTCCCAGTTTGGAGAGAGCCTTCCTGGAGCTCCTCACGATCCCTTTTTGTTCTAACCCCCTGAAATAACTTGGTGTCGTCAGCAAACTTGGCCATTTCACTCCTCACTCCTAATTCCAGATCATTTATGAATAAGTTGAAAAGCATTGGTCCCAATACTGATTCCTGTGGGACCCTACTGTTTACATCCCTCCATTGGGAGAATTTACCATTTATTCCTACACTCTGCTTTCTGTTCTTTAACCAGTTACTGATCCATAAGAAGACCTCTCCCCTTATTCCATGACTGCTAAGTTTGCGCAGGAGTCTATGGTGAAGTCCAAGGAAACAATGTCTACTGGATCACCTTTGTCCACATGTTTATTGACACTCTTAAAGAACTCTTAACAGATTACTTAGATGGGACTCACTTTTGTAGAAGTCATGTTGATTTTTTCTCATCAGGGCTTGTCCTTCTATATATGCTTACTAATTTTATCTTTAATAATGCTTTCAACCAATTTACCCAGAACAGATTTTAAGCTAACCAGCTTGTAATTTCCTGGATCCCTCCCTGGATCTCTTTTTAAAAATTGGTGTTACATTGGCCATTCTCCAGTCCTCTGGTACAGAGGTTGATCTTAGGGACATGTTACATATTTTTGTTAGAAGATCAGCAATTCCAAATTTGAGTTCTTTAAGAACTCTAGGATGGATACCATCTGGGCCTGGTCATTTATTAACTTCCAATTTGTCAATAAGGTTGAGAACATCTTTTGTCACCACTGTTTATCTCAGTTCTTTAGACACCCTTCCTAAAAACATCAGTTCAGGCACAGGTATCTGTCCTCCATCTTCTGCAGTGAAGACTGAAGACAGATGAAAATAATTCATTCAACTTCTCTGCAATCCCCTTTTCCTCCTTTAGTACTCCTTTAACTCCATTATCATCCAGTGCTCCAACTGCCTTCCTAGCTGGTTTCCTGCTTGTGATATATTTAAAGAATTCTTTATTGTTTGCCTTGATGTTCTTAGTAATATACTCCTCAAAATCTGTTGTTGTCCTTGCATCTGTTATTGTCTGCTTGCATCTCCTTTATGAAAGCTTGTGCACCCTTCTGTTTTCCTCATTTGGGCAAGGCTTCCATTTTCTGAAGGAAGCCTTCTTTTCTCTGATAGCTTCCTTGACCCTGCTCATTAACCATGTTGCTGACCTCTTGGACTTGGTGCTGCCTTTCCTAACCTGTGGTATACAGTAATACCTCGGATTACGAGTAACTCGGTATATGAGCTTCTCGTAAAACGAGCAAAATTTTATCATTTGTTTCGATTTGGAGGACGAGCGTGTCTCGGAACACGAGCCACACGCTGTGCCCCCGACTAGCACTTAAAGTGCCAGCTCCCCGGCTTTGCCTAGCCGGGAGGGAGCCCCATGGAGGCGAGGCGCAGCCGCTCACTCTGCGGGCGCCTCGCGCTGCTGTGCCAGCTCCCTGCCTGGGAGCCCCATGGAAGTGAGGCCGCTCGCTGTGCAGGCGCCTTGCGCCCCTGCGGCGGCGCCTTGCAGCGCTGCGCTGGCTCCCTGCCCGGGAGCCAGCAAAGCACTCCATGGAGATGAGGCGAGGGAGCCGTGTCGCTCGCTCTGTGTGCGCCTCGCGCTGCTGCTTTGCCTGCTTCCTGCCTGGGAGCCGGCAAAGCGGCAGCGCGAGGCACACACAGAGCGAGAGGCCGCGCCACGCCTCCATTGGGCTCCCTGTCAGGGAGCCCAATGGAGGCGAGTGAGCGGCCGCTCGCTCTGCCTGCACCTCGCGCTGCCGCTTTGCTTGCCATGGAGCTGCGTGGAACTTTGCCAGGGAGCTGCGTGGAGGCGTTCCCACTGCTCCCTGCCTCTTCCAGTGGGGGCTCGCCTCTCTGCGAGCCGCCCGTGCTGCTATCGCCCAGGGTCACCTCCCATCCGGTTGGTTCCATGACCAACTGTTCTAGGGCACAGTCATTTAAGGCATATAGAAATTTAACCTCTTTGTCATGACTGGAACATGCATTTATCCAGTCAATGTGGGGATAATTGAAGTCACCCATTATTACAACACTTCCTTGTTTGGAGGCCTCCCTGATTTTGTTTTCCATCTCAAGATCTACGTGAGCATTCTGGTCTGTGGGACAATAGCATGTTTCTAGTACTAAATTAGTTTTGGAGCCCGGTATTGTCACCCACAGCACTTCTGTGGAAGAGTCTGTCCCTTTTAGGTTTTCTAGTCTGATCAACACTATGTCCTTTTTGATGTACAGAGCAACACCTCCTTCAGTATGCTTTTTTATTGGTCAAGGCCTAAGCCATGAGCTTATAGGTAGTGCAAAATACTGTGATAAGTGATTTTCTATTACAGAAACCACACAGCCTATGTATTTATATTAAGTGATCACCATCTCAAGAGATTGCATTCTCCTGGATGAATTTAGATTTAATTTTCTCTGCAGCAGGAAAAAAAAGAGAGATTCTCTCTATAATAAAAGAAGATGTCTGTCTGTCTGTCAGTGCCATAGACCATTAAACCTAGACACCCAAAACTTGACATGCTTATGAAGGGGACCCTAGGGATGTGGACCTCATGGTTATTTTCTTTTAAGAACACATTTATTAATTTTAATTAATTTAAATGTATCCATGCAGTTTGCAGTAACACCTTCAGCCACTAGGGGCAGGTTTCCCTAACAAGCACACCGCTTTGCAGTCCATACAGTTTGAAGTCATGGAAGATTAATAGACCAAGGGGCAGAGTTATTCGTCTGCCCCCCCTCCTGCTGTGGGGCAGCCCCCTCAGCGGAATGGACTGGACCAACCCTCCCCTCAGGGGCCTATAGGGGTGCACCATGGAAGGAGTTGTGCCTGAGGGTGCCAGCAGGCATGGCTCCACTCAGGCAGGGTGAGTACAGTGTGTCAAACTCTGATAGCTGTGTATGTTTGCTTGAAGGTTTTGTGGTATCAAACTAAGGGCTGCTGTTCCAACCTGTGCAAAGCCAGGTCTGTTTGCTAGAAGGTAATAAATTGAACATAATCTAAAAACAGCACAGTCATTTTTTCCATATTATTCAACCTCACATGGTTATTTAGAAGAAGAGACAGAAACTTAAACCTTAGCCAGCTATGCAGTTCACAATAATGGAAGTACAGTAATGGATGATATCTTCTATGGCAATTTATTCACAGGCACAAAAATTTAGAGTGCCTCTTACCAAGAACAGTGAAATGCATTTCTTGAAAATGCAGCCTGTAGTGGACAGAACCCCTCCTCCAAACCTCACACCCTCAAAGTGTACTTCGCAGTCCTGTGGCTTACGCTGGCTCAGCTTGTCTGAGCGTGGAAAGCTAAGCAGGGTCACGCCTGGCTATTACTTGGATGGGAGACCCCTCCTCTAGTTTCCTGCATTGAGCAGGGGGTTGGACTCGATAGCCTTGTAGGCTCCTTCCAACTCTATGATCTATGAAATCTATGAAATTCACCAAGTGCCACCTTGTATTGGTTACTTCAAACTTTAAGCTGCCTTCTTAAGTTGCGTTAGCCGATGATATGTCTTAGGCCTTATATGTAGCTGTTCTCCCACGTTTGTTTGTCTTTATTAAGAGCAGTTTGTTTTATTTGATTACTTGAAGCAGGGTGCCCCTCCGTTAATTCCCTTCTTACTTTCCTGTCACCAGTCAGACTCTGGAGATTCAGAACTTTGAATAAAAAGATTGATTTATTGTTCTAACAAAGTCTCTAAACTGATATTCAACTCAGGCACAGATAACTTGGATTTTCAACAGTTAATTCAAACTTGTTCTTTGCTTAGATTCAGGTTAAAGGCAGGCAGATGTTATACAGTGCTCTTTGTATCAACTTGGCTTGGTTACTTGAAGTTACAGTATCAGACCAGGGAACTTAACTGTCCTTCTCACTAGTCCAGAGCTTCACCTTCTTCCTCAGACAGAAGGTCCTTCACCCCCTAAGCGAAAACTCCTGTAAACTGTTCTCTAATAACACCTTCACGTTTGCTTTCTCACAACTTAGTACTAGATTTCCTGTCTGAACTCTTCTCTTCAGTACCACCTTTCCCTACCTACTCTATTAACCTTCCACTCCCTCCAACCCACTCTCTCCCCAACTGACAACTGACTCCCCTTAACTGCCAACTCCCTGAGGTTCTATGCTCTCTGCTTAAAACCAATCAGAGCCTCTGGAATGTTCAGGTTGGCCCCTCCCCGGGCTTCTGCCTGTCACTCCTCCACACAGCCTTGTAAAGGTCCTCCTCAGTGGCAGAAAGTTAAATCATATAAACACACTTGTTCATATATTCATAGATCATAGAGTTGGAAGGAGCCTACAAGGCTATCGAGTCCAACCCCCTGTTCAATGCAGGAAACTAGAGGAGGGGTCTCCCATCCAAGTAATAACCAGGCCTGACCCTGCTTAGCTTTCCACACTCAGACAAGCTGAGCCAGCATGAGCCACAGTTTTTTTTTTTAATTGATTATCACTTTCCAGAAAACAGTACCAAACAGCAGGGCCGGCGCTACCGCTAGGCAAACTAGGCTGTTGCCTAGGGCGCGTAGCTGAAGAGGGCGCAGAAACGCTGCACTCCTCTTCGCTGCCGGCGCGCTCCTGCCCCGCCCGCCCGCCTCGCCGACAAAGCCAGGTCAGTGCGGGGGGATTGCGCCCGGAGGTAGTGGTGGGGCCGAGCCTGGGTGCCCCCCCGCCCCCTGCTGCTGCCGCCGGACCCCCACCACCTACCTTCTCCGCACCGCTTCCAGAGCCCCGCCCGTGCTCTGTTTTGGCGGGAGGAGCCAGGGCAACAGGGCTTAAACAGCCCTGTTGCCCTGGTTTTCCCCGGCCAAAAACAGAGTGCGGGGGTCCTGTCGCGTCACTTCCTCTTCAGAGGCGGCGGCGGCGGCCAGGGCGGCGGGGGTGGGGACGGGGGCAGGGGCGGGGGAGTGTTTGCAGAGCAGGGCTGCTTTGCTACGGAGCCCCCCCCCCATGGCACGAGAGGGGGGTTGCTAAATATAATTTAGCCTAGGGCGCCAAACTGCCCTGCACCGGTCCTGCCAAACAGTGAATTAACTTGGAAATCTTTTCTGCTTCAAAATTCTTTTGCATTGTGAATGTTCCTGTAACGTACCTGGACACCACCTCCACCTTTTTCAAATCTTCTACCCTTAAATGCCACATCAAGCTACCTTATGGTTCTGTGTTCAGATATCATGACAAGCCATGATTTAAACAAACCAAACGTTGTAAGCCAACAACAAACGCCATTTTCTATTTCTGGATAGTAGCTGGTTAACAAATCATGGTTTGTTTGTGGGGATGGGTTCAGACACAATGACCTGGTTCAATGTAACAACTACCCAGAGTGCAGGTTGAATGTGGGTTGAGTTTGGGTTGTCATTGAATTGGGGGTTGTTGTTGAATCATGGGTTGTCATTACATGCAAACCCTGCACTATGGTTTAACTATGGGTTGTTAACCATGAACAAACCAGAGTTCACAACCCAGCAACAAACCATGGATTCTCTTCCTGGGTTGTTCATGGTTAATAACCCATAGTTAAATCATAGTGCAGGGTTAGCATGTAATGACAACCCACGATTCAACAACATCCCACAATTCAACAGCAACCCATACTCAACCCTTACTCAACCCATACTCTGGGTGGTTGTTGTTATGTGTGAACCAGGTCTTAGTGTTATATACAAACCAGGCTGCTAAATTCCAACAGTGACAGCTAACAATCTTCACAGCGGGGTCAGAGAGAAGGTAGATCTAGTACAGTGTTCTCCAACCTTGGGTCCCCAGATGTTCTTGGCCTATAACTCCCAGCATGCCCCAGCCAGCATAGCTGGCTGGGGCATGCTGGGAGTTGCAGGCCAAAAACATCTGGGGACCCAAGGTTGGAGAACACTGATCTAGTAGATGTCTGGATGATTTCCAGTAGACTGGTAAGGTTTTCTGACTCCAAATTATTTAACAATAGCAGCAACAAAATGACTCCCCTCCCCCTAAATTATACTACTGAGATGAAGAGAGCTTGGAGTAACCAGGAGTGAATTTTTGGGTGGAAGGACAGGATACTGCAAACACATTCAGGCATGGACATGGCAGGATGAAGATGATGATGCTTTAAATTTCTTAGATGCCTTTCTCAGAAAAAAGACAACAACAACAACAACAACAACACCTTTCTCAGAAAAATGTCTCAAGGCATCTGACAACAAAAAAGGATGGCAGGATAATAGGGTGCCTTTCTGATGTCTAGGAATTCACATCCTATTCCCCCCAAAGAAAGGTTTTGTTATCTGAGGGCAAGGAGATTTAACGTTCTTTGTTGTATTTGCTGTGCTGCTGATCATGAGAGAGCCACCATTAGTAATATGGGGCCTAAAAAGCTTTGAGTGTCTCTGCCAGAACAGTAAAAAAATAACAGAATATCAGATAATAACTGAATAATAATAAAGACATAAAAGAACAGGAATAACCCCCCCCCCCCAAGGGGAAAAAGAATGAAAGGAGAGATTATCCTAACTTCTTTCAAAAGCACACAAAAGACTGAGGGGGAAAAGGGCCAGGCTGATTCTATTAACAAAATTTTAACACCTCTGCCCAAGGAGACCTGTGAAAAAGGAAGAATTAGCACTCCCAATAAAGAGGCCTGGATACTGCCTCACTCCACACACTGTTCTAAGAGAATGGAAAATAACAAGCAGGACTATGGCACATGTTAAAAGGAGAGAGTTGCCAGCAAAGCCAGCCAGAGCTCCAAACTGACAGCTGACGAATATGCCAGGTAAAGAAGCTGATCAAAGAGCTTACTGTAGGAGGTAGCCATGCAAAAATGTAATACCAACTTAATGCAAATTTCCACCAGACAGCGTCACATTTCAGAGACTTTGCTCTATCAGAGTGGGCAATGTCAGGGGGTCAAGCGTTGGAAAGGCACTTTGCATCCCATTGCTCATGCCAGTATTGTTCTGTTCAGATAAAAGGGACAAGTTTAGCGCATAAAATATGTCCTCAGAGAAAAATGGATTCATTGCCAAGTTACCCCATTTCTTTCCCACTAAGGGTGTGTGTGTGCGTGTGTGCGTGCGTGCGTGCGCACACATAGTCTGTAGGTGTAATACCAACAGAGAAGGAAAGGTTAAGATGCCCCCCACTGCCAAATTTCCCATGCAATCTGGAAAGCTGCTTTAAGTGGGGGGGGGGGAAGATAAACAAAACAAAGGGAGGACATAAAAGGAAGAAGATGGGATGGTGATGGGAAAGTTACATATGTAATGTCATGTGTAGTCTGAGCCTTAGTACCTTTTTAAAAATATATTTTATTGAATTTTTCCAATCATACAACTAATAATGAAAAAACAAAACAAAAATACAACATAAACATTGTGCTCCCCTCACCTCTTGGGACCAGTTATATTTCTCCCCAAAAATATTTATATATAAATGTGAAGGATCACCAACAGGATCCTTTGCGTGAGTTCGGCGCTTAACGGGTTAACCGGCACTGAATTACAGCCCGTACGAGCGCTAGCAATCACCTACGAGGCTTTCGCGCACAAGAGGAAACCGCAGTCCTTTAAATGACCAAATAAGGCTTTTATTTGTTTACACAAAACACAGAGCGGAACTAACAGCTTTCCAGGAATACTACAACAGCAACACAACCTTAGCTGACCCCTGGGTTTCTCAATGAACAGGCTTCGGCTAGCGGAGTGAATCTAGTCAATTACCTCAGACCAAAGACACTGCGCCTAGTTGATTTCAGCCTGGCTCCGGGTCGGCCGATGCGTGGATGAGAAGGGCGTACTCGGGCTGCTGTTTGGAGATGAATCTGGCCCCGAAGTACCCTTGGTTCCCAACAACCCTAAACCGGAAGGGAGAGGGGTTTTCTACCCCTGAGTTCCCGCTCTCCCCGGCCTTCAGGTCAGGTGGGGGCTTATGCCTGCCCCTTCGTTTCAGGTGGGCTTATTCCTGCCCGGGAAGAAGGTGACGTACTAGTACTTTGCAGCTCTTTGAGACTGCCCTGATAGCTTGATGATCCTTGATGGTCCTTCCTTGGTTTTGTGGATCTCCACTGAGACTCTCTTTTGTTGGGGATGATGGTCTGTCTGCTACTTCTCCGATGACTTCATCCCCCCTTCCTTGCCCCCTCCCTTGGGCGAAAACAGTGTGTGTGTGTGTGTGTGTGGACCTGTGTTGGGCTTTCTCCACAATAAATATAAGATATTATTCTATATTCCAAAAATGTAACAAATCTTGACAAGGTTCGTTACCCTTCCCCTTCACCAATACATAATCCAAAAATTTACCCCAAATGTTCACAAAAGTATCTTTCTCCAATTGTCCTTTTTGACACTTAATATTACAAGTTAATTTATCATTTAGCACGATATCCCATACCTCTTTATACCACTCAGTAATTGAAAAGACATGTTGATCTTTCCATTTCCTAGCTATCATTAATTTAGCTGCTGTTAACAAATTCACAATCAGTTCTTTAGTATTTTTTAACCAAACTAATTTTTCTGTTATTGTTAACAATGCTAATTTTGGGCAGACCTCTAATTCCATTCCGATTATTTCTGATATTTCTGCAAACACTTTCTGCCAAAATTCCAGAACATTTTTGCAGCTCCACCACATATGGGCATATGTACCTTTTTCATTACACCCTCTCCAGCACAATGCGGAGCAGAGCCTTAGTACCATGATATACTCCATGCTCTTATATGGAAGGGATGGTAGCTCAGCACACACAGTGCATGCAGGTGGTCCTAATTTCAACGAATCCCAAGCATCTACCATTGAAGGTAGCAGGTGATGGGAAAGACAATTCCTGCCTGCAAACCCTGTCAGCCACAGTAGAGAATACTGGGAAAGATGGAGAGTAGTCTGATCTGGTGCATAAGGCAGCATCCCTCCAGATGTTCTGTCCTACAACTCCCATGATCCCTCACCATTGGGTATGCTGGCAGGCTGTTGGGAGTTCTAGGCCAAAACATCAGGTGGGCCACAAGTTGCCCAGCCCTGCTATAAGAGGCGAGAGCTTCACAGAGGTAAACCTAAGTTTGCTAACAAATATATCTTTCAATAGGGAGCTGCAGTCACTGACCAAGGGCACTTGAATGATATGTATATTTTCAAGCATCTGTTTGTCACATTATATGTATCTTTTGAGTGTACAGTGAATATTTTTCAGAGCGCGCCTAAAAATGTACCATGCATGTATAGCTGCCAGAGGAGAATCATTGGATGCAACTTCCTATTGAAAGTATGTTTGTGTGCATACACATGAATATGGTAGGCACATTCAAGTCCTGTTAGCATTAAAACACACACACACACACACACACACACACACACCACCCCATCTTTTGAAAATCTGAAACAAGAGATTTAGGCTGAAATGCTGCTATACACCCTTACCTGCGAGTAAGTCCCACTGAACTCAGTAGTTTTTATTTATTTATTATATTTATATTTATATTTATTTATTATATTTATACCCCACCTTTTTTCCTGAAAGGAACCCAAGGTGGCTTACATAATCCTCCTCCTCTTCCTCTCCATTTGATCCTCACAACAACCCTGTGAGGTAGGCTAGGCTGAGAGTCAGTGACTGGCCCAAAGTCACCCAGTGAGTTTCATAGCCGAGTGGGGACTAGAACCCAGATCTCTCGAGTCCCAGTCCAACACTCTAACCACTACGCCACACTGGCTCTCTGAGTTGACATGTACAGTATAGGATTGCACTGTTAGGCTGCAATTCTGTACACTTACCTAGAAGTAAGTCCCATTGAGTTCAAGGAGGCTTCTGAGTTGACAATAAAAGGATTTCAAGGATTGTACATGATTCCTCCTTCTACCCTGAACAATACTCACTACTTTGACCCATGCTTACAGTAAAGCCGAAGAAATAAAGGCATTTATTTCAATTTTTACATTCATTCCGGTTAAATGCCTACATGCATATTAAATAAAAAAGATCACAGTGCTTCTCAGTGCCATGTTGTAAGGCTGATTTGCATATTACTCTAAGCACCTCTTATTTAGTATGTGGACAAAACAATACATTAGGAATAATTTAAGAAAACTTTGCTAAATCTCAGTGGCTAGATAGCTCTGATCTTAGGGTTGGTCTCCATGTTATGATTGTCACCTAAAGCATGCTGAGTTTGGGGCAGGCCCTGCCTATGTTTTCTAGGGAGGAAATGCCAGGCAGATAGAGGCCTAGAGAAGCTTGGGTGTCCTATATAACAACAGAGGACAGTCCTCTATTTGAAGGCACCCTCTATTTTAAGGGCTGTCCAGTCCAAATCTGGTGATAAAGACAACCATCAGAAGGGAGATCCCAGGGCCTTGAAGTGAACCATCACCACCTAGCACCTGGACAGCAGACAGAGCAGTCTTCACTACACTGAGATGTATTGTATTTCTATTGATGTTGTAGAGATGCATTCTAAATTTACATATATACATACAAACTAGCACATGGAAATGTTATGCAAATCTGTGCCTTCTTTTGGGGTGATGTGTTGCCTCTTTTTTCCCCTTTTCTTTTGGTGCTGTGGCTCAGAGAATCTCAGGCCAGAGGGCTCTGACATCAAGAGAGGGAAAGTGGATGTTCATTGTCCAGTGGGACTCACTCGGACTTGGGATGCTGAAGGGCACGTGACATTTCCAGATATTCTGGCAGCATTTGTGTGCATGTGCTTTAAAAGGAAGGAGTGTTTTCTTCTAATTCAGGGGGAAGAAATGTACTCCTGCCTTTGAATGGGTCTATCCTGTTAACAACTATTTATTGGAGCTGAGTCTTTTCTCTCCACAACGTCTCATCATCGCTGAATCCAACAAAAGAGGCTAGTCTCTAAGGCTTCTATATATGTCATTGTCAGAGGCACCTTCGGTTCAGAAGTACACTGTTACCGGGAGATTAAATGAATTAAAAATTGCTGAACGTTCTGTACTAGATGTCTTACAGTCAAGGATATGTAAGCACATAAAAGAGCTCTAGGGTTAGGGGGAGGAGGAGAAGAAAGGGAGGGGGGGAAAGGTTAGTAGCTAATCTTTTTATAATAGAGAGGAGGTGTGTGTGTGTGTGTGTGTGTGTGTATGTGTGTGAAATCATTGACAGGGTTCCGAGTATGTGCTTGTTAGCAAAGCAAAACCAAGAAAAACGAGTGAAGTTCTTTGTGCCGACTGCATAGAAGGGATTTTAAGAGAAATAAGAATTTTTACGAATGATGTTGGCCTGACCGGACTAGAGCGCAAGTACTGAAGGGTAGACGGACCTAAATGTGATGTAGAGAGGAATGCACACTGTGGAAGTTGGCTGCACTATAGTTAGTGTCCTGTACCGACAGGGTAAAGGGGATGCTGCTTATAGACCCACCGTGGGAAGCTGGCCTGCAAAGTCTTACAAGTGCGGAGGCTAATAAAGGAGATGGGTGTGGAGGGCAAAAGAGATAAAAGACCAAGAACAGTTTAAGTTCTGCCAATATCAAAGCTACAGAAGAGAAGCCCAGGCTGGGAGCTCTTGCCATCAGCTCCTGAAATGACCATCACCAGCCTGAGAGGTCTGTTGGGGAAGCCCCTCCCCCTCCTTCCCTGGGGCTATTTAAGACCTCCTGTGCCTCCTGACTGAGGGAAGGCAGAAGAGAAGCCCAAGCTGGGGAGCTCTTGCCAGCAGCTCCTGAAGAAACCTTCAGTTGGCCTGAGAGAACTGGTGTTTGTTTCAGTATTTAAAAACTGTAAACCGCTTTGGGTGCCTTAGTAGAAAGGCAGTATAGAGCTGTATTACAGAAATAATTATTAATACTCCTTCATGAATGTATCTATTTGCAATACTGGTCCATTTTTGTGGGTGATGGAAGATGTATGTAAATTGTAGGGGGCTGGGCAGGTCAGGCAGGGCAGGAGAAGGCCACCCTTGCAAGGCCAGCCCTTCTCCTAGGCAGGGGTGTGTGTGATTGCTGCAGGCAGCTGATTCTGGGTGTCTCAAAGGGACAGCAAAGTGTTAGTTATTTCGGACACAGTCCGGTGCATGTTTAGACAGGAAGAAGTCCTACAACTCCCAGCATGCCCCATGCTGTTGTAACACTTTTGAGGAGTCACAGGACTTTTTCTGTCTGAACATGCACCCGATTGTGCCCTTTAGTTGTTACTATAACTGTATTTTCTTCTCTCTCAAGAACAGAAGATTGTGGGGCCAGCCATGGGCACTGTGCACATGACTTGCAGGGTGGGGTGGGGGTGGGGGTGGGGGTGTTGTTCCACCTCAAGCATGCCCTGCAGCTTTGTTAATTTTTATTTATGAGAGGTTCCGTTACATGGCGTTTTTTTTTGCGGGGTTTTGCTTTCACATTAAAATTCAAGCGGCAGGTTTGTCTCAATCCAGACCTGGGGAGGGAAGGGAGCCAGGGCACTTTGTGTGGGCCACAGACTTGCACCCTGAAGTCCTTACCTGGAAGCATCACTGCTTTGTATGTGTAAATCAAGAGATTTTCACAATGAAAATTCCTCTTCTCCAAAGACAAGTGATCTTGGAAAGTTAAGTCTTACAGCCAGTGCCTGCTTCAGGTTTTGGTGGGCCCTTGGGTAAGACATCTTTAGTGGGGGGCATTCCTCAGTGAGTCTACCTTCTCACCAGCATTGTTGCCGCCTTTTCCTTCTCCTCTTCATCATTGCTACCATCTGCTTGCAGGCCAGGCAGAGAGCTGATGAGCATGCAGAGAGTGGCCCTTCTGCTGCTCCTTCTCACTGCCACTGTTGTCTGGGCCAGAGCAAAAGGTGGGTGAACAAGCAGGTTGCATAGTCTCCAATTGCCCCCCAAATGCAGGGACCCTCACAAAAACCCTTAAGCCATCACAGCTTCTCACTTTGTCATGCAGAGTCCCAAATTCCCCTGCCCCCCTGCAACCGCAAGCTACTTAAAGGGGCCATGGGTAAAATTGTAGCTAAGCTTGCAGTTTTAGCTTAGCTGCAATTTTGCCCATGGCCCCTTTAAGATAGCTCTGCTTAGGCTCGAAAAGCTGCAGCAAGCAGGGAGGGAACAGACACTGCTAAGCTGGGAGGGCCAGGCGAAGATGTCCGTGCGCGCGCACACGCACATGCTCTATCTGCTGCACATTGCTGTGGGAAAAGGATTGGCTGGGTGAAAGCCTGGACCGAGGAAGAGGTGAATGAGGGAATTTATCACATGATTCCTATCTTCATATTGCCAAAGATTTTATTTCCTAACAGAGCTGACTCTTTGCCTCTAACAGGTGAGATACAGTGTCAGAAGGAAATGCAAGAAACTTCCCCTTCTCTCTGAAGCTGCATGTTTGGGGGTGTGGGGTGGGTAAGCTTCACCTGTTGAATTTGTGCCAATCCTGACCATTTTCCATTTTAAAACAAGAAGAGATTGCCCTGCAAACACTGATACCCTCCCTTAAAAACACCAGATATCAACAATTAAGGATTTAAGTTAGGTAAAAAAAATATTACAGAAGCCACTTATAAAATATAAAATAATATATAATATAATAATTATAATATTCATTTATTTATTTATTATATTTATACCCCGCCTTTTTTTCCTGAAAGGAACCCAAGGCGGCTTACATAATCCTCCTCCTCCTCTCCATTTTATCCTCACAACACCCCCTGAGGTAGGTTAGGCTGAAAGTCAGTGACTGGCCCAAAGTCACCCAGTGAGTTTCATGGCCGAGCAGGGACTAGAACTTGGATCTCCCGAGTCCCAGTCCAACACTCTCACCAATACGCCACACTGGCTATATAAGATTTTGTGTGTTTCTTCTAATAACTTTTGTACTTCACCCTGCCCTTTGGTTGCCTGGCCATACCCTTGGCCATGCCCTCATGTTGCCTGGCCACACCCTCTTGATCACACCTTCATGTTGCTTAAGCATATCTCTTACAAATTCACATGTGTGTCCCTATTTTCATCTGTGAAATGTTGGAGGGTATGAGGTTGTCATGATGAAGAGGAGAAGCAGGTTCAGGGGTTCTTGTCAGTGGGCCCCTGCTGGGTTGTGGGCCCCCACTCAGCAGATGCCCAACTATGCTGACCCTTGGTACCAGCCCTGCTCACAGCTGGAAAAGAGGGAGCAACATCTTCCACAGTTAGAAAGTAGCAACTCTGAGTTGGTGTAGCATAGTGGCTAAGAGACTCAGCTAAGAATCAGGATGTCCCCAGGCTGCATCTTGCTTCTTCCATGAGCTCACTAGGCATGGCCTCAGGCAAATCCCGCTCTCCTAGCCACACTCTCCCCATCTGCAATATGGGGGAATAACAATACTGATTTACTTTACAGGGTTGTTGTAAGGATTACAGATAATTCATGTAAAGTGCTCTGAACACTTGAAAGAGCTGTACTAGTGTTAGGTAATAAGCTGGCTATCCCAAAAGGAAGGATGAGTTATCTGAAAGACAAGTAAATATCAGTGTTAATTTTTGTCCAGACTTTTAGCATCTGCAATTGAGCTGATTGTTCTCTTTTCTCCTCTCCATCCTTTTCTTTCTTTCTCTCTTTTGTTCATGCCATCCACTTTTTATTCTGTTCTTGAGGCTCTTTGTGTTTTTCAAAAACATTTTTCCTATGAGTTCTTTACTTCTTTCCCTCCTTTCATTTTGTCTCACCTGCAGGAGGGCTCCAGGTTTCTCATTCATTCTGCTACATCCTTTGTGGAAGCTGCTAATAATGCTATTGGGTCTCCTTTGGAATCTGTGACAATAGTTTTGGACTTCATTTTGGCCATCTTAATAAACTGCCGCAGATTTGGCCTTTTACAGGAGCAAGGTACGGCCATTGCATGCTGTTACATTCTTGGTCTTGTGGTGTTTTTCATGGAAATGCAAAGAGTTTGCTTAAAGCTCTCCCTGTATGATGGTTGATCATTGGTTAAAAAAAACCTTTTCTTCTTTTCCTTCTCTCTCTCTCTGGTCCCTGAACTGTATTATCTATATCTGGGCTGGCAGGCAGGTACAGTACTGTGATCTTTTGTACAGAAGTTAATCTGTGCTGTTCCCTTTCTGAGGGGGAAGGAGTATGATAACAGAGTGTAATGAAGCCTTCAGCACTCCCTTTCCCCTTGTGAGAATGGTTAAAAAAAAAAAAATCATCGCAAGGAATGTCAAAGAATCTTTAAAAGCTCCCTTCTGAGCATAGGTTAAAGTTAAAGTTCACACTGCCTTCAGCAAACCCTTGATTTGTAACAAATTGAGGAGGCTTTCTTGCACACCTTGAGTTCTTTTATATGTACTTTTCAAAAAGCGAATTCCTACATCCTGAACTGGACAAAGCGGACTGAGGCGAAGAACCTACATTGCGTGTCCTTGGGGAAACTGTTGAACACATGCCCCAGAATCATAATTCTATTCTTCTGCAGACAGAGCTACTTCCATGAGCAGAACAGGGCGGGGGATTATATCCCATTCCCCCTATAACCTCCTGCAACCTGGGAGACCCACCGGAGCAGTTTGGGGAGTGGGGACAGGGAGGCTGCAGGGGCAGAGGAGAAAGTCCTGTCGCACACACAGAAGTCCGCTCATGGGAAACTGGATTCTGACCATTATTTCCATCCTACTCTTGCTGATCTAAGACTTTTCTCAGGTTCTTTCCAGGGCCGCCCAAGACATTTTGAGGCCAAGACAAGGCCTTTGCATAATACCCAAAGTCCGGGACATCATCATCATCATCATCATCATCATCATCATCATCATCATCATCATCATCCTGGAGAGAAAGCCTGACAGAGCACACTTTGCCGCACATCCCACCTGCATAATCCCTGCTCAGGGCAGGAGAGCTCAATCCAAAACACACATTTGCATCCAGATGGTCTTCACCAAGCACCCTCAATAGGTTGCCAAGTACCCTCAATCGCCCTTCCAAGCACCCTTGAGGGGCCATGGGCAAGGTGGCGCCGAAACCTCAGCACCCCTCCCGCCTGGCCGGACCAGTTCAGCAGAGGGAGGGGTCGGGGGATTGAGAGGGGGGCGAGCAAGGGGGTAAAAGAAGCAGCCAAGGCTTCTAGAGGTTGTTGGGAACAAGCCAGCCGTGCTAGTCCCATCACGTCATTTCCAGCCAGCCGGAAATGACGTGACGGGACCCTGCGCCGGCATGCTGGGCCCCCGCACAACCTATTTTGCGTAGAAACCAGGGCAACAGGGCTGTTTAAGCCCTGCCGCCCTGATTTCTACGCAAAATACATAGCGCAGGGGCCCAGCGCCCCTGGCACAGGGCCCCTCATGTCAGTTCCAGCCGGCTGGAAATGACATGACGGGACCAGCTTTCAAGCTTGCAAGGAAGTACGGAGCAGGTTATCGGCTCAGACACTCACCCCCAAGCAGACCGCCTGGGTACTTTGCCATAAGTCCGTCACAGTTTCTAGTATGAGACTAGGGTAGATTCTTCAATGTTAGCTGAGAATAGCGTAGGTTCTTTTTTGTTTGATGGTTCTGCCTGTGTGTCTTGGACTGAAAGTTTCACTTTCCCTTAGTCAATTTCACACCCCCCCCCCATCTTCCTTTTCAATTTGTGTTTACTCCATCCAATAAACTTGTTTCACTTTTGCCTAAGGAGTAGTTTTGCTTTGACTCAGTGCCTCAATCCAGTGTAAGTGACCCGAATTGACCCGGGGATCACAAGCAGGAGTTCTGAGCAGTCAAATTAGCCGTTTAGCTCCCAATCTTGCAGGAAAGGACCAGCAGCAGTCCTTCACAAAACAACAACAACAACAACAATAATATACAGTATTTGTATACTGCTCCACATCTAAGTAGATTCCAGAGCCATGAGCAATAAAAAAAACAAAACAGATAAAACAAACAAAAACAATGCATTGAAAACAAAGTAACATTACAATGGTGGCAGAGAAGGCTTCCCGGAACAAGGAGGTCTTCAGCAGGCACCGAAAACAGCACCATGTCGGAGCCTGTCTGACCTCCAGAGGCAGGTAGGGATGTACAGTACAAGTTCATCTCGGGCGGGCGTAGCGGGGCTGAAATCGGCCCCGCCCAGGACCGGTGCAGGGCAGTTTGGCGCCCCAGGCGAAAAAATATTTAGCGCGCCCCCCTCTCCAAAGCAGAAAAAAAAAAAAAACCTGCGCTGCCACTTCCCCCCCGCCCTGGCTGCGGCGGCGGCTGCTGCTGCTGCTGCTGCTGCTGCTGCTGCTGCTGCTGCCTCCTCCTCCTCCTCCTGAAGCGACGCGACGGGACCCCCGCACTGTTTTTTGCCGGCGAAACCATGGCAACAGGGCTGTTTAAGCCCTTCTGCCCTGGTTCCTCCCGCCAAAACAACGCGGGCGGGGCTCCGGAAGCGACGCGATGAAGGTAGGTGACGGGGGGGTTGGGGGGGTGACGGGGGGGTGGCGATGGCGGTGGGAGGCGCAGCGGCAGCGAGCGGGTGGGCGGGGGGAGGCGCAGCGGCGAGCGAGCGAGCGGGCAGGCGGGGGGAGGCGCGGCGGCGGCGGCAGGCAGGAGGGTGGGGAGGCGGAGGCCTGGCGGGGGCGGCGCAGCGGCGGCGGAGGCCTGGCGGGGGCGGCGCAGCGGCAGCGAAGAGGAGCGCAGCGTTTCCGCGCCCTCTTCAGCCGCGCGCCCTAGGCAACCGCCTAGTTGGCCTAGCGGTAGCGCCGGCCCTGGCCCCATCCATGCCTGCCCGAGACTCGTGGGGCCTTACCTGTCTGGGGCTCACCACCTTGAGCCCATCGCGCTGGTCCCGTCATGTCATTTCCAGCCGGCTGGAACTGACATGAGGGGCCCTGTGCCAGGGGCGCTGGGCCCCTGCGCTATGTATTTTGCGTAGAAATCAGGGCGGCAGGGCTTAAACAGCCCTGTTGCCCTGGTTTCTACGCAAAATAGGTTGTGCGGGGGCCCAGCATGCCGGCGCAGGGTCCCGTCACGTCATTTCCGGCTGGCTGGAAATGACGTGATGGGACTAGCACGGCTGGCTTGGCAGGCTCAAGCAGCGCGGAGAACTGCTCCGCGCCGCTCAGACAAGAGAGTCGGGGGGGGCCCGCCACCGTGGAGAGTCGAGGCGGTGGCGAGACGCCCCCCCAAGGTACGTGGACACCCCTAGAGGCAGGGAGTTCCACAGAAATGGAGCCACCACACTGAAGGCTCTTCTCCCGGTGGTCTCCAATCGGGCCAATGGTCCATGAGGAACCACCAGGAGCATGCCATCTGATGACCTCAGTGAACGGGCAGGTTGGTATGGGAGGAGGCACTCTCTCAGGTAACCTGGTGCCAAATTGTTTTGGGCTTTGTACACAGATACTAGAACCTTAAACCTGACCCAAGTTCTTTTGGCACATGAGGCAGGAAATCCTATAAGCACTTCCCACTTCCCACTTCCTGTCACTAAAAATATAATAACAACAAATTAAATAACTAATCATTTGCTGCCCTTTCATGGCACCCAAAATATGCAGTCTTTCTCACTTTGCCTAATAGTAGGATTGGCCCTGATTCTTTCCTTTATGTTTCCATTTTTCCAAAATGGTATTCAACATTCCAGACTAATAGGCCTCTTTGGGATAACTTCTGTAAAGCTTTGCTGAGAAATTGGTGCAGGAGGATGTGAACCTCATCATCACTCTGCCTAGCCAATGGGGGCTTTCACAAATGTCGAATTATTTCAAGCTTTCATGCAGGAGAATTGCTGTTTGGGCACTCTGAGACATCCCTGATCACCCTCTTATTCTCTGTGATCAAACACACCTGACAGACATACCTGTTTTCTATGGATGAGATTTAGTCCAACCATTGTCATGTGCTGCAGAGATAACACCAAAGGATGTATGAATTTGACAGTCAGAGCAGCAGGTCGGAAACCAGGGAAACAGACAACAGTAAGAAGGGGCCAGAGTGACTTCCTTCTAGCAAAGTACTGCCCATTATTTGGCTTGACAAAGAGCATTTTCATGCACAAAGCTTAAACTGGTTTTGTTCTGAATCAGCTGCTAATATGAATGTAAAACCTACATTGGCCACCGTCGTGTATATTCAATTTTTTTTGTTTGTTTTTTTTGCTTTTGGTCTGAATCCTCTCTTGTACGAGCACATTCATAAGTGACATGAAAAAAAAAGCAGAGAGGCTCACATCCACTTTTTAGCACCATGGATGGCCGACCCCCATTATAACTGTCTCTCAGGCTACACTGATCAATGGATGATCCTCTTTAACAGTTTTGCTGAGAGATAAATGCTCAAGTGGCAGCAACTGTTGAGAGGCAAGAATACTATATCCTACAGCTTCAACAGGTAGTTTGGCAGATCAGCCAGAACACAGGAATTGGGGGGCTGCTTCCTGCAGCATTCTGAGGACTGAATTCTGCTGTCCATCGAGTAGGAAGGAAAGGGATGGATGATCTGTCAGTTTCACTTTCAAATGCATTCAAATCATTTCAATCTTTCCATCCCGTTCACAAAGAAATATGCGAATTTTGGTACCTTCTTATCAAAAACTGAACAAAATTCTTACGCAGCTGCACTGGCCAAGTTGAATAGGTACAGCTGTTCTCAGTAGGGAGAGGCCCAGGACTGGTGCAGGGCAGTTTGGCGCCCTAGGCAAAATTATATTTAGCGCCCCCCTCTCGTGCCGTGGGGGGGCCCTCCGGAGCAAAGCAGTCCTGCTTTGCAAACTACCCCCCGCAGCCGCCAGACCCCCCTGCAGCCGCCGGACCCCCGCCACCCCCCGCAGCCCCCTGCAGCTGCCGGACCCCCCCGCCGCCCCCCCGCCCTGGCCTCCTCCTCCTCCGAGCCTGCCTCCCCATCCGCTGGTCCCATCGCGTCCTTCCGGCACGGAGGAAGTGACGCGACGGGACCCCCACGCTCTGTTTTTGGCTGGGGAAACCAGGGCAACAGGGCTGTTTAAGCCCTGTTGCCCTGGTTCCTCCCGCCAAAAGAGAGCGCGGGCGGGGGTCCGGCAGCGGCACGGAGAAGGTAGGTGGCGGGGGGGTCCGGTGGCTGTGGGGGGCGGCGGGGGGGTCTGGCGGCTGAATGTTGTGATCGACCGCTGCTGCCTTGAGGGCCGAGCCAGGAGCGAGCCCCGAGCTGACTCCTGGCTCGGCCCCACCATTACTTCCGGGCGCCGAGGAAAGACGAGCGCGACCCCGAGCCCGGCGCCCGCAATCCCCCCGCACTGACCTGGTGGTGCCTTTGTCGGCGAGGCGGCTGGGTGGGGCAGGAGCACGCCAGCAGCGAAGAAGAGTTGGCCGGAAGGAGCGCAACGTTTCTGCGCCCTCTTCAGCCACGTGCCCTAGGCAACTGCCTAGTTTGCCTAGCGGTAGCGCCGGCCCTGCGTCTGACTCCCAGGGGCAGCCCTACTGTTCGGCAGAGTGAGGCAGCCATCTCAGGCAATGAATGCTGGGTGGTGGCGAGATTTTGGAGGACAAAGCTAGTGTGAGAAGAATCACTATGGTATAATGGTTAGAATGTTGGACTGGGACTCAGAAGACCCAGGTTCTAGTCCCCACTCAGCCATGAAGCTCACTGGGTGACTTTGGGCCAGTCACTGACTCTCAGCCTAACCTACCTCACAGGGTTGTTGTGATGATAAAATGGGGAGGAAGAGGACTGACCATGTAAGCCCCCTTGGGCTTCTTGGAGGAAAGGCTATAAATGTAATAAATAAATAAATAAATAATGTTTTGTGTACTTCACAGCCTGCCTTGCACCTATAAGCTAGCCTGATGCCTTCAGGTGCATTGGAGGATGCTACCCCATTGCTAGTTTGTTCCTTCAACGCCAACTTCAATGGACCGGTCATGTTGTTCGAATGTCTGACTGCTGTCTCCCAAAGCAGTTACTTTATTCCCAACTCAAGGATGGAAAGCGGAATATCGGTGGTCAGTATAAAAGGTTTAAAGATGTTCTTAAGGCTAATCTAAAAAAATGCAATATAAACATCGAGAACTGGGAAGCTCTGACCCATGAACGATCTAACTGGAGGTTGGCCTTTCACAAAGGTTCCATGGACTTTGAAGAAGCCCGAGTGCAAGGTGAAAGGGAGAAATGTGCTAAGCGAAAAGCACATTAAACGAATCCTTTACAGGACCATCTTCCATCTGGTAACCTGTGTCCTCACTGTGGGAGGCTGTATGGATCTAGAATTGGCCTCCACAGTCACTTACGGACCCATTGCTAGAGTCTACACATTTTTTTAGAATCTCCTCCTTTTATAATTTTCTTTTTGTAATTTTATCCTGGAAGACAATCTTACTCGGTCACGAGTGATCGCCTACTACTGGTGACACCATCTAGTGGAGAGGGATCTGGGAGGCTATGGGGGCATGGGATCTGGTTTTTTACAAGTACCATAGAAAAATGATAAAGAACAATAATAGATTTGGTACTGCATTGGTTGGTTTTGTGCATATCTTCATCTCATGCTTACATTTAAGATAAAAGCCATCCTTTTCATATCTTTATCCCTTTGTTACTTTCTTTGCCCTGAAAAGTCTCATTATTCTTTGCTGACAGTTGCTTTAAATAAAACATGCTCAAAGTGTAGGTGAATTTAGGTGTCTGCATTCATTTCCACACAGCAATATCTCCTACACATTGCCAATATATATCTGCACTTCAGTTTCCAGGTGGAGTTGTCCTGACCTCTATTTCAAAGTTATACAAAACTTTGGTTTGCCTTTTCCTTTCTCATGTCTTACCTGCTGTCGCCATATGTGGCTATGACACAACACAAAATACAAAATAGCAATAAGACAATAAAACAAAACAAGTCAAATAATACCAAGATAAGACCTTTTTCTTTTTCTAGACATTTTCAGTGCAGTCTTATAGGGTATACATCTTCAAGAACTAACACAGTTTCTGTGTTCTTGATCCATTGATGAAAACCTCAATCCTAAAACTATTTACTTAGAAGTCATCCCCATTTACTTGGGAGCATCCCCAAAATTTCCAGTGGTGTAGTGGTGAATTTTGAAGTGCAGGCACTCATCCTGACAGTCCCCATAGCCACATCCCTAAGGAGAATCCAAAATTGCAGGCAGCTCTTTTGATCCTTATCAACAAAACAGTTCTAGCAGTTTTATTTCCACCAGGAGCAAGTCTTTTGTAAAGCTAATGTGTCTGCTTTGTTCATTTAAGACCAGGCCACCCAGAAATCATTTACATTACCATTTACATTACAACACGGAGCAATGCTGGGAAAATTCATCCCCCCCCCCCACTATGAGGATTGCAGCTAAACAATAAGGGAACAGGGAATCCCTACTAATAAAAAGGTGCTAATGTTGAGTACTTGTGACTGTGAAACCCTGACCCAACTACGCCACTGCCTGTTCCCTTTCCAAAGTCCAAACTGCTTCTGCCTCTGGAACCCAACTTTCTCCTCTTAGTTACACCTTTACGTTAGATTGGGCCTAACAGTATTTCTTTATTTATTTATTATATTTATATCCCACCTTTTTTCCTGCAAGGAACCCAAGGCAGCTTACATAATCCTCCTCCTCCTCCCCTCCATTTTATCCTCACAACAACCCTGTGAGGTAGGTTAGGCTGAGAGTCAGTGACTGGCCCAAAGTCACACAGTAGTCACTAGAAATCAGGTTCCTGCACTGGGCTGTATAAAGTTCTGTTTGTGCTATGCTGAACCTATTATTTTGGCCTCTCCAATGTATACTTTAACTAATGTCTCCACTGTTTGTTAGTGCCTATACGCAATTATACTGGAATTATATGGGACATTCTGTATTCTAAATACAGCTAATAAAAATTGTGGGTGTGTACATGTGACTATGTGCCAGTGCTGGCACAAGACATTTTGCTACCTGAGATGGAGCAGCAAATGGCACACCTCTCCCTAAAGTCTTGGTACACAGTACACACAGGGACACACACACATGTATGCCCCTGCCCAGCAATCCTGGTACAGACTATTCTTTCCTTCTTGCTAGTTGTTGGGAATGAGCAGTCAAAACCTCAAGCCATGTATAAGTACATGATGTAATTGGGACCACAGAGTCTCTGCATCCTAGAGCAGACACTCTGTGGAATGCTATCCAGGACTCACCTGGTGCAGGATGTGGGCGTTGCCAGTCGCCTTCTCTTCCTGCCCCCTGGAAAACAGTCTGAGCCATGAATTTGTGTGTGCAACATGTCTGAAGATGTAGCCGAGTTGCAGGTCGACTACTATATGATTCATGCACAACTGTAAATACATTCTTAAGCCTGCCTGTATCCAATCTGCAAGATCTGAGTGAGTAAACTATGTTTTTAACCTCCAAAAGACTGTCTTATTGGTAGTGTAAGAGAGAAACCAGGTGAAGATCTAGCCAGTCCAAAAGGGACAGCCTGTATCAACTAAATGCCCAGCCCTGCTTTAACCAGCAGCTCCGCATGCACACATTTTTCGCCTGTAGTTGGGTATACTCTGCTGTGTTTGCAAAAGCAAGAGGGGAGAGATAATATATCACAATATCCTCTCCCAGGTCTTTTGGCAATCGCCAACACTAGTGGCAGCAGGGAAAGAGTGAGCAAGACAGGGGTGGAGGCAGGCAGTTCTGGCTCCTGGTTTTGGAAGGCCCTTGGGCAAGTCACCCTCAATGGCTCCCTCCTTCAGTGAGTCTACTTCCTCACTGCCCTTGTCACCAGCTGCTGTCGATCCTCATCCTCTTTCTCAGCATTGCCACCACTTGCTTGTTTGACAGGCAGGGAGCCAGCCAGCAAGTGGTATTTACTGCTTTTCCTTCTTGCTGTCTCTGTGGTTTGGGCCAGAGTGAGAAGCAGGTGAACCAGCAGGTTGCAATGGTGAAGAGGAGGGGCAACTGTGGGCCATGGGCAGGTGCCTGATCATGCCTACGCTTGATGCCAGCCCTGGGTGCAGGTTGTGCACCCCTGGTCTATAGCTTTGCAACTGGATTACTGTTTTCTCAAAATACGTTTCAGATTTCAGTTGGACTGAGCATCTTTCCCCCCAGGCAGACATATCTATGCAGTCAATCTGAAAGAGGAACACTTCATGTAGGTTTCTGGTATATAGCACAACAGATTGGGGTGAGAATAGAAAGAAGAAAAGGGAGATGAGAGGGGTCTAGTACGGGAATCAGTAGGTTAGATTATAGAGTATGATGACAAAAGAACAAACACTTATGGACAGAAACACCCTCATTGACCCTGTTTGCATGAACAAAACAAGCCACGATGGTTTAAAAAAGCCATGTGGTTTGTTGTGATTGTGAGCAATGGCACCTGCTGGCGCTTTGGACTGTTGTAGGGTTATCTGAGGCTCAGATGACATGATAAGCTGCCGCAGCTGGGCAATGATTATGCAAATCACGCCTAGCACGCAATGGCACACACTACAGCTCACAACAAGCCACCGTGGCTTATTTCAGTCATTGCGGCTTATTTTGAGCAAGCGTACCAGCCCACTGGGACAATTCTTACTTGTACTCTCATTTTAACACCTATCTCTGCAAGAAGGAATATAGTGCTATAACTAATAGGGAGGGAAAGTTGAAGAAGAAATTCAATTTTGGGGCCTGCTTCGGCCACAGCCTTTAACAAATGTCAGTGAAAGCAAATTACTTAGAAAAAAGGAACTCATAACTTAATGGATTTTCTTCTGGAGCTCCTTTTTTTTTTTTTTTTTTTAACAGTGCAGATGTTACTCTCCAGCTGGGCTTGAAAGGGAAGTCCTGGTGTTTGAAGATGTTCAGAAGATTAAGGGATTAAATAGAAAAGGCTCCATTGCAACATTTTCTCTTCCAGCTGGTGCTCTCTTGGACTAAAAAGTTGGCTTAACTAGAGGAGACAGGAGAAGAGAGAGTGTGTGTGTGTGTGTGTGTGTGAGAGAGATGGTGTAGAAGGCAATGATTTGCACCCTTTAATGTTAATAAATTCTGCATAAGACTTTTTCTACTGCAGGAAGATTACATTAAAGTAAAGTATCTATTGCTGCCTTTAAATTGAAAGGAAGAATGTGCTATTACTAGGGGCAGGAAGGCACCAGAAAACCACATTTAGGGTTTGCAAAGCCACCATGTTCAAGTTTATAATTTATAATTTAAAATTTGCTGTGTTTTTGTGGAGAAAGCCCAAACCCCAGTTACACACACGCACACACATTTCCCCAAGGGAGGGGGCAAGGGAGGAGGGATGAGGTCACCAGGGAGTACCCAGACAAGTCATCAGCCCCAACAAAGGAGGACCTCGGCAGAGATCCACAAACGTCCAGGAAGGACCATCAAGGGCCATCAACAAACAGGGCAGTCTCAAAGAGCTGCAAAGTATCACACGTCACCGTCTTCCTAGGCAGGAATAAGCCCACCTGAACGAAGGGGCAGGCATAAGCCCCCACCTGACCCAGAGGGCGGGGAGAGCGGGAAATCCGGGGTAGAAAACCCCTCTCCCTTCCGGTAGTGGGTTGTTGGGAACCACGGGGCCATACCCTCCTAAGCAAAAGCCGTCCAGGTGCACCGTTCTCTGCTAGGAAGCGCCGATCGGGAGCTGGGCTGAAACTGACTAGAAGTATTGTCTCTGATGTGAGGATATTGACCTGAATGCAATCTGCTAGCCAGAGAGCCGCTCATTGGGTAAGACGCAGGTCAGCTAAGGTTGTGTTGACTGTAAACGTGTTCTTCGAAGACTGCTAGTTCCGATCTGATTGTTGTATAAACAAATAAAAGCCTTATTTGGGCATACAAAGACTGGTGGCTTTTCCTCTTGTACTAGAGAGCCGATACGAGCCGTATTGCGGTGCCGGTTAACCCTAGAGTTGCCGAACTCACGCAAAGGATCCGGTTGCTGATCCTTCACATGGTGTTAGCGGTGGGATAATTGGAAACCACATTTGACAGTCGGAACTAACAGGGCTTCGGGCAGGCTAGTAGATTGCTGGGGAGCGCTCAGAGCAAAGAAAATGAATAGCCTGAGCCAAGAGCAGTTGGAGCTAGTGAGCAGCCCAGAAACCCCAACCCAGACCTCCACAATGGAGTGGGTGGTGCGGCCGAAGACGGCAAGGCAAGAAGGGGGGGGAGCCCCCTCATTGTTGTTAGGAGGGCAGGAACCCAAGCAGTGGGGTAGCCCCAGCCTTACCAGTAGCGCCAGGAGAAGCGAGATAAGGGACCCTGAGGCAGAGGAAGACCTCGACAGAAGGGTTGCTGGCGGAGCCATGGGGGGAGGAGGGTTGGATGCCCTCTTTCCCCAACTCAATTGGCAGCAAGCCAGGGAGTTGATGCAGCATCAACAAGAAATGTGCCAGCAGCAACAAGTAACGTTACAGATGCAGCTGGAGTTGGCCAGGCTGACCATGGGCACCGGACAAGGGGGGACCCCTGCACCCCAGGGTGGGGGCACCACGACCCCTAAATGGGACAGGAAGCAATTCCCCACCTATCAGTCGGGACAGGATGTGCTGATCTTTTTCACCCTGTTCGAGGCTGCCTGCCTGGAGCAGAGAGTGCCGGACAACTTAAGGATGTCTGCCCTAAGGACTCAGGTCAGCGGGGAACTGGCGGACCTCCTGGGTATTCACACCCAAACTGCCCCCTTGGACTATGGGGCGTTCAAAGAAGCGGTGAGAGAGAGGTTTGCCCTCACCGCCGAGCATTGTCGCCGTAAATTTCGTTATGGACAGCCTACCCCAGGGGACACGTATGCCTCCTGGATGGCGCACCTGGGGCAGGTTTGGGACGCCTGGATTGGGGCCACAGGGAGGATTACGTTGGCGGAGGTGCGGGAGCTCATGATTCAAGAGCAATTTTGTGCCACCATCCCTGAGGACTTAGCCACGGCGGTGAGGGATCGGGACCCCCCGAACTGTAGGGAAATGGGCAAGTTGGCCGACCAAATGGGACTGTATCGGCAGCCCAAAGGACCAAAGGGGGGCAACCCCAATCATGGCGGGGCTAAGGGAAGCGTGGAAAAGGGCAACCCCAAACCTCGGGAGGGAGCCCTAGGCAAACCCAAGGTAAGCCCCGGCACCAGTGGCTGTTTCTATTGTAAAGAACCGGGGCACCTCAAGAGGAGCTGCCCCAAGCTAATCGCGAAGAACCGCCACGCCAAGACATCGCCAGGCAAGGTGGGGAGGATGCTTGCTCCAGAGTCCCGCGAACCGGAGGAGCACGAAGAGGATCCGCAGTCCAGCTCGTCCCTCGAGGAAGACGGGGAAGACGCAGCGCGGTCCCTGAGGAGCGGAGGACAGCATTCGCTGGGGGCCATTTCACAGGCATCATTGATGCGCATTGCCTCACCGGAGCAGCTGCGATGGAGCCAGGACAAATTCTGTGAGTCCATCTCTGTGAACAATGTTTCCCATGTGGGGTATAGGGACACGGGGGCGGACATAACTGCTTTACCTTGGAGTAAGGTAAAGAAGAGACAGTTGCTAAAGGGACGCACCTGTGCCATAAAGCCCTATAACTCTCCCAACATAGCCGTTCCCCTCGCCCGGGTCTGGGTCAAGTACAAGGGGTGGGAAGGGGAGATGGATGTTATAGTGCATGGCCAACGAGAATGGGGAATCATCATTGGGAACGACATTGCGTTCCGGGCTGCCCAGGTCAAGGTGGGGGTGGTGACCCGGCGTCGGGCCAAGCAAGCCCCTGCCCCTGCCCCGCAGTCTCCCAGGTCCCCGGCCCCCTCTCCCGGTCGCGGTAAATTGGCCCCGGCAGAGGCAACCAGCCGTCCCCCGCCAATCCCCGCGGTTGTGGGAAGGGAGGAAGACCCCGGGGGGTTCGCGCCAATGGCCCGGGATTTTGGGACTCAGAAGGCGTTTCAAGAGGAGCAGCAAAGCGACCCATCCCTCCAGGGATGTCGGGATCGGGCCAGTCAAGGGCCCGGGGCAGGGGACCAGTCAGAACAGTTTTTGTGGGAGGCAGGAGCCCTCTACCGAGAATTCTGCCCAAGGACTGAACCGGGTCCCCAACCAAGAAAAAGACAATTAGTTGTGCCTGCAAGGTACCACCAGGCTGTGCTCCAGCTGGCCCACGATGTGGCGTGGGGAGGTCACTTGGGACAGAAACGGACCTTGATCAGGGTGACAGAGGGGTTTTACTGGCCCATGGTGGCAAATGAGGTGCGGGAATATTGCCGGTCCTGCGATGTCTGCCAGCGGGTGGGACATAACCAGGACCATCCGAAAGCCCCCCTGCAACCCCTACCCATTGTGGGCATCCCCTTTGAAAGAATAGGGATGGATATCGTGGGACCCCTGAATCTCCCCACCAAGACGGGGAAGAAGTTTATATTGACTGTTGTGGACTTTGCCACCCGTTATGCAGAGGCTTTTGCTTTAGCCTCCATCTCCGCCACCAGCCTGGCTAAGACTCTCCTCTCTCTTTTCGCCCGCCTAGGAATGCCCCACACGGTGGTTTCGGACTGCGGCACGGGATTCGTGTCCAAACTGTTTAAAAAGATGTGGGAACTGGGGTGTGTGGAGCACCTGACTTCGGTGCCCTACCATCACGAGACCAATGGGTTGGTGGAGCGCTTCAATCAGACTCTGGAAAAAATGATCAGGGCATATGCGGCTAAGCACCCTGGGACTTGGGACCAAGCCCTCCCCTACTTGTTGTTTGCCTATCGGGACTCCCCCCAAGAAAGCCTGGGATTCTCCCCCAACGAACTGATGTTTGGGAGGGAGCTCAGGGGACCTTTGGCTCTGTTACGGGCGGAATGGGAGGGGGTTGCCGCAGAAGCCTCCATGCCTGTGCATACTTTCATGCAGCACCTCCAGACTGTCCTTCGGGAGGTGAGGGCGACGGCGCAGCAGCATCTTGAAGCAGCGCAGCAGCGGCAGAGCGCGTGGTACAACAGGACGGTTGTACCACGGACTTTTGAAGTGGGGGACCAAGTGTTGGTACTGCGCCCCCAAAAGACGGATAAATTGTGCTTGAAGTGGGAGGGCCCAGGGACCGTGATTGGAAGGTCGGGGGAGGTGAATTATCAAGTGGCTTTCCCGGGACAGCCGGGGAGGCAAAAGGTTTTCCATGTAAATATGTTGAAATTGTATGTGGAACGCGTAACGAAGGTGGGGGGAGTACAGGAGTGTGTGGAACCGGGAGACCCTGACGGAGGGTTGTTGGCCGAGTGGGGGGAAGGGGGAGGAATGGAGGAGATCAAACTGTCCCCCTCTCTGTCCGAACAGCAGCGGCAACAGATCACCCAGGTCTTAGAAGATTTTCAGCCCATGTTCTCGGACCGTCCGGGATGCACCACACTCACACAACACACCATTGACACAGGGGATAGCCCCCCCATACAATCCCTACCCTACCGAGCGGTGGGGCCCCATGCCCAAGTCGTGGCCGAGGAGGTCCAAGCCATGCTGGACTTGGGAGTCATTGTTCCTAGCTCGAGCCCCTGGTCCTCCCCGATCGTGTTAGTAGCAAAAAAGGATGGGGGTGTCCGGTTCTGCGTAGACTACCGGAAAATAAATAAAGTGACCGTCCCTGACCCCTACCCCATTCCCAACATGGATGTGCTGTTGGAGAGGCTTGGGGGGGCCAAGTACATCACCACCCTGGATCTGACGAAGGGTTATTGGCAGGTCCCGCTCGATTCGGATGCTGCCCTGAAGTCTGCTTTTGTGACCCACCTGGGGTTGTTCCAATTCACCACCCTCCCTTTTGGGGTCCGCAATGGTCCGGCTACCTTCCAGAGGTTGGTAAACGGGATGCTAAATGGGCTGGGGGAGTTCGCCTGCGCGTATCTAGACGACATCGCCATTTTCAGTTCCACCTGGGAGCAGCATTTGCAACATGTCCGCCAGGTGTTTCAGAGGATTCAAGATGCAGGGCTGACGGTAAAGGCGAAGAAATGCCAGGTTGGGAGGGGGGAGGTGGAGTATCTGGGACACAAGGTAGGGGGAGGCAGTGTCAAGCCCCTAGAAGCCAAGATAGAATCGGTGCGCACCTGGCCCCAACCCCAGACGAAAAAACAGGTCCAAGCTTTTTTAGGGCTGGCTGGCTATTATCGTAAGTTCGTGCCCCATTTTAGCCAGCTAGCCGCCCCCCTGACTGACTTGTGCAAGAAGCGGCAACCCGTTAAGGTCCAATGGTCAGCCGCTTGTCAGGCAGCGTTTGAAGGATTGAAAGCCTGCCTGATGGCAGCCTCGGTGCTGCAAGCCCCAGACTTTGAAGCCCCTTTTGTTCTGCAGACGGATGCCTCGGAAGCAGGGATGGGAGCCGTCTTGCTGCAGGAACGGCCAGAGCAGGGGCTGTGCCCGGTCGCCTTTTTAAGTAAAAAACTTTTGCCTCGGGAGCGGAACTTGGCCACTGTCGAGAAAGAGTGCCTAGCAATAGTATGGGCAGTGACCAAGCTTCGCCCCTACCTGTGGGGCCGCCAGTTCCGACTGCAGACCGACCATTCCCCCCTGTGCTGGCTAGATAGGGTGAAGGGGTCCAATCAGAAGCTGTTGCGGTGGAGTTTGGCCCTACAGGATTTCGATTTTTCGGTAGAGCACATCAAGGGTAAGGACAACATCGTGGCAGATGGGTTGTCCCGGGCTTTCTCAGTAGGAGACAGTTAGATAGGGATTGGGGTGGTGGACCCCAATGCCATCTTTCCCCAAATGGGAGGGTGTGGAGAAAGCCCAAACCCCAGTTACACACACGCACACACATCTTTCCCCAAGGGAGGGGGCAAGGGAAGAGGGATGAGGTCACCAGGGAGTACCCAGACAAGTCATCAGCCCCAACAAAGGAGGACCTCGGCAGAGATCCACAAACGTCCAGGAAGGACCATCAAGGGCCATCAACAAACAGGGCAGTCTCAAAGAGCTGCAAAGTATCACACGTCACCGTCTTCCTGGGCAGGAATAAGCCCACCTGAACGAAGGGGCAGGCATAAGCCCCCACCTGACCCAGAGGGCGGGGAGAGCGGGAAATCCGGGGTAGAAAACCCCTCTCCCTTCCGGTAGTGGGTTGTTGGGAACCACGGGGCCATATCCTCCTAAGCAAAAGCCATCCAGGTGCACCGTTCTCTGCTAGGAAGCGCCGATCGGGAGCTGGGCTGAAACTGACTAGAAGTATTGTCTCTGATGTGAGGATATTGACCTGAATGCAATCTGCTAGCCAGAGAGCCGCTCATTGGGTAAGACGCGGGTCAGCTAAGGTTGTGTTGACTGTAAACGTGTTCTTCGAAGACTGCTAGTTCCGATCTGATTGTTGTATAAACAAATAAAAGCCTTATTTGGGCATACAAAGACTGGTGGCTTTTCCTCTTGTACTAGAGAGCCGATACGAACCGTATTGCGGTGCCGGTTAACCCTAGAGTTGCCGAACTCACGCAAAGGATCCGGTTGCTGATCCTTCACAGTTTTTATATTGAAGCTGATGGATGCATATGATACAATTACAAGAAAAGATAACAAAAGATAACTTTGAATGGGTAATGGAAGGACTCTGAATTTGTCATCTCTTTTGTTGTTTTAAGCCATCCCATTCAAGGTACTTTGCACATAAATATATGCATATAGCTGTGTCTGGCCTGTATGCTCTTTTCTCTGACTTTCTTGAGAACAAAACAAGGGCCAGTCTAGATGTGACACACTGACCCGCTTTGTATATCAAAGCCATGGTCAACAAATGGTTGGTTAACCGTGGCTTGTTGATAGTGAAGCGGGAGCAAGTGAGCAAAGAGCAACTCAGACTTGTAACCCATGGATTGTTCTTGGGTTACAAGCCTGGGTCATTCTTTCCCCAATAATCTCCACTTCCGGGTCCGGACGACACAATAAACCACCCAGGGACAGAGCATCCCTGGGTTGTTTAACTCAGTTGCAGTGGTCTGGAGCTGGCACACTCGCTCGCTCCTGCTTGTTCACATGATATGTGAAGCGGGTGTAAATGTGTCATCAGAAATAATGTCAGATTTCTAATAGCAGGCATGGTACCCCCCCTCCCCATTTTCATCCAGACTGCAGCATGCGGTGAGGGGAGATTTAACTTTTCCCTCCCTGGTCACAGTCTTGATGAAGATTGCACACATACAGCCTTTCTGGTATTAGCCCCCGTTAGGCTCCCATTAACACCAATGAGAATCCCCCCCCCCCGCCCTGCCCTACCCTGCCCTGCCCTGCCCCAGCTAATAGAACTGCTTAATTTATCATTGAAATTGGATCCTGGCTTTCCCAAATGGTGCTCCAGGCTGTGGACAGCAATAATACAAATACAATGCAATACAATTCAAAGTAAAATAAATAAATAAATGAAAAAAAGCAGGTAAACACCAGTTAAAACTAATTGCAACATATTTCACCTTATGTACCAAAGGCCTGTCTGACTAAAAAGGTCTTTGTCTGCTGGCTGAAAGTCATCAGAGAAGGGTGGGCTTCCCTTGGCAAAGAGTTCTGGAGCCTGGGGTCAGCCACAGCTAAGAGCCTCTCTTGTATTCCTGTGTAATGTGCTTCAGATATTGTTGGGATAGAAAGAAAGAAAGAAAGAAAGGCCTCTCCTGAAGATCTTAAAATCCAGACATGCCCATGTGAGAAAATATGGTCATTTAGAGAACGTGGTTGCAAGTTGTGTAGGGCTTTGTATGTCATAACCAGCATTTTGAATTGTGCCTGGAAAGAGAGACTGGTAGCCAGTGAAGCTGTTGTTGCCCAGGAGTCACATAACTAGCCCCAATCAATAGTCTCATTGCAGTATTGTGAACCAGAAGTTTCTGAACACTCTTCAAAGGCTGAAATGTCTTAGTTACACAAGAGACGTGACTAAGGGGGAGATCTACACTAGGGATCTTTTACCATCATTGTAATGCCTGTCTCACTGGCGCGTCACACGACGCACACTCCAGACCGACCTCCTCACACTATTTCTGCCATTATATCCCGGATTTCTTCAGACCAGTTATATCACAACTTTTTTATATATTGCATTTTTTCTGCGGTATATATTTCAGTGTGTGCTAAACTTGTGGTACTGTTCGGGGGGCGGGGGGGGCGGGGAGGAAGAGTGGCTTCAGTGGGCTGGTGGGCTGGCAGGGAGTGGCACTGCAGTGAGGAAGTGTCCTACTGTTTTTTTTGTAAAACTGTATTTGCTAATGTGCACATGCGGAGGAGGTGTGAATCTGTGAATAATAACACAAACCTCTCACATTGCTTGAAGTGCTGGGTGAAGAAGGCTGCTCGTGGCTGTGTGCTCAGCATTGGCAGCCTCGGCAAAACAGCAGCAACACTGAGGAGGAGATCAGCCCCATCGGCCTTCAGTTGCTTTCCCACCTCCCTCCTCGCCATCTCCCACAATGACTTCTCTCCTTGCCCAATGAACTGGAGAGTACATGCAATGCTGCTTCCTCCCTCCCCTCCCCTTTTGAAAAAAAATAAAGTTTGGAATGTCTTTTCAAGCCTTTCCAATTGTCTGCTTTGTCCTTTTTATTTTCTTGCCTCAGGGAACAACTAGCTGAAAACACTCCTTATATATATCTATATCTATATATCTATCTACTTAGAAGAAGTAAATCACGTTGTCTTCAATGGCACTTACTCCTGCAAAAATCAGGATGGGAGACAGGGGTTTGCTTTGGCTTTCAGGAATGAGCTGTGAATTACTTTTTTTTAAAATCTCTGCTCCTTCCCACCAACAAATGTGCTCATAGGCTTAGTGGATCTAAAAGACAAAACAAAAATGAAGCTTAAAGGGCCTTTCCCACTGCCCACATCACCTTTCCAACTCCTCCTACTTCTACCCCAATTGCATTTGTGTGTGACACAAGATCACGTTTTCAGCACAGTGGTTTTCAACACATTAGCATGTGCCCCAACAGTGGTAAATGCATTTTGCATAAATACCGTGACAGCGCTCCATGATACAGAGAAAGGGTTCTAGTGTAGATCCTCCTAAGACATGTGCCATGATGGGCAGATTTGAAATTTCAAGGTCTGGGCACAATTAGTACACTAGCCTTAGCTATGCAAAAGCACTCCTGACCACACCACAACCTGGGCATCCAGGTACAGGGCTGAATCCACAAGTACACCCAAACTGCTAACCTGAGTCTTCAAGGGGAGTGCAACCCCATTCAGGACAGGCTGAGTCCCTATTCCTTGATCTGCCTTTCTACTGACCAGGCACACTTTTGTCTTATCTGGATTTGCTTGCCCTCATCCAGTCCTTTACCGAAATCAGACATCGATGCAGAACTTGAACAAATTCCTTGGATTTAGGTGGAAAGGAGAGATAGAGTTGGGTGTCAACAGCTTAATTAGTGACACCAAACCCCTAAATGATATGGGGCGACTTTTGTCAGGATCGAAGCTGGGGCTGGAAGAGTTAAACCTCCCCCCTCAATGTGCTGCAGTCCCAATGAAAACTGCCCCAGATAAATTAAAAATAACCCTGATGTGCTTTCTAACAATGTGTTTAGCACCACGTCCCCTTAGTTGCTTAATTCTGAGGATTCAGAACTGTTGGGGTTCAATATGGAAAAGTGGGAGAGTTCAACTAACACCCCCTCCCCCATATTGGGCTTTGCTTTTACTTTCATTAACGTGAAATGCTCTCCCAAAGAAGCCTGACTGGCACCCACACTGCTGCCTTTTTCAGTATCAGGCTAAGACTATTCTATTTCCCCAGGCTTTGAAAGTATTTTCATATTTTTAGTATTTAAGGCCTACTGTTTTAGTGCTGTGGTGTGGTTTTAACTCTTGTACCTCATGGTGATTTTAGTTTTTGCATCCGTATTATATTTTATATTGTATCAGTGTGCCTATTGGTTTTATGTTGCGTTGTTATTTTTATTGTGATTATATTGTATTTTATTATGTTATCTTTTAAATTATATTGTTTGTACAATGTCTCAAGAAATCTATTTTAGGAGGCATTTAATAAAGTAAATAAATACAGAAAGTTTCTGGAAGAAAGAGAAATTCCTTATTTTCAGGACGTAGAGCTGTATAATTGTCTTTAAGGAATGGAACACTCTACCATTGCAGTGTGCACTACGTTTGGGCATAGTCTATTGGTCTGTGCTTAATTCTCTCTCTCTCTCTCTCTCTCTCTCCACACACACACACACACCTGTGTTTCCCAAGCTCTAAATATGAGACTTATGCCTCCCCCAACCCTCAGTATTCAAATGTTTTACATTACTCTCATTTCTTGAATGTCCCTGTAGATACATGGAGTATGATTGCTTTTTGTTAGTTTTTAAAATTAAAATTAATCTTGGGTGAAGTGCGTGACTATACACTCCCCTCATAATGAAACAGCATATGATATTGCTGCAAAGCTGTGTGATTGCATGAGGAACATATTACCTCTTGCTGCTTCTACTCTTTCTAAACATGAACCAAATGGAAAGTAATTCTCAGTGAAGTATGCACAAAACACTTTTGTGCCCAGGGAATGGAAAAAGGCAATAGGGGGCAAGTCAGGGAAGCTCGCAAAGACAAATAAGTGCAGCCCATACAATATTAATTAAAGCCGAAATGTTGGGTTAATGTGGAATTTTTGTCCATGCATATTTTTGGTAACTCAGGGCACAATGCTACACTTGAGATACACCATCTAAAGGGTTATAGGATATGGAAGAACCTTCAATATGCTGGCAGATCGTGAGATACCCTGCTGCTGTCATGGAAGGTACGTTGGCGCAACTTCTTGGGTATGCCAGCACAACAGTACGCTGGCATATCCCATTCTGCCAGCACTGCTCCACTGGTGGAGCAGCGAAAGCAGGGTAGAGATGTGGGAGGGATATGGGTGGAACAGAGGAGGAACAGGCATTTGCTTGACTACGCCAGCAACGATGGCAGAACTTTATGTTAATGATGGAGTTGGCATGAGGAAAATCCCTTCCAGTGACGTTAATGGAGAGGGAAGAAACAGCCAAAAATTAATGACCCAAACTGCCAACCACTCTGCCCATGTGACCACAGCACACTATAGGATATGGTGCAACTCTCCACCCAACCACAGTACACCAACACCTGACTATAAACCCCAAGAAGTAGACTATATGGAGGACTCAGATGACAGGGTGTGCGGCATGGAGCTATATCACTTCTAGCCTCATGTGGTGGACACCTAGAGCACACAAAGGGAGATCTTTGGTGATGGGAACTATGAGGGATGTTCACACATTAAGCTGAACGTGCATCTGCAATGCATTTACATTTGATCAGATGGGTATGATAATCTGTTTACATGCATTCTTACCTGATTTGTACTCAGGTGCTAGAATCCTACTTAATCCAGAGTATAGATCATAGGCACAGCTGTAACTGGGTTGAATGAATGCACATATACCAATGTGAATTGGTGCACACATGTTCATTTATGTAACCATATTAACTGTAGCCTCCTGCAGAATGTGTGGAGCACAATGCTTTTTAACCCTGAGGAGCTGCTGCAGGAAATGCTGAGGAGTTTCTGTGAGGCAATTCTGAGGGAGGAAAATCTGAAAGAGGAAAAGGACTGGGGAGACCACAGTGGGAATTGGTATTTCCTTAGTTTAGTTCTGTGACTTGATCGAGAGTACTCATTGTGTGGGATGGCCTTCCAACATGCCTGAAGCAGCCAAGCAGCCAAGAAGCAGCAGGAGACACGAGAACCTTCTTTATTCTTCCACAACAAATACCATCCAACAATTTAGCAGCTTCAGCTTACTATACAGACAAAACCTCACTAACCAGTTACAACTGGATCATGGAGAAAACCACACCTGCTCAAGGAGGGAAAAGCCCCGTAGAGAGAGGAGGCTCTCTTCTTCATAAAGTTGCCCTCCATATGACAATGGAGGGCACAAGGCGAGCATGCTTCTCTTCGCATGTTTAATCAACAAACATTGGGAATGTCTGAATACCTGTGTTCATACCTGATTTTAGGTATTAAAATCCTGTTTAATCCAAAATACAGATCGTGTGCAGCTGTACCTGGGTTGAATGAATGCACATATGTTTGTGTGAACTGATGAACACGTGCTCTCTTTATGTACCATGTAAAGTGTAGCCCCTTATGGGATGCTTGGAGGCTTGGAGCACAACCCTTTTTGGCCCTGACAAAATGCCATAGAAGAGTCTGACAAACAGTTTTGTGTGAGGCAATTCTGAGAGAGAGTGGAAAATTTGAGAGAGGAAAGGGACTGGAGAGATGTGTGTGTGTGTGTGTGTGTGTGTGTTTGTATAAAACTAGAGAAGACATATTTATCCAGCAGCAGCTTTGAGGTCAGAGGCCTACAGCTGCTTCACTGTGTAGCAACAGAAAGGGCTGAGAGGAAAAATCCTAAGCACTCACTGGTACTGGATAGCTGACTTACTGGATTCCATTCCTTCCTATTTTTTTTTGTTTTACTTTGATTTGTTTAGAGACTTACTCTAAATTGTAGTGTTATTTGAATTGTTTTTATTTCTTCCTTCCCACTTTCCTGTTCCATATTAAATAAATTCTTGTCACCAAATATGTTAAACTTTCATTAGTGTTTTTATTCAATTGTCAAAGTTTCATAGTGGTGTTTTTGGTGGGTAGATAAAATAAAAGTATATATACATGACTGGACTACTTATATTTATAAAGGTTTAAGTAAAACTAGGAACTTTTGCAGGGAGCATAATTCTATGCAAACCCCACTGAACACACTAGGACATTTTGTGTAGAGAAGCAGCAGTACTTTTCTGAGCAATTGCTTGAATTTAAATTAAAGTAATCCATTTACTCAGGGGCCCCAAATTACTTATTTCGACTATTTGTTAATCAGTAAGTTTGGATACAACAGCCATGTGAGTTACAGTATTCTCTCACATGTTCTTCCAGGTGACAGAATGCTCTTTGATGGGCAAAAGGATACTGGGCTATCACCCAGAAACCCCTGTATACTTGTTCATTCCATTACATAACTGTATAAGTGTTCAGATCAACAATCTGTGTACAGTGAGCATAGATTGCAGAGCCAACATCAAGGGTAGCATACCCTCCAACATTTCACAGATGAAAATAGGGACACACATGTGAATTTGTAAGAGGTATGGTTATGTAACATGGTGTGATCAAGAGGGTATGGCCAGGCAACCAAAGGGCATGGTCAAGTACAAAGGTTATTAGAGGAAACACATAAAATCTTATATATTATAATTATTACATTATTATATATCATTTTATAATATTTTATAAGTGGCTTTTGTAAAAAATTTTTTTAACCTAACTTAAACCCTTAATTGTTGATATCTGATGTTTTTTATGGGGTGTGTGTGTCAGTGATTGCAGGACAATCTCTTTTTGTTTTAAAATTGTCAGGATTGGCACAAATTCAATAGGTGAAGCTTACCCACCCCACACCCCCAAACATGGAGCTTCAGAGAGAAGGGGAAGTTTCTTGCATTTTCTCCTGTAAACATCTGTTATAAGCAAAGAGTCAGCTCGGTTAGGAAATAAAATCTTTGGCAATATAAAGATAGGAATCATGTGATAAATTCCCTCATTCACCTCTTCCTTGGTCCAGGCTTTCACCCAGCTAATCCCTTTCCCACAGCACCATGCAGCAGGTGCAGCAGCAGGTAGAGCATGCACGCGTGTACACACACACACATCCTCACCTGGCCATCCCAGCGTAGCAGGTTCTGTTCCTTCTCTGTTCGAGCCTAAGCAGAGCTATCTTAAAGGGGCCATGGGCAAAATTGCAGCTAAGCTAAAACTGCAAGCTTAGCTGCAATTTTGCCCATGGCCCCTTTGAGTAGCTTGCAGTTGCAGGGGGCAGGGGAATTCAGGACTCTGCATGAAAAAGTGAGAAGCGGGTTTTCATGAGGGTCCCTGCATTTTGGGGGCAATTGGAGACTATGGGGTAGGCATTGCTGGGCACTTGCCAAGAGCCATATCTCAGCAGGGGAACACTGACAAGAGTCCCTGGACTTGCTCTTCCTCTTCACCATTGACCCAGACAGTGGTAGTGGTGAGAGGAACAGTAGATGCCACTGCCTACTTGCTCACTGGTTCTCTCTGCCTATCAAGCAAGCAGTTGATAGCAGTGATGATGTGAAGGACCACCGCTGGTCCTTTTCCGCAAATCCAGGAGTTAAGCAGTTAATCAGAAAGCTCAAAGACTCCCTTTCATGCTCCGTGGGTTAAATCAGGACAAACACACTAGATTAAGCACTGAATCAGACTGCAGTAGAGTGAAACTGACAATTGTTTACAGAAGTTTAATGGACCGAATCAGGTCAGGGAGATAAGGAGAGTTTACAGTCAATAAATCAATTAAGGTGAAGAATACAACCCGCAATGAAGGAAATGGGGCTTGCAAACACACAGGCAGAATCTATCAAACAAAAAAGAACCTATACTTAGTCTTATCTAACATAGAAGAATCTACTCTAGCCTATCTCTAGTAATTCAGCCGGACTTACAGCAAAGTACCCAAGCGGTCTGCTTGGGGGTTGAGCTTCCCGGGTTGGCCTGAGCCGACGACCCGCTCTGTGCAGCCTCGCGCCTTGTTCCCAACAACCTCAGCGGAGCCTGGGTTGCTCTTTTACACCCTCCCTCGCCCCTCCTCTCACTCCCGACCCCTCCCTTTGGTGGCAGGATGAACCAGTCCTGGCTCAGCAGGGGGTGCAGAGGTTCTTCGGTGCCACTTGGCTCATGGCTCCTCACAGGTGCTTGAGGGTATTTTGGCAGCTCTTTGAGACTGCTTGGGGGAAGACCACTGAGGTAAATGCAAATGTGTCCCGGACTTGACAACTTACTCGGGCAGGGCTATCTAGATGCAAATGCCCACCCAGGACTGAGCTCTTCTGCTGCCTTGGGCAGAGATTATGCAGGTGACGGGGGGGGGGAGTGTGTGTCCGGTCAGGCTTTCTCTCCACAGATGAGAAATAGGATGAGGAGCAATAGCAGCGGGCAAGAAGGTAGGCTCACTGAGGGAGAGAGCCTATTAAAGGTGTCTTGGTCAATGGCCTCAAAAACCTGGAGCCGGTGCTGATAGATTGTATACATCTTGAATGTTACGTGTGAATGGATAGCCCACCAACAAGAGCTGGTAGGCTGGTGGGTACTAGGTTTAGGGCTTTCTCAGTGGTGGCCCCACACATTGCAACTCCCTCCCCAGAGAGATATGTATGGCTTCATCACTGCTGGCTTTTTTTTTTTTTTTTTTTAAAGCTGGAAGACTCATTTGTTCCAGTCTGCATTTGGTGCTTAAAATAATTAGCTGCTGCTGCTACTGTTTATTTATTTATTATATTTTTAAATCGCCCATCTGGCTGGTCACCCAGTCACCCTGGGCGATGTACAATCAGTATAAAACACAATTAACACACAATTAACACACAATTAAAACAATATAAGAGTTCGTTTTTTAAAAAAAATCCTAACCCACATTCCCGCCTGAAAAGCCATGTTTTTAAAGCCCAGAGGAAGTTCATCAGGGAGGGGTCATGGCGAAGGTCACTGGGGAGGGAGTTCCATAACTTGGGGGCTGCCACAGAAAAGGCCCTCTTCCTAGTCCCCACCAGCCTGGCTGCTCTGGCTGATGGGACAAGGAGAAGGTCATCCGTGGCAGACCTTGTTGAATGGCCTACTTGATGTTGCTGGAGGCGCTCCTTGAGATAAGCTGAACCGGAGCCGTATAGGGTTTTATTGTTGTCCCTCTGTGTGTTTAATTGTAATTGTATGTTGATGTTTTTGTAGTATTATAAGCCACCTTGCGAGCGTAGTGCACCCTGAAGGTTGGGTTAAAAATCGCTTAAATAAATAAATAAATAAATAGTACAAATTGTACATACATACTCAGCACACTGTCTGTAATGTGTTGAATGTATCATTTAAACACCCCTAGACTGGACATGTGTTGAATGTAACATGTGAGAAAGGCACTTTGCAGAAAATGGGTGCACTGAGGCCTCAAAAGACACAGAAACTTGAGCACATTGGCAACAGATCTCTTTCTAGAACCTTTATAGCAGGGGCAAGCAACACATGGCCTGCAGGCATCATGATTCATGCGGCCCCTCTGTCCTCAAGAGCGGCCTCTGCTGCCCTCACCACTGTGCCACATGACAGTGGCAAAAAAAGGGGGGAGGCAGCAGCTGGAAAACAAGTGAATGTACCCTTTTTAAGCCTCTGTAGTGGTTTGCTGCTGAATTCTGGTGGAAAGCCCACGAGTAGGAAATGAGTGCAATAGCATCCTCCCATGTTCCACTGCATGTTGCATGTTCCTCATCAACTGGTATATAGAGGCATACCGCCTCCAGTACTGGAAGTAGTGTATAGCTTTCATGACTGGTAGCCACTGATAGCCTTATCCTCCATGAAAACCTGATTCAAACCTGGACCCCCTGCATATGAAACCTGACTTGTTCCACCAGATTGGGCCCTGAAGCTGGCGGCCGGGGAAGACAAAAATGCCCCACAATGCCTTTGTTTCCTGTCTGCTGTTGTGACTGAGTGGGTAGGAGTTGCCCTGTGGTGTTTGTAGTGTGGGTTTGAATCCTGGAGGCTTCTTCTCTTTTGCCCTGACATAACCACTGCTGGCCAGGCATGTGAAAGGTGACTGGTGCCATATCCCTCCCATTCCTGATGATGGGGCTTGAAGTCACCTCTCCCATTTTCCAGCCTTATGCCCTGTTTGGTAAGCCACTAGAGGTTGCTGCTGTTCGTGTGTAGTTGTGGCATCCCCTTGTTGCTTGTCCTGGCACCTACCTGCTTAGCAAAAGACTAATTTCCTCCCTCAGTGGGTCTTGAACCCTTTCCCCAGGAAGGGCTGTGTGTCCTTTCAGCTGCCTTTTAGGGTGTTGTGGCCTCTCCTTCCTTCCCTTTTGAGTGTTGTCATAGGAATGGTCCTTGCGAGCAGTGTGTGTTATAAGAAGACTTGAACCCCAGCCTGCAGAGATGCCTGGGCTGGGGACTTGCTGCATCTGCCTGTGCCACAGGAGCTCATGGAACAGGGGGCACTGTGACATTGTTGTGTGTGTTATGTGTGGGGTGTAGGAAGCTATCCTAGGAGTGTGCCCCTGTTGCTGTCAGTGCATGAGCTCCTGCCATGTCTGAGTGGCATGGGAATGTTGCCAAAACCAGCCCATGGTTGGTGGGCATGGGTGGTGTTGCCATGGTTAATGTGGGTGTAGATATTGTTTTAATCCATTTTGTGTTTCTCCCCTCCTGTTGTGGGCTGGATGAGTATAGGAGTTGACAGATGTTGCTCTGGTGTGGCAGTCCAGTGGCTCATCTCTCCCACAAGTGTAATTCATGTGGAGGATTGCTTCATTCGTCATCTGAAGAAGAAGCATTTGCCCTTCCTCAAAATGGTCCAATTTATTCCTGCTGGACCTGATTCCTACTATACCTTTATTGACTCTCAGCTGTTTCATCGGAATCCTTGCAAGTTAGAGGCTCATTAAACCTACTCGTCTCTGCGCTGATTTTCAGTAAAGAGCCAGCACAAACAAGCTGCTTGATTTCCAGCTCCTTGACAGGTAAATTGTCTTAACAACCACAGAGGCAATAACTTTCAATTACTGCAGGACTCCAACCAGCAATCTTAGGGCTTTTCCAGACAATCAGCTCATGGAGTGGCCATGTACACACATCAGCCAAAAAGAAGAAATGAATACTGAAAAGGGGAATGAGAGAGTGCACAGATCTGCTGAACATTTGCAGATGCTAATTTACATGTATAGATTCAAATTTAGAAACAATCAGTGCTTTTTTTCTGGAGAAAAGGGTACCGGAACTCTTGGATTACATTTCCTAGGGAGCAGGACCGGTGCAAGGCAGTTTGGTGCCCTAGGCAAGATCAGATATTTAGCGCCCCCCCTCCCACTTGAGAGCTCTGTATTTTTTTCCCAAGGCGTTTCTGGTGCCCCCTTTAGCCCTGCGCCCTAGGCAGCTGCTTAGTTGGCCTAATGGTAGCACCGGCCCTGCTCGGGAGTAGATGGTGATTAAATTGTAATGCAATTAATAGAAGAAAAGGTGCTGGAACTCAGTTCCGGAGAGTTCCACCAGAAAAAAAGCCCTGGAAACAATTATATTTTAAACAGAAATACACTACCTCGCTGTAGTGGGGAAGACTGACCAGGCAACCTGTGTCACTGCTCAGTCTGTTGTCCAGGTGCTCGTGATGGGCAACTTCAAGGCCCAGCTCATGATGGGCAACTTCAAGGCCCAGGTGCTTGTGATGGGCAACTTCAAGGCCCAGCTCTTCCTTCTGATGGTTCTTTTTCTTGGACAGCTGTTCAAATAAAGGGATGGAGAAAACCAGCTTGTGGGCTTCCCTTTGGAGCATCTGGTTGGCCACTGTGTTAACAGAATGCTGGACTGGATGGACCCTTAGTCTGATCCAGGATGGCTCTTCTTATGTTCTTAGGTTATGGTTTGACACCTTCAGATATATACTGCTCTACTTGTAAAGTAGGGCACATAGGCCACCCTAAATTTGTTGCAGGGGATCCAGATGTCTTCCCTCAAAAGTTATGCTTCTATTGCAATTATATAACTTAATTCTATAACCTCTGCTCAAACAATATTTTGTTATTGATAAAATGCTATTCTCCCCACATCTCCATCTAGTGCATTCATTGTTGTTCTAAGGGCTTGTTTGGACTTGTCTGCATGGCTGTCACAGAAGCCTAATGGATAGTACCTATGACTTTATTAGTAATAAGTAAGTGAAGTTACTGCCCAGGCCTGTGCTGTTTTGTGAATGTTATACATTAAAAATGTGCCTGTGTGCTACCATTCGTCCAATGGATAGTACAGTTTCATCATCATCATCATCATCATCATCATCATCATCATCATCATCATCCCACCTTTTTTCCTGCAAGGAACCCAAGGCAGCTTACAGAATCCTCCTCTTCCTCCTTTCCATTTTATCCTCACAACAACCCTGCAAGGTAGGTTAGGCCAAGAGTCCGTGACTGGCCCAAAGTCACCCAGTGAGCTTCATGGCCAAGTAGGGACTAGAACCAAGATCTTTCAAGTCCCAGTCCAACACTCTAACCCCTATGCCACACTAATTTAAGATGATGATGATGATGATGATGATCTGTAGTGCATGGCACTCTTTCATGTGCAGTAGGGCAGCGGTGGGCAATTGGTACACTCAGATGTTTTGAACTACAACTCTCATCGGCATCAGTCAGCATGGAAGTTGTAGTCCAAAACTTCCGGGGGGCACCAGGTTGTCTACTCCTGCAGTATGACATGGGAGCTAGGAGGTTGTGCCCAAGGGTTCATGGAAAAGGTGGGTTCTGAGTAGGGATTTCTTGTAGTAGCAACACAGTTTATTGCTTATAGCCAATGGCCATCACAATACAGTTACAGACTGCAAAAACCATTTAATACAATAAAATAAAACAAAAATACAGTAAAATGGTCGGAATTTAAAACGTTCCTTCTGTGCTGCTCCCTTAGGGTTTGGCAGTAATTTGGCCTACAAAGGCAGCCCTTATTTTTCTTGCAGCTAGTGCAAATAAAGGAATCCTATAACTGATCAATTTATCCATGTCAGGAGTAGGGATTTGAAAGAAGCAAGAGAAGTGGCAGTCATACTGATGCTCGGCAAGGCAGTTCCAAGCATATGGGTTGGGAAGGGAGAAAGGGTGCAGTCTTTTGGGGGAGCAGGAAACCTTTTTTTGGATGGTGGAGCTGGAGAAGCAAAGGATCATAGGCAGGGAAGTACTGTGATATAAGTGTGGAGAGATCAGGTGGCGGGGAGGCCATACAGAACAGGAAGCCAGTGTAGAGCCAGTGTGGTGTAGTGGTGAGAGTGTTGGGCTGGGACTCGGGAGATCCGGGTTCTAGTCCCCACTCAGCCATGAAACTCATTGGGTGACTTTGGGCCAGTCACTGACTCTCAGCCTAACCTACCTCACAGGGTTGTTGTGAGGATGAAGTGGAGAGGAGCAGGAGGATTATGTAAGTCGCCTTGGGTTCCTTGAAGGAAAAAAGGCGGGGTATAAATATAATAAATAAATAAATAAATAAATTTAAAGAGAGGTATCACTTGATCAGAGTGAAGACAGACGTAAATGACTGTGGCAGCAGATTGCGGAATAGACGTGAGGGGACCCACCGAGGTGGGACAGTGGAACACCAGAAAGGAGAAGATGGCAACAATCTAGGTGGGAGATGACCAGGGCATGGGCCAGAGTTTTTGCTGAGGAGAAAAAGAGAGAGAGAGAGAGAGAGAGAGAGAGAGAGAGAAGTGCCATATTTTTGTAATGTTTGTAATTTGTAATAAGGAAAGCAAATGGTGTCTTGGGAGGAAGGAGAAGTTTGGTCTTTATTGTGTGCTTCCCTCCTGCACAGCTGCAGTGCTGGAGTATTCACCCAACCCAACCTCTTTACAGTAAAGTAGTAAACAGCAGCATGACGGCCTTTCTGAGGCAAAATTAACCCCCTTTCTCAATTCATTATATTGAGGTGGATATTACAGTGCTGGCATGGGGTTGAGATTAGCACAAGTATAGTGCTGAGGGGAAAATGCAAGGGTGGGCTTTTCTGTGCTGGGAACTTTGGGGACTCATTGTTATTTCTTTCTGCCAAATAAGACAGTTTCCTGTATGCTTTTCATTGTGCCCTGCCATAGTTCCTGGTCAAACCAGACTTCGTAGGTTTTCATAAGAGGTTCAAGTAGTACCTCGGGGGAAAGCCAAAACTACACCAGGGTATCTCTCCCATAATGAAGAACTCCCTCCCTCCTCCCACACAACCTCCACCCATAATCGTCGCTAGTTTGAACTTTTGGACATATTTTAAAACAATAACTTTTTTCACTTTTCTTTTTTTAGTACTTGGAAGCAAGGTGCTTTTCTGCACAAGTATTCATGTAGCCATTTTGGGGGGGAAGAAGTAGGGTAAGTCTTCCCACTCTTCTATAGTAATTCCCCACCATTTTAGGAACATTTTCTTACGTTTTAAATCCATTTTTCTTTGAACAGTGTGCACCCATGAATGAAAAAGAAGGAACAAATATGCTTTTTCTCCTTGCAATAAGGCTATCAACCTGACTAGACCAGACACGGCTTACCTTCCATTCTAATCATTTTCACCACAGTCTGTTGACTGCCACTGGCTGCAATTAGCCATTAAGGAGGCAAGAGTGCACAGACTGCTCTCCTTGCAATGTGACTCTTCCCATATTATATTTGTTCTCTTATCAGCTACTAATGGTGGATCAGGGCTATTGCCACTGCAGAACTAATGCTATCTCCCATTGCTCTGCAGAAATAATTGTCTGTGCAGAGCATAAAATCACCATTTGGACCACTGTTTGGGTACATGTATAAAGGTTATTATCATGGGGTACGCAGTTCATAGGGCATCATCTGAGAAACTATCTCCTAGCTGAAAGTTTGCCGGTTGCTCAAACACAGTCCCTTATTTTCAGACAGTGGATCACCACAGCCCAGAGTGGCTTATTTAAGCCACAGTGGGTTGTGGCATGTGCTGGTGCCCATTTTGATGATTTGCGGTGTTGTCCAAACCCAGGTGGCATGGCTTGTCGGAGGGAGAAACAACCCTACAACAACAAGTCATGGGCTATTGGAGAGTTGTTTCCCGCTCTGACAAGCCATGCTACCTGGGTTTGGACAACACAACAAGCTGTGCCTGGGGCTTGAATAGGCAACCTGATGCTCATGGACACCATGGTTTGTTGTGGCTTAAATAAGCCATGGTGGTCTGCAGTGACCATCTGAATCAGGTCAGTAACTTTTCCACTTGCCACTGGCAAAGTGTTTCAGGAGGTCAAGGTCAGGGCTGGCCCCAGTCATTTTTCTGCCCGAGGACAATATGGCGCCTCTCCCCATTCCATGTACAAAAGCCAACCAGACTGGCAGCTGAATCTTATTTCAATGACTGGTGATGGGACAGGATCCTGAGGGGCAGCAGCCTAGCCTAGGGGACTCTGGGCAGGCCATGTGCACACACAGCTCTGTTCTCCAACATGTTGCCATCTTGGCTGGCCACTTATGCCTTGCCAAAAAGGAGGAAACGCTGTGTGTGTGTTATCTGTTTATATGTAAATTTTTTTGTGGTTTAATTTTTTATTTCTATATAAAACAAACACATATAACAATTAACAAAACAAAACAGACCTCCAATTTTCTTCTACAGCAAATATAGGCAACAATAATTTTTCTTACTCGATAATCAGAATGAGAAATCTCTTTCTTCCCGTTGTCCCAAATTCACTTATTATGTTTATATGTAATTTTTTTAATATTACGTACACTATTGTATTTTTAAGGTTTTTAATCTTTGTAAACTACCCAGAGAGCTTTGGGTATTGGGCAGTATAGAAATGTAATGAATGAATGAATGAATGAATCACCAGAAAAGAGGACAAAAGAGGACACCAATTTAAGTAACATTTGCATATACAGTCATGCCTTGGATTGAGAGCATAATTCGTTCCGGAAACGTGCTTGTGTAATCCAAAACACTCTTATATCAAAACAGAACCCCCCCCCCCAAATTTGTACAGAGATTTTTAATTTAAGCTGTACTACAGTACTTGTATTGCAAGACGTCGCTTGTATATCAAGTAAATAAACAAATAAATAAATATTTAAAAATTTGCTTGTCTTGCAAAACGCTCTCAAACCAAGTTAATTGCAATCCAAGGTATTGCGTACATATTTATATGTATAGTACAAATTTAGAAATAACAACTATAATTTAAATAGAAATACAATACATCCACCACAGTGGAGGAGACTGACTAGATGACCAGTGTGCCAGCTCAGTCGGCTGTCGGCCAGCAGCTGCTAACTGTATGGGCAACTTCAAGGCCCTGCTGTTCTCTCTCCATATGGTTCTTAGACTTTCAAGTTTCAACCAGACTTTGACTGGAACCTCTTCAAATAGAGAACACTTTCAAACAGAGGCCTGTCCTCTGTAGGCTCCCCACAATAGAGGCCTGTCCTCTGTAAAGTAGCGTGCCTGGCCATCCTATTGCCACCACTGCCTGCCCTCACCATCTGGTGCCTCAGGTGTCTGCCTGACTTTGCCTAATGGTAGGGCTGGCCCTGGTCAAGGTGGACAGGCTCACATAGGAGTATATAACACTTTCGAAGTGCATAGTGTTTTCCAGTTGATATTTAATTCTTTCTTTGGGTTTTCATTTCCAGCATGGGAAAGTAGGTTACTGCTGTCCCCATTTTACAAAAGCAAGCTAGTTCAGTTTCACTATGCAAATCCATGGCAGACATGGGATTTGAAAAAAGGACCAGCTCTTTCTCCAATGGATTATTTATTTACTGTATGCCAAATGGGGGGTGAGGAGGGGCCCTGGAGGAGGGTGGTCTGACATTTAAAATCAATTTGCAGAGACTTCTGTTTGGGAATTCCCTGAAGTTTGCAGCAAACGTAAGGGGAGAATAATTTAAACACCTACTCCATGCTATGCTGCAATAGACAACAGCAGGAGAACACTTTTTCAGCATTAGTAATCACAGTTGAGATAAAGTTCATTGTTTCATTAAAGGTTCTTGCTTCTGGTTGCCCTCCATCCGTCTTCATCGATTACAGCATGCGTGGGTACTGCCTGCTCTATGTGTCAGCTCTTTGTTGTGCAAAGAAAGTTTCCAGACCATAAAATATCAACTCAAACAAGTACATGCGCTTTCTCTGAAAAACCTCTGTTATGCTGGCTGGGGTGTGTGACAGTCTGATACCTCTTGTAGACAAACAGTCTCATATTCCAGGGTTTGTGAACAATGAAGGGGTACTCAGGGCAGGAGGAGGCTACCTGCAAGTCAGATCCCAGAAGACCCCAAAATGAAAGAGGAATAATGTGGCACATGACAGTTAAGTGCCAGCTCATGGCATTGTAACTCTACCAGTGATTAATAATATTTAGAGTTGGGAGAATATCCCTCCCGCAATTATTATGGGACCCTTTGTCCCCCAACAAAAGTGTATGGGGGGGGGAGGGATATTCAGTGACTTATGGAGGTGATGGGCCGGGCAACATTCTAAGACTTTTTGTCATTCCCACAGGGCCTTTTGTTCAGAAAGTTAGAATGGCGCCTGGTACGCTATAATTGATCATAGCATCCTGGTACTCTATAATTGATGCAATGTTTCCAAGCTAAGCCTGGTTATTACTTGGATGGGAGACCCCTTCTCTAGGTTCCTGCATTGAGCAGGGGGTTGGACTCGATAGCCTTGTAGACTCCCTCCAACTCTATGATCTATGAAATCTATTTCAACACACACACACACACACACCCTCCTTCTTTCTTTCTTAGGCTGCAGTCAGCCTGTGCACATTTACCTGGGAGTAAGTCCCATTGAATCTTGAGTATCATACACAGAATCATGCATAAGTATAACCTCTCTCTGTTCACGCTGCCACAGACAGATGCACACACACACACACAGAGATTGGCAGCTTCTGTTTGTTTTAGACTCACTACTTCTGCTCCTTGTACCTGCCTGGCAGTTGCAATGGCAGGCAGCAGTGGGTACTCCTATTCCAGCTGCAGTGTCCCTCCCCTGCTCGGCCTGCTCATGGTAGACGGCATGTTGGCCAGGCAGCAGTGGTGGCACAGAACAGACAGAACACATGTTGCTGCTCCCTCCACCACCAACATCAACCTTTTCAAATCCAGAAGCAGATGTGCTCTGCTGGTAGCTCTGCCTTTGTCTTGCTTCCTCCCTCGCCCAACAGCAACGTGACTGACAGACAGAGAGCGGCTGTCAATGTGCAATGAGGAGCAAAGCAAATTGCTTGCGTAGCTGGATTTTGTTGTATTATAGGACAGCTTTGGCTGTCCCTTTAGTTACAGGGAAAGTGGGGGGGGGGCAGGGCTAGGTCAGGGTTCCATACTGCTGCATTTCATTTGGGCCTCTCCGCTCCGGCTCCAGGTCCGTGGGCCTTTGGCTGAAAGTCTGTCCCTAGCCGCGCCACGGTTGAGAGGCATGCTGACTCTGAACCTGGAGGTGGCATAATTTCATAGGATCAGGTTGTTTTGAATTGAGATGATGTAACTGGTACCCTGGATCTTCAGGATAGGCTGGAATGGAACTCTAAAACAAACACACACACACAAAATGATCTAGTAGAGATTAATAACAGTGCTGCCCCAAGTTGTCAGCTGGAGCTGTTTCCTCTCCAGAACAGGAAGCTCAATATTTAGACCAGGGCTCTCCAACCTTGGGTCCCCAGATGCTGCTGGAGCTGGACTACAGCTCCCAAAATCCCTTGCCATTAGCCATGCTGGCTGGGTATGCTGGGAGCTGTAGGCCAGCAACATCTGGGGACCCAAGGTTGGAGAGCCCTGATTTAGACAGTAAACCGTAGCTGCAGAACGTTGCTAGTGAGGTGGGCATCGTGGCAATGAGCCAGCAAATCAGACTGCAGCCTCAGCTGGCAAAAACAGACCATTTGGCCATTCAGTATAGAACCTGTTCGTTAAACTGAAGTATCTGTTTAATATTCAGTGATGGTCGTTATGTTTTCTAGAGTGACGAAGTTAAAACCAAGACACAAGCATTTTACTTCTGCACCCAAGTGCCGTTGTGCATACTAATATGTGCTCTGTGCATTCAGCTAAGAACGAAATGAATTGGCAAGCTTAGCTGGCTTGTAAGAGCAGGGACTACATGGTAGGAAAAAAGGTTATTAACACTGTTCAAAACATAGCTGCATGTGCTATAATACGTGTTATCCCTTGGCGGAGTAACAGAAGAACAAGAAGCCTCATAGGATGGCTTCCTCCTGGCTGAACCAAGAAGAGAACTCCTTGCTGACAAGCATTTTACTTGTGCCTTTTCAGTATGGCCAATGGTGTTATTTTGACAGAGAGGGCAGAATGATCCTAGCCCAGAGAATGGCTGTCTCACTTACCATGGCTACTGCTTCCCAGTGTCGGACCAGATTTTGGGGGGCAAGATGCTTAAGATGGGAGAACCAGGGATGCTCAAGCACACAGAAATTCTCTCTGAACCTTACTTCGAAGCTTGGTTTGGCTCACTTCTGTTCATATTTGCGACCTGCTTTTTTGGTTCCTTTGAACGGGAAAGTGTGATTTTTTCAAAACTGCACAGTTTCCCCCATTGACTGAAGCATGAAATTGCAAATTCTTAAAAGTGTGCATATTTAAAAATGCATACTTAAAAAAAATCACATTTCAAATTGAACAGTTTTAAAAGTGTGCATTTCTTAATGTGTGCATTTTAGAAAGTGTGCACTCCCCCCCATTAAAGGGTGAAAATGTGAATATTTAAGTGTGCATTTTAAAAAGTGTGCACATTTAAAAGTGCAAATTTTAAGTTCTGCATTTTAAAAGTTGTGCATTTAAGAGGCAGTGTGGTATAGTGTTATAGTGTTGGACAGGGACTCAGGAGATCCAGGTTCTAGTCCCTACTACTTGGCCATGAAACTCACTGGGTGACTTTGGGCCAGTCATGGACTCTCAGACTAACCTACCTCGCAGGGTTGTTGTGAGGATCAAATGGAGAGGGGGAGGAGGATTATGTAAGCCACCTTTGGCTTACATCCTCGCAGGAAAAAAGGCAGGCTATAAATTAATTAATTAATTAATTAATTAATGTATGCATTTTTCAGAGTTGTGAATGGGGCTTTTTGTAGCGATTTGCAAACTGAAACAAAATTCTTGTACTTTCCTAAAGATGACCTGAGTGGGGCCAAAACCTTGCCATTCATCACCACTGTTAGCAACAGGGATGCACCAAAAGTAGCTGAAAAAGAGCAAAAGTGATACAGGATCACACAGGTGCCAGGTTAATTTGTGCAACTTGCCCAATATTTTGGAGAAAACCTCCTTCCTCAGGCGCTCCATAAAATTCATAACATATTACAGTTTTATACATGTGCATAAAAAAATACCATGAACTAATCAACAACAGATATACAGTCACAAATGCATTGTAAACTTTTGACACAAGAAAATTCCCAAGCAAAACTCTTACATGAATGTATTTTTAAACAATTAAAATGTATAAGACTAGTCAAAGCAAAAGAAACTTAGCACAACCACCCATTAAAACTAAAGATTTCTTACCTGCACTAAACAAAATTCCTTATCACTGAACATTCACATGGCAGAGAAACAGCACATATCTCTGTATTAATCTGACTCCAGCAACAGCTGCCAACATTTTCCTCCAGGCAGGGCTCATCTCAAAAAACATAAACGCGGAGTGTTGTTCTGTACTCCCCAGGGACTATCACTAATCTTATACTAAAGAGAGAGCCAGTGTGGCGTAGTGGTGAGAGTGTTGGACTGGGACTCGGGGGATTCAGGTTCTAGTCCCCGCTCGGCCATGAAACTCACTGGGTGACGTTGGGCCAGCCACTGACTCTCAGCCTGACCTACCTCACAGGCTTGTTGTGAGGATAAAATGGAGGGGAGGATTATGCGAGCCAGCTTGGGTTCCTTGCAGGAAAAAAGGCGGGGTATAAATATAGTAAGATAAAATAAATAAATAAATAAATAAATGACTATCCAAAGCAGAATTATAATAAAGGAAGACACGGTATCCCCTCATTCAATCTTCCTGGAAACAAACTTTCCATTGTCACCACTGCCCATTCTCTTGCTCTCTCCTGTTGGGTCAGATCTTCACCACAGTGCAGAGGCAGAGGCTGAGGTAGCTGGATACTGCTGAACTGGCAGCAACGAGGAGGAGGAGGAGGAGGAGGAGGAGAGGAGGAGGAGGAGGAGGAGGAGCAAGAGAGAGCGCTATGTGGGTGCTGAGCAATGTGCTCAAACACGGAGCATAAGGGGGAGCCCAACCCCCACCCATAGGGAGGCCTGGGGACTTCCAGTAGCGGGGCTGTTGCCGTCTGTGCCACTGAGGCTGAGGGAATGAGGGTGCTGCGGCATCTTGCATGTTGTGTGTGTGGCAATGCGGGCTGGGGCGTGTCCCTGTCATTATGAGTTCATTGGCTGCCCCTGTGTGTGGGCAGCTTTGTGTGTGTCGTCGCTGGCACGGTCCCTGACTGGAGGGCACTTGCTTTGTTTCCAGGGATGCTGGGGGCATTTTATAGTTTTTATGCCATATTTGTATTTTGCATGTTTCTGTATTTTCCACCCACTCCTCCTGCGCTAAGCACGCATTTGCTATGGTGGCTGTTCTGCCGGCTGTGTCACATTCCCTCACCCCCTGTAATGTGAGTATAGGATTGCTCTGCCCAAATCAACATAAACAGATCAAGAGTGATTTCCCCCCCTTTAAAAAAAAAAAGCTTGACTTTGTACGGAGTTTTCCCTATATGTATATATATTTTTTAAAAAAACAACAACACATTCCTAGGTAGTGAGGCCTGGAGCAGAGCGCTTGGGGTTCCATAGCAGCCTACCGTACATTTCTCATGATTACTGGTGTGTGTGTGTCTGTGTGTGAGAGAGAGAAAGAGAGAGAGAGAGAGAAATCCTGTTATAAATTTGGCAATCTTGGTTGGCATGAATGGGCCTGTTGCTATGGTTTTGTCAGACAAATTGATGGATGTCAGGGAATTAATAAAAGAATACTAGTATTCCTTGAGGACTGGAAATCTCTCTCCTCAGCCATTGGAATGTGACATCCGTCGCAGTGCAGTATGGACATGGAGACAGCTGAAGTATTTGGATAATTTGAATTAGAACACTGACAGAGATGAGGAGGCAGAAAGAGTTATTAGCTAGAGTTGGCTAAAACTGAAATCGCTTAGGATGTAGTTGCTGACTTTGGCAACCTGCTGCAAGCCTGCAAGATTAGCAGTTGTGGTATTTACTCTAGGGGCATGCTCTCAAAGTGATCTGTTTCTATGTTGGTAAATAAACAAATATTACAAAGACATCATAAGTTCCCAGTGCCCTCTTTGAGCCAAAACCAACTAAACCCTGTCCCCCATCCCCCCGTCGCTTGACTTGGTGACTTTGGGCCCGTCACTTTCTCTCAGCCTAAGCTACCTCACAGGGTTGTTGTGACAATGAAATGGGGGGAAAGTCATATATGACACCCCTGAGCTCCACGGAGGAATGGCGGGATATAAAATGTAATAAATGAACAAACACTTTTGCCTGCATAATGTTGCGCTCTGTCAGTGCAGGGGAATTTGGTGCCAATCCTATCCTGCCCAGCAGACATAAAAAGTGGACAGGGTTATTCTATTAGACTGATTTAGTTAAAGAGAAGACTTTAGGGACCCTTTATCTGAGAACTAGATATTAACCCAGAGATAGATGGGGTTATAAGTGTATCACAGCACTTATGCAGAAAAATGATTAGACAGGCATATTACTCTTAAGTTTATATGAGACCTCAAACTCTATTCATAGGTTTAAAGAATGTGTGTACACACAGTGTGTGCCAGCCCCATTCTCAACTTCCCCATCCCTGCTGGCTTTTCCGAATGTGCATACAATCTCTTCCACAATTGGGAACCTGGCAGGGATGTTGTGGGGCAGGGCTGGGGCATGCTGTCCCCCCCCCCTGACTTTACTGTATAAAATTTATACCCAGACATATTCCTTGACCATTTCAACAAGGCTTCAGATACAACCATATGTACAATATTTAATTATGAGCAGTGTTTATATCCTGTCGAATAACCATGTTCTCTGGGTGTCTTACTATAAGAATAAAAACATGAACATACAATTATAAACCATAATAACAAGAATATGTAATACAGTTAAGTACATCCCTGAGTTAAGTACATCCGACTTACAGACAACTCATACTTAAGAACGGCCTTCCGGGTCCCCCAGCACTATGTCACTTACACAGCGTACATAGCGTAGTATACTACGCAATTTGTGTAAGTTATGCAATTTGCGTAAATGCCAATTTCCCCCCCTATAGAGCACTATGGTGTTCCGACTTACCGTACATACAAATTCAACTTAAGGAAATTCTTAGGAACGGAACTTTTTCGTAACATCGGGACTGCCTGTACAGCATTAACAATTTCAACAGCAGAGAATGAAACCGACAATCTCAAACTCTCAAGCCACACCAACAATATTTAAAACCAATTTTGAAGTTTTAAAAGAAATACATACATTTTAAAAATATTGTTTTTCTTTAAACAAACATTCAACATAGTTCTAGCCGCTTCATAATCTTTTCTGTGCCATTTTATCTGTGCTGTGTCATAGCCAGCAATGTAAAAAATTAACAAAAAATATCCTCTCAATTTTTTGGTCTGTTTATCAAAGGAATGCAACATAATGGATGTCAACGTGCTTTTCTGTAGCCTGCAGCCAAGATATTTACTCAAGCTAATTCACTAGAAGTGTATTACATACCCTCTCCTTCATGGGCTATTAAGTTCAGTTTACCTGGCAGAATGCCAGACTATATCACAAAGGTATCGAATCTGAGCCCCATATTCACTTCTGCACTGCCCCCAGGCGCATCTATTAGTCGTGCTAATAAGCAGGACGAAGCCAGTCAGTTCCTAGAAATGAACTCTAAAATTTCAACTACAAATTGATCTGAAATAAGCACCCATGTGGAAAGATCCCAACTACGTCCAATAATGGTCGGATACCACAGCATATGGATAAAGCATACCTGAAAATCCCAGAAGAGGCAGACTTGAGCTTTTGGTCTGTAGTAGTGTGTCAAGAAAAGAAAACCAGAATAGATGTATTAACATGTTTGCAGTCATCTGGATCATATGCCTAAATGAGCAAGAAAAGCAGAAATATCGAAGTCATTTCATATTTTCACCCTTTCTGGAGCCACCTCAACCATGGAAATTGTTTAAATGGGTGTAAATGGATCACATGGTCTGTTTCTTTATGTGATTGTGTGCATAAGTGTGGTCAGAATCAATTGCATGGAGAAAACTGGCCAGTGTGATCCATGTGTGAATGGGCCCTGAAACATCCAAGTCTAATGCAAGTGACATTGTGATTGGCAAGTGAGGGCAATGTTGTCACAGACTCTGTGGGAGTGGCTCTTGGCGTTGCTTTTGTTTCTAATGGTATTAATGTGCTTTGTCTTTTGTGTCCGCCTTTTGTGACAGGGCTGTATATAAGGCTAAGCTGCCCATACAAGTCTGGATAGTCTGTTGCAGACTTGAAAGACTTGTGGTGGGGGAGGCAGAGAAAGGGGTACTGGAAAACAATTGTGGGGCTTGGGAATCAGGACCGGTGCAGGGCAGTTTGGCGCCCTAGGCTGGCTTATATTTAGCGCCCCCCCCTCGTGCGGGGGGGGAGGGCTCCGGAGCAAAGCAGCCGGGAAATGCCTGCTTGCCCAGCGCCCCCCCGCCCGCCTCCTCCTCCAGCAGCCGCTTTCCCCACTGCCTACCGGTCGCCGCCACCGCCGCTGCGCGCGCTCCCGACCCGGCCTAGCTCCGGGCGCAGAGGAAAGCCGAGCGCGACCGTGAGCCCGCCCGGTGCCCGCAATCCCCCCCCGCACAGACCTGGTGGTTGTGGACCGGTGCCTTTGTCGGCGAGGCGGCCAGGCGGGGCAGGAGCGCGCCGGCGGCGAGGAAGGAGCGCAGCATTTCTGCGCCCTCTTCCGCCACGCGCCCTAGGCAGCCACCTGGGTCTGCCTAGCGGTAGCGCCGGCCCTGTTGGGAATCATACATAACAGGATTTGATTTCAAATTCTAAGTACCATGTCTCGGGGAGTTTGGTTGGTCCAGTTCTGTTTAGATTTCATTTATTATTTATTTATTTATATCCCACCTATTTTCCTGCAAGCAACCCAAGGCAGCTTACATAGCCCTCCTCGTCCTCTCTTATGAATTTTAAGGAGTGCCTTTTCTCCAAAATATTGGGCAAGTTGGCACAAATTAACCTGGCACCTGTGCGATCCTGTATCACTTTTGTTCTTTTTCAGCTACTTTTGGCGCTTCCCTGTTGTTAGCAGTGGTGACAATGGCAAGGTTTTGGCCCTACTCAGGTCATCTTTAGGGATGCACAAGAATTTCGTTTCACTTTGCAAATCACTACAAAATGCCCCATTCACAACCCTGAAAATTGCACACATTAATGAATTAATCTTTAAAAATTTATTATATTTATGCCCCACCTTTTTTCCTGCAAAGAATCCAAGGCGGCTTACGTAACCCTCCTCCCCCACTCCATTTGATATTCACAACAACCCTGTGAGGTAGGTTAGGCTGAGAGTCACCCAGTGAAGTTCATGGCTGAGTGGGGACTAGAACCCGGATCTCCCATGTCCCAGTCAAACACTCTAACCACTACACCACACTGGCACACTGGCTCTTTATAAAATGCATTACTACTTTTGATAGTGTTTGATTCAAGCCCATCTTGATTTTGAAAGCAAATCTCGGTTGTAGTCAGGGCAGGCCACCCATGTAATTCAGCTCCAGCCTTTTGTTTTTTCTCTGCTAGTGTTATAACTAGCTCAGCACCCTTTCCCCTATTGGTTATACAATACAAGCCCTAAACAGAGCTTAGCAGAGGATCAACACCGCAGAATAACTCTGGATACCTCTCCTACTGACCTCTCTCTTGTGGGGATGGTGTTTAGAGATGCCTGGCACTTGTGCAATCTAACATTGCTCAGGCTTGGTTCATATATGCATGTGGTGGTACAGTTGTTGCCATTTCTGCATAGTTGGGAACCTCATGAATTGGGGGGATGAGGTTGGTTATTTTCTCACACAGTGTCGTACTCCTCTCCCAGTGGTACTTGTGTGGAACAGAGCCACAACTTTTGACTGATGCATATAGTTCTATAATTTGTTTAGAAGTTCATTTATATTATACATCATTGGCCCCCAATCATGCTCTCGGAGTGGCAAGACATCAGATGATATTAATGCAATCAAACAGTTCAGTAGCAGAAGTGCCAGGACAGAAATGTTCAAACACAAAAAGAAACAAATGAACACCTAGCAACAACTCCCAAAACACATCCCATCAGAAGACAGAAATAGTGCCAGAAAAAGCATGTTTAGAAGTTTTCTGTGTAAACGTGAATAGGATTGTGCATGTATGTAATTACAGTCATGCCTTGGATTGAGAGCATAATTCATTCCGGAAACATGCCTGTAATCCAAAACACTCTTATATCAAAATGAAATCCCCCCCCAAATGTGTACAGAGATTTTTAATTTAAGCCGTACTACAGTACTTGTATTGCAAGACATCGCTTGCATATCAAGTAAAAAAAAAATTAAATAAATATTTAAAAATTTGCTTGTCTTGCAAAATGCTCTCAAACCAAGTTACTTGCAATCCAAGGTATTACTGTACTGCTGTCACTCAGTGTGTAGAAGCAGAGAGTTGGACAGGGGTATAGATTACTTTGAGGAGTAATCACATATGTCTGCAACACACACACACACACACACACACACACACATGAGTGTGTGTATTCCACTGAAATTCCATCTAGGTATCTGTCTAAGCTAGGCACTGGTCCAGACCTGGACTGGAAATTGTAATGTAAATTAAATGGGGTTGCTTTATTTTATTACCATGCTTTGGCGACACATACTAAATCATAGCCAAGAAAATGGATTATGTTTTTGCACATAAGATAAACCTGTAAATACGTTCTTGTCTTCAGCAGTTGTGGATTATAGATCTTGTGTCTTCTGAAAGATGGATAATCACTGTACCTTAGGAGAGAGATTCATTCATTTTCTGTCTGTCTCTCTCGAATGCATTCACTGTGAATTCTGCAAAGTAGGTGATTCTCCTGGACAAGGAATAAAAAAACCAAGAGCCCTCTTGTCTTGTCCCTGAAAAGCCATGGAAGTAATATTGCAAGACCAGCCCTTGTTAGATTAGAGATGGATCTCCCAATTGTGGAGATCTCTGTTTCCCTTTCTAGTTTGATTAAATAAATATTGCATGATGAGGGCTTATGAAATATAATCAAATCAAATCATGCTATATAAATCATCTGAGTGCACATTGATTTAAAACGTTTGCCTTGTTTCATGTTGCCTGGGAAGTGCTGCTCCTTCATGGAATAACTTGGCCTGATTTCCATTCCTTCTATTCACATATGGCAATCTGTCTTTGCCAAAATCATGGTGAATAAAAAGACAGCAAACCCTAATGAGCTGTGCATCATAAATCTGTAATACATCTCTTGGATGAGTTCATCCCCTATGCATGTGGCATATATACTATATTTAGCACCTCTGCTTGTTATAATCCTATTGTGTGAAAAGGAGGCTGCACGAGTTCCTTTCTGGTGAGCCCATCCTGACAGAATGCGCTACGTGGATTTAAAGTTGCCATTCCAAAGGCTGCTGGAATATTATTTTAGGAGTGAATGTTTGGAACATATCAAATACTTATTGACAGGAATGTTCTCATTAAATCTGTACTTCTTTTTCCATGGCAAGAGTTTTCAGAACTTCTGCCTTCAGGGAACCTTTGCCACATAGACCCCTCTGCCAAAGAACCTCTGCACATCCGCCATGGAACCCCAGCATGACACAGAGGATTCTGGGGGCATGTTTTAGAGCATGGGTGGGCAGAAGGTAGATCTCCAGATGTTCCGGACTTCAACTCCCAGCATTCCTCACCATTGGCCATGCTGGCAGGGGCTTCTGGAAGACAAAGCTCCAAACATCTGGAGATCTACCTTCTGCCCACCCCTATTCTAGAGCACACATCCAGTTCATCGGGATCACTGACCAGGAATGTCAGTGAACTAAGGGACAAACTAAACATTCTTCAAAGCATGCATAGCAGAGCTATTATTTATTTCAGTGTAAGCGTGCATGGCCCTGATTTAGATTGGGACCATGATGCTCCAGGTAGGGGAGATTTAAGCTTCCCTCCCATGTTTATAATGAAATTCCATCCTCATGGTGTTTTTTTTTTTTTGTTTAAAGGGCGAGGGGTGTCTCCACTGGTGATCTGAAGATTTGGCCCTAAGGCTGGAATCTAGAATGTACACATACAATTGGAGCTGAGTCAAAGGTTCTCATGTGAGAGTCTTTGGCTCAGAATTGGAATGGGGTGGGAAATTTGGGCTGTCCAAAATGGGATTTCAGGAGGAGAGTCAAATTATTTAACAGGATATGGGACTTATCATGGTGTAAGCAGCAGCATTTCTGTTTTCTTTTTAATATACGGTATATCTATTTAAAAATATTCTGTTGGCTCTGCTGCTGCCACCATTGTAAGCACCAGTCCCCATGAACCTTTGGATAATTTCATTCCCCTGAAAAATCACCAAAATACCTCCCCCAGACCCCCAATTTCCAGTCTCCAAGTTGGATGACAAATTTTGGAGGAGGTAATTTGCATTGGGACCCTACATACAGTACAACAGTCTCCTGAAGCTAAATGTTGAAGGGGAGGAGATAGTGTTTTGAACCAGCACCTACAGCTGCTCATTTAGCAGCAGGTTGATCTGCAGGAATAAGCAGCTGATATAATGTTTAGCTCAAGGCCGGCATCAAGGGTAGGCATAGTCGGGCACTTGCCAAGGGCCCACACCGCAAAAGGGGCATACCGATGAGAACCCCTTGGAGTTGGAAGATGAGGAGCCATAGCAGATGGTGACAATGGCAAATGAGAAGATAGGCTCACTGAGGGAGGGGGCCCATTGGGGTGTCTTGGGCAAGCACCTTCAAAAACCTGGAGCCGGCACTGGCTTAGCTCCACGACAAGGAAAGTTTCACCTCCTGATTTCTGCATATCTGATCTCTGTTAAAAAGATAGAAACAAGCGAGGACATTTTTTTCCCTACGGTTCTAGCAGGTGATGGGAAAGACCTCTGCCTGAGGTCCTGGAGAGCTATGGCAAGAGTAGACAAAGCTGGGCGAGACGGATGGACAAATAGGCCTGGTTCGCATGTAACGATAACCCAGAATATGGGTTGAGTATGGTTTGTCATTGAATCGTGGGTTATTGTTGAATCATGGGTTGTTGTTATGTGCAAACCCTGCTCTATTGTTTAACTATGGGTTGTTAACCACAAACAACCCAGTTTGCACATAACGGCAACCCATGATTCAACAACAGCCCACAATTGAATGACAACCCATACTCACTCCATACTCAGCCTGTACTCTAGGCTGTCGTTACATGAGAACTAGGTCAATGGCTGCTCTGGTATAAGGCAGCTTCCTAGATTTTAATAAATTGTTGCCCAATGTTACCATGTAAACCACTCTAAGAACTTTTATTGAATAGTGACACATATTGGAGAGGAAGATGAGGATTATGTAAGCCGCCTTGGGTTCCTTGCAGGAAAAAAGGCGGGGTATAAATATAATAAATAAATAAAATAAATAAATATGTTTACATAAATAAATAATGATTGTAGGCTTTACGAAATCAAAATTTCCCCACCAATGGAAACTTAGAGGTGTACTAACCTAGTTTTCCCCCTGACATGTTAGTTTTCTCTGTGCAGGGATGTTTTAATATAAAAGAGTAGTTGTAGTGCCACCATTATGCTTTGACTTGTATGGTTCTCAGCTGGGAAGCTGACAGAACTCTAGTGAGGTAATTTGGAATCTATTTCAGAAGCAAAGCAAGCATGCCATCAGTACTGGAAAACACTTGACGTGACTTTTCAATGTTTTCACCCTTGGTAAAATGGTATTTTCAATGTTGGTAGAAGACATTGCACCAGCAATTTCTATATACCAGTAGTCTGCTAAATACTTAGTTGTATTCCTCAAAGCAAAAGCAACTCAAAAAACTCAATGTCCTTCAGTATAGCTAGTGCTCTGTTATAGGTCTTTCCTCTGACATTTAGGAGTTAGTCTCTACTCTATGTTCTTCCTCACCTCCAGTTTTGGAATGCTGAGTGTTTGGTTTCACAGAGGAAAGCAAGAAAGGATGCATAGCTAAACAGAGGATGAAGGGAAGAAGTGCTATGCTGCCCCTGTGGTTTTTATTTAGGGAAAGTGGGTGAAATTTAACAAAGTGCAAAAGTGAAGGAGCCAATGGGTGGGTTCACATGACACAACAAGCTATTGCTGTAACTTACCATGACTGGTGGTAACTTACAACGATGGTTCTGACAGAGGATCATTGTTTCTGGTCATTATCTTGCTTTTGTTCCCACCCAGTCCTCCGCCTCCAGGCATGCATCCCAGGGGCCATCCCTCCCTCTCTATGCAGACAACCTGTTCGTGATTGGTTCACTGATTGCTCCCCTCTCCCTCTTCCTGCAGGAATCTTTAACCCTTTCTCTACCTCCCTGTAGCTGATCGATATCCCTTTTGTGTTGTCTGTTGCATGGGGGGGGGGAGATTCCTGTGTATGTTGCCCAGTGCTTCTCCACCTGTCACTTTTCCTGCTTCCACCTGGCTGTTTCCATCACCAAAGAGAATCATTCCCCCCATCCCCCCACCCACCCACACCCCATTCCTGGTGCCTCTAGGATGAACTGCGGCTTGACTTTCTCCTAACCCAGCCACCACTCCCAACCTTGCTGCTCATCACAAACACCTTTCACGCTCCCCCTTCTCCCTCCCGCCTTTGTTCCCACCTGGTCTACCATACAGGTGATGATTATTAACACGTTATACACCCGCCCCACACTGTCTGGCACCCCTTGTCCAAGCAGCAGCTTTTGATCCTTGCCCCCCTCCCTCTCTGCACTTGTCGGCACCAAAACCACTCTCGCTCTCCCCTCTCGCTCCCAACTTCGCTTCCTTTTTAAAAAAATAATTTTTTATTAATTTTCCCCCCAATCATACAACAAATTCAAAAGAGATACAACATAAACATCGTGCACCACTTGGGACCAAGTTATATTTCCCCCAAAAAATAGAAAATCAGATACAGTAATACCTTGGATTGCAAGTAACTTGGTTTGAGAGCATTTTGCAAGACAAGCAAATTTTTAAATATTTATTTAAATTTTTTAAACTTGATATACAAGCGACATCTTGCAATACAAGTACTGTAGTACGGCTTAAATTAAAAATCTCTACAGTTTTTTTGGGGGGGGATTTCATTTTGATATAAGAGTGTTTTGGATTACAAGCATGTTTCCGGAATGAATTATGCTCGCAATCCAAGGCATGACTGTATTACTCTATATTCCAAAAATGTAACAAATCTTGACAAGGTTCGTTCCCCTTCCCCTTCACCAACACATAATCCAAAAATTTACCCCAAATGTTCACAAAAGTATCTTTCTCCAATTGTCCTTTTTGACACTTAATATTACAAGTTAATTTATCATTTAGCACGATATCCCATACCTCTTTATACCACTCAGTAATTGAAAAGACATGTTGATTTTTCCATTTCCTAGCTATCATTAATTTAGCTGCTGTTAACAAATTCACAATCAATTCTTTTGTATTTTTTTTTAAACAAACTAATTTTTCTGTTATTGTTAACAATGCTAATTTTGGACAGACCTCTAATTCCATTCCGATTATTTCTGATATTTCTGCAAACACTTTCTGCCAAAATTCCAGAACATTTTTACAGCTCCACCACATGTGGGCATATGTACCTTTTTCATTACACCCTCTCCAGCACAATGTGGAGCAGTTGTTATCTATCTGATTTAATCTTACTGGAGTTAGATACCATCTCCATACCACTTTATAGAAATTCTCTTTTATCCTAGTTGACATAACTCTTACAATACATCTATCCCAAATATTTTTCCAACTTTGTTTAGGTATTTCCTCATCAAATTCATTATCTCACAACAATTTAAGAGAATCTTTATGTTCTTCTTCTTTTTGTAACATCATATATAAAACCTTTGTTGTACCACTTGTTGAAACATTACCTTCTATAGCTTCTCTAGTCAAAACTGTCTTTTCAAAATTGGTTAATTCTCTTTCACTATCAAGTCTTGTCCTGCACTTCTTTAACCACAGTTCCAGTTGCATTAAATTTAACCATGAAATTCTTCCTCTTCCTACTGTTTCTATTATATGTTCTCTAGTCTTCAATCCCACGTTCGCTTCCATCTTGGCTAGGAGTGAGGTGAAGGTTATTTACACCTTTCCCCCCTCCATGCCTAGCTCTGCTTAGCACTGCACCTCTTTTACTTCTTCCCACCCCTTGCATCCACACATGGCAGAGAACCTGCTATCTCTTACAATTCTCCCATCTATCCTGCCTCCCACCTGGGTTACAAGTCTGAACTAGATCTTTTCCACACCTTCCCTACCCCAAAGCTTTTCTTGTTCCTGCAGCCAGAGTTTAGTCTCGACTTCATTTTTCCAGCCCTCTGCTTACTACCCAACTACTCCCTCCCTTCCTCCCCCTACCACATACGTGTAAAGTTCTCCAATTGTAATCTACTCTTCTATTAAAAGCATACTTTATTTTGAAAGAAAAATACAGTTTTTAGTATTCTGATTGTAAAAGGAAAAAGCATCCTACAATTAAAAGTGAAGCAAGCAGCAGCATGTGTGTTGCTGGGCAGACATCGGAAATAGAGATCCGATGACTGGACCACTGGAGCGGCTGCTTGTTTTGTCGCTCTTGTCATGTGACTCTGTAGGATTCTTGAACCACCAACAATAAAACAGCTCTCCCTGCTTCGGACGACACAACAGTCATTGTAAGAACAAACCCTAGAACAAACCGTTGTTTCTTATCATTGTTTCTGAGGACAAAACAGACCACTTAGAGGTCTGTCCAAAATTAGCATTGTTATCAATAACTGAGAAGCTTATTTGTGATCAAAATACGAAGGAGTTAATTGTAAACTTGTTAACTGCGGCCAGGCTAATGATAGCGAGAAATTGGAAAGTACAACATGTTTTCCTAATAACAGACAGGTATAAGGAAGTTTGGGACATAGCCCTAAATGATAAACTAACTAGTAGTATCAAATGCAAAAAAGGATTGCTAAAGAAGAATAATTTTATGGAGATATGGAATCAATTACTAGACTATGTATTAATAAAGGGGAAGGGTAACATGCCTTGTCAGGATATGTTATATTTTTGGAATTTAGACTTTATTTGATCAAGAGGATAGAAGTATATTAATTGGTCCCTTGGAGGGTGGGGGGGAGCACTTTATGATTTATTGTATGTTGATTATGTTATATTTGTGTGATAATTTTGTATTTTGCTAAATATATTTTCTGTGTTATAATTTGTTTTGAAAAATAAATAAAATATTAAAAAAAACAAAAAAACAAAAAACAGACCACTGTGACTTACAATGACCTGGGTTTGGACAACACGACAAGCAACGGCTGTCTGTTATCGTTGTTTGCTTGCCGTGTCATCCGAACCCAGTCAATAACTCAAACGAAAGCAACTGTGGTATAGTGACTATATTGGATTTTGATGTGGGGAAACTGAGGAAGGCCTGGTGCCAAGGGTACGTATGGTTGGGCACCTGCCAAAGGCCCACACCCCAGCAGGGACCCACTGACAAGAGCCCACTGGAGTTGCTCCGCCTCTTCATCATTGCAGCCAGCTTGTCCACCTGCCTCTTGCTGTGGCTCAGAAAATGGTGGTGGTGAGAAGGAGGAGCAGGAGATGCCACTGCCTACTTGTTCACTGGCTCTCTACCAGTCAAGCAAATAAGGGGTACCAATGTTGAGAACAATAGCAGCTTGTGACAATGGTGATGAGTAGGTAGACTCATGGAAGAAGGGGGCCTATTGAGGGTGTCTTTCTCAAGGGCTCACAAAATTGAGCTGGCATTTCAATTTCCTTTATAGTCAGCAGCCTTGGACAAGTTCACTGTTCCTCCAGCCTCCTAGGAGTGTTGTGAAATACTGCTCTGAGAGTAAAATGCTGTCTGAGATCTTTAGAGGAAGGATAGGATACAAAACAAGTAAAGCAAGTAAATAAAAATAAACACCCCAGTTATATGATTCCTTCCCCAAAGATATTAGATTAGTCCAGTTCCAAATGACTTTTAGGTGGGCAGTAAAAATGTTCTTATTTCGTGTGGCTTTCAATGGGGTGTAATTGTAATTGTAATATCAAAGTTTTACCATCTCAACCCTCTTTTTTAATTTCTGTTTTTAAAAATAGTTTCAGTGATTTTATTGGTTTTGAATTCATTGCAAACGACTTTGGGGGATCCTTGTTACGGCTCAAAGGCAGTCCCATCAATGTTCTTATCAATCATAAGTGAATAAATAATTTTTAAAAAACAACAACAACAACATATCCCACAAGGAAATAGTGTGGTTTGTCACTCTGATTCTTATATGACACATTCCAAGCCATTGTTGTGAATGTCTAACAATGCCGCAAGCCTTTTGAAGAGTTTCTATAAAGAAAGAACTGAAACAGTGAAGTACCCTTTGGGTTCAAAGAAAACAAAATGTGCTCAGCTTCACAGAGAAGCACAATGGGAGGGCTATTTGGAACGTGTAGTTAGATTTTTATGGCTGTTGGGGCTAATGCTACATGCTACTGCTGCTGCTGCTGTTATGAAAGCTCTTAAAAGGTGTTCAACAATCAACATACAATGCCCAATCTCTTCAGAATGACAGTGATTACACAGAATGAGATGGGAAAACAACCCCATGAGGCTAAGAGCCCAGCATTTAAGTTTCAGCCATTTTTATTTTGAAATTGTGGCCAATCTGAGGTGTGGGGGGAGGTATTGATTACACACACATAGACGTAAACAAGGTACTTGCAGCATGTATTGCTTTGAAAAGTCCCAAATGAACATGGGGATATATTTCTTCTCCTTTCTTGCTGCGGGATCTCTCCTAGCCTGAGTAAAATGGTACTATTGAATATTGGTATGGAACACACACTTCCCTCACAGAAATATGAAATATGCAAGCTTGATCTCTATTATTAGACCATGTTTAGAAGCATACTAGCTTCTGATTTAAACAGAACCTGTTATTGTGGGACAAAATGAAAGGGTAACCAATTTAGGATCAGCTCAGCTGAGATCAAGCTTGATTTCTGTGCAATCCCCCCCCCCCCCGTCCTCATAGTGGCTGTCACACATGACCCTTTCCCAACTTTCAATACATTGACCAGGATGCAGACAGAAAACCAGTGCCGCGATCCAAGAATGGAAGGGTCTCTACTTAACACAACATTTTTTTCTGTTCGGTAAGGCAGTGAAATATTAATGCTTTCTAAAGATAGTGTATAGGGTTCCTTTGGGCAGTTTTCAGAGATGAAAGAAGAAGTCATTTGGGGAGAAACGTTCACTTACACATGAAAAATGTTTCTTACCTACAATCATTTTTCTATGTGAGTCCATACATGATTGTAATGGCTGATTTGTTTTACCCGCATAGTTACCATAAACTGGCACAATTGTATTAGGGAGAACTAGGACGGTCATGTCAAGGTATTCTGCATTATTTTTCTTATTAGCAGATGTAGAGATGTGTTACCTGACCATACAGCTGTATTTCTGGTAGGGCTGAGGATCTCACGTATAGACCTGGTTCAAACAACACGACAACCCACCCTTGTTTATGATCATAGGTGGGTTGTCATGTCATCTGAATGGGGACTATTTCACCAAGGGTGGCTTGTTTTTTTTTTTTTCAAACAAGCCACCCTGCGGTGCCCATGGGCTGTTCTAGGGTTATTCTAGGGTTGTCGTGTCATTCGAACCCAGATGACATGATGGGTGAGCCCCAACAGCCATGAGCCGCTTGGTGAGAGCAGCAAAAATCCCTTGCCAAGCGGCTGCTGTGTGCCACTGACAGCTGCCTTCAAAGTGCCCAAGCAGCATTTGGGGGCAGCTGTCAGAAGCTTTCCCTGTGCCCCACACCACTGCCAAGCCGATCGCAGCTCCCCCCCCATCCTGCACCACTGGTGGAGGCATGGAGCGGACATCCCTGCCAGCAGCTCCTGAGTCTTCTCAGGAGCCGCCGGCAGGGAAGCCAGGGATCTGCTCCTCCCTTCCAAGGTGGTATGCACTGCCATGGCAGGGAGGGGCGGACATCCCTGCCGACGGCGCCAGCCTCTTACCCAAGAGGTCTACTCTTGGGCAGGAGGCAGTGATCTGCTGTGCGGTGCTGCCCTGAGAATGGAACAGTGGCATGGAGTGGATTAGGCACCCCCCACTTCCTGCTCCAGAGGTCTCCCACTGTCCTCCCTGACCCTGACCTCCCTGTTGTGCTTCAGGGCACGAGCCCTGTTTGCACTACAGGGACAAAGAAGAAGATTTTTTGAAGTGCAATGGGGTCAACTTCCAGCCTTGGCTCGGGCCATGTGCAGGGAGCTGCCTGCTACAAGGGGTCAGTGGGCATCCCCCTGCCTGTTGTCCCAGCTGAGGCAGGAAGTTGTCTGACAGCCACGGCAAGGTGGAGTCGGCTCGTGATTGCAGCTGTCAGAGAGAGGAGACTTGTTCCTCCACGTGGTGCTCCCCTGGGATACCGCCTGGGGGAAGGAGGGAGAGGGACTCGAGGGAGGTTATCAAGTACCCATGATGAGCCCGATCATCTGTCGGGCTCATCGTGGGTACTTCACAAAACAACCAACCCACCGAAGCTTATGGCCAGGGTGGGTGGGTTGTCGTGTTGTGTGAACCAGGCCGTAGTGTTGCTTCATCTTACTCGGTAGGGAATCTGTTTCTGATTATTACTTTGGCCAAGCCAAAAATGGGAGAGGGAACATTTCTCTCTTTACCTTATCGGGTTTAGTAGTTTGCTGCATTAGGAAGTGCTGCATTCACATCCTTGCTGAATAAAGGCAATTCTCCTTACCATGGCAAGAAGGAACATGGTGACTACATTTTTTAAGAGCACATTCCCAGCGGTATCAGAAATCTAGTTTGCACAAGAGGTTAAAATGGGTGACTCAGATGTACCCTGCATGCTATGCTTCTTCTTAAATGTATTTGTGGCAGGGGCATCCAGGGGGAAGCCAAGCCCTGCGTTTGTTCCCACGCTCAGTAAATCTAGAGACTTTACAGCAGAGAACATTAATGAATGTGTATAGTTACTGGGCTGCCATCAGTTTTGGTTAGCTACTGGATCTGTAGAGATTAGCATTGCCTTTTCTTCCTGTCTATCTCCCACACCTGTCTTTGCATATGCGAATGCCAAGGTGCCAATACCCCTTTTGCACTTTTCACTTAATCATCATCATCATTTATTTATTATATTTATATCCTGCATTTTTTCCTGCAAAAACCCTCCTCCTCTCCATTTTATCCTCACAACAACCCTGTGAGGTAGGTTAGGCTGAGAGTCAGTGACTGGCCCAAAGTCACCCAGTGAGTTTCATGGCTGAGTGGGGACTAGAACCAGGAGCTCCCGAGTCCCAGTCCAACACTCTAACCACTATGCCACCCTGCCTCTCATCATGTCTTTTGCCTGGGTGTGCCTTATGCCAGGAACAGTCTTCCTTTCTATATATTCCTAAACTAACAAAGTAGCTTTAGATCTGTAAAGAGTACAAAATCAATCAATGAAAATAAAGTAAGTATTGCATAATTTCCTAATTCCCCCCAAAACCATTTTCCCCCATGGCTTCAAAATTTCTGGAAATTTTATATCTCTACACATGGGTTCGATACCACAAAGGGAACTCTTTCAATCAAACATATACTGCAATTTTTGCTAGCTCAGTTTGTGAAAATGGTAGAAATAAATTCGTCTGGCCACTTTTCCAAGAGGGAACCACCATGGGCCTCAGTCTGTTTCCACCTTCCCATATGTGGAGGCAATCAAGGCACTTAGTCACCTCACCACATTCTAATACAATTTGCAGCCCCAAATGCTTCTACATTGGCAAACTGCCTTTGCTGAAGTGGCTGTGCTGGGATGGATGCTGCAGGGTAGATGTGTGAAAAGAAATATGTGGAAAGTAGGTATCTGTGTAGGTGTGTGAAAAAGAAGATTTACTCCATGTTCAGGAATGGGTCCCTTAGCAGTGACTGGGTTGACAAGGTGCAACCTCTAGTATTTACCCAAGAGTTTACATATGCAAACTCTTAGCCTCAATGCTAATTCAAGGTAGGATTAGTGCAGTCTGAAGCAGGTGAATCTTCAGGCGGCCAAGTTCTGTTTATTAACAAAAACATCATGTGCATTCCATATGCTTTATGATAGATTCATGGCAGATCTTTCAGACTAAGTCCACTATGATTGATTAAACCAATTACCTTGCCGCCTCATGCAAAATATCATCCTGGTTTTTGGGCCATCTAGTGGTGGAAGACAGATTATTCTTTGGCTGGTATTCAGAAGTCCATCAAAGTATGTAATAAGGAAGATAACAAGGGCACAGCCCGCTGAGTGCAGAGGACATCGAAGGGACAGGTTGCGGAGATTGCATCTGAAGGATGAACCGAGTCGGCCTCCTTCTCCATCCTTCACCAGCTTGATGTGTCTGATAGCCGTGGTGCAAAATTCAAGGCAAAACCTACATTCTTAAAAGAAAATAAGTCTACAGGTATGACTAAGTGAAAAATAACTGTGTGTCATGTCAGTTAAGAAGGGCACATGGCTGAATAAATCATGCCTTTTCTTTAAAAAAGGGGGCCTTTCAGACCATTTGTGTCCCTTATAAAGAGAAAAGCTGTGATCTATGCATAGGTGAGCCCTTCATAATTAACATAATATAGTCTAGCAATTTTCCTTGCCAGACTTCATAAGTGACATAATAAAGTGTGGCAGAAGCTAACTGTTGGTTTGCCATTTAAAACAGTTTGTACCTTGCTTTTCAATTTATAAAAATGTCCAAGGCAGCTTACACATTCAAAATAAATAACATAAAAATAATCAAAAATACAAACAATGTTAAAATAGCAGAGCAAAGTAAAATGATAAAATCAGCATTCAGAAGCATTTTTGGGATTAAAACATTTAAGAAGATCTGGGTTTTTTTTTTTTTTTAAAGTCTTCAGCTAGTTAGTACCTAAAAGTAATTGCATTTGGTAGTGTTTGCGCCTCCCTGGGGAAATTGCTTCATATATGGTCCTCCATGGTTGAAAAAGCCCTTTCCCTGTTTACCACCTGCCTAATCTCAGGTTGTGACAGTATCCAGAGAAAGGCCTCAAATGAAGATTTTATAAACTGAGCAGGTTTTTGTAGGAGCAGGCAGTCCTTCAGATACCTGAGTCCCAGCCATATCATACCCTCTATTTCTGATGTTCAGGCTGTGTGGGTCATTGTGTGTGTAGCCAAAATGGCATCACCCATGCACAAGAGGGAGGTGCCAGTGGTCTTAGGGGAACCATGAGGTTTGCAGAAGTACAAAATCAGCCCAATGAGGACTGAGTATGCTCTGTGGTCATGGAATGCTGGCTGACTGACTGACTGGTGGGTGGGTGGGAGAGAAAACCTGGGGAGGAGGGGGAATAGAATGGCCGGAATCCTGAACAGGAAGCACTCCATGCTGGATATGTTGTTGCAAGTCCTACTTGTAGGCCCATAGAGCTTGAAACCAGCACTTTGAATTGTCGTCGGAAACAGACTGGAACAGGGGTTCTCAACCGGGGGGGGGAATTTTAGGGTCTCAGGGGGGGAATTGGGACCACAGACTCAAACTGTTGGAATACTGATCTTTCTACAAATTACAATTCTACAGATTGTACATAATCTACAGGACATCACACCTTATTGTATGGCACAGATTAACTCAGACAATCTTGGAAAGGGGGTTATGACATTCTGACATATGGTGAAAGGGGTGCTTGGGGCAAAAAAGGTTGAGAACCACTGGACTAGAAGAAAGTGAAGCTGTCTTAGAACTGGAGAGATATGTTCCATCCAACTGGTCCAAGTAACATCCTGGTAGCTGTGTTTTGGACTGTCAAGGTTCCACCTGTACCAGGATACCTTGATCAGCGCCTTAAATATATTTTGCCTCTTCAAGAGCCTCTCCTGTATCAGGATGCCAATTCTCTGCCTTTTACCTTCTCTTCCCAGTAACGTGGGATTAGGCTTTAGGCGTGGTGCAAAAGACACTTCATAGATCATAGAGTTGGAAGGAGCCTACAAGGCTATCAAGCCCAACCCCCTGCTCAATGCAGGAAACTAGAGGAGGGGTCTCCCATCCAAGTAATAACCAGGCCTGACCCTGCTTAGCTTTCCACGCTCAGACAAGCTGAGCCAGTGTAAGCCACTCCAAACAACTTGATGTTAACAATAACTGTTTACTTTAGTCAATTTTGGTATAGTAGATTCACAATAACTTAAGGTAATTATTACACAAATAGAGCTGTATACTTTCAATAAGCAGGTATAATAGAAATAAAATAAATAATAATGCAGTTCTCTCTAACCTAGCTGCTCTTTCACCTGTAACCTTAATAGAGATTCCTTCCCAGCCTAGCCCTGGCTGTTCTGCATTTTTCAGTGATATTCAGTCTCTGCTTCTCTGTCTGTCTCTGCTTCTTGGTGCCTACAGTTTCTCTGCTCTCTGTGTCGGTGCCTGCAGCTCCTCTCCTCCACACAACTTCTCTCTCTCTCCTCTGCTGCTTCTACCTCCCCTTTATATACCCTCTCACAACTTTAGGAGGCTACAATCAGGTGACTTCAAACTGGGGAAATGAAACTTAACTCTATTAGGGGGAAAAGGAGACTTCTCTCAATGAGGGGGAAAAGGAAACTTTAACTCCATGAGGGGAAAAGGAAACTCACGAATGCCCCCCTCCCATCAGGAGATGTTTGGGCCTACAGGCTTCAATCTAACTCAAGCCTGTGTAGGCCCCAATCCTTCACATGCACCAACGACAGTTTCTGAGTAGTCTTCAAAGTCTTTCCCATATATAATGAATTTCATTAGTCTCAACTGGATGTTACAATAGTCAAACCTGTGATCTGAAATTCCATGGACCTCTTTGGGCTAAATTTAATAGCACTGGAATGGCTTTACACTATGAGCTTTGAAACAATGCCTATAAATTGATTATCTAAACCAGGGGTGGGCAACTTGTGGACTAGCTAGCTTAGTCAATGGTGAGGGATGATAGGACTTGCAATTCAACAACATCTGGAAGGTTATGCATTGCCCAAACCTAAGAGAGATATTCCCAAAGAATGAAAGCTCTTTGAACATCCAGCGTTTTATTGTCCCATTCTCAGACTGAAAGTCAGTTCTTTGGCTTTCTGTGATGAGAGCTAGACCCATTTCCTGTCAGCTTGTTAACTGTATGTCCTCCAACCTTTGCCATCACCCTGAATAATGTCATCTGGTCTGCTGCCAAAGCACCGGCTGGAGCTCCTTATGTGTTCAATTTTAATATGGGTACCTGGAAAGCTGTAATGTGTGGCTGTGATAAATGCTGGTTGATCACCTTTCCAGCATATGCAGCACCAAGTAGGATTGATTGAAGTTCTCTGCTGCACCCTAACATGGTTGGAAACACACATTTGCCACTCTGTAGGTTTTGAAATGGCCCTGAAAGGTTGCTGTGTTGAGATTGCCTGCCCTACATCCTGCATCTATTAGTGCATGACAGGAATAATGAATGCCAGAAAAGAGGGGAGCAGGTGCTCCAATTGCTGCAGCCTCATAGTAAGAAAGGAACACTTAAATACCCTCTTCCCAGATACAGATGATTTAGGCTGCAAACATATGCACAGTTAGCTGGAAATAAGCCCATTGAACTCAATGAGGCTCACTTCTGACTAAACATACATAGCATTAGCTGTTAATGTTATATAAACATAGGGGCAATCAGGATGTGACGACCTCAGTCTGGCTGCTGTTCCAGATTTCTGGGAACTAGGATTGGCAGGGTACATGGGCCATGCTACTGAAACATGGGAATGGGAACATAAGAAGAGCCATGCTGGATCAAACCAAGGGTCCATCCAGTTCAGCATTCTGTTCACACAGTGGCCAACCAGCCGCCCACAGGAAATCCACAACAAGCAGGACATGATTGCAAAAGCACCCTCCTGCCCATGTTCCCCAGTAACCAGTGTACATAGATAGGCATACTGCCTCTGATACTGGCGGTAGCATACAGTCATCAGGACCAGTAGCCATTGATAGCCTTATCCTCCATGAATTTGTCCAATGCTCTTTTGAAGCCATCCAAATTGGTGGCCATCTTGTGGAACTGAATTCCATCGTTTAACTATGTGCTCTGTGAGGAAGTACTAGCTTTTATTTGCCCTGAATCTCCCACTAATCAGCTTCATGGGATGACCCCATTGGGTTCTAGTATTATGAGAGAGGGAGAAAAGTGTCTCCCTGTCCACTTTCTCCACACCAGGCATAATTTTGTACACCTTTATCATGTCTCCCCTTACTCACCTCTTTTTTAAGCTGAACAGTCCCAGTTGTTGTAACCTTTCCTTGTAGGGAAGTTGCTCCAGCCCCTTGATCATGGGAATTCTACTGAACGTGGACATGCTAATGCAAATGGGCTCCCCATGATGACTGTTGGAATATATGATGAGAAGATGCCAACTCTGAAGGAAGGGTTTTAAGATGACTGCCCATTAAAGGGTTAAAGGCAGACTTGTATAGTCTGGTTGAAGGGCAGAGGGCAGGGTTCAGTGGACTGAACCACTTGATTGAATCAGGGGAGGGAATGCTGGAAGTTGCTTAGCAACAGGTTTTAATTCCTTCTAACACTCCTCTGACAGTTAGACTGGTCTAACTGACTTAACTGATGCTTGCTAGGGTTTAGCAATGAAGGAAGATTGACCTGTGTGTTTTCCTTACCTCAAGAACTGAATGAATAATGTTTATGAAACTGTACTTCTGTAACCACCATGCTTTAGTATCTGAGTAATTTTATGTTATTTATCTTTTTAAAATCATCTACTTTAAAATGAGTCCTGTGTGCGTGTGTGTTTCACAGAACTCCGCTACTGCTTTTGCACTCTGCCATCAATGACAGATCCCTGTCTGGCTCCGCCAAGTTGGGGGAGGACTTTACATATCCATGGCAACCTTAACTTTAGAGTTTTTCAGTATTTGTTGTGACTTGAGATTGGCACCCAGTGTGCGGGGTCGAGGGGCTTTTAAGATCTGGATTGGTGCCCCTTCACCTATTCTAGAGTAAAAGGGAAGAAAGAAAAGGAAACAGATGTAATTGCTGGACATGAATTAAAAGTAATGACTGTTTCTGCCCCAAGATAACCACCAAGAGGAAAGGAGGAAGAGTACAAAACTAGGGACCCAGGGGGATCTCACAACTATATTTGTGATCTCATTTTCTTCAACTGTGTCCACACACTTTAAAAACTCAGCTGTAGTGATTTTTGAAGGACAATGGGTGTGTCATGAGTGAATTATAAACCACATGAAAAGGTAAAACAACCAAGGTTTTGAAGGGTGCCTTTTCCATTAACTGAATGGCCCCTCCTTCTTGTATGATGGACCATGCTAAATGAAAGCTCTCCTTTGACCTATTCATTATTTTGGCATGACCTGATAACCTCCTCTTTAAAAGAAATTCTCTTCCTTTTAATATAGCCAGCCTGGTGTTTCCATTCCCTCTCCAGGCACCAGCTTTTTATCACTCTAATAATTTTTGTCACCTTTCTTCTTATGTTGTTTTTCTGAGCTAAGAAGAGAAAAAGTGAGACTGGTATTCTGAGGATGTTTGGCTCATCAACTGACACAACGACACATTTAAAGCTGTCAGTGTGATTTTTCTGCTGTATTTCTTACCCATCCACCGTGCATGTGCTTATTTGACTGGCAAGGAACACTTGGGAGGAGTTTTCATTGAGTGGTTGAGGGCTTTTCCTATGTGGCTTCAGTTAATTAAATTTAAAACCCAGCAAAGTGTTTGAGGAGTAGAACTGATGCCCTTCAACAAGAATTACCATGCACTTGTCATCTGCCAAGGCACTGCCTAGTAGTCACATAACATTTTTCAAGGAAAACCTTGCATTGTGCTTATTCTGGCAAGAGGACAACTTCTGGTACCCAAAGGTTTGTTCTCTCAAAAAATATGTAGGAATTTCTCACTTCTCATTCTCAAGAGAATGGGGCTATTGTTCTGTCTAGGTGTTTATGTGGCACTTGAACGAACATACAGCCTGCCTTGAGAAAAGATAAAGGTAAATATATGGCATGCAATATGGGTTTTTCAACCCCACTGTGAAGATATTGTCTTTTAAAAATTAACCAAGCTAAATGGATGTCTGTCCTCGGACAGGTAGTTCTGCAAATTCTAGCTTCTAGCTTTGGAACTCTTACAGAAAGTAAGTTTATCTCTTGAAGAAACCAATAAGCTCCCCAGGATTGTGTTGGTGGTGGAGGGAGGGTGGTAACACTCAATGCTCCTCTGACCCCCCCCCCCCAAGTGTTTGTGGCTGGAGGAGTGTGTTCAAATGAATCAAGCAAGAGGACATGCTTTGTTCAACCCCATTCCTTCTCCTCATGCCTCCATAGTGGGATTACATGTTTTTTTCCCAGGAGCTTACATACTGTTTTAAAATACCTCGTATTTATATATATATATATATATATATATATATATTAGAATGTTATGTAATGCATGAAAAAAGCCCTAACATGTGGTGGGCAACTTGTGGCCCTCCAAATGTTGTTGGATTGCCACTTCTGCCAGCCCTAGCCAGCAGAACTAATGGTGAGGGAAGATGGGAGGTGCAGTCCAGCAACATCTGAAGGGCCACAAGTTGCCCACTCCTGCTCTAAATATGCTCTGTTTGAGCCTAACAAGGCTGTTGATCCACTGTATCTATTTTTGCTTTCATCGCAGAATTGAGTGCCGAGCACTACATGAGGAGCGTTTCCTTTCCTGTTTTTCCACTGCATAACCTCTAGGTGGCACTGTGGTATAGCAGAATAGAGCAAATACAGGAGAAGAAATCATGCTTTCTTTCACTTTCACAATTAAATGCCACATTTCCCCTGCTCTAAAAAAACTCGCTGAAAGTGACACAGACAAGCGAAACTGGAGGGCGGTGTCAGCGTCTAACAAACCTGTAAACAGTGCTTTTTTTCTGGAGAAAAAGGTACCGGAACTCTTGGATTACATTTCCTCGCGAGTAGATGGCGATTAAATTGTAATGCAATTAATAGAAGAAAAGGTGCTGGAACTCAGTTCCGGTGAGTTCCACCAGAAAAAAAGCCCTGCCTGTAAACAACTGTGAGTAGGGGATGATGAGTGCACGATAAATGCCTCATGTAAAAAAGCCCTAATTCCATCCCCATTTATTTGGTGGCAATGGGAGGCTGATTCCCTTCAGCCTCCTTCCCCAAAATGATTGCTGGGGTTGGCATGGGGTGGCCACTTAGGCATCGACAAAAGAGGGCACAGATCTACAGATAACGTGCATGTGCTAATTTCTATTTATAGATGTAAATTTAGAAATAATTACTATAATTTAAACAGAAATACAGTGCACCTCACCATAGTGGGGAAGACTGTGAGCAGTGACCTGTGTGCTGTCCAGGTGCAAAATGTTGATAAGCAACTTCAAGGCCTCTGCACACTCTCTTCTTATGGTTCTTTATCTTGAAACTGGACTTCAAACAGAGGACACCTTCAACAGGAGGACTGTCCTCTACCAGCCCTTCAAATAGAGGATTGTCCTCTGTAAAGTAGGACACATGCCCATCATCGATTGCATAGATCATAGAGTTGGAAGGAGCCTACAAGGCCATCGAGTCCAACCCCCTGCTCAATGCAGGAAACTAGAGGAGGGGGTCTCCCATCCAAGTAATAACCAGGCCTGACCCTGCTTAGCTTTCCACGCTCAGACAAGCTGAGCCAGCGTGAGCCACAGGCCTAGGTGGGTAGGAGAAATACAATTCTGTCAGGGATGTTACCTCATGGTATGATGGAAGTGTAATGCATGCAGTGATTTTGAGGGGAAGGGAGGTCATCTGACACCCCACCCCACCCCATCTTTGGCAAAAGTAAGAGGTCTCTACTACTGAAAGGCATCCTCTCCTGACCTGCTGGAACTCCACGTCTTTCACTTTTACTCTCTGCACCTAATGTGAAATGTGGACCAAAACTGGTAGTATCATTTGCCATATTAAGTTAACCAAAAGATGACATAACTGAAGGGGTAAACCTGGGTATTAGCAAATGGGGTTCTAATGATTCAGCCAACAGCTCTATGTTGTTGTTTCCCCTGAAGATGACACTTTTCAGTCACTGCTGTGTCATGCAGAGCACACACAATTTCAGATTATCATGGGGCGCATACACAGTTCTCTGTAACATGGTCTTTCTGGAAGGGTGGTTCCCTGTAACAAACACTGTTCTCCTAGGAGGAGGTCCAGTTATCTAAGCAGAAGGAGATGCCCAGGAGGCCATATTTCTTGCTGATGTGTGAACTCCATAGAGTAAAGTTGTGACATCAATTGAGCAATGGCTCTCTGCCAGGGTATAAATATGACCAGCCAGGAATCATAATTTACCTCTCAGTTAGTTTAGAATGTCACTGTGCTACTAAACACTCCACTCCCTTTGGATTTCCTCTGTACCTAACTTAGTTTGCAGGCTCCTTCTCTGTTCATTATTTTTGTCTCTCAGTGTATGGTCTCTTTCCATGAAGGCTGAACCCTAAGAGGCCTTGGGTGGGTGCCTCTATCTTGAAGGAAAGCCAGCTAGCTACCCTCACACACACTCCCTAGCTATAGATTCTGACACATGGCCATAGAAGTTTAGAAACAGATATATAGGGGGCATCGGTCCAGTCACTCCTTCTCAACATAACCTACTTTGCATGGTTGTTGTGCAGATGAAATAGGGGGTGAGGAACGCAGCCCTGAGCTCCTTGGAAGGGCAGGATAAAAATGTAATTCAGAAAAATTTTCTACAATTCAGCCCCCTCTATTTAGCAAATAGACTGAATTCATTGAAGGGCTTTCCAGAAAAAAGAGGGATAATTCATGTACAAAGAAACCTCCCCACAGTATTCTCTACCACAGCCTGGTGCCCTCCAAATGTTTTGGAGCTGAACTCCCATCAGCCCCAGCCAGCATGGCCGATGGAGCCGCCAGCCACTTTTGTTCCCCCGCCTATGCTTGTTGCTTCTTTCCACTGGTCTCCTGAGGCACTGAGAAGGAATGAGGGAGGATGGTGGTGGCACTAGCAAGATCACAAAGGGTGGCAGGGTTTTTTGGGTGAGGGTTTTTTTTTGGTTTGTTTTGTTTTTGCCACTTTTGCCCTGTGGCTCTCAAGCCATTTCTGACAACTCACGATAAAATCGCCCTGCCAGGTTTGGACATCATGAGGACAAGCCACCCTGAGAGCAAACCACCCTAAACAGCCCCACTACAAGCCATGGGTTCTCAGGGTGGCTTGTTGTGAAAAACAACCCATGATGGAAAAACCGTTGTGGGTTCGGACATCACGCTAAGCCACCCTGCAACCACCCATGATAGCAACCCATCATGGCTTAGTGTGACGTGCGAACTCGGCCTCTGTCTCTCACCTCCAAAACCAGCCGTTCAGAGGCATCAAAGCTATTGCCACCTCCCACATGACGTGAGCTCAGTTGTATTCAGGTAGCCCCTCAAATTGCCAAGGACAAGTGGAGTGTGGCCTTATGGGCTAAGGATGGGCTGCTGGATAGAGGTCTGCATGCCACATATTTTGCAAGAAATGCAGAATGTTTCTGATACTTTTCCAATTTTTTTAAATTGAGATCATATTTTATATCCCACCCCTCCAGAGCGGAGTACTGTAGTTACCATGGCTCCAACTGTGCAGGGCTCAGAAAGAGAGAAAAATTAAAACTAATTCATCTAAAACAACACTAAAAGATGACAGGAACATCTTTTCCATTATTATTTTTTTGAATATGACAACTGTAAAGCCAATGTCTTGACATCGTTTGGGGTTAGAAGGATATGTCTCATTGTGATGCTGCCCATCATTCTCCCTGTTCCAGTGTTATAAGCTCTTGTTGCTGCCCCTGACGGAACATGAAATGCTGCTTCTTAAACCTGCCCGGAGGGACAGAATATTGAATATTCTGGACTTTGAGACAATCGGATAAGGATTATGCATTTATGAGGAAATAAAAGGGGAAAGATCGGTGGCAGGCAGATCCCCCCCCCCCTTTAGGCTGCTGTTTGAAGCTGCTGGCATGGACTGGGGCAGCCATGAGCAAATGTTAAAGTAGCTCCCCTAGGAGATGGTTTATTTACTAGAGGGCAGGTGAAGAGGTCAGAGAGTGCAGGACCTTGCACTTTAACAGCTCGTTGTCACCATCATCTATGAATTGCATGAATTTCCTACATAAATGCCTGCAGCAGGGTGCAAAACTCAGGTGGGCTTTTGGTGTGTGGTTTTTTTTTTTTTTTTTTTGGTATCACCCCTATCCCAGGAAATTCCTATGTAGAATGAGCTATTAAACATCCTCATTAAAAAGATACTGTTTTACAATGAGCAATTAAAGTTAGTTTATTTTATTTTTTATTTCTTTTTAGAGGCTGCAGATGAGTCACCACTGAAATCAGCAGCTCTGACAGACATTTGGATTATTTCACTGCCTGTTAGTACAACGAGATTTACTGACACTTCAGAAGGATGAGTGGGGCAAAAGGAAGCTTTAGAAAGGAGCTAAAAACAGTGAGGGAGGGGGAAGCCTTTAGGAGAAAAAAAGGGAGGGGGTTGAACTAGAAAGGCAAGAGAAGCATTAGAGCAGTGTTCTCCAACCTTGGGTCCCCAGATGTTTTTGGCCTACAACTCCCATCATGCCCAGCCAGTATAGCTGTCATGCTGGGAGTTGTAGGCCAAAAACATCTGGGGACCCAAGGTTGGAGAACACTGCATTAGAGGGATACACTGACTGGGTTTGCACAACACGCTAAGCCACGGTGGATACAGACTCGACTCGTTGAGGACTCGACTCGTTGAGTCGGACTGAGTCCCCCCTCTGACTCGAGTCAGACTCGAGTCCCAATATTTTTAATGGGACTCAAGACTCAACACGGGACTCGAGACCAAGGACTCCGCCACCACTGCCCGTCACCGCTCACCTCGCCGCCGCCGCACACCGCACGCTGCACGCCGCACGCCGCATGCTGCACGCCACCTCACCGCCACCCGCATGCCACCACCGCCGCTCTGTTTTTGGTGGGGGGAACCAGGACAACAGGGCTTAAACAGCCCTGTTGCTCTGGTTCCCCCCACCAAAAACAGAGCGCGGGGGTCCAGCGGCGGCGGAGGTGTTCGTGCGATGTGCGACGGCGAGGTGAGGCGGCGTGAGGCGGCGTGAGGCATGAGGCAGCGGCGGCGGAGCTGAGGTGAGTGGCGGCGGCGTGAGGCAGCGGCGTGCGGGTGGTGGTGGGGCGGCGGCGGCGACTCGAGCGGCACGGAGAACACTCCGCGCCGCTCAGAAGAGTGAGATCGGCCTGCTCCACCGCCACCACGGAGAACTACGAGCCCAGGGAGGGCTCGTAATACATCCCTGGGGCGGCAGCGGCGGCGGCAGGAGCAGGGACGAGGGAAGGACCCGCCGACGGTAAGTGGCGGCGGCCCATGGAGGGAGCGGGAGGGTCTCCGCGGTAGGAAGGGCAGCTCTTCTTCCTCTCACGGAGACCCTCCCGCTCCCTCCATGGGCCACCGCTTTGGGAGTGACTTGGGACTCGAGTCACCATTTTGGACCTCGGACTCGAGACTAGACTCGAGACTTGGGTCCAAAGACTCGTGACTCGAGACCAAGGACTCTTCAACATCCCTGGGATACAGTAAACCCTAGAACAAGCCATGGCTTTGAAGGGTGGCTTTGAAGCTCTGGCTAAGAAAAACAGAGCAAATGTCTGAAATCCAGTGGCGTAGTGGTACATTTTGAAGTGCAGGAACTCATGATTACTCCCCAAGGAGAATCCAAAAAGGCAGGCAACCGTGTTGATCAGGACCGGTGCAAGGCAGTTTGGCGCCCTAGGCCAAGTCAGGTATTTAGCGCCCCCCCTTGGGCGCGGGGCGGGCGGGCTCCGGAGCAAAGCAGCCTAAAACGCCTGCTTGCCCAGCGCCCCCCCCTGTGGCCAGCAGCCCTCTGCGGGCCTGGAGCAGCGGCAGCAGCAGCATCTCGGCCAGCAGCAGCGCGCTCAGCGGGGCCCGTCCAGGATGCCCGGGCGGGCGCTGGGCCATGCGATGCCGCCTCCTCCTCCATGCCGCAGCCCGCGGGGTCCACCCCCTTGGGCTGGGCTGTGAGCACTCTGGCGCCGGGGCCCGGATTGGGCGCCCTCAGCATGAGCATCAGACGGCCGCGCGAGACGAGACCCCTGAGGCAGAGCGCGAACGCTACTCACGGAGTCATGGGCCGGGCAGCCGCGGCGTGCGCTCTGGAGGCGAGGTGAGGCGGCGGCGGCACCGCCCCCTGCAGGCAGGGTCCCGAGGTGGCGGCGGCTGCCCCCTCCCCTCCTCCTCTAGCCGGGCTCGGGCCCGGCCTCGCCGCCTGCCCCGCACCCACCGAGGACCCCGCTTGGGCATCCCCGCGGGAGGCGCCGGGGAGGAAGGGACGGAGCCTCTGCCTTCCTCCCCGCCCCGCTGTTGGCTGCGCGGCCTACGCGGCCTGCGCCTGCCCGGGGACGGAGGCTTAGATGGCGAGCGCTGGGAGAGCAGGTGGGAGAGCAGGCGGGGCGGCGAGCCAGAGGAGAAGCGGGCAGAGGTGCCCTGGCTCATGATGGCGGGCGGAGGCGCGCCCCCCCGCCGAGGAAAGCGACACCGAGTCTGCCCGCAATCCCCCCGCGCTGACCTGGTGTGACTGGTGGCGTCTCCGGCTCCGCAGCTGTCCCGCCCGGCCGCCTCGCCGACAGATCCGGGCTCCACGAGCGGCAGGCGGGCAGCATGTCGCCCAGCAGTCCCGGTGGCGGCGAGGAAGAGTTGGCCGGCAGGCGCAGAGTGCGCCCCCTTCAGCCACCCGCCCTAGGCAGCTGCCTAGTTGGCCTAGTGGTAGCGCCGGTCCTGGTGTTGATCCATATCAACAAACAGCTGCTAGCAGTTTTATCTCTGCCAGGGAGGGTTTTTTTTTGTAAAGGTAATGGGTCTTAACTGCCCATTGAGGACCAAGCCCCCCCAAAATATTTTGCATTACAACAGGGGACGATATTATATGATTGTTGGTAAAATTACCCCACTCCCAGCTACTGTGAGGATTGCAGCTAAACTCAGAGGGAACAAGGATTTCTCTGAGCAGGTGGGTGGCAGATGACCTCAGCGCCCCTGTTACCGTAATCAAAAAGTGCTGTTGCTGCATCCCTGTGAGCTCTGGAGCTTTTACACCACTGCCGAGAACACCCTCCTTGCTCTCTTAACCCGAAAATTAGGTCCTGTTCTTGCAGTGAATCCTGGCACTGATATAGGGTGGCCACTTACACATCACCCAAAAGGGGGAAGAAAGAGGACACGCATTTTCACAAAATTTGCATAAGCTATTTTTCATGTATAGATGCAAACGTAGAAAGAGTTACTATAATTGAAAAAAGAAATACAATACATCTCACCATAGTGGGGAAAGAATGCTACACTGATATATCTCTTCGCTACCTTTCCCTTTGATTAAAGCTGGGGGGGGGGCTTGCAAGTCACCAGGTGCAAGGTGAATGTGCCCCCAAAATGTGCACACACTCTTAGGTCCTTTTCCTTAGGCCTACATTAATGGCTAACGGCACAATCCTATGTACGTCTGCTCAGAAGTGGAACTTACTCCAAGGCACTTTTGCATAGAACTGCAGCTTCCAGCTGATTTAAACTGATGGACAACTTTGGCCCCTGCATTTCCCTCTGATGGTTCTTTACCTTTGAACCGGACCTGGGCTGGACAGCCCTTCAAAGAGAGCAGGGGCAGGCATTGTTTTGGGCCTGTGGGCACACTGGAAATTTGAGAAACTGCCCTGGGCACAACCATAAAATGGCTGTCATGGGTGGGCGCGGCTCATCAGAAAGGACGAGTAACCTGCCCAGAGACATTCGTGAGAAGTTAAGATGACAGTAGCTGGAGGCTCCACATCCCTTTGAAACAATCCCAGTTGCCAGTAAGAAAACATATATTAAAAAATTAAATAAAAATTGGGCACCAAGGAAGGTATGTATCAGAGGGCATGTTGGTGCCCATGGACACCATGTTTCCTACCCCTGAAGTAGAGGATGCTTTCAAACAGAGGACTGTCTTCTGACAGCCTTTCAAACTGAGGACTGTCCTCTGTAAAGTGGGGTGCATGGCCACCCTGGGGCTCACACATTCCCCACCATGTGTTCAGGAAAGTATGGACATACATTCCTTCATTCGTATGCCCCACCCACACAACCTGTCCACCCTTTTCTGTGGTGGATGTTTTGTATGGATGGGCAGTATGTTACCTACAGGCCTGATCACATGATGTGTTATACATGCTGCAGGAGCAAGTGTGCAAATATCTGAGACTAGTTCCTGTACTCCATTGTTATGTACAGCATAAGTGTAGGGCCAGAATGTGAACTGACCATGTTACTTGCTCCAGCCATGGAGTAAAGAAAAAAACCCATCTCTTCCATATTGGGTGTTGTGGGGGTAGAGGAAGAAGACAGCAACGGTGCAAAGGAATTCTCAGATACAAGGCATAACCTGACCACTGCTGAGTACCTGAGCACTGCTGTAGTTCCACATGTTCCAGATGGACAAATCCCAGTGGATGGTGTGGGTGGGTGGGTGTGGGCTGGGGGGGGGGGCTTCTCAGGCTCCTTTAGCATTCTGTGTCATCTCCAGTATTCAATTTGCAGAAGAGACCATTGGACAAGATTGTAGAGACAATGATAATGTTATTATATTCCATTTTAAGCCTTCCTGTCAGTTCCTTTTGAGAGCACTGTCTCTGAACTAATTGCTTGGTTGATATCTTTGTATAGCTACTGCTGCTCAAGTCTGGACAAAACTGAGAATATGATGTTACAGGATCTGTGGAAACCAATTTGGCTGCCCACTTGCTTTTCTGGTTTATGGGTGAGGGATTCTGTTACGTCTACCTTCCAAGAACTTCACTGACTTCCTCCAAACAAAAATGCAATATATGTTGCCATATATTGCATTTTTGCAGGCTGGTATCTGAGTGCTTAGCAGACTGATTTCTCCCTTGCGCTCTACTGAACAGTCAAAATTGACTTGGGGCTGGTAAGTGCCATGCTGTTATGATGGCCAGGCAAGTAGGCTTGGGACACTGTGTTCTTCCTGGAAACTCTGATTCTCCATGGTAGAACAATTCAAGTTGATTAAATGGACTTTAGCTGAAGAAAAAAAGCTTTTGCAATATGTTCAGACTGTTCAGCCTTGCTTTCCTATATATATATATAAGCAGAGAGGCCAGAGATGGGGAAATAATGTCAGGAGAGGAATAGGCTGATTTGGATCATTGTTTTCCAGACTTCTGAGGGGTGAGCAACGTGTGGCCCTCTAGATGTTGTTGGACTGCAACTCCCACCATTCCTCACCACTGGCTATGCTTGCTAGGGCTGATGGGAGTTGCAGTTCGACAACAGTTGCAGGCCACAAGTTGCCCACCCCTGCTCTACACTCCAACATTGCAAGTGGGTTTTCTTGATTGGGTTCCAGAACAATGAGTAGGTGTCTTCCTTGCTACTGCTTCCCACTCTCCTTCTCCTTGATCAACCAATCAGATCTCAGGAATGGGATTGTGCTTTCTGGGCAGTGGTGATGCTTCAGGGATTATTCATGCATGCTTGCCAGTTCTAATGAAACCTACATCAAGGAATCCTTGCTCCTTCTCTTGAGATGATTGAGAGAGAGAGAGAGAGAGAGAGAGAGAGAGAGAGATGGACAGACAGAGAGGGTCAATGCTGCATCGGGCTTCTCCACTCTGAAGGCAACAAGTGGTGGATGACTCCAACATGGTGGCTTAATTTTTTGAAGACACACTTTGGCCCCTTGCGTAGTATGCTAGTGTGTTGCATTGTACTCTTTTGGATTATCTGAATATATTTCTTGATTCATAGATCATAGAGTTGGAAGGGGCCTACAAGGCCATCGAGTCCAACCCCCTGCTCAATGCAGGAAACTAGAGGATCGCATCTAAGTAATAACCAGGCCTGACCCTGCTTAGCTTTCCACGCTCAGACAAACTGAGCCAGCGTGAGCCACAGACCTGTATTCAAAGCAGAACTCTTTAAATCAGGACCCTGGACTGATGTTGGCTTGCAGGTAGATGTGGCTGTGCTGCCTTCTACACCCTAATGTACATTTTTCAACCTCATTTTGTAAATAAACAATTTTGGAGTGGGGGAGATATAGGGGTACTTAAGCTTTCCATGCTCTGGAGATCGACTCCAGAATGGCAACCCGGTTTATCTCATTGCTTGGGGAATGAGGAGCAAAATATTATCTACGGAGGTTGGTTGCAGGGAGATACTTTCTTGATGGCAAAGATCTTGGTTTATATACATAGGTGTGTGTGTGCGTGTGTGTGTGTATTAGGGCTCAGGAGAAACAGTGATTTGACCAAAAAATCATGAAACTGACTCAGTAGTTCAAGGAGAAATTGTTTTTATGAAATGACCACTACCCCAACTTTGTTTCTCTGAATAATTTCCCTGACTGTTCAGCACATTTACTTGGGAGTAAGTCCCATTGAACTCAATGGGGCTTACTTCTGATTAGATCTAGGATTGTACTGTTAATCTCTGATCCCCACCAAAAAATCCCCAGCATGGGATGTCTTTTAAACTTTTGGGTCTGCTTTTGAAAAAGTAATCCAAAACACTCTTATATCAAAACGAAATCCCTCCAAAAAAATTTGTACAGAGATTTTTAATTTAAGCCGTACTACAGTACTTGTATTGCAAGACGTCGCTTGTATATCAAGTAAAAAAAAAATTAAATAAATATTTAAAAAATTGCTTGTCTTGCAAAACGCTCTCAAACCAAGTTACTTGCAATCCAAGGTATTACTGTATTTTTAACAAGCCTCCTTCAGTCACTGCCTTTTCTTTGATGGGGTTTTGTTAACACTGCACCTTTTGAATAAAATAAATATGCTGTTGGAGGAACAATCCACCCACTCTGTAAAAATGTATGTTCATCTGTAAATATTTAACCGCTGTTCATTGAAATGGTAGACCCCAGTGAGTGACAAAGAAGCAGCCATTTTGAGTTTCCCATAATTCAAAAAGGACCTCAGGAGTCTCTAGGGGTGGGGTGGGGAAGTGGTGGCTATGCCTTTTGCTCCTCAAAAAGAATTTCACCTCACCCCTGAAATATAGCCAAAACAAAGCAGTTGATTTTCAGGTGGGTGAAACTGCTGAGAAATGGTCCTTGTGAATTCAGTACACTCTGCCTGTTTGTGCACACACACACACACACTTCAAATAATGGCCAGGATTCCACCGACAAACTGCTCCTCCTGAGTGACACCTTCATAGCGAGTAGTCTGGAGAAGCACAACTACCTTTCAGTGTGTAACCTTTGCTAGTTGCCTTATTATTACGAAGATTGGCAATTCTTGGGGAGGGGGACAGAATTACTCCCTCTGTGCATGCAGCAAGCTTTGAAGATATGTCTGTGACTTTAGAATGCCAGGAAATCTCTCCAGGAGGACGTAGTTGGATTGACTGTGCTGTCAGAATGACAGCCGCAGGCACAGCGGAGTTGCAAGAGGAAGTCGCATATGTTTGAGCTGCCCTCATAAAGCAAGGAATGCGGCTTGACAATGGGGAGGGTTATTATTTTTTCTCAGACAAAGGAAGAATTGAAACATCAGGTGGATAATATTTTAGACAAGCGTGTTAGGTCTCGAATGATGAGCATTCTAGTTACCTGCCCTGCACGTTACCTTTTCTGACAGTTACGTAGAACTTGTGTAGCCTTTAGGGAGGAATATACTGCGATTGCATATTATTTATACACACCTGCTATATGTTTGTCACCTTCTTGAGGATTTAAGTCACTGATGAATAGGATTACATGTGTTTTTCAGGAGCTCCCATAATTTTATTATAACAGCTGGTATTTATATAACACTTCTGAATGCTCAGTAATAAATGTAATGTGTGAAGAAGCCCTAATAGCTTGTTCCCAGGCTCTGCTGTTGTTGTGTTGCTAAACTTTCCCCTTACTCTCATGCTGCACATTGGTCCTTTCTCACTGTTACTCCCAATGACCCCAGGGATGCCCTGTGTGATGAAACTACCTTGGGCAATCCACCACTTAGGATCAGAACACTCTGGGGTTTCGTTTGGTCTGCATTTGGAAGTGAATCAACCTGATTTTCAGCTCCTGAACAAGTGTGCACATCGGAACACAGTTATCCTTCCAATTCCACACTTCTGAGTTTTGCAATGCCATGTTTGCAGTAAGAAAAAGAAAAGAAAGAAAGAAAAAGCACCAAAATGCATATAAAATGTGTATTTCGCCATCAAATGTGTATATAATGTGTATTTTACTTTGAAATGCATTTAAAATGTGTACAAATTTTCATGCAGATTGAAAAAACACCCATGACAGATTAACGTAGAAACGGGATGGAACGGGCGCATGACTGAACATGTGCGAAACTTACACAGACTGAAAATAGCCTGATCCGTCTATCCCTAGCCTAGGATGTGGAGGTTTCTAACTCATATAGTAAGGCCCACTGGTGTCAGCTCTGTATGCCTCTTGCCAGCATGATATTGCAGTACTTGCAAATTTCTGCAGCAAACCCTCACGCCTTAGTGACATCTCCACAGTGACCCCCCCTTAACAACTTATAGCAGGGGTGCACAAATATTTTGGCCCTGAGGGCCATATCCAGTGCCTGCTGGGGGTTGCACATGTGCACACATGCCCACGCGTGCACGTGCACGTGCACGCACACACACACACACACACACACACACACAGAGCGACTAGTTTCTCTGCCACCACTAGAGGGATGGGGGATCTTTCCCCACTCATAAGTAAGCAGGATGGAATAAGTAAGTGGGACTTTCCAGTAACATCCCAAATACCAAGCCTCTGCCTGTCTACTCAAAAGTAAGCATGGACAGCATGTCTACTCAGAAGTAAGCAGGACTTAATCACTCAGCAGCTTCCTCCGCAGGCCCTGCCCCTTCTTCCTGGCAGGAAAAAGCTCTTATCTCCAATCAGCTTTGAATCAGAGATCTCGTCCCTGCCAGGATAGGGGCTGGGCAGATCAGCTGGGCTGCAGCAAAAAAAGTAGGTGGGGTGCTGCTGGCTTCACAGGCAACACTGGGAGTGGCTAAGGGCCACATGCAGCCTGCGGGTTGCATACACCTGTCTTACAGCCTGCAGGTGGTGGTTCCACAATATTTATGCCAGTTTTGGCTGAACCAGAACGATATCATCCTAATATAGTGCTCTGACATCATTGATCTCTTTCTGTGGTGGGAGAAGTAAAGCTAATCCTGAATTTTGTTCAGGGAGTTTTCTCCTCTCTGGATTGCCTCACATATGACCAGCATTGTCACATTCAGAATATTTAGTGCATATTTCACAAATAGTTGCGCAAGCAGAGGAATATCTGACATCAGAATTCACAATGGAGAATTTTGTGGAAAATTGGGGGGTGGGGTAGGGCAAATTTGTTTTAACTTTGTTCATTGGGAGTAGTGTGGAACTTTCAGAACAGGTAAATTAGCTACACTGTTTTTCATCTTTATGCCAACAGCATTTTCCATTAGTGCTCATCTTGTGAGGCAAAAAATGCCAACAATAGTTGCAATTTGCAAATAACACAAAATGTCCCATTATTTGCATTCTCCCCATGTATACACTGCTCTGCTATTTTGTACAGATCGAGAGAATGATAAATTGCATTCAAAGTGCTACTGAATTATGATAATAGTACAGTGCTTGGTAGATATACTGAATGATAATACACATAAAATTTTAAAGCATAATTTGAAGGCTTTTCTTTTAACAAGCATGTTCATTTGCAGTGAGATCCTGCTGTACCTAGAATTAACTCATAAATACCCACAAGCTCAGATGATGCTTTGGTTCAATGCATGGACTATATAAGAAAATGTATTATCCTTTTGCTACTGTAGCGTGTCTTTCTCATGTAACTACTGAACATCAAGGGGCTACGAGAAGAACACAGTGGTGCTGGCGGCAGTGTTCAAAGCAAAAATATCTGTCATAATTGTGCGTTTCTCTATCAGCCAAGGTTACATCTTAAAGGGACACATCAATGCAGCTGTACTCTGTGCCCCAAGGTGGGTCTTGTTTAGCACCATCTATGACAGCGTCCTCAGTACCCCACCATTATTGCTCCACTGATATATATATATATATATATATATATTTCCAGGGGAATATAGTCTTTCAACTGATTATTTGTGGTAGTCTAAGCCTGCAAGGCTTAATTTTAATAACAGTAATTAGTCATTGCCTAAATATTCAGGAGAGCCGCACCACAAGTTGTAGCTGATGCAAAGACATGGGGGTAGGAAAATGCAGCAGGTCTGAAATTCCAGTACGAAGCATCAGCCCTGTCATTAGGCAGGGTGAGATGGGACATCTCAGGCGGCAGAGTTTGGAGTTCCATTAAAAGACAGCAAGCTATCATTCAGTTACTATTGTTATATGGGGTGTCAAGCCTGAGCCCACAAGAGGGCAGCATTCAAGGGGGTGGGTGGAGTTATGAGTTGTGCCAGGGAGTCAGAAACAAAGGTCTAAGCCAGAAGTCAGAGCCAAAAATTGCACCACAAACCAGAGCCAGGAAGACTGTTGCTGCTCTTGCAAAGTCTCAACCTGAACAGGAAGCCTTTTATAGCCCTTCCTGTCTAGGAGGGCCCAGTGGCCAGCCAGGGTAGGTGGGGCTCTTCACTGCTGCCTGAAGAAGATGCCCCATGCAGTTCTGGCAGCTTGCCAGGGCAGCTACACACCTGAGCCCTCTAGTGCTATATAGTCCTGCAGTGGAAGGCCTCTGGGGTGCTGGGAAAGAAGGAAAGGCATCATTTCCCCTTCCACTCCACCTGAACCCTCCCCACTGAGAGGGTTGAAGAACATTCCAAAGGAGAAACTTTGTTTTCTTTTTAGTGCCAAGTTAAAATGTTTCTTTTTGCCCAGGCATTTTAATATTCTAATATTTTATTCTAGAATTCTAATATTCATTCATTCATTTATTTTAAATTAATTTAAGTTACACTTAAAATTGAATTGATTGTTCTTTTGGTTTGCTGGTTGAAGAGTTAGTTATTTAATTCGCTCTTTAAATGTGCAATTGTATGGTTCTCATACTGGATTTGTTTGTTTTTGATGTTGTATATGCAGCCCTGGGATCCTGTGGATGAAGGGTGGTTTATAAATTTTAAAAAAGTTACTAAACAAATCAACATTGGAAGTCTCCTGTTCTTCCAGGCTGGCTAGAGCCCTAAAGAGAAGCACTCCTTTTGTTGTAGGTGCCACTTGTTATGGCTAATAGCCATTGATAGAACTTTCCTCCAGGAATTTATCAAAACCCCTTTCAAATCCAAAACTATATTCTCATCACATCAATTTGCCTTTGTGTGAATTTATCCCGAGCCAGCAAGAAGCCCAATTTGCTTGAGGCCTGGCCTATATTGTGTACCGGGGTGGGGAGCCAGTGAGCCTCCAGATGTGGCTGGACTACAACTCCCATCATCCCAACCATGTGTGAAGGGGCTGATGGGATTTGGAGTCCAACAATTTCTGGAGGGCCACAAGTTCCCCAACCTTGCTGTGTACCCTCAAGGTGATTGTTCTCAAAACTGTAGCTGCAGACAAGTTGTGTTCTGAGCAAGACAACGTTACATCATTTAGTTTTTACTTGTAAGCTCATTTTCATCAGCCCCTTCATTCTTTTAAGTGAAAGCTTCTTTTCACAGCAAGCATTTTATTTGTGGCATAGTTCATGACCCCAGGATTGTGGATTTACATGATATTCTCTCTGTATAATGGAAAACCCTGAATCTCAACCAATTTCCCCGAGCTATCTCTTTCACGTTTTGCAGGGAAGTCGAATTGGCTCCCAATTCAAACGTTCTTTCCAGCATTGGGCTCAAGCTGAGCATAGCTTTAAACTGAGAACCTATATTGCCTTGTGTCTTCTGCTCAGATGAGTATCCAAAATGAAAGGATTTCCACACCAGCTCCATTGTTTGCCTGGGAGAACTCCGGAGCTCAAAGACCGTGCCAGCTCAGAGTCTCTGGGCCGGATATGCCAAGAATGGAACTTCAGTTCCGAACATAAAAGCTGCAAATGTTGCCTCTGGGTCCCCAAACCAGCCATTTTGTTTTAGTGTTTTTCATTTCACATCAGTTTGCCTCTCAGCTCATTTGAGAAAATGAGATGAAACGTAGAAGAGTCATATGGCTATTCGAAATATCAGGAAGCGGGTGGAATCACAGGGCTCATCAACTCTGCAAAGTTAAAGTAGTATAGAAATGGATTTAACTGCCACAGGGTGCAGCTAGGGCTGGTCCTGCATCCCCCCAACCACGAAATGACCACCTGGAGAGCAACAGGTGAGGATACCAGCAGGTTGCAGCAGAAGCAATCTTTCATTGCATTCCTGTAGTCATGATAATGCTGTGTTTTAAGAGCTTTTGTACACAACTGCTGTATCTACTTTTGGTTTTGTTGCAGAATTGAGATCTGAGCTCTACACAAAGCGCTTTTTCCACTACGTAACCTCTAGGTGGCGCTGTGCTATAGCGGAATAATGCAATTACACAAGAAGGAAAAACATTTTCTTTCGCTTTCACAAGCACTACTCCATTTTTTCCACTCTAAAAAAACCCATGAAAGTGCTCTTTAAAAACATAAGCAAAACTGGAGGGTCACAGCATCACCTAAGGAATCCATAAAAAACTGTGAGTAAGGAATGAGAAGCACACAATAAATGTTTTTTGTAGAAAATGTTTTGTGTAGAATCCATAAACAACTGTGAGTAAGGAATGAGAAGCACACAATAAATGTTTTGTGTAGAAAAGCTCTAAGTGAGTTTAAAATGCAAAATTGCAAATGCTCATTTATTATTATTTTTATTTATTTATTATATTTATACCCCACCTTTTTTCCTGCAAGGAACCCAAGGTGGCTTACATAATCCTCCTCCTCTCCATGTTATCCTCACAACAACCCTGTGAGGTAGGTTAGGCTGAGAGTCAGTGACTGGCCCAAAGTCACCCAGTGAGTTTCATGGCTGAGCAGGGACTAGAACCTGGATCTCCCAAGTCCCAGTCCAACACTCTCACCACTATGCCACATTGGCCACTACACCACATCATCATCATCATCATCATCATCATCATCATCATCATCATCATCATCACCACTACTACTATTATTTAAAAAATCAGGGTTGGCAAACAGTTTTGTTGTTGTTCTAACATATCAAGAATGTAGAAGCAGTTGCAAAACATGGTATGGTGGTTGGGGAGTAGAGAAGATAAATATTAGTTGTGTGCTTCACAGGTGAAATAATGCACATGGCCATCTAAAGGGACCTCCATAAGATCATTACGTCCAGGGTCTAAAATTACTTAGGTGTACCACTTGCTATGGCTCTCCCAAAGAACCACAGGGACTAGCTTTGTGCTGGTGCGGACTGTTGTTAGAAAGCACTAGTTCCTTGCAGAACTACAGCTCCAGAGTTTCTTCACTGGGAGTCCTAATAAGCAAACCATGTTGAAACTGGTTTAAGTTTGCAGTAGGGACATGCCCATTGAGTTCAAACAGTCAACAGCTGAGTCAGAGATCAAGAGACAGTCAGTAGAATAATCAGCAGTTGATTTGGGTGTATTCTCTGGACTTGTTGAAGGGAAAGAGGCTTTGGGTTTCTCCCTTTGATGTAGGGCTCAGGCCTTCTCTACACAAGGCATTTATTGTGTGCTCATGATTCCTCGCCCACACAGTAGTTTATGGGTGCTTTACATGACGTCGTCATCCTCCAGGGCCTCTCCCGTGTTTTCCAAGCATTTCCGCGGTGGTGAACCTATTTTGGGGATGGAGGATAGCACCATGGATAGCTCCTGTAAAGCTCAGAACAAAAGCTGCAATGGATAAGGAGCCCCACTGACACAGGAGTCACCCCCCCCCTTAGAATGCTTAAACTCTCCTGTCATTCCAGGTGTGTGTGTGTGTGTGTGTGGAAATATATGCTTACATAATTCGTGTCAGAGAATTGGTCTACCATTTCTGGTAGATGATCTGGTGACTGAACAGTGGCTGAGCCACCCTACTGAGCTGGGTAGACATGGCCTCTGAGAAACGTGTGTACTAGGTCTCTCCTTGTGTTATTTCTCAATGGGTAGACCTGATGTCCATCAACAGGGCAGACCTGGCATTTGGACAGTGTCTTTCCACTCATGGCTGAAACCCTCAAATATTTCCCTGGCTTCTTTCCCTCACTCCAGCACTTAGTTAATTGCACGGCTGCTGCAATCGCCTTCACACAGACACACACTTTATTTCCCTAATGTGTACACACACACACACACACACACACACACACATATATACAGGCTAGCAGACTGGATAAGGACACTGGACCACAGTGTAGGATTGTCATGTACTACTCTAAATCCCTCCAACGAAATGGGAAGTACACTAGGGTACTTTGCAGTGCTGTTGTAATATGGCTGAAGGCAAGCACACTATTAAGTTGTGTTGGTGAATTTCTACTCTTGATGACTTCTGGGAATAATGGCCCAGTCCCATAAAATGTTCACAACTCTCTCAGAGAAGAGAGAAAAGTCATATTCCTATTGGGAATTTACCAATCACTTCTTGGTCTTTTGGCCAAGATCAGATTATCTTATTAAGAACTTTGCTACAAATGCTTGCAGATGCATCGACAGAGCAGCAATTAAAAAAATAAGAGTTGTATCTCTTCTAGAGAGACTAGTGGAGATAAAGTAAGGGATCCAGTTTTGCTGTAGTGGGATCTCTCTCTCTCCCCCCTAAAATGAGATACAGCTCTTTAAAACAAATTAATTTTAGCCCTGTGATTCTGGTGAAGTAAGTTTGTCTCACATTTATGCACACAAAACCTGGTACAGTGGGAGGAAGACAGAGAATACATGAACACAAATAATGTCAACCTAATACTTTTAGCACTGCTTGAACACCTATCTAGGTGTTTTGTATTAGTGGACAGAAGGACAATCAGGATTTGAAGTCTGTCACTGATTGAACAGTAGACCTTTCTCTGAGGAAAGGGCTTCCTTGTTGCTATTTAAGAAATAAGTGCCCATGAAGGATAGAAAATGTGTCTGAGAGTGATTCCAAACTTCACTGAAAAATTAAGCTGCCATGCTGACTGAAGGATGCTGAGAGTTGTAGTCCAACACATCTGGAGGGTATCAAGTTGGGAAGGCTGTTCTAGCATTTGACTGAGAAAATACACTTTATATTTTTTGTGTGTAGAGTGCCTCTAGTATTACGTGCCTCTAATATTACGGTAGTTCAGAAAACAACAACAGTGCTCCAGATAGCTAAAGTTTTAGAAACACTGGTTTAAAATAAACAGAATTTCTGATAGTGGGTAATGTTATCAGTCAGTGGTCTGGTTTGCAAGATCATCGCAGCAGCCTACAACAGACCATGGGTCATTCTTATTTGAGGGTTGTTTCCCCCTTCCAACAACCCTTGCCACCCAGGTTTGGATGACACAGCAAACCATGGCAGCCCTGTGCTGGGGAATGAATATTCAAAATGGCCACTGGCACACACTGCAAGCCACCATAGTTTAAATAAACCATGGTGAGCTGTGGTGCTTGTGTGAACCCGGTCAATGACAGCAGCGGGTTTCAGGCACCATGGCTCAGTTTCTCCAAATGGCTGTATTTCAGCTGCATGATTCAACCACTTCAGGATGGTGCACTTTTTGGCAGATATATTAGGATATATTATATCCACTTTTTGGCAGAAAATTGTCCACTCCACTACAAATGTTAGCATTTTGGAGTGTGTGTATGTCACTAGCAGGTATCCATGAATTCTCTTTGAGCAGCATATGTTGCGATGGGGGAAAAATACAGAACATCACACCAAAGCACTTAATGTTTTTTAGCCTGCCTTGATTATGAAAGAAAGGTGAAGTAACGTCTGTTAGTTGTGGTGTTATCCCTCTGATAGAAGGTTTGCGATGCCATTTCCTCACAACTCACACATTGTTATATAGGTTGCAGGAAAAAAGTGCCTTATCCACCCACAAGCCTTGCTATAACGAAGCTAGGGCTTCCCATCAACTTTCAGTTATACAAATGAGAGACAGCATTTTCTGAACTGTGAGAAAATGTCAGACACATCATAAGTTAACTGAATGGTGTGGCAAGTTAAAAAAAAATATCACTCATGGCTGTCATTTGGATCTGATAAATTGAAACTAACCTTCCTGAAGATGTCTGTCTTACTTCCAAATCACAGCTAGGCAGTAGGGGAGTATCTGCCTTTTGGGTGGCAGGGCTCTGTCTTTTGCATGCAAACATGCCTGCATGTATCTTTCATGTATGTGTGTACAGAAATCCACCACTAGAATGGTGAACACAAGACCAAAACTGGAAAAAAATCCATCACCAGCTGCAGAGCCAGACATCAACAGCTGCAGATCAAGACATTTTTCTGCCAGAGGTGAAGGTCAAGATGGCACCCCATCCCATTCTATGTACAAAAAAGGCTGAATGGATTGGCAGTTGAATCTTTCTTCAGCACTGGCAGTGGGGTGAGACATCTTCCTCCACCACACCCGAAGGCATCCGGCTAACGTAGGGGGTGCAGGGCAGTCTGCATGGCCCACAGCTTTCTCCTCCAGCACCTTGATGTCACCTCTCAAGATCTGTCACCTGAGGCGATTGCCTCACTCTGTGTAATGGTAGGGCTGGCCCAGATATCAGACCTATCCATACTGCACAATTAGGGCTAGGAATGATATACAGTAATACCTTGGATTGCAAGCATAATTCATTCCGGAACCGGGCTTGTAATCCAAAACACTCTTATATCAAAGCGAGTCTCTGGCGGGCATGAGTGGGGCCGATTTCGGCCCACTACACCCGCTCAAGGCAAGCGGTTACATCCCTACACTACTTGTATTGCAAGACGTTGCTTGTTTATCAAGTCAAAATTTATAAAAACTTTTTGCTTGTCTTGCAAAACGCTCTCAGACCAAGTTACTTGCAATCCAAGGTATTACTGTATTTCTAAGATAACTATCCCACACCTTCAACACCAAAGAGCATGCTGAATTTGGCTGGATACACATCACACGTCTTGTAAGTAGGGTAATCCCAGTGTGTGTGCTTTTATATAAGTATTTGTATGCTGCTTTTCAGCTCCATATGGGGCTCATGAAGCGGCTCACAAACAGAATGGAAAAACAATAAGATCAGCTCACTTACCAAAAAATTAGTGAGCAAGTTCACCATGACTGTCCAGTAGTGGGATGCAGAGTAGTGAAATTTGCTTTGAAACAATCATAGGAGAAGACAAGTGCTGCAATATTCAAACAAGGTCACAAGGTTCTCATGAGGCAGGTTTATGTGGAGGTCATCATCCATACAGCCTCCAACCCACCCTGGGAATGCCAGTGTTACCATCCACCCTACAACTGCTCAGGAATCTGTGGAGGTGGAGGAGTGGCCGTGGTGTCTCTGATCACCTGAGACAACAAAGAGTCTTGTGGCACCTTAAAGACGAGCACATTTATTCTGTCGTAAGCTTGCGTGGACTATTATTGCCCACTTCATCAGATGCTATAGTCCATAAAAAGCATATGCCAGAATAAACTTGATAGTCTTTAAGGTGCCACAAGACTCATTCTTGTTTTTACTGCAACAGACCAGCGCGGCTACATGCTGAAAATCTATCAACTGAGGTTACAGGTGGCCACGTCCTCTATGGTTACAGGCCCGAAGTGGCAGTAAGCTTTTAACTGGTTTCCATGTGGCTTCTAGTTATCTGAATGCACCCCAGGCTTGTGTCTTGCTAAAGCTGGATCAAAACTCAGTCCTAGGTCAGAGGGTGGGACAGATCCAGACAACAAGGTCAAGAGCAGGCTGAAGTCAGTTGGTCAAGATGCTGGAGCTGGCAGAGATGGCCAAACTTACATCACTAATTAGAGGAAGGACAACATCTGCGTTTATTATTGAGTGGAAACCTCTAATTGACTTTTTGCAGAGACTGGAAAATAATGATTTGTTTGTGGATTTATGGAGTAATAAGTGAATTTGGGACAACGGGAAGAAAGAGATTTTTCATTCGGATTATTGAGTAAGAAAAATTATTGTTACCTATATTTGCTGCAGAAGAAAATTGGAGGTCTATTTTGTTTTGTTAATTGTTATATGTTTGATATTATGTGTTTGTTTCATATAGAAATAAAAAAAAGAAAGAAAGATGAAAGAGGAGGCTGAAGTCAGAAACACATTATAGTATTGTTCAGAATTAGGTGTAGTCCGATAGGCAAGGTCTTAGGTGAAGCTGGGGTCAAAACACAGTGAAGCAGTCCAGAAGCAACCACAGTTCAAGAAGCAAGGTCTTAAGGGGTCCAGGAGTCAGCAGTATGGGCGGTCAATCAACAAGCAGAGCACTGGCAGTGGGGTGAGACATCTTCCTCCACCACACCCGAAGGCATCTGGCTAACGTAGGGAGTGCAGGGCAGTCTGCATGGCCCACAGCTTTCTCCTCCAGCACCTTGATGTCACCTCTCAAGATCTGTCACCTGAGGCGATTGCCTCACTCTGTGTAATGGTAGGGCTGGCCCAGATATCAGACCTATCCATACTGCACAATTAGGGCTAGGAATGATATACAGTAATACCTTGGATTGCAAGCATAATTCATTCCGAAACTGTGCTTGTAATCCAAAACACTCTTATATCAAAGCGAGTCTCTGGCAGGCATGAGCGGGGCCGATTTCGGCCCGCTACGCCTGCTCAAGGCAAGCGGTTACATCCCTACTACTTGTATTGCAAGACGTTGCTTGTTTATCAAGTCAAAATTTATAAAAACCTTTTGCTTGTCTTGCAAAACGCTCTCAGACCAAGTTACTTGCAATCCAAGGTATTACTGTATTTCTAAGATAACTATCCCACACCTTCAACACCAAAGAGCATGCTGAATCTGGGTGTTTGCACTGATCTGGGAGCTGAAAACGTGTTGCTTCAGCAGCTACTAGACCTCAACTGAAGGCTTATATAGCCTGTTCTCTTGGATGCCATCCAGGTCCAGCTGCAAGCCCTTAGTTCTTCTCCCAAGGAGCCCCATTTGCACAAAGAGCTCTATTTGTTTGGGCTTTCAGGCATGTGCTCCTTTGTCAGGTGGCCACCTAAGCCTGCATTTTCTGGCATCTATGCTCTGGGGTTGGGAGGCGGCTCAGTCTCCCCCTCCGACTTGGAAAGTGATTCTTCTGGCATAGGTGAGCCAGGGTCCCGCCCCAAGGGTCCTTCCAGGAGACAGGCCTGGTGAGGTCTCTTCCTGGATGCTGGGGTCTTTCTAGTCAGTGCCAGAGTTTAGGGGCTCAGTCTGCCTCTCAGGGTCTGCCGGCTCCAGCAGGTCTGGATCCTCCTCCTGAGGAGGAGTCATCCTGGGTGAAACCAGGCCAGGCATAGCACTCTAGGGCAGCTGCTGGGGCCCCAGCATCCTGGTCCTTTAGCTGTGGGTTTGCCTGAGGTGGCAGTGGTGGGTGGTCATTTTCATTTACCACAATGTCTGGGGCATAGCATCCCTCTGGGACATGGTGGAAAATTAAAATGGAGGAGAGGCCTCACCAGAAGGAACTTTGCTACAGGCCCCCTGAAACCAGCCCTGATCTATCCAAAGGCAGGGCTGGTGCTACCATTAGGCCAACTAGGCAGCTGCCTAGGGCGCAGGGCTAAAGGGGGTGCCAGAAACGCCTTGGGGAAAAAAACACAGTGCTCTCAAGTGGGAAGGGGGGGTGCTAAATATCCGATCTTGCCTAGGGCACCAAACTGCCTTGCACCGGTCCTGTCCAAAGGTGTTCCAAAGATTCTACAGTATGTTTAGGGTTGAATGGAAACCTCTAATAGTCTTTTTCTGGAAAAAGACTATTAGAGGGGAAAAAAGATTTGTGTTTTTTGTGGGTTTGATGAATAAGAAGAAAATTTTGGACAATGGAAAAGTGAGAAATTTCTGTGTAATTATAGAGTAAGAGAAATTATTACTTATACTTGCTGTGGAGAAAATCAGAAGTCCGTTTTAGTTTAGTTTTGTTGTATGTTTTTTTTGGTAGTGTCTGTGTTTTCTTTTATTTTCAATAAAATTCAAAAAGCAAAAACAACAGCAACAACAACAACAACAAAACACACAAGCAAACAAAGGTGTTCCAAAGATGGAATGAGTGGAGAAAGTACACTACATAGGATTAAGGGGGAAGAGCTTTTGGAGATCAGATGACACAGATTGCTATCTTTCTTATCTTTCTCAAATGACTTCCAATATATAATCACATTATCAAGTTTCCTATAAGACAAGTGATATCAACTCAGCAGGGCATTGTTGACTATTTTGTCATTATCACATGTTCTTGTAGGTTAAAATACATGTTCTTTAAAACAGTTGATTAAAGCACTAGGGAAATGGCTTAGCGGTCTAAACAACACATTTGTTATAATTAGGCACCCCAGAGTGTTTAATTGCGCTAGCAGGGTTGACTGGGGACTTCATTCTTTCAAGGTAGCCCAATTAACAGCTTGATCCACAATCCGGTTAAATTGAAATAGTAGGATTTAATCTGAGTTTCTTTCAATGAAATCAATGGGAATAAATCACCTTAAATCCTAAGATTTTCAGTTTAACTAGGCTGTGAATTCTGGGCAGTAAATTAACGCAGGATTTTAGTTCAAGTCCTTGAAAGCAAGAACTGAATATTTATATGAGTTTTATAGATGCCATCCTTGCTGCTTATTTACCTGAATCCTGATTAGGGATGGGGAACATGTGGCCTTCCAGATGTTGGGCTGGAATTCCCATCAGCCCTAGGCAGCATAGCCAACAGTGAGGTAGGGGGTCATAGGTATGTAGAAGGTTTCTCCTAGCTGGATAAGAAGATTTCTCCTAGCTGGGAAAGGATTGTTTGTGTGGTTCCTACCCCAACATATCTCTCAGAGCACAGTCAGTGAGAGCATATCTGCTGTTCAGGGAGCAGAGGGCTCCTCCTTGCACAAAACAGCTGATTGAAGCGGTTACCAAAATCTGAACGAATTCCACATGTGCACAGTCCTGTCCGTTTCTCGTGCACACACAGCTAGGTCAGGGGCAAGAAGACCTTACATCGCCATGGCACTGTTGGTTTCTCTGCCCTTCACTCAGACTTTCACCTTTAGCTTATAGTGTGAGGCTCAACTCCTGCAAATTCCCCTATAGAAGAAATTTAGATTTTAGAGCACAATTTGCTCCTTGTGTACAGACTTCAAGCCTGTGATAAATGTTTAAGGGCCTGAGACTCTACAAATAAAAAAGAGTCTTAATAATAGCTAGGGGCCATACTCCCCCCACCACCTCATTTATTGTCGATCCATTTGACAGCACATGCCAATAGCGGTAAACACACTGCTGGTTTGCCTGCAATCTCATACCCACTTACAGTACTTGAAAGTAAGCCCCATTGAACTCAACGGAACTTGCATCTGGCTGGGGCATGTTGGGATCTGTAGGCCTTTTTTCAGTCTAAACTTGCATAGGATTGCACTGTTAATGTCCTTATGCCATGCACAGTCTTGGAGACAATCCCTGATGCTTCTTTCCTTCAGTGCTGCCTCACACATTACACAATGACAAAGTTGGGTTTGGCACCAAGACTACGTGTAGTAGGGAGTCACAGCCTCTTCAGGCTTCCTGATACACATCTTTGCAAACATGCTTTTGCCATATTCACTCTTTACCTTTTCAACATCTTCAGCGTACGACTAAAAATGTAATATGCAGATTTAATATGCATATTGGCAAACATATTTTTGTCATATTCACTCTTTATATTTACAGCTTCAGTGTACACCTGGAAATGTAATATGCGAAGTGGTCCTCAGAGGAACATTCTGCTTTTTATTTTCATGTTGAGAGTTGGCCCTATTAGCTTTGCAAAGTCCAGCTCATTCAAACCTCCTCTTCCCTTCAGTCTCTTAATGCTTGAGCAAGATGGGGAGGCATTGTTAGCAGTTCAGGCGGTTACATACTGGTACTTATGTGCATTCTCTAGCAAATAAAGGAGAACCTGTACCTCTGACCTAAGCATGGGACAAATAGCAATGGTTGCCAGGCAACCAGAGACACAGCCTATGTACAATAAGCTTGAGAACCCATGTTAGGTTACCTGCAGAAAAGGTCAGGGTGACTTAAGTGCTCCATGCCTAAAGTTCCACCTTGCCATGAATGTAGATCAGGAATAATATGGTTGCTTCAGCGGTCCATCATCTGCGTGTCAAAACATATGTAATAGTTGAAAAGGCAGCCCCATTTAGCAGGGGCTGGGAGTGGAATCCAACTCTAGTTCCCCAGTTATGGGCAGAAGCTAGCAAAGGACAGTTATAAATGATGGGCAAAAAGCTTTTATGTGTTGATTAAAAAGAGTTAGGAGGAAAGGACTTGAGTAAAGAAGGAGACATACCATAGGCTGGTTCATACAGATACCATCACATCTTTAGTGAACACACGAGGGGATAGTGGGATCGCACCCCCTGGCTGCACCCTCCAGTGTCACACATCTGTCATTAGTGAGAAAGGGGCCCTACACACATACAGCTAGATGTGCGTTGGCCTCCTTCATGCTTTCAGGAAGTCCTACATGTATTCATTCAGCCCATTTCTCAGCAGCACTGAATGCATGGCCTCCCAAGAATACATTGAGGTCAGGTTGTGTGGTGGACAAACTGACACGATCCCACTCCCACATCACACATTCACTGAACTCTGGGAGGGTAGGGCATTGCGTGTGGAAACGGTTTTATTTGGATGAGGAAAGGATATTTTTTTGTGGTGGAGATTATAGGGGACAGACTTTAGGACAGGAGTGGGTGACTAGTGGACCTCCAGATGTTTTGGCCTACAGCTCCCATCAGCCCTAGCCAGCATAGCCAATGGTGAGGGATGATGGGAGTTTTGTAGGTCAAAACATCTGGAAGGCCACGAGTTGCCCACCCCTGCTTTATGAAGTCAAACAGACAACAGAAGGAGGTGTGGAGTCGGGGATAAATGTGGAAGTGTGGAATGAGTACACTGTCTCTTTAAGACTTGTGCGTATCTTGTAGATGTTAACAAGAACTGGCTGAGACAGGTTACCCTCACTTAATAGGGATGTACAAATCAGTTTATATCTGGTCTGTGTCAGTATCACATGTATTCAGTCACAAGTTCCTTCCATCCAATTTCTGCATCGTTCTGTGAAAATTTGCATTTATTTCCATACACAACTTTCCCCAGCATTCACATGTTGCTTGCATCTTTCCACAATATACACATTTATGTGCACACCTTTCCCAAAAGTAAAATAAACAATGAAGTGCTGCCCCTTCTCTCCGCTCGGGGGAAGAGCATAATAGTAATATGCTGCTGTATTTATTTGCGTTTCATTGTTGCTTATTTTTAGGATGTGCTGTTCGTAATGTAAACTTAAGACATGTGAATACAGGCATGCCTTGGATTGAGAGCATAATTAGTTCCGGAAACGTGCTTGTAATCCAAAACACTCTTATATCAAAACGAAATCCACCCAAAAAAATTTGTACAGAGATTTTTAATTTAAGCCGTACTACAGTACTTGTATTGCAAGACGTCGCTTGTATATCAAGTAAAAAAAAAAATTAAATAAATATTTAAAAATTTGCTTGTCTTGCAAAACGCTCTCAAACCAAGTTACTTGCAATCCAAGGTATTACTGTATTCAATTAAATAAATAATAGCTATAAGGCCTGTCTCCCCTCAAGGTCCATGGCTTCATTAGACCAAACGAGAGAGACAGAGAGAGAATTGGACAGGGTTGATGAACTGTTGACTATAGTTGTTTTTTAATGTAAGTTTTTATTCCTGTAAGTTGCCTTGAGGGCCTGCTATAGCGGCTGTTCTAAGGGCTGGTTATAAAATCTAAATACACTTGTAAGTTTGGTCCAGGAATGCTGTCCAGAGAACGGAGGTTTAAAAAGAATGAAATCACAGAATGGGAGAAAGAAGGAACTGCAAAGGGAGTGGTTTATAGGAGAGATGAAAAGGAATACCGAAACAAATAGGGGAGGCAAGTTTCTCGGTTCATGTTTCAGTCTGTTTTAACAGAAGAGAAAAGGTGCTGAACATGAGGGAAGGGGCTGGTTGCTGTGATGAGAGTTGCTGGGGAGACCATGGCTCACCGCCCCTGGGCTTCGGGGAATGGACACATGCTGGCACTTTCATGTTTCCATGCTGAGCAATATCCGTGCACCCAACTCTTCACTGCTGTAGCAAGTTTTCTTCCTCACCCGATCGATATTCAACAAAAGGCACAAGAGAAAGAGAATAGCAGCAGAGTGAAGATATCTAATTGCAGTCCCATGTAATCTCTTTCACAGTCGTTATCATTATTGTATATATTTCCAGCCCAATTCGTTTATCTTTTCCGGCCGCCTGTCTGTGCAGCTGCCTCCTCTTCTCTCTCCTTCCTGATGGCTGCAAATATCTGCTTATCACCCTTTCTCATACTGTGTTTTGTCTGCCTCCGTCTTTGTGTGTAACCTCTTGGGCCATTTATTATTTCCACCTCCTATGTCGTGGACATTGTTGTAAGGAGCTCTACTGTGTAAGCTCTGTGCTCTGGTTATTCTCTGCAATCTCTTGTTGTTTGGGGCGATCTTATTTTGATGAACTGACCTCACGCAGGTCCAAACCAAGAACCCACATTTTGCTGAGCTGGCTGGCTGGCTGGGGGATTATGGGAGTTGTAGTCTGTCACATCAGGAGGGCATCGGGCTGGGGAGGGGCACATTATTGTTTCATGATGCAGTAAAACTAATTGGGGTATTTCATTCTAAGGTTTTTGTGCTGATGTATCTGTGGCATGATATTTTCAATGTCAAGTCCTATTTGGAGCTGGGGTGCGGGTGGCATCTTCCATTTTCTTAGACAGGACAGGAGTACAGTTCTTCAGAGAATCCCCCTCCCCCATTTTCTTTTTTAAATTGATGCCCGGTATGAAACAGAAAGGTTCAGTTTAGAATATTGATTGCATAACAACATTCTGCTCTCCCGTCACTCTTGGTAACACACTTTCATGCCCTTCTTTGCCTGGCTATAATCTCTGCAAAGGCAGGCCTCAAACACAAGTTACGCTTCATCCCATTGCATTGGGACTACAAGTAGAGCACCAATTTACATTTGCATTTAACAAGTTTCAGGCTTCAGTGATAAATTGGCAACATTTTTCTTTGTGACAGCTGTTTGACAGCATTTGGAAATGGTTAAAAATGGAAAATTATCCTAGAGATGAAACATGCCCTTCTCTTCATAACTCAGACCGAGACAAAGAATGAATGAAATAACACACTTATTACATTTTGGGTGCCGAGCTGAAAATGTGCTGCCTTCCAACGCTTCTCCTTGATTTGATAATCTAGTACAATTTAAGCCTCTGATATATTAAATTGTTCAGAAACTTGGTTCGGTGCCTAAAATCTGTGCACTGTTTAATGGTGTCTCTTTTGGCCAAACTGGATGTCGCAGCAGTAAATCCATGTGTTAAAACTCGGAGCTTACCCAATCCCACAAAGAGTGGGTGGGGTCAGTGGTGGGGCGGGGCCAGGGCTTACAGAGTTGCAGCACTGGCAGTTTTTGACTAGCAGTGATGCTGGCATCATCAGCTACCTCCCCCAGCTCAGGATTCCCTGATCCTAGCTGCGATCCTCATAGTATCGTGGGGGGGGGGGCACACACATTTTCCAAGCTACAATATATTGTTCCCTGTTGTACTGCAAAGTACTTTGGGGAGGCTTGGACTTGAATGGACAATTAAGACTCATTAGCTTTACAAAAGACCTACTCCTGGTAGAGATGAAAACGAAATTTGTTGATATGGAGCAACACAGCTGTCTGGATTTTTGGACTCTTGTAGGACTAGGAACATAAGAAGCTACCTTACACTAGCCTGGTTCTCATGTAATGAGAAGCCACAGTGGGTGAATTTCCCTGTGGGGTTTCTCACTGTGGTGGTGGTCACTATTTTGAACATCCGGGGCGCGGTGGGGACACAGTGGGGGCATGCCGTAGCCTCTTGTTAAGTGTGATCCTGGTGAGGGTGGGTTCTTGGGGTGGGTAACAAGCCACCCATAACCCTAAAACAGCTCATGGGTTCTGTGTGGCTCCTTAACCATTCCAACAACCCACCCTCGCCGGGTTCGCATGTAATGAGAAGCTGTAGCGGTGCGGACTTGGATGGCCAATCTGGCAGCCGTGGGTGTCACAACCCACCATGGCGAATAAGCCATGGTGGGCTGCAGTGATCGTGTGAACCAGGTCACTGAGTGAAACTCTTGGTGACCTGAGTGAACCAGGTCACCAAGAGTGAAACTCTTGGTCCGTCTAGCTCAATATTGTCGACACTGACTGGCAGCAATGGCTCTCCAGGGTTCCAGGCATGATTTCTTCTTAGCCCTACCTGGACATGCTGGGGATTGAACTTGAGATATTCTGCATGCAACGTATGTGCTCTACCACTAAGCTACAGCCCTTTCCTTGGGGGTGTGTGGCTATGGGGACTGTCATGATGAGTACCTGCACTTCAAAATTTACAGCTACACCACTGGTGGGGGTCCACTTCTGAGAGCACCCACAGCTTACCTCCTCTTCCCCCCCCCCATGTATTTTTCTCCTCAGTTGAGCTTTGACAATGCAAGGGTGCTCAGCCTGAAGCGAAGTGCTTGAGAAGAGGGGCTGGGGTGGAGTAAGCCATGGTTCCTCTCCTCATGCAGCAATTTTGCTGTTAACAAGGGAATTCCTTCCCCCTTTTTACCTGATTAAGGTAGCTCTGTGTTTAAACACACAGCCCTTACTTCTCATTTGGCCCTCATTTATCCTCAAGATAAAAAGCCAAAAGAAAGAGACATCATTAAACAGTGCACAGATTTTAGGCAATGAACCAAGTTTCCGAACAATTTGATTCATCAGAGGCCTAAATTGTACTAGATTATCAAATCAAGTGGAAGCAATGGAAGGCAGTGCATTTTCAGTTCAGCAGCCAGAATGTAATAAGTGTGTTATTCCATTCACCCCCTGCCTTGGTTTGTGTTATGAAGAGAAGGGCATGTTTCCTCTCTGGGATAATTTTCCATTTTTAACCATTTTCAAATGCTGTCAAACAGCTGTCACAAAGAAAAATGTTGCCAATTTATCACTAAAGCTTGAAACTTGTTATATTCAAATGTAAAGTTGTGCTCTACTTGAAGTCCCAGGGCAGTAGCGTGAAGCGTGTTTTTTGTGGGCTGCCATGTATAAACACAGGGATATGCTACCATCATGCCCAGTTTGTCCCTAATTTAGCCCAACAAGAATAGACCTTGTGATCTGCATAGTTCATTAACATGTATGGCAATTCTCAGCTGGTGAGAGCCAGTATGGTGCATTTTTTAGAGTGCTGGACTAGGACTGGGAAGATCCAGGTTCAAATCCCCACTCAGCCATGAAGCTCACTGGGTGACTTTGGGCCAGTCACCATATCCCAGCCAAACCTACATCACAGGACTGTTGTGAAGAGAAAAGATGAGGAGAACTATGAAGGTCACCTTGACCTTCTTAGAGAAGGACAGGATATAAATAAAGAAAATAATCATTGCCCGTATTTGCATGGCTTTCATGATGCACTTTTGAATTTCCTACATGGCCTTATGTATTTGTGAATTCCCAGTCAGGTTAATTGTACTGCAAAGATACATGGCAGCTTCCCAGCCAGGACCAATATTTGGTAATCTTACCCAAGAGGGTGCTGATGGGGGGTGGCCAGGAGCAGCATTGCACACTGATGACATACATGTGGGCACCATGGGCTTACAGTCTTCCCCACTGATCAGTGGAGCAACATGAGCAGCTGAGTGGTGGAGTTTCATGCAAATTGATGGCTGCATGAAGCAGCCAGGAATGATAGAGAAGGTGGAGGAAGAAGGAGGGGGAGGGAGGAGGCACACAAGAGAAGAGGAGTATGCCTATGTATAGCATTTGTTGGGGAACATGAACGGAAGAGTGCTATTGCACTCATGTCCTTCTTGTGGGTTTCCCATAGGTAGGACACTAGGTTGGCCACTGCATGAACAGAATGCTGGACTAGATGGACCCCTTAGTCTGATCCACCATCGCTTTTCTTATGTTCTTAAGAACAGAAGGGGAAGAAGGAAGAAGGGGAAGAAACAAACCACGGAGGAGGAAGAAAAGGTGGAGAAGGACAGAGAACCTGCAAAGAAAAAGATACAAAAGGAGACCATATTTTTTGGTTTTTCTTTCTTTTCCCTGTTTTCTTTGTCTGTTTTTTCTCTGTAGAAATCTACGAGATATTATTTGATTATTGGTACTCTATTTTTTCTCTTATTTTTTATTTTGTTCATGTTTCCCCCCTCCCATTTTCTTAATTTCATTATTTTTCAATGCAAATGCATCCTATAAGAGTGTCAATATTACAGTAATGATTAGTCTGAACAGTTGTGAGAATTCTCCTGAAGGGAGTAAATAATTTTGAAATTGTAGAATAATTATAACAAATGTGAGTATGACTACAAGAAACTACAAGAAAAATACCCTCAGAGGCAGATAGTATAGTAATGGAAAATTTTAAACAAATATTGGAAACACAGTGTACTAAATTCAAGGAGAATATTATAGCTAAAATAGATGAGACAAAAGAAGAAGAAGAAAGAAATAGACGATAGGTTAACAAAGCTGGAAAAAATGTATCACAGACCCTGAAGAGACTAAAGAAACAATTAAACAGCAATCTGGTAAACTAGAAATTATTCAAAGTAGCCAGAAGGAAATTTTAGAAAGATTATTTATATTTATTTATTTATTATATTTATACCCCACCTTTTTTCCTGCAAGGAATCCAAGGTGGCTTTCATAGAAAAGAATGAATCAGACGTTAGATTTGTGCATGCATCACATGATAAATGTTTGGTAGATGCACAGATAATGGAAGATAAATTCGAAGAACTGGATAATAGGAGCAGAAGATGTAATATCAAGATAAGAGCATGCAAAGAACAAGAAGAAGGAGAATATGTATTGATGTATTTAGAAAAAATGCTTTATAACTACTTTAAGATCTGATTTTGGAGAAAATACTGCATTGGAAAAGGCTTATAGAATTTCATCAAATATAGCCAGAAATAAGAAATTACCAAAAGATATTGTAATGACATTCAAAAAATTGTACGTTAAAGAACATTTAATGAAGGCAGTATGGGAGAATCCTAAACTGAAAGTTGGAGATAAAGAAATACAATTTTTGGCTGATTTATCACCAATAACTTTACAGAAGAGAAGGAATTTTGAATTTCTGACAGAAAGATTAATTAAAGAAGGTACTGAACATAAATGGCATATTTCCTTTAAAATTTCATTTAAGTATAATAGAAAGTGGCTGAATATAAAGACCAGACAAGGAGGAGAGAGTTTTCTAGGTATTTTAGATAAGCATGATACACAGGCTGTGGAAGCAATAGTTTTAAATGATGAAGTAAGTATTCATTAAGTAACATGCAAACAGGAATGGAAGAACGGTAATGATAAAGACCTGATAGATGATCCAGATATAGACATCCAAAAGAATTTTATAGGTAAACTGGAGGTTGGATCAAATCTGAAGATAGCTGGACAGAAAGGGTTAAGAAGGGAAACAATATACATGGGTTATAGGATAATAAATTCATCACAAGTTAAATAAGACATACATTCTACTGTAAGGTTGTATTTGTTTATTTTTTGTCTGGGTTTTAAATAAACTCCCCCCCCTCTCCTTTTCCTTGTTTGGCTTGTTCTTTCTTAGTGTAAAGTATATTGCTATATTCTAAAGATCTGAGTAGCTTGCTCCAGCAGAGGATGGTGCTGAGAAAGAGGTGCGTGGAGAAAGCAGTCAATCCAGGGGGGAACCAGCCCCTACCCCCTGGTGAGCTCCTCAGTGACTTTTGGGAGCTGAGTGCCAGGAACCTTCTGAACATCCTTGGGTAGAAGCCACATTATTATGTAAATGCCCAGGCAGGGCTTGTGCATAATCAAGGCTCAGAATCTCAGTTTCTAGGTCCAGGTGGTTTACCTAGAGGATGTGATTGGAGGTACAATCCTGGTACCATATAGTACTTGGTGGAAAAGCAAGTCTGGGAACTCTCAGAGAAGATCCTAATTGTGAGAAAGATCAAAGACATGAACCCAGTTCCTCTTTGGGTAGTTGATCTCAAAGAAGATCCTTACCTTAAGTATCAGGAGCCTGTACCTAAAGGCTTCTGGAAGTGGCCGCTTGATCTTGTTAAAATAAACCCTTCATGTGGAGTAACTCCTTGGTTTCTTCTTGATTTAGGAGGGGGCTTGAGCACAGGGAAAGTGGGGTTTGATGTGCTGCTCTCACTGAAACTGAAGCCACCACTTCAGAATGCAATGGGTAGTATCCAATGGTGTCCCCGTGCTAGCACTAATGAGGTTGTGTTTGTGGAACCCGACACTTGCGCAAAGTAACTCTCACAATGGGGGAAAGTGGCAATTTGCCCCCATTGTGCAAGTTACAATGCGTAAGTGTTGGTTTACGCTGGCGCAACATCATTAGCACTAGCAGGAGGGCACCACTGGATTCTTCTCATTGTGTCCAGGGCGGAAGTGTTCTCATTCAAATGACTTGTTCCCTATAAAGTTACAAATTCTAAAAGTTTCCAGAGGGGTAGCTGTCTTAGTTTGTTTCAGCAAAAGCTTTTGTGGACATTGATATTCTAACTGCCAAAGTTCATCCAGCCAATTTTTGTGAGAAAATATAATTTAAGCAATACAGTGTCATGAAAAACATTGGCTGTGCTATCTGTAAAAATGTCAGTACCTTTATAAAGAGTTGTTTAAATTTATTTACATAAGGCTTATTAAGTACATTATTTGAATTCTACAACATTCCATTTGTGGCAATAGCTTAAACACACACACACACACACACACACACACACACAGTTTTTGCAGTCTACCAGATATAGCAGGGACATTGTGGACATTGATATTCTAACTGCCAAAGTTCATCCAGCCAATTTTTGTGAGAAAATATAATTTAAGCAATACAGTGTCATGAAAAACATTGGCTGTGCTATCTGTAAAAATGTCAGTACCTTTATAAAGATATAGCTGAATCATCCGTATTATAACAGCAACACCTCTCAGCAACTTCCGAGTTGCTGGGCTCACAGACTACAAGGAGATGCTGTACCCTGCACAGATGCTAGAATGTTATGCTTGGCTGGTAGCAACATCAAACACAACCCTGGGATGACTCATCCATTTTACTAATTTATAAGAGCAGCCTTCCTTGAAATCCCAGTGTAAAGTCCTGCAGTCTTCTCTTTCTGAAAGTGAATATAGCCTTGAAGCCAATAAAAACAATGGCGGGATATGCTGAATACAAAATCACTAAGCCACTACTTTTGTTCTTGCAAGTTTCTATGTGCCATGTTTACAGGGAGGGGATTCAGGAATCCCAAAGCAGAAAATAAAGTAAAAATAAAGATCACAGTTCTGAGCACAGGGAATGCTACTACAAAGTGGTGAACAGTAAGCCACAGCAACTGAAGTTGATATACATTCAGATCTTGCAGGAAATGATCACTAGGAATTACAGGCAGTTGTATTGGGAATTTCAAGGCCTCTTCACATATCGCATGCATTTTTGTAGGAATATGCCTAAGATTATTTTAGTGTACACCTAAAAACGTAAAAGACACAAATTTTTATCACAAAAGTAACAAAGGTGTATATCATACAAGTATACTGGTCAGTATGCTGGGATTCACTTCTGCTCCCTCCTTGGTATAAATTGGTGGCAAACCCAGATTTGTTGCTTCGTAATGTGTGAACTGGCCCTCGGCTAGGTTTCCAAGACTCTGGGACTGGGTTCACATGACACGACAACCCATCGTGGGTTGCTACCCATGATGGGTTGCCATGTGAACCTGGACTGATTTCCCCGGCGTGACTTGTGCATGAGCAGCAAGCCTCCCCAGCAACACATGGCTTGTTCTAGGGCAGGGCTCTCCACCCTTGGGTCCCCCAGATGTTGCTGGCCTACAGCTCCCAGCATACCCAGCCAGGATGGCTAATGGCAAGGGATTCTGCGAGCTGCAGTCCAGCAACATCTGGGGACCCAAGGGTGGAGAGCCCTGGGAACCCTGTTCTAGGGGTTGTTCTACCCATGATGGGTTGTTGCATCATCCAAACCCAGACAACCAACCCCACCCATCATGGATAGGTGTAATTAGCTAGTGAACCCCATGGCAAGAATGGAAAATACCCTTGCTACTCTTGCCATGGGGCTCCAGAGCGAGCGCCAATGCCAGCTGCCCCCAAAGTGCCTAAGCAGCACTTGGGGGCAGCTGGGATTGCTTTCCCCCACTCCCTGCCACGATTTTGAGCTGTTTTGTGCTCATCACAGCTTTTTTTCTTTTTACCTGTTTTTTTCCGGAGATCAGGAAAGCCGGCTGTCAAGCTGGCATCCCGATCCCCATTTTGACAGCTACAGCAGTTCCTTCAAAGTGTCTCAGTGGCAGCTGGGAGGGGCTGCCCGTGGTTGTCCAATATTTTTTTAAAAAATTGCACAATCCAATCTTTTTTAAAAATAATAATCGTTATTATTTTTTTAAATTCTAGCTGCAGCTTTGCAACTGTGAATGATCACAGCTGCACAACCATAGGGGTTTGAAGCCTCAGGTGGGGAAATGTCCAAGGGGGTGCCTGCTGCCAAGGGACAACAGGTAGCAACCCTGAGCATTGCCCAGAAGAGGCTCCAAATACATTTTCCTCCCTTTGGTTTTTCTTGACAGCTATCAGAACACAAGCTGTCAAGAAGAACCAAAGGCGTGAGTGAACTTTAGATGCGAAAAGGGTTTGGGGGGGGATTTAAACCCCCTTCACAGCAAGTTCCTCAAACCCCCCCCCTTAGTTCCCACCAAGGTGCACATTTTGTACTTTGCCCCAAGCGTTTAGGTGCTTGGGAAAGTGCAAATACGCACTTCTCCACTTTTTTTTCCAAGGGAAAAGGAGTTTTGACAGCTTTGACAGCTAGCTGTCAAAACTCCTTGCCCCTTTAAAAAGGGTGTTTTGAGTAAGAACTGGGTGGTTTTGGACTGGGACAACCCCATACAGTGATTTCAGATCAGCTCTGTGAACTGCATGACCACTTTGGGAGTCTCAAAGGTCAGGGATCTGACCTGGAGCTAGTTATATTTATTACACATGTAGAAAAAGTCATTGACCTAGAGGAATTATGCCATTTGAGATACTTATCATCATAATACATCAATGTATGTATTGTGAGAGAAGACAAGAGCCCCTTAAGAGGCCAGGTGCACTTCTCCATGTTTTCTTTTGCAGCTGGATTGAAAGGATTGGATCCAGAGTTCTTGACTGCTGGAATTTTGTGTGTGTTCCACACTTCTCAGTATCTCATCTATATGGGCATGCTCTGGGAACATTTGTGCTTTGTCTCATGGTTTTTCTGCCTCTACCACATTAATCTCAGCTGTGAACTCAGGGTCAGATCCTTAACTTTTATAGCTAAGCAACTATATCAAATGCATCAGGAGGTTAATACAGAGGAACAGAGCAAGTTAGTTTATAGAAAAGGAGAATATAAGTACAGGGACAAACTGAATAAATCAGAAGGGAATTTATCAGGTATAGGAAAATAATATTCTGGGAGAGTGTCTCTAAAACTTTTGCAGGAAACATAACTTGGAAACCTAAGACTGATTCATTTCACATATGTGCTGCCACAAGGTAGAGTGCATGCGGTTAACTAGTGTTCTCTCTGAACATGTGTGTAAGGGTTTACACATTTAGAGATGCACATGCCTAAGGGATCTTTTAACATTGGACATAGCATGTCTCAGAAGATTTGTCCCAATGATGCACACACCAAAGGTGATTATTTATTGGTTATTTCAAAAGGGGGTCATTTATTGAACCTACAGTAATCATAGATTTCATAGATCATAGAGTTGGAAGGAGTCTACAATGCCATCGAGTCCAACCCCCTGCTCAATGCAGGAAACTAGAGGAGGGGTCTCCCATCCAAGTAATAACCAGGCCTGACCCTGCTTAGCTTTCCACGCTCAGACAAGCTGAGCCAGCAAAATGTACACAATCATTACTTTGGGAATTAGCTGGTTGGTGATAGACACTATAGGAACACCAGGATGAAATTAATCAGTTCAAATACCACAAACAATCCTAAGCACACTAAGGACATTGTAGACCAGGGGTGGGCAGAAAATAGATGTCCAGATATTTTAGACTTCAATCCCCTGCATTTCTGACCATGGACCATGCTGGCAGGAGCTTCCGGGAGTTGAAGTCCAAAACATCTGGAGATCTACCTTCTTCCCACCTCTGCTGTAGACATCCATGCACAGGGTTTTAAAGGTGGAGAAATTAGCCCAAATGCCCACTTGGTATCTAAACCAAGGGCTGCTGTGCATGGAAGGTCAGGTTGTGGACATGCCAGGGATGTTGAAGAGTCCTTGGTCTCGAGTCACGAGTCGAGTCACGAGTCTTTGGACCCGAGTCTCGAGTCTGAGTCCGAGTCCTTGGTCCAAAATGGTGACTCACGAGTCACGAGTCCTGAGTCACTCCCAAAACTGACTCCACGAGTCCCTATTAAAATCAATGGGGTTTCCCCCCAACAAAATAAGGCTACTTCAGATGTGTGGCTTAAATAAATTCTAGGCACAAGTGTGCCTTTTTATCTCAAAACTCTGCCACTGATTTTGGCAAGAACAGACCAGGCAGACAAACCCAAAATAACCAGGCAGGCAGAGGAGGCAGGGAACCCCAAAGCAGGCAGGCAGAGGCCTTTGTCTTGGACAATTCAACTGTTGAACAGGTCAAGAAGAGACCAGGCAGGCAGAGGAGGCTGGGAACCCCAAACAGGCAGGCAGAGGCAGCCAAAACCAAAATGTCTGACCCTAACCCAACCCCCCCCCCCAACAACACATCAGTCAAAATAAATCTCAACACATCGTTGGGGCTGCGCTCCTGGTAGCTGTCCATAGTGGCCGAGCAGTGGCGCGCCTCGCTTCCAAGCGCTCTTCACCGGTGATCGCGCTCCTTCTGGCACAGCCAGAAGACTCGTCAACAGCCCAGGGATGTTGACGAGTCCTTGGACTCGAATCCCGAGTCGAGTCTCGAGTCCCATTAAAAATATTGGGACTCGAGTCCGAGTCGAGTCAGAGGGGGGACTCAGTCCGACTCACGAGTCGAGTCCTCGAGTCCGAGTCCCCATCCCTGGGACATGCACTGTGAATCTGGACCCCAAATAGTCTGGACTATGGTTCTGAGGGAGCTGAAGAAGTCAGGGCCCGGCCAATTTGGGTTCTAGGGCTTTCTGGGAGAGGCGCACATGAGAGAGAGAGGATTGGCGAGGCTGGGGAGACAAAGGGGACCTACAGTGATCTATCTCTAGCTGTGGGTAAAGCACAGTGCAAGTCACTGTTTCAAAAAGGGAAGGTCTGTGACTTGGGATAACTAGATTCATTCGCCACATTCACATCACCTAACTTCTCTTTGTTTTCTCTTCTGGGAAATGGGTGCTGACTCACTGATACAACAAAGACATCTGTTCCTGACAACTTGTGTATCAACCTTCTAGAGGACTTGGCTGACCACAGTGGGCATAGGGTTGAAGAGAAGACAGGGAAAGCTTGGCTGTGATCCTTCCCACTGGTTGACCAGGACAAGGCTGCACTAAAGTGGTCAGGCTTTGAACCAACAACTGGTTAAAAGATAGACCTAATTTCTTCACACACTCACTCAATATAGTAAAGTGGATAAAGGGGTTGGGGGCTACAATGTTTATGGAAAGGGGCACCAGAAGATAGAATAGGGCCTTAAAGATACCTTTCCCTGGATCCCGACAGATCATCCTGAAGACAGATCTGGGATGCAGGGAAACTCTGTTGGTTGCCGAGAAAGAGGGGGCTTGGAAAAGGCTAGGAGTGTGTTGTTGCTTCAGCAAAAAGCAGAGACTTAGGCAGCCAGAACTGGGTGCTTTGGGGAGAAGGATTGACAAGGCTCTGTGGCAGAGGTCCAGGGTCCATGGCGAGGGGGCAAGAGCCAACAGATGCAGCCAGGACACTGGGCTTGTCATGCACCAAAAGAGTGGAATACTGAACCTTTGGGAGGCTGGGAACCAATGGAGTTTGCCATGAACCAGAAGCATATGGTGCCAGGACCTTGGGAGGGCCAGGAACCAATGTGATTTCAGCAAATAAGTGAGAGCCTAAGAGCCAGAGGGACTAGCGGGGACCAGCAGAGCACTGAAGACCTAAAGTCCAGAGTTCTTATATTTCCAGACAAAGCCAAACAAAAGGGATAAATACTCTGGCCAGGGCAAGTATCACCCTGAGACAAAACAGACAAATGGGGAAGGAAACAGCTCTGGCCAAAGCAAACAATCCAGATCTATTTAAGACAGAGTTAAATTCAATTAAACCAAGACTTCTTTGAGATTGCTGTGCTTAAGGGTGGCCTCCTAATGGTGCATGGTGCTAATTCCCATCAGCATGGTGGGAATGGTGCATGGTGCATCTGCATGGTGCCAATTCCCATCAGCCTCCTCTTTTTAAAGGAGGAGTCATCATCTCCAGCAGAAACATAGCCTGTATTTGCTTACCTTGAATTTGTCATTTTCTACTCTTCATCTCTTTTCCGCTCCCTCTTCTCCCTTTTTCTTTTCCTGCAACTGTCAATGGGCTTTTCTACATCAGGCTTTTATTGTGTGCTCATCATTCCCTACTTACAGTTGTTTATGGGCTCTTCAGATGATGTCGTGACCCTCCAGTTTCGCTTCTGTGTCTAACCAGCACTTTTGGCGAGTTTTGTTAGAACAGGGAAAACACAGCCGTTAATTGTGAAAGCGAAAGAAAGCATGATTTCCTCTCCTGTATTTGCGCTATTCCACTATATCACAGTGCCACCTAGAGGTTATCTAGCAGAAAAGCAGGAAAGGAAGCACTCCTCGTATAGTGCTCAGATCTGAATGCTGTAATGAAACCGAAAGTGGATACAGAGGATTAACAGCCGATAAACAGCCTTGTGTAGAAAAGCTGTGTTTAGACTTGGATCCAGTGGTCATATGAGTGGATTCCAGTTAAGGGATGCTCCCACTGGCAGAAGGGGGGGAGGCAATCTCTGCCATTTCTCCTGCAATGACCCTCTGGAACAGTGTGGGAGGTGGTGTCTGTCTCTCTGTGTGTGTTGTTGTTGTTGTTGTTGGGGTCCTGCAAGGAGAATCTGGAAAAATATCCTGCTCCTTCCCCACCCCCTATACCAGCAGGAGCGTCCACTGGATCAAACACCCTTCCACAAATGGGAGAATGGAAGAACAAGGGGGCTTCCAAATGAGGCTTTTATTGTGCAATCTACCTGCCACATTCATAGAATTGTACAGGGCCCCCCAGATGACATCTTCAATTTGTAACCCCACCCCCATGTTTTCCCACCATTTCTTCAATCCTTTTCCTTTTCACAAAAAATATGTTGAAAGGAGGAAAACACTTTTTTAATGGGTAGCACTAGGAGCCATCCGTTTGGATGCACCCCAAATGTATCCAAGCCTTACTTTATAAGCTCTACTAGCAGGCAAGGGCCCCTTTCATTTTGCATAAGTTATTCTCTAGCACGTTATGTGCATGGATGATTCTATTTCATCATCATCATCATCATCATCATCATCATCATTATTATTATTATTATTATTATCAACTACTATTAATAATATATTCCCATAGATGAAATTATAATTGTGTTCAAGGTGTTGTTGTTTTTTAACCGTGTACTGTTCTTTTCCCACTTCCTCTTGTTTTTCTCTGAACAATCCACTTCAAAAACTAATTAGTCTCCTTGTTTTGAATGCCAAGAGCCCAAGTGCTACTTCAAATCAGAGGGTGGCATTGTTTTCAGAGAATTATGACTGCTATTTAGTAGATATTTTCTGCCGTGTAAATGGACGTTGGGAGAATAATCAGATCATCCTTTGGATGGAAGGAAAGAAGGAAGGGAGGGAGGGAGGGAAGGAAGGAGGCTTAGATGCAGAAGTCTGGCTTGTGAGACTTCTCCATCTAAACAAGAAGAAGACAGTGGAATGAATGGTTCTCTTTTTAACCAGGAAAGGAGCGGACAAAAAAAATTATCTGTACTTGAGTCATACCCTTTCAGTAAGTAGCTTGCAGTTCTCCATTTTGCAGTATACTATGATGTCCTACCTAGATAAATAGAGGCAAAAGACTGGAAAATATCCATCTCATTTCTTTGAAAAGAATGCATTTGTTTCATACAGCTGGCTAGTCTGTAATTTAGTAACATAATATATATAATGATATTATAATAAGTGCTATGTGACTATGTCTCTAGCCCCTTCCATTGAATTTCAGGGTTTTTTACTTGCATGACACACTGGGATGACATTTTCGGTACACCTTTAACTATGTACCTAAGATATTTTTCTTGGCTTGGTTGGAGCCAATTTACCTCATTATCATGTAGGTAATATGTACTTACACTTAATATTCTGAAAACTCACCTACCATTGTGTGGCCCAGTCACAGAGATCTAAGAGATCCATTTGGAGCTTTTCACAATTTGCTCCCTGGCCCACTTTTAATAGCCAGAGCTAGGAAGGATACGTAAGCAGTTGGGAAGAGCAACAAGCCAGGCCCATCGGATCCTGCAGCTGCTGGATGGATCCAGGGTGGCCATAACCTACTGCTCTAGCTTGCTCCTTCCTCTCACCTCCCAGTTCCTTGGGCTCTGGCATGGCCAGTAAAAGGACTGGTAGGGGCTACTGGGATCTTCTGTCTATCTGATTTGTATTCCTCCCTTTCTTCAAGGAGATTAAAGGGGCATTCACATTCTCCCCCTTTTATCCTTACAACAATCCTGTGAGGTAGGCTAGGCTTAGTGGCTTGCCCAGGGTCACCCAGTAAGCTTTGTGGCTGAGCAAATATTTGAACACAGGTCTCCTAGTCTGACATGGCACCACACAGTCTCTCTCCCTCCCTCCCTCTCTTAGGATGCTCCGTCCAGGATTATATAGCGTGGGCAGGGTGTTTGGCATTCAGGGACATGCATGTACTGCCCAGCCCATGCAAGGTTGGATTAGACAGCGGTAGAGATAGGGATGGCATGTTGGTTGCACAAGTGAATAGGGCGAAGAAAAAAGGGAATTAGCCAAATACATGGAGAATAAGGCTATCAATGGCTACTAGTCATGATGGCTATATACCGGTACTACATCCAGGATCAGAGACACCGTGCCTCTACATAGCAATTGTTGGGGAACAACAGTGGGGGGGGGGGGTATTACCGTTATGTCCTGCTTTTGGGCTTCCCATAGGCATCTGACTTGACCACAGTGCTAAAAACATAATGTTGGACGAGGGAGGCCTTTAGTCTGATCCAGCAGGGCTTTCCTTATGTTCTTATGTTATACTTCTAAGAGTATTGAACTGTTGTAACTGGTTAATCCCACCTTAGCATGTTTCAAGAACTTAACCACAGGCAAGCTCCATGCATGGCTGTGATGGGAATAATGTAAAAAGGACTCTTTTACAGGCAGAGACAATGCTAGATGTAGTTGGCGTCAAAATTATATAACATTTTTATATGTTTATTTAATTACATAACAGTCATATAACATGCAGTGTTATGTTAAAGGTGAGTTGGATGAATCGCATCCCACCATGATAACCAGAAATCACCGGGAACTGTAAGTTCTATGGCTTATACTCAGAAAATGGCTCACTTAAGTGATCTGAAACTGCAGGAGTGTAGCATGCAGGAGAGACTGCTGATTTTGAAGTAGGAAGGATACGGAATGGAGTTTAAAGTTTGATGAGTGACTTTGTTCTTCTCCAAGCTCTATAGCACCTTCATCAAGCTTATTTTTCTTTCCCCACTGGGGGTGATATTATGAGGGAGATCAGGATTACAATGAAAGTTTAGGAAGAGAAATACTTACTACTTATATGTGCAGCTGTTCACAGTCCCTTATACACATTGCCTTACCTAAGCATTTAAAAGGCAAGACTTTTTAATTAGTGGCCAATGTCATTAACCAATACTGCAATAGTATGGAGAGCTACTCTGCCCTAAACCCAGTCCTTACATATGGCTTACGTTTAACTAAGTTTGCATATAGTTTTATTTATTTATTTATTTATTATATTTTTAAATCGCCCATCTGGCCGGCCACCCAGCCACCCTGGGTGATGTACAATCATTAAAATACAATAAAATACAATAAAACACAATTAAACTACATTAAAACATAATTAAAACACCATTAAAAATATAAGTGTTTAAAAAAAACAAAAACCTTAACGCACCCCATATTCCCGCCTGAAAAGCCATGTTTTTAAAGCCCAGCGGAAGTTCATCAAGGAGGGGGCATGACGAAGGTCACTGGGGAGGGAGTTCCATAACTTGGGGGCCGCCACAGAGAAGGCCCTCTTCCTAGTCCCCACCAGCCTGGCTGCTCTGGCTGATGGGACAATGCAATTCAGTAAGTTACAATGCAATTCAGTAACCTATGAGAGCCAAACTCTGTGCCATAAATTCAAAAAGTACTTAAAGTAAGTCTCTCTCTCAGCTTTTTTGCTCATTCTGCACCATGATGAGGAAATATTACCAGAGTGCACAGGACTTTTGTTTCAGGATTACAACACTAAGTCCAAAACCCTGTGTGGGAGATGCAGAGGAGGAGGAAGGAGGGATGCTTTACCTGTGGCTATCCTGCGCTATCCTGCGCTGAGCAGGGGGTTGGAAGAGATGACCTTCAAGCTCCCTTGAATGGACCTTCAAGGTCCTGTCCAACTAGGGTGTCCTACTTTTCAGAGGGAAGTCCTCTATTTGAAGGGCTTTCAGAGGACAGTCCTCTATTTGAAGGGGTGTTCAGTCCAAGTCCAATTTAAAAGTAAAGAACCCTAAGAAGGGAGAGCAGGAAGGGGCCTTGAAGTTGCCCATCAACAGTTAGCACCTGGATAGCAGACTGAGCAGCAGCAACACAGGTCACCTGGCCACAGTCTTCCATGTATTGTATTTCTATTTAAACGATAGCCATTCTTTCTAAATTTGCACTAATACTTGTACATTAGCCAATGAAAATTTCATGAAAATCTGTGTCCTCTTTTTTGTGATGCATTCCCTCCCTCTTTCTTGGTGATGATGGATAAGTGGCCACCGTACTTCCAGCCCTATCATTCTTTGTGGATGGTATTGGCTACCAGTTGGGTACTTGTAATAATGTGAAATTGTAGCTTCAGTTGCAGGATGGCTTCAGTTGCATAGACTCCATGTGTCTTTTCCAGTGAACGGACAAATCTGGGACTTAGGTCCACCACTCTGCCCACACTAGGGGTGCGCGATCTACCCACCACCCAACTCGCTGGGCGCTCGGAGAGTGCTGCCGCTGTGCCTGCCGAGCCGGGCTGAAAGCAAGCGCCAGCTGAGGTGCTTGCCAGACTTCCAGGTTCCCAGCGGTACGCTTTTTATGTAGAAAATGGGGTAAGATACATTAAAAGCTGCCGTGATTTGCATAACGGTAAAAAGCATACCGCCGGGAACCCACAGAAGTCACTTACCCGGCTTGGCTCTCAAGAACGTGAGTCGAGCCGGGGAAGCAGGTAGGCCGAGCAGAGCTCAGGGGGTCGAGCCAGGCGAGTTCGCCGGACTTCTACCCCCCCTCCAATCAAGCTACACACACATCCCTATCTGCCACTGACAGCGATCCAGCTCCAAGGTAGCAGTGAAGTTGAAACTAACCAGAGTATAGGAGATACTATCCAGGGGTCTGCAACCTTTAAGACAAAAAGAGCCACTTGGACCCGTTTCCGAAGAAAAAAAAAAACTGGGAGCCGCAAAACCATTGTGACATTGTGCCCCACATATAAAATGTAATAATTTCCCCTACCTATGCACCCAACATAATCCACCAGCGAGAGCTGGTGGATTATGTTGGGTGCATAGGTAGGGGAAATTATCAGCTGACGGATGATGGGGGTGTTGCTGGTGGATGATGGGATGCCACCAGCAACATCCCCCCCCCAAGCAGTAGCATCCCGTCATCAGCACCATCCAGCAGTAGCACCCTCATCATCCACCAGAAACACCCTCCATGTGGTAATAGCACCCCTCATCATCCATCAGCAGGATTTGCTGGTGGATGATGGGGGTGCTACTGCTGGGGGGAGGGTGTTGCTGGTGGATGATGAGGGTGCTACTCAGGCCTGTCTTTAATGTGGGGCAAAAGGGGCAGCTGCAACAGCTGGAGGCACCCTGATTGGGAAACAGAGCACTTCCCCCTACCCTGGGGCTCTTAGCTGTTGCACAACTACAACTCCCAGCATGCCCGGATAGCCAAAGGCCTACCTGCCTCCTCGCCTGCTTGTGCTCTCCGCGGCGAGCCGGCCGCGCTGGTCCCTCGACACGCTGGACCCCGCGCTATGTTTTTGGCGGGGGGGGAACTTTGGCGCGTGCAGGAGCCCTCCTCTCTTCTGCCGCTCACCCGCTCGCGTCCCTGCTGCCCGGGGTGTGTGTGTGCTGCCGCCGCGCCAAAGTTCCCCCGCCCCGCCAAAGTTCCCCCGCCAAAATCGTAGCGCGGGGGTCCAGCGCGCCGAAGCAGCTGGATGTGACGCGGCGGCAGCTTCAGCGGCTCCGGCATTGACTCCAGCGGCGGCGGCGGCGGCAGCAGCTAGAGCAGCGTGGAGAATGCTCCGCGCCGCTCAGAAGAGCGAAATCGGGCTGCCCCCGCCAACAGAATCAGGCCATATGTGAGGCGGCGGCAAAGTTTTTTGCGGAGCAGGCAGCCTTGTCCTGCTCTCCTCTCTTCCGCTGCCTGCCTGCTCGTGTCCCTGCTGCCGGGGGGGGGTGTCGCCGCCGCCGCGCCAACATTTTTGCGAGCGTGCAGGAGCCCTCCTCTCTTCTGCCGCTCACCCGCTCGCGTCCCTGCTGCCCGGGGGGGGGGGGTGCTGCCGCCGCGCCAAAGTTTTTGGGAGCATGCAGGAGCCCTCCTCTCTTCCACCGCCCGCCCGCTCGAGTCCCTGCTTCCGGGGGGGTGGGGTGCCGCTGCCGCTGCCAAGTTTTTTTCCCTGCAGGAGCCCTCCTCCTGTCTTCCACTGGACCGGTTGGAGGCACGCAGAGGAAGGTAGGGGAAAAAATATTTGGTTTTTTTCCCCAGCATTCACTCAATAAGACGCACAGACATTTCCCCCTCCTTTTTGGGGGGAGAAAAGTGCATCTTATGGTGCGAAAAATACGGTAAGTGACAGGCGCCCAGGCCAGGTGGCCAGCGGAGTCTCAGACCGGAGCGGAGCCGCGGCAAAGGTTTGAAAGAGCCGCATGCGGCTCCGGAGCCGCGGGTTGCAGACCCCTGTACTATACCATACCCTATGTATATTGCCTAAATTGCACATTTGTTAAAGGTATGGCCCTTAATAGCTGTAATTACCCAGCATTTTGGAGCTTGAGTGAACATGAGAAGCCCTTAACAAAACATGTTAAATCGAAAGCTTTTTTCTTAGGTTAATATGGTTTATGCAGCCTAATCTCCTGGATAAAAAACTGAAATCTTTGCTTGTTACTGGCTGCCTACTACAGGTTTGTTTTCACATGTAGCCCACCCATTGACAGAGCAGCTTTAAGGAATCAAAAGACCTTTGCCTCATATTGCATTCACTGGGAGGCAATTTGTTTCGAAGGCCTAGATGCTTGCACAAAACCTGAGGTTTGAATGATGTTGGCAAAGGAATTTTGAAAGGCCTTCTCCAAGGATACCTGACACATAACAATTAATACTGTCTCCAGCTGGAAATGTGGTTTTAAACAGCAAATTATCTCAATTTTTTCTTGTCAAAAATGGAGGGAGAAGGAAGTGAAAGGAAACAAAAGTGCAGTCAGCAAAGGCATATTTATGCTTGCTTTTTCCTGCTCCCTGTTTCATTCCTAGTTGTTCTCTTCTGTACTTGTGCCTCAGAATTATTATTTTTTTAAAAAAGATTTTATTCTTTTTGGCTCTATTAAAGCCATTGGAAACTTTGGTATCAACTCATTTTCAACCTTATTAAGATACCATTAGTCCTCTTTAGGGGTGTATAAATCTGTTAGTTTTGGTATTTCTCAGTTCCTAATTTTTCCAGTCTTAAATTCAGTTCATCCTGAAAATGGAGAATTTTTTTAAACAGTTAACAGTTTGCATGAAAATTCATATGCATTTTTGTGCACATTTCTCCAAATACCTACATTTTTGTGCACAATCTTGCCTAATATTCACCATTTTTGCAAGAAATTTTCCTAACATTTAAACATTATTTTTTTACTAATTTACACTTTCCCCTAATATGTGCATTTTTGTATGCATTTTTAATTAGAGAACTCCATCACAAAATTCAGCATAAGACAACCCTCGCATAAGCCTACAACAGACTGTGGGTTATGTGAGAGTTGTTTAACCCCCAAATAACCCCTGCGGTCAAGTTTGCATGACATGACAACCCCTGAGAACCCCAGTAAGGGTTGCTTATTCATAATGATTCGATTCAATTTTTATTCTTGCTTGGGCCATAGGCCATTCACATACAAAAGAACTAAACCAAAATAAGGCAAATACAGCATAAAAACAAAAATCTGTGTGATTTCAGTTGGACAAGCAGCATGGAGAGATGGATTAACTCTGCCCGCCCCCAGTCAAATTAGCAGCCATTACTGTATTGAAGTAAATAAAAAGATATCCTGTGTCACATGTAGTTTGGCACTGGCACAGATTAATTCTGTTACAAGTATTGCAGGCATTTGTGTTATGGGGCTTAAACAGATGCCGTGCATGCCAATTGCAGATGAGCTGTAGTAGATGTTTCAGAAAGTTCAGAACTTAAGTAAATCTTCTGGCTATTTTTTGTGTTCTCTCAGTACCAGGTTATGAAGGACAGCCTCTCTTCAAGAAACTCTCTTTGGATATTGGCCCCTGGACCTATCAGTGGAAGCCAAGAGGTAGGCACCCCGGTTGTGGAATGACCTCCCCAGAGAGGCTCACCTGGCACATACATTGTGGTCTTTTCAGTGCCAGGTGAAGACCTTCTAATTTCCCCAGGCTCTTTAGCCCTTCAGTTTCAAACACGGTGTTATTGCATTTTCAGGTCTTTTTACTGCTGCTGGCTTTTATCTTGGCTTTTATCTTGGCTACTACTTTGGTTTTATTCTGTTTTAAACTTATGGTTTCATATTATGTTTTACTGTGTTATTCTATTTTATGATTTTAAGCTTTGTCTTGTAAACTGCCCAGAGACCTTTGACTAATGGGTGCAATAGAAATGAAAGAAAGGAAGGAAGAAATGGAGTTGTATCACATTGATCAAACATCTGAGTAAAATAGCACCAGTCAGAAGCTACAGGTTCTAAGGCTGCAATCCTATGCTTGTTTACACAGAAAAAACTTAAGCCCTACAGTTCCCAGCATGCCCCAGCCTGCCATGCATAGCTGGGGCATGCTGGGAGTTATACAACTTTTTTCTGTCTAAATACACATAGGATTGTGCCCTAACTTACAAATGGTAACCATTTTCAGAGGGGTAGAGACCATGTTTGTTGGTTGCAGCAAAACCCACAAAGAGTCTTGCGACAAAGTTGAAAGCAAATTTATTAGGAATAAACTTTCATGGTCTAGAGCCGTGTTCTCCAACCTTGGGTCCCCAGATGTGTTTGGCCTACAACTCCCAGCATGCCCCAGCCAAGGTTGGAGAACACTGCTCTAGAGCAAGTGGATTCTAGTCCACAAAAGCTTATGCCAATGCCATAATACATTTGTTAGTATTTAAGTTGTCACAAGACTCTTACTAACTGGAAGCTACTCCATTTCCTAAGTGTAACCTTACCACCAGCAGAAGCTGCACTTAAACAGCCATCCTAAGGCAAGCAGCAGGGATCGGCAGAACCTGAGGAGCAGAGTGGGGCACCAGAAGGGGGTTTGAGGCACGTGGAGTTAAAGATGATGGCAGATGCTGCACAAGGCTTTTGCCATTGCCAAAGAAGAGCTACAGTCCTGTTAATTTCTTGCCACAATCTGGTGCTGCATCCAGAAGGAGAGTGCTGCAGTGTGAACATGGCTGTGATTATTCTTTTTAAGCTCAAGGTATACAGAGCTGCGAGTCAGTAATATATGGTAGCTTTGTGAGGGGTGTCATCAGGGGGAGGCATTTTGCTTTGTTTGTCATAAATGAAGAAGAGTGATAGTTGCTATTATCAGTGCTTACTTTTAGGAAAGTTGCTTTCAGACTCGAGAGATGCATGATGAGCTGCTGAAACTGCTGTGAACCATGGAAGCAAGGACTCCAGCCTCCATGAATTGGGTTGCTGCTGAGATTCATGCCAGCCAACGGCTGGAGGAGCCTCTTGTTGTTTTGCCATGATCGGCTGCACTTAATGAACTGTAAATTGGCTGTGATCCATTTCCTGTTTTACTCAGTCATTTTCTACTTCTGTTGTTCGGCCTCCAATGCCAAATGCATCATTACACACACATTTACCTTACAGTGCTGGAACTGTACTTAATCTGTGGCGTATTAAGCAGGGGCTGAGTTAAAAATGGAGGGTCCATTTCTGATATGTGTCTTACATTCTCACAAAATCATTGTGCTGCTGGTTGTAACCGTACCTCAAATTGCCACCCTTTAGACCTATTAAGGATGATCCAATCAAATTTAAGCACATTTAAGTCTCATTGATTTCAGTGGAAGAGCTAAACACCTCCTTAAATCTTTCCCATTGACATCAGTGAGACTTAAATGTGCTTAAATTCAAGTGTTTGGATCTGTCTGGGTTGTGTCCATTTGTTTCATAGGTGTGAAGGGGTGATTTGGGGGGTGAATTATGCTAGGAAGCCAGTTGATTATATAGCATAGATCAACAAACTAGGTTTAGGAAAGCAAGAACTGATGAGCTTCTTAAAAAAAAAAAATCCTCGCAAGTTCCCCTGCCATTGTCCGGGTTTGGCAGAAGACGTCAGAGAATCACGTCAACCTCACTCTGAGCCTCAAAGAAGCCTGGAAAGACAGTGGCTCACAATGAGAGTGAGGAGTAGGAGTTACTTGGCTCTTGCACCACCATCTTTACTGGCTGCCAGTTCCTTTCTGAATGCAATTTAAGCAGCTGCTAGTTAATAGCTTTCAAGTCCCAAGTGGCTTAGGGCCAGGATACCTAAGGGACCATCTCCCCATATGCCAGAGGTGGGGAACCATTTTGCCCCCAGGGCTGGGATGTCGGGGACCACATACCAGCAGTGAGTGGGGCCACTCTTCACATGCACTCCCCATTTTCACACCCACTCACACAGATAACCCCTATCCTCTCTCTCATAAATGCACACACACACACACACACCCTTCCCAGGCCTCCCCTCCTTTGTTGATTCATAGAGATTGGCTGAGGGTAGGGGCATTTTCACCCTCATCATGGTTGGAAGGGAGGTTTAAACCTCTCCTGCCTAGTGCATCATGTTGCGGATAAAGACTGAGAGGTCCCAGTCTTTATCCCTATCATGGTGAGCTGGGGATGAAGATCAGGACCTCTCTGCCACTCAGCTGAGGGGCCTATGTGATCATCTGACCCATCTCTTGTTATCAGCTGGAGAGGTTCTTCTGTGTGTGCCATCACTGATAGGTGGTTGGTGGGAACACGGGAAAAAGCCTTTTCTGTGGCAACAACCGAATTGTGGAACTGCTGGCCTCATCTGATCTGCTTTGCCCTGCCTCTTATTATTCCTTTTCTTCAATTGCCTCCAAGTTATTTGTTGTTGTTGTTTAATCTAACAGTTGGCTTGCCTTCTGTCTGATGGTTCTAGACTCTCGGATATATATATATATATATATATATATGTGTGTGTGTGTGTGTGTGTGTGCGCGCGCGTGCAATGTTTTAGTTCTATTGATGTATTATGTTTTTAATGTGCCTTTTTGTATTGTTTTCATATCTGTTGCATGTGGCCATTCAGCACTCTATCAAGAGTGGGAAGGTGGGATATAAATTTGGCAAATAAATAAAGAATAAATAAGCACCCCCACCCTATCTCAGAGCTAGAGGGAAGGGGAGGGGTTTGCCCCCCACAGGCATGTGGGACCTCAAAGGGTCTCTGCCCATGTCCAAAGCCTGGCATGATATCAGAATTGAAACCCCCATTGTCAGTTTGGCAAGCACACATTCTGGATTGCTACCAAGGCCCACCAAAACTAATGGATCCATGGAGCTTATCCAGCATAATCACACGGCAAACAGTGGAGTCATATATTTGTCCCAAAGTGCCCGTCATGATTTAAAATACAGGTTGGCTTGGTTTTTGGAAAGTGGCTACAGTGACAGCAGCAGCAGGGGGGGGGATATTGGGCAAGGGGCAGAAGGGGGAAAATGCATTTCTTGCCACACAGGCTGGATGTAGAAAGTATTACTATAATTTAAATATTTGCTTGTTTATTGATTTGATTTGTGTCCTGCCTTTCTACCAAGAAAGAAATGGTAGCTGACATAGAATCATAGAAACGAAAACATTTTAAAAATAAAACTTGATCAAGACAATCATAAAACAAATACATTAAAAGAATTAAAACACAACAACAGAATAAATACAATACAGAAGAAATACAAATACAATAGAAGTATAGTGCAACTAACTGTAGTGAGGAAGACGGTAGCCAGGTGACCTGTGTGTCTGTTCAGTCTGCTGTCCAGGTGCTGTTGATGGGCAACTTCGAGTTCAAGGCCCCCGAGTTCTGCATTCTTAGGGTTCTTTACCTTTAAATTGGACTTGGACTGGACAGCCCTTGAAATAGAGGGCACTTTCAAATAGAGGACTGTTCTCTGAAAAGTAGGTAAAGTAGGTCACACAAGCGCAGTTGCCAGTCATGACAGACAATCCTGGGCAAGATGTACCAAAGACCTGACTTAGTATATAAGGCAGTTTCCTATCTTCCTCATCTCTCTCCTGCATCCAAGGCAACACCCTGCCTGCCACTTATTAATTTGACAGTACTGAGAGCCCTGAGTGCTTGTGTGACTTTCCACCTAGTGTCAATTGCTCCCTTTTCAGACAGTAGCCATTTAGGACCCCTTTTTGTTTCCCTGGAAAATCCCTTTCCACCTAGAATACTCTTTTTCTTCTAACACTAGAACTGCTTCCGGACCCCTGGGTTAAGTATGCTTTATGAGAGGAGTCTTGTAGGCAGGCACATGGCCCAAATCAACTTGTTCCTGGAAGTCCCTTGCTTAGCACCCATTCTTGCATCTCTGCACCCTGCGATGCTGCCCAGTGAAAGCTCTGCCACGGCCTGGGAAGGCCTGCTGCTCTTCCTGCCTTTTTGATTTACCATGCTAATGAGGATTTTTCTCCCCCTCCATCCATGCAGCTTGACAGACTCAAGGATAGGTACACTCTCTCACTTCTCCTTCCTTCCTTCCATCCATCCATCCCTCCCTCCCTCCCTCCCTCCCTCCCCCTCTTCCCCATTCATGACATCCTTGCTCTGATTTCTCTCTCTCTTTGCCTGGATGCAGCCAAATCATCACCTTTGTTTGCTGCCACACCCACACACCACTTTCTCTCCCTTCCCCCTTGGCATAGCCTTCAGAAACCTGACTGATTTTGTATCTTATTACCTTTTAATAAAACTATTTTTCCTGGGTTTTCCAAAGTGTTGGCTCTGTTTTCCCATCCCTGGAAGTTTATGGAAATGCTCCACGATCCAGACCAAAGTCCCAAAGTTACATGTTAATTTTGGTAGTGTTGGGACCAACTCTACCAGACTGACAGCAGCCTGTTCTCCAACCAGGTTCCACAGAGAGAAGATGTTCTAAATTTCTAACGTCTAAATTTCTCCATCCACCCATTATTCTTGAAGGGCTTATTCCCTGAGCATGGAAATAGGTTTCAGTATGTAGATGCATGTCTCAAGGAAGTGTCGTAACACCAGTGTGGTTGTATGTTCCTCTGGCTGTTACAACCTCCACACCTTCTTCAAAATCCACCTATTCCTTCTGACCTGTAATAAACAGAGTCTGGCCCAAGTGGATAATCATAACCAATAACCCCAGAAGAGGTATACTTTTAGAGAAGGTACCTCAGGCTACAAGTTAGGATGTAGGCATCATATTTACTTAGGAGGAACCAAGGCCACTCCCACCCCTCTGTTTCTCATGCAAGGCAGGTCCTCCAAGCCTCAGCTGATCCACACACACCCAACCAGCACCCCCTACCCCAGAGAAGCCATGGCTTTTCTCAACCAGTGCACAATCCCATGCTTACGTTCTACCTCATAAAGGGACCATAGCTTCTTTTCAACATGTCATTTCCCCTCTGTCTGCCCCCCCTGCACAACTGGAAACTAAGATCCTTTCCTTAACCTGTCCTACCCTACAACAAAATGGAAAGGCCTCTCCAATTGTCCCCAAGTAGTCATAACCCGTTGGCATTGGATTTTTTCAGACACTTGGAAAAAACTATTTCCACACCTACAAAGTTCTTTTGAAAACTTCTGGTCAGGTAGTAGACCAGTGCATGGTAGAAATGTCTATCTGTCTGCATCAGGGATGGACAACCTGTGCCTCTCCAGATACTTTGGGCTACAACTTGATCCCTCACCATTGGCTATGGTGGCTAGGGCTCATGGGAGTTGTAGACCAAACATCTGGAGGGCCACAAGTTGCCCACCCCTGAGTGTCCCTTGGAAAAGGAGTTCTGCTCACACAAGGGGGAATATCTGATTTCCACCCATTCCTCTTTCAGCTTCAGCCTACCACATCACATCCCACACTGCTCCAGAGGGTTCCTAGCTTTTCAGGGGTGGGGGGAAGAAGAGCAAATCTCCTGTGTGTGTGTGGAACTCTGTAGATGTTTCTCTGGATCCAAGCCATAATAGACAGATATATTTAGATAGCTTGATATATTATGTACTCTGGCATAGATACAGTGTAAAAAACCAACCCTGTACTTTTGTGCTTAACTATTTTATTTCCCCATTGTATTTATCTTTATTATCACAGCTCTTTATTGCATCCACAAGCCAAACTTTTGAAAACATTGCAGTAATGAATGTCGCTATAATGCTTAGAGGATAATGGTGTGAAGATAGTCATTCATCATGGGGAAAAACAATTTTCCTGGATGATGCATTGCTTAGATGCATGATACTGGAAATATAAACAAGAAGTTATGTATTGTCCCAATGCTATAATCTAATATTATCAGGCTATAGGAGACCAAATGTACCGAGACTCATTGGAAGAATTCAAATGATGCAAAAAGTGAACTTTAATAAAAATAATTAATAGCAAGGTTCCTGCAATAAGAGAGGTCCCAACTTATAATTGTTGCAGTCAATCATGCTGCTTGCTTGCTCCCTTCCAGAGGTTATGGTGAGTTCACAGATATTAAGTTGTCTATTAAATTCAGCTTTCTTGCCCACCATTTTATATCATTGTAGGGTTGTGGACTCATAATATGCCATCCAGGAAAAAATGAAGGCTGGAGTGCCGTGCAGCAGGAGACCTCTAGAAATCAGCTATACAGCCCGCCCAGGGGAGATATCAGAGAAAAAGAATGAGATCGTGAACAAACAAGGGAGTAAAACGGCCTTTGTGGGGAGCAGTGGTTTCTTCTCCCTAGGATCTTCCTACGATTCAGCCTGCTGCTTCAAATCTTCTGAGACAGTCCACTTTTAGCTCAACTGAGAGAGAAACTACAGTCACCTTCCTTTCATATAGTGTCAAAGCTGCTCCCCCCATGTGTGAGATGCTACCCCATAATGCCCTGGGCTTGGTTCATGGCTGGTGGGAGTCTGCTGGTTCCAGCTGCTGAAGCTGGGCAGTGTCTTTGGGCTGGTTTGCACAACCCAGGCTGCGGGCGGGGGAGGCACCACGGGGCGACCTGCGGGGTCCGGCAGGGTGCCGCAGACGACCTGCACCCTGCACGCGTGGGCGGACCCCGGTGGAGCCAGCAGTCCCCGCACCGCAGTGCGGGCCTCCCAGCTCTGGGGGGTGGGGCCCGGGATGCCCAGAGGGGCCGTTTGTCCCTACAGGATGGAGCGGCGGCAACTCTGGCCTCTCTGGGTTGCCGCCTCTGTGCAGCCCCTGTGGGACGGCCGCCCACTGTTCGCACGGCAGGGTGGCCACGCGTGGTAGGGGCTTACCCCTCTACCGACCATGGTCACTTTGCGTGCGTCCTGCGCGCAGCCCTCCCGCGGGGGCACGCACCCCCGGTCGGCGTTCGCACGACATGGGAACCGCGGGGGACTTCTGCTCCCCCACAGTTCCCGTGTCGTGTGAACATGCCCTTTGTCTTGCTGGCATCCAAGTCCTTAGAAATTCAGTTTGAGCAAGGAGAATCCTTGCCAAGCTGTTCGTTAGAGTTTGAGCAGAGCTTCCTCGAAAGGAGATGGGTTTGAGTGTTGTCTGAGGGAGTAAGTCTCTGCTCCCACTTTTGGTGTCAATGCACTGACTGCTTCTGCTAGGGAGGACAGCTTTGCTGGTTTAATCAATGGTAAGGCAAAAACAGGAGGAGATAAGCATCCAATAGCAATGCTAAAAAGGGGGAGAACAAGTTCTCAGGATGCAATTTCTTTAATATTTGTTTTCAGGTGGAGGAGCCCGACGTGTTTCGGCCTACAGTTTTTTAAGGCCTTCCTCAAGGGGCTGTAAATATTTTAAATATGAGGGTCAGGCCTGGTTATTACTTGGATGGGAGACCCCTCCTCTAGTTTCCTGCATTGAGCAGGGGGTTGGACTCAATAGCCTTGTAGGCTCCTTCCAACTCTATGATCTATGAAATCTATGTTATAAAACATGGTGGGGACGACACATAATAAAAATGCATTCTCATTGTACACTAATAACTTTGTACTCTATACATATAGCAATTGTTTAAAAACATTTTCTTAAAAATAGTGAGAGTCAAGTTTTGATATTACAAACATACACACTTGTTCTCTTACACAAATTTATAAAATATCTTACTTGTAGAAAGATGTCTGCAGAATTCTTCAACAACTGGAATGTCTTTCACTGTTAGTGGCGACTGGAAAGCTAGATCTTAAGGGACATTATTATATCTCTGTACAGTTTTTTCTGAGTGTTATCTTATTGGCTAGATGTCAAGGACACCTCGTAGGGACATAGCTACTGTGTAAAACTGCAGTAATTTTCTAAGTCACATTAATGGGAACAATTCCAAATCCTCATTCAGACCCTTTGGTTTTAAAGTGTCTAATTTAATAATCCATTGTATTTCCCTCCTTGATAGTTGTTTCTCATTATTGGTGTTAATTTTATCCAGAGCCCAAAACGTGAAGTCTGTGTAGGAATGTTGTTGTTTTACAAAATGCTCTGTTAGTGGTGCACCTTGTCTGTTATTTTTTATATTACTAAGGTGTTCTGCTATGCGTTTTTTTAAGGGTCTGGTGGTTTTGCCTACATAGATTTTGGGGCATTTACATTGGATAGCATAAATGACGAAAGAACTGTTACAGGTGGTAAAGTATTTTAAAGAATACTTTTGTTGATCAGAGGGATTTTCAAATACTGTAATTTTGTTGGTATATCTGCAGTAGCAGCAGTTTCCACAGGGATGGTGTCCTATTGGCCTGTGAGAATCAAACAGAACATTGGGTAGGCTTCTATACATGTTTCCACCTGAAAACAAATATTAAAGAAATTGCATCCTGAGAACTTGTTCTCCCCCTTTTTAGCATTAATCAATGGTAAGCCTGACTGATTTTTCTACAGTTATACAGACCAAATTTAATTGGTAGGACTCATTAGACTCACACCTATATCATGCCCAATAAGGTAGCAAGATGTAGAGAGAGGCAAGGTGAGGTGACTTCATATTTTACTGATGAAACCTAATACCTTATTTCATTCTTACTAGTATTTGTTCTTTGTAGGTAGCCCTCATCTTGTTTTCCAAGCCGGGACTTGTCTGTGTAAGAGATCTTGTCCTACTATGGTTGTGTTAAGCTCAGCCCTGGGGCAAACCCATTCAGCAAAGTCAGAAGGCCGGCAGAGATCAGAAGCACAGTACTGCCAGTCAAGAAAACAGACAGTCCAAAAGCAGGGTCTGAGGCAAGCAGTCCAAATCAAGCACAATCCAAGGAACAGGGTGTTATCAGGAGTCCAGTGGTCAGCAGCAGGAGAGATCAGTCCAAAGAAGAAGCAAGGTCAAAAAAGCTAGGTTGCAAGGTACCAGGAGCTGAAATAAAGGTGTCAGGAAGTTCCTTAGGGTCCACCATTGCTGAAGGGCCTGATGTAGGTTCTCCACAGCTGCCAGAGATGCCTGGGGTATTGTAGAGTCAGGGAGCCCCACAGGATCTTTAGGTTCTGCAAAGTCAGGGTCTTTATACGAAGAATCATCCTAGCCCAGGTCTATGTCAGGCATGACAGTTCTTCATTATGTTTCTAGAAATGCTTCTTCAGCATCCAGAGTTTGTTCACCAGAACTTGTAGTCACATCCTGCTTCTTCCATGGGCTCTTTCAAAGCATGTGTAAGTTCTTGTTTGCATTGTTGGTATAATAATATACACACATTTAGAAATTTGTTCAGTTCACATTTTAAACGAACTTCTCTAATTTCACACTTTCAAAGCAGTACACTACTGGAACGCAGTTATCCTTAGAAATTTGCTCTTCCTGTCAGCTTCTGTACAAGAAATGGAGGGGGTGCCATCTTGTCCTCCACTTCAGGCAGCAAAATAACTTGGGCCAGTCCTGCTGAGTCCCCCCTGAAATCACTGTGAGTTAACTTCTGAGTAAACATACATAGGATCAGGGTTGTGAAGTGCAATCTTTTACATGTATTCTTAGACGTAAGCACCACTGAGTTAAGTGGGACTTACTCCTAGGTACGTGTGCATAGAATTGCAGCCTTAATATCTATGATTAAAATAGCAGACATTAGTGAGAAAGTGGCAAGAACTTGGCATCAGTGAGTCCACCAGTGAGAATGGTCGTTTGCTGAGATATATTAACAGGTGGGATTTGTGAAGAGTCAAATACTGTGGGATTTGTTTTCTGTTGCTCCTGAGGGTAGGGCCCAAACCAATGGGTTCCAATTACAAAAAAAAGACTTTCAACTAAACATTAGGAAGAACTTGCTGATGGTAAGAGCTGCTCAGCTGTAGAACAGACTGCCACAGAAGGTCGTCTGCTCCTTCTTAAGAGGTTTTTAAGAAGAGGATGGATGGCCATCTAACAGCAGGGGATTTCCTGCATTGGCAGGATGTTGGCCTGGATTACCTTTGCCGTCCTTTCCAACTCTATGATTCTATGAAGTATCCAGGTTCAGAGAAGATGCAGCTAGACTTAATGTTTCCAGTATAGGATACTGGAGACTGGGTATGTGATTTGTGAAAATGTGAACATTTGGTTATTAAAAGATTCAGCTCCTTTACAGAGGGATTTTGCTGAGTTAGAAAACACGACTGCTTTTTATATTTATGGACCGATCTGTTAAGTGTTATGGTAATTAAATGCTGAAGCATTAATGCAAAAGCAAAAGGCAATATATGTGAGAAGTAAACATATACGTCTTACGTTTCTTGCTAATTTCTTTTCTTACTTTTTAACACACTGCTGCCAGTTGCAGTTAGGCAGATGGTGCAGAAATTATACTATTCATTCACAAAGATTCCCTCTGTTCAATGATGAAAGCATTGCTTATGTTTTATGACGTAAAATATTGCTAGTTAGGGATGGGAGAGAATTTTGTTTGGTCCGGACTCTGGATTTTTAAGCCAACTGACCCAGTTCACATTTTCTCAACAAATATGCAGATCAGAACACAGTTATCCTTCAGATTGCAATGTGCCTATTTCGGACAATTGGGTACACAAATATGTATATTGGGGAAAGCTGCATACAAGATGACTATGTTAGAGGAAGTGGCATACAAAAATAAATGCAAATTTTTGTGCAGGGTTGTTTGTTTTTTTTTAAATTGCAGACTGTTGCTGAAATTGGATGGACTGGATTTGTGATTGAATACATGTGAAACTGACATGATCCAGAAATAGACGGATTTGTAGTCCCTAGTTCCATTGGGACGGAGTGAGGGGTTTAAATTGTTATGGCCTCAGTTAAACAAATGTGAAATGACAATTCTGTGCTCAGGACTGTTGCAGAGGGTGTGCCAGGGTCTCACAGCATGTGTGCCATGGAGAGGGTGACCTGGAACCTTACAGTCGAACTCAGCATCCTGGGGGAGGTGTCCCACCCTGCAAAAGTGACTGTCCCCTTTCCCAAACTCCGGAAGAGTAGAGCTGCTATTATAGGTGGCCACATATGAATCGCCAAAAAAGAGGACAAAAGAGGACAGTGATTTGCCTAAAAATATGCATGTGCTAATGTATGTGTACAGGCAAATTTAGGGATAGTTCTTACAGTTTAAATAGAAATACAGTAGATCTCACCATCATATAGAAGACTGTGACTAGGTGACCTGTGTGCCTGCCCGCTCTGGCTGCTGTTCAGGTTGGCAGGCATTCGTTCTTATGATTATCTTTAAACCAGAATTGGACAGGACAGTCCAATTAAAAGGACTGTCCAATAAATAAAAGGACTGCTTCCTTCTACATCTCCTTGGCTATGGTCTCTCTCTCTCTCTCTCTCTCTCTCTCTCTCTCTCTCTCTCTCTCCCCCCCCCCCATTTGCCACTCACTGCCTTGGAAGAGGAAGGACACTTTAGCCTTAGTGGGCTAGAAGCACTTTCCTCACTTCCAGCCCTCCCTACCCATCCTTGTGGCAGAGGCTGCTGCCCTCTCTGCAGTGCAGGGAGACTGGTGACTTGGGGAAGGGCTGCTGTGGCTCAGTGGTAGAGCACCTGCTCTGCATGCAGAAGGCCCCCGGTTTGATTCCCAGCATCTCCTGGTAGGGCTGGAAAAATTCCCGCCTGAAACCCTGCAGAGCCACTGCCAGCCAGTGCTGACAATACTGGGCTAGATGGGTCAACGTACTCAGTGTTAGGCAGCTTCCTATGTCTCCATTGACAGGGGCTAAAGAGCAGCCTTTGAGAGACACTCTGTCGCCTGGAGATGGTGAGCTGATCATCACAGCTAGGGCCCGGGCATAGTTTTGCCAGCGTCAAGTGGACCTGACTTGAGGCTGGCAACAATAACCACCATTAAAACAAAAACAAACAAACAAACAAACAAAAACACCCAACCCCAAATCAAAACACAGTGCTATGTGTTGGTAATGTTAACATCCACACCCAACACTGGATCCACTGCACCAGTACATACAAAAAAAGAAAAAGTGTGAGAGCTGGACTGACCCGGGTTCAAAAGCTCCCCTAGCTAATGACCCTCAGTCCCAGTCACGCAGGCGGAAGGAGGAGATAACAGCAGTTAATAAAGATTAAAGAGTTTATTTGTAAGACCCAATTACATGGGATTAAGGCAATCAATGCATCTCCTACTCACTACATCATTGCAGATACAAATCCAATACCCCAGTGGTAAGGCTAGATGAAGTGAAGTCCAGAACAATAGACATGTCGAGACGAGAAGCAGCAGAGAAGGAGTGGAGCTATCAGCAAGTGTGTTAGCTTTATACCACAGACCGACCCTGTACCTATAAATAGGATATTACTCACCCCAGTTGTATAACCTATTCATCAACATGTTGATCCCAAAACCTGTTCAAGGTTGCTGAGTCATATCACCTCGAGACTATGTCTCATGACCAGAGACCTTGTATACTTGAACTCAAGAGACACTCACCAGGTCAGGTGATAATCTCGATGTCAGGTGGTAATCTCGTTCTGCCTATGCAAAACCCAACATCCCCCTGCTTTTGCATTTGCGCAGAACGTGGTTATTTACCTCATACAACAGCAACAGCTTTGTTGACATCTGATGCTGTTCCTTCATCTATGAACTTTGATAAAAAAAACTTCTGCAGGAATGACTTTACCTGCCAGAAATTTGAACCACCATCAAATCACTTCTGATGTATCCCTCCTTATGACACAGTTTTATTTGCAAACCCAAAACGTTGTGTATTGCTATCTGCCTGCAGCATAGCAATCCTGCCTTGGTTTCCTGAAAAAACTGTAATAGGTTTTTCACATCAATCCCAGCATCATTTAAACATTTTTAACAATTTAAACTATTTAAACAAATGCAATAACTATTCAAGCTTTACAATAGCATAATAGCACAATACATAATATAATGCATTCAGTTCAATTTCAGTTGAACTCTAACTTTTAAATGATTGTTTCTTACAAAATCAATCAAACAAAGTATGGTTATAAAAATAACAAACTTCAGGTGTGTTCTTGTTGTTCTTACTATCACAACCACAACTGGCATTTCTGTGAATCTGTAAACCACCTGTGCTCTGACTTGTAACTCTTAGTCTGAAGTGTGATGTTCCTTCCAGATAACACTCTACTCCTTTTCAGAGCTCTCCAAGCATGTCCTGTTGGTCTAACAGTCTGCCCATTACACCTGCAGCAATATCTGGCCTTGTTGCTTGTACAGTAAAGCTCAACAGCCCAATGCTTCTGTGTAGCATTCAAACTGCTTTTCCATCAGCATGTGCTTGAAAATCCTCAATTATTTGGAGTCTCTCACTGAGTTAACTTTCTCCAATGTTCTCAATCACATCCATGATTTTTCTGGTTTGTTGCAGTAAGTACTGTCCTCTTGGTTCTCCTTTCCCTCAACCTCTATTTACAAATAAACAGTCGATCTACCACCAAGCAGTTTCAATTCAATGAAATTCCAAACCCTGGATCAATTACCGTATATCATATTGCTTTTATCTGTCCAGAGAAAACAATAGATCATCCATCTAAACAAAGTACATACAGTCTATGTCCTTGTTCCTCCTGTTTAACAAACAAACATTGATCTGCCTCTCTGTGCAAATCTCAATTCAGCAATGTTTGAGTTCAAAACAGAATTCCAGCTTCCAGCTGATTCTAACTTTTCTACAGAAAATTCTCAGACAGTTTTCCAAAGACTTCCTCTCAATTAAAATGCTTATGTTCCAATATTTCCAATTGTGAAATATTCTTACATTTCTCATTCTTAAACATCAGTCTAACTGTTTCCAAAGCAAATTGTTGTTGCACTCATCTTATGATTATCCAGCTCCTTTTAAACCTGAGCAAAATCACAAGCAATCAATCTTGCTATTTTTCATATAACCTTTTCCAATCTGGTTAGTTTTCACTTAAAAAATCTATCTGGTAACAATGAGTTCCATGGACTGCTGTTTGTTTCACCAGCTACCATGTTTTGTTCTTTATCCAAAGAATTCAACTCAGCTTGCATAGCCTGAAGCTATGGTTTAGCTTCCTTAACAGACAATTTTTTTTACCTCTTTGAAATTTTGAGCTTTCAAATGGCTTTTCCTGCAAATTCATCCTGATATCTCACAGGTTGTTTGACTCACCTGTTCCTTACCTCATCAGTTATCAGGTTCTTGTTCCAATAAATTTGCACCAATGATGAACAATCATTTGTCTAGCCTCCTCTAAACCAAATGTGTATCAAAGTTTGTCAAATTTACCTGACTGTCTTTCAGCAAATGCTTTTCTATTCTGACTCTGAGCTTGATGCATCTCCTGCATTAACAGAATTAATTTTTGAAAAATGATCTCACCTTTTCATTCAGCATTATACTCAACACTTCTAGATAATCTCACTATCCAAGTGTTGTTCATGTGAAACACAATATTCTCATTTCTAGAAAAATCTCAAGTAAGCTCCCTTACAGATTTCTTCTAACTTTGAGGTGTATGTACCTACATATCAGATCCAAGATCCTGAAATGTTTCTCCAGAAGATTCCTCCTTCTACACTACTTTCTATAAGGTGTACAGTTCAATACAGAACTAAAACTTCTATCATGTACATAATCAAAAACATTTAAGAGTTTCTACCCAAACCTCATTATCCAAATTAGTATAACCTCTTCTGAGTGTTTGTTTACTCTTCCACACAATCCATGTGTTCAATACCACATCCTGTTAGAAAGTCATCAAAACATGCACTGAATTGAACTTCCCCATATCTCAAAAGAAATAGGTAACATGGGTAATATGCTTGTTTCCCATCCAAGCACAAAACACCTTGACTCTGTTCAATACTCCGGCTTTCTATCTAACATGTACACAACCTTGTACCTCGTGTATTGATCAATTAACATCATGAAATAACGTGCTTTTCCTCTAAAACCATCAGAGTATCCACAAGATCACCAAGAACAAATTGAATGAAATGAACTGGTTTTTCAGCTTGCCTTCCAGTTTACCTGTTGAAGCTAGCATACCTTGTTTATGTGCACAAAATTACCTTTCATGTGAAAATTACAATTTCCCAATGCTTTCCCCACCATCACAGAATTCACACAGGGGAGAAGCCCTATGAATGCTCAGAGTGTGGAAAGAGCTTCAGTCAGGGTTTTAGCCTTAAACTACACCAGAGACTTCACACAGGGGAGAAGCCCTATGAATGCTCAGAGTGTGGGAGGGGCTTCACCTCGAGCTCTCACCTTAACTCACATCACAGAATTCACACAGGGACAAAGCCCTATAAATGCTCCCAGTGTGGAAAGAGCTTCACTGACAGCTCCAGCTTTAAAAGACATCAGAGACTGCACTCCGGAGAAACCCTATAAATCAGGGGTCTTCAAACTAAGGCCCGCAGGCCACATCCAGCCCGCCTTGTATTTTTATCCGGCCCACCGGCCAATTGGCGGAAGCAGACTTTTTTTTAACTCTTTCGTTTCAAGCGCCGATTCTTTTAATTCTTTTCCATAATATGGAAAAATTAGTGGTGGTGTTTTACCTCTTATGTATGAGCTGATGTAGCTAAGTCAGATTTCTAATGTTTCAAAAATGCTACTTTGGACTGAAGCAGAGTATGCTCATTTGTGTGATGGCAAAAACAAAAGTATATTCATGTTAGGCATGAAATAATTGTGCAACTATATATGTAAATACCACCAGCCCTGCCAGGAGTATTCATTAATATTCCCTCTTCTTCCCTCCCCATTCCTTTTTCCTTGTGTGTCGTGTCTTTTTAGATTGTAAGCCTGCGGGCAGGGACTGTCTTGTTAATTATTGTAAACCGCCCAGAGAGCTTCGGCTATTGGGCGGTATAAAAATGAAATAAATAAAAAAAATTAATAAAATAAAATAGTTTGCATTTTCTTTCACAAGCCTGTGAATCTAAATGATCAAACATCATGTGATATGCATGCATGTACATGTCATACATATAAGCATTTAACCTTTTTATAGTTGCAACAGTACAACTTTCATTTCTTTATTACATCATTACAGTATAAAAGAAAATAATCCATCTCTTAGCTTTGCCATATAAACATACCTAATTAATTATTCAGTATTTTACATTTTGCTACAGAAAAATCCACAATATACTCAAGTCATATATACATTCAGTACATTTCCTGACATTTCAAGAGCATATATTACACTTTCTTGATTCCAAGTTATCCAAACTTTCAAGAAATACGGTTTCAAAAACATGATTGTCAAACCTCTGACCATTTGCATAGTCCTCTTCCTGTTTATTTATGTCCAACACAGAAAGCTTCGTTTAAACAATCCACTGTTTTCTGCTCACAACAAAACAATGTCCATTTTGTTATGTCCTGGGTTAAAACACAAAGTTTTTCCCATCAGCAGCACCCCTGCTGATTTCAAGCTCCTTCTTCTGTGATCCCACATGAAGAAAATGAAGAACAGCTTCCCATTTTAAGCACAGCTTTCTCTGTTCAAAACTGCCGCGCTGTTTTTCTCCTGCTGTTTTAAAACCACGCCTCCGCTGGTTTGATACAGCCTCCCGTGTAGTATCAGGTTTCCCAAGATACGTTCCTGTCACACGTGACTTTGCTGCGACATGACGCTCCAGAGGCTTTACCCACGTCAGACGTAATCCACGCATTTGTAATCCAAGCCACTTGTTGATACAATGCAAAAGATAGCTGATCCGCTGCTGTGTGAAGAAACAAACTGTAAATGAAATATGATCCTCCTGCTGTAGCCTTGACTCAAATGAGTAGACACAGAGCCTCCTGAAGATTATTTCCTTGCCCGATACAGCTCCTTGACAATCACTCCAGCAAGCTGTGGAAAACGAAATCCTTGTGTCCAGCGTTGTTCACTTTTCAGCCTGGTAGCTGCCCGAACCGGCACCTCCGTTCCAGCTTCTTTTCACAGTCTGTAGCCTTGGATTTGCCAAGCCTGGCACCTCCATTCCAGCTGCTTCCAAAACGAAAAATCCTTCGTCTCTCTGTCTCTGCATTCTTCATTTGTGCTGCATTCCAAGCCGCTGTTATCAGCTCTAGCAACATTGCCTTCCCGGTTTATTTACCAACCGTTCTTACAAATAGTAAACAAATCCTTTAACTCTATAACTGCCTAATTTCTCCGCACTGCGTCTCTGTGGCTTATCTGCCCATCTGAGATAACCATCAGATTCTAATCTGGGCCCATAACCAGATGTGAGAGCTGGACTGACCCGGGTTCAAAAGCTCCCCTAGCTAATGACCCTCAGTCCCAGTCACGCAGGCGGAAGGAGGAGATAACAGCAGTTAATAAAGATTAAAGAGTTTATTTGTAAGACCCAATTACATGGGATTAAGGCAATCAATGCATCTCCTACTCACTACATCATTGCAGATACAAATCCAATACCCCAGTGGTAAGGCTAGATGAAGTGAAGTCCAGAACAATAGACATGTCGAGACGAGAAGCAGCAGAGAAGGAGTGGAGCTATCAGCAAGTGTGTTAGCTTTATACCACAGACCGACCCTGTACCTATAAATAGGATATTACTCACCCCAGTTGTATAACCTATTCATCAACATGTTGATCCCAAAACCTGTTCAAGGTTGCTGAGTCATATCACCTCGAGACTATGTCTCATGACCAGAGACCTTGTATACTTGAACTCAAGAGACACTCACCAGGTCAGGTGATAATCTCGATGTCAGGTGGTAATCTCGTTCTGCCTATGCAAAACCCAACAGTTTCTGCTATTGAGAAGTGTGGAGTTATTACTGCACTTCCTGCTGCCAGGATCCAGTGTGCACCAGTAGGCAATCCATATGTGTGGGGGGAGGTATGGGGGGGGCTCACAGTGTACTTGAGCCATGTAGTTCCCCCTGGAATTCATTCTATTAAAGTCCTAGCCACTCTGCCACATCAACATGCGTGCAAGTGTTAACCTTCTGAGGGCCAAATTACATGCCAAATGCAGTGGATTGTATCCAATGTTAGTCTTACTTGGAGTAGACCCATTCAATTGAATGGGACTTAAGTGCAGAGCCTGCACTAAACAGGAAGTTGGACTACATGATCTCCAATGTCCCTTCCAACACTATTATTCTATGATTCAATGGGTCTTCTCTAAGTAGAGCTAACATTGGATACAACCCAACCTGTTTTTTCTTTCCTTCCCCTTCCCCTTTTCTTTCTTTCTTTCTTTCTTAAAAGCAGCCTTGGAGATTTTAGGTTTCAGTGAAAGTGTGGTAGGAGGGATGGGTTTAACCCTTAACCCTTTTCCTGTGGCCATTTTCCTGCTCAAAATCAACTAGAAACTAAAGGGTTAAGCATGCACACATATATGCACGCCACACCCCATCATTCTTTTACTAAAACGTGCTGCCTCAGAGGGTGCTTTTGGTGAACAAAGAAGAAAAGGGAGGGGCAAATGCTGTGGTCCGTAACAGGTAGTTTGGCCCTGAGCTAGAAGTCACCATTTTGTTCAGGTCCCTGCCTTCCTATGTCGATGCCATCATGTTTCTCCTCTTCAGTGCTGCAAGCCTGGCTGAAGAATGTCAAAGATCTTGGACAATCACTCTTATCTTGGCCTTCCTGGTTTTTTTTTAACTCCCAGCAGCCACATCTCCTGGATCCTTGAAAGAAGCTGGGGAAAGATGACATGAATATTTTATACTTGGGTGGCTACTGCATAAAATAGGCCTTTAAAAACACATCAGGATTCATCTGCTCTTTCTGCATTACTATTTTACTGTGGTCATGGAACTTTAAACTGATAAAGCCTGCAAATAATCACACATGGCAGAATGGAGACAAGGCTATTTGAATTATATGGATATAAATGGGGTTTTGGATATAGAGCAACACTGTAGTAGAGTTATGATGCTTAATGTACTGACTAAAAGCATGCATTCATGGCTGAACTTCTGTCATGCAACTTACCTGCCTATTCCATCAAGAATAACCAAGAATTGGTGTACATATACATTAGTTACCATAATGAAAGCAATCAGTTTCAAAGATAATGACATAGATTTCATAGATTATAGAGTTGGAAAGGAGCCTACATTGTAATGTTACAATGATTATAATACTTCAGCTTACAGTACAACCAAATCTGAGCAGACAGAAACTTCACCCTGGGACTTTGCCATTGCCCCTTTATGTAGACCGTGGTGGGCAAGTCGTGGCCCTCCAGATGTTTTCGCCTGCGACTCCCATCAGCCCTAGCCCACATAGCCAATGGTGAGGGATCATGGGAGTTGTTGGCCCAAACATCTGGAGGGCCACAACTTGCCCATCCCTGATGTAGACAGAGAACATTCTGTTCTATTGTAATTCTGTGTCTATGTTTCGTTACCTTTCAGGGTCAGCCCTACCGTTAGGCAGAGTGAGGCAATTGCCTCAGGCAGCAGATGCTGGGAGGTTGCAGCAAGGTGTTGGCAGAGAGAACTTTGGGTCATGTGGCCTTCCCTGCACCCCCTTAGCTAGCCTGCTGCCTTCAGGTATGGTGGAGGATGCTGTTCCACTGCCAGCGTCAAAGAAAGATTCAACTGCCAGTTCAGTTGGCTTTTGTACTTGGAACAGGAGGGGGCATCATCTTGTCCCTTGCCTCAAGCAGCAAAATGTCTTGGGTTGTCCATGTTCCCTTTGTCCACATATTCAGCTTAGCCAAATTCAGCCGCTGCCCAAAAAGACATTCCCGTCCAGATTTATTGTGTGACTGCATTTGCTCTTGTATCACACAAGGATGCAATTATGTAACTGTTGTGTGTGTGGGGTGTGTGTGTGCTAATAAAATAAGATCTATCTAGAAAAGTGGCAAAGAAACAAATTGCCCCCCATAGACTCACCGTGGAATCCTATGCATGTTTACTCAGGAAAAAACCCCAATGTGTTCAATGGGACTTACTTCCATGTAAATCTGCATATGATTGCAGCCTTACTTATTGGATAATTATGAGCATAAAGTGAAAAGAAAACCCACTTTTAGATATGTAGCACAGGAATGGAGTTGGAAGGAAGCAAATGAGACATAGAAATAAATCCCAAACTACACAAAATATAAGCAAGATATCCTGTAAAGCAGAAGCAGACTAGCACAGTTTGATGTTACTGTACTGGATATTATAAGCAGTCACTGACTGCTGATTGGATGGTTCCTGGAAGCAAAGATTTTACAACTACAAATTATTTGCTTCTCTGAATCCAGGATTCTTTTATAATGTTCAAAGTGTGGGGATGAATATGAAATATAAGATCTGTGTTTTCAGACTCCAGAAATTATATTAGAAGCAGGGATTCAGCAGTGCAGTGGTCATGGTTCTGAAATTCTCACTTCTACGTAAGGATATGTCCTCACTAGCTGTCTTTCCAGAGATATGTTTTGGAATCAGCTGGTGCAGTCTGCAGCACTACAACCTGGTAGTTCATTCCAGTGACTGTCCTCATTCGGACTTGACTTCCACTTTTGTCTTCAGTGCAGTAAGTAAGTATCTCATTACAGAGGTATTTGCTTTTCTCTCCCTGTGATGTTCCTTGCAATGTCTATGAATATGATATGATAATATCAACACAGGAACTTACTGGGACAAAGCAAGACAAATCTAAAGAGAGATGCTGCTACAGACACAGACTAGAGGTTCTATTTGGAGAGTAAAAGTTGTAGATCATACTGTATCAGGCATTCTGATTCCCCACAGAATTAGAATCTCTGGAGTGTCATGAACCAGGACTCTGAACCCTCATCTTCAGGGGATATCAACCCCTTGTCCTCCAGAAGAAGGTCTTGAGTTAACAGTTCAGGGAGAGGACTCAGTTACAAGAAGGTATCATGAGGCTTCCACCTACTCTGGACCCATGAAGACCTCAGGAACACCTGTGACCAAAGGAGGTTACATTGCCTTCCTCGGACTCTGAGGACTCCACGCATGAAGGCACCAGCATGCCAGAGCCACGCTTGCATCATTGCAACCTGGAGCCGCTAAAACAGACCAAGCCCCTTTAAGAGAAAAGGCCTTAGTCAGTGTGTAGTCAGGGCTAACCAGCCTAAATTGTGCCAACCCCATACTTAAGGCTCAGACAGGATCTGCTGGTTGTTGGAGCAACATAAAACTTGTCTGCTGCAGCACCACTTGGAGCTCTCCATGGTGCTGTCCTATTCCCATTCTTGCCTTCCTGGGAAATCCGACTTGCCCAAAACCCTGGTAATAAGACCTGATTCATAGTGAAGCCCTGTAAGCCAGGCCTCACCAGTGCCCAATGATGCTAAATGCTTGCCATGACAGAGGCAGAACAGTGATGGATCAGTTCTAAATCACGTGCAGAGCCTACAGATTGAGGGCAATGGGGAAGGTGATGGAGGGACCACAGCTAGCATGCTCATCCCTGCTCTTTCTCATGCGATTCTAACCACATGGAGGGTTAGAATGCCCAAATAGTGTGTTGTCACTGTATTGAGTCCTCAATGGTGGAAAGGGGGGGGGGTAATTTTGGAGCATTAATACAACAATATTTGTGTAAACTTGAATCTGATGCCCCTTGGCCTTACCAGTCATGGAGTGCCCATTGTTAAAGAACTGAGAAACTGAAAGATGTCATATATATCTGGATTAGGAAAAAAAAGATTCTTTCAGTGGCTTGTAATGAATGCCAGGAAAGGTCACTTCCCAACAGTGTTTACAGGATTTAGCTTCCAGTGTTCATCTGGATTTTTGTGGTATTCTGAACTTAAGACAAATAAAAAGAATATTGGGGAAAATATCTCATTCATCCCTTTCATGGTGAAGGCATGGCAAGCTGACTTACCATGGCTCAGTGAGGCAATATTATAGAATTGCCATTAAGGAGTAATTCAAAAGTCTAGGCTGTACCCTATGCTGATGGTACAAAGGGGATGTCAGGTTCTTATTACTTTTCCCAGCTCTGACCTTTTTAATCGCACATTTTCCTTCCATGCACTCTTCTTTGTCATCTTGCTTGGAAATGTTGTTTTGCTTTGGTTCTCTATGTTTCTGAAAATTGATGGGACCGTGCCTTCCATGGGTGTGCAAGACCCATCTTGAAGAAGCATCTTGCCTCCTTTTTGCTGCAGTACTAAACAGTGGAGCAAGAGAGCAGCTTTAGGCATGTGACTGAGGGCCAAACTATGTGTTATACCAGCCTCCCCAACCTGTTGCCGTCCAGATGTGTTGGACTACAATTCCCATAATTCCCAGCCAGCATGGGCATTGACCATAGCTGGTTGGGAATTATGGGAGTTGTAGTTCAACACATCTGGAAGGCACCAGGTTGGAGGAGGCTGCATTGTAATAAACACACATTTTGAAAAGCTGACTAAATAAGGAGCAATTAAGGGGCAATTTGGCACTAATCCCCAAGTCACACCATGCAAGAAAGCAATAAAACTGGCTGAACCAGGAAAGAGGAAACTTTCAGTTTAAAGGAATAGCTCCCCTTTAATGTCTGGATAGCATTTTGCCTTGCCACAGTAGGCAGGCTGTTGCTGTATTTGTGTTTTATAGGAAACAAATTGCCACAAGGCAGGTCTGAAAAGACATAAGAGAACATCCCAGAAAACACTGGTACCCAACTACAGTCATGCCTTGGATTGAGAGCATAATTCGTTCCGGAAATGTGCTTGTAATTCAAAACACTCTTATATCAAAACGAAATTCCCCCAAAAAAATTTGTACAGAGATTTTTAATTTAAGCCATACTACAGTACTTGTATTGCAAGACGTCGCTTGTATATCAAGTCAAATTTTTTAAAATAAATATTTAAAAATTTGCTTGTCTTGCGAAACGCTCTCAAACCAAGTTACTTGCAATCCAAGGTATTACTGTATCTAACAACACCATTATGTGGTTTCCCTGTAAAAAAAAAAGTGAGTGAACAAAGGATGGCAATTCTAGAGAAAACAACTAGTGTGGAAGCAACAGCAACATTCAGCACTTGAAAAGCCTTTTTAGCAAGGGTTGGAAAACAGAATGGAACAAGGCCTACAGGTGCACAGTGCTCCACAGCCTTGGGTTCAAGGCTACACTATTAATGTTTGTGAAATCCAGCTAACATTAAAGATAGAGGATTCATATTCTCACAAAAATACAATCACTTTCCTTCTACAACCCAAACACCACAGCCAGGGAAAACTGCTTACTAACATATTTCTGCAAAATCAAAAATGTTTGTTGCTGTTTTTAGCTGATGGAACTTTAGCAAGCTTTTACCATCCACTTGACTTGTGAACCATTCATAATGGTTCTGAAAAGTTAAAAAATTCAGTGGCAGCAACCCAGGCCTCTTAATCCCTTGGCACTTGCTTTTATTTCTCATCCTGGAATGTAGGCTAACTACATCAAATGAGGTTCTCTCCAACTGCTCATCCCATCAATGCACCCAGACCTTTTCTTTAAAGTGTTCATGCTCTACTTTTAGAGTTTCAGAATAAAACTAAATATAGTCCATCCTAATGTTATTTGCAGTGGTGTACTGGTACATTTTGAAGTGCAGTCCCCATAGCCACCCCCACCCCCCAGGAGACACCCAAAATGCATGCCACTATGTTAATCCATATCAAAGAACAGGTCATAGTACTTGTTTTATCTCCACCAGGAGGAGGACTTTTGTAAAGCTGTTGGGTCTCAATTGCCCATTCTAGACCAAGTCACCACAAAATACTTTGCATTACTACAGGGAACAATATATTGTTGCTGGAAAAATTCATCCCACCCCCCTTCAGCTAGACTGGGTTCAAACAACATGATAACCTACACTCAAGGGTTGTGTATGGGTTGAGTGTGGGTTCTCATTGAACCATGGGTTGTTGTTGAAACATGGGTTATCATGTTGTCTGAACCTAGCCGAGATAACAGACCATGGTGAATAGCCCACAGTTCACAAACCGTGGCTTGTTAATAATGAACAACCCATGAAAAGAATCCATGGCTTAACCATGAAACTCACTGGGTGACTTTGGGTCAGTCACTGACTCTCAGCCTAACCTACCTCACAGGGTTGTTGTGAGGATAAAATGGAGAGGAGGATGAGGAGGATTATGTAAGCCTCCTTGGGTTCCTTGCCGGAAAAAAGGTGGGGTATAAATTTAATAAATAAATAAATAAATGGCTGGTTGTTGGGTTGTGAACTGTGGGCTGTTCACCATGGTTTGTGAACTTTGTGAACCCCTGAACTTTGGATTCAGACAACACAATAACACACATTTCCAACAACAACCTTTGGTTCAATAACAACCCGCACTCAACCCATACTCAACCCTTGAGTGTGGGTTATTGTGCTGTCTGAACCCAGTCCTATGCTGAGGATTGCAGCTAAGCTCAGAGGGAAGAGATAATTCTGAGGGGGTGGGGTAGATGAGGTCAGCATCTGTGCTAATCAAAAAGTGCCAATGCTGTGTTCCTGTGATCCCTGGCCCCGCTACACCACTGCTTATGAGGAATTTGAGAGATGTCTTTCAGAGAGAACAGTCTGGCTACTTAAGCAATGTAAACAAATGTTCTGTCACTGCCAGTAGACAGGAAAGTAGAAAAAACTTAGAGTGTAGGGGAAAACAGAGTTCTGTGGAGCGTGGGTTTGTTTGTTTTTTAAAGAGCTCCTGCTCACAGGAGAATAATATTTGGACCCAGAAAGGGGAGGGTGTAGATGAATATCGCAATATGGCATGCAGCCACTCATATTTAATGATAGGATGTGGCCCTTGAAGACTTGACCTCCATATCTCCATTAGGACAAGGAGATACCAATGGATCATGGCATGCTGTGACTGTAGTCTGTGCAGACTTCACCTCTTTATTAAACATGAGGATGAGCAAAACCTGCTGCAGTGTATACAAATTGGTGACCTGGAAATTTCTGGCCTATTCCCAGCATGGCCTTGAATTGTACAAAGTTGGAATGCTTGTTGTTGCATATGAACCAGGGAGAAAATAAATAATTGAGCAAGTGAGGTAATAGAATTTAATAGTACTATTTATTGAGTGCTTAGCCCAGCTTAATTAATGTCTGCCTTCTAGGCAAACTTGAACAATCTACCTTTCCATCTTCTTTAAAAGCATTATGTCATTAAGCATTGAAGTAAAACTTCAGGCAAGAAAGGGATTGCCTCTACATTCACAAGAGAGCTTCCAATGCTTTAGGGCAGTGTTCTCCAACCTTGGGTCCCCGGATGTTTTTGGCCTACAACTCCCAGCAAGCCCCAGCCAGCTACGCTGGCTGGGGCATGCTGGGAGTTGTAGGCCAAAAACATCCGGGGGCTCAAGGTTGGAGAACACTGCTATAGGGCATTGTTAACCTTCTCATGGATCTCTTCAGTGCTGGTGCAGAGTTAGTCCACCCTTAGGGAAAATGAGCCACTAGACCAGGAGTGGACAACTTGAGGCCCTCTAGATGCTGTTGGACTGCAGCAGCCCCCATCAGCCCTAGCCAGCATTGCCAAGGGATAAGGGGTGGTGTGAGCTGCTGTCCATCTGTGGGCTGCACTAGACCACCAAGGCATTCTAGCACTGGCCCATTCCTCCCTGCTCCAATTGCTTCAGCAACACCCTCCCGGCTGGGGGCTTCAGATCTTTAGAACTAGGACGTTCACAGGGGAAAGAGTCTTGCAATGTGTGTATGTGAACTAGACACTTACATATATTTTGGGCCTGCTGCAAATCAGCAGCGCTGGCTCCCACTGTCCCTGGGACCAATGAATGTGTCTAATTGCTAAGGCGTTTTTCTGCCTCTCACCAACTGTCCTCCCCTCTTGCCTATGCACATGGAACTCTGGGACTGGTAGTTCCTGAGAGAGCTTGTCACATAGGGAAACTCAAATCTCTTTGTCTCTCAAACTGCAAGTCCTAGTTCAACTGCTTAAGCACTTCTCTCTCCCTCTCTCTCTCTCTTTTCTAGAGAAGGGCTTGGGCCAGCAGCTAACTGTGCCAAATATTGTTTGTTCTGCTCTAACACTGCTTCTGATTGGCTCCAGCAAATCTCACAGGACCTGGACAATAGGTACATTGGTACGTGGAAATACGGTTCCATAAATATCCTCAAGCATGATCTACACTTTACCTCAGTCCGCCTGAGGCCCCCCACCCCCAAGTATTCATCCATTACATTTCTGTACCACCCAATAATCAAAACTCTCCGAGCAGTTCACAACATGATAAAGTATAATATAAAACCTTTAACATACAAACCTTTAAAACAGTTTGAAACAGTCAAAAGCTATTAACAATTAAACTACCAGGGCCCAATAAAAAAAAAAAAACCCTAACATGAAAAAGCCCCATCATATGTCATCAGATGCCTGGGACGGGAGTAGAGGAAAGTCTTAACCTTGTGCCAAGAAAGATGACAATGTTGGCATCAGGTGGACCTCACCGGGGAGAGCATTCTACATTTAGGGGGCTACCTCCAAGAAGGCCATCTCCCTTGTTGCCATCCTCCAAACCTCCCTCAGACATTGATTGTAGTGTACAGGTAGGTTCATACCGGGTCTGGTGCTCTGTCAGGTAATGTGGTCATGAGCCATGTAAGGCTTTATAGGTCAAAACCAACACCTTGAAATGGGCTTGGAAACATACAGACGGTCAGTATATCCAGGCCCCAGTAAACTGTACCCTCCCCCCCCCCATTTGGACCATGAGTCAAGGGGTGCTTTCAGATGAGGTCTTTTCATGTGCGATTGCCCTGTCTTAGTCACAGAAATTTATAGGGGGTTCAGACATCATCGTCATCCACAGGTAATCCTCCTGTGTTTTCCCACCACGTCTTCCATCTTTTTTCTTAACCATGGAAAATCTATTAAGAAAGAAAAGATGGAATAGCTGTTCAATACCTTCTGATAGTTAGCGCTAGGACCACTCCATCTGGAAACACCCCAGTCATATCCCTCTCAGATTTAACTCCTTGGTGTAGAATTGATACCGCCAGTTATCAATACTGAAGTACTTTTTCCTTCCTTGTTCTCTCTGGCTTGGAGAACAATGAAGCAAAGCAGCTGAGTGGCATTGCTTCTCTTCTACGTCACTCACTATTCAAGAAAAAGGTGAGATACTGCCAAGTCAGAGACCAGCTCTGTTCCAGCATGAGTAGAATCATTGTAAACCAAATGTGGGCAAGGAGGGGTCCGGAAAGGGGCTCTCCTACCCTGGGCCCCTGTTGCAGGTGTTGAAATCAGTAGTCCCCACAGGTGCACAGAAGCTTTTCTTCATGTAGAGGCTAATGTATGAACCAGGCCTCAGCTGCTATTGTCCACGGCAAATGGTAGCCGGTTCAGTTTCTGTATCTGGTGGAAGTGTGTCTGGCATAAGTGGAATACAAGATTGCTAGAATATGTTCTCTTCAGTTAAAATACTGGCACTAAATTCTTTCAGTACAGGACATTTTGATGACAGACCCATTTATAACAGACTGCAAGGAAAACGTTTTACAAAAGGATGTCTTTAATGCTGAGTAAAAAAAAAAATCTGAACTCATGCTAATGTAAATTAGACTGTCATTATTTGATCAAACAATGTACCTGGGTCACTTGTATTTTTAAAAGTTCTTGCAAAATACAAAGGAAATCACTTTGATAATATGCTGTCAGAGTATCTGATGAATTGCAGTGTGTAAACTAACTCCAGCTCTCAACTGTTCAAGCAGTAAAATTTGCTCCTACTTCTGTTGAACATTTTATATTACACCTTAACATTGCACAATGGAAAATTGTATCTGCGAGGCAAAAGACAACTAGGTTCAACTTCCCTTCCCTCAGTCAGAAATAGCAAAAAACAAACGAACAAAAACATTTCCTTCAATTTCAAGACAAACAAGGAACATTTTTTGTTAACAGACCTGCTGTGTGCATATAATAAGCATTCTTTTGTATGATGTAAGTGGGCTACACAGCCAAGAAAGACAAAAATGTACTGGTATTTAAAGGAAGCAAGAAGCATCTAGGAGATACAGGTTTGCCTTTGCTGTGTGATCACGCCTCTCCTGATTTTATCGAAGCCTCTTGACCAAATCTGCATTTTGTGTGTGCCCTGCGGTGTATAAATGTCTTGCCAGTGATGGAGCAAGCTATCTTGCCCAACACTTTTCTTCTGCCATCCAGCAAACATCAGATTGTTGCTTCAAATTGCTGGTACATTCAGTCCTCATTTACCCAGCTGAAAGGAGGTGTACAGCTTGTTCTGGGGAAGATGTCGCTCTCCCTTAAAGACCAGGTTCACAGCTTGGGTGTTCTCCTGGATCTGATGCTGCTGATATATGACCAACCTAAGTTGGTATGCCAGCAGCTGTGTCCCTTCTAGGACAAGGCAGACTTGGCCACAGTCATTCATGCAATAGTAACACCCAGATTAAACTACTGTAAAGCCATCTACATGGGCTTGCCTTGGGAAAAGTGCTTGGAAACTACAGCTGGTCCAAAATGGAGCAGCCAAATATCTAATCGGGACTTACTGTATCAAGCATACAGCTCCATTCTTTTATCCAGTTTGTTTCTAGACCCAATTTGAAGTGCAGTTTTTAACCATTAAAGCCCTAAATGGTCTGAGACCAGAATATCTCCAGGCCCACCTCATCCCACACGTTCTCAGGCCAACATCTGAGGCCTTGCTCTGTGTTTCCCACACATTCTGAAATGAAGCAGGCATACAAGATGGTCAGGGCCTCTCAGTCATGGCACCGTGATTATGGAGTGTCCTCCTGAGGGAGGCCCACCTGGCCTAGTCACTGCTCATCTTTTGGTAAAGGGTGAAAACCCAGTTACTTGGGAAGGCCTTTGGGGCAAATTAGCTATTAACATCATGCTGCTGCTAGATATGTAGTTATATATTTTTAGAGTGGTTGTTGCTTTTTTGATGCTGGGATTTATTTATTTTTATTTTTTGGATGTTGCTTTAAAATGTTTTGTAAGCTGCCTTTGAAGTCTTTAGGGACTTAAAAGTGGGCAAGGCAAAACAATGATAGGCAAAACAGGGATAGCTTGGTAAAATCCAAAGGGTCTGGTGAAGTCTGAACACATAGATCTGCTTATTGCCCACACATGTGTTCAGATGGTGAAATGTGTGTTCAGAACCTTCATAATATAAAACATGTCAGATGCGTGCTCTCGCTCTCTCCTGCCCCACAAAAGGGGGTTATCCTCACTAGCACTCACATTTGTGCTGTGCCTTCTACCAAAGGCAAGATAATAGAATTTTCCTCACTGCCACTGCCACATTTCACTACATAAAGTTTCTGCCACCTTACAGATCTTTATAAGTAGCATGTCTTGTCCAAGTTACAGCCTTAGCCACTTTGCTCTGTGTTACTGTTCCTATCCTGATTAGCGACTCCCAAGCAGTATAGACTTTTTTTCCTTTCCCCCTCAAGAAAAGAGAGTTAGGGAGATCTTTGAGAAGGGATGGATGAATAAATGTTAGGGCAGCCATGTGTTCTACTTTATAGAAGACAGTTCTGTATTTTAAGGACTGTCACAGCCCTCTGTTTCAAGAGCTCTCTGTCCAAGTCCAGTTTAAAGATAAAACTGTAAGAAGGGAGTGTAGGGACCTTCAAGTTTCCCTCCAACAGCACCTGGATAGCAGACACACAAGTCACTTGGTCGCAGTCTTCCGCACTTTGGTGAGATGAACTGTAGTTCTATTTAAATTATAGTAATTATTTCTAAATTTGCATCTATACATATCAATCAGCATGTGCACATTTTATGCAAATCTGCATCCTCTTTTGTTTTGTCCTCTTTTTTGGTGATGTGTAAGTAAGTGGCCACACTAATAATCATGTGGGGAGATAGTTATTTAATGAAGAGTAGAAGAAAAAATTAGAGAGGGTAGTATTTAGCAAGTAAGTATTGTATGATATGGCATTTCCTGGCAGAATTCCTCCTTATGAGAGCTTGAAAACATAAGGATACCCTCTCACTCTGTTTAGGAACACCATTCAATCTGTAGAAGTGCCAGATTTCCTTGGTGTGGATGTAAAATCCCTTTTCTTTTCAGCAAACATTTTCTGAGCCACTACAGTCTTGCCTTTTAAAAATTCCTTCTACCACCAGTCATTTGTTTTCCTATCACACTCTCACCACTCCTTCTCGAATCCTGCCCTTCCCTCTCACCGTTGTCCTGTTCATTTGGCATACATTGTGAGCCCTCTGGGCATGAAACATGTCACTTCTGTGCCTACCTAGCACACCCTGGGTGTTAATATATGGTGCGCAGCAGTAGCCTTATTCCCTGTGGAGGAGCATACTTTCCCATTTGTATTCTACACGACGTAATGCAATAACGGGTAAGATCTGTATGTTGCAAATATGCCTATGGTAATTGATTTTTGGATTCTGCAGGTGCTTTGCTCTCAGTAGTTATCTCTGTGATGCTTGCCTTGCCCTCCTGTCCACAAACTGTTCCATCTTTTTTCTTTTTGCTGTGATTTTCTATCTTACCATGTCTATCTTCCCCTTTATGGTGAATGCCTGTTATTCTGCAAATGTCTCTAATGTGTCAGTTACTCCTAAGGTGCCCGATGAATAATTAATCATATTTCTTTTACGGACAAGGGTTCTTGCTTCAGATATTCCCAGGGCATCTCTGGATGGGTGAGTGTGTGTGTGTGTGTGTGTGTGTGTGGTGTGAAGAGCTCAGCATTTATAAACAGAGTGCGTCAGTCTTATGTCAACTTCAGCTATTAAGAGTTCTCCTGTCACAGTGCGAGGAAGACTTTAACCTTCTGTCCATTAGCAGGCAGGAGTTCACAAGATTTGCAGCCACTATGGACAAAGTGATTTATTGAACCATCAAAATGGACATTGGGCCCAGTGGTATCCAGTTTTACTGCAGCAGTGCTCAATAATCAAGTTTCATCACATCAAAAGCTAGGCCAGGCAGTTAACAATATGGAAATTGTTCCTGAGTAAGACAACTCGCATTCCATTTTCTTCACTCAGGGACTTCAAAGAATCCAAGCAAGAGTAGGCTGAAAAGACAGGTGGAAGAAGAAGCAGAAAAATATACCGGTATATTGATTTTTTAAGGTTAACTGTCACTCACCGAGGTAAAATGTTAAGGAATCTGGATAGTTATTATTGTTTTTTTTATTTTTTATTACAGAGGCAATTTTTACAGCTCAAGGGGGGTGGGGGTGGGGGAGACAGGGCCTTACCCTCCGATGAGCATATAGTCAATGTGGAGAGAATAAATGGGTGAGACATGGATGAGTGTGCTCCAGTGCAGTCACATAGATGTGCAGTGCAATCCTATGTATGTTTACTCAGAAGTAATTCTAACTGTGCTCAATGGAGCTTACACCCTAGTACAGTGATGGCGAACCTATGGCACGGGGTGCCACAGCTGGCACGCAGGGACCTCTCTGTGGGCACTCGAGCCATTGGTCACCAGATCACGAAAAGACTGTTCCCTTCTGCAAAACACTAATGATTTTGTTCTTTCTCACAGTGTGGAACAGAATGATTTTATTCTAGAATTCCTGTTACAGAATTCTTTTCTACATTGTTATCACATTTAAAAGATTTTGAAGAATGATTAGTTCGGACAACTGTATGAGTTGTTTTTCTAAAACTAAAACCTCGGTATTCAGGTTTAATTGCAGTGTTGGCACTTTGAAATAAATAAGTTGGTTTTGTGTTGCAGTTTGGGCACTCGGGCTCAAAAAGGTTCGCCATCACTGCCCTAGTAGGTGAATTTAAGATTGCAGCCTTAGCCTTTGTTTTGACTGGGGTTGACAAATGGGAGGGGGTTAAGCTAGGGCAGTTTGACGAGGGATTTGGAGAAAGAAAGAGGTAGGGGTTGGTGGTATATATGACCCTCATGTGTTTCTTTTTCTGCTAGCGACCATCTTTTTTCCTGTTCTTTTAAGTTGGAAATACTAGGGACTTACTTCTGAGTAAACATGCACAGGATTGCACTGCATGGCTTCGAGTACACCTTCTGAGCAAGCTCTATAGATCAATAGTCTTCAACCATCTGAGACCTGGGATCCAACTGTTTCAGTTCAGTTTTGATAAGAATTTACCAAAATTTGCAAAGTTCTCCATATTCGGGATAAAAAGAACTTGAGATTTCTTGAGAATTTGCAGTAGGAGACCCACTATTCATTTTGAACAGTATAGACCTGGACTTTTCCTCTCTCTCTCTCTCTCTCTCTCTCTCTTTCTCTCTCACTTAATCTTTCTTCTTCTCCTACAAAAAATGAAGCAACAGCAACAACAAAAATGTAACAAAAAAATAGAATAACGCTTTAGATAATGGCTGCTCACACCAAGAAAATATGGCAGACAGGAATAGATACAGAGAAACTGGAGGGATCTATCGGATTACATCTCTGTTTCTCCTGGGTGCAACTGTGCAGAACCACTCCTTTTTGTGGTGCAAGGATCAATGGTGAATAAGTAGGGTCTGCTTTCCAGAATTCTCAGCTGAAATTCTAAGGTTTTAGGTTTGGTAGGGTGTGTACAACAAGTCAGCACCCACAGTGGGTTTTTAAAAATGCCCATGGCTCACACCTGGATTCTGCCTACCACTGCAACACATGTGACTGTGAATTAAACAGTGATTCAGTTATATAAGACTATGTATGCTTAACAAGGAAGGCTGTATGGTCCCACTCTAAAGATCTTCCTACGAAGAGAGTAATCAAAGTCAAATAAACCTGTTTTTTTCATCTCTAAAAACACCCACACCACACCCACAATAGTAACACATGTAGTACCGTTTCTAACTCTTCACTACCACATGGACTTACACAATCCACACATGGAATGCCATTAAATCTTCCTTCCCAAATAGCTGAGGGGACAACGTTAGAGCATATTGGTGTAAATGATTCCCTGTATTTTGGGACAATGAGCTCAAGCAATTAGCACAGCCTACTTGTGGGACCATAGCAACCCCCAAAAGGAATGAAGAATGAATCTTTATGGCACATTTTATAGAACTCTGATCAGCAAGACCTTTGACCTATTGAGATAAAACCCATTTTACCTTGTTAATGCCCAAGGGGGAAATATATATGAGGTCCTGACTTATTTTTTCTTTTTTTAAAAAAATATGTTTTATTAATTTTTTTCCAATCTTACAACTACTAATGAATACAACAAAAATACAACATAAACATTGTGCACCCCCCCTGCCTCTTGGGACCAAGTTATATTTCTCCCCATATATATATATATATATATATATATATATGATATTATTCTATATTCCAAAAATGTAACAAATCTTGACAAGGTTCGTTCCCCTTCCCCTTCACCAACACATAATCCAAAAATTTACCCCAAATGTTCACAAGTGCCTTTCTCCAATTGTCCTTTTTGACACTTAATATTACAAGTTAATTTATCATTTAGCACGATATCCCATACCTCTTTATACCACTCGGTAATTGAAAAGACATGTTGAACCTTCCATTTCCTAGCTATCATTAATTTAGCTGCTGTTAACAAATTCACAATCAATTCTTTTGTATTTTTTTAAACAAACTAACTTTTCTGTAATTGTTAACAATGCTAATTTTGGGCACTGACTTACCACTTCTGTAAATTTGTGATCATAGCATTTTTTTCCTTTCAAAAAGAGAATTACAGTCACAGAAACAGACAAAGAAAATAAGGGATCCAAACACATGGTAGCTCAATCCTAGAGTTTGGATTTGGCATTGCTGAGTGATGCTATGCCAAGGCACATGTACACTAATGTGTCTTGGCCCAGCTCTTTTAAATGTATGTCTTAGGCTCTTACATAGTCCAATAGCAAGTAAAGGAGGGAATTCAATAGGATTTCAGCGTTTAGGTCCTTTGGAAATACCAAGGGGCCTTATTTCCTATAATCTCTCCTCACAATCTATTGACTTCCACTCCTATTTTCATTGAAAAACTCCTCCCTTCTCTTCAGTTCCTTTCATCCCTTTATCTTTCTTTAGTGTACAGTGCTGTAAAAGTGGGGCTTTCATGCCTTGCATTTAAACCGCATGTTGTATCATCTTTGCAATCAGGATCGATAGAGCTATTATGGATCCTCAAGAGTGAGCCTGCACATTCACTTTAAGAAGTGATACCAGAAGCATGATTGGCTTATCACCTCCCATGAAATTGCCTCAGGGTTTATTCTAATGTGCAGCTGGACACATTTTGTGCAGTTGGAAAAAAATGTGCAGTGGAAACTAGTTTTTGTGCAGTTGGGAATATGGACTTTAATAAGGTACAAGGCTGTTCCATAAAAGAAATAGATAAGAAAATAAGATAAAGAAATAGAACAATAAGAAAATTTCTGTTTCCTTTCAATCTTCATAACCTTATACTAATCATATATTATTTGGACCAACTGCTTGACTAGGCAAAAACACTTATTAACTCATGTACATATCAACAGTATTTGTAGGTATACAACAGTGACACATAGCAGTACAAATGCAAAGAAGAATACTACATAATTGTGCCATGTGCTATACCTCCTCTCACACTATACCTATCACATTAAAAAAAAACAACCCTTTTTTAAGATGGTCAGAAGAACATCATCATCTGGGACTGGGTGGGATGAGGGAGAAGAAGCAGTGCTGTTTAGAGGCTTCTGAGAAAATTCCTTTAAATCACATCTGCTCTCTTGCTGTAGCTGCATCTTTGGTTCTGTGATATCCATAGGAGCACTGATGCCCTAGGATCCCATTCAATGAGAGGTGGCATACTGTGATAGATGTAGAGGTATTCATTTTCTGACTCAACTGAGAGTCTGTTTTGGTTATGGACTTCAATGTGACAATTACGCTGATGAGACATTCAACATCAGCACTATGAGGCTTAGCCACTAGAAGACATACTATGAGTTGCCACATTTCTGAATTCTTTGGATAATGCAAGGAAATGGACCAAATGGGACAGTGTCATCTTGTGAACATCACTGATGTTGCCAAGTTGAAGTATCTCTTCAGATTCTAGCGAGAGTTCTGCCAGATTGAGGTCTGTACCTACCACCTTGTGAACTGCCTCCAGGTTTCATAGATTTCATAGATCATTGAGTTGGTTTACCGAAGGTTGTAAGGTGGCAAAAGGCTTCAATAATCAGCAACAGATCAGCATCAACTTCAAAGCATTGATTCAAGAACTCTTCAAGAGTCAACTACTTCATTACTGACAGCACCAAAATCTCTCCATCAGATACATACTGGTGGTGTTCCTTGCATCTCTTCTTGTGCTATGTTACCAGCTGAATTCATTTCAGCACCACTGTTCCATCTGGCTGTGTAACAGCTTCATCCTTGAAAGCCTTGACCCACCCACCAAGTGATTACTGTTCTTTCAATGCCAGTAGCTTTGATTTTACCAACATTGTCAGCTTCTCTATATCAAGGATGGTGACCCCATCTCCTCGCAACTGCTTCTGGTACCTACTGAAGACTGTAAATACATCAGCCAGAAAGGACTGAAGTAAGAACTTTTATTCATCAAGGAAGAATGCAAGAAACCCACGTGCTGCCTTCTCCTCAGACTTCTTTGTGAAGAAGACTAGGGAATGCCAAGACACTAGGACTGAATACAGTAGTGAGAAGGAAAACTCTGTCCACCTGGCCTCAAAAAGCTTGGATAGTGCAAGGAGACAGCAGTTGTTGGCTTCTGCAATGTCCCCAAGTTCTCTGGATCTGAGCCCTGATGTGTGGAAATTTGTGCTCAGCCAAATAGTAAGCTGCTGGAACATATGTCCAACTTCACCACTAAGTTATATGTAGATCTCCATGCAAGATTTGACTGGTGGACTTCACACCAGAACTTCAGCAGGGTGACAGAAAATTATTGATCATTATCCCTCATTTTGGATTGTAAGAGCTCACCAATACCAGACTTCTTGCCTATGTTGACAGATGCTCCATCTGTGTAGGATTTGGGCCCCACACACCTTTGCAGACGTGCTTCAAGAAGATTTCAGAACGGATTCTAGGTCAGAGGGGGAGGGGGAAGATGCTGCTGAGGCATCAAGGGCATGGGAGCTGGAGATTCCAATGGTTAGACATCAGATGAAAAGGGAGGTGCAACGTAAGCATAGCCCAGTGCTCTAAGAGACTGGTGGCAGCCAGAAAAGCCATACTGTGGAAAGACCCACCTTGAGGGCAGGGCTTAGTAGCCCACTTGGCTTGAACTGGGAGGGTTATAGCAATCAGAGTCAGTTTCATCTCACCTCTCTTTCATGATGCTTTAACTTAGGTAACTCGTGAGAGCTTAGTGATCGTATATTATGCAAAGCTTGTGTGGATCTTTTGTCTCCATTGACAGCATGGGGCTATTGTTTGTAGCCTGAAGCAATATTTGCTTGTCTGTAACTTCTGCATAATAAAGCTACTTGATTAGAATCACAACTTTCCAGCTGGACTTCAGAGGGAGCCAGAGGCAGCATCGGATAATCTGTGACCAAGGACGATACATGCATGAAGATGTGCCTGGCTGCTGCAGATCCAACTGTCCTTGCTGCAGGCAGGACCGGTGCAGGGCAGTTTGGCGCCCTAGGCGATATTATATTTAGCGGGCCCCCTCTCGTGCCGTGGGGGGGCCTCTGGAGCAAAGCAGCCCTGCTCTGCAACACCCCCCCGCAGCCGCTGGAGCCCTGCCACCCCCCGCCACCTACCTTCTCCCAGCCCTGGCCACTGCCTCCTCTGAGGAGGAAGTGACGCGACGGGACCCCCGCGCTCTGTTTTTGGCTGGGGAAACCAGGGCAACAGGGCTGTTTAAGCCCTGTTGCCCTGGTTCCTCCCGCCAAAACAGTGCGGGCGGGGCTCCGGAAGCGGCGTGGAGAAGGTAGGTGGCGGGGGGTCGGGGGGGTGGCGGCGGCGGGCGGTGCGGGGGCGGCCCGGCGGTGGCGGGGGGTGGCGGGGGGTGGCGGGGGCGGCCCGGTGGCAGCGGTGGAGGGGGTGGCCCGGCGGTGGCAGCAAGGGGGGGCGGCCCGGCGGCGGGGTGGGCCAGCGGCAGCGAAGAGGAGCACAGCGTTTCTGCGCCCTCTTCAGCCACGCGCCCTAGGCAACCGCCTAGTTTGCCTAGCGGTAGCGCCGGCCCTGGCTGAGGGCATCTTCAATTCAACTGCATGCAGTACTCCTTTTGTGCCACGACTGCAGGGTTCACTAGCACCTAGAAAGCACTGCTTTTCATACCCAGATTTTGGAATGACTTTCACCATTACATCAATTTTGTCAGTCCTGGTTTGGTCCACAGTGCCATCACACTTCAGGGACAGTGCAGTATCTTCACTCAATTGCTTGGTGAGACTGTCCCTGGTCACTTTCTACAATGCTCTGCATAAATTCTTTGTGGGCATTTGGAGCCAAGTACTGAAAGTCCATCTCAGTCCCATGTACCAATTCTGCACTGTTATAGGAAAAAAAGAACAGATGCTAACTTACTCACTTACTTATGTCAGGAAACTTGAAACATGCTCTGCACCTAACATTTTGATGAAAATGTTCAAAGGTGCTCTCTTTTGGACTGTGCTTGATTAATTTGGAAGCTGGATTCATAACACCCTTATGACCTAACACACTGCCAGATGTGGTTGGCTTAGATGTAGTGCTTTCAGCCTCCCCAACAGCATTGTGAGCTTCCCCAATTTTCTCCTGAGTGTTGGCAGAGTCAGGGGCATTTGAGAGCATTGCTGGTGCAGCAGGAGGTATTGTATTGGTATCAGCAAACACAAGAGGTTCATCAGCAGGTGCAGATGAGAGCTTAGCTGTGAATGATACGTTGCGTTGGCAGTTGGTGCATGAGGTATGTCAGCTAGCAAAGCTGCTGTAGGTGGTGGTACATTGTTGGATGGTACAAGCCAGAGTTGCAGAGAGATTGGTTTTGCACCAGCAGTCTTGCAGTGACATTTTTATTCATTCTAGTACAACTGATTTATCAAAACAAATGTTTAGGTAGGAAGAATATACAAGGGATTACAACTGACTGACCATATGGGTTAAAAGAAAGCCAAATAACTTCTTTTTTCCTTCTTTCTAAATTTGTCCCTACAGACACAGACCTTGTGCTTGTCCTAGCCAACAAGAAACTCTTTCCAAGGCAAAATGGTTTAGTGAAGGCTGGGTTCCACTCTAGCAAAGCAACCTGTCCTCCAACTACTGTGTCCAGCAGCTACAGTTCTCCTCAGCAGCCCTTGAACCGACTTCTTCCTTTTCAGCCCTTCAGCAAAATATAATCTGGGTATCAGAGTTCTCCCTAGCCCCTTTCAGCAGACAGCTCAACACAGAACAGGCCTACCCTACTTCCAGCTTTTTGTGTAGGCTCCTTGCGTCCCCTTCCTCCAGCTCCTACTCTTCTATCTTTCCTCAATTACAACAGCAGCCACAGTACAGGACACACATTTCTATTTTCTATTCCCAGGTTCATTTGGGGTCTTACTGTTCCTGTTTGTCAGTATTAGTCCTTCACCCTTCCGAAGAACTGTAGAATCTTTGAAGAACACTCATATTACATGACTGGACTTCCAGAAGTTCAGTGCAGGCTCTTCAGGAGGCAACACCTCTCAGAGAGACTCCCAGACTGAGACAAGGCCTCAGCTCAGCCCAGCAGACTGCCAGGCCTTACAGACTGAGCTTGGCCAAAGAGCACAAAGCACCCAGACACAATTAAGGCCAAGATATATAGATATAGATATAGTTATTGATATAGATAGATATAGTATATACATAATATTAAATTGAAGTGAGTATGTTTGTGCATTTACAGAGAACTTTGTCAATAGGACACGAGATCCTTACAGTGCAGTAGTGTCTGTCTGTTTTGTTCCTATACTACTCTAATAGAGGGAATCCCCCTATCTCGTAACTCAGAGTGTCCCCTAACTCAGAGTGTCCCCCTCCTCCTTAGAGTAAAGCGCCTGGCTTCTAAAAGGTTCTCCACCAATTCCTGGTGAATTTATTCCCAAATGTTTTACCACGTAACATGCAGGGATGGGGACTCGGACTCCAGGACTCGACTCGTGAGTCGGACTGAGTCCCCCCTCTGACTCGAGTCGCACTCGAATCCTAATATTTTTAATGGGACTCGAGACTCGACTCGGGACTCGAGACCAAGGACTCATCAACATCCCTGCTTGATGCCACCTGCAGGTGCTGTCTGGACCTAGTTGCAGTAACAATCCAAGTTTATTTTTTAAAATCATTTTCCTAAAATGCAACCTTTCAGACATTTTGGGTTTGGCTGCCTCTGCCTGCCTGTTTGGGGTTCCCTGCCTCCTCTGCCTGCCTGGTCTCTTCTTAACCAGTTCCACAGTTTGAATTGTCCAAGACAAAGGCCTCTGCCTGCCTGTTTTGGGGTTCCCTGCCTCCTCGGCCTGCCTGGTAATTTTGGGTTTGTCTGCCTGGTCTGTTCTTGCCAAAATCAGTGGCAGAGTTTTGAGATAAAAAGGCACACTTGTGCCTAGAATTTATTTAAGCCACACATCTGAAGTAGCCTTATTTTGTTGGGAAACCCCCCCCCCCATTGATTTTAATAGGGACTCGTGGAGTCAGCTTTGGGAGTGACTCGGGACTTGGGACTCGTGAGTCACCATTTTGGACCAAGGACTCGGACTCGGACTCGGACTCGTGACTCGGGTCCAAAGACTCATGACTCGACTCGTGACTCAAAACCAAGGACTCTCCAACATCCCTGGTAACATGAAAATTAGATCTCTTTGAGTTAAAGCCAGACCCAGTCTTCCTGTTGTACCAGTTGCTCTCAAGGCCTTACAGCAGATTTTCAGGTTAAGGGAAGCTTTGCAGCTACAGTAATACCTTGGATTGCAAGTTACTTGGTTTGAGAGCGTTTTGCAAGACAAGCACATTTTTAAATATTTATTTAATTTTTTTGACTTGATATACAAGCGACGTCTTGCAATACAAGTACTGTAGTACGGCTTAAATTAAAAATCTCTGTACAAATTTTTTTGGGGGATTTCGTTTTGATATAAGAGTGTTTTGGATTACAAGCACGTTTCCGGAACAAATTATGCTCTCAATCCAAGGCATGACTGTATGCTGTTTCTGAGCCGCCATTTTGTGAGGAGCCTCTGTTCTGTGACAGCTTTAGAACCTATTATCCCTAGTATACCATACAGAACCTTCAATGTATTTTGCAGGACAACCACCATCTTCTGAAAGGATAAATTCTAGTCTCCACAGTCATAATCAGAGGAGAGGGTTCTCAGCCCCTCAGCTATACTTTTTTGTGGGGAGGGAGTCTCAGTCCACAACTATAGTTTAGGAAGGCAAGATAACCTCACCCATTCTTTGCAAGAATCTTCATTTTCCCTTCTCTTATTTTCCTATCCTTCCTTTCTTCCTTTTTTCCTTCCTTCTTTCCTTCCTGTCTCCCTTTCTCTTAGTTTCTCAAATCGTTCTCATTTACTCTTCCCTCTTTCATATTTTTATTTTTTCCCATTAGAAAAATTTTGGGAAGTACTCACACATTGGTGGGGGGGGCTGCACCCACTTCTTGTGCAACTGAAAAAAAAATGTTTAGACTAAACCCTGAATTGCCTGACAAGAAAAGAGACAATGATCAACAACGACGCCTGATCCATTGGGAACCATTCTCAAGGCATAACCACAGTTATCACATGGGAAAATATAACAGCAAGGTTTCACCTTTATCCTGAGGTAACGCTTCAATTACATTGCCCCCCTCCACTCCCACAGCAAGGGGAGTGTAGTTTTGTAGTTCATGCGCCAACACAGACTGTGGCAATATCTGAGTTGTATTCCGCCAATTTGCAAAAGATTTCTGCATCCTTACACCCTCATGAGTGATGCCTCAGAAGTGATTACAGTCTCTCTCTATCTTAATGTTATCCTTAAGGTACCTTAACCGTGACTGAAAAGTATAAACATGTCATTAATATGACAAAACACCACCCCCATCCAAGTCAAATCCCTTCCTACTCAGCAAGTTTGCGCTGGCACTGCCTGGGTAAGTGGATCAGCCTTGCTGCTTATCTGAAGGTGTTCAGGCACTGTGGGGGCAAAGCGAGGAAGTATACGCCAGAGCTTGAGTGCCTCTGATGAACTCCTCTATTTCCTCTTCATTGATGCAGGGCTGCAGTGAACTTGGCTGACAAACTGTCATGGAGAGGGGGGGGCATTCCTTTTGTACACCCCCAAACTGCATTTGCCTTTTTAATCGTGGTGTTTCATTAAATATACATCTTTACTTTTTCATAAGTGATTGCCCTAAGGTATTTCCCTGCCGTTCTCTGGTCCAGTAACCATATTTCCCTATGTTCTACTTGTATCTCCCTGACTTTTATAGCCCCCTCAAATTATGTGGAACTTATACCTGTTACGTTTCATTTCCTTCTTGACAGTTCCTTTTATTCACCCCGTTTATTGCAGCAGCTTCTCGACATAATGCCTCCCCCTCCACATACACACATAACTTTTGTGTCAGGCTAGAATTGTAATCAGTCTAACTTGCAGGTTTGTTGTTCTTCAGTCTACTGAGACTGTTTCTGACCCTGGGACTTGACCAGTGTCACCTTTCTTTCACCTCTGCCTTGTTTTGCCCTCATTTTCCTTCTATGTAACTCTTTGGGGAAAGAGAGATGAAATACAGAAAAAGGCTTTGCAGGCCATCTTCTCCATTGAATCAACATACAGGCATACCAGCAAATCAAATGCTGCTTTGAGCTGCCAATCTTGCTCCTCCTTAGCCACTGTCTTCCTCTTGCTGGGAAGAATTAACATGGTGCCCTTCCCCTGGGATCCTTCGATGGGAGGTTTCAACGATGCTTGGATTTTCCTCACCTGGAGCAGGAGGCAGCAGCAGCAGCAAGGGCAGGAGTGGAGAAGAGGTCTAGCTTGGTATCTTCTTCTGTCAGTCAATAGTTGTGAAAGTGGGTTTGCAGTCGACTGCTGGGCAGACAACATTTCTCAGAAAATAATGTCCTGAGAAGTTCCCTGAAAGCTTTCATTTCCAGGCTTCCCCCAAACTGTTAGAGAATTTGGGGGCACATCTGCAAATCCAATCCAATTAATGTTTTAATATTGTTAGAAGGAGCAATGGATGGGCTTGTCCTCTACTCCTTCCAGTCTTCCTCTCTTAACTCTTGCTTCCTTCCCTCAGCTATATGAACTAACAATATACTTTCATTCAATATTAACTGAGTTGAAATTTCTCAGAAGTTAATTTCTCTTCCCACCCCCTCCCCCAAAAGTGTTGGAATGTGTCAAACACACACACAGAATATTCAGCAAAATTCCCCCTTCCCAATGTTGCTGCCTGCAATTAGGGTGAAGAACGTTTTGAGGAAATGTTCTCTTTGCCCTAGTTTTTGCTTCCTTCCCTCACAGAGACATCTACCTACTGGCCTTCCTGCATTCTCCTTACATCTCCTTGTGTTCCCCATATCTGTGTCTTTTCTTGCAGCCAAGTGGACCTTTCACTTCCATTGATGTGGCAATTAGATCCCTAGTAGAGTCAAAACAAAAATTCTCACCATTTCAAAATTTAGCAACATTTTGGATTTGAATTCTGTTTAATTTCAAATATTTTCAAATTCTTTGATGAAAAATATGATTGAGGATTTCCTTTATAAACCATTGTATATGTAGTATAGCAGCCTCAACACACATTGGTTTTAAATCTATATATCCCCCAAATCTAACAATATCCACAGTTTGGTGAGTTGAAGAAAATTGAACAGGGGTAGTATAAATCTAACTTTTTTCCCCCTATTCTTTTTTTACAAAAACATTTGACAATGAATGACATAGCCACAGTTATCCATGCTCTAGTCACATCTAGTGGAGACTACTCTTATGTGTTGAATGTGGGGCTTCCTTTGAAGATTATCTGGAAAGTTCAGCTGGTTCAAAATGCTGTGGCAGGGTTGCAACAGATTCCTCTTAGCAATGAACATATTATACCCATTTTCCAAGATCTTCTCTGACTGACAGACTATTTCTGAGTGCAATTCAAAGTGCTGGTTTTAACCTATAAAACTCTGGGCCCCAAGTATCCAAAGGACCATCTTCTCCCATATAGGTCAGTCCATCCAGTCAAGACCTTCATTGGTGGCCCACAGGAGGTGAGCCAGATGGCGACCAGAGAGGCATTTTCTGTTATTGTTCTGTGTTTAAAACATCCTCCACAGAGAGGTCTATCTGGCACCTTCATACCTGGCATTCAGGCACAAATTGTATTGTATTGGTTCTATATTTGTTAGCATTCAGACCATTATATTTTCTTGGTTTTAATTGGTTTATTCTTCCCTAGTTGATTGTTATTTTGCTGCTGTTTTCTTATTCCAGTAATTTGTACGAGGAGTTTTATTGTATTGGTTCTATATTTTTATTGTTTTATTGTGAGCCTCTTTGAGCATGCATTTTGTGAAAGCAGCATATAAATATAATCATCTCATATTAATTTGCTTGAGAATTTCTCTCCTTTAAATGTACTAGTGGAAATGTTAACACTCTTTTCCCTGGGAAGATAGGCTGTAATAAAGCAGCTTGTGTCCACCTGTTTTATTACAACTCATCCATCTGCTTTATTGGGGTTAAGCTAGACCCCATGGCTGCAATCCTGTATATAGTTATATGGACACATAAGCCCTACTGAGCTGAATTGAATTTGTGTGCAAATAACTGTGCACAGAATTAGGGCCCATGTGTTTAATAGCTTTTCTTTGTTGCATTCATCCAGATGATCTATAGAGGGGTATGAAAATAATCTTAATTTAGATAATAGCATAATATACCGTAGCTGCAGTTTAATATGGGGCTTTTGAGAGAGAGAGAGGCAGAGAGAAAGATGGATGATTAATTGCAGGGTTGGATGAAAGTCATTGTTCAGAAGTTCTGTTGAGTCAGAGTGGAGAATAATATCTCAGCGTTTAAAAAAATTAATTGAAATATGTTTGTCAGCAGGAATGTATTCTACAGCAGGAGCTGATTTGCTGGGTTTGCAAAGCCTTGAACACAGCAGGTCTGGCTTCTGCACAGTACTAATTCTAATCTCATCAAATAATTATTTTTATCTGAAAACATGTACATTCATTGTTCAGATCTCTACTATAGATGTTAGACACTGGGAAAAGAACATGAGAACTATATTTTAATTAACATATCAATCCTAAAACTGGCCAAAGGCCAGCTGAGGGGCTGTTAGATGTTCTGGCACTGCCACTATGTTGACGGGATGGCACTTCCATCCTGGAGTTCAGTGGTACACCTGTGGAAAGCTCCATGGGCATAGATGTACCACCAACAGTATTCCTGCCAGTGGTGGGGCCCAAAACAGAGCATTCTGGGGCTGTGTTTAGGGTGTGTGAGGGGTGGTCTTGGATCTGCAGGATCCAAAGTCCTCTTGTTCCCCTGACACAGGCATGGATCAGGCCTGTAAAGTACATTAGCATGGAGCAGGAGTAATTATTTTCCCTCTCCTTGGTGCCAATGGGAGGGAAAATAAAAAAAGAAAGCTATAAAGGAGGGGAAATGCCTCCCACGTCCCAGCCTGGCCTCAGCAAGCTGGCCAGGCTTAGGAAGTGGTGGTCCTTCTGCCACAGAATTTCCACCTTAGGATTGCTCTGCCCATTACTCAAAGGAGATGGCAGCAAATTTCTGGCTAAGCATTGGTTTTATAGTCAGGTTGAAAATCAGATAGTAACAGATATTGGGAGGGGCTGTAGCTCAAGGATAGATGTAGGGCGGTCAGGTGTCCTCTTTTACAGAGACAGTCTTTTATTTGAAGGGTTGCCAGAGGACTGCCCTCCATATGAAAGCATCCTCTATTTGATGGACTGTCTTCTTGTCCAATTCCGGTTTAAAAATAATGAACCATAAGAACTATTGCCCATCCACCACAGCTCGCACCTGGACAGCAGGCTGAAGTGGCAGGCACACAGGTCACTTCATCACAGTCTTCCACAATATGGTAAGATATATGGTATTTCTATTTAAATTATAATAATTATTTCTAAATTTGAATCTATAGATATAAATTACAAATGTTATGCAAATCACTATCCTCTTTCTTGGTGATGCATTTCCTCCTTTTTGGCGATTCATAATTAGCCTCCCTTAGTACAGGCCCCAGGTTCAATGCCTGGTGCCTTCAGTTAGAAGCATCTCAAGCAGGACCAGCATCAAGGGTAGGCATGGTTGGGCTCCTGCCAAGGGCCCACACCCCAGCAGGGGCCCACTGACAAGACACACGCCCCCAGACTTGCTCCTCTTCTTCACCACTGCAACCTGCTTGTTCACCACCTGCCTGTTGCTCTTGCCCAGGCAATGGTGGCAGTAGGAACAAGGAGCAGTAGATGCCCCTGCCTGCTTGATCACTGGCTCTCTGCCTATCAAGCAAGCAAGCGGTAGTGATGATGATAAGGAGGAGGAGGAACAGCTGGTGACAATGGCAGGTGAGAAGGCACACTCACTGAGGGAGGAAGCCCATTGAAGGTGTCTTGCCCAAGGGGAGGGCCCTCAGAAACCTGGAGCCGGCAATGATCTCAAGAAGCAGTGCTTGGAAAGGACTGGGGTCAGTACTGGTAAGATGGGGCAGTGGTCTCTCACTCGATAAACAGCGTGTGTTCAACAATGAATTAGAAATGCACAGTCTCAGTTAACCTTCTCAAGATACAGGCAGTAGTTTTTCAGAGACAATGCAGTATAATATTTTCATTGTTGCCCACAGGTAAACACATGCATTCATCCCCCCCCTGCCTCCCGTCCTGCTATGATCTCTGGTTTTGGAGTTTCTTATAGTGCTTCACAATCCTGCATCACTTGCATTAGCAGAGAGCATAGTGAGACGGAAAGTGTTAATGTGTGTACCTGTGAGCAATAAAAACTCTGCTGTATTGCTGTCCTATCTTTAAAAACCCATATGGGCACACCGCTTCCTAAGGCTATAATGGAGCAGAATGTTTATTCAATTTATTCTATAAAGAAAGGAAGAAAGATCTTTCTTATGATTTCTCAACAAATAAAGGAATATTTCAAGAGCATGTGTATTGACAGTGTTTCATAGAAAATAGGCAAAAGGGAGCCTTAACCTTCCTATCTTGTTATTTTTGGACTTCTAAATCAGCATACTCTACGCTTTCTGGTGCTGGAGTGTATATGCAAATGTGGCCGTTGACATGAGATCTAAGCATGCTGAAAACTTCAACACAGCCAGTAAAGATGCCTGCAGAAAGCAGAGCAAAACAGGAAGCATCTTTCCTAAATGGATCTACTGTTAACAGAGCCAACAGAGGGCATGTACAGTATTTTTCCATGTATAAGACTATACTTTTTCCTAAAATTGTTAGACTAAAAATTGAGGGTCGTCTTATACATGGAAGTATGCCAAGGAGAGAACCGCGCAGTTGCGAAACTGCCCAGTGGGGGGCGTCTTATACATGGGGGCGTCTTATACACAGAAAAATACGGTAGCTCCACGACAGAGCACCTGCTTTGCATGCAGAAGGTCCCAGGTTCAATCCCCAGCGTCTCCAGGTAGGGCAGGAAAAACCTGTACCTGAAACAGTAGAGAGCCATTGCTGCCAGTCAGTGTTGACAATACTGGACTACATAGACCAATGGTCCGACTCAGTATAAGGCAGCTTTGTTCCTATGTTCCATGTCTGCTCTTTTCTCTAAAGATCCAATTCAAGCTGTGCCAATCATATGTGGTCTTGTGTCTATGCCAGGGGTCTGGTGTTCCCAATGCACTCTGTAACTCAGCTGGTGAGCTCTGGCAAGTTGATTTATCTTTCTATGCCAGTTTCCTCCAATTGCAGGGTGGTGGTGGGGAAGGTCATTATACTTCCTTGCCTCTGAAGGGGAGGCAAAAGTGCCACCAGTTTCTCAGATGGGAGGTTTTCCGTCTGGATGCCAACTCTAATAATTCATAGATGAATTGCTGGAAAAGACAGGCAGAATCGGTAGAGGCATGCTCTCTTTTCTTGCTGCCATCCCCAGAAATGTCATCTGAGGGCCTTCACGGGTCTCCGCAGCTTGGTTGCATGATCCTTTCTGAACTGTTGGCATCAATGACAGGGGAAAGAATCTGCCCTCAATTACAACTGTGCAACTTATTGATTTCACAAACAAGAAGAACATTCAACACAAGGACTTTGACCGGGAATAAAACAGAGGGAGGGTGGGAGTGGGGAGGCAAGAAAGGAAGATATGTTCACGGAACAGCTAATAGGCAGAAGCCAAGCCTACCCTGGTTTCTGGATAATGAGTTGTCAGCAGCAAGAGTATTACTAAGTTTGAAGTGGAATTATTGAGCTGATTATGGGAAACCTCTTGTATCTACATTCTGCCAGAGTCCAAGTAACAAGCTGCAAACAAGGCAAAAGTCGAGCTAAGAGAAAAGAACAGTGGAAAAGACTATTATCTGCCAGGAAGAGACACAAATTGAAGAACGGGGAGTCATTAATAGAATAATAAATCTGCAGGAAGAATGTCAACGAAGCAGGAGATTTTCTACTTTTTGATAGAAGGCACTTTAAAAAAATAGATGATCTATGATGGATTCCCAAGGAAAGTATAAAAATGTACTCATCTGGTAGCATAAGTAACACATCTCATCTGTCAGTATCAGCAGTGACAAGGCCATAATACACTTTGAGATTTTAGCTTCCACCTCAATGTCCACATGGAAGATCAGAAGGAGGAATGAGGTGCATCTAATGCATATGCAGACTCCACTGCCCACATGTGCTGGGGCTTTTGGACCAACTTAGTGTTACCAACTTCTTTTCTGGTGCGCCTTCCATGCCTTTAAACAGCTGAGTGACAAGAAGTTCAGCAGGTGACGCTTTTCCAAGCACTTAGATGCTGTGATGGGGAAAGTTTTTCCTGTTAATTTTTTGTTTGCAGCACTGTTGATACAGATGCCAGAGTCCTGCTGGAAAACAAGTTGGCAACACTAAGCAGGTTTATTATTTTTTATTTAAAAAAAAGGTTGGCAATCCTACATGTGGCAGATGGGGTGGGGTGGGTGATTTAGGGACCAAACAGACAATGCAGTGTGTGTAGCAGGAGTAATGCTTGCAACCCACAAAGAAAGGCATGTGTTTCTTTGATGTTAATCCCACTTCCTACACTTCCCATTTACAGCCATGATGAACTGCATCATGGGAAGCTTCCTTGTAGATGCCCTATATATAAATGTATGTGAGAGAGAGAGTGAGAGCAAGGAGAGGGTGAGTGAGTACACTGAGTAGCAGCACTCATCAGCTCTAGCCTGGATATTAGTAGCGCATTCCACATTACTTCTTTTTCTGCATGCCACTCCCATGCCTGAAGTCTCCTGTAGGAAGGGTTCAAAGAAAAGCACCTTACCACTGTTTCCTGTATGCCATAAAGGGCATGGGTGAGAGGTTGTGGGATAAATACATACCTCTTTAGCACACATTTACATGTTCCTTATTTTGGGAACCAAGCCACATCTACACTACAAACCTTAACCAGACTTCTTTGAAATATTTGTTTTAGGGTACAGACTCTGACTCAGTCAAGCAAGTGATGAGGGCCAGCCAAACTATGCGTTGTCTTTAAGAGGTAGCATGCACCCACATCTATTCTTCTGTCTTATGCAGAAGTGAGCACAGGGAACCCAATCAGGATAGGTGTCCTACTGGGGGCACGGTAGGGGGGGCTTTACTTTTACCTTTGATCCCTGCTGTGGTTCTGATCCAGATCAGGGGCCCTGTGCCTGCAATTTGTATAGGGAGGAGGAAGCATGTATTTGCTTCAAAAGATTAAAATACAGTATTAGGTTGCAAAAGATTAAAACGTATCATTGGAAGAGGCATTTAGTCTTGGTCTCAACTATTCCATAGATCTTCATTTTTATCCAAAAGGGGAAGGGAAAGTACTCTGACTGCTAAACAGAACTAGGACTGCTATGAGTTTGGTTAATACAGGCTTAAGCTGATAGGGTGTGTGTGTGTGTGTGTGTGTGTGTATTTCTTTGTGGGCATTCAATTAATTCAGATAATCGAGAGGAGAATAATGTACGGCTAGGATTTCTGCTGTACTTCAAGCTAGGATACAAAATGTATGCAGTTACTACATATGCTTGTCTTCATGGTAGGAAAGTAGGATTAATCAAATCAAGCCTCAAAAAGCAAAAGAGAGGTGACAGGGAGAGAAATATCATCTTTCCTATCACTGTTAGGGTGGTTATGTGTCCTATTTTGCAGAGGGCAGTCCTCTATTTGCAGGGCTGTCCAATCCAAGTCCAGTTTAAAGATAAAGAACCATCAGAAGGGAGGGAGAGCAGGGGCCTTGAAGTTGCCCATCAATAGTTGGGAGCTGCACAGCAACCTGAATATGAGTAGTCACACAGGTCACCTGGGCGTGCTCTTCCCCACTATGGTGAGATATATTGTATTTCTATTTCAGTTATAGTAATTCTTTCTAAATTAGCATCTATACATATAAATTAGCATCTACAATTTTTATGCAAATCTGTGCCCTCTTTTTTGGGTGATGCATTTTCTCTGTTTTGGTGATACATACTTGGCCATGCTACTGCTGCTGAATTGAATGCATGTACGGTGAGGGTGCTTCCATACAAAACACAGTTCCTATGTGGAAGTGGCTTCCAGTTAGCCCCTCCCCCTTCTTACAGCATGCCAGTTCCATGGGAGCTGCTGTAGCCTGCTTCCTTCCTATTCATCCCAGGGTAATGTGCAAAGGTCTGTGGTTCATCCCCATGCCAACGTTGCTCCAGTTTCTGAAAGGAGAGCTGTCGGAAACATGTTCTTGTGTTTTCATGGTGACATGGGAAGGAGTGGCGCTGCAACACTGGCCATGCTGCCATCATAATGTAAGAAGGAGTCTAGATCAGCCTTCCCCAACCTGGTGCCCCCCTCCAGATGTGTTAGTGTACAACTCCCATCATGCCCAGCCAGCATGGGAGTTGTAGTCCAATACATCTGGAGGGCACCCAGTTGGGAAAGGCTGGTCCAGAACACTGCATGAATCCACATGTGTCGCATTCACACACCCCTCTGTTTCAACATGTGTATGTGTAGTGAGAAGCAGTGATCAGTGGTAGCCTCTCACTGTGTGCATATGCGGTGAAACAGACAGATGTGATGAAGTTCATATGGGATTCATGCAATTTCTCCCAAAGTCCATGCACCACATGAACTGACTTGGCTGGTGCTGGAAAGAGCGGTTGCTCCTACCAGCACCAGCCAAGTTCCCTGCTGCCGCATCTCCACTGTTATTAGAGCTTACAGTGGGGATTCCTCCAGGGGGAGGGGCTTGGAGGCACTGTGCCTTGGAGGTGGTGCTAAGGTGGCTCTGCAGGCCGGGCAGGGAACCTCTGCAGGCCAGATTAGGCTTGCAAGCCAGAGGTTCATCTCCCACGGTCTAGAACACGGGTGAGCATCTTGTGGCCCTCCAGATGGTTTGACCCACAACTCCCCATCAGCCCTGTCAACAAGGGATGAGCCAAGGGTGAGGAATTCTTGGAGTTGTAAGCCAAAACAGCTGGGGGCAGTGGAGGCTGGGGGCTCCAATGTCAGTGGGAGCAGTGTACCCACTCCAGGTTGTAGTCTGAACTTTTAAGGAGCTATCCATGGTGCTGAACCTCTTTTGGAGATCAACACCATAGATGGCTCCTTTAAAGTTCAGACTAAAACCCAGAGTGGATACACCACCACCCCACTGTCATTGGAACCACCAGCTTCCACAGTCTGGGGGACCACAAGTTGCTCACCCCTGGTCTAGAACAATGGGTAAAAATTCAAAGGACACTTTAACTAGCCTCTTTTTGATATGTTTTCTTTGATGCAATAACCTTCCTTAATGGAATTTTCTCTCAGTTTATACATGTGTTATTTCCACCCACCTTCTTTCTTTCTTTTCTTTTCTTTCTTTCTTTCTTTCTTTCTTTTTTGGCTATGGGAGTACTTCAGTTCTTCTGACTATCTGTGTTGTGAGCTGTACAGGAATTTACCGATGGTGCATGACAGTGGGGACTTAAAGAAAATTATGCATTTCTTTGATCCACCCTCAGGCACACAAATCAAAGTCTCACTCCCTGCACAGTACATAGCAAAAATGAAAGTAGCTACACTTTATATGGAAATGAGCTGCTTCCAGAATGTAATATAGCTAAGCATATATCAAAAACAAAGACAATGAAATCAGAAAATACAATGCTTTAGTGAGACTATAAACATCTGCTTTGCTTTTATTTCTTACATATTATCTTAACATACTGGGCACAACCCACCAGGACATTTCCAAGCTTGTGTGCAGCTCCCATTCATTTTCATGGGGCTTGCACAGGAGTCCATCCTGATGGATGGTGCTCAGTGTGTTTTCCCAAAAGCATCCCAAGGAAGTTACATACAGGCATATTGGACATTATCTTCAGATTTACAAAACTAGTGTGATTGTTCTGATTCTGTCATTATGAATTTTTAAGCATGGGGTGTAGAATTTTTAAGCATGGGAGAGCACACGCATTGCATGCAGAAGGTCCCAGGTTCAATCCCAGTCATCTCCAGGTAGAGCTGGGAAAGACTCCAGTCTCAAACCCTGATGAGCCGCTACCAATCAGTGCAAACAATACTGAGCTAGATGGACCAATGGTCTGACTCAGTATAATGCAACTTCTTGGGTTCCTATTATTTATTTATTTATTTATTATTCATTACATGTTTGTGCTGCCCTTCCTTTGAGGCACTCAGGATGACATACATGCTCCTCCTCCCTCCCCCCCCATCACATTTTATCCTCACCATAACCCTGTGAGTCAAGTTAGGCTTTGAGATAGTGTAGTGAATGGCCCAAAGTCAACTACAGAGTGTTCCCTTGGTCCAAATGCAGCACTCTGTCCTCCTGATCAGTAATTACTTTTATGGGAGGATCACCTTGAAGAGGGGATGGTTGGTGGTGGGGTAGTTCTAGGGTCACTTCCCCCACCCCTTACCTCTCTTGCTTCTGAGCTGGTAGCTTGGGAGAGGAGGGAGCAGCTGGTAACCCTTAGGAGGCTGGATTCTGGAGGTCCTGCTACTCTTATCTACTATGCTACACCCATGATTCCCTAGATTCAAGGTCTTTTGTCAAGAGGAGGTTATGCTCTTCTCAAATGTGCTGCTGTTGTTTCTGAGAAACATGGTTCCAGAAATAACCCATGGCATTACACCTGGCATAGCATTCCATAGAACAGGGGTTGGCAGAGTTCAGCTTTGTTTTTTGGGTTTTTTTAACTAGGACCCTGAGATCCACCAACTGGAACCTGGTGCAAAAGACAGGCACTTTGAATGAAAAAAATTATAATCCGAGCCTAGGAATTTGTTTTGAGCATCAGAACTGAGCTCTCAATCCTTCCACACAAAAATTCACTCCAGGTTACCTCAAACTTTCTTCATTTCAGCGATATCATTTGGGGAGGGGGAGTCGTCCTGTTGCTGCTGTTGTTAAACAATTGGGAGTCAGAAATCCTTGATGGTCTACTGCAAATCACCCAGAGGTCTGCCAGTAGATCCAGATCCACCTTCTACCCCACCCCCACCACCCCCACCATAGAAGAATAGCTTCTCATTTTATTTTTGTCTTGATTGGTTGGTAGTTTCTGTGACCAAAAAAAAAATGCAGCTGTGTCATCATGGATATAAAGCAGTATTTTCCAACTTGGGTCCTCAGATGTTGTTAGACCAAGCCTCCCATCATCACCAGCCATCATGGCAAATGATCAGGGATAATGGGTATTGTAGTCCAACCACATCTGGGGACTGTAGGTTGGGGAAGGCTGAATTGTAAAGCATCTGGTGGTGTTAACAGTATTCTAGTAATCTGGGTTCTTCTCTAAGTGTGCTTGAGCTTGCCATTAGCATCAGAGCCTCTCCAGATGTTGTCTCATTGTCTGTGTACAAATGGCAGCTGGCACATTCAGGGTCCCTGCAATGGGAAGAATTCCAGGTTCCTAACATCTGGAATTGTATCACTTCTTTCTTCACAACTTTCATAGACTTTGCCTGCCCCATTTTTATGATGAGATGTAAAGCTGATGCTGCAAGGATGTGCTTAGCATTAAAAAAAAAAAAAAAAAAACTGTAGCAGGAAGTAAGTGAAAAAACAAAATGGAGAAAGTGCTTTAATTGAAAGAAGGGGGAAAAAAAGCAGCCTCAGGAATAATAACATTTTCCTTACTGCACAAAAATGTGATTTGGAAGTTTGTGGAGGCATTCGAAGACATGGTTTCTCTTCATGATTCTTTCTCACATTCAAGTGATAGTTTCAAAAGCTGGTATATTCTGGAACAGCATAAAGAGAAGATTTTACAAAATCCATCTTCCACAAGAGTTTTAGACTGAAACATCTCTCAAATAGTTCAAGAGTCAGACCAAACCATGGCCGCCTGTCCCAGGCTATTCATAGTTGTTCTGATGGACTCATGAAGGGATTGTGTGTTAAACATGGACTTGCAACAATTGGCTCTTAGCAGTTGCTGTAGATTCTGTGTAGAAGATTGTGGAGCAGTTGCCCAAGGCCAAAATAACTGTTTTTCAAATGAGAACATAATTGCTGTTGCATCTCAGTATGAGTCTGGGCTGTACCAATGAAAAACAAGGAGAGCCACAAGGAGAGTAACTTGATGAGTCTTCTGTGGTGCTTCTGTTGCCTCCAGCAGCACCATGCCAGCATGGAACAAGAGGCATAAGCACGGTCAGAGTGGGAAATCAGCTCTTCACTGTCAGCCGAGCGAATAGCACAGCTAGTGGCAACGAGACACAGGAGGTGCGGGACTGCAAAGCACCCCATTTTAAAGAGCTGTTGTCTAGTCAGAACTAGTGACCTTTATTCCACACTGCCAATGCTTCATTGAATCTATATGCACTTCACATACACAATTCATAGAATCATAGAATAATAGAGTTGGAAGGGCCATCTAGTCCAACCCCCTGCTCAGTGCAGGAGAACAGATGTGGGCAGCCCAGGCAGTCACCCATCCAAGCACTGACCTGGCCCATACCTGCTTAGCTTCAGCATGTGGTCTGCATTATGCGGCCCCACCCATAGTAATCTTTACAGCAATGCTGTAAGGTGGACCAGTATGATTATTTCCCCCATATATAAGAGACGAGATGCTGTGGCTAGGCTAGGGATGTATGAGAAATTAATTTCAGTTTGGTTGAGTGTTTTTTACTGAAATTTACCTGTTTTGCACCTCCCGGAACCGATCGTGTACCGAAATGCAATCTGCGGTCAAAGCCCGTACATTTCCGTTCTTGTGATGCAATCGGCAGAACAAAGAAATGTGTTCAGAAAATGTGTACATTTTAAAAAATTTGCATGAAAAGATGTGTACTTTTGAAAAACGCACACAAACATGTTTAAATTAATTTTGAAATGTGTACATTTCAAAAATGGGCACAACTGATGCATACATTTTGGGGAAATGCACATGAAAATATGCACCAAGTTTGCAATCTGATACGTACACAAGTCATAATGAGCTTCAAGGTGGAAATCAGAGAACCTTGACAAGTTTGAGTTTTGCTGATTCACCCAACCCTAATTTGGTGACCCAGAGAGTTTATGGCTGAACTGAGATTTGAACCAGGCCTTCTAGTTCATAGCTCATGTTCATAACCACTACATTGCATCAGCTTTGAACAAATTATATCTATGATGGGGGATTAAGGAAATATATAGCATTTTACTCTGCATTCCCTCACATTATGGTTCGATGAGGGATGATTTGGTCATTTCTGGGTCAGTAGGAATGTAGGGCAGTTGGTAGTCTTGTCTTGAAGATGATATAGAAACTATATAAGCTAACCATGGCCTGCAAGGTTTGACAGAATGATCTGACCTGTTGGCTTTGGTCAATCATTCTGGCAAACTGCAGGGTGACTTGCTTGGGGTCAATCAAATTGCCATCTATTTATCAAGGGTGGGGGCACAGCTGTTTTTCCATGTGGAATTTGATTCATTTCACTCCCACTTTCCGTCAAGTGAAAAGCAGCACAGCCTGATTTCAGGTAACTTGAAGTCCCTCCTTCCTTCATTCTCACAATGTCAGCTTAGCCCTTTACATGAGCTCTTTGGATATACTTTAGGAATCTCACTCAAGCCTCTAGAAGAGGGTCTACCAATAATATATACCACCAACTGGACTGGGTGACATGGGAAAATGTGGTCATTCATCACTTGTGCATAAGCCATTTAATATTGTTTTGTTGACTCTGATGGGTTCTGCATTTCCACTTCAGCAAAGCTGCATGATGGTGTTGAGTAAAGTGATCTGATCTATATACAGTCAATAAAAGCTTTCAGATCCTTCCAACAAAGATATACAACTACGTAAATCAGAAAATAATATTACTCTGGCCAGAAGCAAAAATTATTCTTCCTGAAAAAGTGTTAATAATAGCCTTACATTCTATTGTGTAGAACTTTCAAAGCTATCACTAATAATGTATCCCTGTCAGCTGTGTGATCTAAAAATGAGTGAGAAGTTGTCAAATCACACCCTGCTTCTTTGGGCACAGGATTTATAGGCCATGAGGCAATGAAGTTCTCTATTCAGTCAGCAATTGAAAGCTGTATTTCATATTCCACTGAAGTGAATAGAAACCGCTTTTTGATTTTATGGACCCAGTGTGCTTCCAGATGAAGCCTTTATTGTGCAATCGCTCTGCCTCATTCATGGAATTTTATGTAGGGCCCAGATGTCATTGTCTTCCATTTGTAACCCTCCATGTTTTACTACCACAACTTCTGTCATTTTTCTTAACACAGAAAATCTGTTAAGGAGGGGAAGGTGGAATAACTGCACAATGTTTCTTGATTGACAGCTTTAGCAGCCATCTGTCTGGAAGCAAGCACTGATGGTACCCAAAGGTTGTACACTACTGATAGGCCAATCAATGGTTGCATTGCACAGGTAGCTTTTCAGAGAACTGAAGACAATATTACATTCCTATTATTGCCTAGTGTACACGTGCCCATTTTTTTGGTTTCTACTCAAACAGGTTTCACAGATTTTTGAAGCACTACAAAAAATTTATGTAATCTGTTTAATCCGAGACCATGCTGAGCAATTATAACTCTACCATAGTACTTTCAACTCTTTGAAAATTATTCCTTGGATGTTTAAGTCAAAGCTATGAAGAAAATAAGAATGGGTTCCTTATGGTTCATGCTCTTGCAGGCATGTTCCTCACTTCTGTTTCTTGAGACAGTGAAAGGAACGAGACAAGAACTGACCCAGAACACTGCTCCTTCTCCTCTGACAGTGAAGTGAGTAAGGATGTGCAGAGGAACTGAAAGTTATGCTGATCTCCCAGGCGGCAATAGAAGGAGCTGCACCCTCTAGCCCTAGTGTAGCAGGACCCCAAACAAAAGAATGGGAGCTCCGTGAACAGGAACTGCGGCTAGTGGCAAAGCAGAAGGAAGAAGAGACCAGGTTAGAGTGGGAAAGGCTTCGTCTGCAGCAGGAACAGCTTAAAGCCCAGAAAGAGCAACTGCAAGCCCAAGAGGAACAACGCAGACACGAGGAAAAGGCGCGGCAGGAGCAGCTTAAGGCCCAGGAAGAACAACGCAGACATGAGGAAAAGGTGCACCAGGAGAAACTGCAAGCCCAGAAAGAGCAACTGCAAGCCCAAGAGGAGCAACGCAGACACGAGGAAAGGATGATGCAATTGAAACAGGAGCAGCCTGTCAGAGTTACCCCGAAGGACTTCACAGCATACACCCCAGGAGAAGACCCACAAGTGTTCCTGACCACTTTTGAAAGGGCAGCACAGAAGTGGGGATTGCAGGAGGGTGATTACATGAAGTTTGTGCCTAATGTAATCAAAGGGGAGCTGGCAGAGATTTATAATAGCATGCCAGAGGGGGAGGCTGTTTCCTATGTTCAATTCAAAGAAACGGTGTTTAAAAGGTTCAGGTTAGGCCCTGAGCACTTTAGGAAAAAGTTTAGAGGGTTAACACCTCTACCAGGTAAATCTATGGTAGAGTTTGCAACAAAATTAAAAAACCTGCTATTAAAATGGGTGGATGAAGCAAAAGCTGACAACAGGGAAAAGGTGTTAGAGCTTATGGCTCTGGATCAGTTTTATTTTCGGTTGCCCAGAGAAATAAAACTGAATGTTAAGGATAAAGATCCTGAAACTGTAAACCAAGCTGCAGAAATGGCTGACAAACTGATTGAAAACCGGGAAGGGTTAGGCCCCAGGATTGAGTCTGAGAAGAAGGGGGGGAAATGGGAAGCCCCAAGTAAAAAGGAGTTCAAAAAACCTCTCTTTGATCCTTCTCACCCCAGAGACCGTGCCTGCTATTCGTGTGGTCAGACAGGCCACATCAAGAGTAGCTGCCCCAAGTTACAAGCAATAACACCAGCTAACCCAGGTAGTCCTAAACCCGAACAAACCAAGCCACAAGGTGTAGCAAGCATAAAAAAACCTTATAATTGTGATTTGTGATCACCAACAGGGAAGAGGTTAATAATCAGTTTAAAGAACCTGTTTATGTAAAGGATAAGACCATTATGGCAATGTTGGATTCTGGAGCTGATGTTTCTCTGATCCGAGCAGATTTGGTGACACCTGAAGATTTGGTACCAGGAATGTCTATTGAGATCCAGGGAGTGAATGGTCCCTCCTTTGAAGTTCCAGTAGCAAGGTTATCCATAGAATGGAGGGGATGGAGGGGTCTGTATGAAGTTGGGGTGATGGAACCTCCAACCCAATTTGCCCCTATCATTGTGGGAAGGGATATAATGGGACCAGAAGCTCAAATATGTGTGGTAACCCGCAAGCAAAAGGAAAGGGAGGAAACTTCAAGACAGGACCAGGTAAAAGCTGATGGGGTAAAAGAAAAGGTACTAGAGGTACAACCCACAGTGATTCCGGAAGGTCCAAAACCAACCCCAGACCCTCCCCAAACCGAAACAACAGAACAAGCCTCCATGCAACCTGTAGACCTGACAGCCAGTGAAACAACCGAGGCAGGTGGTTCTGTAGAGGAAAAGGCGCTAGAGACCCCTTTTCCTGATTTAAGAGGAGTAGAGGAATTCCAAGCAGGGAGTCCTCAGTGATCCTAGTTTGGAGCCTCTGAAAAGAGTTGCTCTCCCTCAAGAGAAGCCCTTCTCTGAGGAAAGAAGGGAGCAGATTATTTGGGAGAAAGGATTGCTGTATAGGCTGTGGTTACCAAAAACCCAAGAGTTAACCTGGGAACCACTAAAGCAACTGGTGGTACCTAACCAATTCCGGCCAAGGTTGCTAGAACTAGCCCATGATGTGCCATGCGCAGGGCACTTGGGGAAAAACAAGACTAAACAAAGGCTCATGGCAAACTTCTTTTGGCCTGGAATTGCTAAGCAAGTAGCAGAGTACTGCAGGTCTTGTGAAACCTGTCAGCGTGTGGGGAAGGCAGGGCATCACAGTAAAGCCCCTTTGCAGCCTCTGCCTATTATAGGAGAAGCTTTCTTTAGGGTGGGCATGGATATTGTAGGGCCTTTCACTATACCCACCCGCAAGGGAAAAAAGTACATCCTCACAGTGGTGGATTTTGCCACAAGATACCCGGAAGCTGTAGCACTAGCCTCTATAGATGCTCCATCTGTAGCTGAGGCATTGCTAACCATATTTTGCAGAACTGGATTTCCCTTTGAAATCTTGACAGATTGTGGGTCAAATTTCCTCTCCGAGATAATGGAATGTCTGTGGAAGTGTTGTGGGGTAAAACACTTGAAAACCACTCCTTATCACCCACAATGCAATGGAATGGTGGAAAGATTTAACGCCACACTCAAAGGAATGATTAGAGCTTATGTAAACACACACCCAAAGGACTGGGATGACAAACTGCAACACCTACTTTTTGCCTACAGGGAAGTTCCACAGGAATCAACGGGATTCTCACCTTTTCAGCTGTTGTATGGCAGAAGAGTGAGAGGCCCTCTTGATCTCCTGAGGGAAAACTGGGAAGGTAAACTCGTAGAAAACAAAACCTCTGTGGTGGATTATGTGTTAAAACTTAGACAAACCCTAGATACACTCTGTAAACTAGTTCAAGTCAATGTAACCAAAGCCCAAGAGGTGCAAAAGTTCTGGTATGATCAAAAGGCACGCTCTAGAGTATTTGAGGTAGGGGATCAGGTAATGATATTTCTTCCTATGCGCAAAGACAAGCTTAAGGCTGCTTGGGAAGGCCCCTACACAGTCAGAGAGAAAATGGATGATTTAACCTATGTGGTGGTTAAAGAAAAATCTGAAAAAAGACCAAAGGTAGTACATGTAAATATGATGAAGCCACACTATAAGAGGAGTAAAGTAGTATTACAGGTGCAGAAGGTGCCAGAGGTAGTATACTTAGGGCACAAGGTGGGAAATGGTCATATCACACCATTATGGGACAAGGTTGAAGCTATCAGAACCTGGGACATACCTACAACCAAGAAACAGGTCAGGTCATTCTTGGGATTTGCTGGGTATTACAGGAGATTTGTTCCCCATTTTGGTGAAATTGCTGGACCTTTGACTGATTTAACCAAGAAATGTAAACCTGACAAAATTGTGTGGACTGATGAATGTCAGAGAGCTTTTGATAGACTAAAGGACATTTTAAGCTCAAAGCCTGTGTTAAGAGCACCTGACTTTGAAAAAACCTTTACTGTTGCTACAGATGCCTCTGAGACTGGCATAGGTGCAGTATTGTTACAAGACTATGGGCCGGTTCACACGACCCAGGCTGCCGGCAGGGGAGGAACCGCGGGGCTGTCCGCGGGGCCCAGCGGGGCGCCGCACACGACCGGCGCCCCGCACGCGTGGGCAGACCCCGTAGTCCCCGCACCGCAGTGCGGGCCTCCCGGCGGTAGGGGGTGAGGCCCGGGATGCCCAGAGGGGCCGTTTGCCCCTACAGGCTGGAGCGGCGGCGGCTCCGGCCGCTCTGGGCTGCCGTCTCTGTGGGGACCCCGCGGGACGGCCGCCCGCTGTTCCGACGGCACGGTGATCACGCACGGTAGGGGCTTACCCCGCTACCGACCGTGGTCACTTTCCGTGGGTCCCGCCCGCGGGGGCACCTCCGGTCGGCGTGCACACGACACGGGAACCGCGGGGGAGCAGCGCTCCCCCGCGGTTCCCGTGTCGTGTGAACCGGCCCTATGACTCTGTTAAACACCCAGTAGCCTACCTGAGTAGGAAGCTTCTACCCAGGGAGAGAAACCTGTCTACGATCCAAAAGGAATGTCTGGCAGTAGTGTGGGCTCTGGACAAGCTCAAGCCTTATGTTTTTGGACAAGAATTTACTTTATGGACTGATCATCATGCCTTGCAATGGATACAAACAATGCAAAATACCAACTCCAAGCTTCAGAGATGGTCTTGGAAATTGCAGGAATTTCAAATGAACATTGAACATGTGCCTGGGAAGGAGAATGTGATAGCTGATGCTTTGTCTAGGAAATAACCAAAAAACAGTTGCCTTTTGTGTAGGTTAACGTTTCACAATTCTCTTCTGTAAAAGGGAAATTGTTCCACTTGAGAAGAAGGGGGGGAAGATGTGAGGGATTGAGGCCTACTCAGGCTTGAGTTTGTTGAAGCCTGAAGGCCCAAACACTTCCCTCGAGTAGTGAAGCCTGAAGGCCCAAACACTTGGATGGGAGGGGGAGTTTGAGAGTTTTAAGTTACCCAATAGAAGTTAAGAATTAGATCTCCTATTCAAGGTCACATGATTATAACCTTCCATTCCTGGGAAGGCTATATATGTGGGGTGTGGTCAGCTAGCAGTCAGTGTGCTGGGAGAGAGCTAGAAGCAGAAGCACAGAAACAGCAGAGAGAAGGAGAGAAAGAGAAAGAGAAACTGGCTGCATAGGAAATAGGTAGTCTGAAGTTTAACTAGAGAACATTGGATTGTTTGTTTGTTTGTTTTATTTTATCATACTTGCTTTTGAATTATAACCACTCTATTAAGTAAAGACCCTAATATTATAAGTAAAGTGTTGTTGTTTACCCTGGAGTTTGGAGTGACTTATTCACCACGTCTACAGCCTACACCCACGTTACTGGAAGCAGGCAAAGGACTTGATAACCTAGAGAGGGAGAGGCTTTGGGAAGAGGCAGAGATCTCCCAAAGGAAAGTTAAGGGGTCCCTGCAGTAGCGGAACCTTGACAGGATGTATGAGAAATTTGTTTCAGTTAGTTTTTGATCAGGCTTTACCCAGTCTGCACCTTCCAGAACAGACACAGACTTGAATGCAATGTGCAGTCAAAGTCTGTACATTTCTGAACTTGCAATGTGATTTGCAGACCCCCAAAATGCATTTGACAGCATGCATACATTTGAAAAATGAGCATTAAAAATGTGTACTTTTGAAAAATGCACACAAACACAATTTAATGAATGAGAGAACAATGCATACATTTCAAATATGTGCACAACTGATGAATACATTTGGAAAAATATGCACAAAAATATGCATACATTTTCATACAAAAAGCAACAAAAAAAAAAACAAAGATCAAAATCTGATACAGACAAAGGCAGAATTAGCTTTGAGGTGGAATTTGGAGAACTTTAACAAACTTGAGTTTTGTTTGTATGCACATCCCTAGTTTGCATTGCTTTAAAAGGGTATTAGACTAATTCATGGCGGATAAATGGCTACTAGTCATGATGGTTATATAGTACCTCCACTATTAGTATGCATCTTTATACTAGTTTCTGGGGAACACAAGTGAGAGGGTACTATTGCATTCATGTCCTTCTTGTGAGCTTCTCATAGGCATCTGCTTGGCCACTGTGTGAACAGAATGCTAGAGTAGATAGGCCTTTGGTCTGATCCAGAATGGCCTTATGTTATCAGAAGTAGATTCTTCTCTTTGCTTCTGTTCTACATGTCCCTTGCCTCGAACCAGGCCCATAGATAGAGACGGTCCCAATGATTTTAGTACAAAAAATCCAAATGCCCCTCATCCATGTGGCAATAATAATAATAATAATAATAATAATAATAATAATAATAGTAGTAGTAGTAGTAGTAGTAGTAGTAGTAAACTAATGAAATAGGCAATTTGCTGCCCTTTAATGCTATCCCCAAATCTGCCACCTCAGGCAGGTTGCCTCACCCAGCCTGTGGGCAGGACCAGCCATACTAGTACACAAGTTCACAAAGAGAACTTGCCCTCTAAGAATACTCAGCTCTCAGGTCATAAAATCCCATGATCCATTCAGGGATGCCCTGGGGACCATTTCAACATGTTAGAGAATTTCTATATGGAAAGCACTACCTGTGGCTTCTTGGGGGTCATTTGAAGCATCCTTTTGATGAGGTGACATGGTTGAGGATTTTTATTTTTTTATTTTTTGAGGATGAGGTATTTCTCTCTTCTTTTCATAAACCTGGCACCAGCAAGACACTGGTACCAGATTCTGAAACCACAGAAGGGACAGTGCCAGGAAGCATGAGGTAGTGGAAGGCTGATTCAATAGGTTGAAAAGATCCTTTTATTTATATCTCATCTTTTGATTGAGGTATACAAGGCCCACAGTGAAAAGAGCAGCAAGGGAAGAAAAGACACAGATACAGCAGGATAAACAACAACAACAAGAAGAACAACAACCAGAGATAATGCTAAAGACAACATTATGGAAGAACTTAAATATTATCTAGTAAAGCCCAACAGTTTTAGCAATGGCCGGGTTAAATTAGAGTTGAGGATAATATTAGATCCTTGACTCTACCTTTTAATTTTGTGACAAAAATATCACCAGGAACATCCAGAAATCCCTGTTATATATGTGCAATGTCATGTGCCAGGCTGCCTGTGGCTAAACGTTGGAAGACAAGAACAGCAATAACAAAGAAAACAAATGTGACCGGCTTACAAAGGTCACTCTGGGCATTTTCATTTTAATTCTGCTGACGTTTTGAGTTTTAATTATGGTCTGTCAATATTAAGCCACCTTGGGTGTCTGTTTATTTTTTACCCTGAAGGGGTATGGGTTTTGTTGTTGTTGTTGTTGTTTTTAAAAAAGGATATTATTTGTTAAATAATAACTAAATAAATTTTTTTAATAAAATCAGTACAGAATCAATCTGTATAAGGTCATCAGCGGTTTATTATGTTTCAACTGACCTCCTTTTCAGTATGAGTAACAACATCTTTTATTTAAAAAGGATATGCTTAATTTGCACACACACAAATCAATAAAATAAATGCAAAACATCAATAAAATTAATATATTATGCACACACATAAATGCACTGCACATGAATGGAGCAATTTAATGGGAGTTCAGCATATACCCTTGGGTGCAGAATTTGTCCATGCATTGTCCAAGTTCATGCAGTAAGTAATCTATTTTGTTATTTGTAGAGATACAAAGCCACAGACAGTCTACTTGAAAAATCAATTCCACCGTTGGAGTTTTTAAAGAAATGTGGCAACTGGACATAGAGTTTCCATCATTTGGTAATATAAAATTCACCTTTACTCCTGATGAGCTTTTGAAATCTCTTTTCCACAACCTTGCATTTGCTTGGGCTTTTCTTTGGCTGACGTCTTCAGGCCCCACTGTTTAGATGTCCCTGTCTAGTGGTAGTGAAACATAACATTTTAAAAAATTAAATTATTATCCAGCACCATTATCAGTGCTGATGTGACAGTTTAAAGCTGTTGACACATTTTAAGCTAGGTTCATCTTCATCTGCTTATGCTAAGGGAACAGTATGAACCCTCAGTGACCCTATCTATCTCTCAGGGAACCTGCATCCAAAGCTAGGCAAAAAGAACATCCCATAGCTGGTGTTCTGGTTTAAATGTTTTTCTGCCTTGATGGCATTTGTAAGATAGTGGTGTTATTGTATAGTTTTTGATGAGATGTCAACATATTCAGCAGTGTAAGTACTGTGTGTTGAGAAATGTGATATATTCAGATTTGTACCCTCACTGAAGGTAGGCTTTGTTTTTGTTCAGATTTATTTCTAACAACACAAACTCATGTGTTGCATGACCTCCATCAGAACCCCACAAAGAGAATAGCATGCCCATTTTCTCACTACATGAGCACACTGCTGGTGTGGTATGGACCATATTGATACAAAAGTCATTTCTTAACTGGTTTGCTCAGTACTGTGCTACAATCCCTTCCTTGAACCAACATGAAACAAGTGCTACTGGACTCCCCTGTCAAATAATGAAGGGCCTGTTGATGTGTCCTGCATCACACATTCACAATCCTGTGAATTGTACAAAACAACCTTCAGTAGTATCCAATGAAGTTCTCCCACTGACATAACTGCTTCTGCTAGTAGAACGGGAGGGGGGGCAATTCCCCTCCCCCTGCATCTCCCTCTGCACCCTCAAAATCAACTCAGGAGGGTTGGGGGACTCTCAGAAGCAGTTTATCAGATGTTCTGGGCAGGGGCCATAGAGGACAGGAGAGGATGAGAAAGTAATCTCATGGGAGTGGACATCCACTTGCACAGTGTTGGATTTCACCCCATATATAAGCAACTTAACCTTCGGGTTTCTAATTCTTATTGCTACAGAGAAGACACCCCCCAAACATGAATGGTTTATAAATGTGCATGTGTATTTCCCCTAAATCAAAAAAAATGAACCACAAAATTAATGATGATTACTATATTGAAATATTACTAAAAAGTGTTGGATCTTTGGCAAAGGTTTCATTGATGCACTGGGGCATCTGCAATGAACTCAAGAGATCATGCAATCCTAAATCTGTTGCCTTACCATGAAGACAAGATGTAATTAGATTCTAAGGAATCATTGCGTATCTGTTAGCCATTCTTGAAAAGGAGTACCTAAAAATAGGTCATATAATTTGGCATGTGCAGCCAATGCAGATGGGGATGTGCATCCCTGTCCACATCATGATGCTCATCTGAACCTGATTGAATTGACTGCATGTGAGCAGGCATGTGCATGTGCATCCAGGGCCTTTAGTTCTCATGTGCAACTAGCTGCCCATAACTAAAGCTGGATTGGGCCCAGAGTTGACATCTTATAACAACTGCTTTCATAAACATAGTAGTAGCAGAACTATTATGCTGCTGATCATGAGTCAGGCATTTGTGAACACTTTATTCAGCTTGTCATTTTGACATTACAAGAAATTCCAAATCTGAGTCAAACTGTAAATTAAACTACTATAATTACCAAACCTAATTTAAATAATCCTAGCACGTTGACACTTTGCATTCTTTGCATTAATTTTTCTTTAAAATGTGTCATCTTCCTCCTTCCTCTTGCCACACTCTCACTCTCGTGGTTTTTATGGATTGGTAACCTGACCGAATAGACTTCTAAGAGCAAGCATTGTGCTGTTACTGATCCATTGTATTGCCTTCAAACCAAAACAAGATCTTTAGCTTCACAACAGATTGATCTCCCACAAGAAGTTCTCCGTTTATCTCTATTAACTGTGTAAATAACTGTACCTCTCTGCTGTTTGTACTTTTCATGCTTACAGCCTGGAAGGGTGAATCCTATACTAGACCAGGACAAACAGTTGTGGACACAGTTTCACCCTGCTGTATAAAAGAACTATGCCCCCCCCCCAATTCTGTCCGCTAGGGACACTTGACTCCACACAGGAATCTATGCAAAATCTGCATGTAGACTGTAACAAATAATGCTACATGTAAGTTTCTGACCATGCCCAATTGCAACTTCCCTGCAAATGAGAAGCCTGTGTGTGGAATCCTCACAGGCCAGGCTCTCATCTTTGATCAGTGACTAGTTTTACAGGAAGGTAATCTGAGGAGGGGATGGAAGGTAGTGATCCGGGCCCCACTCTTACCCTCCAACAGGGCTGGCATAAAGGGTAAGCATGGTTGGGCACCTGTCGAGGGTTCTCCATCCCATCAGGGGCCCACTGACAAGTGCTGCCTGGAGTTGCTTCTCCTATTCACCATTGCAACCTGCTTGTTCACCTGCTCCTCACTCTGGCTCAGATTCCACTGCCTACTTACTCACTGGCTCTCTGCCTGTCAAGCAAGCAAACTGTAGCAATGATGAGAAAGAGGAGCAGGAGGAGCAAGAGGAGCTGATGACTATGGTGGTGAGAAAGGTAGAATAACCAAGGAAGGGGGTGTCTTACCCAAAGGCCCTCAAAATCCTGGAGCCAACACTGCCCTTCAAAGTGGACTGCCTGCATGTGTGATTGCCACAGCCACCCCTCCTACTCCACCCCTCCTACTCCATGTGATATGTAAGTACATACTTGCCAAGAAGGTCCAAGACAATCACATTTGACTTAAAAGAAGAAATGTCTCAAAAATGAGGGGCTTGGTAAAAAAAAGGAAGTTGAAAGGGAAAGTAAAGAGAGTCAAGTCCCTCCAAAATGCTTGGGGGTTATTCAAAACCACAACAATAAAAGTGTCACTAGAATGTATACTGCAGATCAGCAAAGGTACTATGAAGTCTAAGAGGATGCCACCATGGTTAATCAGTACAGCCAAGAAAGCTATTAGAGTCAAGAAGACGGCCTTCAGAAAATGGAAGTCTTGCCCAAATGAGGAGAGCAAAAGGGAACACAAACTTTGGCAAAAGAAATGCAACAAGATAATAAGGAATGCAGCAAGAGCAGCAGAAGAAGAAGCAGAAGCAGAAGCATATTGCTAAAAACCTTAAGACCAACAATTTAAAAAATCTTTCAATACACCAGAAGCAGGAAACCAAATAGAATGGCAGTTGGACTATTGGATGAGGAAGGTGTTGAAGGTGTGCTAAAGGAGGATAAAGAGATAGCAGAGAAGCTGAATTAATTATTTGTGACTCTCTTCACTGTAGAAGATGGAAGGAAGTTGCTTGTGCCTGAACTGACATCTTCAAGAAGAGTGTCAAATAGAAATGAGGCAAATAGTGGTGACAAAAGATGACATTCTAGGCCTTATTGGTAAATTAAAAATTAAGAAATCACCAGGTCCAGTATGGGCTGTATTTTGTGGATGAATCATTCCACCCAGATAACATATCTTCTGTATGTGGTGACCAAAATACCCTTGCTTGCATCTTGTCAGTGTCACTGGCTGAACTTTCTGCTGTCTCCAAAAGCATCATATCAGAATTCAACAAAGTGTCACAGTGGCAAAAACCACGAGGACAAGAGATGTCCTCAGTGGTATAGCAGATCCAGGGCTCATAAGGCCGCAGCAGCAGCATTTCTTTATTGGCAAGGATGCTGATGTCATCTGCCACCCCCTCAGAATTCCCTCTGAGCTTAGCTGCAGTCCTCACAGTGGTTGGGGCAAAAATTAATTTTCACAGCAGCAATATATATGGTTGTGACTTCAAGTAGGGATGGTAAAACCAGGGATTTTCAAGCTCATTGAAAGTCTTCATACTTCTCTTCAAAGCTTGGATCATCTCACTTCTGTTTCGTTTGCAACATATTTTCTCCCACCCTTGACTAAAGTGTAGAAATGCGTTGTGTGTGTTTTTTTAATGTGCATTACAAAGTGCACTTTTGTTTTTAAAAATATGCATTTTTCAAATGTGATCACAAGTTTGAGAATGTGTGAACATTTTTTGGAAAAAATGCACTCCCATTCATGTTTGCATTTGGGGTTGCAAACGGGCTAGTTTGGATGATTTGTGAACTGGAACTAAATTTGTACATCCCTAGTGTGAGCTATCCCTGGTGTAAAGCAAAGCATTCTGGGTTGGCTTGGTTTTGAATGCCCAATTCAGACCCATTAGCTTTACAAAAGACCTACTCCTAATGGAGAGGAGACCTGCTAAAAATGGTTTGATCAACACAGCTGCCTGCATTTCGAACTCTCCTTGAGGTGTGGCTATGAGGACAGTCAAGATGAGCACCTGCACCTCAAAATTTACCAGCATTTACCAAAAATTTCCAAGGAACCTGGTCCACATTCCTAGCTGAGCCTATACTGACCAAATTGGTCAGTCTCACAAGCTGGGCTAAGCTCTGTGTGCCACTAGTCAATCCATTGTTTCAGTGGTCTGCCTTTCCAATGGGGAGTATCTCCAGACCCGTTCTCACCCCTATTCTACACAGTGCTATTTTTCCCCAGTAGAAGTTGACATGTCAACGGAGCCATAGTGTTATGTTCATTTACACCTTATGGTGTTTTCCGCCACCCAATTCAAAAAAGGTGACACAACAGCCCATATCAAGATGAACCAGGCAGCGCTTGTATCCAGCAAGGTGTTATTTACTCAGCAGAAGTCCCCAACACCTTGCTGTATTCATTGGTGCTGATTGCTGCTGTTCAGGGTCTTTCTAATCTAAATCTCTAAATCGGAGGCAACCTGTTCGGAATTGTGTTTGCCTCTACATCACCTGGAAACCATCTGGCTGTTATAATGTTAATTTGGGATGCTTAAATGCATGCCTACAAAAAAGAAAAAGAAAAGAAAAGGGGGGAAAGAAAAAAAGGGGGGGAAGCACTTTAGCAAACCTTGGCTTATCTGTATTTACCAGGACATTCAGGTAAATGAGACTGAACATGACAGCAGTGATTGCAGTTGCATTGATAAATGGCTTACGCAGTGTTAATGAGAGACTAATGCTCATACTGATAGCTGTTGTACAGCCATTTCGCACTTAAAAGCAGGATTCTATAGAAGATGACCAAGTGGTAGCAAGCCATGGCTACAAGCATGCTGGCTGACAGAACAGTAAGCATCTGAAAAACTGATTTAAAAAAAGGTTTCATGTTATACACCCGCAGCATCTGAGTGAGCAGTCTTCGTCATCAGCATTAATGGAAGGTTAGCAGCTCTCTGAGTGCATCTATTTGCATGCATTGAGTTATGACCTCCATTGAAGTAAATGGGGAATGGCTTGTGGCCAAGGGTCTCCTAAGTGTCAGACCAGCAAAGGATTTATGGAATGTATATTGTCATTTATTATGTGTTTTCTATCACACTATGAGCTTCGTTGGCTGTTCATAATATTCACTTTGACCTCCAAGAGGCAGAGTATTAAAGTAACAAAACTGATATAGTAAAATATATATTGAGCAGCCTGTTATTCTTCTATTAATTGACAAAAAATGTAATCCAAACACATATGAATTCGATAATAACTCTATTAGAGATATATCTCTTCCAATATAGTTTAAAGAAGATAATAAGAAATATTAGATCCACTTTGTACAGATAACACCAGATGGTGAGTAGTTAAGTTTTAATTAAATTATATTTATTAAATATGGCTGATTAATTTTAGGTTTGATTCCCATTAGAAATAATGTATACTTTTCCCTGGAAATTTATATTTAGTTTCCTCATAGAGATACAGATATTTCATCTGTCAGTGTCTCTGTTACTTGAGATCTCAGAGATGTCCTGGCCAGAAAACATGGAGAAGACCCATTCCTTTTGTATTCATTATTTAAGCAATTAAAGTCTGATTGACATGTTCAGCACATTGAATGGTACATCCTTCCTGGTCACGTGAATCCCTTCAAAATGCAGGTGAGGTATGATTAAATGCTTCCCTCCTTCTACCAATATATTCCCCACAGATTGAAAACTAGCATATGAGAGAAAAGGCTATCTTGAAGTTAAGATGTGTGGACTTTTCCCCACTTACCTCAAATGCACAGAGCAATCCCAAGTTGGAAAGGAGCAGAATGGTGGATCTTGCTGGCTTACATCGACTAAGGTGGAAAATGGGAGGAGACATATTTTTCTTTTTCGCTGTGCCAGCTAAAGGCTAGCATAGCTGAGATGGCCAAGGATCTGGCCCCTCGAGGGATCCATGAGGTTTTGGATCAACAAACTGGTTCAATAGATTTAAAGCTGCTGGCACCATGCCCCCCAACTCCCCATTTCGGGGTCTTCCACCAGCTACAACCAGCAAGAACATCACTCGTGGTGGTTTTCTGCTCACTGAGCTTTCTGTGGGCAGAATGAGACTACTGGGTCAGACAGAGCCCACCTTGGTGGCAGTTCCTCACTGGTGGTAGAGGCCAGTGCAGGGGCACCTCTGACCAATCCTAACCCCCTCCAGTGAATTATCTCAGACTGGCTTTGAAGTGACCTGAGTTCTTCTCATCATCATCATCATCATCATCATCATCATCATTATTATTATTATTATTATTATTATTTTGTTCAAAGGACTCAGATCTTTTCTGAGTTAGAGTGCAACCTTAAGCCCTTCCAGATGTCCCTGTCACTTTCTTAAGGGGATATTTTAAGCAGCCTTCCAGGAAAACTGGGGTTGGGAGCCATCAGCAGGGGACCCTTAGGATAAGGTTTTTTGATGTGCATGTGGTTGTTGTTGTTGTTGTTGTTGTTGTTTTGCTAAGGTAACTCTGTTTCCTAGATGGGGACATATGTTTGGATCCCAGTAACAACTGATAACTGCACATGTATTCTGAAATAAAATAAAAGTCTCTAAGAGGCAACTTTCTATTAGTGATGCCAAAATACATCATTACCCAGTTCATTTAGATGCTCACCTAAGTGGGTGGTAAGTTATAGTTTTATAGGGTGCATCGGTTTTGGAGTGAATGAAAAATTGAACTGGGTGGAGCCTATTCTGTTCTATTTTCCTTCGTTCTGTAACAAATTCCATGAATAATGAGTGGGTATAAATAGGTTACTTGTTCATTACTGGACTGAGAGGCTGACCAGTGAAGAAGTATTAAAGAGAATATATAAAGATCAAGAAATTATAAAACACAGAAACCTATAATATCTTGGTCATATAATGAGAAATGAACAATATAGACTGTTGCAGCTGATTCTACAAGATAAAATAAATGGGGGAAGAAGTGTGGGAAGAACTTCTTGGCTGAAAAAACCTTAAAGAATGGCTTGGAGGCAATACAATATAATTGTTTAGAGCTGCCATATCTAAAGATTGTTTAGCCATGGTGACGTCCAACCTCCAGTAGGAGAGGAATGAGAAGAAATTCATTACTGACACACAGCCATTCATCTCTCCTTCAAGGGTGGCTTAAGGTTTTTCTGGTGGCAGCAGCAGCTCTAGGAATGCTTCCAACCATCACTCAAGGCAACCACCATTTTATTTTCCCAGAATGCCATGGATGCTGTGTTATTTTCCTCAGCCCTCCGCATTTTCCCTTTTTGTGTCTTGCATTTTAGATTGCAGGCCATAACTTTAAAGCAGGGATGGGGAACATGTGGCCTTCCAGTTGTTGCTGGAATGCAACTCCCATCAACCATCACCATTGGCTATGTTGCTAGGGCTGATGGGAGTTGCACTCCAATAACACTTGGTGGGCCACACGTTCCACACCAGTGGTTTAAAGTCTAAAACACCTTGAGTGCTTTGTCGGAAAGGCGGTGTAAAAATGTAGTAAATAAATAAATAAAGGTCCTTCACTGCCTCCTTCAAATTACCATGACGCACTTTTAATGACATTTTATCTTCAAAGTTTAACTGAGCCATGGCCCACCCATGAGACAAACTGGAGCAATTCTGCCGGCGACCTTTCACGGATGCATTATTGATTTGCAAACTTGTCCCAGAGTCCAGGAAAACAGGCACTCTCCTATTCTAATTTTTGCAACTTGCCTTCCTGAAAAGTTAGCAGATGAAGAATGTACGTGGTTCTTGCTCAAATGAAAATGTCCTTCTATAGGGTCAGAACTAAAAGGAGAATGACTGGCAATCTCTTTGCAGACAGGTTGTCCACTTTTGAAAGCCATTAGCAACTTCAAAGATGCCTTAAACCATCTCCCCCCCCCCCCCCGAGCTGCAAGGCAACTCTCAGCCTGTCACCTAGACAAATTGCTGGTGGTCCATTTTGTCCTTCTAAATGCCATTTTCCTTTATCAGTCTACACAATTCTTCCATTATCTGTCTGGTGAAATTCCTTGTCCTTCCTGCCCACCCTTTTTGATGTTGAAAGTGTTCTCTCTGGATTCACACCATATCAGCTACGTAAATCAGCACATTTCCTGTAGCTTGATTTCTCTTTGTGAACTGGGCAAGATAATTTGTTCAGCCTCCTACCTGGGAGTGTAATTTAAGCAGATTCTTTTTTGTGGGAGTACTGAGAGATTATTTTAATTTCCATATACAAGAGCACCCTGCCCTCGTCTCACATCTGAACTCATCTGAGCAAAAGATTGATTCTACAGTGGATAATAGCCTTGCATTCATTTTCAGGAATTTCCTACGATTCCTGTGTGAATCTGAAATTAATGTATTTTCTCATTCCAGGGCTGAACTGAAATGGGGGAGGGGGAGATTTCTGCGAAATATTTTGCCACCCCTTCTAGATAGTGACATCACATTTGGGTGGTCTTTCAGTGGGCATGCAGAAGGCAAACATTTACAAGATTGGGGGAGAACCACACTGCACATCTCCCAGGAGATGACCTCCTTTAAAGTTGCTGCCGCACTGCTCAGGGCTGTGCACAGAAAAAATATTGCCTCAGAGAACCTGCCTTGTTGGCTTTTATAGGAGGTCTTCTCAGCTTAGAGCCTTGGAACAACATCATATTTCAGCTCGGATCCAAGGCCGAAGCTCAGCTCAGTTCATTTTCTGAAGCCTTAGGTGTCTTCCCTATTTTCTCTAATGGGAAAATCAACAAATGCCTATGTGTGTGTGTGTGTATGAGCAGAATTGGATGAGATTTGCAGGTATAGTAGCCCCTTCTGAGGGGATAGTTTCATAGTCCTGCCAGATTTTTGACTCTGTATTTTGTGTATGTATCTTAAACACATCAGCACTTTTGTAAAACCATCCCTGTTCATAAAAACATCACGGCCTGATCCCCCTATTCCAAGGGTGTTGAACCACAGGCCTGCAGGCCAAATTTGCTCCCCCCCCCCAGTCCCAATCCAGTCCTTCAGGGTTTCCCAGATAGCCACACCCCTTTCCCTGGCCCCACCCTCTTTTCCCCAACCACTGGTCATTTGGTGGTTTCCCTTCCTGGCTTTTGCGTGTTTCTCTCCCCATTCTAGCAGGTGGAAATGCCTCTCCAAAGGCCTAGTTCCTGGCAGTAAGCACTTTAAGCTACAATATGCTGGAACTTTTTGAATTGTGCCCCTTTCCTTTTGTCTTTGGCCTTGCCTACTGCTGGAATGTGCTCTCCAAGGACATCTCCAAAGCTGAGTTCAGCCCTTGGGCTGAAAAAGGTTCCACAGCTCTGCCCTCCTCTTTCGGATGGAGCGGGGCTTTGAGACCTTCTAGCCTTTTGTTTCAGAGAATCACTGTGGCTTTTTTTTTTTTTTTTAATGAAAATTGAGAAGATTTATTTCTGGCAGGGGTAAAGAGGCAGAGGAGTCCGCTGGGATGACAAAATTCTCCCCCACCACAGAACAATAATCCAATGCCTCCTGGCCCAGGATGATAAACTGCCAGCATGCAGGAGGGTGGTGCCCTTTCTGTCCCAGGCAGCCAGGGGGAAACGTCGGAGCTGGGCATTAGAGCTGTGGAGGGCGGGGTGTGATTCAGGCTAAGGAGACTTGGTGGAACTCCACGTACCTGTCGCTGCTCAAGAGGCTGCCTGAGCAAGAGAGATCCGTTCACAAGGCCAGGCCAGGGGAGTTGGATGTCTCCCACCCACTGAATCAGCAGCAGTGGGACACCATCTCCCAGTTAATCATGGTTCTCAAGCTGTTATTGGAAGCTACAGAGACATGGAGTGTTTCTGCTGCTGTTGCTAACACAGGCAGAGTAAAAAAGAATAAAAAATTAAAAGAGCACAAAAATTACGGAAACAGCTTCTGTTCTGTTTTGTCTCTCTCCAAAATCCATTGTGATTGGAAGTAAAAGGAGAGCCCTGTCAAAGTCATGCTCTGGTTGGAAGCTAGACCTGTCAGTCCCCCCACTTCTGCCTCTCCCCTCCCATGTGGCAGGCATTTCCCTTGTATGGAGAGCTTGTGAGAGGTTCAAACGTGGACCATGTCAGGCTGACAAAAGTTTTTTTATTTATTTATTAACCTTCTGAGGCTCTGAGGAAGGTCTGAAGTCTCGGGGCCCACCTGCTTCCCTTGGATCACTTCGGACTAGGGATGCTGGAGAAGTTTGTTGACATTTTTAAGTGAACAACCTACCAAATTCCCAGACTAATATGCGGATCGAAACACAGTCAGCCTTCCAATACTGCACTTCTCTGAATTTTGCCATGCGGTTACTGGCTCAAAAATGACATACAAAAATGTGTCTATTATGAAAAGATAAGTACAAAATGAGTGCCAAGTGCATATGTTAAGAAAAGATATGTACAAAAATGTGTCTATTAATGAAAGGCAAATACAAAATGTGTAGATTAGTTGCATATGAAAATAAATGTGAAGCTTCATACAGTTAAAAAAAAAAGATTTGTAGAATGACGTAGAAATAGGACAGAACTGACTTATGATTGAATATGTGTGAAATTGAAACAAACTGGATATGTGCTGATTCGTACATCTTTACTTTGAATCCATCACCTTGGATTTAGAGGTGGTCTAAATATCTCTGAAGCGGGGATAATTCATCTAAGATTTGCACCTCAGCTGAGGCAATCGCGCAACTCTCAGTGCTGTCTCTCCACTGTCTTGGCAAGTGATTTGCAGTGGTTTAGTGGCACACTGTGAAGTGCAGGTGCTCATCCTGACCATCCCCACAGCCGCGCCCCCAAGGAGAGTCCAACAATGTAGGCAGCTGTGCTGATCCATATCAACAAACCAGTCCTAGCAGTTTTCATCCTCACCAGGGGCAGGCCTTTTGTCAAGCTCATGGGTCTCAGTTGCCCATTCAAGACCAAATGACCCCCCCCCCAAACACTTTGCATTACAACAGGGAACAATACATGGTTGCTGGGAAAATCTGCACACACACCCCAGCAACTGTGAGGAATGCAGCTGAGCTGAGCTGAGAACAGGGAAGTCGGAGGCAGGCAGGGGGGGGGGCAGATCACCTCAGTGTCTTTGCTAATAAAAAAAGTGCATGTGCAAGTCCCTGTGAGCCCTACTCCACTACATCACTGGTGCTTTGCCAAGAAAGGAGGGATCATAATCTTTCAATGAAAGGTGATGTTTTCACCCTTGGGGAGGCCACTCATTCAGATAAAACTCTGTGACCCCACCATCTTCTGCTGCAAAAAAAAAAAAAAAAAAAGCCCCTAAAAATCCTGCATTTTTAATAGACTGACTATAGCTCACTGCTAGAGCACATGTTTTCCATGTGAAAAAGGGTCCCAGGTTCACCCTCTGGCATCTCCAGGTAAGGCTTGGCAAGATCCCTCTCTGAAACCCTGGAGGGCCGCTGTCAGTCAGTGCCAACAAGAATGGGCTAGATGGACCAACGGTCTGATTCAGTATAAGGCAGCTTCCTATCAGGGAAGGCTGGTGACTCCTATGTCAGCGAGGCTTCTTATCCATTGCAGCTTTTATTCTGAGCTTTATAGGAGCTATCCATGGTGGGGAACCTATTTTGGGGATGGAGTACAGCACCATGGATAGCTCCTATAAAGCTCAGAATAAAACCTGCAATGGATAAGGAGCCCCACTGACATTGGGGTCACCAGCCTCCCCTGCATCTTATGTAAGTGTAAATGCTGTCATGTTTCCTTCATTCCTTCCTTTGTATGTATAGCTTGTGTGTGCCTCTTTCTTTTACCATTTGTTCTTTAAGCAGCAACAAGTATGTCCTACAGTTTGAAACACACACAGATGAATTTCCTGTCCCAAGATGGCCCTAGCGGAAGAGAACAGTTCAACTGCTGCTGAAGTTAATGATGCAATTTTGTTCAGATGCTCAACATGATTGTTACACCTAGACACACACACACACCCTTTCTACATGTGACTAGAAACGTGTATGTATTAAATGAAAGCATGCATACTATTCAAGTGTGCAATAACATGTCTGCAATTAGGAGTTGTTCACAAGACTGGCCCCTGGTGGGGGATGTATTATGAATGACAGAAATCACTGGCTAATGAGGGTGACTGCACCTCTGCACCTCTGTGCTGCACCTTTTACATAGGTGTTAGCCCCCGAATTTGGCACTACTGCATTGGGGGCATCCTTCCAGCCCCTGGGTAACATAGCAGAGGACAGCTCAAGGGTCATCACACCATGCTTGTGAGGAAGGGCTAATGTCTCCTGCTGACCCTTGTGTGACATCCGAATGTACTTCATAACCTTTAGCAGCCACAGAGGCTGGTGAAAAGCTGTGGCAGCCAAAGCCAGTAATGAAGGATGTGACAGAAGGATTTTCCTGAACCATTTGCTTCTTCTTTCGTTCTCCCTCTGGTCTGGTATTGCACTGCAGCAGCACTGATGGTGGAAGAAATAAATAGTACCGGCTTTATTGAATTCTGAGTATTTGTTGTATGTTTTGCTGTTGTTTTGAATTGGTTTTATCTTGTAAAATGCCTTGTTAGCTGATGAAAGGCAGTCTATACATAATTGTGATAACTATACAGACTGATGAAAGGCAGTCTATACATAATTTTAATAACTAATAACTAATCAACAACAAAAATAAATAAATAAACATAATGTTGCCCCTCCTTATGCCACTGTAGCTTAAGTTGATCCATTGGAGGAGGGAGCTGGGAAAGCTGCCTAAAGGTTACTCCAAATCAAAGTCAGCCAAGGTACGTATAATGAAAGGTCAGCATTGTTCCCCAGAGCCACAACCATAGTGAAAGAAGCTTCATGAGGTAACAGAGAAATTACTGTGCTTGAGAAGTGGGGAGAATCTTCACAAAGGAAGTGCCAGGAAGGCTCATATATTTTCACTGGATGTTCATATAGGAAGACCACGATGCTCACATGAACATAGTGGTAGCCACAATTAATTAACAGTTCGCTGAGTTGTATGTGCTTGCACTGAAAGGTTTCACTTTGGGTTGTACACAACTTATTTATTGATTACATTTATATCCTGCCTTTCCTCTGAGGAGCCCAAGGAGGCACACATAATCCTCCTCCTCTCCATTTTATCCTCACAACAATCCTCTGAGGTAGGTTATCAGTGATTGGCCCAAAGTCACCCAGTGAGCTTCATCATGGTCGAGTGAGGATTAGAATCCAGGTCTCCAGAGTCCCAGTCCAACACTCTAACCACTACACTACACTGGCTTTCTTAGTTACACTCTATTTCTGTAAGTGAATGTACAAACTGGCTCTACTAGAACACATTGCTTTTGAATTAACAGCAGGTGATAGGGAAGTTCTGTCTGTACTGATTGGTCTGTGATGCAAAAATTGTCACTGGATGCTACAATAATAGTCTACCACAAAATGTAGGAAGAAAGCCAGACTATAAAGCACATGGTCTTCGATGTCTACTAATGCCCAGAGTATGGGCACAAACAGAACAATCTTGAACTCTTAATACATGAGGGCAAATACAACTTGATAGGTGTAACTGAAACTTGGTGGGATGACTCCCATGACTGGAATACAGCAATTGAAGGATATAACTTGTTCAAAAAGAACAGAAGCAACAAAAAGGGAGGTGGAGTCGCACTATATGTTAAAAATACATATCTCTGCATAGAAATACAGCAGGATGAGTTTGGTAGCTCCATCAAGAGAATCTGGATTAAAATAAATGGGACAAAGAATAAAAAAACATGGCAGGTGGAGTCTATACCGACCACTCAATCAAGGAGAGGTTGAGGATGAAACTTTTGAAAAGCAAATTGCCAATGTTTCAAGGAGGCATGATGTAGTAGTGATGGGGGACTTCAATTTCCCCGATATCTGTTGGGACTTGGGAGACAAATTCTGCCAAACATGGCCCCTCCAAGAAATTCCTGACTTGTGTTGCTGATAACTTCCTCCTACAGAAAGTGGAGGAAGGAACTAGAGGATCAGCTATCCTTGACTTGATTCTAACCAACAGAGATGAGTTAGTGGATAAAGTGGCAGTTACGGGAACTCTGGAGGAAAGTGACCATGTTATACTTGAGTTCTTGATTCTAAAGGAAGCAAAAGCTGTGTGTAGCCAAACACGTACCCTGGATTTTAGGAAAGCCAATTTTAATAAACTCAGAACAATGATAAGTAAGGTCCCATGGCAAGTGACTCTAAGAGAAAAGGAGTCCAAGATAGGTGGGAGTTTTTAAAAAAGGAAATTCTAAAGGCACAATTACAAACAATTCCCACAAGGAAAAAAGGCAGAGGGCAACAGAAGAAGCCAATGTGGCTTACGGTAACAAAAAGCTCAGAGATGACCTGAAAACAAAAAAGAACACATATAGGAAGTGGAAGGAAGGCCAGGCTACAAGGGAAGAGTACAGGCAGGTAGCAAGAACTGCAGGAATAGTTTCAGGAAGGCTAAAGCTGAAAATGAGCTGAAGCTAGCGAGGGATGCTAAAAGCAACAAAAAAGCTTTCTTCAGATACATGCATAATAAAAGACAGAGGAAAGAAATGGTGGTTCAACTATGCAATGAGGAAGGAAAAATGATAACAGATGACAAAGGAAAGGCAGAAGTGTTCAATTCCTACTTTGGCTTGGTCTTCTCCTGAAAGTCAAGAACAAATCCTGCCAGACCAATCTGATCTCATTTTTTGATCGGGTAACCTCCCTTGTTGACTGTGGAAATGCTGTGAATATAATATATCTTGATGTTAGCAAAGCTTTCGACGAAGATCCTCATGCATGATATCCTGATTAGCAAGCTAGCTAAAAGTGGGCTAGATGGAACAACTATCAGGTGGATCCACAGTTGGCTACAGAATATGACTCAAAGAGTGCTTATCAATGGTACCTTCTCAAACTGGGGAGAGGTAATGAGCGGGGTACCGCAGGGCTCAGTGCTGGGGCCAGTGCTCTTCAACATTTTTATTAATGACTTGGATGAGCAGGTGCAGAGAATGCTTATCACATTTGCAGATGACACAAAACTGGGTGGAACAGCTAATACTCTGGAAGACAGAAACAAAATCCAAAGTGATCTTGATAGGCTGGAGTGCTGGGCTGAAACCAACAGAATGAAATTTAATAGGGATAAATGCCAAGTGCTGCACCTAGGAAAAAGAAACCAAATGCACAGTTACAGCATGGGGGATACTTGGCTCAACAATACTACAAGTGAGAAGGATCTTGGAATTGTTGTAGATCATATATGAGCCAGCAATGCGATGTGGCTGCAAAGAAGGCAAATGCTATTTTGGGCTGCGTTAATAGAAGTATAGCTTCCAAATCACGGGAAGTACTAGTTCCCCTCTACTCAGCACTGGTTAGGCCTCATCTTGAGTACTACATCCAGTTCTGGGCACCACACTTTAAGAAGAATGTAGACAAACTGGAAAGGGTTCAGAAGAGGGCAACAAAGATGATCAGGGGACTGGAAACAAAGCCCTATGAGCAGAGACTGAAGGAACTGGGCATGTTTAGCCTTCAGAAGAGAAGATTGAGGGGAGATATGATAGCAATATTCAAGTACTTGAAAGGTTGTCACACAGAGGAGAGCCAGGATCTCTTCTCGATCATCCCAGATTGCAGGACACGGAATAAAGGGCTCAAGGAAGGTACAGGAAGCCAGATTCTGCCTGGACATCAGGAAAAGTTTCCTGACTGTTAAAGCAATAAGACAATGGAACCAACTACCTAGGGAGGTGGTGGGCTCTCCCACTCTGGAGGCATTCAAGGTGCAGCTGGACAGCCATCTGTCAGGGATGCTTTGACTTGGATTCCTGCATTGAGCTGGACTTGATGGCCTTATAGGCCCCTTCCAACTCTACTATTCTATGATTCTATGATTCTAAAATCTAATAATCAAACTAAAAACAGCCACAGAAAGACTTTGAGCAAAAGCAAGCTTAAAGGAATATGTTTTGCAGGCCTTAGGAAAATAAAGCTAAGAAGCAGTTGTTCTAACCCACTGATGCTAAATGAGAAATCAGTGCAAAGAATCTCTGAATGCATTCACTTCCCATTTTTCTCAGCCTCCTCGATTGTATGTTACCACTCTGGAAGAGTGCAAAGCCTCATAAATGTTCTACTTTTGAGGGTTTCACTGGGAGTTACAGCAATTTTTCAAGGAGAGAGTTCACATTTAATTTAGAGGTTTTCGTTTTCAAATAGGATTTTGAAAAAAAAATCAACACATCAACTTGCATAAGACACTTACCATAATAATACTCAATTGATATGTGTATGTTAATTTCAACAGTAATACAGGGTTTTGTACATTCTGTTCCTGCTGGGCATTTTTGCATAGCTTACCATAACTTGTGTGGAGAATCCAAAAGAATGCCAGTGTGCTTGAAAATGAATCTCCCCCTCATTCCCCTCCCCGTTATGGTACCAGGTTCAAAGAGGCATCCATTCTAAGGGTCACACAAGAAGGTAATTTTAATCTAAACTAGAAACAAGAGCAAAGCAAGCCTTCAACATACTGCTTTCAGTTTCATGCAAAGCCTCAATGAGCCCTGAAAATGTTAACATTTTCCCATTTAGGTAGTTAGTGAAAAAAAGAGGGACAGTTCCTTCCTTCCTTCCTTTATTTCTTCCTTCTTTCCTTCCTTCCTTCCTTCCTTCCTTCCCTCCTTTCCCTTCTTTCCCAATAGAAGAAGGAGAAGGAGAATTGAGAAATACATCTTTAAAAGAATTTCATTCATTTCCCCACACAAACCCATTTGTATATCCACCTTCTGAAACATTGCCCCATGTCAAATTCACTTCGCCACAAACACTTTTCCTGTGCAGCACTGGCTTGGAAGAATTCTCAGCTTTCCGGGGCTCCAAATTATTGGCTCTGTGTGAAGGCCATTGTTGGTAGCAGAAAGAGCTGCTGCCGGCTGATATCTTCTGGCTCTGGCTCCAGCTTCCCTGATGTTCCTTCAACTGTGGCAGAAGAGAAGAGATGAGAATTGCAGCAGCAGGGTATAACAGCAGAGCATCTTGTCCTGAGCCAAATGCATACACCAGCTAGAGTGGCTTATGATATATTCTCCCTGATTTCTTCTTCTCAACAGCTTGCTGACTCTGGAGCCTAGTTTCACATACAATATCCCCTCCCCACCCCGGAACTCTAGGGCTTTCATTGTGGAAGATGTGATGAGAATACAGAGCTGTGAATAAGATTTTCTGGGCCCAGCAGGCTATTTATATTCAGACCCCCATCCCTTCTATTTGGGAATAGGCAGGCGCATTAACTAGAGATGCCAAGTTGTCAGAAACCCACTAACCACTAGTATATCATGACCCCATGGGAATGGAAATCCCTTCATCCACAGTTTGGCTTGGGGTAAATGTCAAAGAGTTATTATGAGCTTTTCTACAGAAGGCATTTATTCTGCACTCATGTTTACAAGTTTTTTAGACGATGACCCTCCAGTTTCACTCCTGTGTCTAAACAGCACTTTCCCAGGTTTTTCTTAGAACAGGGAAAATGGAATATTATTTCTGAAAGCAAAAGAAAATGTATTTTCCTACTTGTGTAATTGCATTATTCTGCAATAGCACAGTGCCACCTAGAGGTTATGCAATGGGAAAGCAGGAAATATGTAACAAAACCAAAAGTCGATTCAGTGGATTAACAGCCCCCTGTAGAAAAGCTCTATATCTGCCACTGCATGCATTGTACAGTTCTCATCTTCTGGCATTAGCTGGGAAAAGAAAAATGTGGATGGGGGAAGCTTTATGGCCCCTAGCTTTAGCATTCCACTCCTAAGCTAGGGCTAAGCCAAAGGAAGGTAAACTTTCATAAATGTTTGTTTTCAGTATGGAAATGTGCCTCTCCCTTTTTGTGATGGGGGGTTTGTTGCAGAAAGGAACAAAAGCATTCACCTATTCAGGAAGCATTTGTCATTGGTGGCATCAGCACATAGCCAAATCTGATTGGCTACATAGCATTGTGACATGACCATGTTCAATATGTGATCCCTGATTAGCTGGGTAACTTGAGGAAGAAGAAAAACCTAATTCAGGGGATAAAATGACACATAAGCAGCAATAGAAAGGAGAACAAAATGGCAGTGGAACAGCTTTGGAAAAAATGTAAACATTGAGAAGTTCTGAAAGACTCCTGAATGATGGTAGATTTTTTAAAAAAGAGATAATTGGAATTACTCAAGATCACATTAGGATGTGCCTGTGCCTCAAAGGATTTATAAACTGGCATAAAGGAAAGGAAGCCTAACTGGGAACTGGCCTCTATTTGTCCAAACTTTCTCCTTAATAGAGGTATGGAGAGAACATTTCCTGCCAGGAAGGGAATGCACATTTTATTCAAGCAGTCATAAAACATATTTGAGAACTGATTAATTCTTTGCAACACCATTTATTGCAAAATGTATTATAGATGTCAATATTATCCCAGTGATATATGCTGATCATGCTTCTGTAACATCTGAGTGGTGATGAAAAAGAGTAATAAGTATTGGAAAGAGATGGATGAATGGATAGATATGGCAAGAACTACCGGTAAATTAAAACTGATCGGCATGCATTGTGTGGCATAAACACTTACTCCTGTATTCAAAGTAGAGGATGGCTTTTTTTTTAGTTTGGGAACAAATCAGTACTATTTTTAGCAAGACTCAAAGTTGCTAATAACTCCCTCCTCCTCCTCCTCCTCCTCCTCCTCCTCCTCCTCCTCTCTCTCTCTCTCTCTCTCTCTCTCTTTCCACCCCCATGCTTATATCTCCTATGGTCCTGGGTGTGGGGTGAGCTTCTACCCTCCCTCCAGCTGATTTTGGCTGAATGGGGGCTCTCCCCCCCATTCAAGAGAATGTAGGAATTTCCCTCTTCACTTGAATAGGGAGGGGGGAAGCCCACCCTGCTGAATAACAGCTGGAGGGGGTAGAAGCCCACCTCCCACCAAGGGCCCTGTTGCCCCAAGGATCCTTGGCAGGGGGTGGCCTTCCACTCTCCTCCATTCATTTATTTTGGCACCTCTCCCCCATACAAGTGAATGGAGATGTCACTCTAATTGTTTGCAGTGGGGGGATAGCGTGGTGGGTGCCTCAGCCTGGCACTGCAGGCACTGTGTTGGGGACCCCAACAGTAAACTATGTAAACAGATAACCCTTGGAAGGAAGCCATAGCAGCTTCTGAGCAAAAACAAAATATTCCTCATCTATCAGGTGAACATATGCTAATTGGATTAAAGGCAATGAAGGCAATGAAACAAGATAAAACCATGAGGTCCAAAATGAATGTTCATCTGAATTCTATCAGGGTTTTTTTGCAAAACACTTAACCCTAAAATTATTGAAATTCTCTTTTGCAACAAGTGAGGAAGGAAAAATACCACAAACATGGTCAAAAGCTAAGATTGCATTAGTTTGTAAGCTGTACAAATACCCTGAGAAGATTACGATCTATTGGTCCATCTCATTATTAAATATATATTACAAAATGTTAGCAGCTGTCATTGCAGCAAGACTAAAGAAAATCCCATCTGAATATATCCATGGTAACTAGGCAGATTTCATAAAATCGGACAGTTAAGAGGAAATATTTATAGAATTATTCACCATATTAACCTATACAGTTCTGTACTTTGTGGATTCAAGAAAGGCATTTGACCAAATAGAGAGGAATTATTCAAAGTTGTTATTAACTTTACATACCTAGGAATAAGCCCTATTGGGAAAAAATGGGATGTACTTCTGAGTGGACATGTATAGGATTCCACTATTAATGTATTTTGTATGGCTAAAAGATTTATCATGTAGATAACTATGATTCAATACACCGTCAGTAAAGATCATAATTAATGGTCAGCTATCTACCTGTATTTATATTTCTGTTGTTATCATTACTTATTTCAGTAATGATATTATTCAATCCATTCTGGTAATGAAATGAATAATAGAATTGTATGCAATCATGCATTAAACAATTTGGCGGAAAATATGAGCCCAGCTTTATTTTAAGACTGTACAAATAAATAAATAGGTCAAATAGGTGGGAAACTCAAAAATTAAGATTTCAGTTGGACAGCAAATATATGTTTGAATCCAGAAAAAAATCCAGTGGGAAGGGATAGGTGGAAAGTGAGTTTCCCACTCCCTCCTCCCCCTGAGAGACCCTCACAATCTTCTCCTGAATGTTAGAGGATCCAGATGAATGGAGTGGGCTGCGTCATGTGGGAAGGAGCATGTCCTTCCCTCCTTATCTCCCATGCCGCAGCCTATCCCATTCAGTAGGGTTCTCCAACCCTCGGGAAAGGCTTTTGTGCAGTTCAGGGGACTGCTGGGGGAAGGAGCCCACACTTCATCTTCTGCCCACCCCCTCCCACCAGCATTTGTCTTGTTCCAACCCATTGAACATATCCTAGATTATGATTAGCTAGAAGTTCAATTTTTTTTTTTTAATAAACTGCTACATCAGTAGCATTATACATTATACACCATGCAGAATACAAAGAATGTACAGAACCAGTACTAGTCATTGTTGGATATGCAACCCCATATATCAGGGGTGGGAAGAATGTGGTTTCTAGTTTGGGATACACTGGTTTGCAGTAAGGTCTCTGGCTTTAATAAGAGCAAGTGGGGGGGAGACACTTCTACCATGGCTAGCTTTGTGCTAATTGCTTTTTGTGTCTGGCTCTGCTTGGTAGAGCTCAGCATTCTAGTAAAAACAAAATAGATCCCACATGCCTGAGGCCAACCCCACCCCACCCCACCCTTGGCCATAGATGGTTGAATTGTAAATATGAACAAGTACTGGTTATGAAATTACCAGGACCGGTGCAAGGCAGTTTGGTGCCCTAGGCAAGATCAGATATTTAGCGCACCCCCCTTCCCACTTGAGAGCGCTGTATTTTTTTTCAAGGCGTTTCTGGCAACCTGCGCCCTAGGCAGCTGCCTAGTTGGCCTAATAGTAGCACCAGCCCTGGAAATTACATTGAGACCAATGGTTATTTTGCTGATCTAGGTAAAGAGAGCCAGTGTGGCGTAATGGTGAGAGTGCTGGACTGGGACTCGGGAGATCTGGGTTCTAGTCCCCGCTCGGCCATGAAACTCACTGGGTGACTTTGGGCCAGTCACTGCCTCTCAGCCTAACCTACCTCACAGGGCTGTTGTGAGGATAAAATGGAGAGGAGGTGGAGGATTATGTAAGCCGCCTTGAGTTCCTTGTAGGAAAAAGAGGTGGGGTATAAATGTAATACATAAATAAATAAATAAGAATAGCATAAGAAAGCAGCTTAGATTTTTATTTATTACAGCACAAATCCTGACTGCAAAATACTAGAAACAAAGTCTCATAAGAGCTCTTTTATTCAAATATGATGAGTAGAGTAGGCTGTATATAATATATATATATATATATATATATATATATATAACATTTATACCCCGCCTTTTTTCCTGCAAGGAACTCAAGGCAGCTTACATAATCCTCCTTCTCCTCTCCATTTTATCCTCACAACAACCCTGTGAGGTAGGTTAGGCTGAGAGGCAGTGACTGGCCCAAAGTCACCCAGTGAGTTTCATGGCCGAGTGGGGACTAGAACCCGGATCTCCTGAGCCCCAGTCCAACACTCTCACCACTACGCCACACTGGCTCTCCACAGGCAGTTGAGGCTGGTGGCTCCAATGTCAATGGGGCTGTGTATCCACTCCAGATTTCAGTCCGAATTTTAAAGGAGCTATCCATGGTGCTGAGCCCTAAACCCAACTAGTTTCAGCACCATGGATAGCTCCTTTAAAGGTCACACTTGAAACCCAAAGTGGATACACTGCCCCACTGACACTGAGAGCCACCAGCATCCGCTATCCACAGGGTGTGTTATCCAATTTCAGTGACTAAAAGGGCTTGGCAAGGGCTATCCTCTCAGTGATGTTGTCTAATCTGCATCTAAATGATTTAGCCCCTTGTATGTCTGACGAACTACATCACCTTATACTGGCAAGTGTTGATCTCAATTCTTCTTTCTGCAGACAATGCAGAAAGTTCTCAGTAACTAAGGTAGGGCTGAGGCATGCCCTAATTGTTTTTCTTCTTGCTGTCAAAGAACTTTCGACCTGAAAATCAAAATGGGCCAACATTTAGCGCAGCCTTCTCTGGGACTCTTAGTGGTTTTACAGCCAGGTGTCCTGGCGTGTAATCCTGAGCATACAACTCTGTTATCTTCCACAGAGACATGCTATGCAACTGCCTGGAAATCTAAGCCCTGTATTGTTATAGGAAATTCAGAGTGTTGCCAGCAAAAAGAAAAAGGGAAAATGTGCTTAATGTTTGGCTAGAGGTGGCACCTCTTGAAATGAACATGAAGTACATGACACACACCCAGAGTCCATTGAGAAGAACCAGAAAACATAACCATTGAACAAAATCTAAGATCTGTCATGGAAACTGGACATATAATACAGAACTAGAAGTAAACAGAATGAAGAGCATTTTCCTTTCGCTTAAACAGATTCTTGGCTTTCCCAGGACCTGAAAATCAAAATGGGCAAGCTGCAAGCATCGTTGGGGTTCCCCCCCCCCTGGATCATTGAGATTGCAGGTAATTTATGTTTTTTTAGTGTGTTTTTTTTAAAAGACAAATGGCTACGATCTAATGGTTTTGTATTTGTGCAGACTGTCCGATATAAAGGAACATCAATCTCTCTGGGCCCTCTGGGCCTTACTGTGATCCAGACAATAAAGCAAAATACTTGTTTTTGAGCATAATAGCGGGAAATAAAAATTGCCTTTGGATAAAAATAGTTCCTTTTGATTGTGCATTTTGTCCTCATGCATCGCCATCAGGCAATGTATGACAATTTTGGGAACATTTTACCCCCCTCAAGTGCTGTTGTATAGACGTTCACCTTTCTGCCAGTCAATATTTGTAATTTTCTGTCTATCCATTTGCCCTGAAAAGTGAATACAGGAGCACAAAATCACTGGAAAGCTTCTCTCACCACTTCCCCCACCACTAGAATTACAGTGACCAGAGACAGAGTGATGGGTTGACATATCTTGCACTGGTTACAAGGAACTTTATGAGTGATATTTTCTTCACACCTTTTGTATTTCACTTTCATTTTTTTTACAAACTAAGGATACTTATTAACAGATGTTGTGCTTACCACTTAATTATTCATTTAGATATCTTTCCTTCTGCCTTGTCCAGGTTACTATTACCAACTTTATTGTATGCCTGCTGAAACATGGACTATCTATAAATGTCATTTCCACCTCCTTGAAAGATTTCATCAACGTTGCCTCCGGAAAATCTTGCAAATTACTTGGGAACATAGGCAAACAAATGTCAGTGTACTGGAAGAAGCAAAGACTACTAGCGTTGAAAAAATGATCCTTCAACACCAACTTCAATGGACCGGTCATGTTGTTTGAATGTCTGACTGCCGTCTCCCAAAGCAGTTACTTTATTCCCAACTCAAAGATGGAAAGCGGAATATCGGTGGTCAGTAAAGAGGTTTAAAGATGATCTTAAGACTAATATTAAAAAATGCAATATAAACATCGAAAACTGGGAAGCTCTGGCCCATGAACGATCTAAATGGAGGTTGGCCTTTCACAAAGGTTCCATGGACTTTGAAGAAGCCCGAGTGCAAGGTGAAAGGGAGAAACGTGCTAAGCGAAAAGCACATCAAACGAATCCTTTATAGGACCATCTTCCATCTGGTAACCTGTGTCCTCACTGTGGGAAGCTATGTGGATCTAGAATTGGCCTCCACAGTCACTTACGGACCCATCGCTAGAGTCTACACAATTTTATACAATTTCCTCTTTATATAATTTTCTTTTCGTAATTTTATCCTGGAAGACAATCTTACTTGGTCACGAGTGATCGCCTACTACTACTACTATAGATAGATATACAGATATAGCTATCACCATAGATATGATGGAGACATATTCTAACTTTTCTCAGGGCCACTTCACAAATTACATTTTTAGTGCATGCCAAAGATATTTTAAGTGTTTACACCTAAACATGTAAAATGTGAATGTGATGAACAGATGTTTGAAAGCACTTGTATCTTACAGGCACACTTACAGGTACTACAGCTCCTGTTGAATGTGCACCTGCTGATAAACCAAGTTTTCCTTGGTGTGCAAAATCAAGCTCATTTATCACCAGCATAGCTCTGCAAGATATGATTGGATGAGAGACAGTGACTTGCTCTAGACAACCCTGTGAGTTTTGCAGCTGTGAAAGGACCAAAAGCAGGGGAAAAAGTACATCCTCAGTGGTGGATTTCGCCACAAGATACCCGGAAGCTGTAGCACTAGCCTCTATAGATGCTCCATCTGTAGCTGAGGCTTTGCTAACTATATTTTGCAGAACTGGATTTCCCTCTGAAATCTTAACAGATTGTGGGTCAAATTTCCTCTCCGAGATAATGGAGTGTCTGTGGAAGTGTTGCGGGGTAAAACACTTGAAAACCACTCCTTATCACCCCCAATGCAATGGAATGGTGGAAAGATTTAACGCCACACTCAAAGGAATGATTAGAGCTTATGTAAACACACACCCAAAGGACTGGGATGACAAACTGCAACACCTACTCTTTGCCTACAGGGAAGTTCCACAGGAATCAACGGGATTCTCACCTTTTCAGCTGTTGTATGGCAGAAGAGTGAGAGGCCCTCTTGATCTCCTGAGGGAAAACTGGGAAGGTAAACTCGTAGAAAACAAAACCTCTGTGGTGGATTATGTGTTAAAACTTAGACAAACCCTAGATACACTCTGTAAACTAGTTCAAGCCAATGTAACCAAAGCCCAAGAGGTGCAAAAGTTCTGGTATGATCAAAAGGCACGCTCTAGAGTATTTGAGGTAGGGGATCAGGTAATGATATTTCTTCCTCTGCGCAAAGACAAGCTTACGGCTGCTTGGGAAGGCCCCTACACAGTCAGAGAGAAAATGGATGATTTAACCTATGTGGTGGTTAAAGAAAAATCTGAAAAAAGACCCAAGGTAGTACATGTAAATATGATGAAGCCACACTATGAGAGGAGTAGAGTAGTTTTACAGGTGCAGAAGGTGCCAGAGATAGTATACTTAGGGCACAGGGTTGGAAATGGTCATATCACACCTTTATGGGACAAGGTTGAAGCTATCAGAAACTGGGACATACCTACAACCAAGAAACAGGTCAGGTCATTCTTGGGATTTGCTGGGTATTACAGGAGATTTGTTCCCCATTTTGGTGAAATTGCTGGACCTTTGACTGATTTAACCAAGAAATGTAAACCTGACAAAATTGTGTGGACTGATGAATGTCAAAGAGCTTTTGATAGACTAAAGGACATTTTAAGCTCAAGGCCTGTGTTAAGAGCACCTGACTTTATTGTGGCTACAGATGCCTCTGAGACTGGCAAAGGTGCAGTATTGTTACAAGACTATGACTCTGTTAAACATCCAGTAGCCTACCTGAGTAGGAAGCTTCTACCCAGGGAGAGAAACCTGTCTACGATCCAAAAGGAATGTCTGGCAGTAGTGTGGGCTCTGGACAAGCTCAAGCCTTATGTTTTTGGACAGGAACTTACTTTATGGACTGATCATCATGCCTTACAGTGGATACAAACAATGCAAAATACCAACTCCAAGCTTCAGAGATGGTCTTGGAAATTGCAGGAATTTCAAATGAACATTGAACATGTGCCTGGGAAGGAGAATGTGATAGCCGATGCTTTGCCTAGGAAATAACCAAAAAACCGTTGCCTTTTTGCATAGGTTAACGTTTCACAATTTTCTTCTGTAAAAGGGAAATTGTTCCCCTTGAGGAGAAGGGGGGGAAGATGTGAAGGATTGAGGCCTACACAGGCTTAAGTTTGTTGAAGCCTGAAGGCCCAAACACTTCCCTAGATTAGTTGAAGCCTGAAGGCCCAAACACTCCAGGATGGGAGGGGGGAGTTTGAGAGTTTTAGTACCCAATAGAAGTTAAGAATTAGTCTCCTGATCAAGGTCACCTGATTATAACCTTCCACTCCTGGGAGGGCTATATATGTGTGGGGTGTGGTCAGCAGGAGAGAGAGAGAGACTGACTGCAGAGAGAGACTGACTGCAGAGGAGAGAGGTAGTCTGAAGTTAAGCTAGAGAACCTTGTAGTGTTTGTTTGTTTTATTTTATCATACTTGCTTTTGAATTATAACCACTCTATTAAGTAAATACCCTAATATTATAAGTAAAGTGTTGTTGTGTACCCTGGTTTGTTGGAGTGACTTATTCACCACGTCTAAAGCCTACACCCATGCTACTGGAAACAGGAAAGGATTTGATCTCCTGGAACGGGAGAGGCTTTGAGAAGAGGCAGAGATCTTCCAAAGGCAGGTCGAGGGGTCCCTGCAGTAGCGGAACCTTGACAGATGCTCCTCCCTTTATTGAACTGAATGGAGCAGCCCTCAGACACAAGATCTCTGTGTGTGCTGCAGTGTACACGAAGGGCTCTGGATTCAAATGCAGGAGAATTAGAGTCACTTGGGCATGGGTTTACGACATGAACCACTTATCCTAGATTCATCCTTCTCGGCTTTCATTTCACGATGCTCCTGTTGAGTCAGTCAATGATTGCCACAAACGATGGTCTTGGGAGTCCAACTTACACAATTGGAGAAAGAAAAGGTGGGGTGTACTGCCCAGTATTTCCTTTCTTTGCTAGCATCTTCTGACCCAGCAGAGAGATTTGAGAGGGATGGAGATCTTTTCCTGTGAAACACATTAAAATGGGGCTCGTCCTCATTCCTATCATCTGCAAGCTCGTGGCTGTGGAACCGACACAAAGAGGCAAGAGAGGGCACAGCTGGCTTGCAGAACTCTGTCATTACCGTGCCTGCCTCAGCAAAATTTTCTTCAGATCGGGTCACCCAGCTGGATTTTAACACTACTGCAGATCTTGTTTTGGAAACTGGTATTTTTCTTCCCTTTATAAGAGAGGCGTGTAAAATAACAGAGCCAACAAAAATGTGACTGTTTAGGGGGTGGTACAGGGCAATGGGAAATGTTAGGCCTCTTGGCCTTGGCAGCATCCCTGTAAGAAGAAATGACTCACGTTTTCTAAAGGCCTTCAGCCAGGCAAGGCAGTACTGCCAAGATGCTGGAGAGCAGCAGATTGTTAATGGACTGTGCTAATCCTGGAGGTACTGAGTGCTAAGGGGCTAGTTCCCTTGTTTCCCATCGAGGGAGAGCTGTTTATGGGAGGCACCTTGTTACTACTGAAACCCAAATCCATCTGATGATGATGATGATTCCTTGTTATTTATTTTATTTCTATACTGCCCAGTGGCCGAAGCTCTCTCGCTGGTTTACAACAATTCATAAAATACAATAAAATACAATATACAATATAAAATTCAAACAATAAAAACATCATGAAAATTTCACTACTGAAATTTAAGAAACTGATTTAAAATGACAGATCATCTATCAATCATCTATATCACATTTTAATCCAACACTAATTCCACAGAGCTCAGGGTGGTATATGTGGTGTGTCCCCCCCCCCTATTTTATTCTCACAACAACAAAGAGTCTTAGGGCACCATAAAGATGAACAAATTTATTCTAGCATAAGCTTTCATGGACTACAGCTGCACAATGTGTTACCAGATGCATGATGTGTTATCCCAGGTTGCAGGTGTATTATCTGTACACACACACACACACACACACATGGGTAGAGGGCACAAATGTAAACAGTGAGGTCAGAGTGAAATGAAATGCAAAGATTACAGACTGTGACAATTATATTAAAGCTTACATGCATGTAAAGGAAGGACAGTGACCATTGACAGAGTGCTATTAATGAAAACACAAACATCCTGGTGTTGCTAAAGATAATTAACACCTGTTCTGAGATGATTAAAAAAAAACCTGTTATCTCATTCTCAATTCAGATTACAGAGAGGGTAGAGAGAGTCAGTGGCCCAAGGCCACCTAGTCAGCATCATGGCTCCCTAGCCTTAGTTCAGCACTCTAACCACTACAAAACAGTCTCCTTGTACCAGTGATGGCCATCCCCTTCAGTGTCTGCTTGTAAGTGCCTGGAGGCATGGAGACAGAATTTGCTGGGTGATGATGCATCCAAGTGTGATCTGGGCCCTCATGAGACCCACAAGCATGTTGAAATCTGGACCTGCTCCCAACCCCCCAACCCCATTTATCTCACCATACATTATATGGTCATGGGAACTGTGATTGCGACCCACTGGCATATCCCCCAGCATTTGTCAGGTGAAAATCAATATACATATGTCACTTTTTGTGAGAAAATAGCTCCTTCCCATGGAGAAATAAAAAACAATAACAACATGAACAAACTGTTTCCTAGATCTTAGAGGGTGGTCTGTCCTATTTAAAAAAGCACATGTCAAACTTTCAGTAATGTACAGCCCCTTTTCTACTATTCAAGAAAAGGGGGATTATATCCAAAGTCACTATTCCAGTATGTCCTAAAAAGCCTCCACGTAGTATAATTTTCAACTGCTTGAAGACAGGCTGCAATCCTAAGCACACTTATTTGGAAGTAAGTCCGTGTGTGTGTGTGTGTGTGTGTGTGTGTGTGTCTAGGACCAGGCTGTCAATACTATGCTATATAGTAATTGGTATCCACTACCAAAGCAAATGGGGAGGGGGAGAAAGAAAAGTATTCTACCTGCCGAAGTACATTTGGCTGATATACTTCAATGTTAGGTGCAAATCTAAGACACATATAAATGGGGAACGGGGATAGAACCTGTCCTGCAGATGATCTAATTGGGGGCTATGTTCCTGCCACCCTCCCATTTAGCTGGCATCGCATTTACGGTACATTCTAACAGCTTATTTCCTCCACACATAATTCAGAGTGTAGTTAATCATTTTCACAATGGAAAATTCATGGAATGGCAACGGCATGGGAAGGTGGCCTGTCCCTTTGCCGCTGCTGGGACTCTGCATATAAGATTAGAGCTGCTCAAGTTTTCTTTCCCAGAGATCAGACCAAGGTCTATATAAACCAGCTCATCATACAGATGTTTTATTCTGTATGGGAGGGAGGAAAGAAACTTGGCAGTGGTGTTAATAATGAGGCTAGAGGGACTCTGCGGTGTTTTAAAAACAAGGTTTAATCAACCACCACCACTACTACTCCCCCTCTCCTCCTGCTGCTCCTCCTTCTGACTCTTGACTATCCATTTTTTAGCCCAACCGCATTGTAAAGCAGGGTTGGGCAAGACATGACCCACAGGCTGCGTGCAACCCCTCTGCCACCAACATTTGTGGTGGCAAAACAAAAAATGGTGGTTTGCCACTGAATTTCATTGAGAACAGGCTAAATATGACCTTTTTAGCACTCTAGAGCAGTTTGCCACCGAAATTCAGCAGCAACCTGCCCATTTTTTTTAGCCGCTGCTGTTGCCAAATTCAACAGCACAGCAGGAGTGTGGTCCATAGATGGTGGTCCAGGAGGTCAAGAGTGGCCCCCAAACCCACTGAATTTGCCCAGCCCTGGTGTAAAGCAATAGTTAAATTAACATTTGCATACATTTAAATAAACCAACATCAGAAGATGTTTATCTTCAGGATAAAGCAGAGTTAAGTAAATTAAACATTGTGTTGGTTCAGATGGTCTAATTACGGACTCGTCTGTGTGACTCCCCTTCCTCCACGAACCTGGTCATGTGAGTGGCCTACTCACGTGGACACAGTAATCTTGAACGGTGGTCATCATGGAAGTCCCAGTTGTAGCTTCCAAGAGTGGGGATTTCACCATTCCCAGCACATCCCACCCACTCCCATTAGCTACGGGCGAAGTATCTGTGAGTATCTTTCTACAGCATCATTACTCTTGTGTGCAGATGGGGGTTTGGGGGGGTGGGGGTTTTCCACAAATTATTCAGCCATTAGATTAGACATTCTGAACAAGCTTTTCAAACTTAACCAAACCATTTTATTGTTCTGTCTTGGGAGAAAAGCCAAGAGAGTGTACATCCCATGCATCCGCAGCACCACAAGGGCACAGAATGAAGCTTCTGGTGCCAGCATGTGTCAACCTGGCAATCTCATCATTGGCTGGGTTCGCATGTCACTTTAAACCCACAGAGGTCCAGAAATGTCTGTGGGTTTAAAGTTGCCTCAGGCCCCGGCTGTGCCCGACTCAGGGCCATCAGGCACAGAGGGGGTCTGGACTGCAGGCGCCCTCTCTCCCCTCTTCCTCCCTCAGTCATCCCGTCGGTATCCCAGGGGCACTGCGGGAGCACTGAGGGGAGGCGAGTGGAGATGACAGCTGGGGGGAAAGTGCCCAAACAGCACTTTGCCTTGGCTGTCAGAGGCTCCCCGCCAGCTGGACCCCCACACTCACTCCCCCCAGCAGCCCTGCCACTCACTCCCCCCTCCCCCCAGGGCCCCACTCACTGCTGCTGCTGCCTCTAGCAGCTGTTGGCTGCTCCCGTGTTGAGGGGGGCTTATCTCTCTGCTCTTGGGATGCATGCATCCCAGCGGCAGAGAGAATTACACCCCCCCCAATGCAGGAGCAGAGGTCGGCTGCCCCTGAGTGGGGGGGGATTATTCTGGCAGCAGCAGCAGTGTTGAGGGGGGCACCCGCATGCTGTGTCAGGATGCGGGCACACCCCCTCAGCACCCCCGCCATCCCCACACTCCCTAGCAATGGTGCATTCAACACACCATTGCTCGGGAGTGTGGTGACGACGGCAGCGTGAGGGAAGGTCCTTATTCTCTCTGCCTGGTCCCTGTGCAGAGAGAATCCCCCACTTCCATTGGGTCAAGGCGCCCATGGGTGCCACGACCCAGTGGGAGCAGGGGGTGGGCAGGGGGCGCTTCCTTTCTCTCCCGCCTGCTGTGCCAATTCTTAAGCTCCTTCCACTCCAGCACTGGGTGAAAACAGAAGCCGGCTCCGGTACCTGTGCCCCACGTTGCCACTTGTTCTGGCGGCATCGGCAGCTGTGTTGCAGCAGTCCCTTGGAGGGAGAAGGAGGGGGAGCCGCCACCACATCGGTGGCTCCTCGCAAGGCTGGGTTAAACCTGGCCTTGCGAGGGACCGCTGCGTTGGCTCCTCCTCACCCAGCCCCAGTGAAGAGGATGAGGCAGATGGCAGCAGCAGACGGTGGACAGAGGCAGCGGGCAGCAGCAGTAAGTGGAGCCCTGTGGTGGAGGAGGTGGGGCACCTGGTGATGGACCCTGGCAGCTTCTCCACCTGTTCCGGCTGATGCAGGACATCGGCACAGGCACGTGGGGAAGCTGTTGACAGCCTGCCAAGTGCCCAGAGCAGCAGCCCCTTTTTGCCACTCCAGGCAAGAGACTCTGTGCCTTTTGGGGTTGTAGGTAGGTTAGCGTGTTTTCCTGGTTTGGACAACACGCTAAACCTACAAGGGTTTCCATAACCCTACTGCAAGCCATGGCATAGCAGGGTGGTTTAGAAGCCACCGCCAGGTCACTTCCAAGCACCCTGCTGGGCTCAGATGACACACTAAAGTGTAGTAACACTTAACCTACTGAGGTTTAGCAAACCCAGTCAATATCACTTAAAAGCGGCTGTGCAGCCCTCATTAGAGCAACATAGAAATGTGGATCTTGGTTGTCACAGGGTTAGATTTCAGCACCCAGAACAGCAACTTGCCTTCATCCCACATAGCTACTACTATACTGCTTCACTGTCCCTAAACTCACTTGAATCATTTGCCATCCAAATTCCTTTGAATATCAGTAGTAGTATTTTTGTTCTTGTCAGCTCCAGTTAATTGCAACTCCCTGTATTACTGTAGGAAGCTACTGAGAAAGGCGCACCTAAACATTTAGATAGGACTTGAAATGGAGTTCAGTTTGGATTATGAACAGATGAAGTTACCTTATATTCAGCCAGTCCATTGGTCCATCTAACCCAGTATTGACTGGTAGTGGCTCTTCAAACTCTGGGCAGAGGTCTTTTAATTTGGTGAATCCTTTAACTTTAACTGGTCAGACTAAATTCTGACAGCTGGAGATGTGGAGAGTCAGAGGCTACTCTTACACACCTGTATTGGAGCTGTAGTTTGGGGAAAGATGTCAAATAGAATGAATCTCACATTAGGCACAGTCTGTGATTTCTCCTTCATTCACTTGGTGCTTGTTTATATTCTGACCCAATGGGCCCTAAATAAGATGCATAGATTTGACGTGCTGCCTTAGTTGCTAAGCAACTGTTTTTATGGGCTTCAAAATCCCCGCTCCCAACCTATCATTGATGACTAGCTAGTGGAACTCCTAGAACAATTTTTGTCAACTGGCAATTTGACTCTTTCTCCAGTGGAAACAAACAAACTTACCACACATCCCAAGCTGATCTCCTCCTTTCCATTTCTTCCTACCTTCTTATCACCTTCTGTCTTCTTTCTTATCTTTCTACTTACCTGGTTGAAAGCAGAATACATGGATTTAAAGTGATGTCTGTTTGCCCAGCAACCCCAAAACTGTAACAACAGGAGCATCATTTCTTTTCATCATTAGAAGCCTCTCTTTTTTAATTTTATTTTTTTAAATTTTTTTTAAATGAACACACATGCAAAAATAAAATAAACTCACAAATCCATACAACTACAAAGTGCACCCATCACCCCGGGGCCAAAAAAATAATTCTATCCACATAATCCATTATTAATCTATATTCCAAAAATACATCATACCTTGACATGGCTTACTCCCTTTTCCCTTTACTAAAACATAATCTAAAAATGGTCCCCATATATCCTTAAAATTATTTTTCTTTAATTGTCCCTTTTTACATTTAATACTACATGTTAATTTATCATTTAAAGCAATATCCCACACCTCTTTATACCAATCTATAATTAAATACTGATGTTGAACTTTCCATTTCCTTGCTATCAATAATCTCCCCACTGTTAACAAACTTACATTAGAAGCCTCTTTTGTTCTCAAAAGTTATATAACACCCAGAGGGATAATATATCTGTTTTTCAAAACTTTTTAAAGTGTTTGTTCTAATGTTAGTCCTCATTCCGCACCTTAATTTCTATTATTATTTATTGTTATTGTTGAAGATAATGAAAATCCTTAATACATTATAAACGTTTTGTGTAGAGGGGGATGTTGGGGCCTGAATTTATTTTATTACATGTATTTATTTATTTATGAGTGTAACGCATGCACTATATGCCTCTGAGCTTTGGGATGTCCCAAAATCAACTCTCCTTCAGGCCCAAAACTGCATGTTACAAGAAATGCATGAGTCTGGGCCCAGGCTATATAGATAGAGTGTGTTTCCTCTGTTGCTTGAGTCAATATCCTTATCAAAGTCAAGATTTGTGAATGTGCTAATGACACAGGCTAACTTTCCCAGTTTCTGATTAATCTGAAAAGCCTGAGACACAGGGCCATAGGAAGCTGCCTTATACTGAGTCAGACCATGGGTCCGTCTAGCCCAGTATTGTCAACACTGATTGACAACGGCTCTCCGGGGTTTCAGGCAGGGGCTTTTCCAGCCCTACCTGGAGATGCCGGAGATGGAACTTGGTTGGGACCTTCTGCACGCAAAGCAGGTGCCCTACCACTGAGCCATGACCCCTCAAGCTGAGAGATGTGCATTATTATTATTATTATTATTATTATTATTAATATTTATTTATCGCCCATCTGGCCGGCAACCGGCCACCCTGGGCGATGTACACAGAATAAATACATAAATGCAATAAAATACATTAAAACAATATAAAAATTTTAAAATCTTAACCCACCCCATATTCCCGCCTGAACAACCAGGTTTTTAATGAGCGACGGAAGCTCATCAGAGAGGGGGCATGGCGGAGGTCACTCGGGAGAGAGTTCCACGGTACGGGGGCCGCCACAGAAAAGGCCCTCTTCCTCGTCCCCACCAGTCTAGCTGCTCTGGCTGAAGGGACAAGGAGAAGGCCATCCGTGGCAGATCTTGTTGAGCGGCCCACTTGGTGTTGCTGGAGACGCTCCTTGAGATAAACTGGACCAGAGCCGTATAGGGTTTTAAAGGTCAAAACCAACACCTTGAATTCGGCTCGGCAAGCAACTGGTAGCCAGTGCAAATCCTTCAGCACTGGCGTGATGTGATCCCGCCGGCAGCTGCCTTTAACCAGGCGAGCCGCCGCGTTCTGTACCAGCTGCAGCTTCCGAACCGTCTTCAAGGGTAACCCCACGTAGAGTGCATTACAGTAGTCTAGGCGAGAGGAGACCAAGGCATGAACCACTGATGGGAGCAGGTGATTAGGAAGGTAGGGGCGCAGCTGCCGTATCAGATGGAGTTGATACAGCGCTGCCCGGCTCACAGCTGCCACCTGAGCCTCCATGGACAGCTGGGAGTCTAGAATGACTCCCAAGCTGCGGACCTGGTCCTTCAGGGGTAGATGTACCCCATTCAGCACCAGGTCAACATCCCCTAACCTCCCCTTGTCCCCCACCAGCAGTACCTCGGTCTTGTCGGGGTTCAGCTTCAGCATGTTCCTTCCCATCCAGCCAGCCACTGACTCCAGGCACTTGGACAGGGTCTCAACGGCCAACCTCGGTGAGGACTTGAAACAGAGGTAGAGCTGCGTGTCATCCACATACTGATGACACCGCACCCCAAACCTCCTGATGATAGCTCCCAGCGGCTTGAGGTAGATGTTGAATAACATCAGGGAGAGGATGGAACCCTGCGGCACTCCACAAGTGAGCAGCCGAGGGTCCGAAGCCTCCTCCCCGAGAACTGCCCTCTGGTACCTTCCAGAGAGGAAGGACCGGAACCACTGCAATACAGTGCCTCCCAAGCCCAACCCCTCCAGGCGGTCCAGGAGGATACCGTGGTCAACGGTATCAAAAGCCGCCGAGAGATCGAGGAGGACTAGAAAGGAGCATTCGCCCCTATCCAAAGCCCTCCTCATATCATCCACCAAGGCGACCAAGGCCGTCTCCGTCCCATGTCCAGACCTGAAGCCCGACTGGCACGGATCTAAATAATCGGCTTCATCCAAGTGTTCCTTCATTGTCCACTATGGTTGCATTATTGGTCCCCTAGATGTTAATGGGGGTGGGCATGATCTGGACATAGGACCATAAGAAGCTGCCTTATACTGAGTCAGAGTCAGACCATGGGTCCATCTAGCCCAGTATTGTTGACACTGATTGGTAGCACCTCTCCAGGGTTTCAGGCAGGGGCTTTTCCAGCCCTACCTGGAGATGCTGGGAATTGAACCTAGGACCTTCCACATGCAAGGCATGTTGTCTATATACCACTGAGCTACGGCCCTTCCTGTATCTCTACATGATCACTTTCTCCCCATGTCCCATCATGCGCTCTAAAGATATAAAGACAGCTTTACCAGTCTTTATATTCATATATTCAGCTATTCACGAGCTAAATCCATACAACCTCTGGTCTCTACTTCAATGTAATGGCTTAAACATCATTGCCCTGCAGTTATATGCCAGTTACCAAGCATTTGTGTAAACATTTGGGATGTTAGTCCATAGGGGCAACAGCTTCATCCAAACCATTCTGCAATGAACATGCCTTTGCATTTGTTTTATGATGGGAGAAGTACGGTATCTTTCTGTTTGTTTTAGCACATTGACAATGAGATCCCCAGTGATTTACCAGAGTGTTATACTCTGCAGACAATTAAGCTAATGTTTTGCCGTTTGTGGAGGTTATACGGTATAGGAAATCTATGACCTAAATGCGGGGGCTGGCATTTATTACATCATCTCACGAGCTTGTTTGAGAAGCTTGACTATAATGGAAGTCTGTTGGACTTCCATTAACCTATTAATATGATGAAGCCCAGCCCTGTCTTCAACAGAGGAAGCAAAAAACTTCAATTAATCTTCTATTTCATCCCCCCACCCCTGCCGCTGCCTCACTGGTGCTTAGTTTTAGAGGAACAACAACAACAGACATCCTAAATCCTTTGCTGAAAGCTTCTTCCCTTCAGGTTTAATTCTTATTGTCAGGGGTCCACAAATTTTGGTGTTGCTGATATTTGTGGGCAAAAGAGTTCATTTAAATGTCTTGGAATGATTGGAATTATTTGTTTCGATTTTGGAACTGTAGTGGAACATGGAAGCTGTCCATCATAGTGCCACAGATGTACTGCTCCTGCAAATAAATATTACCAACATGGAAACTAATTTCTCTCAAACTACTGATGGAAAAACAATCCCCCCCATAACTTCTTTAAAACATAAAAGTGCTTTGAATTTCTTTAACATTTTGAGTGAACAAACAGTACCAGGAATTGTGGAAAACAGAATCTTCTAATTTGCTATGCTGTGTGAGTGCTTATGCTTGGAAATAAAAATAAACACATTGATAACTGTTCTTTTGGGACAGCTGTTAAAGTTTTTTTTTAAAAAAAAACAGAACAAAAAAACCACTGTGGCTCACACTGGCTCAGCTTGTCTGAGCGTGGAAAGCTAAGCAGGGCCAGGCCCGGTTATTACTTGGATGGGAGACCCCTCCTCTAGTTTCCTGCATTGAGCAGGGGGTTGGACTCGATGGCCTTGTAGGCCCCTTCCAACTCTATGATCCTAATCTTTTCAGAGGCTGCAATCATGTCTCCTCAGGTTCAGTCTCTTCACTGTCTCCCAGCCGCCTTCTGCATCAACTTCACACATCAAACCATTACATATTTTCCTTCTCATTGTCACCAGCAGGGATGGGTGAGAATTTCATTCAGTTTGTTGTTTGGTAAGAACATCCCAAAATTCACAAATTTCTTCATAAACAGAACTGGAAGAGCTTATTTATTTATTATTGTGGAGGAAGGGGGGGCTGACCCGCCACACTCCCACCCTTTCCTACCCCAAAGGACCCAAAACCCCCAGAGATCTCAAGGTATTGCTTGTGACTGCCAAGCAATCCTACTTGAATCTCTGTTCAGGGACTTGCCTTTATGACTGTAACCTGGATTTAGTTGCTGGAACCACAGAGCAATCCACAAACACCATGTGGGGTAAAAAACCAAAATAAGGTTTATTCAGCTAGCATTTTACAACAAGAATAGGGAAATGAGGGAAGGACACAAAATTAGAGAGACGCTTTGGTACAAAGTAATAGAGCTGCAAAAATAACAAAACCTGATTCTTTATATCTCCCAGGCACACACTCTGTTACCTTGGGGTCAGTTCTCTTCCAGGGTTGGATCCAGCACAGCCTTGCCGCCCAGGGGGACTACTTCACCTACCCAAAGGTCCGAGATGGGTAGCCCTCCACAAGGCGTACCTTTCCAGAGCCCTCATTCAGCTAATTTCACCAGGAGCTACCTGGGATCAGATCCTGAGGCCGCCCGAAGGCTTGGGCCTCTGCTTGGCTTGCTGCCATTGCTCCACAGCCAGCAACCACGCAACGAACAAAGACAAAGACACAAAGGCTACACTTTGGGAATATACCTTCCCCCCCTCCTTTCTGTAGCTTTGCTGCTTCTAGCCAATCATGATGCACTTCACCTGGCCAGGCAGGGGAGGGAGACTCATGACATTTGCATCTGAAAAGCCGTAGACTTTCAGGCGCCATGTCCCATCCGATACTTTATGCACATTTCGCCTCCTCCCAGCCCCCCAACTGGCCTTACTGGGTTTACACATGAGGAGGCGTGTGTGTGTGTGCATGTAGGAACCCCCCAAAGGCTCTTTTCTTCACACCCCTCCCTTTGGGAAAAGATGAAACGGAGAGGTTAACCTTCTCCTTTCATCTACACTAACTAAAAAAAAAGAAAAGAGCCTTCGCTAGCCCTCTACCACTAGCACACCTCTTCTCATTCACACACACACACAAACAAACAAAACTAAAAACATCAAAACACCTTAACCACCTTACACAGCTCCTTAAACATCAAAACAGCAAAACAACAATAAATAGCTTACAGGTTTGCATACACAAGAAACATCATATACAATTCAAATGGGAACCCCAACCCTTCTGTTGCCTGACTGGCACTCTGTCTAAAAACTTTCTAGGGTTGCTGCTTCTCACACCAGCCCGTAGGGGGCAGATTGCTGACTGAAATGTGACTCTTCAATTCGCCTTTAATTTTGCTTCTAAAGGCTTGTTTTCTGCCACCCTCCGCCTAACGACATGAATACACCTCCCCTTTTTCCAAAGGCCTGCTGGTGGCACCCACCACCCAATGACATGAATACACTACCCCTTTTCCTAAAGGCTTGCTTGTGGCACCTTCTACCCAATGACATGAATGGGATGACTGTTTCCCTCAGAATTACATACTGAGCCATGGAGGCTCTACTCAAGCGGCTAGAACACACAGCCTGGCAATCTTCCAGCCTCTTGGGCTTGGCTCCTTTAGCCCACCGCCCAAACTTGCACGGGATGACTGTCTCCCTCAGAATTAAATGCTTAGCCATGGAGGCTCCACCCAGGCAGCTAGAACACCAGCCTGGCAATCTTTCAGCCATTAGAGGGCTTCCCGCCTCTAAATTCCTTTTAACCTTCTGCTTTGTTCTCTCGCCTCTGACTGATTTTTCTCTGGCAACTCTTCCCTGCCCTGAGGCCCTTTGAACACATGCACCCATCATTATTATTATCATCATCATCATTATTATCATCACATTTCAAATTGACCTGATACAGTTGGGACTGACTTTTGCATTTGGGGACAAGACAACACAAATAGTTCAGTTGCTTACACTGGGATCACCCATCCCCTCCCCTCCAGCAACAATTTATCGACAAGACAAATACACTTGGATCACCCGTCCCCTCCCACTCCAGCAACAATTTATCAGCTTTTATTGGCTTTAATCAACACCCAGTCTCAGTCCCCTTTTCTTCTCGCTGGAGACACCTGGAGGGAAATTCTTCTGTCCGTGCTTCTCCGCCAGCTAGGAGGGAAATCCCCCTTTCTTTCTGCTCCTTTCAGCTCTCCATTTCGGCAGCACAGGGACAAAGTCTCTTTTTCTGGGGGGGGGGGTTCTGATGTCTGCCCCCCCCCTCTGCTTGCTGCTGCTTAGCCTGGTCACTCACCATGCCCCCCCCCCAAGAGCAACTGGACAGTCTAAGTTCAAAATCTGAGTCCTTCTCCCATGGGAGAGATGTAGGGCAGGACTGTGCCTTCCCTCCCCAAAGTCTTGCCAATTTCTCTGGGGCACATAGCACAACCAAATCACTCATCAAACGCTCTCCCAAAATTCAACGTTTTGCTCACCAGTCTCTTAAGAGAGGTTTTCTGGTCTTCTCTCCTTTCTTCTGCTCCCCTTGGAACACATGCGCACACACACACAGTCTTTCTTCTCTTTCCAGCCCCGGTTCTTTGGGATCACACAGCCGCCATCTGCTCACCCGCTTCTTGCGCTCGATGGGTAGGATCCGCCTCCGCTTACTCACTCCACAGTTGAGATCCTATTTATATCCCACTATTTTTCCTGCAAGGAACCCAAGGCGGCTTACATAATCCTCCTCCCCATTTTATCCTCACAACAATCCTGTGAGGTAGGTTAGGCTGAGAGTCAGTGACTGGCCCAAAGTCACCCCATGAGCTGCATGGCTGAGCAGGGGACTAGAATCCGGGTCTCCAGAGTCCCAGTCCAACACTCTCACCACTACACCACACTGGCTCTCAACTTGAAATTTTAAAAAAATGTGAATGTGGGAGAAGGCAAATCTGTCCAAGTTTGTCCATCTGGGCCAGGGGGGTTGGAGTGCTTAGCTCTTAAAAGTCAGAATTTGAATCCCCGTGTAATTCAGCACCACGTTTGTGGTGCTGAATTAGGGTCACCACCTCTTTTTTCTGTCAGACTCATCTTTAGCAGCTACATGGCCGGCAACAACATAGTCCTCTCTATGCTGGGAACAGCTGTACCTGTTGAATTTGGCCTGAGCAGATGTGCATTTCGTTAAGTTCATTGATAAGAAGTTATCAAAATTCACATATTTCTTCATAAACAGGATGGAAATCACTTGAGATTAATATATATATGCTATATATATCAGAAAGCGAAAGTGGCAGATTCACCCATCCCTAAACCATCTCCTCTTCTAGCCTCCTCTGTTCTGCACTAATTCATCCACCACTATCAGCCCCTTTCTTCCCCTTGCCTCTGTCACTTCTGCTGAACTGTGCCTGCCCCAGCACCTCTTCTATGGCTCAAGCAAACAGTTTTGAAAATTCACATCATGTGCATAACAGGGTCTTTTGGGTCTTCTGAATCAACTTACCGGTACCTTACCTTACCTGCATCTTCACAGCCAAATTAGTTTCTCATTACCTTATCCTCACTGACTCTCTAATCTTGTGTTGACCATCTAATCTGGACTGTGTTTTCTTTGAAGAGAGACCAAATAATCTTGTCTATATCCTTCCGCACATTACTGGAGGCATTATGTAAATTCTATATAATTATAGTAAGTCAATTGGGTTTCACATGGGTACAAAAATCTCACATGGGTACAAATGTATGTTAAATAGGATCAGCATTAGGACTGCATTCTTCACATGTTTATAGGCTCACTCTCCATTTTGGTGCTATATATTTTCTTATGCTGCCTAGTCTGGGAGTAGCCTGCTACTTCATACTTCTTTAAGGTGGCAATCCTTTATCATCTTCATCATTATTGTTACATTGTATTTGTATTCCACTCTTTTCCTCTTGCAAGGAACCCAAGATGGCCTACTACAAGGTTCTCCTCCTCCCTATTTTAACCTCACAACAACCCTGTGGGGTAGGTTAGGCTGAGAGTCAGTGACTGGCCCAAAGTCACCCAGTGAGCTTTATGGTCGAGTGGGGACTAGAACCCAGATCTCCCGAGTCCCAGTCCAACACTCTGTTGGAAATTATAATATTGCCAGCTTAAATCAATGAGGTAATGCAACCACTAGTTAGAGTGGGAGGAAAGGGTTAATTGAACAATCTCCAGGATGCATGTTTTGTAACCCCTCCTCTCTACTTCCGGCCTTTCTGTGGCCAGCTCTCTCTCTCTCTGCCTCTCCAACCTGATGGACACAAAGTCTGAGCTGGCTTCCTGCCAGTGATCTCCAATAAAGCAGACTCTTAACACCAAAGACACTAATCTACCTTAATGTATCCTGCACATATGAATAAATGGACTGTAAGTAAAACTAATAAATGTCTTTATTAGTTTTAAATCTTGTATGGACAATCTGTTTCCTTTTAAGAGCCTTTTAACAAGGGTTTAGCAACCCACGTGGTAAAAAACAGTTTCAATAATCAGGCTGCGCATAAGGGAGAAAACTCTGCTTCATCCTAACCAGTTTAGGACCGACTCCTTTCCATATCCTCCAACACACTCTAACCACTACACCACACTGGCTCGAAGGATGGGCAACTTTGGAGGGTCTGGGGATCAATGTCTGCCTCCCAGAACCCACTGTGACAATTAGAACAATTTGGATATGTCAGTTGTTTCAAAGAAACATTTACAGTGCAGCAACCCTATACATGTCTATAGTATAGACCAGTGTTCTCCAACCTTGGGTCCCCAGATGTTTTTGGCCTACAAATCCCAACTGGGGTATGCTGGGAGTTGTAGGTCAAAAACATCTGGGGACCCAAGGTTGGAGAACACTGGTATAGACACTTACCTGAGAGTCAGTCTCATTAGCGGGGCTTACTTCTGAGTAGATATGTATACAAATGTACTGTAAATGTAAATGTTTCTTTAAAACAATTGACAAATCCAAATTGTTCTAGTTTCAGGCATAAAGTGCATGCTGTCAAAACTTCCGGTCCCTATGTAGATCCAGATGTAAGGAAACCATAAGGTTGAGCTGAGTTCTCACTAGTCAGCATGGCTAACAGGGGCCATACTGGACTATCACAGGTCTTGCATTCCACATAACTAGATACTCTCTTGCATGCCCACTAGCATACCCAGCCAGCATGGCTAGTGGCAAGGGATTCTGGGAGCTGTAGTCCAGCAACACCTAGGGACCCAAGGTTGGAAAGCCCTGCCATTGTGTCCTGTAGGAAATATACCCGTACTTCCCTGGGGCTCTTCTTGTGTAGTGTGCTGTAATGCTCAACTTGGAGCATAGGAAGCCATTGTTAGGACTTGCCCTTAGAGAGCCCCACCATTTCTAAGGAGCAGTAGAGCTTTCACACCATGACAGCCAGCCACAGAGAAGATGCAGAGGAAAACAGACAATGTCTTCTTGGGACACTTTATTAGAGAGAAGGCCATGAGCCGAATCCAATCTTTTTTTAATCAGACCTGCTGCCCTACCCCTGTAGTCCTAGTGAAGATATGATCCATAACTGTGAAGCCCCAACTGTTGTTGACCACTGAGCAGCATGACCACTGAGCAGCAACCATCCACAAAATGGTTGGCTTATTTGGCAAAATATATTTCTGAACCCCAAGGCCCCTGTCTGGAGAACAGAATGGCCATTCTTGCTTTATTAAATGCACTCCTTGTCCAAAGGACACGTTGGCATTGGTGCTTTATGATCCATCCCACTCACTGCTTCAAGCAGCCTGGAATATGGATGTTCATGGGGATAGTTAAGCCATTCCTCCCTTAAATATCCATTTATGTGTCACAACTGTTTTCATAGTTGTAAAATTACTTACCTCGAAGTCACACAATACAATGTGGGAAGTACAGTTTTTAAAGCAATTGTGGGAGGAGAACAGTAAGAAAACAACATGCTTGGTTTGAAGATATGCTAATGATTCTAAATAAAAACTGTGAGACGAGGATTTGAAGAGATCTGTGACAAAAAACAAAAACAAAAAACCAACCCCAACATTTCACTCCCTCTCTGCTTCTGATAATTTCCTAGAAAACTAGGCATGCAGAAAATAACGGAGTGGCTTCTGTTAACTGATAGCACAAAATTTTCATGGGAAGATACACAGATCTCCAAATACCATTTCATGCCTTGTACATCCTTTGGGAAACAGCAATTTCTCCCACCTCCACCCCCCTCAAGTGCATGGTGACACTGACAAGCATCTTATTACATTCGCTGACCAAAATTATTAGCCTGCATGCTGTTGAATATTTGGCCCTTTATATCATATTGTTCTAAGAGCAGGATTGGCACATGCTCTGCAGAGAGGTGCTCTCAGATAATCACCATACAGCAGAGGCCATAACTGAAGCTCTGCTCTATGGCATCCTTAACACACTGATAAACTCAATCTGTGTTGTTGTTTGGTTTGGTGTTTTTTTTGTGCTTTGTGCAACACAGTTGTAATAGCTTTCAGTGACATGAGCTCCAAAGACTGACAGAAACCATTGCTATAACAAAGGTTTCAGCGTTATTTCCGGGCAAAATGTTTTCCTTCCACTTTGACAGTCCTTAAGTGCTGAACATAGATTTTGTGCCATTCAATTTTTAACCCAATTGCCATTTCTTCCCTTCTTTTAAAAGCCTTGTTTAATTTATCAAGTCAACTATCCATTTATTTATTTATTTTCTTTGAGATTAGGTAATGCAAATAAAATATGACTGACATTTGTGGTGTTCATGGTTAGAAACCTTCATTATTTCTAGGGCTGACCCAAGACATTTTACTGCCTGAGGTGGAACAGTAAATGACACACACGCACACATCCCAACTCAAGGTGTATTGTACCATAGGCTGGCCAAGTCATTTTAGCACCAGAGGCAGAAAATCCCACATGTGCCTCCCCTCCTCCCTGACAGTAAAAGTGCAATAATAATTAAATAACTAAATATCTGCTGTCCTTCCACAACCCCCAAAACCAGCTTACTGAGGCAGCCACATCACACTGCTAATGGTAGGACCAACTCCGATTAATTTTTGTTATTATCTGTATTATAAATCTTAGTTTCTCATGTCTCTTTGTATATCCCCATTGCTGGATGGCATGATGCATGACATGTTTACGCATTGACTTCATAAAATTAATAGAGTATATTATTTCAGTCCAATGTAGATTGTGCTGCACTTATTTTGGGCAAAATCTTTGTTAAATTCCAATTAAAATGGGAGAATTTTCTTGAATTGTATGCAGAGTAATGTAATTCACTGCAAAACTAGTGCAGGCCAGCAAAGAGATGCACTAGACAGTGGGATGTTGGAGAAATCTGTAATGGATTCAAATGAGTTTGAATTTCTCTGAATCTGACCTGCGGCTTCCAGCAGACTGGCTTTTTCCGAGTCACACGGATTCCGTGGACTGGCAAAGTGCTTTTTCACATTGCAGGAGGATTTGCGCTAATTTGCATTAGCACTCATTTGCATTAATGCAAGTGTACATTAGTGCTAATGCATGCTTGCGCAAATGTGCTAACCTGCATTAGTTAATGCAGATTAGTGCTGATGCAAATTAACTCATGCGCATTAGTGCATTTGCATGAATAAATTTAAAATAAAATAAAAGGGATGATGGGAGTTGTAGTCCAACAACATATGGTGTGCCACACATTCCTCGCCCCTGCCTTAGAGTGTGCTAGCGTAGCGGGCACAGTTGGAAGCTCTGGAGCATTGTGGGATCCTGCTTTCAAGGGCTGTATTTCAGACAGCACCAACCCACCTGTAACAATCACTGAGAAATCTAGACTTTAACATTCAAGGGGGGGAATGAAGCTTTATAAGAGAAAGAACATCATCCTGCCTCCCACAAACACGCACACTGGAAGCATCTGTGATTCTACCAAACCCACTGTTCTGAAACAGCCTCCACCTCTAAGGTGGCACAATGCAAATTGCAGTTGCGGATTTTTACGAAAGCAACAGCAAGTGAGACTCTTCGTACATAATCCCAACCCCCATAGGTTATTTGCATGCAGTAAAAAATGTACAGAACTTGTAATATAATTGTACACAGTTGAAGAGCATTGAAGACTGAATATAAAAGGTCTGTTTTTCTGACATAATAGAAATAGAGCCGTGTGTGTGTGTGTGTGCGCACGCACACATGGTAGCCCTCTATTTTCTGTTCAATTGTACAGACAAGCTGTGCTTATTAGACAAATGCACTTTCATATAATTTGGCCTTGACAATGATTCTTCACAGAGCAATGCTGGAATACAGAATGAAATCATAATAGCAACAGCAGGAGCATTTTACCCTTTTTCTGTACTTTCCATCCAAGGACCTCCAAGGAGTGCTATGCAGTTATCATTGATTTGATTCTTCTTGGAACTCAGAGGGCTCGTTCACACATTATGCTGCACAGTACAAACATCCAAACTTCATAGCCCAGTCTTAACCATGCTTACTTGGAAGCAAAACCTAATTAATTCAATGGGACTCCCACATAGGTACACTGAAGATTGCCACCACGTCATTTACCTTCTGTTACTTATTTATACATGAATGCATCTAGACTTGAGGACTATTTGTAGTAACCTTTTCCTTAACAAAACAGATGAAGGAATGGTAAAATGTATTTTAAAAAACAAAACTATTGTTATAATTTCATTCTGTATTCCAAGACTATGCAGTAGGCAATCCACTCCCCCAGCAATCCAGATCTCAGCTGCGGTATTATATTTTATTATATTTATACCCCACCTTTTTTCCTGCAAGAAACCCAAGGCGGTTTACATAATACTCCTCTCCATTTTATCCTCACAACAATCCTGTGAGGTAGGTTAGGCTGAGAGACAGTGACTGGCCCAAAGTCACCCCGTGAGCTGCATGGCTGAGCGGGGACTAGAACCTGGATCTCCTGAGTCCTAGCCCAACACTCTCACCACTACACCATACTGGTAGGGAGGGAGACAATCAGCCTCTTCCTGATGAGACCTTTATCCTGCAATCACCCTGCCTGTTACATCCAGGTCATGGGCAGCAAGGGTCTCAGGCAGGAATGCCAGGGCCAGAGGGCGATGGAAGTGGGAGCAGGCCAGGGGTGAGTGAAGTCCAGAAGCCGGGCCAAGGTCAAGGTACATAGGAAGCAAGGTGGGGGCCAGAGGCAGGAGGCTAGTCCAGTAGGCAACCAAGTTCAGATGAGGGCCAGAGGCAAGAGGTAAACTGGGAGACCAAACAGAGTCCAGACAAAGGCAAGACCAGAAGGCAAACAGAGGTCAGGCAAGAGCCAGAGTCCAGAAGCAGGCATGTACCAGGAAGATAAGGGCCAGAGGTGAGAAGCATTGGTCAGAAGCAGGCAAGGGTCAAGCATGGTCAAGGCAAGGCTAGCACTGGCCACAGCCAGTCAGGAGTTGGCTGTAGACAGCATGAGGAATCATGTTGCTGTAGCAGAGGTTGGAGGCAAGAGGAAGCCCTTAAGTAGGCCTTAACTGCTCTGCATTAACTGGCCTGAGAGTAGCTGGAGGTATGGGGCTGGATCCTGCGAAGAGAGGGATGCTAGCCAGTTTGCTAGCTGGACAGCAGCCACCAGGTGGAGCTGTGGCATTGCACTGGCTAGGCAGATCCTTACACTGCCTGGTTCATAGAATTTTACTGGGGATCCAGACATTGACAGGGTTCTGACACCACAACAGTCCACACTGTTGTCCAAGGTTGTCACCGAACCATGGGTTGTGAACCCAGCCACACTAACATACCATTGTTTGTTAACCACAAACAACCCACAGTTCACAATCCAACAACAAACCATGTGTTGTTGTGGGTTGTTCATAGTTAACAAACCATGGTTTGTTAGCATGGGTGGGTTCACACAACACAACAACCCATGGTTCAATGACAGCCCACACTCAACCTTGAGTGTGGGTTGTCTGTTGTGTGAACCCAGCCATTGTCATCTTCAACTTGTAGCTTAGCTTTCCTGTTTTTCCCTACCCCATCCATCTTTTTCTTCCTTACTACAGAATTGTTGCACAATGCTTTCTGATTGGTGGTAGCGCTAGGAGCCCTCCTTCTGGAAGCACCCTTGGTATAAAGAACCAGACAGAAGCATTCCTGAAGCCTGTTCACACACAGCCTGTGAAACATGGTGGTGAGGGACTGAGGGGTCCTTTCCCCTCTGCCCTAAACTAAACAGCACTTCCTTGGGGATGTTTAAGTCTGAGTTACCATCACTAGCGTATTAATTGTACTAAACCGAGACTCTCACTCCTTCTCATAGCAATCTCAGGTAGTGAGTGCCAACAGAAATAGAGGCAAAACAGGGCCACTGAGAAACAAGAAAGAGGTATCAGCATGCTTGGGAGAACCATGAAGTTTGCAGAAGTAAATTTTTTTGAAAACAACCCCCCAAAACAGCCCAATAAAAATTGAGAATACTCAGTAGCCATGGAGTGGTATGTGTCAGTTAGGGTGGGGGGAGATATTTCATAGATTTCATAGATCATAGAGTTGGAAGGAGCCTACAAGGCTATTGAGTCCAACCCCCTGCACAATGCAGGAAACTAGAGGAGGGGTCTCCCATCCAAGTAATAACCAGGCTTGACCCTGCTTAGCTTTCCACACTCAGGCAAGCTGAGGTCTGCTTCAGCCCCTAAAAGCTTATAGTATCCTAGAGGAGGGCATGGCTGGCTAGCTGGAACCCTGAGGAGGAGCACTCCTATTGGGTGACAATACATTGCAACAATTTGTTGCAGACCCACTAGTCCAACCTACATTCTCTCCTGAGCTACTCCTTCTCTGTATAAAAGCTCAAGTCTGGATTGAAACAAACAAACAAACAACAATACAGCTTGGAGCCATACAACCATTGCCCTCTCAATAACCTTACCTAGAAACTAGGTTAAAGAGCAACCAGTAATTAGATGGATCACTCCAGCTATAGTTGTCTAATTGGCTGACATACTTTTCAGTGCAGTAAGCATTACTTCCTCCCAGCATCCTACAAACATGTACCCCAGTTTTCCCACTGCCCTTGGCCAGCCATGATGGAGAGAAGATCTATGAAATCTATAATAATCTATAATCTAAGGAGTTCCAAAATTTGGTGTGAGAGATTGATATTCACTAGGGAGAAACTAGGTTTTTGAGAACTCTGTTCCAGGCATCATTTGGCTGCAAAACCCTGCTGAATTTTCTTTCCACCACAAAAAAAGATAAGGGAGAATCAAACATTGAACAATGGATTCTTCTAATTGTATTTTCAAGCTGCCCTGCTCAGTTAGCCTGCATGATTAATAGTAGAAACCAATATTACCTTCGGCGTCTGTATATTCTCATAAAACAAATAAGTGATAAGCAAGCACATCACTTTATCAAGGACATTCTCCCAGTGTCTCTTGTCCTAATCTTTCATCTCCTAGAGATTGTCTGGTAACCAAGGTGACCTGTAAAGGTAACCTGCAGATGTGAGGTGTCTAAGAGCCACATCATCAAAGATATCAGAGAGCGCCTGGGCCAACCCAATCCTACACTCCCAGCAAGATGACCACTGCTGTGGAACAGTATCCAACAGTATCAGCCAAATCAGTATCCTATACTAATGCCCAAGATTCATACTACACGTTGCAAGGTATATGTGGCTGCCACTCACCTGTGTCTCTGACCTGTGTCTCTCTGGTAATATCTAGTTAAAGATGATGTGTGACATGATGATGATGCAGTTGTGCTCCGAGTTCTTCTGTCCCTGCTGCACTCATTGGCTGCCACTTGACTTGCAGGGATTAGAGGAACTCCGAGCACAATGACATCACATGTTGTCTTTTACCAGGTGCTACTATTAGGAAGATGTGGGTCAGAGGTGCAGGATGGCAGCAGCCAGACAGGCATTCCCATGATATCTAGTTTGGGACTCAATAGCATATTAGTAATATTTTTTTTTAAAAAAAAAAAGAGGTGCAGAAAGTGACAACCACTCTCACAATTCATAGCTCCTGTAGCAGCTACATGCTAATCACATTAGCCACATTACTTGGGTCAGACACTGACTCTCAGTCTAACCTACTTCACAGGGTTGTTGTGAGGATAAAATGGAGAGGAGGAGGATCATATAAGCTGCCTTGAAGGAAAAGGCAGGATATTAATGTAAGAAATAAATAAGTCAATGAAGGGCTGATGCTGATGAGGAATGAGCAGTGTGAACCACAGACCCAGATAGGAAGGTCTGAAGTAAGAGTGGCACACTGCTGACGAAAGGGCAGCACAGTCTGTGGGAGGCTGAGAGAAGAGCGCCAGATATGGGAAGTGTACCGTTTGTGCTTGGCAGAAGCAGTGGATGTCAAAAGAGGTACGGTAACTGTAGTGTAGATACATCCTTCCTCTGAGGGCCTCACTTTTATAATCTCTCATTTTTCTCTGCAAGGAAGTTTGTGGGACAAGTGACTCCATAAGTATGTAGATGTGGAGTGCATCATATAGATTTCATAGATTTCATAGATCATAGAGTTGGAAGGAGCCTACAAGGCTATCGAGTCCAACCCCCTGCTCAATGCAGGAAACTAGAGGAGGGGTCTCCCATCCAAGTAATAACCAGGGTTGACCCTGCTTAGCTTTCCACGCTCAGACAAGCTGAGCCAGCGTAAGCCACAGGCCTGTATCATGGTGATCATATATACTAATAGCAAACTCAGTTCTCTACCAGTTCTTACATAGCCAGAATGGCACGATCCATGCCCAAGATCAACATAAGAGCTGTGCTGGATCATACCAAGGGTCCATTCTAGTCCAACATTCTTTTCAGACCATGGCCAACCAGCTGTCCGCGGGAAACCCACATGTAGGACATGAGTGCAACAGCACCTTCCCACCCAAGTTTGCCAGCATACTGCCTTTGATACTGGAAGTAGCATATAACCATCAGGACGAATAGCCATATTTGATAGCCTTATCCTCCATGAATTTGTCTAATCTCCTTTTAAGGCTGTCCAACTTGGTGGCCATCACTACATATTGTGGCAGAGAATACCATAGCTTAACTATGCACTGTGTGAAGCACAGTCCTGAATCTCCCACCATTCAGCTTCACTGGATGACCCTGGGTTCTATTATTATGAGAAAAAAACTTCTCCCTATCCACTTTCTCAATACCATGCATAATTTTATACACCTCTGCCATGTCCCCACTTACTCACCTTTTCCTAAGCTAAAAAGCTCCAAAAAAACATTGCAACCCTTCCCCAACAGGAACTTGCTCCAGCTCCTTGATCATTTTGATGGCCCTTTCCAACTCTATGATATCCTTTTTGAGGTGTAATGACCAGAACTGTACACAGTATTTCCAAGTGTAGCATCAGCAGGCTTTGGGAAACCCACAAGTTTTGTAGAAGTACAAAGAAAAATCGTTAGAAGCAAAACTAGCCCCCCAAAACATTTTAATGAGGATTGAGCAGGCTCAGCAGCCACAGAAGGCTGGGAATGGAAACCAGAGAGAAGTGTGTGTGTGTGTGGGGGGGGTAGAATAGAGTGTCCTGGATAAGGGCATGACCGGCTGACTGGCACCCTCAACGAAAGCTCTCCGTTTTGTTGCAAGCCCCACCTGTGTACTCTTAACTTTGAAGTGAAAAATGCTGGTTGGAGGCAAACTGTGACAGATCACAGCCTGGATAAGGTGCAGAACTGGTGTAATCAAGGGTCACATGAAAAGCATCTTTCTCCAAAATTCACACCACACAGCAACCCATTGTAAATAGCTATCCATGGTGGGTTGTCGTGTTGTGCACACCTAGACTGCTTCCTGCAGGGTGGCTTGGTCGCATTTGGACAACACAACAACCCACCCTGTGATTAAGCGATACAGTGTGGGTTGTTTGTGGAACAACTCATGGTACGCCTGACAGACGGGCTCACCATGGGTTGTCCCCCCACCTCCATCCCCCTCAGTCCTCCCATGGGTATCACAGGGGACTCTGCAGCAGGACACATCTTGACTTGCCTCCCCACGGTGACTGCAACCCCTTTTGCGGTCACTGAAGCTTTTTCCCCGTTTTACCCTTTTTCTCGGAGATTGCTTCTGACAGCCACTGACAGCCCCTTCAAAGTGCCAAAGAGGCACATTGGAGCGGCTGTCACTGGTTTGCCCCTTTTTATTATTTATTACTGCAAGTGTGCAACTCTGACGATCCCAAATGCGCAGCCTTGCCTCATCAATGTCCTGGGTGTTGTCTCCTGTCAAAGTGCCAGAGGCACCATCTATGGACATTGACAAAGCAAGGCTACAAATAGGTTAATTTGTTGCTTTGCTTGCTTCCCATTTGACAACTGTCAAATGGTGAGCTGTCAAGTGAGAAGCGAAGCTGCAAGGGCATCCTTGTGGGCAAAAGGGGTTGGCATGTAAATCACAGCCTTCCCAGTTTTTCTAGTTTTTGGGGTTGGACCTTACTGCTCTCAGTGTCCTCCACCCTTTCCCAGACTCTAGGTGCTCAGGAAACCGGAAAAGTGCAAGCTGTCCCATTTACAGGAGCACGGAGTTTTGATAGCTGTCAAAGCTCAGGCTTCCTTTTAAAATGGGTTTTTTTTCCACAGGGATAATTGGGTTTTTTGACAGGGACAAATGCAGATTTCACCACCCCCTTTCACCAGCAAAGATCCCCTCACAGCTTCACCAGAGACACCATCCAGGTCATTGATGAGCCAAGGCTGCACATTTGGGATAGTCAGAGTTGTGCACTTTCACAACTCTGAGCTACTGACTAGATGATGATGATGATGATGATAGTTTTAAAATGCCAACAATATTTGCGCAAATCTCAGGTGCAAAAAAATAAAAATGGGTGGTGAACCAGTGACAGTTGCTCCAATGCACTGGTTGGGAGAGTTGAAAAGGCTGTCAGTGGCTGTCACTTTAGAGATCATGAAAAGAGATCTCTGGATAAAAAAGCCACAGTGACTGCAGAAGGGGTTGCAATCGGCGCGGGGGAGACCAAGCCAATTATGGTCACTCCAAAGTGCCACTTGGGCACTTGGCAGAGCAGCTGTCACTGGCAGTGGCCCGACTGAGTTCAACAAGAGCGTCACAGAGGTTTCCCTGCTCTTGCCAAGTGGCTTGCTCGACACTTCCCTGTACCCAGAATGGGGTCAGTCTCCCAGATTCGGCTGACATGGCAACCCATCATAGGTACAACAACCCCTAAAACAAGCCATGGGTTGGCAGAATGGCTTGCTGCCCAGAAGCAAGCCACCCTGCAGGAAGCAGTCTAGGTGTGCACAACACGACAACCCACCATGGATAGCTATTTACAATGGGTTGCTGTGTGGTGTGAATTTTGGAGATGTATGCTCAGCTTTCAATCAAATGTGTCTATGGCAGAGGCCAGACTGTGCTTCCCTTAGCTACTTCATGTGGATAAGGCCTATTGTCTCTGTCAACATCTGAGGCTTTTTGTATTAACTGTTTCGTTCTATATTTGCTCATTATAGTAATATTATTAATAATTTACAGTAACATTAGTAGTAATTTAGGAAAAATGGTAGGGAATATAATGAAGTTTACCATTCTGCAACTTGACTCTGAACTGAGGTTTTTATGTCTTACATATTTGCCATAAACAAGGTAATTTTCATCCAAAGTGCAACAGTTCCATTTGCCAGCTCAACAGAAGTATGCAGAAGAGAGACATGTGTATTATTTCCATTTGAGAAGTTGATATTGAGGATTTTTTATAGACAGCAAGAAGGAAAAGCAAATGTGAAGAATAATCAACAGAAAGAAAACAAATCTTTGTATTTCTATGACAAAATCAATCAACCTTAGAGTCGTCTTAGCTGCAGGATACATTTTCTTTTTCTTTTTTAGTGGTACTGGATGATATATATCTATATATTTGAATTGATGTTTGAGAAAGTCTTAAGCCTGCTTCAGAAAATGAAAGATTCACTGCTCTCCAAAGCCATTTGGAGAATTTCTGACTTTGAGGTCTCTGTACTCATAAGACAGTTTATATACATTCTGGAAAAAACTTTTGTCATTTCTCTATTTCTCTATCCTGTTCCTACAGTCCCTTGTGGCTCTATTTATTTTTAAGGCAACTTAAAACCTAAAATAAATATTTTGCCGTGCAGATTTATGATGAAAAGATAATCTACTACTCTTCTGGTGCCCAGTGATGAAAAAACATGATAACAAAGGGAAATGCTTCTCAGTCAGCTCATAACGTTCCCTGCTGTTCAATTGGGACTGTAAAGAATGTGCCTTAATGAAAGCAGCTGAGAAGGTGAAGAAAACTAATAAGGGTGTTCCTCAGCCTTAAAAGATCACTTACAAGCTGCATGAACTCTTTTGTGTCGGGAAAATGCATACTGTTAGGTCTGAAACCATCACCTCCAAGTTCACAAAGGCCACACTCTTAGTGCAACAGAAACCAATTTTGCATCTTGTATCATTCCACCCCCCCACCCCATTTACCGGTGATCAAGTGAAAAGAGACCTACTTTCCTTGTTCTTTTTGTTTGTTTGTTTGTTTGTTTAGTGCATAAGGAATGTGGGCGAGAACATGTCTTAAAGGATTCTATGGGCTTTTCTACATGAGGCATTTATCATGTGCTCATCATCCCCTACTCATGGTTGTTTATAGGTTCTTTAGATGACATTGTGACCCTACAGTTTCATTTCTGTGGCTAACCAGCACTTTCAGCAAGTTTTTTTGACAAGGAAAATGTGGCATTTAATTGTGAAAGCGAAAGAAAGCGCAATTTCCTCTTGTGTATTTGCGCTATTCTGCTATACCACAGTGCCACCTAGAGCTTACGTAGCAGAAAAGCAGACAAGGAAATGCTCCTTGTGTAGGGCTCAGATCTCAGTTCTGCGACGAAGCCAAAAGTAGATACAGCCAATTAACAGTCTTGTGTAGAAAAACTCTATATCATATGCATTGTTAAGGAGTAGCTTCTGGACTGTTAGCCAGTAGCCTATGCAAAGATCCAAACTCCCAGAAAACAAGCTATTCCAAGCACTGTGGGCTTTTAACTTGTGAGCGTACTGCTGCCATTTGACTCTTACTTGGGGTGAAGAGTTAAATGTTCCCTAGGCAGTGCTCCAATGGACAATCCAACAAGCTTCTTCCATGGCAGAAACCCAGCTAGAGCTGCTGTAATCAGAAGTTAATGCTCAGAACAGTGGGGCAAAATCTGGAACAGGATGTTCATATGAACATATATCCCATTGAAAGTAATGCAGTAGGGACAGATGACATCCGCAGCTGGATGTGCATCTGAATGCAAATGCAATGCATTGTTTTCAATGGGATTTGAACAAAGATGCACATGTACATCCCCACCCAAATTCTGCCCCAACTGGTCATGAGTAATTATGCATGATTACAGCTGGATCAGAGTGAATATCCTGCCATACAGTGTTGCTGGACAATTAAACAACGAGCACAAAATTGGCCCAGTTGCCAGGGCAATAGGTATATGTTTCCTCTTCTGTTCTAGAGTGAGGACAATGGGCTTCCTTCCTTTGCCCTTTGTCATATGGCCAAATCAGATTGGCTATGTGGTACCATGATGTCACAATGTTCACTGTGTGATTGTTTGAGATCACAGTGCAAAAGCCCTTTCAAGTTCAAAGAAAAATTCTGGCAAGATAGGCTCCACACACACCCGCCCCCAAATCCTTTCTCACACATCCCAGAGAGGAAACTTCCTCCTTATCAAAAATCAAAGCTCATCAAAATTTGACACAGCACTAAAAATGATTTTACATTGTTTTCTCTTGCCATATATATGGATCAGAGAAGGAATGAGGTGCAAGAGAGAACACATGAGTCCCAATAGAGCATCTATCTGGTAATGAGTCCCAGATAGAGCATCTGAGAAGAGATTTTCCCTAAGAATCAGACAGCTTGCAAAAGATTCCAGTTAAAAATGTTCCAAATAGCAACCTTATTTTTGCTATTATAAAAGTGGAGCTTTACTTCTCAGGCACTTACCTTCAGATAACACACACTTTCCCCTGTATAAAAGAATGGGGCATGGGATGGGAGTGGTAGAAAGAAGATGAGAAAACACTATCATGCTATCATCAGAACAGCAGAAACCCACGCTGTTAGTAACCTCTAACTCCACACACCAAACATTTTTTAAAAAAAATCAATGACAGATGATTATTCCCAGGCACACTTGGATCAGCCTACCTATTAACAGTTCTGCCAAGAATAAATTGCATTAAAAATCTGTTAACGATACTTCATGTTTTACTTATCTTCTTGGTTTCAGTGAATGCACAACCCAAATTATCAAGAATGGTGGCTAAATTGGTATACCGTCGCTCAGGTCCAATTTAAAAGGACAAAGTAGAAAAAGAAGACAGGAAAGAGGAATATTGGGGGGACGGGATAGCTTCAGGGTATAGTTAATGATGGGAAAGAGCGGCTTTAATGCCTGCATCACTGGTTTTAATTTGTTTCAGGTCAGTAGCGGCAGGAAGTCATTAACATATGATAGTTATTCCTTTTCCTATGAGTTTACTGTCTCGATCTTTGTCCTAATAAACTGATATCCACATTACAAAAATTACCAGCCTAATTGGCACCTTTGTGACAGCATCCGTACTCAAGCCACTAGATATATAATCAGTGAATGCAATCCACTACTGTGTGTGCTGCTCTTGTACTATGTGGAAAAAAAAGATGATGTGCATGATAGTAGCTCTTTGTGGATTGCAACCTTGAACTATGTCCTTCCCCATCCCCAATCTGAGGAGTATTATGATTGGCCAGAATGCCATGGAAACACCATCTGAAACACTGGTTCAATATTTGTGACATGTTCCATAAATACTAAAGTAATTAATGGAGCACTTTTGACAAAAATTAAACTCATATAAAAGACAGAAAGAGCATTTCAGAACACTTTATAAAATGCAAATAGGTTCTCATTGTTCAACTCTTTATGCAATTAAATTATTCATCTGGGCAGATCCTGGATGGTGGGGTCACTTTTGAGCTGGCTTCATTTTGCTGGTGTGCTTCTGACACAACTGATGACAGCAATGTTGGGTTGGATTCTGTTGTTCTGGCTACTTCTGTTACAAAAGCAGTTCAAGAGAGCATCCAAGAACATTTCATCCAAACAGGAATAAGAAAGACTCTAGAGCCTACACAAAGATTGGGAAGAACAAAGTGAATGCTAGCACTATTTCCAGTTTACAGATATGAAACAAAAGCAACTCCCCCAATCTTAAATCTGTTTACTCAGAAGAAAAAGCTCCCACTGATTTCAAGCATGCATGCTTCCAATTGTAGCCTATGTCAAATTCTCAGCAGGTCCAACAGACCTCTGAGAGTCTGAACAACTGCACTGTGAGCACAGAAAACACAATGCCATTGGGCACAGCTCACCAAGACCTTTTTTTCTGGTCATCCCATGGAAGCTTCATAGAAGCATTATTCTACTTCTGCCCATTTGAGTTGGGCAGGGGGAGAGAAGTGGATTTTGTCTAGCAATGAACTAAAGGGGAAGCCAACCTGCCACAAATTAGTGTGTATGAGAGGTGCAAGGCATTTTGGCCTAAATTCACCCATGAAATCAGTAGCAGAGAGAGGAGTTGGAGAAGGACAGGTGACTGAAAAAGGTAGACTATCTAGGATTAATATATTACCTTACAAACTGCCTTTTTCTGTCTGTTGCCATGACAGTTGCAGTAGTCAGCCCAGATAGTGAAGCTAACAGTTCATTGTTTATTAATGAAGGGAAGTATTCTTGGTCATTTTCAACAGAGGGACCTTAATTCTGGAGACAAAGCTCTGCCTAGATTCAATAGATCTTACACTTGCTGGCCTATGGGCCATAGAAAACCACTGTTTTACTCAGTGGTCTGGAAGAATCCATTTGTGCCTACAGCAGCTCTTTCTCTCCATACGTTTCAAATGGCTGCTACCATTAAGTCAGCAGCAATGTGAACACTTTGAGATGTGGGATTTTATGGGGGCACTCTCTGCAGTAGATGTGGGCTGCACTGCACACTCTCCACTTGGAAACAGAAGCCAGTTGTCTCAATCACAACTGGCCATAGAAGCATTATTCTACTTCTGCCCATTTGTCTTCCCAGACAAATTAAAACCAGTGATGCAGGCATTAAAGCCGCTCTTTCCCATCATTAACTATAGGAAACAGAAGCCAGTTGTCTCAGTCACATTACAAGATGTGCGGAAGGTCCCAGTTATGCTAGTTTTATGAACATTTCCTTGGGAATAAGGGATTACTTACAGGGGAGACTTTCCTCAGACTTACTTCTGAGCTGTAAAAATGTTCAATATACCGTAGATAAGGGACAGTCTGGTGTAGAAAAGACTAAGAGCCACCAAGGCTGTGTCTGCACCAATGTAAATCTATTTTTCAGTCATGAGTACTGATGCACAAGTGACCCCCAGTGCAGACTGACCTGCACTGCAGACAGGTGCTGTCATAGTACCACTATCTGCATCACATCCAAAGTGTATTGTATTCAGGCACAGTAAATTAATTGTGTGCTGTCCCTTTAAGTATAACCGAGCTGGCAGCTTCTCCCCTCCCCCATCTAAAAAAAACCCTGCTGTAGGCCTGTGTTAAGAGCACTGCAATGGAGCTGTACAGAACCCTATTAACAAACAAGATAAGTTAACAACACCTACCGGTATGTCGAGCCGGAACTGTCAGGTTCAACACAAGGAGACAATACTTAGCTGATCCATGCCACATCGTTATTCGTTACAACTGAAGTGCAGTATTTTCCACAAGCCTCCTTCCTGTATTACACCTGTGTAAATTGACAGGTAGAGGATGGCACATGTTCTCTCAACGTATTTACAACAGTACCCAGCAATATATTGCCTCCTTTAGAATTATTTCCCCTGGCTATGTGCTAAACAAATCCCCTACCATAAGACAAAAATAGGGAAATAGTATCTTTCCGCAGTGAGAAGCCTTTTGTTTTTGTGTCACTGTTTAGAAGTGAGAGGGAAAAATAATTATCCTGCTGTTGAAATCTGTCCTACCGGTTCAGGTTGAAGCTCTTTAACAAGCTGTGAACATGGAGGAGGGATGAGCCACTGAAAGAAAGCATGCCCTTGAGCTCTCTCTGTGGGCTGGTTCTGGTCTGTTGATATTCACTGAACGTGTTTTACCTTAGGAAGGGAAAAGGTGGGCCTTGGTGAGGCAAGCAGAGCCTAACAGTTTTTAAATTAAATGAAAAACAACAACAAACCTTGCAGGCAATCTCCTTTTAGAACAAGAACCAAATAAAAACAAGTAGTCCCTTTAGGAGAGTAAGAAACATAAACTCCCAGAAATATGTTATGATCTAGTGCAACGTGAAATAAGGATTCTTTTTTTCTTTTTTTTTTGCATGCCAGCATTTGAGAATTTGCAGTTATACAGACACTCTTCTTGGGCACCAATGAGGTAGCTCTTCTCTCCTCCAGATAGTGAAGCCATTTCTAAAATAAATATGCTTTTTTCTTCATTGCATTTTTAATAATTGGATTACCATCAGCTAGGGATGTGCACAGAGCTCAATTGGGGGGGGGGGAAGTCCAGTGAACTCGCCGGGCTTGACCTCCTGTGCTCCGCTCACTCTGCCTTTTCCTTGGCTCAACTCGCGTTCTCATGAGCCGAACCAGGGAAACAACCTCCCGGTTCCTGGCACTACGTTGTTTACGTAGAAAATGGCCTAATTTGTGCAAATTAGGCAGTAATTTGCACATATTAGGCTGTTTTCTACATAAACAACTTAGCGCTGGGGACCCGGAAGTCCAGTGAGCGCTTCAGCTTGTGGCTAAGAAACATATGATGAAAGCCAGGATCTAATAGACTTAGCAAGTGCCTCAGAGTCAGTACTAGGAAGTCTTCAGTTCAGTTAGTCTTCTTGATGCTGAATTGCTGTGTCAATCTGAAATGTGTTAATGCTAAAAGAAAAGAAAAAAAAAAGGCAATGTTGGTATCTGTCTTCTTGGAAATCTACCGTAGTTATACCCAGAAGGCAACAATTTAATACAAAGGATATAGTTCTGACTCTGCTTTAATAAGTGCCAAATTCCCCTTGACTTCAGTGTTATAAAGAAGAATAAACAATAGCCATGTTATTTATATAGTACCAAGAAACATCAGTTGGAATTCAGAGAACTTCACCCCAAATCCTTTAAACTTTATTTCTCTTTGTTTGCCTCTCCCCAAAATTAGCTACTGTTGAGGCAAATTTCTTGAAACTTACCAGTGAAATATTGCTAGATGGATGATATGGCCCAAACTATTATCTTATGCTGCTTACACAGAAGTTCCACTGAATACAGGGGGATTACTTTCCAGGAAAATGCTGTTGATTCAGATGAAGTTTGTTGTGACTGAGGCTGCAATCCTATATACACTTACTAGGGACCACATTTCACTGAACACTGATACTTATTTCTGAGTAAACACGCTAGTATCATGTTGCACATCCTACAGAAACTGATGGAACGAGTTAGTTGTGACCGAATGAGTTGTGTCTCATTTCTTGCAATGGGACATGTAGCCCAATCCCATGCATGTCTACTCAGATGTTTCACTGTGTTCAGTGGGGCTTACTCCCAAGTAAGTATGTATAGCAGGGATAGGCAACCCTTTTTTCTGTTGAAGGCCACATGTACTTGTGGATAATGTTGGGAGGCACATGTTGGTGGTGATCAGGGCTGAAGGCAGCAGTGGGCAGGAAGGAGAATGGGCCACCCTTTTCCTGCTGCTATCTTTTCTGTCACCTCCTTTTTCTCTCTCTCCCTTTTCCTTCCCACACAGCAGGCTGTCAGGGGAGGTACTGATCCAGATCGCTCTTGCCAGAGGTCTGAACTGATCGCATGTGATGTAGAGGACTTTTGAAATTAGGCTGAGGGCTTTTGAAATTAGGCTGAGAGCTGCATGTTGCCCACCCCTGGTGTATAGGCTTGCACAGAGGAGCCTAACTTTAGCTTTGTTGGAAACAACATATTCAGAATTGTTATGCAAGCCAAGTATCAAAGCACTATATTTAATGTTTTCTTTTAAAATTCTGCTATCTGAAGAAAAGCCATTTTCTGGATGGTTACCAGTATACTTATACATTCCTCTGTCCTCTTCTTGGTGGATGAAATTTCCTTATATCTTTTATCCTCGCAACAAATCTGTGAAGGCTTTTAATCAGACCTTTAATCAGTGAGAATTAGAGGCCGGGCAAAAAGTAACTTGCCAGAGGCCATCACGTTGTGTCTATAGCCAAACTGTGATTTAAACCCAGATCTCACAGGTCCAACTTTATATCCAAGCAAGCCTGTGAAGGATTGAGGCCCACCACACAGGCTTGAGTTAGTTTGAAGCCTGTAGGCCCAAATCATCTCTTGATGGGAGGGGGGCTCCCCAAGTTTCTGCCTAATTTAATCAAAGGGGAGCTGGCAGAGATTTATAATAGCATGCCAGAGGGTGAGGCTGTTTCCTATGCTCAATTTAAAGAAACTGTGTTTAAAAGGTTCAGGTTGGGTCCTAAAAGGTTGTCCATAGAATGGAGGGGATGAAGAGGGTTGTATGAAGTAAGGGTGATGGAACCTCCAACCCAATTTGCCCTTATCATTGTGGGAAAACATATCATGGGTCCAGAGGCTCAAATATGTGTGGTAACTCACAAGCAAAGGGAAAGGGAAGAAGCTTCAAGGCAGGACCAGGCACAAGATAATCTGGTAAAAGAAAAGGTACTAGACATACAACCCACAGTGATTCCTGAAGGTCCAAAACCAACCCCAGAACCTTCCCAAACCAAAACTGCAGAACAATCCTCTGTGAAACCTGTAGACCTGAACGCCAGTGCAGGAACTGGGGCAGGCGGTTCTGTAGAGGGGAAGGTGCTAGAGACCCCCTTTCCTGATTTAGGCGTAGAGGAGTTCAAGCAGGAAGTCCTCAGTGATCCTAGTTTGGAGCCTCTGAAAACAATTGCTGTCCCTCAAGAGGTGCCCTTCTCTGAGGAAAGAAGGGAGCAGATTATTTGGGAGAAGGGATTGCTGTATAGACTCTGGTTACCAAAAACTCAAGAGCTAACCTGGGAACCACTAAAGCAACTGGGGTGGTACCTAACCAATTCTGGCTAAAGTTGCTAGAACTAGCCCATGATGTGCCATGTGCAGGGCACTTGGGGAAAAACAGGACTAAACAAAGGCTAATGGCAAATTTCTTTTGACCTGGAATTGCTAAACAAGTAGCAGAGTACTGCAGGTCTTGTGAAACCTTTCAGCATGTGGGGAAGGCAGGGCATCACAGTAAAGCCCCTTTGCAACCTTTGCCTATTATAGGAGAAGCTTTCTTCAGGGTGGGCATGGATATTGTAGGGCCTTTCACTAAACCCACCTGCAAAGGAAAAAAGTACATCCTCACAGTGGTGGATTTTGCCACAAGGTATCCGGAACCTGTAGCACTAGCCTCTGTAGATGATCCGTCTGTAGCTGAGGCTTTGTTAACTATATTTTTCAGAACTGGATTTCCCTCTGAAATCTTAACAGATTGTGGGTCAAATTTCCTCTCAGAGATAATGGAGTGTCTGTGGAAGTGTTGTGGAGTAAAACACTTGAAAACTACTGCTTATCACCCCCAATGCAATGGAATTGTGGAAAGATTTAATGCCACCCTTAAAGGAATGATTAGGGCTTATGTAAACACACCCCCCTAATGACTGGGATGACTCTTTGCCTACAGGGAAGTTCCACAGGAATCAACGGGATTCTCACACTTTGAGCTGTTGTATGGCAGGAGAGTGAGAAGCCCTCTTGATCTCCTAAAACTGGGAAGGTAGACAACAAAACCTCTGTGGTGGATTATGTGCTGAAACTTAAACAAACCCTAGATACACTCTGTAAACTGGTTCAACCCAATGTAACTAAAGCCCAAGAGATGCAAAAGTTCTGGTATGATTGAAATGCATGCTCTAGAGCAGTGTTCTCCAACCTTGGGTCCCCATATGTTTTTGGCCTACAACTCCCAGCATGCCCCAGCCACATTGAGCATGTGCCTGGAAAGGAGAATGTTATTGCAGATGCCCTTTCTAGGATATGAAAACAGTTGCCTTTTTGTGTAGGTTAAACGTTTCACAATTCTCTTCTGTAAAAGAAAATTGTTCCACTTTAAGGGGGGGGGGAGATGTGAAGGATTGAGGCCTACACAGGCTTGAGTTAGTTTGAGGCCGGTAGGCCCAAAACATCTCCTGATGGGAGGGGGGCATTTGTGAGTTTCATTTTCCCCTCATGGAGTTAAAGTTTCCTTTTCATTGAGAGAACTCTCCTTTTCCCCCTAATGGAGTTAAGTTTCATTCCCCCAGTTTGAGGTCACCTGATTGTAGCCTCCTAAGGTTGACGGTGTGTATATAAAGGGGAGGCAGAAGCAGCAGAAGAGAGAGAGAGAGAGAGAGAAGCTGTGTGGAGGAGAGGTTCTGCAGGAACCAAGAAGCAGAGACAGACAGAGAAGCAGAGTCTGAATATCACTGAAGAATGCAGAAGAGTCAGGGCTGGGAAAGGAATCTCTTAACTGAGGCATACAGGTGAAAGAGTAGCTAGGTTAAAGAGAACTGTGTTATTATTCTTTTATTTCTATTATACCTGCTTTTTGAAAGTATACAGCTCTATTTGTGTAATTACCTTAAGTTATTGTGAATTTACTATACCAAAATTGACTAAAGTAAACAGCTATTGTTAACATCAAGTTGTTTGGAGTGTCTTTTGCACCACGCCTAAAGCCTAATCCCATGTTACTGGGAAGAGAAGATAAAAGGCAGAGAATTGGCATCCTGATACAGGAGGGGCTCTTAAAGAGGCAGATATCTTTAAGGAGCCGATCAAGGTGTCCTGGTACAGGTGGAACCTTGACAGAGCCACATAATAACTGCTGTGCCTATGATCACCTAGGAGGATAGATATTTCAAGCAACGAAAGTATATTTCAGCAGAAGTGAGCGTTATTCAACATAAAGTCTACATTTCAAGTTTTCCAGATATTCTCTTGTGACCCAGATTGGGCCACAAACTTGTACCCCACTCAGAGATGTGTGTGCTACCACACAGTGGTGCAAACAGTGGCTTGGAAGCACCACTGCCATTACAGCAGTTGTTCTGCTATTCTAGCCACCTATTTTATTGTTGTTGTTATTGTTATAATTATTTAATTTATATCCTGCTCTTCCTCACAAAGAGCCCAGGGTAGCTAACAATCCATATAAAGCAGTACAACATATAAACACCATTAAAATAACTCTAAAATTACAAGCATAATAAAACACAAAAACTATCGCTAAAACAGATAAAACATTTGCCTATACCCCAAAAGCCTGTACAAATAAATACATCTTTAGCTGGCACCTGAATGTTAACAGTATTGGGGACAGCTGAATCTCTACTGGAAGGGAGTTCCATAGCCGAGGTGTCAGAAGATTCTGCCACATGTGGTAGTCCATGGGCCACATTCCTCAAGGGCACCACAAGCAAAGCCTCTCTGGCCAATCTTAAATCCTGGGTTGGTTGGTACTGGGGAAGGCGGTCCTTCAAGCTATGCATCTTGCTAATGCAAACCTTCCTTTTCCCTGGGCAATCATCCCTTACTATCAGAAATGCCAGATCCAAAGTTGTAAAGGCTTACATTTCCTAATTCCTATGTCTGGCAGGAGCAGCAGAAAGTCTTTAGGAAACTGCCTGAGAGGACCTGCCTCTTCCCCATCCCTGGCAGTGCTACACATGTGCATTGATGAAGCATTTATTGGGGGCAGAGGGCAACTTCCAGCAGTCTGAGCCTGGGGTTTTCATAGATTTCATAGATCATAGAGTTGGAAGGAGCCTACAAGGCTATCGAGTCCAACCCCCTGCTCAATGCAGGAAACTAGAGGAGGGGTCTCCCATCCAAGTAATAACCAGGCTTGACCCTGCTTAGCTTTCCACGCTCAGACAAGCTGAGCCAGCATAAGGTAATCTCCAAGTGCGGGGACAATTCCCATTTACAATAGCAACAAATGACAACCCCAGGCATTCTATTGACATATCATTGATCCATGTAATCAGACAGTTAACCTGATATTAGTTAGCACTAGTATTAGCATTATTATTCATTGAATCACTGTCTAATATTACTGTGCTCAGAGAATGGCAAATATGAGAAAAGCACTGCCATAGTCATCATATTCAATACTTTTATTGTCTTCAATTCAAAAGCTCTGAGTGGCTTAGATGGGGTTCCCAGTGATCTCATACCCAGGCACTGATTGAATCCACAGCTACTTTGCTTCAAAAGTGCTATCACATTAAGAGCTGACATACTGAGCTGTGAATCTGGAGGTCCTGGGTTCAAATCTTGCCTCCGTCATAATATGTGTTATTTCTTAGCACCTAAAAGAAAACAAGATGTGGTGCAGTGCAAAACAGAATTAACAATGACAATGCAAGCTTAAATAGACTTAAGAGGAGAAGGAAGGAAGGTGAAGGAGATAAGAAAATAGAGGGGGAAGGACACTAAGGTTGCAGTGTGTACACTTACCTGTGAGTAAGCTCTATTGAACTCAGTGGGAGTTACACCTAAGGAAATGTACACAGGATTGCACTGCATGTTAAAATCTTGAGTGCATTGGAGAAGGCCAGAGAAGGCAGATATATTTGGAGGTGCTTCTTAAAGACTGGGAAAGGCTGAATTATCTTACTAGATCCTGGACAAGCCTCTATTCCCTAAGCAATATGAGGATAATAATACTGTCCTACCAAACAAGGTTATTGTAAAGGATTAATAATGTCTGTGAGGCAGTTTGAATGGGTCACTCTAAAAGCAGTACATAAATATGGTTTATCAAATGCTTCCAGACCATTCACCAAACCAGAGATCAGGTTAGGTGGTATATGCTATGTGTGTGGGTGGACCAGGATAAGCAGAGAGAAAGAAAGGGCAGACGAAGCTACCAGACAGAGACACCAGAACAACCTGCTGCTCCCACCCTCACCAGTCCACAATCTATGCACACCTATGGCTTTGTTTCTGATCAATGTAGAGCCCGCCCAGCGAAGGGCACCAGCCGATCCGTGCATATGGGAAACGACAAGGGCCTGACGGCACCGTGTGCCCGCACTGCCCGGCTGCCGTATCTCTCCCGCCCCGCTCACTTCACTCGCGGGTGCCTCACACCCCGCCCTTAGTTCGGCGGCCTCCTGTCCTGACCGCCCTCGCGAGTCTCCACCAGGGGCGGGAAAGGAAATCTCTCCCGGCTGGCTAAAGAAATTTAAGCTCGGGATGGGCAATTTTGTGGTCCAAGACACGTAAAGTCTTGCATTAGCTCGTGTGTGATATCCGTGTGTAAGGGGGGTAACGTGTGTGCCGCGGTCGGCAGCGAAGAGCAACGCCAACCTCACCCCGAGCGACTGGACAGGGCAGCAAAGCGCAGACACGGAGGAGGGCGACCATCCACCTCCTATTCAAGGACGGTGGCGGCGGCGGGGTGGGGGGCATTAAACCACATATGTGTAATTCCGAAGAAGAAAAACTGTGCAGACGATGAGGGCCGTGATAATTATGATGAATAATTGAAAGCCCCTAACTAGAGGCGAACAGATTGGCAAAGACGAGAGCTGTCGGGGAAGGGGAGGGAAGAGTCGTTGCTAGGTTGCTGCTGGGTGGGGGTGGGGTGGGGAACACAGGTCTTGCCCAGGACACGCCGGCCCGCCTCAGGTTGCCTTTCAAGATGAAATTATTAATGGGGGGAACAACTCCCTCAGCACTGCTTTTCTCAAGCTCCCACTGTCTACTGCAAACACGCAGCATATGGGGATACCCTGCCGCATTCTGCGCGGCTGCGTTTCTCCCCGGGATGGTTGGTTTGAGCTGCGCTTCCATTCCAAAGCCTGCCTGTATGTGCGCATGTAGGATGCCTGGCTGCTCCCCAAGGCACAAACACCTCAGCCCCTATTTCGCTAACACGCGGCGCTCCTAACCTAGCCGCCGCCACCACCACCTCATAATGCACCTAGCATTATCATTATTCTTTAGATCATTATGCACCAAGCAATTTTCTTCCTAAGTAATTTCAGACCCTGGACGTAATGGTCTTATGGAGGCCCCCTGTCGATGGCCATGCGAGTTACTTCACGAGTGAAGCACACAACATTTCTCCCCCCCCCCCATTCCTCCAACCGCCATTCCGTGCAAAACTATTCCTACATTCCTAAAATGTTAACACAACAACACTGCCAACCCTGATTAGAACAAAATAATACTCTTGAGCATGTGTGCCGTTTCGCATTTCGAACTCAAATCATAGCAGCATCCTCCTGACTGCAAGAATACAATGGCGTTTGCTTCTGCTGCCCTCATCACCTGCTGACCCCTGGGTGGTTATGGAAGCGGGGGTGCTGTGGGGCCCTGGTCTTTGGCCCCAAGGTCCAGTCCTCGCTGCACCACTGGGTACCCATCCAGACAGCCTTCAAAGTGAAGTGTGGGAGCGCGTGCAGAACGTACAGCATGCCTCGCTCGCCAAGGGCCCCCCGAGTAGCCCAAGGCGCGCACGGTCTCTCTCTCTCTCTCTCTCTCTCTCTCTCACACACACACACACACACACGGAGAGGACTTGAGCCCTCCTGACCCGGGCAGCCCCTCCTTACCCAACTCGTCCATAGCCGCAGGCGCAGCATGACCCTCAGCACTTCATAAGCAGCAGCCTCTCTCCTGACCGCCCGCATTGACCTCCAGCGCAGCCCCACCACCTTCGCTCCCCTTCGGCCCCATTCATTCTCCCCTTTCGGAGACCTGCTGTTGTTTCCCTTCTATCCAGACCCGCCTCCGCGCGCGCGCAGCGCATTCCGAACGCATCCCAGGGCCGGTGCCCGCCCCATCTGTCGCACGCGTGAACTTTGGCGCTCGTGTTCCCCTCCTCCCCGCTAGTTACTGTTGCCGCGGTTTTGCCGCCGCCGCCGCCGCTGCCAACGACAGGACAAAGACACATTAACACGTGATGGCAACTGAGCTTCATAAATGGGACCAGGAGGGAAAGAAGGGGTGTGCGACGAGGCAGGCTGTTAAGAAGCGGGGACGACGGGCAAGCTGCAACAGTAGTAGCAGCAACGGCAGCGGGGAAGGAAGGAGGGGAGGGCTGGGTTTAGAGGAGGGCGGTGGGCGCAGCCTCTTGTCCTTCCAGGGGGGTAGGAAGCGTGCCGAAGAGAAGCACATGGCGAGGGACGCGGGCGGCGGAGGCCGGCGCACGCCCTGACTGGCTGAGAGGAAAAGGGAGCGACCCCCTACCTCCTGCCTTCTCCCTACCTCGCTCCCCGGCAGCAGCACCGCCTTCTCTCCCCCCCCCCACCCCCTCCTTTCCCCGTCCGACCTCCCTTCTCCTCCCCTCTGTGCCGCCTGCCGGAGAAGCTTGCCCGCTCCCCGCTGAGGATTCGCCTTGGAGCGGCGCGTCTCTCGAGTCGGGCGGGAGGATCCGTCAAAGAGAGCACGAGGCGCGCAAAGCGAGCCCAGCAAAGAAGCGCGCTCCTTTCTCCTCAGCCGAGGACCTGGAAGAGACGGGGCCATGTGAATGGGGGAAAAGGTAAGGAAGCGGTGCTTGGGGCGGCAGCGCTCTGAGGGACTCTTCTTTGGCCGGGGACACTCGGTCGAGCAATCCGCGAGGGGGATAGCCCGGCCGGGTCTCGCTGTTACGGTTTGGGGTCAAAATGGGAACCCAGGAGGGACACAGCGCAGCTGTCCTTGCCGTCGCGCTGGTTGGGGAGACCCGATCGAAATAAGACGCGTCCGCCCATTATCGTCCAAGGAGTCGTGATGTTCTGGAGCCAGCTCCTTTAAATATGAAAAACTCATTGGACTGCCCTAAAGGTGCTACTGTGTTACTCTCAGCAGACACAAGAAGACACTTGGGAGTTCGGTCCACATACACTCGGAGTCTAGCAAAATCTCGACTACCCTTGTATCTGGACAGCACCCTTGAGTCCCGAGCCTAAAACATACTAATCGCGGTGGAAGTTGCTGCCAAGTCATGTCTTCGGAATGCCAATTAATGTATGATCTATTTCCCTAGTGGATGGATTTTTGTAAACCTTTCTTTTAGGGGAGCTCAGGTAGCTTATGTGTCTACCGCAGCTAGCTCACTGTGTGTGTGTGTGTGTGTGTGTGTGTGTGTATGCACGCGCGCGCACGCGCGCGTACTGTGTGCTTGTGTTTATATAGACTCTCCCACTCAACCGATTTCTAGGCTCTATTTGTGTATCATCTGTATTGTATCTATGGATCTTTTTGAGGAGCATCTACAGTAATAATTCAGGTATTTCACCAGATGTAGAAATATACTGCATTCTAAAAGAGAGCAATTTTACTATATATAGAATCAATGTACACATCTGATTAAAAAATAAAGCTTTGCTGGTGAAATTCAGAACAATGCATTGGAGCTTTAATTAAACCCCACAGCACCTGATGAACCAAGAAAGTTTTTGTTGTTGTTTGGAGCTCCAGAACCTAAATTCCTGTGCTAATGTCTTTTGTTAAGGAAAGAAAATAATATTTCTTGAATTATACAGCAGCATAAATAAGCAGAAGGCTACCCCAATTAACAATTATTACATTAATTCATGATTAAAAGGAGAGTTCTCTTTGAACACTAAGCCTAAAACCTTAGTTTAGACTTTAGTGCACTTCATTCATTTGAGATTAAAATGGCAAAGTGGTGTTTATCTGGGTCTTAGTTGTCTATTTGTTATTGGTATGCCTGTGTGTTAGCACCATTATTGGAAGCTGTCTGCTGGAAGAAGCCACCAACAGAATCAAGGAATTCTGATAAGCAATCAGAATTTTGTAGGTGCTGTACATATTAATAATAGTTCTTCTCCTATATGTTAATTGTATATTGCTCTCTTCTTTCCTTTATGTTACAAGTAAAATTGGTGTGACCTAGAAGAGATCAGGGCAATGTGACTATGTAATAAGATGAGATTGAGTGGATGGAAAATTTATTTACTCTCAGTTTCATTACATCTGCTAATGGATATGATTTTAACAAAGAGGGGGAAATACAAGATCTGACAAGAGGCAACCTCATATACTCTAAAGACCGGTAGTTTTATGGTTAATATGCTTCATTCTTCTCCACGCAGAACCTCTCAGAGCAGTCAACCTTCTAGGTTCCCATAGGACTTTGTCTGACATAGAGGGTTTCATCTTTAATCCTAACCCTTTGGTGATTAATAATGGAAGACGTTCTTATTGATTTTTCCTGTATTATCTCTTCTCTCTCCCAACTCCCAACAGCTTAGATTTTAAATAGCAGGAAAAGACCACTATAGTTTCTTGTGCACTGGTTATCACAGAGATGCTCAGTGAGGTCTCAAAAATCAAAACACTGAGCATTCAATACCCTCTAAATATTTCAGGTTCTTTTTTTCAAACCTGATATCTAAAATACAATGTGTAAGTAGTGGTTAAATCTTGGTGTTAAGCATCAGGTATTTTGGCAAGCAAACCCTTCTTTGGGATGGCTTCTATCAAAGATACAAGCTTAATCTACAATGAAAACCTTCCAGGGCGAGGTATGTATCAGGTCTTAGGTGGAATAATGCTCTCTGACACCACTTTACTAACATTAATTAATTCAAAACTATACAGTAATGTTAGAGGATGAACGTTATTGCCTTTCTTTGAAAGATACTGTGCATTTTACTTTAAGGAAACAATATTATTTGAGCATGTAATATGGTATAATTGCCTATTGTGTAGTTACTCCATAATAGCTAGGGAAATTATGACAATAACTGAGATCTGAGAAATTTCCCATTTGGGGTTATTTGTGCATCTTAAGAAATAATTGTGCAAAGTTTTGTTAATTTTTTTAATATAAGCTTAAATGTGGTAGTGTGCTTTTTCTCACTCGCCTTGTATGTTCTCCCACTGTTATTGTTCTTCTTTGCCTTAAAGAACATGCACCTCCCTGTGCTGCTTGCATTACTGCTATTGTTGTTTGGCCTAAAGAACACGGCCAGAGTGGCATGTTTTATATTTAATAACATTTAAGTAGTGATCTGGTTAACTCTGTAACAGTTAGGTGAGTATCGTTTATTATTTTTCACAGATTGCAAATAATGAAAACTACACAGGTTTGCTCAAGAAAAAGAAGAAAAAACACCTCATTAGTATTGTGACAGCTCATGTTATGCAGCAAGTGTAAATTAAGCATAGGAAAACACCATGAATGTCTAATTATTTTAAAACCAAATATTTATATGTTAAATTGTATTAACTTGAAATTAGCTCTATAGCAAAAACACATATAGGGTAATCTTTTAGAATATATTGGAATGAGATGCTGAACAATTTGAATAAAATTATCTTGAATTCAATTAATTAAAACAGTAACTTCCTTTTAAAGCTAATGAGCACTGAAAAGGAGAGGAAATTGTCTAGGTATAGAGGAATGCTTTCCCTTATCAACCCTCCAGTAACACCTCAAATATATTGGAAAGTAATGACAAAAATGTAAAGTTGGAAAAGATTCAAGATTTTGTAACTAAGGCTGCAATCCTAAATATACTTACTTGGGACTAAATTCATTGAACTCAATGGGACTTGCTTTCAAGTAAACATGCATAAGATGGCACTGCAAATTGCCTTTGATCTTATTTGTGTTTGTTCTTTAGATAATTTTTGGCTTCAGTTGCATAAAGGACATCCTTAAGAGTATTAATGCTTTACTAAATGGATGATGTATCCCAGGCAAAGTTTGCCTTGCTGTTTCTGAATTCAGATTTTTAATTACCGTAGACGACTGAACTCTTAAATATTAAAAAGCTTTCTAAAATTGTTTCCTGGTTTCATATCATGGCATAGCTTTGTTTGCTTTAGAAGCCAAGAGATTAAGATAAAATTGAAAATTTCAGTGTTGCTTTCATCCTGAAACTGAGTTTTAGTCTACCTTTGCATTTAAGCAGAGTTTGGTGATTAAAAAGCAAGCAGAAACCCTAGTCAAACAATATACTTATTTAGTTCTGACTAAAGGTCCCCCCCCCCCCCGCCCTCCTCTTGACTGTACAGGTCTATTTCATCCACTCACTCCCAAGCTACTCACTAATTTCTTGTGGAGGGTTTAAAAAAAAAAAAAAGTTAAAAGATTCATGTCCTTTTCAGAGCAACTGATTTTCTCCAGCAAATCAGTCATACTTCAAAGCATTTTCAAAATTCATTTTTGCCCCATTAGGTGTGGGCCTTTCTTATCCCCTTTCTTCATGGCTATATTATTAGTTTTAGAAAGTGTTCACTTTCAGAAAAAGGTGGTTTGGTGCAATCCCCCCCATATTTCAGAATGTCTATAAAAAAAAAAAAGTAAGAAAAGTCATGCATAAAGAAAAGTAGCTATGTATCCAAAGTGAAAAGTGTTTTCTTTTTTGGAGCAGAACATTGTACAGCCAGCTGCTGGTTTAAAATGTCTGTTGCCAGCAACTCTTAACACTGGGATCTGGCCAGGATCAAAGCAACTGTACAGATGGACACAGAGACCAGAGAGAAATATATCCTTTTAATGATAACAATACTGCTCTTGTTTTCCTATTTGTAATGGGCTGCATGCCAGGCCCTTGTACTCAGAGCAGTTTTGTGAATCTGCCAAGGCAGGCCTAAAATGCCATTATGTTATCAATATGAAAATAAGTTGTGGTAAAATTTTACTTGCTCTGTTCCTACACTGCTGGCCAGTCTGCACACATGTGTTGCTGAGAGCTATGATGAGTCTGTAAATGAGCATTTAGAGTTATAGCTCTTTGTATGCAGTTGTGTTCCTAATAACATCCACTTGCTCTAAATAGATTTAAAAAAAAAAGTAAGGTGATATTAATACTGATAATATTCATCTGAACCATCGGATTTCTATGAAATCGTTCTGGTCAGTATTTTATATAAAAGTCTAGATTTTTACTTAACTGGAAAAACTTTGTGTAAGTTTCCTTTCTTGCATAGACTAAGAATACAGTTAGAAATCAAAGGCTAAGCTACCGGTACATTTTATCTTTATGCATTGTTGATCATACAAATGGCCTTTATTGTGCTCCATTCCTAAATGCAAGCAGGATCAAACCCATGTTTTTCAGTATGTTGTCATATTGGCAAGGTAACCAGATATAATAGAGAATACGGTTTCTGTACTTCCATTGGTTGTTTAGGGAATTTGAGCAGTGTAGCTTGGCATATAATGCTTCAGGGGTGAGAAAAGCTGCACCTGCCTAAATTCCCCCTCCTACACAACTGTTGAAGGTCCGGAATCTGTCCCTCTTTTGCATCTGATCTCATGGCATATTGGTAATAAACAAATTAGATATTTTTCTTCAGTATATAGATTGTATACACTCATGATTAAAGAGTAAAAGGATATCGCTAAAGATGTAAGATTTTGCTCTCAGGATTTGTGTGATCTAGAGATTACCTTATCTCTGCAGCTCTAATGTTTACTGAGTTAGTCATGTTCACTAGAAAGACTGGAGTAGAAGATGCTGATTAAGAAACACTATAAAAATCTATTTTAGCCCAGATGGAGTAAATTTTCACACCTGCATTTTAGGAAAGCTTGCAAAGTTTTTCTCCCCTTGATGACTATGTGAAATTAGTAAGGAATCATTATTTTTAGCCACGGCTGCCTGTTTTTAACAAAGTGCGCTAATGGGAAAGATCTGTGATATCTTCCATGCTAAGAAATTTATGCCAGGTTTATTTACAGTGTACTGAGAGCAAATCTCAGTGGAGACCTTCCATCCTCCCTCCACTTCTACATTGACTCTTCTCAGAAAGTTTGTGTATGTGCTTCACATACAACAGATACTCCACACGAAATATCTCTGGCAAGTATTAAAACACATTTAAGCTGCAATCCTATACACATTTACCTGGGAATATGTTCCATTGAACGTTATAGGACTTACTTCTGAGTAGACATGCATAGGATGATTGCTGTAATATTCCTTAGCTTGATTATCTACACTTTGGATTCAAGAATTCTGATTTGCTGATACCAAGAATTGCCTCAACATTTGTAAGCTTTCTACATTGCTCAAATGAGTGTAATAATAGTTGTTTACACACACACACACACACACACACACACACGAGTTATGCATTTCTTTAGAATATGGAAATGCATTTTCACATGAAAACATTTTTGTAATAGAGGCTTACTGCTTCAACGTAACCCACATTTTGTTATACTTAATAGGAGTGCTATATTCCACTCCTTCATTTTATTTAAATAAAAAACATCTGCACATTTTCAAGGCAAGTACCAGTGCCAGGCAATCTGACATAGTACCTTAGTATTCTAGGAAGTATCCATTTCACCAGTTACGGTATTTGTTTCCCTTAGGAAACTTGCACCTGAATACCCCTTAACTTGAATTCACCTTTGAAGAGATACAGAAAAATCATGTTAAGAATTATTCCTCACTTATACTCATAATAGAAGATGTCACATTTAGTAAAAGCTGTCTCCCCCCCCCTTAACTGCAGGGCTAATGCAACCATGATAACTTATCAGTCATTTTCTATATCAGTATACCCTTAAGGACTAAAGTAGGAAGAATATTTGCAGTTGCATTCCTCATCTTCTCTACTCCAAAAATGGGTTAGCAAATGGAGGTTCCTGGGCCAAATCCAGTCCCCATCTGCCCCCACTCCCACCCCCAGTTGTCAGCCTAGGAGCAAAAGAAGTGTAGAGAAGGTGACATTGGTGCCAACAACTTGTTGACAGACGAGACCACTATTAGGGGATGCTGCTTGACATGCTGACACACCATCCTTCTGTCCCTTCTCAAACCAGGGTACTATTTTGTTATGTAACTTTTAGATAAAAGTATCCTTCTGTGCCCTGTTTCATCTCCCAAATGTAAGCTTGTATAGTTTACTCTATACAGCTGCTATGAACTTTTAACTTCACACTGGGAATTGAGTCCTTCTGGATTACCTCCAAAACCATACAGCATTAACAGTTCCCCTAATAAGTAGTTGAACTCTTTCAAATTAATTTTTTCTTTGTTTTTCTTTCTCTCCCTCTCTCTCTTTCGTTCCTTCTTGAATCTGACAATAACTTTTCAACTTCTCCTTTGTGCTATTGCACCAGATTCCATTTTCAGGTCTCTAGTCACAGCATTCTGCATTTATTCTTTGATTCTATACTGCAAACCTTTTACACTGAAAATACTGGACAGTCCTCCATGTCAAATCTGATTGGGAAATTGATGATGATGATGATGATGATGATGATGATGATGATGATAGTTTTGTGACTAGCTAATACAAAATATGTCAACAATTCAGCAAACCAACTTTTGAGTAAAAGCTTGACATAAAAGCAAGATTTACTCAATCCTGTTAAACTCAACTTTGTTTGTTCTGGGGTAGAAAAAGAAACACCTGGACTATTGTTACCTAAATTAACTGAAGAGGTAGAGGTCTCAGAAAGAATTTCATTTCCTCTCTATTCCCTTTATGATCTCTTTCTTGCCTTCCTGTCCATAATCCTGGCATCATCCCTCATGCTGACTTTCCCTTTCCTCCCACATCTACTGCAGCTGTGTAGATTCATACATCCATTCACTGCTTCATCTGCAAGCTATCCTTAGACCTCTAGCATCTCATTTCTACTGTCTAATGAAATCCTTATCCATACTCCAATTGGTGTAGTCGAGCAGAAGGATAGCATCTTAAAGATAATATAAATAGGAAACACATTGGTTTAAAACTAACCCTCAATCTTGAACTCTTTGATTTGTAAGCAACTTACCGGTAAGTATAACTTTCTGTCATTACTAAATGGTGGGAAATTCAGGACAGACAAAAGGAAGTACTTCTTCACACAGCACACAATTAAACTATGGAATTCGGTACCACATGGTGTAGTGATGGCCACCAACTTGGATAGCTTTAAAGGATTAGACAAATTCATTGAGATTATGGCTATCAATGGCTACTAGTCATGATGGCTGTATATTACCTCCAGTATCAATATGCCTCTAAATACCAGTTACTGGGGAACACAAGGAGGAGGAGGATGCTATAATTGTGCTCATGTCCTGCTTGTGGGCTTCCCATAGGCATCTGGTTGGCCACTGTGGGAACAGAATGCTGGATTAGATAGGCCTTTGGTCTGATCCAGCATGGCTCTTCTTATATACGGTACCTTTCCATTTTATTTGTTTGAGTATAAGATTGCTGTCTTTTAACATTAGGTTTTTAATATCTGTAAGATATTGTAATGAATTTGAGTTCTTGAGATAGGATATAGTTTTAAATCTAAGTAAAGATATGAGAAATATCCTCAAAAGGCTTCAAATACGTTGTATTCTTTACAGGTTCCAATTAAAAGCTGCCCTCTAAAAAGTCTTCTGTGTATCTTCTCTAACGCAGCTCAAGCATCTTCCTTTTTTCTTATCCCTACACCTTGATTATAACTTTACAACTATTGGACCAAATTCTATAGGCACTGTCTTGTGCATTTCTGTATTGTGCATTTTGACATAATTTGGGGTGGGGGAAGCTCCTCTCCCTTACTTTTCTACTGCTTCTTTATTTTTTTCCACGCTAGCATCTTGGGTGAGGCCATAGCTAGGTGGTACAATACGTGCTTTGCTTGCAGAAGGTCGCAGGTTCAATCCCCGGCATCTCCAGGTAGGGCTGGAAAAACTCCTGCCTGAAACCCTGGAGAGCTGCTTCCAGTCAGTGTCGACAACACAAGGCTAGATGGACCGATGGTTTGACTCAGTTTTGAAGCTGCTTTCTATGTTCCTATGTTGGCCAGATTAGGCATATCCACATTATGGAACAAAATGCATGGCACTGGGATTCCTCCTAACATACTGACATCACTAGTTGCATTTTAGAATTGCATGGCAGTGTGCAGTACTTTGACAACCATTCCAACAGTTCTAGCCTGTTAAGAATTCTGTGATCAAGGCCCATCTGCAAAAGTTAAAAGGGGAGCATTGCCTCTGGAATTCCAAAACTATGGGACAAGGAACAAGCAGCTTCAATTTTTCTATAGAAATTTGAACTGGAGCAGGATGTAATTTCCCTGATTTTTCCAAGGCTACTTACTGTCTCAAGCTGCAATCCTGTTCTCAGTTACCTGGTAATAAACCTTATTTTACTTAATGGGACATCCTTTTAAGTAGATATGTAGAGGACTGCACTGTTAACTGATTTGTTGTCTGAGTCAAAAGGATAAAACTTTCGTCAATATTAAAACCAGCAAAACCCTGTCATTTTTCCTTCTTCTTGCTGTGGGTATCCAAAATGAAGGTGGGGTTAGCAGAGAGAGCGCTATTTCTGTTGGACACTGAACACATTATAAAAGCCTAATTACATTAGGAACATCCATTTCTTTTTGCTACTGAAAAATGGCCTTGCTTAATTTTTGGCCTGAAAGGTGTTTTGTTGTTGTTGTTTACATCTGCACAATATTTGTGGAAATCACTTTTATCAACTTTCAGTAAACTTATAGAAAGGATATATTAGGAACTTTGAAAATGTTAGTCATACTTTTTAGTCAGATAAAGTTAGATGTACTTGCTTTTAGTTTGATAAAGCAAAGAAAGTGGAAGCTTGTCACTTCTTCTGGACACTAGTATTGTATTTTTGAAAGTGTTTTTTTCCCCCAATAACCATAAACAGCAGATGTTTTATGATAAATATGAGTACATTCTTATGCAATCTTTCTGGGCTTAACTTCGTGTGGGTCGGCATTTGTACCCCTGTGATCGCATTATTAACTTCAGCCAGGCTCTGAGTGGCATCAAGATGCACTGTACGGAGGACACAAATGCAATGTCAGTGTTTTATGGTTATGTTTTATGGTTTTATGGTTACAGAGCTGATGTAGGTAAGTGTACACTTGTTGTTTGTCATTGCTTTGCAGATTTTACATACAAATAACTTCAATACTCTTTCCAACTGATTTTCTGATTCCACATTCAACCATGGCAAACATGATATGAATGGACAGGTATAACTGAAGCTGCTCCTAAGAAAAACAGTTTCTTAATTAGGAAAGTCCCCACTTTTGACCAAGCCGACATTCCCACATCCTTAAGGCTCAATCCTATGCAAGTTTAGACAGAAAAAAAGGCTGGGGCATGCTGGGAGTTGTAGACTTTTTCTGTCTAAAAACTTGCATAGGATTGTACCCTTAATGTCTTAAACATTTTTTCAGTATTAAACAAGACCCTAAATGTATTCTAAAATAACTGAGCTTGTGCCAGTAATTCTTTATCTTTAAATATGTAAAAAGTCTAAATACTTATGTTTTAACCATTTGAAAAGTTACCCACAGCCAACTAGGGTAGATTTGCTTTGTTAACGCTGTTACTCTTTCTCCGCCCTCACTTATTCTTGCTTGAGATTGTTACATCATCCCGTTGCAATTTTTGTCCTAATAGGGACACTAATCAAACACATTTAAGTCTCATTAATTTTACTGGAAGAGTTGAAAGTGGAGTTAAACTCACTTCATGAGTGAGAAGTAGTAAGCTGCATGCTTGGCAGTGCCTGAAACACACAGGGCACATAGCTAATTATTCTGTTTTTTAGTTAAAGATGCTGGGCTGAATTTATAATTGTTTATACCAATTTAAAATTTTTTTAGTGGATTTGCTCTGCTGAATTTGCAAGTGTTTTAGATTGCTCTTGTAGTTTTGTAATATTAAATTAGTTTATTTTAAATTGTATTTAATTTGTATTGTGAGCTGCCTTGGGAGGGCTTTTTGACCTGAAGGGAGACATAGAAATACTGACAATCAATCAATATGGCTGAATCATGCCCTCAGATTGTAAACTTCTAGATTCAGGAACTAATTTGTTTAAAGATGCTTGCATGGCCCTTAGAAGTATGGAGCACAGGGACTGAAGTCAAGGGAGGGCACTGCCCTGTTCTTGGGTTATTTTACTCTCATCTAATATTAAGCTCTTGTTTGGCAGGGATCATGCAAAGGAGCTGTATGGCCATCACGGTCTTGGAGGTTTGGATATAACCTTTGTTCTCCAATAAGCCACTGGCCCTGACCTTTGCCTCCTTTGCTTCCTAAAGTGCTTACACAATGGAAATAAATTGCTTAGGGTCATTTCACATATTACACAGGGGCAAATATAGGTTTGCCACTGCATCTACATATGGCAGGGACTTGGACCAATCTCAGTTCTCAATCTCAGTTTCATACATTCCGATGAAATGCTGTTTGTTTGCCTTATGCACACATTACAGATTAATGTGAGATGTTTTGTGTGTACCTATTAATAAAACATAGGCTGCAGTCTAATACACACTTAGAATCATGGAGTTGGGAGGGATCTCCGAGGTCATCTAATCCAGCCCCCTGCTCATGTAGGAAATCCTCTGCTACAGCATCTCTGATGGGTGGGCATTCAGCCTCTGCTTAAAAAACCTTTAACAAAGGAGAATACACCACATTCTGAAGCAATCTATTTCATTTTCAAACAGTTTGCACCATCAGGACATGGCTCTTAATGTTTAGTTGAGATCCCTTTTCTTGTAATTTGAACCTGTTGGTTCTGATGGGGAAATAAGTCCTATTGAAGTAAGTCCCATTGAATTCATTGGGGGTTACTTCTGTGTAGGCATGCATAGGGCTGCACTAATAATGTGTGAGGCAGCCTCTAGAGCCCTGATCTGTGTAGCAGCTGCTTCAATTTGCCCCTGTGTGTTGGGGGTACAGATTGTACCTGTTCAGGCTCCTGGTGGAGGGTTCAGTGTTGGAATGCGACCCTGGGGAAAAACTCCCCAGAACACAGAAAAATGACTTCTGAGGCAGGGCTCAGGAACCTTTTTCAGCCTGAGGGAGGGCCTCGTCGGGCCATGGCTAACCTTCCAGGGGGCATACGCCAAGGGTGGGTGGGGCAAAAGTAAAAAGTGGGCCTGGGCCACCCTCTCTCTTTCTCGCTCACTCATGCACACACATCTACACACCGCTATCTACACATTCATTCATTCACACACACATTCATACATATTCTCTCTCTCTCTCTCTCTCTCTCTCTCACACACACACACACACACACACACACTCATTCATTTATTCTCACACACACAAACACCCAAATACACAGGAATCCCTCTTCACTGCTGCTTAGTGATTTTCTGAGCAGCAGAGTGGGAAGATCACAGGGAGGGAAGGCTTAAACCTGCCTCGCCCAGAATCTCCTCCCATCCCTGCTGAGCTGAGCATCAGTGAAGAGGCAGCCACTTTGCCAACCCATTCAAATATATGGGGCTCATGAAGCAGAGCGCTCTGTCTTTACTTCACCAGTCCCGTTGGATTACAGACTGCACGGATTGGGCTCTCTGTATAGCTGGTCAGGCTGGTGAAGGGGCACCTTCTCTGTTGTTGCTCAACTGAGCAGGGGGAGGAAGATTGCGGAGTACCACTTCCTCAGGGTGGCCTCCAACTTGCAACAGAGGCAGAAGTCAAGGCAGCTCCTGCTAGGGATGTACGGACTTTGCTAAATCCATTCTGTCTGCGTTTCGTGGATTGCCAGTCCGTGGAAAAGCCAATCCATGGGTTGGATTCATGGGAATCCAAACACATTTGAATCCATTGCAGATTTCTCCGACAGAGCAGGCTTCCCTCACCTTTCCTGCTGGGAAAAGGAGGGGAGCCTTTGGGAACTAATGCTTCAAAGTGCTCCAGGCATGTTGAAGTGGCAGCTCCTGGTGAAGCCGCCTTCGCTCAGTCATCACCTTTCCTGAGTTTTCATAAGTAACTTATTAGTTCAGATCCATGTAGTAAACTGAGAAGGTGATGGGTGCATGTGCGATGTATGTACACATTTCTTTATTTATTTATAAAGTCTTTTTTATCCAACTCCTCTGCCCAAAAGTCTCCCAGAATGGCTAACATATAATCAGCGAAACAAGACAGTCCCTGCTTGCAGGCTTACAATCTAAAAAGACATGACACACAAGGAAAAGGGCATGGGGAAGGAAGAGGGGAGAATTAAGTCTTTCAGCAGGGCTGATGGAATCGCCCTGCTTCCTCCCACTCATCACCCTCAGTACAGCCTGCTGCAGTGGTTGCTGGTGGTGACAGTTGAGGGAGGAAGAGCCCTTATGGGGGAAATCTTTTAGCAGGGCTGGTGGAATGGCCCTGCTTTGCTCTTACTTCCCCCTTATTGCTTAAAGTAGAGCGGAGAGTAAAGCAAGGTAACACTTAGCCTGTGGAGTGAACTGGCTTGATCATTCTGTGGGAGTTGGCTGGGCAAGTTGCAGTCTGCTCAGCATTGCATATGCCCAGCTGAGCATCAGCAGGATGGAGGAGAAGGTGTTAAAGGGCTCCACTCACTGAGCCTTATGGGGAAATCCCCTTTTATGCAATGAATTGTGCCCTTGGTTTTTGAAACAGAACTTTACTTTCATAGAGCAGCTGTTGTTGCAGAACTGGTTTTCAGCTGATTTCGAGGGTGAAGCTGACAGGAGCTAAAGAACATACAGTTCTGGACTATTCATGCCTTAGAGATGATGATCAAAATGTTTTACATCTTCTTAACTGGGATAGAATAGAAGTTACAATGAGCACAGTCACAAATGAGAAAAGTTGTTAAGTCAAAGAGACATGTCAAAGAGAACATACCGCAGGTACAGTAATACCTTGGATTGCAAGTAACTTGGTTTGAGAGCATTTTGCAAGACAAGCAACTTTTTAAATATTTATTTATTTATTTTTACTTGATATACAAGCGACGTCTTGCAATACAAGTACTGTAGTACGGCTTAAATTAAAAATCTCTGTACAAACCTTTGGGGGCGGGATTTCGTTTTTGATATAAGAGTGTTTTGGATTATTTACAGGCATGTTTCTGGAACGAATTATGCTCTCAATCCAAGGCATGACTGTATAGTGATCCGTGATCTATAGAAATTAAAAGTAGATCATACTGGAAGTGGCATTGCTGTATATAACAGGGAAGGCAGAGTCAAATAAATAAGAAATCTAAAAAAAATAAAAAAAAGTGTCCATGTATTCTTCAATGCTTTCTGGTTTTTAACTAATTACCTGCCCCTATAGAATCATTATGGATTGAAATTCCCACCCAAAAGCTAATATAATACCAGGTCATATTTTTGATCCTCTGACACAAACTGGTAGCAATTTCGGTGTGCAAAAAGAAATGTGGATGATAGTCAATGAAGAAAATGTAATAGTATTCTATACATTATAATGTACTTGGACTTTCAAAAAGCTTTCAACAAAGTTTGCTACCAAAGGCTCCTAAGAAAACTTATCAGTTACAGGAAAGAAGGACAGACCTAATTATGGACAGGTAACTAATTAAAAACCAGGGAGCAGAGGAGAGGAATAAATGGACACTTAAATAGTAGAGCCCTTAAAAGGATGTTTAATCATAAATGAACTTGAGTCAGTTGTGAACAGGGAGGGAGACAAGTTTGTGGAGGACACCAACACCAAGTAATTCAGGATGGTGAAATTCCAAGCAGACTGTGAAGAGATCTAAAAGGATCTCTCTAGACCTTTCCTCCCTCTCTTATAATATTGGGATTCAGGGACTTATCATGAAGCTGTTTGGTAGTAAGTTCAGGGCAGAAAAAAGGAAGTATTTCTTTACTCAACTGCACATAATTACCTTATGGAACTCATTACACAGGATGTGGAGATGCCATTTGGGCAGTATCCAATTGGGTGCTGCGTCCCCACTGATTCCATTCAACAAGCAAGACCTACTACTTTTGCAACAGAGATTTAACACTTTGGAGAGCAACTGGGAACAAGTGGAAACGCTTGTTTCTGGAACAGGGCAGGTCAGCAAGGGTTGCATAAGGTAGCTCCACTGACCTGTCCTGATTCAGAAATGAGCATTTCCACTCATTTCAGAGCTTCCTATAGGAAGTGTTAAATCTCCATTGCACAAGCAGTGGATCCTTCTTGTGCAATGGAATTGGCAGGAGGGGCCGCTTGTGCAATGGCCCTGTTGGATACTGCCCATACTATAGATCAGGAGTGGGCAACTTGTGGCCCTCCAGATGTTGTTGAACTGCAACTCCCACCAGCTCTAGCCAGAAAAGCCAATGGAGAGGGATTTATTTATTTATTATATTTATACCCCACCATTTTTCCTGCAAGGAACCCAAGGCGGCTTACATACGGTAATCCTCTCCATTTTATCCTCACAACAACCCTGTGAGGTAGGTTAGGCTGAGAGTCAGTGACTGGCCCAAAGTCACCCAGTGAGTTTCATGGCCGAGTGGGGACTAGAACCCGGATCTCCCGAGTCCCAGTCCAACACTCTCACCACTACGCCACACTGGCTCTCAAAGGCATTTAAAGAGTATGGTATTTAAAGTTTAAATACCTTCAAATGCCCTTTTATCTCCCGTTACTGATCAAATTTAAAAGGGTTCCCTGCACTGTGCTGAAGAAAGGCTGTCTGTCACCGTTGAGCAGAGTAATCCCAGCTCTTGTCTCCGATCGATGATTTTGTCAGGGTTGGAGGGAGAAGAGGTGGGGCCTGTGGAAGAAGCTCTTGGACCAGAGGTTCCCCCTCCCTGCCCTGTGCATTACAGAGGGTTCTGGGGCATATTCTAGGGCACACACACACTGTTTACATGGAACTCTGGCTAGGCCTGTTTGGCCTCTCCAATTTCCCCATATCAATACAGAGTATGCTTTAGAAAGAAAGGAAAAACCCAACTGCACTGTACAGTGAAAGGAGATTGTGGAAGAATTCAGAAATATATTTGTATATATTCAATATACAAGCTATTGCTCTGTATTTCTCCATTCAAAGTTTGTTTCATTTACCAAGCTCCTGAGAAATACAGAGCAATAGCTTGTGTATTGAATTAAGTGAAAACTACAGGGCCACTGAAGAAGGCCTTTGGGCTGAAACGCGTTTGGCTTCTACACAAGAGAGTAAGAAAGCTTACATGCTGTGAGGACATTTCTCTGGAAGCATCAAACAAAAAAAACTTTGGCATTAATAATACTTCGTCTAGAGATAGAGGTCCTCAAGTCTGAAAGGACATTATTATCATCTTCAGCCCTAGAGAAGTTGTATTTTACAGGTCTAATTGTTTCTGTCTTATACATGTTTTATATATATAATTTTAAAAAAATATTTCTGGAATTTTTTATATTAAATTTAGTCTATTTTACTATATTTTTATGGTTTTATTTTATATATATATATATATATATATATATATATTTCTTGACTTTTAAGTTTCTATGCTTTGTTTCTGTCAGGATTTTAAACATAGTCCCTTGCTGTATGTTTCTACCAGACTAAGTTAGTCATGATTTAGTCCCATTGAAATAAATGGGACAAAGTAGTAATGACTTAGTTAAGACCAATTCTTTCACTGGTCTGAAGCATAACTAAATTAGTATGGATCCGACCCATTGAATACAGGTCTATTGGTGGCTATTAGCCATGGTATGTTCAGGAACAATACAACTCCACTTTTTAGATGCTGGGTGCAAACAGGAGGTGACTATCATGCCTTAGTTGGCCTTTTAGGATGTTTTAAAGATGTTTTTAAGATGTTTTTAGGATGTTTTAAGATGTTTAATAGTATATATTGTGTTGTTTTAGTTTAGGTATTTTATATTTTCTGTTGTTCCCCGCCTCGATCTAGATGGAGAGGCGGGTAATAAATAAAATATTATTATTATTATTATTATTATTATTATTATTATTATTATTATTATTAGTTAGGAATTTCCTGGGGCGTCTGGCTGCTTATTGTTGGGGACAACAAAATACTGGGCATTATTGATTTTGTTCTGATTCACCAAGGCAATTATTTTGTTCTTGGAACATATCCCATTAAAAATTAAGCTTTCAGGGACAGCAGTTATGATCCCAGTAACAGAATAAAAACTAGCATATTTTAAAACATTTATTAGATTTATTTGTGAAGTTGAATTGCTTAGAGCAAATGAACTTTGTATATGGAAAGGGAATAGGTAATGCCACCCCATCTCAATTGTAGATTGAACAGACATTGCATTCCATTCCATTTTCCATTCCACTGCTACATTCCATTTTCTGCTTGGATTGTTCTGTGTCACTTCCGTGCCTTATACACACAGAGGGCTGATAGGGGCAGGAAAAAAAAATTGGAGCACAGCACACATATACTCAGGTCATATTATGCCTTTTCAGATAGCAGTTTGTTCCTTGATAAACCCAGAAACCCAGTTCAGATGTCACATTGACCTGATCTCCAAACCAGTGGCATAGGTTCTCCTTCTCCTCCCATGGTTTATGATAATAAACCATAGTTTACCATAATGTCTGAAGCAGACATAACTATTACTAGCATTACAAGTTCAAACTTCAGGTTAAAATAGTGGCTTGGGGAAAATTCTTGATTAGTACTAACCACAGTTTGCCCTGTTCATACATCACTGCAAACTATGCTTACCGGTATCACAAATGGAAGAGAGGGAGGAATTTGTGCTTGAGAGGGGAGGAGCAATCATGCAGCATGTTCCAGATCTCCAAGTCATGGTCTGAAGATTGGGCCAACATACAAACTGGGCTAGAATGACTATGCTGTACATGTGGTACAGCAGCACCACATTTTTCAGAAATGGTTAACCAGGGCTCATCAAATATGACCGGTATATTAATGCACAAGTTATTTTGAGCTTAGAAATTGTCCAAGATCAAGTCTATATATAGCCAGAGGATACCTAACTTGAGAGCTGATTTTATGAGATTCAGAAGAGATCCATGTCAACATTTTAAAGTTTTCATGATGTGGAATTTTAAGGCTCAAGCCTTACATCAATTTATATATGCATACACATAGCATGTTTAGGCCTTCCTAATCTACCCATTAGCCCCTCCCAGCCAATACCATTGAGGCAGCCATGTAGCTCTTTGTTGATGGCAACTGTGTCGTTGAAGGCAATTGTGGAAGTCCCTATTTTTCATGTATCTTAGTTTCTTTGAACTTCTCCTCTGATTGGTTTGGATCCATATCACTCTTCCCTCACTGTATCTCCCCTTTGTAAGAGAAATTTCCTTCCAATGTCATTTGGGGTGGGGGTGGGGGTTGGATCCACATCTACCTTGTTGTCCACAGTATATCCATTCTCAGCAAGACTGATTTCCTTGCCCATCTGCACAGCAGAAACATTGCAGGGCCAGGATGACATCTCCCCCCACAACTTCCCAGTCTTCACAGAAGCAGATGCTGGTGTTACAGATTACACTGTTCCTGCTCCTATGTACCTGAAGCATGAATGTATGTAGGAGACTCCCATGAAAGTGTGACCTTGGTCTTTTTTCTTTCTTCAGATGTGGGATAAGAGAGGACCCTGTTGGTTAACGCTGTTTATGATTTCCACCCCACCCCCTAATCTTTCATTTCGTTTGCTTTCACTTTTTAAGTTTATGTTTTCAGTCTCTGTGTGTGTGTATGTGCATGTACCGGTCAAGTGCAGGAAAGTTCATCCAGCCTTTTAAAAAAATGCTGTGAGCGTTAGCTATCCCACTCCCACAGCAGGAGCACCTTACCATTTTGTTAAACATGAGTTAGATCCAGATATACATGAGTGGAAGAAATTCTGGTGGTGGAGTTGTTCCACAAACGTTTGCTCAAAAGCTAGCAGAAGATCATGCAATGTAGGCAGCACAAGTATGTATGTTGAAAGACCCTGTGCAAGAGATTGTACCTTTACCCTAATGCAGGGCTCTCCAACCTTGGGTCCCCAGATGTTGCTGGACAACAGCTCCCAGAATCCCTTGCCATTAGCCATGCTGGCTGGGCATGCTGGGAGCTGTTGGCCAGCAACATCTGGGGACCCAACATTGTTGGAGAGTCCTGCCCTAATGGAAGCCCACTGTTCGATTACAGTTCTCTTTTCTTGCGCAAGGATCTTCTGCTATGTCAGAAAAAGCCCTTTCACTCATGGAAAAACACTTCTGGATCTAACCCCCTTCATTTGTTTCCTTTGCTTTAGTTCTGTGAAGGCTGTAGATGTTCCCTCTTCCCTGGTTTTGGGTTGTTGTTTTTTTGAAGTGGCAAGCAGGTGTCAGGCTTTCAGCCTTCTTGCCGTCATCCAATTTGGAGATATGATATAGCACTACTGGCAGTGTGTCATGCTAATAGGGGCATAGCAGAAAGAAAAACTAATGTATTTTTTTAAAAACAACAACATTTTAACACACACACCCGCCCGCCAGACCTGTACTACCTAGTCTAGTCCTTCATCAGTCTTCAAATATCTTCATTGTAGATCATAATTTCAAGGCATATGTACCTAATTTATAAAAACAAACCCCCTATAATATATATTTCAGTGTCATTTGAATTATTTGTTTTGCTTCAGCTTTAATAAAAAAAATTCACTGTTTTTTTTAGTAGGTGCTCTGCACACATTGCCAGTGATTTGCAATTATGATATTCCCAACAGCAAACAAAAACAAAAGTAATGCTGGCTGCATCCCCCAAAGTCTCCTCTATTACTACTGAACTCCCTAGTACTTTCAAAGAAATTTCTCTCTGCAAACACAATAACCTAAAAATTACTGTGATAATCTAACTGCAGAAATGTGGGCTGATGGTGGTGGTGGAATCATTGAAATGCAGGATGGGATTTGCTTGTCATGGTGCTGGCAAAGCATAAGCATACAGAGTAATATTTTGCTGAGCTCTCTACAGAAACTTTAACCAAAAAAAACAGAATCTGGAGGTTCTGTTTGTATACAGTAATACCTTGGATTGCAAGTAACTTGGTCTGAGAGCGTTTTGCAAGACAAGCAAAAATTTTTAAAATATTTGACTTGATAAACGAGCAAGGTCTTGCAAGACTAGTAGGGATGTAACCGCTCGCCTTGAGCGGGCCGAAATCGGCCCCGCTCACGCCCGCCAGAGACTCGCTTTGATATAAGAGTGTTTTATATTACAAGCACGTTTCCGGAGCGAATTATGCTCTCAATCCAAGGTATTACTGTATTAAACAAAGATACTATCTGAACACACTGTTGTCCTTTAAAGATGGGAAAGTAGGTACTTCACTTGAGTTGACTGGCAAATCATAGATTTCATAGATCATAGAGTTGGAAGGAGCCTACATGGCTATCAAGTCCAACCCCCTGCTCAATGCAGGAAACTAGAGGAGGGGTCTCCCATCCAAGTAATAACCAGGCCTGACCCTGCTTAGCTTTCCACGCTCAGACAAGCTGAGCCAGCATAAGCCACAGGCCTGTATATTCACTGCAACTTTGTCATTAGCTTCATGGAAATTTGAAAACCCTTAAACACTTCTTTCTAACTCAGTCTACTACTGAATTATTTAAATTAATTAAATAGTAATCTCTGCTATTATAGAAATAAGCATAATTGGCAACATTTAAATAAACAATTTTATTTTAAAAAATTAATGATTAATTGAAAACATCTTGTACAACACTCCACTTGTATTATAAATGAGGAAAATGGTGGTGGTTGGTGTGTATTTTTTTAACCTATTGCCTTACATTTCTTTTTTAGCATTTCTGTACTCTGTTAAAAATGGGCAAATATTATTTTAGAACTGGCTATATGTTGTCAGGGGAAATTGATTTTGACTGCCTATATATGCTTTATAAAACTAGTTATGAACATCTGTGGATGAATGCTACATTAATTCAGAATAATTCTCACATGTTTTAAATCTGCTCCTTAGGAAGTTTACTTATAGTGCAATGCCATACATGTCTACTAAGAAGTAAGCCCAATTGTATTCATTGGGACTTACTCCCAGGTAAGTATGTATAGGATTATAGCCTTAGTTTTACAAACATGTTATTTTTTCCATTTATATTATTTTCCATTCACATTATCAGGATTCTATCCCATGAGATACTTCAAACATTACATAGATCTATATTGCATTGTGCTTGTGGTGAACCCAATTGGCTAAGCTGGTGTAGTGGCATGGAATATTTATGAACATTCCAGCTTCTCAGGAAACAAAGGTGTCAGAATCAATCATCCATATTTAATTTTATTACATAAAAAATTATTACAATAATACAAATACAGTAAACAATATAATATACTGGGGGGGGGTTATACTAATTTAAATAAGCTCTATCCATCTAAACTGAGTCAATCCATAACTGTTCTCACAATAATTTTATATTTTTGAAATGTACAAGCTTCAAGTATATTTGAGAATCTTCCATCTCTGTATTTGATATAGTAAGTTAATCTTAAAACACTATCAACAAGGATTTACTGAGCCAATGCTGAATAAAAGGTAGGCCTTTCTTGTTCCACATTTCTAGCACTTACTGCTTTCTACCCTTAAAAAGTTTTTTTTTAAAAAAAAAAAATCTCCATGAAGTCATCTATCCTGCATAAATTTAAAAATAATTTTCTGTCAAAATGACACATGGTGATATTTCATTCCCAATCATCCTGCAAATGTAGTCTCACATTATTTCATGTAATTAACACAAAATATGTTTCTTCCATGCCTTACAGTAACTGATAACTGTAAGAAAGTTTGCACTGCTGCCCCTATCACGGGAAGGGAAGAAATGTTGCCAGTTTGGCTGGGAATAAAATGTTGCCCAGGTCCTAGAGAAGTAGCTTTGTCAGGCAGGAAACCCAGAGACAAAGTGGCGGACAGAGCGATCTTATGGCCTCTAGCATCTAGAGCAGGGCTCTCCAACCTTGGGTCCCCAGATGTTACAGTTACATTAGCATGGCTAATGGCAAGGGATTCTGGGAGCTGTAGTCCAGCAACATCTGGGGACCCAAGGTTGGAGAGCCCTGATCTAGAGGGCCATAGGATCATTTGGGGGGGAAAGCTCCAACCTTGGAGCTGGGGGATCTGTGCCCTCCAGCAACTGGCATGGAAAGAATGTTGTTTGCACCTCTACTGTTGTAAAAGCAACCTTGGAGAAGGGGTGAAGGGGAGGAGACTGGGTCTGCCAGGGTACTACGTATTTTAGTGGTGCTCCAGCCTCTTTTCCTCCATGTCCCAAGCACCTCAGCTAGATGGCCAAAACCGGCATCTAGCTGATTTCCAGGGCTGGAGGATCAGGGAGGTGAAGATCACCTCTGCGCTACTCCCACCCTGCTAGGATGCCCGTAACCCTCCAAGTTCAGAGGGTTGCAGGCAGCTCATTGGATTGTGCCCTAAGTAGAATAAGCAATGGACTGAGAAACAGGAAGCCAAAGGAAGGGTATATAAAAGGAAAAGTGTGCATACCTGTGTAGAATACAAAAGATGCTGGAGTAATCTAGTACAGCCTTCTCCAGCCTCCAGATGTATTGGACAACTCCCATCAACCCCAGATCAGTATGGCTGATCTAGTACATTCCAGATAGATTTTATAGTTCCTTTCAAACATGGCATTGAATGCATCTGTGCATTCAACATGCAGGTTTTAAAACATGTAAGCAGGGGCTGGTAATTATTGGGATAGGAGCAGGTGTGGAGAGGGAATTTAACCTTTTCTTCTTCTTCTGTGGTCTTGAGGAAAATCTCTTCTGAATCTACTATTTGCTTGCAGGGGAATGGGGGAAATCCCCCCACCCGTGGTGGTTCCAGAGATTTCCTCCCAATCCCAGTAGCACCTTCAGAAGATCCTGCAGAAATACCGTAGGTGTTTTGGGGTCACCCCCCAATTTCACCCCTCTTTCCAGCAGGATCCTCAGGGAGGTTTTGGGATGCTCACGTGTCCCAGGGGTCCCCTTGGTTTTGCAAGTGACCCTGAGTTGACAGCACCTTGGGGAGCTGCAGAAATTGGGGGGACACCTGTCAAACTCAAAGCTCCCATCAGTGGGAATCCCCTCCAGTTTTGAACATTCCCCCAATGCTAACAAAACACTAGCAAAACTGAGGGGGCACTAGGGACACCTGATTTCCACCCAAAAAACCTGAGGATCCTGCTGTGAAAAGGGGGAACAAGCCCCTTTTCACAAATAATGATCTCTTGGGGCTTTGCAAGCATCTGATAGGTCAGCATCTGACAGGTGTCAGATGTTTGCAAAGGGGGAAAATACTTACCTGCAGCCTGGGATAGGCATTGCACAGGGTGGGTACCTGATGGATTTGGCAAGCAAACCCCCCCCCCCCACTGGCCTGTACCCACCCCAGGGTCCCCCTGCACTATCCTGTTTTGCCAGATTTGCACAAGTCCAGCGGGGCGGGTTTTTTTTAAAAAGTGCAATTTTAAAAGGGGGGTAACCATAGGCAGCCCCTCCAAGTTACCACTGGGGCACTTTGGAGGGGCAGCTCCTAGCTGCACAAATGGGGATTGCAAAAGCTAACTTCACAGACAGCTTTTGCAATCTCCCAAGGAAGAGTTTTACAGGGAAAAGTCAAGCTGTGGCAAGCTCGAAATGACTCACATCAGTGGCAGGGAGAGGGGAAAAGTTATTCCTGCTACAGTGTCCTCTGGGATACCCATGGGTGGACCAAGGGGGGAGGGAGGGGGCACCCTGCCCATGATGTGCCTGATCATAAGCTACACAGTGTGGCTTATCAAGTCATCCGAACCCGCCCAATGTCTAGACCCCCTGAAAAATTCCATGAATGAGGCAGGACAATGGCTCCATAAAAGCTTTGCCTGGAAGCACCTATGATCATAGTGGACTGGTCATCTGACATGTCCCTTGTGATTACACATGGTTAAACCATAGAAGACATTCGATTTGAGCTGGTGTATTCAGAATTGCTGTCTATAGATGTGATGAACTGCTCCTATAACTGATTCATCATAAACATTTTCTGAACCTAGATGGAAAAGAAAACATTCTTGTTGAGGCCCGATACTCAAGAGAATTTAACCTACAGTACTTTGATTTTTGAAAATACCAACAACCAACCTTTACCTTAGTTTTGCAGTTTTTACACTGACATGAGATGCTTATATGTTTGCTCTTTTCGATCATTCAATCAAATTGAGTGGCTTAGGCTGCAATCCTGAACTCCTGTAAATCCTGTTGAACCCAATACAACTTACTTCAGCATAGACATACATTGGGTTGGATCCACAGTTGTCCTTCGATGAACAGAAGGGCTCCTTCTGTCTGTGGAAGGCTTCCAATCAAGTGGAGCATTTCTACTGAAAGAAACAGCTGGGCTGTTTTAATTATTATTTTTAATTAATGTATTTATTATATTTATACCCCGCCTTTTTTCCTGCAAGGAACCCAAGGCGGCTTACATAATCCTCATCCTCCTCTCCATTTTTATCCTCACAACAACCCTGTGAGGTAGGTTAGGCTGAGGGTCAGTGACTGGCCCAAAGTCACCCAGTGAGTTTCATGGCTGAGCGGGAAATAGAACCCGGGTCTCCTGAGTCCCAGCCCAACACAAAATTGGCACAAGGCACAAAATTTGGTGATTCCCTCCTCACCTGCAGACCCGTCTCCCCCCCCCCGAAAATCTGGCTCAGAGGTCTGGGGGACCTTCTGGAACAATGGGGGAGGTGGCACTGGAAGCTGCAAAGGGAGGAGGAAATTGCCAAAGTGCACTCCCCCCTCCATTTCCACTGGTGGGAGTATTCTGAGGAGAACTCCACTCAGGCAATGCTCCCATGGGCAGAAAAGAACCTGGATCCAAGCCATAGAATTGCATTGTTAGTCATAGGGGTGGTTTTTTTTAATGATAAATAAAACACTTGGCATTTGTCATTTAGTTTATTTATTTTACTTGTTTATACAAACTTTTATACCCTGCTTTTCCCTTTCAAAAAGGATTCATCCAAAGTGGCTTTCATAATATAAAAACAGACATAAAAGCAACAATGATCCATCATTAAAATGCAGTTAACAAACTAAAAGCAGAATCAAAACAAAAACACGAAGAGCCAGATCTAAGAATCAATTAAATTAAGCAACAACAGAATCAAACATTTGTTTAAAGAGAAATGTGTTCAATTGCCAGCGTAACATGGACAGAAAGTAAGATAACTTGACCTCTTTGGGGCAGGGAGTTCCATGTATGGGGCACCACCACAGGGAAAGCCTTGAGCATTGTCACCAACCATGCCTCAGAAGGCAGCATCACATGCAAGAGGGGTACAACAGCTGCTCGTACAGAACAAGCAGATTTGTGTGGGAGAAGATGGTCTTTTAATTATTATTTTTAATTAATGTATTTATTATATTTATACCCCGCCTTTTTTCCTGCAAGGAACCCAAGGCGGCTTACATAATCCTCATCCTCCTCTCCATTTTTATCCTCACAACAACCCTGTGAGGTAGGTTAGGCTGAGAGTCAGTGACTGGCCCAAAGTCACCCAGTGAGTTTCATGGCTGAGCGGGAAATAGAACCCGGGTCTCCTGAGTCCCAGCCCAACACTCTCACCACTACGCTACACTGGCTCTCTTTAAGTGTTAAGTAGCCTGGTCACAAGCTGTTTAGGGCTTCAAAGGTAATGATCTGGCAATCAGTGCAGCTGATACAATAAAGGGGTCTCATGATTCCAGCATTTTGCCTCAGAATTTTACCAGCAGCATTGTGCACTAGTTGAAGTTTCTGAGTGGCTTTCAAGGGTGGTCCCATGTAGAGTGTGTTATGGTAGTGCAAACAATGCATGTAAGACTATAGGCAGGTCTGACTGTACCTTGTGGAGTCTAGAAGTTTACTAGCAAATCATCTAGGCTCACCACAAATTGCTACCTCCTGGCATACAATACTAGCAATTTGCTGCTGATCTTTTCAGCCCACCCAATGCCAGTCTCCATAATAACCTACGTTTTGTAGCTATGAACTTCCAAATACATTTATTTATAAATTTATACTTTGCCTAATACAATTTGCTGAAGACCGCTCACAGTCCAAACATAAAAACATCAATAAAACCACACAATAAAAAACAGGAAGTAAAAATTACAATGGCATTTACAACATTCATAAAACACCCATTTAAAACAGAAGAATGACAGCACAATGCAATAAAACACATGCTTGTTAAAACAAGCAAGCCTTACTTCTTCCTTCTTAAAAACAGGCAAGGAGTCACAAGTACCTCGTCTGGGAACTAATTAGGAAGCAGCAATAAAGCTTCTGTAATAAGACACAGGAAAACTGTGATTGGGTCTCCTGGCATTTTCATTTTTACTTAAAATTATTCAGCGGGATGACTCCAAATTTGATGAGAACAGGGGCATGGGGGTGGGGAAGGGTTGTGAACCCTTCTCCTCCTTAATTTTACTTATCTAAATCACCCCATAAAGTGTATGTTTTCCATTGCAGAGCTAATAGCAGCTTGGGGAGGGGGGGATTTAGTTGGAGAAATGGTTTGGGGGCAGGGTTAACCTCCACTCCTACCAGTGCTACTGATCTCTTAAAATCTGGATTCTCCCATGGATGCTTTTAGATTAAAAAAAAAATGATGTCAGGAGATCCAATCTTGGCTGATATGTCTTTTTATTTATCTTACGTAACCTGCTCTGGGAATCTTTTCAGCTGAAGAGCAGGGCAAAACTGCTTTAATGAATGCATGAATTAACAAACAGTCTTTCCCCACCTAGATCTTAAAGATTGGGGTAATTAATATGCAGATTAGTGGTCCCTGAAGGTTAGACTACATGCATGCATGTTTTCCACAAATTTTGGGCTCTGCAATTTGCACAAATTTCAGGCTCCGAAGTTTGCACAAATTTCCTGAGTTGCTTTTTATTTATTTATTTATTTATTTATAAACGCATGCATAATATTGGTGTGAAGAATGAGGGGGAAGAGACTAAAAAACCATGACTCCATTTGTACAAATCATAGGAGCTGAAAAATAGTAACTGAAAATAATAATTTAAAAAGTGTCTATTTGATGTGCACAGTTCATGGAACCCTAATGGAAAACCATAGTGCTAATGCCGAAGTAGGCAAAATTGACAAGGGCAAGTTCTTTATGCAAATTTCAGGCTCTGCAATTTCCTGCTTTTTTTTTAAAGTACGTAAACTCATGCAAATTGCGAACCATTTTAAAAGCGGAAATCCACATGCTGGCTTGACTCATGTCTGATCAAGTTGGCATCAGCGTGCCGGGAAACGGAACGGAATCTGGAGGGCTGAGTCAGGAAAATGTGTTGGATTTTCACCCCCCAAATGGATTCCTCACAGATCCCTAGTTGGAATAAATGGTAAATTCTCCCAATGGAGGGATGTAAAATGTAGGGTCCCACAGGGATCTGTAGTGGGACTAATGCTTTTCAAGTTATTCATAAATTATCTAGAATTAGGAGTGAGCAGTGATGTGACCAAGGTTGCTAATGACACCAAACTATTTAGGATAGTCACAATAAAAAAGGATTGTGAGGAGCTCCAAAAGAATCTCTCCAAACTGGGAGAATGGGCATCAAAATCGCAAATGTGGTTCAATGTAAGCAAGTGTAAAGTGCTTACATTGAACAAAAATCCAAACCAAGTATAAGCAGATGGGATCTGAGCTAGTGATGATGACCAAAAAGAGATCAGTTGGGGTTGTGGTGGACAGCTCGATGAAAATGTCAACCCAGTGTGTGGCAGCTGGGAAAAGGCAAATTCCATGTTAGACATAATTAGGAAAGGAATTGAAAATAAAACTGCTAATATCATACTGCCCTTATACAAATACATGGAGCGACCACACTTATAATACTGTGTAGAGTTCTGGTTCCTGCAACTAAAAAAGGATATTGTAGAATTGGAAAAAGTGCAGAAAAGGGCAACTAAAATGATCAAGGGACTGGAGCAACTCCCCTTTGAAGAAAGGTTACAGCATCTGGGATTGTTTAGATTAGAAAAAAGGTGAGTAGGGGGAGACATGATAGAAGTGTACAAAATTATGCATGCTGTGGAGAAGTGGATAGGGAGACATTTTTCTTCCTCTCTCATAATACTAGAACCTAGGGACATCCCATAAAGCTGATTGGTGGGAGATACACAAAAGGAAGTGCTTCTTCATACTGTGCATAGTTAAACTATGGAATTCACTTCCGCAAGGTGTAGTGATGGCCACCAATCTAGATGGCTTTAAAAGCGGATTGGACAAATTCATGGTGGATAAGGCTATCGATGACTACTAGTCTATGGCTATATGCTACCTCCAGCATCAGAGGCCGTATGCCTATGTACACCAGTTTTGAGGGTGCTGTTGCACTCATGTCCTGTTTTTGGGTTTCCTTGAGCAGCTGGTTGGCCAATGTATGAACAGAATGCTGGACTAGATGGACCCCTGGTCTGATCCATCATGGCTTTTCATATGTTCTTATGATGTGTGATTGTCTGCAATCTGAAGGTGGCCTAGATGTGTACAAATACAGAAGGATTCCTCCACAAGAGGACAGGAACCCTGGTTTACAAAACTCAGCTCTAGTACAGACATTAAGACCTGGTTTGCACAATGAAAATAAGCCACTTTATAAGCCACTGGAGCTTATTTAAATCACAGTGTGTACCAGACACAATTTACATAATCATCACCCAGGCATGGCTTGTTGTGCCATCCAAATCCTTGTGACATGGCTTGTTGGAGGGGGAAACTACCCTCCAATAAGCCATTAACTGTTGTAGGGTTATAACCTTATTTAAGCCACTGTGGCTTATTTTGGTGCGAACTGGCCTTAAATGTGTATCTAGCAGCTATGTCTTTTTTTCTTTTTTATTCTAGAGTAGGTACAGGAGCTCCAATCTGGATCTTAAAAGCCCCATTACCCCCATGCAGGGTCCTGATCTGGATTGCCCCCCTCCCCACCCTGCATCTATTTTAGTGTAAAAATGTAAAAAAAGGACATAGCTGCTAGATACATATTTAAGTAATGTCTGTTTTGGCCCTATTCAGAGTTCGTGTCCTGTGGAGGCTGAGGGGCATGACCATCACATGTGTCAGCATCTAGGGGATGGGACTAGGCTGTGCATTCTAGATAGCCCCTTCATGGGTACCAAGCACCTAAATAGGCCTTTTTACCCTTAGATATGCAGGTCTCATATCTGCATATCTAAGCCTGTGTAGGCTTTTAATGCTCAAAGCCAGTACCTTAAATTTGGCCTGAAGCTAACAAAAAGGCAGAGCAAATGCCAATTTATTTATTTATTTATTTATTATTTCGGTAATACATTTTTATACCACCCAATAGCCGAAGCTCTCTGGGTGGTTTACAACAGTTAAAATCATAAAATACAATATAAAATATAAAACCACAGATAAAAACAAACAGCAGAGCTAGCAGCAGCAGTTACAATAATGGAATTAAAAACAACTACAAGATTAAAATGATTAAAATGCCTGGGAGAACAGAAAGGTCTTTACCTGGCGCCGGAAAGAATACAAAGTAGGTACCAGGCGAACCTCTTTGGGGAGCTCATTCCATAACCGGGGTGCCACAGCAGAAAAGGCCCTCCTCCTGGTAGCCACCTGCCTCACTTCCTTTGGCAGGGGCTCATGGAGAAGGACCGCTGATGCAGATCTTAGTGTCCGGGCAGGAACAAGTGGGAGGAGATGATCCTTCATATAATTGGTGTTATATGCTCCCTGCTTTCCACACCAGTGAGGGAACATGCTAGAGTACCTTGCATTAGCTGCAGCTTCTAAACTACTTTCATGGCAGCCTCACATAGAGTACATTCCAGTAGCAGATCCTTGAAAAAGATGGGTGATGGTGGCAAAATCCCCACATTTCATGAAGGAACATTGCTGTCATGCCAAATGTAATGAATTAAGTGTGCTTCTGGCCACAGGCATATTTTTATAGGATAGGGGGTGGGGAACCTGTGGCCCTCCGGATCTTGGACTATAACTCCCATCACCCCTGACCATTGGCCCTGCTGGCTGGGGCTGATGGGAATTGGAGTCTAACAACATCTGGAGGTCCATAGGTTTCCCATCCTGGAATTAGATAACTGAAACCCCAACAATAATATACTGACTTATTGTATAAATTGGACAACCGAGATCCCATTTTTATTATTAAAAATTTAAAACAATATTAACATACCAAGATTTGATCAAGTACATTTGTTGAACAACTCCATTTATTGCTCAAGGAATCCTGGTAGTTTTTCAAACCATGAAATGTATCTTATTCCATTTCAACCTTTTGGTTGAAAATCTTAACAGCTGTTCCTGGATGTTTGGAATAATACAGAGCTGGGAGTTATGAGTGAATTGATGATGCATCACTCCAGAGTTCTGGATGATCTCACTCAGTGGCTGCCTGTGTATGTATTAAAGAACATAGATGACAATATTGACCCCTGTGGAACTGTGAACAATGGCATGTGCCAAGCCTACCGTCTGGGCTTTATCTGAACAAATGGAATAGAACCAATCAAGAGCAAGTCCCTTGATATCTGTAGAAGTTCCAAATGATGCCCTAGCAGCTTATGATCTATAGGGTCAAAAGCTGTTGAGAAAGCATCACTGAGATGCATGGACAGGTGTCCACGAAATCATATGCTGTAATAAATGTATTAGTCTTGAAGCTACCACAAGACCCTTCGTAGTTTTTGCTGCAACAGACATAACACACCACTGCTACTCCTCTGGAATTTATTCTAAGATGTCATGTAGGTAAATTTGGAATGAATATCACACAGTGAATTGCTCATTGCTGGGTTTACTCTAAAGTGGTAGTGATGGTGGCAAAGAAACCGCCACCATCATGTTAGCAGATTGTACTGTCTATTGGAGTTGTTCTGTGTGGTTTGAGGCTTTCTCTAGTGTGGCCCACAAAATGATATAAAGGCACTCTCAGTGACCCATGGTGATGTGCTAAGCACTTCAAGAATAAAATTGCTCACATCCTTCTTGATTGGATGCAGTTAGTTCTATAATCTGGCCCACAGATGTGTACAGAACACCACCTTGGATGTGCTATTTTGGAAGAGTTTCCGTTGCAGCTTGAGGATATGAATAAGGTTTTTGGAGGAGTGCTTGCTCAACCCTTGTCCTTGCTGGTTCGTAACATCTAGTAGGAGAGGGATGACTGGCTAGGACCCAGAATGCCTCCTTGCGAGAAGAAATGGATTCAGTCGCCTTGAAGCAGATGGTTGCTCCTGGACTCCTAGCACTGCAACACCTATCAGCTGGTTGCAAATATCCCTTTTTAGAGCAAGGCAATTGGGCAAGTGGTTGCCATGCAAATCTAGATCATCTGTTTTGGGATAAAACAGATGATCTAAATCCAGTTCAGTCTGGCTTTTAGGCACCTATATTCAGCATCGAAACAGCCTTGGTCACCTTCATGGCTGACGTATGCTGGGAGAAGGACAGTGGAGTGCCAACCTGCTAATTCTTCTGGACCTTTCAGTGGCTATTTTATTATTATTATTATTATTATTATTATTATTATTATTATTATTATTATTACAGTAATACCTTGGATTGCAAGTAACTTGGTCTGAGAGCGTTTTGCAAGACAAGCAAAATTCTTTTTAAAATTTTGACTTGAGAAACGAGCAAGGTCTTGCAAGACAAGGTAGGAATGTAACCGCTCGCCTCGAGCGGGCGTAGTGGGCCGAAATCGGCCCCGCTCATGCCCGCCAGAGACTCGCTTTGATATAAGAGTGTTTTGGATTACAAGCACGGTTCCGGAACAAATTATGCTTGCAATCCAAGTTATTACATCATCATCATCATCATCATCATCATTATTTTCCTGCCTTTTTCACAATACTGGGACTCAAGGCAGCATTACAACATTAAAGATTGTACAATTAAAATATATAAATAGGAATATACAAAAGTTAAAAATATAATTAAATTAGCTATAATATTAAAATTATATAAAAATATCAAAGTTAAAACAACAGTAACAATATAAACAGTGGAATCCATCGCATTCTTACAGGTCCAGGCTATTCCCAAAGGCCTGCCGGAACAAACTGCCTCCGGCTACATACCAAGGAGGGCGTCATTCTAGCCTCCAGGGAAGGGAATTCCAGAGTGTCGGGGCAACCACCAAGAAGGCCCTCTGCCAAGTTCCTGCCAGGCATGCCTGAGATGGTGGCAGAACCAAGAGAAGGGCATCCCCTGAAGATCTCAGGGTACAGGCAGGCTCATAGGGAAAATACGGTCTTTTAGATAACCTGGACCCGAGCCTTATAGGGCTTTATAGGTCATAACCAGCACTTTGAATTGTGCCTAGAACTAGGGGTGGGCGATCCACCCACCACCTGACTCACGGCGCGCTTGGTGAACACTGCCGCTGCGTGAGCCTAACCGGGCCGAGAGCGAGCACCAGCTGAGGCACTCACCGGACTTCCAGGTTCTCAGCACTACGTTGTTTATGTAGAAAATGGTGTAAGATATGTTAACAGCAGCCACAATTTGTGTAACTTGCATTTTCTACGTAAACAATGCAACGCCAGGAACCTGGAAGTCACTTCCCTGGCTCAGCTCGTGAGAACACAAGTCGAGCCGAGGAAACAGGTAGGGCGAGCGGAGCTTGGGCGGTCGAGCCTGGTGAGTTCGCCGGAATTCCACCCCCCAATCGAGCTCCACACACATCCCTACCGGAATCAGACTGGGAGCCACTGAAGCTGTTGTAACAGAGGAGTTGTGTGCGCCATGTAGCCAGTCCCAGTCAACAGTCTGGCAGCAGCTCTTTGAACCAGCTGAAGTTTCCGAACACTCTTCAGAGGCAGCCCCACATAGAGCACATTACAGTAATCCAGCCGGGATATAACTAAGGCATGTGTCACTGTGGCCAAATCAGACATCTCCAGGAATGGGTGTAGCTGGCATACTAGCTTTAACTGTGCAAATGAACTCCTGGCCACCGCCGAAACCTGGGCATCCAGGTTCAGGGCTGAATCCAGAGGTACACCCAAGCTGTGAACCTGTGTCTTCAGGGGGAGTGTTACCTCATCCAACACAAGCTGAATCCCTGTTCCTTGATCTGCCTTCCGACTGAGCAGGAGCACCTCTGTCTTGTCTGGATTAAGGTTCAATTTGTTTGCCCTCATCCAGTCCATCACTGCTGACAGACGCCGGTTTAGCACAGCAACAGATTTGATACCATCAACCATGGTATAGTTCTAGAAAGGCTGTCCAGATTGGGAAGTGGATGACTGTGCTCCAGTGGTACTGCACCTATCTGGATGGATGATTCCAGAAGGTGATGCTGGCAAGCTGCTGCTCGGTCATGTGACATTCATGTTACAGTGTTCTGCAGATTTCATTCTGTTTCGCTTGCTATTTAGTATCTATGTGAAACTACTGAATAAGGTCATCCAGAGGCACTGGTGAACCTTCTCTTGGCAGCTGGTAGATGCCATTTATCCACCCCCCCAATGTCACTGATGAAGCATTATTCTACAGAATAATGCTTCATTGTTTTGGTAAAGGGATGTGGCTCACAGAAGGACCCAAGTTCAATCAGTGGCATTTCCCAGTGGAGCTGGAAAAATCCCTGCCTGAAACCCTGGAGAGCTGCTGCCAGTCAGTGTCAACAGTACTGGGCTAGATAGACCTGTGGTCTGACTCAGTACAAGGCAGCTTCCTATGTTAGGGCATTCTGATTTTGCCTGCTCACCGCCCTCCCTCCCAATCATTCAGGCTGGAGGATCTCATGTGAGAATGTTTGGTTCAGCCCCTAGATACAGTCATTCTTGAGCTGAGGTTCAGGTGATAGTCATCATTTTGTTTCCAAGGTGGTCCTCAACTCCATGACAAAAGTATTAGAAGAAAATGCTGATCCTCTTTTTTAGAGGAAACGATTATTAGGATTAGAATTTAGTTATATCTGTGCTTTGATGGAGCTGACAGCAACATGTGGGTTGAATAGAAAAGGGGAATTGGTTACCAATTGAAGTCCAGGCCCGATTCAAAGTGCTAACATTGACATTTAAAGCCCTAAATGGTTTGGGGCCAGGTTATCTGAAGGAACACCTCATCCCATACGTGCCTACCCGAACCCTGAGATCCTCTTCGGAGGTCCTTCTCAGAGAGCCCCCTCCAAAAGAGGCTAGGAGGGTGGCTACTAGAGGAAGGGCCTTCTCAGTTGTGGCACCCTATCTCTGGAATCAACTCCCCAAGGAGGTACGCCTGGCACCTACTCTTTATTCCTTCAGGCACCAGGTGAAGACCTTTTTATTTACCCAATATTTTAATGGTTAGATTTTTATTCCCATTTTTATTATCACTGCTGTACCTCTGATCTGATTTATCTGGCTGCTTTGTTTTATTGTATTGTATTTCTATTTCTATTTTAATTATATTTTTGGTTTTAAGATTATTGTTTATATCCTGTTTTTCTTGTAAACCGCCCAGGGAGCCTTTTGGCTGATGGGCGGTAAATAAATATATTAATTAATTAATTTTAAAAAGGGGAATTGTTGCTAGATTTGCATGGCCAGGATCCAATGGGCCTGTGTACATTTCCATTTGTGGGGTATTGTTGGTGTTGATTCCTTTGTGGCAGCAGCCCTGCACACCTCATGGAATGCCATTTTAGGGGGGGGATCCCTCAATCTCTAGAAGGGCCTTTTGAGGGACTCGGGCTGCCACTGAAAGAAGAAGGCTAAAAAAAAAAAAAAAAAGCACCTATGTGTGCTCAGTACATCATTTGCAGCCCTTTGAATCCCACCTCATATGTTTCATGCCAGTGAAGATGCTTGCCAGCCAGAATACTACTATTCTCAGTTCAGAATATTAGTGTTTTGATTGGGAAACCTCTTTGATACATGGACAGTATGTAAACTTAGGAATGCTTCTCATCAACCTTCATATCCAGAGTGGAGTTTTTAATTCACAGGTCTATATATAAAGCAGTCTCCCCTGTGCTGCTGTAAGGTAAGAAAACAAGGTGGTTCAATGAACAAGGAAATCAGAATAGTGGTTAACAGTTAAGGATTTCTGGTGTAGTATTAGCCATTAGTTTGAAATAGTGTAATATAAATGTAACAGAAGTTAAGCCCGTTTGTGGAATTTGTTTACATGATTGAGGAATAATGTGGATTAAAGGCAAGGAGAGAAAAATCCTTAAATGATAAGGATCTCTTTCTTAATTTGTGTTTTCATTTCATGATTGCTGACTTTGTAAAAATATCACCTTCAGTACCTTCAATAAGCAGAGTTGGTTGAGTTCACTATTCATAGAAAAACCACACAAAGACTTGAGGTAATGAGCTTTGCATGCAGAATGTACCAGGTTCAATCCTTGGCACCTCCAGGCAAGGCTAGAAAAACTCCTTCCTGAAACCCTGGAGAGCCACTGCCAGTCAGTGTTGACAATACTAGGCTAAATTGACCCATGGTCTGACTCAGTATAAGGCAGCTTCCTACGTTCCTAGGTTGTTTAGCTAAAACATCTCTGAACATATAAATCAGGGGTGGGCAACATGTGGGCCATGGGCTGCATGTGACCCCTGCTGCACTCCTGAATTTAAAAAAAATTACCAACAAAATGGCGCTCTGAAGCCACGATAGAGCACTAAAAGGGTCAAATTTAGCTTGCAAACCTGTTTTTAAAAACATAGGTTGAGTCCTTGTTTGTAGAACTTGGAGGAGGGGGCTACAAACCAGAGTTCAGTTGCAAACCAAAACTGATTTAAAATTGTTTTTATTTATTTATTTATCCCCCCAGTTTGGCCTGTGGGGGGAGCAAGGGCAAAAATTGCCCCCAGACCTACCATATTTGCCCACCCTTGATATAAATGAACCTGGGATAATGTAACATAGAAGTGAGTCTGATCTATGGTTTTGTACTCACATGCAAACTTTTTAAAGTGATTGTTTGAGCATGCATGTGAAGAAGTTATAAGGGATTGGGCTGAACCATATTTTCTGGAGGCAAACCATTATTAGCATCCTAGGGTCCTGTCAGATCTTGCTCACTGATTCATCCCGGAAAGAGCGAGATGAAAGTGGAGACAATAATTTTTCAACAGATTTGCACACTGGGAATCACTTCAAGAAGTCGTTATGTGAACCACATATTATCAGTTCAGGTTCAAAAGGGGACTAATAGCCTAGTATTAATAATATTCACACCCTTGATTCTATAAACAGGCTTAAGTGTATTGGCCACGTTGATAATGTAATGAAACCTCATTGTTTAATGTTCTTAAAATGTTGTTCATTGTAACCGAGTGATAGAGCATGGATCATACGCCTCACTCATTAACGTAGCATCAGATAACAGTGATTGTGTTGAGGTGCAATTCAGAAGTGCAAGTTCATTAGCAACGAACCCTGTGAATTATACAATGAGATGACCTTTCTGTAGGTCTCTCTGCTGAACCACATGCAGCTTTTTAAGCTTCTCTAAAAAGAGCTCACCATATGACCCTGGTGGGGATGGACAATTGATATAAGTATACCTCCAGATCGGAGCCGTTGTCAGCAGCTCTACACATGTCTTGATGGAGGTGTCTGATTGAAAATCTGCCTTTGTCTTAGGGTACAATCCTATGCATGTTTAGACAGAAAAAAAGTATGTCTAAACATGCTGGCTGGGGAATGCTGGGAGTTGTAGGATCTTTTTCTGTCTAAACTTGCATGCAATTGCACCCTTAATCTTCTGCAACAACTGTTGGTGTGATGAAATTAAAAATGTAGGGGATATTGGCTTATGAAATAGAATCAGAAAAAAACCATTTAGCAAATGTAAGCAGCAGAACTAGTTAGAAGGCTTTAATTAAAATTAATAAGTTTTCTCATACTTTCCTGCTAATTTGAAACCATTTCATTGCATAGCCATGCATTGCATTCCAACATTAAGTAGAAGGATAGAGGTATTATTGATCACAACTCAGCTAATATTTTGGCTTTCCCTGCAACTTTGCATATATTTAATTAAGTTGGTCTTCTCCTCTCTCTACCAGGATTGCTTCACATACCGGTACTTCTTTCCAAGCCTGCATAACTGACGTTTGGGGTTATGAAGTCAGTCCTAGATGGCCTCGCAGATACAACCTTCAGAACAATTACAACGGATCTTCTTTACATGGGTTCTAACGATATCCAATACGAAGATTTTAAAAGCGACATGGCCTCCAAGTTAGGATATTACCCACAGAAATTCCCTCTGTCTTCTTTCCGAGGTGATTTCAGATCAAAAATGACTGCAGGAGAAGATGCCGTCTTGGGTGTGCACCCATCGGATCAGATCAATATTACAGATTTTTACAACAAGACCTTAGTCAAAGATAATGATGAAAATATACAATGTGGAGATAACTTCATGGATATGGAGTGCTTTATGATTCTGAACCCTAGCGAGCAGTTGGCCATTGCAGTACTGTCCCTTACCCTGGGCACCTTCACTGTTCTGGAAAATCTTCTGGTCTTGGTTGTCATCTTGCAGTCCCGAAGCCTTCGCTGTAGGCCTTCTTACCATTTCATCAGCAGTTTGGCAGTGGCTGATCTGCTCGGCAGTGTAATCTTTGTCTACAGTTTTGTTGACTTCCATGTTTTCCATCGGAAAGACAGTCCCAATGTGTTCCTATTCAAATTGGGTGGAGTTACAGCCTCGTTCACTGCCTCAGTTGGCAGCCTTTTCCTCACTGCAATAGACAGGTACATATCTATACACCGGCCCCTATCTTACAAAAGGATTGTCACCAGATCAAAGGCTGTAGTAGCATTCTGTGTGATGTGGACCATAGCCATTGTAATCGCTGTCCTTCCTCTGCTCGGCTGGAACTGCAAAAAACTCAATTCTGTTTGTTCAGATATATTTCCTCTAATTGATGAGAACTATCTGTTGTTCTGGATTGGGGTCACCACTGTACTCTTGCTTTTTATTGTGTATGCCTATATGTACATACTCTGGAAGGCGCATAGCCATGCTGTTAGAATGATCCAGCGCGGCACTCAAAAAAGCATAATAATTCATACTTCAGAGGATGGTAAAGTGCAGCAGATTGCTAGGCCTGAACAAACACGTATGGACATCAGGTTAGCGAAAACCTTAGTCCTCATTCTTGTGGTTTTGATCATCTGCTGGGGTCCTCTACTTGCAATTATGGTCTATGATGTCTTCGGGAAGATGAATAATTTTGTCAAGACTATCTTTGCCTTCTGCAGCATGCTGTGTCTGCTGAATTCCACAGTGAATCCCATTATCTATGCTCTCAGGAGCAAGGACCTGAGACATGCTTTCAGGAGCATGTTTCCACCTTGTGAAGGGACTGCACAACCTCTTGATAATAGCTTGGAGTCTGACTGCCAGCACAGACATGCTAACAATCCAGGTAATGTCCACAAGGCTGCTGAAAGGTGTATTAAAAACACAGTTAAGATTGCCAAAGTGACCATGTCTGTCTCCTCAGACACAACTGCAGAGGCATTGTAAAACAACGACCTCTCGGTATCACGAGAGAACAAAACAAGAGAAAGCAAGAGAAATTCATGACTTCAAAAGTGTGTGTTTCCTCAAATGTACCATTTTTAAGTTGATTATTTTAAGTGACTGGATATTTTTTTTTAGTCTTGAGCAGTAGCCCCCTCCTCCAAGTTCCACAAACAAGGACTCAACCTATGTTTTTAAAAACAGGTTTTCCAATGGCAAAATGCTAATTGAATAATAATGGCCAAACCCTATTATCATATACAAAAACATCACATTAATCAATGAGAAAAATCTACACACTGAGGAAAACAAATTGAAAATTGAGACATGTACAACTGTTATCAAATTGGAAATACATTTTGTAATCGTAGTTTTATTTCTAACGTGAAATATGTCAATTGTCTGTAAGTAGATCTTCATACCCCACCCCACCCCAAAAGCGGCAGTACTGGATTGTAGAAGTTTTGTACCATGTCTTGTGAGATGTATGATGTTTTACTCTATGTTACTGATATTTGTCTAACCAAAGTGATTAGGTAGACTTGTGTGGAAGTAATGTAAAGTATGTGATGATGTAACACGCTCCCCCTGCCATGAAAATACTTCCTGTATTTTGAAGAATTCCTATGAGGTATTTTGAAAATTTTACATTCTTAGTGTTTTTTAGTGAATTTAAAAGGAAAGGCTTTGTATTTCTTCTGCTCACATTTGAAATCCCTATTAAGCTTGAAACTCATGTAAATATGGGAATAACAGCAACAAAGGAACATAGAATAACTTTGCAAAAGAAAATAATACACTGGTTTGGACTGAAAAAGGCTATAGTTTTCAAAAGGCCATCTATTGTCTATAGATCATTGGCTTTTTGTTGGAAATTGGTTGAATATCAACATGACCAAAACAGGAAGGCATCAGGGCACTGGCTTCTTTACCTGGTAACTGTTTTTGTTTTTGTTTGTCTGTTGCCAGCACTGGATCTCCGAAGACAACATGTGTCTAGTTAAATGTACAAAGTTATCACTGTGATGTATACTTGAAATGTGTTGCATTCCTAAGTCCCAGGTTTCAATAGATTTGAAAACTGAGATGCCAAACATCAGTCTTCAGTAACAAGAGGATGAAATATTAGTCTTAGACTTTTTAAAATATGTGTATATATAATTAAGTAATATATGTGTATTTGTGTGTATTGTGTGCATATACTGAATAAGTGTGGGTTAACTTAATATTATTAAGATAAGAAATTGTGATGAAATGTTTTCCTTGTACTTCTTGTTGCATTATTTGCACAGGAATTCTGTTTCTAAAAGTGAATTCTTCCAACCAATCAGTAATGAAAATACAGTTTGTAAAATTCTGACCACATTTGTAAACCCAGTCTGATAACTAAAGAAAAGTAGTATTTTAGTATTAGCAGCAGAAAAGCTTGTAAAGAAGACAAAAGTACGTACTATGGCATCTAAAGACTGACTGGCTTGTTGTGTGCCTTCAGCTACAATAATGATCGGAAGAAGATGAATGTTGCTGTGAACAAATATAGGAAACTTAAAACAGGCTTTCACGAGTGTCAGAATTAAGCCACCATAGCAGCAAAATGCAGGAGAAGCCTGTCAAGGTGAAATACTCCAAATCCCCACAATCTCTGCCAGAATTAAGAATGCAGGAGACAAAAACTGAAATGCCAAACATTTAAAAAGCATTTAAAATGTCTTAGATCCATGTTATTACAAGGAAGTAGATCTCTCATTGCTAAACAGGGTCACTGTGATGCAACAAAAGTTATTCAAATGGCGAAGCAGGCTTATGTGCTGTGACCCGTCTTCTTGATCAGATCCTGCATGTACAAAAATTTGCTGTGTGGGCAGTTTTCCTTTCTGGATCCCTGCATTCTGCACCCTGGTTCTTGTTGCTGGGTTGGAACTTGAAACCTATGTACAGCACCACATTGATAGCTGCTGTGTCTGTGTGGCAAATCAGTGAATCCAGTGCTGTCAATGCTCTGTGCAGCAGATGTGTGAATGCAGATCCTCATATGCAGCAGTGCACACAGAGCTCACAGTTGCATGTGCAGAGCAGTGGGATCAATCAGTAATAGATAAATGGAAACTGAAACCATTACAGACCAGGAACAGACAAACTAATTTCATGCCATTGGCTTGTCACCAGGAATGTAAAATAAAATTAATGTTATACATAGAATGTAACTGAGAAACAAAGTTCCTGAGTAGAGACTTGGCACCAATGGGAGCTTTCTTCTATTTCTATTTGCCATGTGCAGGGAGGATTTGCAGCGAGGGAGGGAAGGGTTGAGCCCCACTTTCCCCTGTGCTGTGATGCTGCTCTGGATCAAGCTCCTCCACGCTTGGTTTTAATTTAAAAACAAAAACCTGACTTTGCTGCATGCAATGCATTTCATGTCACGTGTTGTTAAGCCGTTAGGAAGTTGAAGAAGGCAGCTGTGTGCATCTGGAACCTCTTGAGGTGAGCCTTTGAGGAGGAAGGCAGCCTGGTGGTGCACCCTGTTCTTGCTCGGGGTTGTGAGCTGAGTGAGCAGCCTTTCTGTTCATCAAAGATCAGTTCTGATATGAAGAATGTGCTTCTTCCTAGTCTCTCACATCTGAAAAGTAGTATTAGGACACACCTCCATTTGTCGGGCGGGTCTGTAAAGAAAAGCATACCTGTATTAGATATCAGTATGTTGTCTATGTAAGATGGGGAAAGAGATGCAAGTACAGGTGCCATGATCAGTTAGCCATGGAAGTAAGAAAATACCTCCACACTCATAGTCCGGGAGTGCTTACTAACACTGAACTGTAGTTACTTCCTTCTTAGGTATGGGTCAATGAGAAGAACTATCCACTCTTATCAAGGAGAATAATGCACAGGTCAATGGAAGAGGCACATTTCACTTTTGTCGCATATTTCTAGGTAACATTAGAAATGGCTCTGCCACCTCCATATGGAGTCATTAATGTATGTTGAGTGTAAATTTAGGAGATTACATTTTACATCCACTGTAAACTGGACACAGAGGAATGCAAGACAATAGAGAACCTAAACTTGTTGATTAATGCAGCCATGCCAAGCTAGCTAGTCACCTAAGGAATGAAACAGTTCTGCACAGGTGAGCAGCTTGTCAGAACTGCCAGTGCAGCTGCCTCTCTGAAACATAGGTACCTCTAGAGAAGCAAGATGGTAAATAATTTATCTTTGTTGGTAAATGTTTTGTCAAAATGCTGTAAAAATATTGTTGGACTGGCTGTAAAACAGAGCTATTTTATTGCTTGATCCAGAGAGATGTAGCATGGCAATTGAAAGGGGCTGGGTTATTTCTCCAATACATGCATGAAACTCCAGTGCAAGGATGAATATGCCATGACTTCAACCAAGAGGGCAGCTGTGCATATGTTACCTAACTCAAGGACAGAGCTGCCCCCTCCATTGAAGTGAATGAGCAAGTCTTTGCAGGCATGCTTCTCCCATATGTGCACTGAAACATCCTCCATACACCTCCACACACCCTTGAAATAGTTTGCTTGATTGGGGCTGTTCCTTTCAGTGGGAGTAGGGAGGTTTTATTGTCCTTTTTTTTTAGAAAAATAAAAATAAAAGGCAATATCAGTAAATAGGTAGATATCTCCAGAGAACTTTAACTGAACGTTCTGGGCTCAATCCAGACCACCATGGGTGTACCACATGTCCAGAGGGATCCCATTAAGGCACAACAGAGCCTTTCTACTCTTCCCTGCAGTATGCAGATACAAGCATCTGTGTGCTAGGCTATTGCAAGGAAAGAGAGGGCCTTTTCTACCCAGCCCACAACCCCACCCAGCCATCATCTCTCTGCTTGTTCGTGGGAATGCAAGTTCCTTATGTGCACACACTGAGCCAGAGGAAGGTGGGGAAGGGGTGTGTGAAATAAGCTTTATTACCCATTGGAATTCGCCTGCTGGACTGGATGGAGACCTACTTTCTTCCTTTAACAATAATACATCTTCACTCTGAAACAGTTTTAGAGGACAGAAAACCCAAAGTATAATGAAAAGATATTTCTAGAGCCATTTTTTTAAAACCGTCTTCTTGTGATTTAATGCATACTCATATGGGTTTCTGTTTATGTATCCATGATCTTAACTTTATGTGATTAAAATAAACTATGGGACAATGGGGCTGTCTTGGCACTAAACATGGTGCTTATTAATATAATAAACAACATCCTGTGAAATAGTACAATGTATTCATCAATATATTTCATTCACATAAGTGAGTCTTTTGAAAAGATCGTATAACTGTGTGTCTTGTCCTAACACCATTTCTCAAATGAGCTGGCTACGAAGTCCCTACAAAAGGAATGCTAAATATAACTGCTGTTAGATACTCTACTTAGCTTAACTGTACTCAAGCCATGCTTTAGAGCTGTTCTCGAGACTGTAAAAAAAAATGCTTAGGAAGGCATGTTCAGTTCTGCCAAGGGGAGGTACATGCTTCTCTCTGATCCCTCCCAATCTGTGTACCTAGTCCAATGCTACCACCTCTAAACCAATATATATTATTTATATTATATGGCCTAAAACTATACTTAGACACTTCCACTGTCATTTCTGGGGACGCCCCTTATTGCAAATGTTCTCAAAAACAATAGGTTTTACATAGTTGTTATCTTGGGCCTTAAAGCATGCTGTAGCTCACTGTGTGTGTGTGTGTGTGTGGTTTTTTGTTTTTAAAATTATGTTCCTGTCTTTTTTCTTTCTAAGCTGAGGACAAAAGTAAACATTGTCCTATGAATTGTCTGCCCCAAACCAGAGCTCCATATGCTCCATCACATACACAGAGCTCCTATGCAAACAGGATTATCTATTCCAGTGTAGGGTACTACTCTACATGCATATCTCCACATGTATGCACTGAAGTACCCATGCCCATGAGAAATCATTTGCTGCATGTGTGTGTGTGTGTGTGTGTGTGTGTGTGTCCGTCCTAATTACCCTTAAGGTGATATAATACCTGTGGCTGTGAACACTGGGGTTCCATTCAACAATGGCCATTAGCTATGATACTTAAATACAGCAACAGCCAGTGAGGTATGGCAGAAAGCAGTAAATGGCTGCCACCACTGAGTGACAACCAAGAGGGAGCAGAGCCTCACACTCTTGCTAACAGGCATCTGATGCAGGCAGTTGAGATGGGAGGCAATTCATGGGATACCATGCAGATGCATGGCTAGTGCATGGCTTGAAGAGCCCAATAAAAGCCAGTGATGTCATAGGCCCATAGCTGTGCAGGGCACTGCTGGCCATTCATCTGCATGATGCAACACAAACTGTGTCTGCCTTCAACAGATACCCAAGGGCATGGGGGCCTCCTCCCTCTTGTTCATCGACTGCTTTCTGCACACACCACCGGATATCACTGCCTAAATGGATTATCTCCCATTTTCAGAGGCAGTGTACCTCAGCCAATCAGATACTGGGAACAAACTACAGGGGACAGACATCATCTTGATGCCCTGCTTCTGACACCCACCCACCCAGCGGGAATTATCTAGCTGCTCGCTGTTAGGGACAGAGCACCAGACTAGATAGACTTTAGTCTGATCCACCAAGGCACTTCTCATGTTCTTGTGCAGCAGAAGTTATTTTCTTCATCTTGGAAGGCTTGCTACTACAGCATGAAACCTTCCTTTAGATAATGCTGTTTCCAATTGCCCATGTTCCCTTGGTAATGGCCTAGCAGCTTATCCACACACTGCTTCAGAGTCACCCACCCACACTCATAAAATGAGTAGCTCCGTGTCTAACAATTCTGTGTATTTATTAACTTTAAATGTTGTGTATATCTGTACCAGAGACCATCTGTATTATGTGCAAGTTAGATTCTCAACAGTCTTAATGTATATTTGTATATTACCTCCTCAATGCTGTGCAATCACTATGGATTTCTTTTTCTTGCACTGATTAAAATGCCTCTTGTATGATAAAAAAAAAAAAACACTTTTCTGTGCTGAATGTATGTAAATAAAATAAAAACGTTTAAAATGTCAGCTATACAAGCAGTGGCCTAAATAAGAAATTAAGTCTGTAATTGTAGAATAGAACAAATTGCTGTGACATCAAAACAGGTTCCAGGGATACAGTGTCAGAGAAAGGAAAGTCTTTCCTTGTGATAATATGAAATAGCAAAGTTGGATTTCTGTAGCTTTTTATTTTCTTTGTTTCTAAGTGGAGATCCTATCTCTTTCAATGTCTGTAAATCTAACATTATTACTTTCACTTCAGTATATTGTATTGTTAGTTGTTTGTTTGAGCTGGTAACTAACATCCTTGCAACTGCTGCAATATGTTTCTGTTGGCAATGGCAACTTGTATATTACTTTGTACACAAGTACTGGTAAGACACTCATTAAATGTAGCTTCTGACATTAAACTACCTATAGCGCAATAGTACTTCTGTAATATTACCAATGTATTACTACCATACCATATTTTATTTCCTCATGTAATTAAACTGTTATTTATTCAAAGGAAAAGTATCCTGTTTATTTGAATCTGAAACTATTATGAGATTGTCATGTGGTGACCCTGGGAGATTGTTCATCATATTTACGTGTTCTGCTTTAGATCTCAAGTTTGTTTTTTTTCTGACTTCATAGCAATTTTTAAAATGTTTGTTTCAAATACCTATTCATGTTTCTGGATTGTCTACTGGCATTTCTTTTCAGTATGGGAAAACTTAAGTATTATGGAGGCAAGATAACAATATCATTAACAAACCATCCATCATCGTGCAAAACTGGACTTCTCCTGGTTTCAGGGACGTCTAAAACTTTCCTTGTTATTTCTGTAGATGTTTCTACCTCCCTCAAACTGGGATTGCATGTGCAGGACACGTCTGCAAAAGCAGACACAATTTTCTCAAGCATGGGGGTTGTCTGAATTGTAATGGTTGTTTCTCGTGTTAGTTTGGATTCTAGCATCATTGCCCATTGATCTTGCTTTAAAGGCCCAGAGACTTGGCTTAATTGTGTGTGATTCCTAATTGAAAGGCACAGACACCAGCCAGCCATCTATTGTACATCCATCTGGTCTAAGTAGTGCTCATCATATTCCCCATTCAAAGCAAAGACCAGCTAGCTATTTTGTATCCATGCAGTGTAATTACTGCTCATCATAGTCCCCAACTCAACTGCTATGCAGCTTGATATTTCTTCCCTATTTTATGCAATTGGCTTAATCACACAACATTTTGTACAATAGAACACTGCTTTGTGTTGTTCTTGTTGCAGCTCTGAGATAACTGGGTGGAAGCCTGCTGCTCTATTTCAGACATTAAATCCATGGATCTTTGAAGCATCCTTATTAGCTTAGCTTGAGAAAAGCCTCACAGTTTTGACAATTGGCTTGCAGATTCATATATTAGAGTAGGTTTGTTTTTTCCCCCTGAAACGTGAAGGAAATGTAGGTAAGGCAATTCCAACATAAATTATATGTTTCTCCCAACCCTCAAAGTGAGAGCAATAGCGACTTCACATTACAAGGAAACAATATGCACCAAAGTAATCCATATTGCATTCTAAGACCAAAATGCCATATCAGGCAGTGTTATCTCTGGCACAGAACTCCAGCTAGTCCATCAAGCATCTCCTGCCTGTCTTGGGGAGAGTGCAGCACAATAATAAATGCATTCCATTTATTCAGATAAATAGCTGGGAGGGGGGCAAAGCTTTGAATGCTTAAGTAATCTACAATGAGTATGGTAAGAACAGATGACCAATTACCAGATTCCTGCACAAGAACTTGGTTTAGCAAGTAGTGAGAACATAAGTAAAAAAGAGCTCTGCTGGATCAGACCAAAGGCCTATCTAGTCCAGCATTCTGTTCCCACAGCAGCAAATCAGATGCCTGTGGGAAGTCCACATGTAGAATTTATACTAATTTGAAGACACGTATATAAGCAATTAAGGCACAATTATTTATGTGTGCCAAATTGCAGAGAAAATCAATAATTCAAATGCATATACATCGTTTCAACCATAACAGTCGGTTACAAAGGAAGTAAATAGTTCCAATACATATACAACATATCAGTCATCTTAGTCAATGGACCCCCGGTGTGTTACCATTTCGACTAGAAGTAGTCTTCCTCAGGAACTGTATCGACCACTCTTTTTTATTGTTATATATAACACACGATGAAATCTAATATCACAAGAAAAAAATCCACTTCCTCAATATTGTAAATTTTCAATGGTGTACTGGTCAATTAAATAAGGCCAAATAGCCAAGAATATTATGAATTGTGAGCTGATTAATTCATCTGGAGAAAACATCAATGTTGTATTAAATGTGGAAATTCCTTTCTCTGGGACCTACTTGCGCTCTGAAAACCACTCACTGCAGCTGCTTTGGAAGCATTATTTCTTCTGTGCTGTGACTGGTGATTCACTTGTTTTCATCTCTTTGGCTGATCTGATTGGAAGCACACAAATCTATTGCAAGCTACTTTTTTGTGGATGCTAAAAAACCCATGATAACTGAGGCTAAAATATTAATGACATAGGAAGATAACATGGAAAGATACCGGGTTATAAAATCTATCTCAGAAGCAGCCATTTTTGAGGATATTATGGAATAAGTAAGTCATGAATGAGAGTTCATGATAGAATACAGGGTCATGATTCATAAGGCTGTGTTTTCTGACTACTTTGATTATTAGAATGGCATTTACAGAATGTCTTCCTCTCTTTCTAAGTTTGTTTGTTTGTTTTGTTTTGTTTTTTTCAAGATATGACCAGTAGAGAGTTCTTTGAAGTGCCTGTTGTTAACCTGGTTCACATTCTGAAATTTCAGAGCGGGTAGTAAGGAAGGGTGAGTTTTTCATTTATGATTGTTTTTTTTATTATAAATAATAGATATTCTTACCTATTGGCTATATTTGTATGCTGCCCCACAACATAAAGCTGTCTGGGCAGCTTAGAATAAACAAAAACAATTTAAATACAAAATAAAACAAAACCATAAAATCAAAAGCAACATAAAATGTGACAAGACAAAAGTCACAGCACACCAAAATCAAACACACAGCTTTTAAACATACGGCATTCTTCATCAAATCTGGTGCTGGAAGGCGAGAGCTTATATCTCTCTGGTCTGCATAATGACAGGTCCTCCCACCAATTAATGGAAAGATTTTAATCTGTGATTAGTATTTCATTGATCCATTATGCAGATAAATCAATTAAAGTTTTTAATCCTTCCTCTTTGACCATTAAAACCCAAATCTGCGGAAAGTCAATCCCTGACATAGTCACTTAAAACAATCTCAGGTGGCAGGTCATGGGAAAGGCCTGTACTTGAGATCTTACGGAGCAGCCACCAATAACAGTAGACGATATAGAACTAGATAGACCAATGAGCTGACTCTGTGTCAGCTTCACATGACCCAAACTAGACATTACATGGGAGATGCACAAATTGTCTCCTGCCTGAAGTTCTTTTAAAATGAGAAGCTGTCTGTGAACAGAAAGGGAGAGGCAGAGTGAAAGAGCTGTGTACTCCTTTCCTCCTGCCATTTTTCTGCTCAAAATTGCCCCCTCCTGCTGTATTTCCACTCATAGGGGGAAAGATTCTTGAGTCTCCATATTTTTTTTTCTCCTGCAGGGAGCAAAGCTATTTGGGGAGGGCCATTTTGAGCACACATGCAGGCAGCGGGGGAAGGTTTAAGCAGCCCTTGCCCTCTGCTCTGCTGAAACTGGCACCAGCACCACCCCCACCCCACTTCTTTTCAGTAAACAACAACAACCGGTCAGGAGACTGCTCATGTCAGTCTAGTTTAGCCCCCAAAGTCCAATTCTAGCATGGTATTTGATCTCCACATTATGCCTCCTGAATCACATGAAAATGTTTAATCAGGTCATTCATGTAATTTGCTGGATGACAAACCCATGAATTGGATCTGTCCACAAACCTAATTTCATTTCCCATTATTGCCTTTGGACAAGTTGCATGTTGGTACACTCCAAGATATGTCCTCTAAAGGCAAAATATAGTGGAACTGGGCCTTGATGTTGGCATGAATTAAAGCAGTGTTCTGCAAAACCACATTAAAGCAAAATTTTAAAATTCAGTGGTCAGTCATATGAGGAAAAATACTTTACAAGCTTGCAGCATTGAATCTTCCAAGTGACAGACAATGTGTGATGGCAGATGCAGGAAATGTCACAAATCAAATATTATGTAAGAAGACAGTGAGCCAAATAATTTTCCTGACATATGTACTACACACATAATTCTGTACTGATAGTGCTTTGTAACCAGGGCCGGTGCAAGGCAGTTTGGTGCCCTAGGCAAGATCAGATATTTAGCGCCCCCCCTTCCCACTTGAGCCCTCCCTCCCTCCAGCCCTATGCTCCTGGTGCCCCCTTTAGCCCGGCGCCCTAGGCAGCCGCCTAGTTGGCCTAATGGTAGCACCGGCCCTGTTTGTAACTCATATATAGGCAAATATACATGACATTCTTTGCACACACACAAAATGCAGCTCTGCCCTCTTTGAAACTGCCTGTGCAATTGTAACAGTATTGCAGATGGTTTCTAGAGCAACCCATGTTGGAACCTGCCTGCCATGGGAGCATCACTTGTTGGAAGCTTAGGACGCCAGCCACGCCAGTCATAGTACAATGGGGTGGGGTGGGGGACGATAAGATGACCTCACCCTTGAATGGACACTATTGGGACCATGACTCCATGGCAGAGCATATGCTTTACCCCCAGAAAGTCCCAGGTTCAGTCCCTGGCAGGGAACAGGGTGATGGGAAAAACCTCTGCCTGAGACTCGGGGGAGCCACTGGCAGTCTGGCTAGATGGACAAATAATCTCACCTAGTAGAAGGCCGCTTCCTATGTTCCACTATTCCCAAATTCTTACAAGGATGGAAGGATGGAGAAGATTAGGTTAATACTAAAGTCTATAGAAAAAACAATGCCCTGTTGTCTGATGATAAAAGGAAATGCCCTAGAATCATAGAATCATAGAAAAGTAGAGTTGGAAGGGGCCTACACAAGGCCATCGAGTCCAACCCCCTACTCAATGCAGGAATCCAGGTCAAAGCATCCCTGACAGATGTCTGTCCAGCTGCACCTTGAATGCCTCCAGACTGGGAGAGCCCACCACCTCCCTAGGTAGTTGGTTCCATTGTCTTATTGCTCTGACAGTCAGGAAATTTTTCCTGATGTTTAGGTGGAATCTGGGTTCCTGTAACTTGAGCCCATTATTCCGTGTCCTGCAAACTGGGATGATCGAGAAGAGATCCTGGCCCTCCTCTGTGTGACAACCCTTTAAGTACTGGAAGAGTGCTATCATATCTCCCCTCAGTCTCCTCTTCTGAAGGCTAAACATGCCCAGTTCTTTCAGTCTCTCCTCATAGGGCCTTGTTTCCAGTTCCTTTATCATCCTTGTTGCCCTCCTCTGAACCCTCTCCAGTTTGTCTACGTCCTTCTGAAAGTGTGGTGCCCAGAACTGGACGCAGTAATCCAGATGAGGCCTAACCAGTGCCGAGTAAAGGGGAATTATCACTTCACGTGATTTGGAAGCTATACTTCTATTAATGCAACCCAAAATAGCATTTGCCTTCTTTGCAGCCACATCGCATTGCTGGCTCATATTCAGTTTGTGATCTACCACAATTCCAAGATCCTTCTCACTTGTTGTATTGTTGAGCCAAGTGTCCCCCATTCTGTAACTCTGCATTTGGTTTTCTTTCCCTAGGTGCAGCACTTGGCATTTATCCCTATTAAATTTCATTCTGTTGTTTTTGGCCAGGCGCTCCAGCCTATCGAGATCTCTTTGAATTTTGTTTCTGTCTTCCAGAGTATTAGCTGTTCCACCCAACTTTGTGTCATCTGCAAATTTGATAAGCATTCTCTGCACCTCCTCATCCAAGTCATTAATAAAAATGTTGAAGAGCACTGGGCCCAGGACCGAGCCCTGTGGTACCCTGCTCGTTACCTCTCCCCAGTTTGAGAAGGAACCATTGATAAGCACCCTTTGAGTCCGATTCTGTAGCCAATTGTGGATCCACCTGATAGTTGTTCCATCTAGCCCACTTTTAGCTAGCTTGCTAATCAGGATATCATGAGGCACTTTGTCGAAAGCTTTGCTGAAGTCCAGATATGTTAAGTCCCTATAACACATGAACAGACAAGCAGTAATGTTAACAATGGTTTTGTGTGTTCTCACTGCTTCGTAGATCAATAAAGAAAGGTAAAACCTGTGGATCTGTGAAAACTACTTATTTTTAAGCTGGGGGGGGGGAATGAAGAACGTTAATGAATTTGCATTAGCAATAATGGAAGTGCAAAGAGAATTGTGATTGGTCTAAATCCACAAGCAAATATGTTTTACAAATGAAATATTCAGAGGAAAATAAACACCCTAATCCTATCAAATGTATTGCCAGCCGCCGCCGCCACAGAAGCAACGCAACCATCCCCTCTTTATAGCTCATGTTATGTAATTTATTCCACACTGATTTTCACATGAAACTCAAAACAACTGCTGAAAATCCAACCTTACGGAGAGGCATTCACTTCTGAATCTAAGGGCCAAGTTCCATGTGATGGTGGTGTCTTTTCACTCCAGGTCTTCCCCAATCGCATGGACGGTAAAACACCAAAGAGGTACATATTTCTGTCCATCTCCTGAGGTACCTTTCCCCACAGCTGGGCTCCTATGCCAGAAGTAAGCCCAGCTGGGAGAAAAGCGTGGGGAGGGACTGTGGGGTGAAAGGAAGCACCACCCACATCCCCCTTTCTTTTGCACTTTAAATCACACCTCCCCCTGCCCTCGCTGCCACCGCCCCCCACTTTACACAGCATTGGGACAGATCTGCAATCAAAGAAATGGGCTTGCCACTGTCTTAGCCCTAAGGCTTAAGAATATCGAGAATAATTAATGGGCTCAAGTTACAGGAACCCAGATTCCACCTCAACATCAGGAAAAAATTCCTGACTGTGAGAGCAATAAGACAATGGAATCAACTACTAGGGAGGGGTGGTGGGCTCTCCCAATCTGGAGGCGTTCAAGGTGCAGCTGGACAGCCATCTGTCAGGGATGCTTTGACCTGGATTCCTGCATTGAGCAGAGGGTTGGACTCAATGGCCTTGTAGTAGGCCCCTTCCAACTCTACTTTTCTATGATTCTATGATTCTATGAAAATGCACCTAAGCATTCTATTCAGGGAAATTGCTTGTAAAAATGTATATGTTAGGCAAAATTGTGTACGAAACTACATATATTAGAAGAAGTGCATTGGAATTTTCATGCTGACTTAAAAAAAAAAAATTAAGCTGATGTGGAAATGGGATGAAAGAAAGTTAAGACTGGAAAAATGAGAAACTGAGAGAAACCTCAATTGACAGATTTGTCCATCCCTTACATCTTTACATAGATTAACACCTGCACCTGATGTTAGGGAGGTATGATGCTGCTACAATACTTATTTCGAACAGAAATGTTCAGTCTTCAAGCTTGAGTTCATCCAAGTGGAAGCTGAAGGTACTAAGTAACAGCATTTCACAGATGGAAGGCCTTTATCTACTACCATATGTTGCAGATTTCTAGAGCTTCCTCTAACAACCAAGGCTAGAATCCTTAGCCTTCTCTATGCCTGATTTATTTATATATATATATATATATATATATATGAATGATTATACTGTAAACGGAAAGGAAAAGACAGCTTTCACATTCACGTGTTCATGTGCTGTTCTTGCTAATTCCCAATCTGTCCAAATCTTGCTGATTATAAGAGGTTTTTAAATAGTTGCTTGTGATATCTAATCTTAGACTCTACATCAGCTGGCCTTTGCTTAAAACTTGCTCTCTGCTGCTGAATGTGAATTGACTGGGTAAACTCATTGGAAATATCTTGGATTGAGTGTTGTTGTTTTTCAGGAACGAAGGATTTATATGTTTTGGGAACTGGAGCATGAGAAAATAACAAAATATTTATAAAAGGAGTGTGAACTTACCAAGAAGTGAAGCTGAGGGGCTCTCTTGGGCATTTATGTATACCACAATGTACTCTGCAGAAAAGAAAAGAAAACCCTAAGCTGACCACTAGCATGCTGTCTATAGCACTTCAACCTCATCTTCCACTGACAGACCAATCTTATCTGACACAGCTCTCCTCCTCCTCCTCCTCTCCATCCAGGGCCGGCCTACCGCTAGGCGACCAGCGGCGCTAGCCGTGGCGGAGAGGGCGCAAACTCGGCGCCCTCCCCCTCGGCGCTCCTGCCCTGCTGCGCCGCCCCTCCTTCCCGCGCTCCGGCGCTGCAGTGTCCGCCCGCAGCCCCTTCAACGCCCCCCCCCGCGCTCGCGGCAAAAGCATTACCTACCTTCTCCCATCGCGTCAGGAGCGCGGCGCGCAGCACAGCAGCGGTGGGCGTGGGAAGGTATGTGGTTGGGACGGGCGCGCGGTCGCCAGCGCGGGGGGTGTTGCAAGCAGGGTGCTTTGCCCGGAGGCCCCCCACGGCACGAGGGGGGCGCCTATATAATTTGGCCTAGGCGCCAAACAGCCCTGCACCGTTCCTCCTCCATCTCCATCTCCATCTGCTTCCCTGTTTATGCTTCTCTCTCTCAGCAAAGGGTATCACTTGAAGACAGCCCTTCACTGACACTTGAGTCTCAGAAGCAACCTAGAATGTGATCCCATGCATTGGCGAAACACATTGTATTTTTTGATCCTGCAGCATGGATGCAAATTATTCTTGAAACTGAATGGCCTGCCTTCATAGCATTGATAAGACAAACGGATACCTTTTAGAGTAGGAGGAATTAGGAACTTCAGCTGGGAAACAACAGGAAGTACTCCATCTGCCCAAAGCTACTACGGCTGAGTATCCAGCAAAACATTCTCAGTATAAAGCCATGTATTGCGAACATTCCCTGAATGTTCAGAATCAGACAAACAATATAAAGGTTACACAGCATTTTACACACTACAAAGTGCTACAGAAATTATGAACCAACAATAAGAAGAATATAAAATCCCCGCTTAGAACAAATTAAGAAAACTGTATGATCTCAGAACTGCATCTGACCAGACAACAAATGTTTGTGCCCACCAAAACCCGTAAACACAACAAGATGCCATAACCTCTCCATACAATGAGTCCTCTATTAATTTCCAACCTGATAGGTTTGTTATGTCCTCACCCATTGCCTGTAACTTTACAGCTGCAACCCTAGGCACACTTCTTTGGGGCTCAGTCCCATTGAAATCAGTGGGGCTTACTTCTCAGTGAACATAATTAGGCTTGTGCAGTAAATGTTCCAAAGAACTGAGACACAATACACACACTGTCCCCCCTCTGTGTGTGCCTTCACTGGTCCCCTCCCACATCCTTCTCTCCCTCTCATTATTGCCAATAGGACTCTAATTTTGCCCCACAGGAGGAAGCTGAGTAGGGCAGTGGTTGGAGGAACAGGGCAGGAGTCATGTTTTTTGCTTTATTTCTTAAAGGCTGGGATATTTTGCCTTTCTGTCTCAACAGGAGGCACTCAAAGCAGAACACAATCAATCAAAACATTAAAAAAAAAAAAGCAGTAAAACGTACAAGCTAAAATAAAATAAATACAAACCAGCAGGTAATATTAACTGAATAATGGTGAAGGAACAAGTAGGGGGGAAAGGTCAGGACCATAACACAAATGTCTGGCAGGCCAAAGTCCTGCTGAAACAAAAAAGGTCTTTGGTCTGAATAAAAATATTGTCAAGGAGGGAGCTAAATAGATCTCCAAGGGGCAGGACGTTCCAAAGCCTGGGCACTGCAACAGAGAAGGCCCTGTCACACATCCCCACCAATGAGCCGGAGATATTGGCAGGACATGCCACAAGGCCTCTCCCGGTGACCTCAGAGAGTGGGGTGCATCATACAGTAGGAGGAGTCTTTTAGTTATCCTGGCCCTCAGCCATTTAGCCTGCATTCTGTCTTGATGTCTTGGGACATTAAAAGGTATGGGCATCTCAGAGAGAGGACCGTGCAACTTTTACAACCTGCTACAGCTATGACCTTCACGCTAGCAAATTTATCATGTGATACTGTCGTGTAAAATAACAAACACTTGCCTGAGCTGCTAAGGCTACAGTGCATTGGGGAGGAAATGACTGTTACTATTTTGTTCTTGTGGCTTTTCCCTCTGTGCCAACAGCTCCAAACTCCACAGGCTACCACGAGTGAAGCCAGTGTCTTCCAGGCCAGTCCCAAGTGCTTGAGTTGGCTGTGAGATCTGTGATCCAGGATCACTCTCTTTCACTACAGGAAGTTACCTTACAATCGGAGGAAAACAGTGAAGTGATAAGCCTCTTGGACTGCAGTCTTATGCACACATACCTGAGAGTAAGTGCCCTCAATGGGGCTCACTTCTGAGTAGATATGATTGGATTGTTCTGAATCTGTTGTATGTTCAATGGGGCTTTCTCCCAGCTAAGTGTGTATAGGATTGCAGCCTTATTTATCTACTGTCTCTTAAATTAACTGGGTGGATTGGTACTCAGAACTGACTTACTAAATCATGTCAGTCAGTGAACTGTTGCAACATGGAATTCCTATTTATTTCTATGCAGCTTGTTGCTTTCAAGTGACTTTGGTCAGATGAAATGCCTATCAACAATTAGTTGCCACAGGTAGATCTTTATTATGTCTTATTTTCACATCAAAAGAAAGCATGTTTAGCAAGTGATTGATAACATTTATTATATAGTCCGCTCTGCTGTACAGCTTTCCTCTGCAAAAATCCCCTTCAGGAAAAAAAAAATGGAACAAGTACACTGGTGCAATGTGGAAGCAATCTGGGTGAGTACACTTCATGTTTCACAACCAAATCCATGTTTGGTTAAACATTCCATCCTACCGACATGGCGGTTTTAAAAAAATTAATCATCTTCATTGTGAATTAATTCCAAGACAGATTTGGTCCCGGCCATTGACAAAGCAGAAATATCAGAAACAATGGTTACATTTCTCTCCTGTCTTTCTTCCATAGGATTCAAGGAAGCACATAAAAGTTCCCAAGCTGTTTCCCATCCAGGCGCTGTGCAGAGCCAGACCTGCTCAACTTCAGCAAGGATGCTTTATCAAGTGCCTTCAGGTCAAGACATTTTTTGTGACCAAAATGAAATAATCTGCAGTCCAGATGTGTTGGACTGCAACTTCCATCATGCACAGCCAGCATGGCATGATGGGAGTTGTAGTCCAACACATCCGGAGGGCACCAGGTTGGGGAGGTTGCAATAAAACAACAAAAAGCATTACAGCAATAACACCAGAATGCATGCACACAGAGCTAAAAAACAACAACAACCCAAACAGCAAGGCACATAGTACTGTGTCATTCCTGTAGTGGCTGTGGCAACAACATTTACCCCAATGTGCGGACCATATTTAACTTGGAAGTAAGTCCTGTTTATTTTAGTGGAGTTTATTTCCAAGCAAGGTCGCTTCAGACTGCAGCAGCCTTTAGTTGCATGCGTAACTTGGTCAAAGGGCAGATAGCGCAGGATGACTGAGTAGGGCGGGGGTGGGGGGGATGGACCACCATATGGTGAGAGAAAACTAGTTACGTGATTCCATTTTGGGAGTAGCTGTCCTGCCTTTGTCACATTGAAACTTCGGAGGTTGCCACAATGAAAGACACATCTTGTACATAAATACAACTTGGAAAGGGTACAGATTCCCTCTTATGAAGAGAAAAAGCAAACAGCACGTGTTGATGGCTCTTGGCTTGCAACAAGCACAGCTGATTTTTTTTTAAAAAATCAATCATAATTTCTGGTGATGTGTTTGAGAAGTAGGCTGATTTTCCTCAACATGTGTTTGTGGGGGAGGCCGTAGACACTGCTTTCCATATATTTACTTCTGTCAAATCTGTTCAGTGTTTATCCCATAGAAGCCCGTCGTACAGGGAATTTTGTCATTCTTTTGAATCTGAAGGAAAGTTGTAAGGGTTGACAAATTTGAGTTAAGGGGCTGTTCTACATGAGGAGCTTACCCCACTGCTTTCCTGGGGCTTCTTGTTACATTTTCTTTGCGGGAATAAGACTGCCTCAGTTACATGTGGCTTTTCTTCTGAGTTTTTTCTTACTCTGCCTTTCTATATATTCTATTAACCAACCACAAGGTGGCACTTTGGTGTAGCTGCAGTATACCAGATTTTTGACTGTACACGAGGCTTTTGTTCTGGTTTAAAACTTAATAGCTGGCTTTCCTCGCCCTGAAAAAAGCTATGAAACCAGCTGGCATGCACGGAGAAGGCCCTGAAGGATGACAACGTTGTGAAAAGGCCCCATAAATTTCCATGAGTGAGGGACCACGAGCGCACAATAAATGCCTTGCGTAGAGAAGCCCAAGGTCTATGGGTTTCTCTCTTCCCCTATAACTAAAAGTGAACTCTTCTGCCTATGCCATGAAACTGGGATCATCATGCTGTTATAAACCATTGTGCTATGTAAGTAAGAAATGCACACTGCATTCGCATTTAGTAGCCAAGTTATTTTTTTTCTTCTTCAACAGTTACAGATCTCTAATGCAAGAGAAACCAGGACCTCGGCAAATAAAGAACTGGACTCATATAGCTAATTAGGGAGCTCATCCTCTTTGGTTATAGCAAAATGAATACAGTGCTCTTCAAACTTCTGCTGAAGATATAATGGTAGCATTTGGCAACCTCTAAGAAATGACAGCACCTCCAGTTGTCTACTAAATATAAAGGTCATGAAACTATTTGTACAAACTAAACCTTGCAATTGGCTATAGCAAGGTTTTTATTTGCTTAAAATTACCAGCTCCAATGAAAAAAGGTGACAGTGTAAGTTCTGTGCCATAGAGCATAGAAAGAGGTACAGTAAGTCCACAGTTCATATATTTCTGAATACAATGACTGCTTTCCCAGAGAATCTGGAATACTTTAATCAGAATGGCAAAAGTATGGTGGAAAACAGGAAGCAGTAAGAGAGAAGAGTAGGATTAGAAGGTGAGTTTATCACTTGACTGGGGTAGGAGGGAGAAGAGCTGAATGGCACTCAAAAGTATAGCCCTCACTGCCTTGCTCAAAACACTCATTGCTTTCTTAGCCTTTACTGGACACTGAATAGGGCTATAAATGTAAGGGAATATGTAATAAGAGCTAGAAATGAGATGTTCAGTGAGTAAAATCCTGCATACCACACTTTCAGCATCTTCTGGGCTGAGTGTTTGCTCTATACAATAGTTCCTACCTAGGTACCTATGCGTCTGCAACCTTTATAATAGGAACCTAATTTCTGTTTATCATGTCCAGAAATTAGACTGGAAAACTATTTGATTATTCTTTTTAGATGCCTAAAATTAGGTATTCCTAAAATAAAACATATGTTTAATAGTCTGGTTTTCTCCGCCTGGATTGTTCCGTGCCTCTTCCTAAACATTGGGGATCAGCAGTGAGTTGGAAATGAAAGCCACCTGTAAGTAAGTGGCAAGAAAGACTAGCTCTGGATGGTGCTGAAGAACCCCTGCATGCCTGAGTGTAAATGAAAAGGAATGGGGTGGTGAGACAACTACCAAGAGATAAGCCACAGAATGAAATCTTGCTGGCTCTTGAGCAGTGTTAAAATTTCACTCCAGGATAAATCTGAGAGAGAGAAGCATTTGTGGGGTCCCCATGGGCAGTGTCTGGACCATGACAAGAATGTCTAAAATGTGAAAGAAAATGTATAAATGCAATGTAAGACAGTGTGGTTCTCAAAAGGCAGACCAGGCCAGACTAATCTGATGTTGTTTTTTGATGAGGTAATGTGAAGTGATTTGATCTGTTTGGATTTCAGCAAAGCATTTGCTCTGTTCACTGTTTTGAAAGCTGCTTACAGGGCCAAAGATGTGGGATATACATTACTAAACAAATAAGTAAATAAATGTGATATAGTACTACAAAGAGATGAGCACTCATGCAGGATTTATAACCTGAGTTGGCTTATCAAAAGGCCAACTTCCAAGCTGAAGAGAAAGAAGCAGTCAGATTTTCCAAGAATCAATCTTGGGGCCAATTTAACCAAAACCTTTTGTTAGTGACTTTGGGATATTTCTGAGGACACCAATGTGGGACATGCTGTTACTAATGAAAAGACTAAAGAACTTAAGCCAGGTGATCTCCTCTCATGATCATGTAATAGAAATGGAATGAGACAAGGTATTACTATGCTGCAGCAGCAGCAGCAGCAGCAGCAATATTTGTATACCATTTCTCATTTGAAACAAAAAATAACAACAACATATTTGCAATTAACTGGCTATTCAACAGCTATAAATGCCAGAGGACAAAAAAGATGTCAGAGTCCTGGTTGATTATAAAATAACTATGAACCATGGGATGCAGTTGCAAGAAGACACATACTATTCTTGGGTGTGCGCGCATTGTACTTCTAATGAGCATAGAGAAGTAGTTTATACCATTTGACAACTCATGTTGGAAATGTTTTTTGTTTTTTTTTTGCCATGCTTGTGTTCAAGAAGTGTGTCTTCAAACTGGAGCAAATGCATGGAAGAGGAACTGGGAGGGACCCAGGAGTGGGGAACAAGAGCAGAAAGCGCACAATGTGCTGATAATGTGAAGAATGAGCCATAAAGATCATGCTTAATGTCCCCAGTAGGGATGCTTATGTACTTAAAGTTAAGCATGTGGTCAATTATCCAATTAAATGAAGTGTTATTATAAAACAATTAAACTATAATGAAATCCGCAGTACATATGCCTCAAGACATTAATACACAACATGTGATTGGGCAGACAGATTGAGCACGGGGCATCTGTGCATACCGTTGAGAAGTGGTAGGGGCAGCACCATTGCCAGAAAGCCTACTACGCTTCCATGCCCCACACATCTACATTTCTACAGCTGCAAGCTCACAGCTTTCCCCAGTACAACTACAACTACACACACACACACACACACTGTGTTTCAACAGCCTTTATGGATCTCTTATAGAAATCCTTAAACGTCTGTCCTAAAGCATTTGTGTTGAAATAAAATCCATTGAATGAATATGCTTACTTCTGCTTCTAATATGTCTGGAGGGGTGTAATGTCAACATGACTCAGAAGTTGCAATGTTTTTAAATACAGTTTTAAACATTAGACCAGGGCTCTCCAACCTTGGGTCCCCAGATGTTGCTGGACTACAGCTCCCAGAATCCCTTGCTATTAGCCATGCTGGCTGGGTATGCTGAGAGCTGTAGGCCAGCAACATCTGGGGACCCAAGGTTGGAGAGCCCTGCATTAGACCAAAGATGCTTGCAAGTGTATGCAATTGTTGCCCCTATACTGTTACATGCATATATTTTTGTCTGTGTGTGCATTTTCCTTTCATCTGTAAGGAAATGCAAATGGTCTGTGGACTAATTTTAAACAAATTACCAATCTATATGCCTTCTTCCAACTAGCTGTGTTTAAGACCAGAAGATTAAAAATCCACACTATACGGCTTCCCGTGGCTAAAGCTATAAGACTGGGCTATCCAACGTGGTGCCTGTGGACACCTCTCTTGCCTCCTGCCCGCTACCTATTCCTCCTGATTTTTATTTTATTTTTAATACATATATCTGTCTCTATATCTATCTCTGTCTCTGTCTAGCTACGGTACCTATATCTGGGAGGCTGGCATGCTGCAAAATGAAAGGCCACCCTCCAGCACCATTTTTATTAGGGTTCAAAAGAGTGCTTTTGTTTTTTGGAGCTCAGACCCCACCTCTGCCTTGCACTTAGGTTCTTGGGCAAGTTACTTTTCTTTTAATCTCACCAGGTTGCCTTCTGGGAAATGAGTGATTTGTGCCTGGCCATGCCCCTCATAACAGCTATTTTATGAATGAGCAAGTTCCCCATGGCAGCCATTTTGCAAGCGCACCCATGACACTTTCTCAAAGCTGGGCACATTCAGTTTGATAGGCCTCACATTTATATCTCAGCATAGAGTGTGCTCTGAGGGCATGGCCTCATTTTGCATATGTCTGAGGAGAAGAATGAGGGTGTAAATGTTCAGAGGAGAATTGGTTCAAATGAGGAGCTAGGAGTCATTTCAAAAGACGAGGCATAATACTTAAATTTATGTCCTTCAATTATTTTCCAGAGACTATATTGGAGGAGCTCTCAGTTCCCACAGAAACTTGGATGACGAAGCCATAATTTAGACTGGAGCTTTTCAAAAGAAGTGAATGCATGTTTGGCAACTCTATGATTGCAGTGATAAAACTGCATTAGCAATTAATAATCTCACAAAAAGAGAGAGAGCCATCATCAGCTGTCACAAGTCTATTACCAAATAAATCAAGAATGAAGGGCAACCCCAGTGGGACTGCTTGATGGATTATATTAAATGTAATGGTAATTGAAGATATACTGTAATTGTAAGATGCTGTGCTGAAAAGGAAAGATGACAAGATGGGAGAAAGGTTGATATGCCAGATAGTCTCCATGTAAGTCTTCTAAATTTTGTAGAAAGCCCCCCCACGCATGTATACACACACACTACACACACACACACACACACAACACCCTGCACTCTCCCCTCCCCAAATTACCTTCAGCCCCTTTCCTATCTCTTTTTATTCCCCATCATTTTCACTGAGAGCCTTTCTACATGAGACATTTATTGTGTGCTTGTGATTCCTCACTCACACTAGTTTGCAGGTGCTTTACACAACGTTGTCATCCTCCAGGGCCTCTCCTGTGCTTTGAAACCATTATAGCTTTTTTTTTTTCTTACAAGGAAAGTCTAGTATTTCCGTGAATGGTGGCATGAAACCCTGGTGCACTTGTGCAATTCCACTATACCACAGTGCCACCTAGTGGTTGTGTAATGGAACATATAGAAAGGCAGAGAAAGAAAAAAATCTGGAAAAGAACATGTAAAGGAGCCAATCATAATCCCTCAAAGAATCCAGAAGCAGAAGCCTTGGTAAAGTGGCGGGTTAAAAGCTGCATGTAGAAAAGCCTTGAGTCTTTCAGCCCACAGCTTCCTCTCTCATATTCACACAGGCCCAGATCCAGAGTCTGATGGGCCCTGGGCAGGCTGCCTTTTGTCCCCCCACCTCCAGTGCCTACCAGCACTTGGGCCTCCTGTTGATGCAGCTGCTACAGCTGACCACCTCCTCCTTGCTCTCGTTATCTAAAACAAACTATGTTCTATTAAACAAGCATGCTGAACTCCTCTACTCCATCCCTTCTCAATTCTCTCTTTGCATTTGCATTGAGCTTCATCTTTGTTGCTGTTTCCTCAGTCTAGGTGTTCTGTCTATGAGCTTTTCTATACGAGGCATTTATTGTGCTCTATTATTCCCTACTGACAATTGTTTATGGGTTCTTTAGATGACATCGTGACCCTCCAGTTTTGCTTCTGTTTTTAAACAGCACTTTCAGCAACTTTTTTTTAGAGCAGGGAAAATGCAGTATTATGTAAAGAAAGTAAAAGAAAACATTATTTCCCCTTGTGCAATTGTGCTACCCACTATACCACAGTGCCACCTAGAGGTTATGTAGCAGGAAAGGAAACGCTCCTTGTGTAGAGCCCGGATCTCAATTCTGCAACAAAACTGAAAGTAGATACAGCAGATTAACAGCTGCATGTAGAAAAGCTCTATGCCACAACAATGTTATCATCACGCCCTCTATTTCTGACCTTCAGAGGTGAGCACTGTTGCTTATATAGCCCAAATGGCACCAAGAGACAGGTATCAGCAGGCTTTGGGGAAACCCGAGATTTGCAGAAGTACAAACAATCTTTGGAGAAACACCCCGAAGGCAGGGGAACTCCAAAACAGTCCAATGAAGACTGAATGTGCTCAGTGACTGGGGGTGGGATGGGGGATAGAAAACTAGGAGGGAATGGAATGTGCGTGGTACTTGATCAGGAACACTCAACACTGCAGCATTTTGTTACCGGTTCTACTCATTCCTCCTGCTTGCTTTACTAACTCTCTCTGTTAGTTCCACCTATGTTGATACTTCTTTCCTTTTAAACCTATCTTTAAAGCTAGCTGCCACTTGCAAAATCCCATTTGCTGCCTCTGCACCTGAGTTTAGACACAGTTCTTTGCACCAGTCAACCCACCCAAGGCTTGACCTGTTTTGCAATTGGACTGGTGACAGTTCATATTGGCGGCAGCCAAAGAATGCATGTAGGTAGATGGTCTGGTCGGTCTCTCATTTACTGGGGCAGGGGGACTCTGTCTCTGACCCTCTCTCCAGCTTGGAGGGCCAAATGTTCAAGCTGCCTTCTTTCATCCTGTCCCACTAGTTCTGAGTCTGCTACAGGTCGGTTGCTGCTCCATAAATGTTTTCAATTCCTCCTCATGATTTGGCCCTCCCTCCAGAGCACCACCACAAATAACTGTGTGCATTCACCTGGCTTTTGACGTCTGCTCCCCTCCATTCCTTATTGCTTAGACACAACTCTGCTCATGCACCTGCAGTTTGGAAAGGTAACTTGTTGTAGTAAGAAGCTTCTCTTCATTTCTGCTCTGCTGTAGGTTCAGCTCACCTGTTGTGTGGCCCTTGTGCTGCAATAAATTGCCTTGCATACGCAGTGAAGTCTTTATCCTTTTTACCCATCAATCCCTGTGCTGGGCTCCCATCCAAACCTTGTGAAGGCGTGTCTTACTGATCCAGGATGGTAATATATGGATTGGTCCTTGTTTCCCAGCTTTCATCAAAATTCTCTTAGCCATTTTGATAGCTGATTCAGCTTTCCCATTGCTCTGGAGATGGGCAGGTGAAGATGTTTGATGACCAAATTCCTGCTGAGTCTGGAAGTCACTAAACTAACTCTTCTCATAGAACATTGTGGCCCAACATCTGAGAATCTAGTATCAGCTGTTTGGAAATGCAGTGTGACACTCTGGCTCCCTTATGACTATCTGAGATCTGGTGTCCAGCAGTGGACACTAGTTCTGAGTCTGCTACAGGTCCAGCCACTAAGTAATGTTGTGATTAGCTGGTATCAGAAATGGAGGGTATCATACGATTGGACAAAAACAAAACCTAAGGAGCTGGCTTTTACTGAACCCAAATTTCCACAAAAGTTCACTCTCTCAGATCATCATCCTTTCAATTAATTCTGCATATGCTCGAGAACCCAAGACTCTCCTCAAGTAGGTAATATGTAACTAGATAAGTTAGATTGACTGTTTGATTTTATTTGGAATTCATTCCCTGTGTGTGATTGTTGCTTTCCCTTGCTTCCCCCCCCCCTTTTTTTTTACACAAATAAACTCCTTTTTCTATTTGGACGTTTAGCTCTGTTGTTTAAAAAGGGATTTCTCACTAAACACTTACCCACATGAAGGACTGCACAGTTACAAAACTACCATTTGTATTTTGAGGATTGTTCACAAGGTTTTTTGTTGTTGAGTCCCGTGTTTCTGGGTTTGGGGGCAAGAAAATCCAAGGCACCTTTCTTGCTATCTTTTCCTAGGGCTGGGCTGAAAGGAGGAGTCCTTTACAAGGGGGTTCAGATACTCCCCAAGCAGCTGGACAGTCTAGACCAGGGCTCTCCAACCTTGGGTCCCCAGATGTTGCTGGACTACAGCTCCCAGAATCCCTTGCCATTAGCCATGCTGGCTGGGTATGCTGGGAGCTGTAGGCCAGCAACATCTGGGGACCCAAGGTTGGAGAGCCCTGGTCTAGGGTGTGTCAGGAGGCGCCTCCTGACCGGTGGCAGACTATCAGTAATTGTTTTGGGGGGAACCCTAGAAAAGAAGGGGTCTACCAGTAGGGAAAGTCATCTGCCCTCCCAGTCCATAACACTCAATGACTGCAATAACAAGCGATGATTTCCAGGTATGGCAACACCCCCACCACATATCTTCAGGGATGTTGAAGAGTCCTTGGTCTCGAGTCACGAGTCGAGTCACGAGTCTTTGGACCCGAGTCTCGAGTCCAAGTCCTTGGTCCAAAATGGTGACTCATGAGTCACGAGTCACGAGTCACTCCCAAAGCTGACTCCACGAGTCCCTATTAAAATCAATGGGGTTCTTCCCCAACAAAATAAGGCTACTTCAGATGTGTGGCTTAAATAAATTCTAGGCACAAGTGTGCCTTTTTATCTCAAAACTCTGCCACTGATTTTGACAAGAACAGACCAGGCAGACAAACCCAAAATAACCAGGCAGGCAGAGGAGGCGGGGAACCCCAAAGCAGGCAGGCAGAGGCATTTGTCTTGGACAATTCAAACTGTGGAACTGGTTAAGAAGAGACCAGGCAGGCAGAGGAGGCTGGGAACCCCAAACAGGCAGGCAGAGGCAGCCAAACCCAAAATGTCTGAAAGGTTGCATTAGGAAAATGATTTTAAAAAATAAACTTGGATTGTTACTGCAACTGGGTCCAGGCAGCACCTGCAGGGCAGGTCCAGCACCTGGGTCCAGGCAGTCTCGAGTCCCGAGTTGAGTTTTGAGTCCCATTAAAAATATTGGGACTCGAGTCCGAGCCGAGTCAGAGGGGGGACTCAGTCTGACTCACAAGTCGAGTCCTCGAGTCCGAGTCCCCATCCCTGCATATCTTCTATGTCACCTCACAGCTCTTAAAAACACATTTTCCCCCCAGTGGAGGCAGTTCAAACATGAAGGTGAAAGTCCTCAAACGATAAAATATTATTGTGATATTTATACATGTGTATCAGCCGTAATATTTTAAGGAAAGTGGTAGATAACCTGGGGGACACGTGGAAAGCAGATTCTCTCTGATTAGGGGGGGGAAAAATGAAAAAAAAAGGAAAACTTTCAATGCTCAAAATTACTATCCTGATAAGATTTTTTTTTTAAAGGTTAACAACAACAAAGGAGGGGGAATAAAAACTTTCCCTGTACTGTGGTTACAAGGTACGTTTATGTGAAATGCCAGCAACTCAGCACTTTTGAAAATCACTCTGCTTATTTAGGTGTGTAACTAGGCACTCGGGTTCCTAATTTTAGGCATCTTGCTTCTGAAATCTAGGTCTGTTTTGTCATTGGCTTATCACAAGGGAATCATCTCTGTCCAATTTAAAACCTGTTTCATAACAGCACTGCAGACATTGCATTTCTACAGAACTCTGTAAGGTTGTCTTCCTTTATTTAAAGTAGCATTTTGCTTATTTCAGGCTTTAGGGTACCAAGATACTGCACAATTCAGTGCAGACTTCCATAAAATGCTCCTGGGTAGTGTGGTCCAACTGGAGGAATTATGTTTGTTTGACATGAATCAAACTGTGGAACTCTCTCCCCAGTGACCTCCACCATGCCTCCTCTTTGATGAGCTTCCGCCGTTCATTAAAAACATGGCTTTTCAGGTGGGAATATGGGGTGGGTTAGGATTTTAACATTTTATACGATTTTAAGTGTATTTTAATCTGTTTTGTTTTGTTGTATGTTGTACATCGCCCAGAGTGGCTGGGTACCGGCTAGATGGGCAATTTAAAAAGACAATAAATAAATAAATAAATAAATAAAATGAATCAGGGATGTATTTCTGCTCAAGTCATTCCTTCCTCACTATAGGCAGTGTAGAAAAGATTTTTTAATATGGTTGAAGCAAATATAAACAACTAATTCCATTCTGAATTATATCCAGTAGACATTACCCCTTCCTTGCAATGGGAAGAGGGAGAGGGATAGATAACAGTTCTGCTCCTACAAATAGCTATAGCTTGGCAAGGCTGGAATGGTCTGCCCCATTGTGCCGGCTTCCCTGCAGGGTAGCATTTCCTGTTGGCGGTCTACAGCTATAATCTTCCACACAGGCCACGTTCGTGGAATTTAATCAGCCTAACTGTGTGGAGGATTCCAGGTGGGTTGCACACAGCCAGTCTGCATTGCCGCCCAACAAGAAAGCCTTCCATCCAACTCTCCAATAATACTAATACTACTACTAATAATAATAATAATGAAAGCAGAGGGTATAATGGCAAGGACGAATCTCTTTGCCATTTCCAAAATCGTAGTGACATGACAAAAGAGTAGAGGACCGGTCAGTTGCTAGGCAACCTTTTCATTTAGCAGCATAGAATTCATTGTAGCATGTCAGTGCTAGATATTGTAATCATGAAACTGGGTGTAAGGAGAAGAAGAGGATTGGTGCAGTTGCCACTAATGTCACAAAGGCACTGCCCTTGCTGTGGTTTTCTATTTTACATTTCTACAGTCATGCCTTGGATTGAGAGCATAATTTGTTCCGGAAACATGCTTGTAATCCAAAACACTTGTATATCAAAACGAAATCCCCCCCCAAAAAAAATTTGTACAGAGATTTTTAATTTAAGCCATACTACAGTACTTGTATTGCAAGATGTCGCTCGTATATCAAGTCAAATTTTTTAAAATAAATATTTAAAAATTTGCTTGTCTTGCAAAATGTTCTCAAACCAAGTTACTTGCAATCCAAGGTATTACTGTACTTTGCATTTCCTATGGGGAAGCAGCATTTGGAGAGGATTTATTGCAACTGGAAAGTCACAGGCTGACCAAACCCAGACTAAACCTCCCTTCTCTCATAGCAAGTAGTATATCTACTACCTAGGCCAGCAAAGACAGACAGATGGTTCACAGTTAATATTGTCTAGCTTCTTCCCCCATCCCCACCCCCACCCCTTTTTTAGCAAATACGTTTGGAAACAGTATCTCATTATCTAGCAGCAACCAATTATGCTTACAAGCCCATTTTCATAAAAATCTTATTATTCCATGGGAAGATTTCATTTGGATGTTAATTGTGCTCTTGAATTATATGCACATAAATAATAAAGAGAATAAAAGGGTTCATTGTTAAAAAGTAATTTTAATCCTTTCCCTGCCTCTTCCTTGTTTCAGGTTCAGGTAACAAGTGTGATTTCCTATATTCAGGAATCACTGGATGTCTCAGTAGCCAAAATCAATACAAATTCAATTTCTTACAAGAAACTCTTCAAATAATTGAGAATTACTACTACTGCTACTGATGAACATTTATTTAGCACTATCTATGTACTAGAAATTGTACAGGATATAATGGAATCAACCCACAGCTGGTTCAGCCTTTACATAGAAATGGGGATTTCAGAGCCACCAGGTCCAAGTGATGTTTCTGAGGCCCTATTTCTAAGGCATATTCTGAAGAAAGAAACCTGGATCTCAGCTGTGCTGAAGCCCTTGTGCTACATACGAACTCTGAAGCAGAGCAGGGCCGGCCCTGCCATTAGACAGCTGCCTACTGGAGGTGGGTCATGGCAGCAAGGTGTGCAATGCAGCCTGCCCTGCATCTCCTAAGCTATCCTGCTGCCCAAAGGTGTGGTGGAGGACACGGGCCCAAGTAAGATTTAACTACCTGTCTCGTTGGCTTCTGTATGTGGAGTGTGGGCACTTTCTTGAATGTGACCTCAGGTAGCAAAATGATGTGCTAGTCCTGAACAGACTTCTCTGACTCAATGCAGTAGGGGTGCCATGTTCTGGGCCCTGCGAAAGCCAGGTCTGTGGAGCTGGTTCTCACACAGGCCTGTTGTTACTGCTCCACCAAACCTGTTGAGGCCTGGGGAAATCTGCAGTCCCCTCAGGCTTGGTGCAGCAATGGTGGGGAGATGTACGTATGTGTGTGCGCCTGTGTGAGGATGAGTGATGTATATCTGCTCACATCTGAAATGTCCACTTCTATACCATTTGTATTTATTTATTTATTTACTTACTTACTTACTTACAACATTTATATACCACTGCATATTCCTGCATGGAGATTCTGAAGTGGTGGAAAAATAAAAAGTTAAAAACAGATAAAAGGAATAAAACAATATGTTAAAACAGAATAAATAAATTAAAAACCATGGCTGGATAGTTCAGGAAGGCTTCCTGAAATAAAGATGTTTTCAGGAGGCACCGAAAACAACACAATGTTGGTGCCTGCCTGACCTCCAGAGGCAGGGAGTTCCACAGGAATGGACAGTGATGGATCTAGGAGTACCCCCAGACTACAAACCTGATTTTTCAAAGGCAGTGCAACCCCATCCAGAACAAGCAATGAGCCTATTTCCTGGATTCAGGAACCACTCACCCACAGGCCTTCTGTCTTGCCAGGATTCAGCTTCAGTTTATTGGCCCTCATCCAGCCCATCACTGAGTCTAGGCACTGATCCAGGACTTGCACAGCCTCACCTGATTCAGATGTCACAGGGAGACAGAGCTGTATGTCATCAGCATACTGATAGCATTTTGAGTCCAAATTCCCCAATGACCACTCCCAGCAGCTTCATATAGATGTTAAACAAGATTGGGGACAAAATGGTACCCTGCTGAACCCCATAGCACAGTTGCCAAGTGGCCGAGGAATAATCACACAATGTTACTCTCTGAAATCGACCCCACAGGTAAGACCAGAGCCACTGTAGCACATTGCCTCCAATGCCAAGCCCGCAGAGTCGATCTAGGAGAATGCCATGGTCAATGGTATCAAAAGCCAATGAAAGATCGAGCAGAATTAACAGGGTTGCACTCCCCCATCCCTCTCTTGATAAATGTCATCCATCAGGGTGGCCAAGGCTGATTCAGTCCCATAAGCAGGTCGAAACCCAGACTGGAATGGGTCTAGATCATGGGTCTCCAACCCCCGGGCTGTGGATCAGTACCGGTCTGTGGCCTGTTAGGAACTGGGCCAGGACGCGCCGCGAGCACCCCACCTAGCTTTCGGGGTGCTCGCGAGCTCCAGCGAGCAACCCCCCCCTCCGCTGCTCATCCCTCTGCTCGCCTCCCAGCGAGCATTTCCGGAAAACCGGAAGTGATGCAACGGGAGATCCGTTGCATCACTTCCTGGTTCTCTGGCGCTGCTCTTTTTACGTAAATTCCAAGGTAAAGTACCTTAAAATGGCCATGAATAATTGACGCACCGGGGACCTCGTAGGTCCTTTCCCTGGTGTGTTTGGGTCGAGCGGCAGCAGGCAAGAGCAGCGTTAAGAGAACCAGGAAGTGACATGCTGGGGACCTCGTAGGTCCTTTCCCCGGTGCGTTTGGGTCGAGCGGCAGCAGGCAAGTCGGCAAGAGTCTCGGGAGGGCTGAGTGGGGCGAGTTCAACTCGCTTCATCCCCCTCGAGACTCTTGGATAAATCCCTGCCCGCTCAGCAGGAGGTGAGCAGTGGGTGACCCACCCCCCCTGGTGCCAAAAAGGTTGGGGACCACTGGTCTAGATGATCAACAGTGTCCAACTTGGCTCGAAATGTCAGGGGGATTATCTAACCAAGCATGGTTATTTACTTGGAAACACATGGAGATCTGTGATACTTCACATTCCTCCATTTACCTTTGGCAAAGCCCGAATCACTCTGAAGCAGCTGGCATTGGTTCTGGATTCAAACTCCATCCAAAAGCAGATGCACACTTCTAGTCTGGAATATATCTTGCCTGTTCCCAAGCAGCTACACTGGCTTTCCAGTCTGTTTCTGGGAACCATTCAAAGTGCTAATTTTGACCTAAAATGCTCTACACAGCTTGGGATAATGGTACTTAAAGGACCACTTTGTCCTCCATGAACCCACCAGGGCACTGAGATTGGCCTCTGCAGCCCTGCTCCAGACCCCTTACTTCAGGGGTCATAGTGATGACTGGAGATAGGGCTTCTCTAGCTGTTGCACCTTGGGAATTCCCTGCGCAGGGGGGTTCCCCTGATGCCACCTTTTGTTTTCTTTCTGATGCCAGGTCTCTTTATTTTCACAGGTTTTTAAAATACCAACAGTAAGACTTTTGTTGTTGTTCCAGGCCTTTTAGATGCTGAACTTTTATAGGGTGTTTTTACCAGGTGTATTTGTTCCTTCTGCTGCTCTGGTTGGAGGGTTGAGGCAAAGCAGATTACCTAATGCCATCCAGTGTGTTTGCGGCAGAAGTAAAATTTGAACTAGATATTTCCCAGTTCCCTCAGCAAACTGTATTGCTCCAGATCTCAGAACAAGGTCAGCTCCTTTGAGCCAGAGAACAGAGGGTACAAAGGAGCAGATTCTGATTTGCTACCTTTTCTGTGAAGCACTAATCTTGTGGGGAAAGAAATACAATAATGGATCAAATAATATAGAAGAAGAGACTGGAAATCTCTCAGTGTCTTTTGCTTTGGCTTCCCAAGTTTTCTTCAAAACAATGGCAAATTGATCGTATCTGTGGGAATGGAGGGCTCTCAAATTGAAAAGTTGAGAGGGAAAAATTGATTTTTGAAAAGAATCAATCCAGGCTGTTAGTAATAGGAACACCTGGGCGCCTCTCTCTCTCTCTCTCTCTCTCTCTCTCTCTCTGTGTGTGTGTGTGTGTGAGAGAGAGAGAGAGAGAGAGAGAGAGATTTGTGAAATTCTTACATGAAAGACTGAAAGTAAGATACAGCCAGAACCTGAAATAAAAAGGAAATGAACATCTGAAACTATTAGATGTTGCTTTGGTGACATAAAGTAGGGGAAAGACTGCAAAATGAACATGCTTCTAATTTCCTGTCTTCTTTAAGATGAAGGGATTTAGGAGTGAAAGTTGAACCACCAAGTTAATTTAACTCTATCTGATATGTCACTATGATAAGATAATTTAGCTGTTTCTACATCTGTCTCTGTGGACTGAGTTCAGAATATTTATTTTGATAAAACCATTTCATGTACATGGCTACTGTGAAGCCACCTAAATCTATATGTTCAGAATTCAAACATATCTGGATATTATGTTTCTCTAGCACACTCATCCAGTGGTTGACTGCTCCAATTACCAGCAACAGAAAAACAAAGCACATGCTACACCATATGTATGAATAAACTTGCTTTTTTCTTATATGGGGATTAACCTGCACACTGCAAGATCCTGGTTTGGACATTTTCAGTTGACCTTAGTAAGTAGGAATGTTTACTATAAATGAGAAAGAAGGGATCATTAGTCAAAGACATAAATCTATCTATCTATATGAGATTTAGTGACAGAACAGTACAAGGGCCAAATGTCCTACTTTAAAGAGGACAGTCCTCTATTTGAAGGGCTTTCAGAGTCCTTTATTTGAAGGGGTGTCCAATCCAAGTCCAATTTAAAGATAAAGAACCATCAGAAGGGAGGGAGAACCCAGGGGCCTTGAAGTTGCCTGTCAACAGTTCGCACCTGGACAGCAACCTTAGCAGTCACACAGGTCACCTGGGCGCAGTCTTCCCTACTATGATGAGATATATTGTATTTCTATTTCTATTATAGTATTTCAATATGTTTATCTATACATATAAAGTAGCCCATGCAAATTTATGCAGATTTGTGTCCACTTTTCTCTTCTTTTTCTGGTGATACATTTTTTTGGCAATCCATACATGGCCCCCCAGTAGATCACCCTCCATGTGGTAGCACTTTCTAGTTCTGACCAAAGAGCACAATCAGTGATAAAAAAATCCATATTTCTTTCTGATAGTATCCAGGCCCAAATAATTCTAGAAAACACCATGGAAAAGGCAAGTTGTTTTACAGGCATATATTTGTGCAATACTTGATTTAGGCTAAATGCCAAATCAGAACTCAGTAAATTAGTTCTAAGCATGCATGGGATTGCACCATTCATCCAATTTAGGCTGCAATCCTATACACACTTACCTGAGAGTAAATCCTATTGAACCCAGTGGAACCTACTTCTGAATAGACATGCATAGGATTGTGCTATACTGTAAAATGCAATGATTTTCTCAGAGTTCTCAGTTATTCTGAATAACCTGACTGTTGTTTGCATGTTGTTGTTTTTTAAAGAGAGGTGGGCGCAGAACTCCATTCTGACTTTCTATTATTCATGCCACTAATTGTATAGCTAACACAAAATACTGCAAATTTCATTTAACATTTAGCTGAAAACTTTCCTTTGATTTACAAATCAAATTATTACTTCCTGGATCTTAAGCACGCTGGAGAAAATATCACCTCTAATTATAGAGAACCTAATCTATTTTCAACTATCATTTCTGTATTCATTTTATGGAGCATGTGGTTTTTAAAATGGCCTTCTTGTTCTTTCTTCCTTCTTTTTTTTTACAATGGTAAGAAATCAGTGGCACAAAGCACCACAGGGGGGGAAATCCCCAATCCTTGGTATTTTGTTAAATGTGTTTGACTAAATGAAGTAATAAAGTATAATGAAAATCTTTGGGATTCATCACCAAGATTTCATTTTGAGCTAGGAATGCATAAACCTGTCAAAGAAAAAAGAAATTATTTCCATCACTTATGCTATTAGATTACACATTAAGTGAAACTGGCTCATATATTATGATTTTTAAAACATTTTAATATACCCTCAATTTCCTGAGGAAGATAGCAGATCATATACAGATGAACTATGAATTACTGAAAGATCAGAGAGAGAGAGAGAGAGAGAGAGAGAGAGTGAATCTACCCTGCTATGCACAAGGCCTGACTGCACTTGTAATTCACAGCTGGAAGGATGATATTAACATCTGGAAGCCAGCCTCGCAGACCACACAGCATGTATTTTTCCCATAACTTTGCCAGCCATAATATGAGTAGGCAGTGAGTGGGTCAGTTCAATCTGAACACCTAGCACATGTGGACTGCAGGAATCTGATACACTGTGATATGATCCTTGAAATAAATGCCATGTACATATGCCTGGAATGAGACATTTTAAAGAAAATATTTGGCAGGGTTGGCCTTATCATGAAGCAAGATGAAGCAGTTGCTTCAGACACCATATTTCAGTTTAGGGGGTAGGGAGCAAGGGCAGACAGCGTGCCATTTTCCTACCTACAATATTCATCTCTGATTCTTCATTAGTTTTAATGTCCTATTGTTTTTAATCTTGAAAGCTGCTTTGTGTGTCTACAGACAGAAGGCATGGTAAAAATAATAAATCTAATCAACTCTCGTTTGTGGCAGAAACCCAGGGGCAAGCAGGCATTTTTACTAATCTTGTACCATCACTGGTGGTACAAGAAATCACTGCTGATTTCTTAAAATGTCCAAATGCTCTAAAACCCAGGTAGAAATACTTTATTTTTAAAATTATTTTTACCCTGCCTTCTGTCTGTGGACACACAAAGCAGCTTATAAGATTAAAAATGATAGGACATTAAAACTAATCACCACAGTTATTCTAGGCCCTATAAACACCTCAGTTCCTTTTATAATGCCCTGCCACCTTGATTATCAGTAGCATTTAGTATGGCAATTGGCAAATATGCAAAGAAAAGGTGGACTTGGCAGGTATAAAATCCACAGGGCAGCATATGAAAAATAACAAGAAAATCAATTTATTTTAATGAAATAAGCACTACATGGCATATTAATCCATAAAGGAAAAGAAACATTCCAAAATTTGAGTTTTAAAACCCCCAACAGGTTTTCTTTGATTAGAAAGGTAAAAGGCAAGGCAAGGCAAGGCGCCTACATACCTATGGTGTTATGAAATTCTCAGAATTGAAGTCCGTTGTAACCAAATCCAAGTTCTCTTCCAGGCATGTATTGTTTAGGACAAAGGCACAACAACAAGAAAGTTCCCCTGTGGCCAGGAAATTCCATCTGAACTCTTAACTAGAAATCTGAAACTCCCCAGAACACAAATCCAATATTGGCTGAGGGTATATTGGCTGAGGGTATCTACTCCCCTCAGGACTGTAACCACTTGCAATCTTACCTGGCTGTAGCAGGTGTGCCCTGAGGAAAAGCCAATTCATGTCAGACATCATGTCTACCACAGCGGGGTTTCTGCCCAGCAAACGGATGAAGATTTCAAATGGGGAAGATGGGAGGGGGTGGGGGGAATGTTTTATTTTTTTTAAATTTTTTGGAAAATAAAAAAATTAAACTGCAAAAGAGAGAAAGAAATTAAGCACAATATACACCACACCAAAACAAAGAACACACAGCAAACCACACTAGTTGACATTGACACACACACACACACACTACAGTTTACCTTTTTCTTTTCTTTTTCTGGGCTGGGGCACACTTCAAAATGAGGTGCTGGCTGGGTTGCAGCTGTCTTTTTCTGGGTGGGCACACTTCAAAATGAGGTGCTGGCTGGGTTGCAGCTGTCCACCATTTTTATTTTTTAAGAATGCATCTGGGGCCCCTGAGGTATTCTGGGAAATAAAGATGGCCCTGGAGGCCAGCAGGTCTTTTTCCCAAGGCCCAAGCCAAGCTGGAGCCAGCCTTGCTTAAGCATGATAAGGGCAACTGTGATGGTGAAGAATCCACGCTGAGCTGAAAAAAACTCTTGGTAGACAAACATGGGCAGGCAAGATACCGGTAGGTGACATTTGGAGCACTACTGTTTTGGGGGTGTTTTTTTGTTTTTTTAAAATCAAGACGTTTTCCTATTCTAAAACCAAGCTCACATTCTTTGAATCAGTCTTCCGCAACCTGGGGCCTTCCAGATGTGTTGGACTACAACTCCCAACATTCTCAGCCAGCATGGCCATTGGCCAGGAATTATGGGAGTCCAACTCATCTGGAGAACATTAGGCTGAGGAAGGCTGATTTAAATGGTTGCTGTCATATCACAAGTGTTATTTAAAAGCTTGTTATTGTCGTTTTAAAAGCCCTGGGTGAGGGAGTGCACCCACTGGCCCCTACTCTGGCTATAGTCACATGTTGTATCTGAGAACTCAGTTGAGTTATGAGAAGAATATTTTGAACACAAAAAAGAACCAAAAACCTAAAGCTTATTATAATTCACACTGCACTCACTTTCCTGCAGCACAGATGGATCTGTCTTTTTTCAGGAATTAGGTATATACTACTCATGCATCTTCTTATGTGGTTTTCTGTCAGGCAGTTTATAATCTTCTATATACACAGATTTATAAATTCAGTTGGATTTGCCAGCAAGAACCTGAAGGGCATTGTGTGTTTTTGAACTGCTTGCAGTTCCTTAACAAAATCCCCAGACTGTTTTAACTCTTCCAGCATTGTTATTTATTTTTTTAAAAGAGATTTTTAGGGTAAGCACAAGAAAGAGAAAATGCTGGTATTGGTGACCAGGCCCAATCCTGCCCAAGCTCCCTTTTAAAAGTTATCGTGGTCTTTTGGATTTTTGCCAAAGCTTGTAAACACAAAAATGGTAAAGTTTTACAAGATGGATTCATAATTGGTATATCTGTCATTTTAAATTTGTTGTACTGCAGTCTCCTTCAGCCATCGACTTGGTGAAAGAATATTGCATTGACATTAAACATCAAATGGAATAATAGGGTTTGTTTGGACAAGAGCAAAATGGTTATAATCTAATTTATCAGGCAGGCAGTTCTTTTCCTATCTGTATTTTCCCATTAGATTTTAGGATGCTTTAATTCATTTACTACATGAGATAATAAAGCATTGCCCATTTCAGTGATACAAGCATTATAATCTTTTTATTTGGCTGCCATAGATTGATTGGGTAAGCACATACCATTTTTAAATGCAAACTTTTATGTGCAATAATGTTTAGTGTTGAGTTTTCCTGCTTTTTCTAAAAGAAAAGAAACAAAATACAATTATTGAAACTGCCAATAAGCTCTTTTAAAGAGACATAGGGAATGAAACTGGAACATCTGCACTAATATCTGAACTTAGGAAAACAAAATAAATAAATAAATAAGGTTGCTTCCATCAATGTGCTGATAAATTCCTTCTGTCTTTTTGAATAAGAACAAATGTTTAATGATGAGCTTTCTTCAGGGGACTCTGAAGAATTCTATGGTCCCTAGGATGCTCTCCCAGGATCCTAGGATTGTTTTCTAAAGGAAATTGAGAATATAGATTGATTTTTCCCCCTACATGAATATTGTCCTTTTCAAATACAAATCCTTTTGTCTGACTTTGAAAATGTAAACATGCAATTTTAGTTATAGTTTAGAGGAGGGAGAAATGTTCTTTGTTATCCACGACACCACCTATAGGTGGGCCAGGTAGAAGGCTACCCTGAGGTTACATCACTTCAGTTCTGGGAGAGAAAGATGGATAACATGAGTATCAGTATGCAAGTCATGATTTTCATAAAGGGGCTGGTGAACACCAATGCTACACGCCAATGCAAAGTTAAAGACTGCCTTTGAAGACTGTTCGGAAGCTGCAGCTTGTGCAAAATGCGGCAGCCAGGCTTATTGCGGGGACCGGAAGGTCCGAGCACATTACACCGGTTCTGGCCCGTTTGCACTGGCTGCCAATATGCTTCAAAGCCGAATTCAAGGTGCTGGTTCTAACCTATAAAGCCCTACATGGCTTAGGACCACAATACCTGACAGAACGTCTCTCCCAACCGCAATCTACCCGGACACTACGCTCAACATCTGGGGCCCTCCTCCGACTGCCACCTCCAAGAGAGGCTCGGTTGGTGGCAACGAGGAGAGCCTTCTCAGTGGTAGCCCCCCAATTATGGAATAAGCTCCCCACTGAGACCCGCCTGGCGCCAACCTTACTATCTTTTTGGCGCCAGATTAAGACTTCCCTCTGTGCCAAGGCATTCAATAGTTAAGAGCTCAAAATAGCATGGGGGGGGGGATTGTCACCTGTAGGCTTAGTTTTATTAACTTTTGGATTGTTATTTTACACTGTGCTTTTAAATTTGGTTTTTAATCTTTTTAACTATTTTGTATGTTTTTACTGTTGTTTTTATGTACAAACTGTTGTGAACCGCCCAGAGAGCTTTGGCTGTGGGGCGGTATAGAAATGAAATAAATGAAATGAAAATGCTCTTAGGCCCCTTGATTTTAATGGGCCTAATGGCGGAAATGTCTGTGCAGGATTGTGCCCTGTATGCATATGCACAAGCATCACAATTTCATGAAATATATCACATAAAGATATATGCCAGCATAAATGTTGAGACTAGGAATGCCAATGTATTTATTGTGAGAGTTTGGTATCACCTGATTAATACATCTGGTTTTCAAAAACACATAAAGGCAGAAGTCCCCTGGTGAATCCCATTAGTCTTAAGAGCAGAAATCAGTCTTTAAATCTGGTTGATGCAGTAATTCACTATTTCAATGTTCCCAAGCAAGGTTCATCAGAGCAGCAAAAAGCACTTCTCAGAATTGGTACTCTTAATACTTTGAACATACTTTAATATAGTCTCTCTCTTTTAAAATAATCTCTTTTCTAATAATTTCCCTTTTCTCCTTCTCCTTCTGGTGGTTCATTCCATTCTTGGTAGGAAACCTGTTCCTGTACAGCGCTTTCTAGTTGTGAAAACTGAGATGTCTCTACTGTGGGTATCTGCCCTGATGAGGTTCTCATTGAATTTGACTCATCTCTGCTTCGCCAAACTTTGGTTTGCCAGAAGAGTTTTACAGCAGCCCTACGAGACAAGTCACAAGCAAATAATAAAGCAAATTTAACCAAATTTTCAATATTTTTAAAACTAAGCTGGAGACAGACAATACTTTTTAAGAGAGACCTGAACATGGTTTGAGGGAGGCATCACATCCCATGGTGTACACACATTTTTCTTTTGTCCCACTGTTGCCTCTGGTCAAAAAGACTTTGCCTTCAAACCATGGGAAAGTGGGATGAGTGTATACAAGATGAGCAGTGATGCCATTTTCAAACCATCTTTATGGAACATATGAAGAAGCTACCTTATAATGAATGAGACCATTGACTGGCAGTGGCCCTCGGGCCCTCCAGCGTTTCAAGCAGGATCATTGCCAGTTCTACCTGGAGATACCACGAATTGAGCCTGGGACCTTTCTCATGCAAAGCATGTCCTCTGCCACTGAGCCATGGCCCTTCCCCTTTAACTTTCCAAAAATCCTATTTGTCTGTCCCCAACTATACAAACATGCACATTATTACATTAAAATAAAAGCAACGCTTTCCAGTCATTCTTCAAATGTCACTCTATCTAGTACTAATGTTTGAACTCCTGACCCAATTCTCTCTCCTTTAAGTTTCCCATATTTTATTTCATGCCATTCCTCACAAGCTAGAGCTCCTTTAATTCCTTTCTGTGTGCATTCTGCCATGCTGCCTTTTGTGCCTGGAACAGTTCCCCTCCACATAATTCCCCCGATCTGTCAAGCTAATTCCTCTCCTCCATTAAAGCTCTCCTCAAAGTTCACTTGTTTTGTAATGCCATTTGGATGTCCGTAGGTAAACCTCTTTTGTGTCCTTTACCAGTTAAACAAGCCCTACCAACATTCTGACTACATTTGAAAACCCCTGGCTGGCCTTATAACAAAGCTATCTGAAACAGTTGCTTTCAGAGACACATTCTGGGAAGGGGCACCACTTTCTAGGTATGTCATTAAGCAAGTGTGTGTGTGTGTGTGTGTGATTTTAACTTTTAATCTCAAGTGAAAATGCTTGGCACTGTTAGAAATCCTGTTCTCTCCTTTCACTGCTAGAGAAGCATGTCTGCACTAGGTTTTCTACCACCCACCCCTATTTGTACTTGAACATACTACAGATACTTTCTGGAGTTTACACATCATCCCATTTCTTGTCTTGATTAAACTGCACTTCGGGGTGGTGGGGTGTGGTGTGACCTGACACAATTTACACTTAGGCATTGTCAACCTACCAATTAAGAATGATGAAGATTATTGCAAAGATCACGCCAACGCAAACAATAACTCCAGTTATGAGGACAAACACCAATACTATATCTGTGCTTGGTTTCTTCAACCGTCTTGTTTCCAGTTCTAAAGAAAAGCAAAAATATTATTGTTGTTACTGCCGTTATGTCAATGTTCTGGTAAACAGAATATTATACAGGATGGAAATAAGAAAAAGGGATTTAATTTTCCACTCTTTTTAAGTGCCAGATAGCAATGTATACCTGTGAAAAGTGCAAAATGCTAAAAAAAAAGAATTTTATACACCTACACAATCTTACAGCGCATCAGTGTCTGGCTAGAAGGCTCTAAATGTCACAGGAAAAAAGAAATTTGATTAAAGTTGTGTAGATTTCTAAGAAACATAACAAAGCTATTCTGAACTGTATAAAGGAGCATATTTTAATAGGCAGATCAGTTACAAGGCAGGGCCTCACTATAACCTTAAGTAGAACTGATCGAGGATATGATGTACAGTTCTATGTACAATTCTACAACCAGCAGCAGAAATTATTTAAGAGGACTGTCATGTGCGGAAACTAACAAGTAAATAAGCGCGATCACTTACAGCAGTACTTCAGTTAAAAAAAATAGACATAGTAAACTGCAATAACCCTTTAAAATCTACTATATAAATGTGAAAGTTTGTACGTTGTACGTCTGTTTGTTTGTTTGTGTGATCTGCATAGACTCCTACACAGTTGGATGGATCCCCCCCCCCCAAACTTGGCACACATACTCTTCATCACCCAAGGAATAATATTGGTGGGGTTAGAACCCAAAAAAACCATGACTGGGCATGTCTGACCCACTCTTATGTAGCTTATTGGCAAACTGACATAGGAGTGCCCCTACGTCATTTAGAATGCTCATGTGAACTGCCGCAGGGGCCTATCAGGAGCGGTTATGCAAATCACTCCTACGTCATTTAGAATGTTTGTATGAATTGCCGCAGGGGCCTATTAGGAGTGGTTATGCAAATCACTCCTACGTCATTCAGAATGTTCATATGAATTTCTGCAGGGGCCTACACAGGGGAGGTGGGATTTCATTGTGCAGTCCCGGGGGAGCTGGGATTACATTGTTGTGAAGTCCTGGGGGGGGGGAGCTGGGATTTCATTGTGTAGTCCCGGGGGCGAGCTGGGATTTCATTGTGTAGTCCCAGGGGGGAGCAGGGATTTCATTGTTGTGTGGTCCCGGGGGAGCTGGGATTTCATTGTGTAGTCCCGGGGGAGCAGGAATTTCATTGTGTAGCCCCGGGGGAGCAGGGATTTCATTGTGTAGTCCCAGCGGGAGCTGGGATTTCAGAAAAACAGAAAATCGTGTTGTGACAGCTTTCTAAGAAAACATTTTAAAAACAATAAATGATTGAAAGGTGCTGTGAATTTTTTGTTTCAACCTTTCCTATGGAGCCATTCAAAAAAGTGGTCAGCTACCTTAAGGAATTTCAAACAAATAGTACCTGTAAGAAAATAGCGACCTGGGCAACGCCAGGTAAATAAGCTAGTGTAATATAAAAGCATTTTAATGAGCGTAAGGTTAAAGCTAGGTTAAGTAAATAAAATGCTGAACATCATGATAACTGTTTGAAGTAACAGACACAACTTGAAAAGGGGTAGGATTTAAAGGTATTTTTGTAAACCCAAAGAATAACTCCAGCAAGGGTGAAACTTAAGTAAAGCGACTCTTAGAAAGTGTTGTACCCACATGTCAATGACTTAGTACACAAAACTAGATAAATCAACCAAGAAAACATTCAGACATCATACATATCCATGATTAAGAGCACCTGTTGCTAGTCTACACTGAGTTTATTTTATTTATTTAAGGCTGCTTTTGAGATGTTATTTTAGGCTGGTCATACTATAGCAGGATAACAGCTTATCAGCATTGATTTGCCAAGAGACTGAATTACTGGATGACATCCCAAATTGTACTGAGGCTCCCCTCTCTCCCCATTAATGTTCACTACACTTTAATATCTCTGTTCCAGCATCTCAATGATCACTCATAATACCAGGAATAGGAAATATAGTGAATATGAATTAAAAACCAATACCACCTTGTTGACATAAATGTCATCCTTGGTCACCACAGGTTGGAAAGAAACACGATAAAGAATAAGATGTGTTCAGAAATTTCACATGTAAAGCCCTCCTGGAACTATACCAGTTCAGAATGTGCATGGGGAATTGCATGGTTGTTGATGCTCCCCCATTTAATAATCTCCCGGCATGTCTAATGGCAGCATGTCAAAGAGAAGGGCTGTAGCCTAGCTTCTTCAGACATGCTAGTTTTCTATGTACAAGTGACTTTGTTTTGCATGTTGTTGAGTTTTCTTTCTTTGAATGGGGGAGCATTCAAACATACTGTATCCTTAAGTGGTACAATTTTAGGAGAGCTGTACCCCAGCCTTGTAAATAAGCCCACAAAAGTTACTAGCCTGCACCTTTTTTTTACTAGCTTGGTAACACAGAAGTAGCCTTTTTTTCCTGTACTTTAGCAGGCAAGTTAAAAAAAAATGGCCTTCTACCAAGTGGGCTGGTGGATGTGGGATGGTGCAATGGGTTGGATCCAACACTGTCATTCTGCTGGTGGAAGCAGTTCTGTCAGTGGAACCAGGAGCAGAACAATTCCACCCCCACCCCCCGCCACAGCTCTCCTCACACCCTCAAAAACTGAGAAACTCTACAGAGCAGATTTTGGGGTAGTGTGCCAAGGGATAACTGGGGGGTGCGTGTCTCCTTCCTCTGCCTTGCGTTTGCTGCTGTGTAATGCCAGGTCTGTTACCCAAAAAACATCTTTAATCCATGACTTAATCCTGGATGAGGGTGCGGACCTGGCATGTATTACGGAGACCTGGCTGGACAGGGCCGCTGCTCCAACTCTTGGGGCCTTGTGTCCGCCTGGGTTTACGTATGCCCAGCAACTGAGGACTGGAGGATGGGGAGGGGGAGTGGCTGTTATCTACCGGGAGTCTTTGGTCCTTACCAGACTCCCTCTCCGGGAGACCAGGTTTATCGAGTGCATGTACTGGAGGTTGGGTCCAAAGGGCAGTCTGGGGATTCTGCTCGTGTACCGTCCGGATGTCTGGCCAGATGGGCGATTCATAAATATAATAAATAAATAAATAAATACATTGGTGAGGCGAGAGGGAGAAAGTCCTGCTGTGTTAGTGAACATCCACTAGCACAACATAGGGTTGTGTGCAAATGATGCCAGTATAATTTTAAAAACAAAACACCAAGATAGATGTTTGTTCCATAATTGTCAACACTGTTTTCTTTTATCATCAGGGAAGGGGTAGCATTAATGAAAACAAACCTATATTTTCTACATACTTCACCTTTATTTGATTACCTTCAAGTTGGTAATATACATTTCCAATAAATGTAAAGTGCAAAGGCAAACATGGATGCATACAATAATATTATTATAGAGAGAGACTAGCTCAGGTAGTATCTGAGCTAGTAAAGGATTTCAAAGATCATAAGCTTGACCCTTACTCATTACTTAGGCAAAGCTTTTATTACAATCAGTAAGAGCTTTGTTTCAGTGAGTAATACAGGATATGGCACTATACACCTTTGGATACACCAAGCCATCCAAGGAAGTAGTTGGCAGGAAGAGGGAGGAATCAAGCTATTAACGGTTTACAAAAACAAACAAAATAAGATGAACAACGTTCTTTCTTAAAGATGGGCAATTGGTTTGTTGAAAGCAAGGCCCTTCGAATTTGCCTCAGGCCCTAAAGCTGAGCAGTTCTTTCACCATGATTTATTGGAAGGTAGTATATCTTCTGGTCACAACTTCCACTCTTCATGTATTATAAGGATGTTACAAAGGAGACAGGCTTTGGGGGAATTCTGGAGCTTGATGTCTCCATGAGTTTCATCCAATATGAGGATCCCTCTGAGGGCTACAGAAAGGGGTTGGTGAACAGCATGTGACTGTAAGTTGCCCACCTCTATCTAACTACTTTAAAAAAAAAAAAACCTCTTCAGATGCTGTCTGATACTGTTATCTCTGAGAAATAAGCAAGTTTTCTTTGTGAAGTTCTGCTTCATACACTGGTACTACAAATAATTTCTGGAAGTAAAGGGAAATGTTATTCTGAAAACCTACTTCCCCCTTTGTCTATATTGTGCTCTCTCTGTTGTGCCCCACAGTGCCCCCTCTGTTGCTTTCTTTCTGGAAGCTCATCACACATACTTAGTCTCATTGTAAATTGATGGGGGAGTATTTTTCTCATTGTTGATTTTTGCCCCAAGTAGGTCCTGCTCAATTTTTCTTTGCTGTGTTCCACTTTTTTAAAAGGCCTAGTGGAGAAATTCCAGATCTGGGATTTTATACTCATGGCTGGGTGGGCAGAATGCCGCAACTCTCCTCTGCTAGCCATTAGAAGTCATTGCAAGAGGGGAGAAGGGGCTGCCTAAAATCATGAATGCCCCTCATTTGCCACCAAAGGTTCTGAATGCCTACCCCTACCCCACCCCACCCCATATTTGTAGATGGCCTCCTGGGTGTGTGTTCATGGCCCCAGTTAAGAAATACTGGTTTAAATTGAATGTTTGCTTGTGGTATATTTTTGCTAAGAAGGATAAAAGTACATGTATAAGATGCTGTGGGAAGCAACTGAAAAACAAAATCATAAGGAAACAGACAGTGAGAGGTTCCTCAAGCTAGATCTTATCTCAACAATTACAGCAGCAGAATAGACCTACTGATAATATCCACCAAGAAAAATATGTATGAGAGGCTGCAAGCTGTGATCAATTCAAGATACTCTTAGGACATTGTCCCACATGATGCTTGAATTAGTTTTTCCTTAAATTGTTCTGTCTGTGCAACAACTTTCCAATAAAGGTTTTAAGAACTGTCACCTATTCAGTCTCTTATTGATGACACACAGCATCAAAGATGGCAGGAGTATTTTAGAATGAGGCTGCCCCGATTCAGAGAAGAAGGATGGGCTAAATAATGCATTGGGTCCCCTCCCTGGTCTACAGTTCTAAGATTCAAGGCCAAATTTACATATTATAGGGCTACAGTCATGGTTCTACAATATCAAAGTCGGACAAATCACATTCCACCATTATAACCAGAAAACTGGGGAGGCAGTAGGTTCCAAGGCTTATATTGAGAACACGTCTCAAAGGATTGATCTGAAACCTGGCGTTGTAGGAGAGCTTGGTTTGAGGATGGTCTGTGCCAATTTTGAAACAGAAAGGGTATGAAACGGCTTATTTATAGGAGACTAGATTTGATGAGTGACCTCCAGCATTTTGATAAGTATTGTCTGTTTCCTTTCTCAAAGACTTTGCTTTGGACGGTGGTAGGTTCTCCTTTGCTCAAGGTATTTAAACAGAGGCTGGACAGCCATGTTCTAGGGATGCTGTAGCTGCATCCAGCATTTCAGAGCTTGCACTGAGCAGGGGGCTGGACTAGATCATCTCCAAGATATCTCCTTCCTCTTCCCCACAGGGCCCTTGGTGTCAGTTAGCCCGGGGGGGGGGGCAGTCCAACCAGAGCAGGCCCTGATTTTTAAGTTTTGTACTGTTTTTAATTGTGTTTTATACTGACTGTGTGTGTGTGTGTGTGTGTGTGTGTCCGTGTCCCCTTGTATTTTATTGGACTGTACATCGCACAGAGTGGCCAGATGTCTGGCCAGATGTGCGATTCATAAATATAATAAATAAATAAATAAATAAAGATCCCTTCTAACTCTATGATTTTTATGAGTTTGCATTAAAAACTGCAGCTAAAAAATGAATTATAGGAGGAATGGAAGAATCATTTTCAGGTAGTTTGTAGTGATATGATTTTGCACCTGATGGGAATTTGTCCCTATAAACAATACAACCATTTTCTTACTCAAAATGTGCAATGCAGCAGTCTTCTTTATCAAGTTGGGGGCAAAACGGAGAGGACTGGATACAAGTGTCAAAGGCACAGGAACAATCTACATGAGTAACTTCCTCCCAGTTTCCAGGTGGATGTTAGGATGAAGCTGGTGTTAACTAAAAACTACCCATAGGGAGGGTTTCGCACAAAATTACCATATTTCTAACTAATCTTCCATTGTTTCCTTACACTCACCACTAATGGGATTATCTCTTTGGTTTTCAAAAGTTTTAGACCAGGGGTAAGCAGACTTCAGGATTATGGGTTCTACTTTGTTTTTTTACTAGAACCTTGAGAATGAGTAAATGGATCTGGTGCAAAAGAATTGAAGAAGAGAATTAAAGGATCCTGAGCCCAGAAATTTGTTCTGAAAAATGGAATGGAAGTTACAGTCCTTCCGCACAAAAATCCACTCCCGGTTACTTCCTCCTGCCAAGCTTTTTTAAATTTCAGTATAATTTAGGGTGGGAGGGAGGATTTCACTTTCTCTTTTTCACTTTCTGAGAGGGCCGGTTCGTACGACCCAGGCGGTGAGTGGGGGAGGCACCATGGGGCCACCTGCGGGGTCTGGCGGGGTGCCACAGACCACCTGCGCCCCGCACGCGTGGGCAGCCCCCGTTGGAGCCGACAGTCCCCGCACCGCAGTGCGGGCCTCCCGGCGCTAGGGGGCAGCGGCCCGGGATGCCCAGAGGGGCCGTTTGCCCTACAGGCCGGAGCGGCCGCAGCTCTGGCCACTCTGGGCTGCCGCCTCTGTGCTGCCCCCCGCCTATTCGCACGGCAGGGTGGCCACACGTGGTAGCAGGCTTACCCCTCTACCGCCCATGGTCACTTTGCGCGCATGCCCATTCCGCGGGGGCACCCCCGGCCGGCGTTCGCACAACATGGGAACCACGGGGGACTTCTGCTCCCCCGCAGTTTCCGTGTTGTACGAACCGGCCCAGAGTGTCACGATCTATCTTCTGCCCACTCCTGTTCTAGACCAATAAGTCCTGCTTCTACTTAGTATGAATGAATAATTTATTGCGGTCACAATAATAATTTATTGCGGTCACAATAGACATTACTATAACAAAACCAATAAAAGCTAATGTAAGAAGGTAATACATAATAGGAAGACAAATAAAACCAGAGAGGAACCAAAAGGGAGTTCTTCCTAATTTGTATTGAGGATAAAAAGAATTTAGCTCCACTCCTAGTAAAACTGATACTAAGTAGAAAAACACATTCCCTCCACCACTCTCATCAACTTATTCTGGCCACTACAAAGAAACTCCTGCTCATTAATAACTGAATTCTGCATATGCCCTTTCTACTGCACCATTGCTATACTACTCCAGCCTATTTTGGTTCTTAACTTGCTTTTGACAAAACCAGTGACATAAGGCAGTTTATTCATGTTTTCTGATAATAGTTCTGCGGGGGAGGGAGTGTGTTGTAAGTGAAGGGGATGAGTCTTCTCCTCTTGCCATGTGAAGAGAGAGCCAGACAAGATCCAGAGTGTGCTCCTTGTTCCGTCACCCATGTGAGTGAGTGTGTTGGCAACAACAGGGGAGGAGGAGGTGGAGGCAGCAGCTGGCCAGTTTTCAGAATCACCCACATGAACACGATACAGTTGGCTGTGCCGAGGCAATTTTGCAGTGCAGTTTTCATTAATTTAGCTCATTTCCTATGCAGGCAGAGGCTGTTGCATTGCAACACATCGCCCCATAAAGTGCATGTGACACATTAGCTGCGTTTGTCATTGCCTGAAACAGCGTAAGCAAGGCAGTGTTCTCCAACCTTGGGTCCCCAGATGTTGTAGGTCAAAAACATCTGGGGACCCAAGGTTGGAGAACACTGGTGTAAGGAGTGTTGGTGTCTAGAGTAGAGAGTATTTGGCAGCTCTGCTGCTACCGGGAAATGAAACACTCCCCGTCTTCCTCAGAGGGAAGGACATCTCACCTTTTCCAAGGAGCCCATTACTTTCCCTCCACTGGTATCTACAGAGGATCTCTTTTCCTACGGAGGGCAGGAGGCAAGCTGACGGTCCTGGGGCCTGGTACACAGTCTTCATGCCTTGTCCTGGCTCAGGGAATAAGAAGTGCAGGTACTCATGGCTGGTTTGCCTGCAAGGAAGGGAATATATCCCTCTCCTGTCACTGGGAAACTAGTAGGGAATACCAATGGCACAGGACCTCCTCCAACAATATCTGTCAAAAATTAATGACTAAGCCTGCTCTGCCAGATAGGGAAAGGGAGAAAGAAAAGGAAACAATAATTTTATATGAGGTTCAAGTCTATGCAATCCCATGCTGCTCCAGTCCCCACTGACCAATGCAGAGGCAATTATCAGGTTGTTCTTGCTATGCCCAGTGTTAGGAATAGCATGACATGCTGGAGCAGAGGTAGGCAACCTGGTATCCTCTAGATGATTTGGACTACAACTCCCATAAGCCCCAGCCAGCATGGGAAATGGTCAAGGAGTATGAGAATTTTAGTTCAAACCACCGGAAGGACATCAGCTTGCCTGACCCTGGGCTAGAGGGATGAACACTGACTTCATCTATCATCCACCTTTGAAACTCCTTTATGTTTGCAGAGTAATTGCTGCTTCAAAACCACTGCCTTGCGGCCATTTCAGTGTGACTAGTAAAAGCACTGATGATATGACTTGGGTATTTCCCTAGAGAGTAACTCTATTGGGGAAAACTCTGGGAAAGCTAGATTTCAGTTATATTTTTTATGAAGCACACAGTTCAGTTCCCAACCCTGCAGAATAATAAAACAACAACAGCATAAATAACACATATGATTAAAGTAGAATTAACACTGCAATTCCTATTTGCCCCCAAAACCTTACTGGGTAGATTCGCACGACTGGGGAAGGAAAATAAGCCACCGTGGCTTATTTTCCCACCCTGCACATGCCGGTCACAGACTGCCTAATTACCATAATTACCCTAGCCAGGCACGGCTTATCATGTTGTCCGAACCCGGCAAGAGTGGATAGTGGGGGTAGTTTATAAACTACTTCACCACCCTAGACCAAGCCATGGGTTCTGGTCAATGTCTCCCAACTGCCTAAAACCTTAAACTGACATAATTACTCCTACTCATCTGTTCCCCCTCCCCTTCTCCTCTTCTATTCCCCTCTCCCCCATAACCAGCCACACTCACTCACATTCTACCTCCTCTCTCCTGCCAAATTATTCTGGGCATGCTAAGGGAAAGACCTTATGAACATTTTATTTAAAACTACAAACATGTTATCATACTACTAGGATACAGCATGTACTAGATCTCCCCAGTGACACAACAAAGAGTTTTCTGAAAGATACTGTACATTTAGGGAAACAAAGTTTAAACCCAGCTAAGTCTATAACCTGCTTCACACGTAATGACAACCCAGAGTACAGATTGAGTATGGGTTGTCATTTAATCACGGGTTGTCATTGAATTGTGGGTTGTTGTTATGTGCAAACCTTGCACTATGGTTTAACTATTGGCCGTTAACCACAAACAACCCAGAGTTCACAATACAAAAACAAACCATAGGTTCTCTTCCTGGGTTGTTTGTGGTTAACAACCCATAGTTAAACCATAGTGCAGGTTTCTCATGTAATGACGACCCATGACCCAACAACAACCCATACTCTGGGTTGTCATTATGTGTGAACCAGGCCTATAAGAAAGATAACAGACAATACCTGTCAAAATGCTGGAGGTCACTCATCAAATTTAAACTCCTATAAAAAACCAATTTCTTTCCTTCTACTTCAAAATCAGCACAGACCATCCTCAACCCACCTCTCCTACACTGCCAAGTTTCAGATCAATCCTTTGAGCTGTGTTTTGAGTATAAGCCTTAGAACCTACTCCCCCCCCCCCATTTCTGATTATAATGATGGAATGTGATTTGTCTGACTTACCCGTAACTATTTATTTATTACATTTCTATACTGCCCAATAGACGAAGCTCTCTGGGTGGTTTACGCTTACCCTTAACTCTCACTGTTAAGAAAGTTTGTCTAATGTTTAGCTAAAATCTGCTTCCCTGCAGTTTCCCCCCATTGGTTCTAGTCCTGCCCTCTGGAGCAACATAGAACAATTCTGCCCCATTTTCTGCATGACAGCCTTTCAGATATTTGAAAACTTTTGTCATGTCTCCCCTTAATCTTCTCCAGGCTAAGCTGATCATCTCTTGAATTAATTGCTGCTTTCTTCCTACAAAAAGGAGATTCTATTTATACTGTAAATTTTACAGGGTGTGTAAGCATGTCTAAGGGTGCAATCCTATGCAAGTTTAGCCAGCTATGCTGGCTGGGAAATGCTGGGATTGTAGGACTTTTTTTCTGTATACACATGCATAGGATTGCACCCTAAATTGAGTTTCCAAGCTGATGTCATTAAAGGAGCCCTAATGGTTTGAAGAACCATGAACAGCAAACAGTGGGAAACAGCCTGAAGAAGAAAGTGAGTAAGGGCAGGATATAAATCAAAATAATAATAATAATAAATTTGCTAATAAAGAAAGAATGTTCATCTCCCCGCCCAACAAACCCATATCAAGAGAAGACAATTCTCAGCACCCATTGAGAATATATATATATATATACACACACACACACACACACACTAAAAATAGACCACAACTAGCAATATTTCCTGCCTGATACCAGGGATGTTGAAGAGTCCTTAGTCTCGAGTCACGAGTCGAGTCACGAGTCTTTGGACCCGAGTCTCGAGTCCGAGTCTGAGTCATTGGTCCAAAATGGTGACTCACGAGTCATGAGTCACGAGTCACTCCCAAAGCTGACTCCACGAGTCCCTATTAAAATCAATGGGGGTTTTTCCCAACAAAATAAGGCTACTTCAGATGTGTGGCTTAAATAAATTCTAGGCACAAGTGTGCCTTTTTATTTCAAAACTCTGCAACTGATTTTGGCAAGAACAGACCAGGCAGAAAAACCCAAAATAACCAGGCAGGCAGAGGAGGCAGGGAACCCCAAAGCAGGCAGGCAGAGGCCTTTGTCTTGGACAATTCAACTGTTGAACTGGTCAAGAAGAGACCAGGCAGGCAGAGGAGGCTGGGAACCCCAGACAGGCAGGCAGAGGCAGCCAAACCCAAAATGTCTGAAAGGTTGCATTTTAGAAAAATGATTTTAAAAAATAAACTTGCTGTACTTCCTAAAACTTATCCATGTTGCATTTGAGGAACATGATTTTTTCTAAATGTTTGGCCCCCATTCTGGAACGATGAGATCTCATCACAATTCCACCTCACTGAATACCCGCTCCACTGGTGATGAACTTGCTGGAACCAGAAACACACTCAGAGCAGCCACACAGAGTAATCTCAGGTCCTTCTTCTGCCTCTCCCAAGTACGCAACACATCAATCAAAATAAATCTTGACACACTGTTGGGGCTGCACTCCTGGTAGCCGTCTATAGTGGGCGAGCAGCGGCACACCTCGCTTCCATGCGCTCTTCGCCGGCAATCACGCTCCTCTCCACTCCTTCTGGCACAGCCCAGGGATTTTGAAGAGTCCTTGGTCTCGAGTCCCGAGTCGAGTCTCGAGTCCCATTAAAAATATTGGGACTCGAGTCCGAGTCGAGTCAGAGGGGGGACTCAGTCCGACTCACGAGTCGAGTCCTCGAGTCCGAGTCCCCATCCCTGCCTGATACTAAGGCTTGCTGTTTTGACAGGCACACGTGCTTAGGATGGGGTTGTGCCGACTGCAACACCACCACAGTACCATCAGATATGGCACAGAAGTGCTGCAACAATGTTATACTAGTCTCGCAAGCAGATATATTAGTGCAAATACACAGGATTTATACACTGTATAAATACACAGTGCATGCAAAGATCACAAGAGGCCAACTGATATAGCTCATCAATTAATTGCAGGTTCATCTTCTACCCATGAAGAGGCAAGAGCTCAGATTAAATGCAGTTTGAAGCTGACCAAACAGAACATGTTCTATTGCAATTCATGATTCATTCAGCGATAGCCTGACTCAGCAAAGACTGAGTCAGACTATCAATACAACTACCCCAGGATACAATCCCTTAACACTGGCCAGTTTATTTAATAGCACCAGGCAACAACATAGGAAGCCATTCTTTGTTTCTCACTCCTAATTTCCATCAACATGAACTTGAGAATTCATGGCAACTTATTTCAGCAAACAGCTGTTCATAATCCATGCCTAGTTCTTTTGACTAGGGAAGAGGGAAACCCTGTGTTTGTGCTCAGAGATTGGAAAACAACAAGATCAACATCAATCTGCACTTAAATCAACTGGAATTAGAGAAAATATCTATTAATATCCATGCAGGCTGGAGAAGGAGAAGTATAACTTATGAAGAAATATGCCCCATCCCTCTCTACCTCTGGCAACTATTCAGCTATGTCTGCCCTTTCAGTTTTTACTGTTCTGACATAGAGGAAGCATTAAGAAGGTCTGTAGACTATTTTGTCCAGTAGAAATCAAGGGACTGTTCAGAGTCAATGCTACTTGGGCAGGTAGATCGTCCCTAACATCTGCTTGCTGTACAGATTCTCTAGTGCAGAGCTCCAGCATGAATCTTGAGGTGGAAAGTTTTCTGTTTCATAAATTCATTAGTAACAATGAATGGATGCCAGCTGCAAATACAATATTAGGCAAGCTTGGCAGTTTCGAAATTGTCATTAATGTTTTTCAAGTGATTATCCCTAGTAGCAAGTATGTGAAAGAATACAAATATGTCACTGAAATTCTTCTCCGAGAGCCCCTGCCAAAGGAAGTGAGGCAGGTGGCTACCAGGAGGAGGGCCTTTTCTGCTGTGGCACCCCGGTTATGGAATGAGCTCCCCAAAGAGGTTCGCCTGGTGCCTACTTTGTATTCTTTCCGGCGCAAGGTGAAGACCTTTCTGTTCTCCCAGGCATTTTAATCATTTTAATCTTGTAGTTGTTTTTAATTCCATTATTGTAACTACTGCTGCTAGCTCTGCTGTTTGTTTTTAATCTGTGGTTTTAAATTTTATATTTTATATTGTATTTTATGATTTTAACTGTTGTAAACCGCCCAGAGAGCTTTGGCTATTGGGCGGTATAAAAATGTATTAAATAAATAAATAAAATGTCTCAGTATGAAGTAGAACTAATAGATTGTGGCAGTGAAACTGAAGGTGCCCCAACAACCTCAGTGAAAGAGAGTTGAACTCTGTTGAAATAGATGAGTGGTTGTCAGTGTTTCATGCACAATTCTTTGGATTGCTAAAATTAGTGTGTCTACAGTTTTCAGTACCTTCGATTTTCCCCTTAAATTTAAACAATGTAAGGGAAGTACGCTATTGTTTTCATTTTTTTTACAAGTATTTCAATAAAAATATCTATATGATATAACATTTAAATCAAATTAAGTGTGCTTTCATTTCTCTCTCTCAAATATTTCAGGTCAATTGCTTGTATACTGGGACAAAACAAAGTACCCCAAAACAATATGGGGTACGGTACTTTATTAAATTTTGTTTGCTAAATCAAATTACTCTTGAGGACATCAGAAAGTTTTCCAATACAAATTTTCCAATTTTCTGACACAAATCAGCCTATGCAAATTACCTTAATTTAAAGAGGAAAATTTCCCAATTCTAAATTTTCCAGAAAAAACAGGTGTGGTGGGCCCTGTGGAAGAAGCTGACAGGCCAGATGGGGAAACCCCAGCAGGTCATATCCAGTCCATGAGCCAAAGGTTCCTTATCCTTGCTCTATAGCTAGACCAGCCTTTCCCCCACTTTTAATCTGTATTTCTTTGTTTACTTTATTTATCCATTAATTCCAAAACATATAGACCACCTTTCTACAATTAGTACATAAGGAATGAACTGAAAACCGAACAAAAAAGCCTCTACAAATGTAAATAATATTAAAAACATTAGTACAGTCCTAAATCCATTATAAAAACAACAATGAAATCATACAGGATAAAATCCACAGAAAAGTTATCAACCATTCTAGCAATAACACAATCACATGTATTTAATCAAACAGAGCCTCCATCCCAAGGAAATGCTTCATTCTTTTTAGTTACAGTTTACTAGTCTCAAGGCTATTTCCCACTTAACACATTTCAGTTATGGGTAGGCTGGACATATGCAAAAGGGGGCAGGGCTTTAATAATTGTGTAGAAGAGGGAATAGCTACACCTGTCAAATTTCCTTTTCTACACAACTATTAAAGGTGCAGGAGCCCTGCATTCTTTTACATCTGGTCATCCTATATTATAGATGAATTCTCATATGTTACTTAAGAGCATCTCTTTCTTGCAAACAGATATACATATAAATCTTTACCATGTTATTATGATTTTATTATCCACAAAACAGTTATTCAGGAGCTCTTCTGTAATCACTACTGTCTAATCCAGCAACATGGGTAAGTCTTAACTGCAATAGAACAGGGAAGAGCACTGTTGCAGGAGAAAGGGGGAAGAATTATAATATTTTCTTTTTCATGTTGATTTCAGGCTCCTTTTGAAGGCTTGGATTGATATCTACTCTGAGTGGCAAAATTCAAGATGACAGCTGCAAGTAGTACATCAGTAAAATTCTTACTCTGCACCATTGCAAGATCATTACAAAGGGCCTTGGGAGAACTGAACAAGGTGTCACCAGATGCTTCTGTTAAACTGCCTGATATTCCTGTCTTTTGAGATCAGTGAGGGGGGAAATGCTAAAGATGAAATGAAGATTAAATGCAGTACAGTGACAAATTAATGGATTTAAAAGGTGTCTTTTTTTTTAACTTAGCGTATATGTTCTACAATTAGAAGTTGTGCATTGCTGCCATATAAACACCCTGCTTTCCAAAAGTGTCTTGTTTTATATGGGTGGAACCCATCGAGAACTAATGTTGAGCATTGCAATTCATTTTAAAAGAGTTTGCACATAAGTTCATTCCCTCTTACCCTGATCGGAGGAGAAACATCAGTGTTTAATCGACTGTTCAATTCCTAGATCACAAACTGAATATGAGCCAGCAATGCGATGTGGCTGCAAAGAAGGCAAATGCTATTTTGGGCTGCATTAATAGAAGTATAGCTTCCAAATCGCGTGAAGTGATAATTCCCCTTTACTCAGCACTGGTTAGGCCTCATCTTGAGTACTGTGTCCAGTTCTGGGCACCACACTTTAAGGACGTAGACAAACTGGAGAGGGTTCAGAGGAGGGAAACAAGGATGATAAAGGGACTAGAAACAAGGCCCTATGAGGAGAGACTGAAAGAACTGGGCATGTTTAGCCTTCAGAAGAGGAGACTGAGGGAGATATGATAGCACTCTTCCAGTACTTGAAGGGTTGTCACACAGAGGAGGGCCAGGATCTCTTCTCGATCATCCCAGTTTGCAGGACACGGAATAATGGGCTCAAGTTACAGGAACCCAGATTCCACCTAAACATCAGGAAAAATTTCCTGACTGTCAGAGCAATAAGACAATGGAACCAACTACCTAGGGAGGTGGTGGGCTCTCCCACTCTGGAGGCATTCAAGGTGCAGCTGTACAGCCATCTGTCAGGGATGCTTTGACCTGGATTCCTGCATTGAGCAGGGGGTTGGACTCGATGGCCTTGTAGGCCCCTTCCAACTCTACTTTTCTATGATTCTATGACTGCTCCATTTGTAGTTCCTAAGCTATAAATGGGGAATGTAGATCTTCTCATAAAACTGATTTAACGCAAGCAATATGACTAAATATTTATGAATTTCCATGAACTTACCAGCTGTTGTATACACTGTGTATTTTACAGATGCAATCAATTCATCATTTTCTGTTGTATCACACTCGAATGCAACTGGGTGAGTATCCCTGTGTACCTCCAGAATAGCTGAATCATTAGGAAGAATGAGTGATTGCTATTGATTCAAAGGTGACAAGAAAGACAAAGTTAAGTCTCCAACAGTTTTCTCTTCAGTGAAGTTGAAGGATGCATCATAAACTTCTGACAACTGTTAATGATTCTCTTCTTCTGAACACACGTTCCATGCAAAGAAGTTCCAAGGAAAGCCTATTTTCAAAATTATTTTATATTTAAATAAGGAAAATTAGAGATGATCTAGGAATTTGCCAGAAAGCAATGGCCACTTTATCATCGCTTCACCTTTTGTGCTTTTGTCATTCCTTCACCTTCTGTGCTTTCTTGGGTCAATGCGTTGGGAATAGCTAAGCCCAGAATAAAATGAAGGAAGGGGCATCCATTAGTTAATATAACTTCTCTCTGCTTCCACCATGGAGGAAGAAGTTGGGGAATGGGAACAGGGATGGTTGGGAGAGAGAGTGTTGCCTAGGACAGTGAAGTAAGAATGAAGGTATTCGTTTCTCAAGTCTTTCAATTTTATTTTTCTATAGACTAAATTTTGTCCTTCTGGTAGCTTTTCCTTCTCTAATTTAAACTGTGAGTTCTTTGGGGATATGGATACATCTTTTCTAGGTCTAACTGATGTAGCTTGATGAGGGTTGTGGATAAGGTAAGCTACACAGACACCATTATGGGAAACCAGCAGTTTAAATGGAACCATTAGAAATGTAGATGATGATGATGATGATGATGATGATGATGATGATGATGTACAATCAGTGCAGAGAATGGAACAAAATTACTAACCTGGTCTGGAATCAACATTTTCCAAACATATTGAAATCGATTTTCTGGAGGTACAAAAATACAAGGTATCTTCACACTAGCAAGACTTTCAGAAATCGGTTTGCCCCCTGCAGAAGAGTTTTAATAGTCACTTTGTGCCTTAAAAAAACCCAGTTATTATACACCTCGAAATAACAGGGACTATTCCAGTAACAGGCTAGAGCTTTGGAAATTATCATTTAAACTGGAATAAAATTATAAATTGCATGCTACTGGACTAGTATTTAAAGCTGCTTGAAAGTATCTATAATCTAAAAAGTACCTAAAAAGTTTAAACCTACCTCGGAACCAATGAAGGCCATTATGGAAATGAGCCATGAATTACCTATTGACACTAACAGGAAGTACTCCATATATTATTACTTACATCCACAATCAGTTGGTCCTCTGCACTCTTCAACACGGACAATGCACTTTGTTTCACCTCCAGGGCACCCATTAGTTAATATAACTTCTCTAATGCCAATACCTTTGATCAAAATAGAAAAAGTAAAATTACATGTCTGTATATATTTCGGCTTCCAACCATTTGTTTGCTTTCTCTCTCTCTATGGTGAATGCTCCTCTAGTTTAACTCCTAAAATCAAGAGACTCTGATCTTGTTAAAGGTCTTCAGCAACGCGATTTCCTTTTTACACCTAAACATTTGATATCACTCATTTTGCCTGAGACTATTGCCTAGATGATGGTGCCCCATTGTCCCACAATGTAAAAACACTCTCCGTTTAGTAGAATTTAATATGCACTTTCATTTTATGCACTGCTAAAAACAAACAAGTTAATTAAAATTTAAATATCAACGCTAGCTTGCAGCCTTTGTGAACCTGGCCTTTCAAAGCCTCCACCATCTGGTGCCTGGAGCATTTTTGCTCTGATGAGCTCATTCCGATCAGGTGCTGAGCATCCTTAACTCTTATTGATGCCAATGGAAAATTACAGTGCTGCACACCTCACAGGATCTAGAAGATTCAGGAAGGAGGTAAGCACCCTCACAGCTCAAGGAAGCCTTCAGATGTCACACTGATCTCACCTTGTAAGCAACCCTCATAAGATAAATAGTGTGCAGATAATTACCACTATGGTATGCAGCCTGAAAATAGCTTACCATTTTTCTCCTCCATTTTGTAGTGATTGCTGGTAGCATCACACCTGCACAGATTTCTTTATCCAGTATGAGGTATTCACTGTCACTGCAATAGCCCCACTGAACACACTGGAGAGAGATGGTGTGCTTAGACACACATGAGCATAGCCTGTCAGGAATATCTGACTTACGAGTGTTTCCTGAGATTTTCATGTGTTTTTGTCCAAAATGTTAAAAAAAAATCCTAGAAAGCAACACTGGCAGGTTACTTCTTATGTGGATTCTATCTAGCTCCTTTTACAGGGTGGTAATCATTAATGCCTGACCTTTATTAGTGGAGGCTTTTAGGAGATATGCATTGCTCAATGGAGGAAGTCACAAAAAGAAATCCTTGCCACCATTTATTCAAATTCACCGTATATTCTCCAGTGTTGAATGCTAGCTTTAATTGGTGGCTTCATAAAGCTTTCTGATACTATTTTGCTTCTGGTATGTTACTGTAGAGTAGCCACATGTTAATGATATCCTCCACTTTATCACTTTTAAGTTATCCCCCAAACATGTTTTTAATGAAAATAAAAGAGACTATACAATTCTCACATATCATGTTTACTCAGGAATAAGTCCCACTGAGTTCAAGGGTACAGTACTTACTTCCTAGTAAGTGTGCAGAGGATTGCAGCCTACAGAAAACAGAGATTTCTACATGGAATTCAAATTAGATAAAGAATTCCAAATCTCAGATATCAGCATTTCACTTAGGAATGTCACGTTATTTTCAAAAATACAAACATATTCAACACAAGTGCTGTGTTTCTTTGCTTTTCTCTTTTTCTTCTGCCAAACACTTTGTTCTCAGCTCACTCAAATGGCATAGGATGCGAAGGAGGAGAGAATAGTATGTTTAGTCCCAGTAAATACTGAGTAGATTGCCATCCTTTATAGAAATATTTTGTTTACTGAATCATACGGGAACAGAATGGAGAGAGAGTTTTTTAAAAAGCCTTCTATGACCTAGAAATAAACAGAACAGTCTATTTGAATAATGAATTAATCCCTGTATATATATGAAAAAAATATCTTGTGGTGAAGTATAATGCATCTTTAAATACTTAGAATGAAACATGATGGATTCTGTAATATTTCTTAGCAACGTATAACTCATGAAGCATTACACCTCAATTGACAGAGGAAACAGCAACACTCACTGGAACTGTCACAAAACAAGGATCACGGTAAACAGCTGAAAATGTCTCATTTCAAAGATGAAGAAAACAGAGGTATAGATGGCAACGAACTGACACTTTTATTAAAGACATTTCTCTTGCTTTGGAGGTCTGTGGGTTATTTTTTTAACCCACATAAAGAGTACAGAAAATGTATGAATGAACAAGTTGGGGGTGGCTGAGAGTTACCACAGATATAACAAAGAAATCTTCTAATTTTTCATGGAAGGGGGTGACAGTGTCCTTCTAATAACTTGGCTGCCATTGCCAATGACTCATAACCCCGACTCCTGTCCCCAAGTTCCACTCGACTCTTACTTCTACTATCTGAATTATCCCGGAACACAGAGAGTCCAAATGCCTGTCTCAACCTTGAATTGAGGTAGCAGTACAAATCATTGGTGACTGACTGGTGGAGAGGAGGCTTACACCATTTTTTAAAAAGTGGCTCTGAAGTGAAACAGTCTATCCAAATCAGCCTGAGGCTAAGGTATGATTGCAGAAAGATGGCTCCATCAGACTTGAAATAGAGCAATGCAGGGTCAAGGGTAGGCCATAGTACAATCCAGGAGCACTAGACCTTGGCTAGGCAAGACTATCCTCCAGTTAGGGATGGAGGAGAAACTTGTGCGATTCGCAAACTTACCTAATTTCGCAAACTTACCTAATTTCGCAAACTTACCTAATTTCGCAAACTTACCTAGGATGTTTTAAAGATGTTTTAAAGATGTTTTTAGGATGTTTTTAGGATGTTTAATAGTATAGTAATAGTAATAGTATATATTGTGTTGTTTTAGTTTAGGTATTTTATATTTTCTGTTGTTCCCCGCCTCGATCTAGATGGAGAGGCGGGTAATAAATAAAATAATAATAATAATAATAATAATAATAATTATTATTATTATTATTATTATTATTATTATTATTATTATTATTATTATTATTATTTCGCACTTTGAACCAATATGCGAACCAAAACTCAGTTACTCTATTAAATTTGCACTTCTCCGAATTTTGCAACGGAGTTCTCCAATGAAAAAATGTGTACAAAAATGTTTATGTTAGGGGAAAATGCACACAAATGCATATATTAGTGAGGATGATATGAAGCATGCATTATATTAAGGAAAATGCTTGCAAAAATGTGCATACCACTCAACATTGTGTACAAAAATGCATGTATTAGGAGAAAAGTGCACTAAAATGCATACAAATTTTCATGTGAACTTTTAAAAATGTTCTCAAAGTTTGAGATGAACCAAACTTAAAACTGGAAAAATGAGAAATCGAAATTGATACATTTGTTGAACCCTACTCACTCTTATTAGCTTGACTTGTGAAATGCCCCAGTGAATGATGCCATAAGAGAAGGAAACTGCCTTAAATATAACTACTTGAAGATTAAATTTGGGATTACAGAGTCATATTGAAGGACCTGACATATATAATCACTTCAGATTTACTTGCATGACCCAAGAGGTAAATCCATGATTGAAGTGCGTTCCAAGTGAGGAAGTAGCCACGGGATATAACTCTTTCCTAATTTTGTCATCAACAGAGTAGGGGAAAAGAACAGTTTTCTAGGTTGCTAGTTCCTGTATCAGATGCCAGATTCTGTGTTCATGCAGTGAAACCATGGATGCATGAAACAAATATAGGCCAGATACAACAGCCCTGTGTGAGCTAATCTTAAATATCCTAAAAAGACTTAACTCAGAAGATCTCAAGCTGCTTTACTGTTTTCTTGAACCTTGATTTTGGCTATTTTTTCTGCTTGTATTCCCTGACAACATGAATGTTTTTACCTCTATCCTTTAGTGGCTAGTAATTTTCTATACATTTATACAACATCATATTCAAATGAAGCTCTCCTTAAGAAATTCATTCAAATTGGCTCAAAGACAAGCAATAGAATTTAAAATGAGGGTCAGATGCTAACAGGTACTAACAAGTGAAAGGGTGATATCTGTCATTTTATTAGGATTTCCACTGGTGCAAAGGAACTTTCCCTTCCTCTCCTCTGCAGCCTTCTGTGCCCCCCCCCCAACTGTTTGAGGGTCCCCCAACTCTCCAGAGCAGATTTGGGGGAGTGCAGGGGGCTGCAGGGCAGAAGGGGAATCTGTACTACTGATGCATGCTGTTCTATTGCTGGATGGACACCACTGTCTGGATACAATCCAAAATGGGTGGGTGGGGGAGGTTTTGGCTTTAATAGGATATACATTTGACTGGCATTCAGCCAGGCCTAATTTGACAGCTTTATTAATAATACAAAAGACAGTAGTGAACAACTATATCAATTGAATTCAGAAAAGTTGCTAAATTGAAAAGTGTGGAGAAAGCCCAACACAGGTTCACACACACACACACACACACACACACACACACACGGCTTTCGCCCAAGGGAGGGGGCAAGGGAGGGGGATGAAGTCATCGGAGAAGTAGCAGACGGACCATCATCCCCAACAAAGGAGGGTCTCGGTGGAGATCCACAAAACCAAGGAAGAGCCATCAAGGATCATCAAGCTATCAGGGCAGTCTCAAAGAGCTGCAGAGTACCAGTACGTCACCTTCTTCCCGGGCAGGGATAAGCCCACCTGAACGAAGGGGGCAGGCAGAAGCCCCCACCTGACCTGGAGAGCGGGGAAGCGGGAACTCAGGGGTAGAAAACCCCTCTCCCTTCCGGGTTTGGGTTGTTGGGAACCACGGGTACGCCAGGGCCAGATCCACCTTAAAGCAAGCAGTCCGGGTACTCCAGTCTCATCCACGAAGCGCCGATCGGAAGTTAGGCTGACACTGACTAGGCTAGAGTCTCTGATCTGAGGACACTGACAGGGGTCGATCTGCTAGCCTGGGAGCCTGCTCATTGGGTAAGACGGGGGTCAGATAAGGTTGTGTTGACAGTATAGTATTCCTAAAGACCTGCTAGTTCCATTCTGTGTTATTGTATAAACAAATAAAGCCTTATTTGGGCATTTAAAGGGTTGCGGTTTCCTTTTGTGAGTAAAAGCCTCGCGGGTGGTCGCTAGAGCTCGGAGGTGATTGCCGGCGCTTATTGAAGCTGTATCTCATTGCCGGTTAACCCTATAATTGCCGAACTCACGCAAAGGATCCTGTTGCTGATCCTTCACAAAAAGAAATACAGCAATCAGCACATCCAAAAGATCTAGAAAGAATGATGGCTGGAAGATAATTTAAACATGTTTCAATTTGCAAGAACTGAATTTAAAAACAACAACAACAAAACCAATGAATGGGAAAGAAAGTCCTAGTGATCACAGTGACTGGGTTTGGACAACACAATAACCCACACGCAAAGGTTGAGTATGGGTTCTCATTGAACTGTGGGTTGTTGTTGAAATGTGGATTATCATGTTGTCTGAACCCAGCTGTGCTAAGAAACCATGGTTTGTTAACCATGAACAACCCACAGTTCGCAACCCAACAACAAACCATGGATTCTGTTCCTGAGTTGCTTGTGGATAATAAACCATGGTTTGTTAGCATGGCTGGTTCCAGAAAACATGATGACCCACTGTTCATCAACAATCCATGGTTCAACCCTTGAGTGTGGGTTATTGTGTTGTCTGATCCCAGCCACTACGGTATATCCAAATTTTATTAGGGAAACCTGAGTTCCAGTTCAAGTTCAGCCCTGTATTGTATAAAAAAGACAGACAGACAGACAGGAATACATGGCTAACAATTACCAGAATATTGTGAAGTCAACAACTTTGGGGAGAGGCCATAGCTCAGTGGTAGAGCACATGCTTTGCATGCAAGAAGGTCCCTGGTTCAATCCCTGGTATTTCCAGATAGGGACAGGGACAGCATGGAGATCATTCCACAAATTTTGAAGATATTACATAGGAAAAATATGCAAACAGTGTTAAAAATGAATTAGGAGGATATGTGATTCAATATAAAAAATATTTACTCACAGGAAATGCTGCACTGATGGAGGGGGCACTAAGTATTTTCTCCTTCACTGCACATGCCTAAGTCACCAGCATATTTAAAAAATGTTTTGAACAGGACCTGTTTCTCTTTGTGGGCTACCTGAGAAATGGAGCCATTGTAAGATATGCAACAACTACCCCATTTTTTCTGTTTGATCTGCATGGTCATCATGGATATTTGCTACTAAACAATGATCACCCTATTGTTGAACACTGTACTTCCACTCCTTTATGAGACCTCAACTACCCTTAGCACAACTAATAAATTGTATGATGTGTTGAATACAGAATAGACTATTGCAGAGAAGCAATTTGTTTTAATAGAGCTGGCAATATTGTATGGGGGAAGACATCTGTGAGATGCATCAGAAGGTCTTTCAGCTTCTTAATGTCTCACAGATGTTCACAAATAGAGAAAATTGTTACTTTGGTGAAGGCAGCTCATGAGCCAATAAACGAAAGGAACTGGATTTTTAAAAGGAGCTTGCAGGCTGTGATATTAACAACAGATCTGACCTAAATTTGTAAATGACAATCAACTGGATTGTTTTTGTTAATTATAGTTATCTGCAACTGAAATCAATGAAAGGTGAATGAGGGCATACCAATTACAATGGCTAAACAGCTAATGTTAGCATATTGTTCCTCAAAAAAACCCCAAACCCCCACCAAATTACATTATTTTTTTTATTCATCTGCTTTTACACTTACCACATGTAACTGTGCATTCCCCAAATTCTACTTCCTTGGGGTGTGTCAGATTTCCACCTGAAAATGTAACAATTAAATACCTGATAAATACCTGATTATTTAAATATACTGATTTTGAGAAATAGGGTATACAGCCCTACATGATGGCCTATTTTAAATATAGTCCAGTAGGTAAATTTCAAAACCAGAATATCATCTTTATACCATACAGCCCTATATGTTACTCTTTAAAAAATAATTAAGCATATTGTGAGAACAAATGAGTACCGTAAGTTAATTAATTTCCTACCTGTTTCAAGTACAAATATTCCCATGTATCTTTTCCACAACCACATTTCAAGAACAGATTTAGGTCAAAGACTGTCTTTTATACAAGTATGTCAGTTTAAGTGACAGGCGGACCACATTGTAAATATGTTACAGATCACTGCAGGACTGTGCTATTATTTTTGCGTTTCCTTGTGCAGCTTTCTAAACCAATATTGATAGTCCAGCAAAAAAATAGTAAAAGAAGTTTATGTAAAAAGCTGTGTCCAAGTATATATCAAAAGGAGGATAAAGTACAGATTTTGCATGGCGTAGTTATTTACACTAGAGCGATGTGCAAATGGTCTTCTGAAATTCTCCACTCTATTTCTGGGCAGAGAAACTGGGGGGGGGGGAGATTTCACCGAATTTCTCCAGGAGGAGGAGAAATTCTCAAAGGTAGGGCTCACCATTGGGATTGTAACACAACTTCTTTCTTTTTTCATAAGGTTTTTTTTGGGGAGGGGTTGTGCTGCCACTGCAAGTGGCAACATCATCAACTGTGTTGTCAGGCTGGGCTGGGCCTCATTTTGCATCCACCAAGGTGCAGGTGTGAGGGGGACAGTTCTGTGTCCAGCTCCAGGGAAGAAGTGGAGCTAGTGCTGTGCCTAACTCTGTCCTCCAAATTCCTGAAAGTCTTCTTCCCCACAAAAGAGGCTTCCATTGTTCTGCCTCATTCACAGGGTCTTTTATAATGTATTTTTGTGATGTTTTTGAGCTTACCTAATAATCACTGCAAAGTGGCTGAGGTTGCTGTGTGTGTTTTCCTTCTATTACACCTCTCTCCGTTGCTCTGCAGCCTCCCAAACTGCCTGTGCTTCCTGATCTGAAAAAGCCCTATGGGAGGAATTACGCCATGATGTCTTCCCCGGGGCCTAGGGATGTGCGAGGATTTCGTTCAGGGGGTGGAAATCCGGCGAACTGGCCAGGCTCGACCCCCCGAACTCCGTCCTGCTTACCTTCTTCCCTGGTTTGACTCATGTTCTTCTGGAAGTCCGCCGAGCGGCGTGGTGCACATCCGCTTTCAGCCCAGCTTGGCAGGCACAGCAGTGGCGTCCGCCGAGCCAGCAGTGGGTCAGGTAATGGAGGATCACCCACCCCTAGGCTTAATTGAAATGCGGGAAGCCAAGGAAACTACAGGCTGCTGGAGAGATGATGGTATGATGAAAGACACTTGCACGCACCCCTAAGCCACTTCCCAAGAAAGGTATGTACAAGAAACCCAAACACAACCCATGATAATTTTTCCAAAATTTCTTCTCCTTTGAATTTCTTTTGGAAAGCAATTTCTTTTCTATCAAATTGAATGAGAACGGTTGGGAAAAAATGTAGGAGAAATTGTTGGCACAGCACTAATTTTACACAGAAGTCTTCCATTGGTATGAGTTATCTTCAGATATCCCTTCATATTAATCAAGAATTTTCCAAGCCTTTCCCTCTCCTCCACCTCAAAATTACTTTTACATTTCAGCCACTGCACTGAGTTTAGCACAAAACGGTAAAAGTATTGTGGAGGATTTAAATTTATTTATTTATTTATTTATTTATTTAAGGGTGTGTGTTTTTTTAATGAAAAGACAGAGTAGAAATGATTTCCATTACTTATTTACAATTCATGTAATATCCCAGTGCATTTTTATGGAAGGTTTTAAGAAGTGTTACATTCAAAGAACATCAGTATGAATTGTTCAAAATCATGCGATTACAGAACCAGTTCCCTCCCCATCAGTAGTGGCTGGTGAATACTGGCGCTGGAAGGGCTAAGGATGGGCCATTTGCAGAGGCAGATCCAAGTGGTCACCGTGGGCGGAGCCAAGAGGTCAATGTTTCGTTGGAGAAACAAAGGTAAAGGAGCATAAAAGCTGCAGCATAGGAGTTTCTTAAGACATAACATGGTGCAATGCAAAAACAAAAACAGAGTTTTTAAAGCAGTGTTCTCCAACCTTGAGCCCCCAGATGTTTTTGGCCTACAACTCCCAGCATGCCCCAGCCAGCTACGCTGGCTGGGGCATGCTGGGAGTTGTAGGCCAAAAACATCTGGGGACCCAAGGTTGGAGAACACTGTTTTAAAGGAATAAAGTTGGCCATTCATGCAGCATAGCAATTCTCTAAGGCATATAGGAAGAGAGAAACAGTGGCATAACATCTGTGTTAAAAAACATGAAATTTGGCCACCCAACCAGCATAGTAATGCTCTCAGGCATAAAGGCAGCAAGATACAATTGCAAAGCAGCAGTTAACAACATGAAATCTGGCCACTGAGGCACAAGCTTCTTAAAGATCTGGAATTTAGTGAGCCATAACCAATAACTTGTTTGGGTTTTTTTTCTTTAAGTTGACCAAAAGATCACCCAAAATTGTACAAGCGTTCAAGATCCTCAGATCAAGCAAGATGTTGTAAAAGGCAGGTGGGGGTGGGATGGAGAAAAAAATGGTGAAGCCACATTATCCACAAGTTCAGGCTAGTTCTATGGTGTAGTGTGGGAGGAGGAGTATGCAGGTTTTCAAGGCGGGCTTAGCAGGTTATGTCCCGATTACAGGAGTTTCCTGGTGGCCCAGGTTACACTGAGAAGAGGTGGGGAGGATCTTTGATCCTCCATTTTGAAGACTTTATATATTCCTAAAAGGAGGATCAAAGATTTTCCCCTCAGCCTCCTTCTTCCCAGCATGACTTGAGGCACCAGGAGCCTCCTGTAACCAGCACATGACATGCTGAGCCCACCTTGAATACCTGTAGACTCCTCCTCCCACACTCAGAGTGGACAAAAAACAATAATTTTTAAAATATATATGTATTGGATTTTTTCTGCCAAGTATATATCAAATCTTGCTTTGACATGGACTTTTCATTATTATTATTATTATTATTATTATTATTATTGCTACGGTACATTGTTTTATGTGAGGGCAAGGCTGGACCAAGATAGACTGAAAGAGAAAGGAGCAACACCGGAAAGAAAAAGAGAAGACAAAATTGTTGAGTATGCATCTTCCTGTATTCCAGCATTCCCAAACCTGGTGCCCTCCCAATGTTTTGGACTTCAACCCCCATCAGTCCTAGCCAGCATGGTTACAAATTCTGTGATTTGTGGTCCAAAACATCTGGAGGGTACCAGGTTGGGGAAAGATAATGTATTCCCATATTAAGGCTGAAATATTATACCTATTTACCTGGGAGTAAGCCCCATTGAATTCAATGGAACTTATTTCTAAGGAGACATGCACAGGATTGTGCTAGCCTCGGATTGTTATGGGTGTTGGTCATAACTTATCCGATGTATCCGCGAGTCTCGGGGGGGCTGAAGTGAGGCCAAAATTGGCCCCGCTTGGCCCTCCCGAGACTCGCGTGCCTTACCTGCCCACCACTCATCCCATCGCTCCACGCTGCACTGGCAGCACGGGGTCCCGTCGCATCATTTCCAGCTGCCAGGAAGTGACGCGACAGGACCCCGCGCTACATTTAGCGCAAAAACCAGGGCAAGCTAGCTTAAAACAGCCGCAATTTGCTATTTGCGGCTGTTTTAAACTGGGTTGCCCTGGTTTTTACAATAAAAACGTAGTGCGGGGTCCCGTTGTGTCACTTCCTGGCAGCCGGAAGTGACGCGACGGGACTCCGCGCTAACGGCGAGGCAGATCGAGCGGCGCGGGGATTCGGGCCTTTGGTGGGGGGTGCTCGCCGAGCAAAGGCGAGCAAAGGTGAGCACCCCCCCAAGGTAGGTAACACGCCCCTAGATAAGAAAGACCTTATATGGGAATGTTTTAAAGGCATTCCCATTCCCTTAAAGTTTACAGTTAAAAAAAGAGAAAAGTACAGGCAGTCCCCAGGTTATGAACGAGTTCCGTTCTTAAGTATGTCTTTCAGTCGAATTTGTATGTAAGTCGGAACAGCATAGCGTTCTATACATTAAAATCGGCATTTACGCAAATTGTGTAAATTACACAAATTGCGTAGTATACTACGCTATGTACTCTACATAAACGACGTAACGCTGGGGAACCCAGAAGTCCGTTCTTAAGTATGGGTTGTCTGTAAGTCAGACATTCTTAACTCGGGGACTGCCTGTATACAAAATATACAGTAAGACAAAGGGCTGGTTTGCACAATACGCTAAGCCACCCTGCAAATAAGCCATGATGGGTTGGTTGTTCATGGAACAACCCATGGTGCAACTGACAGAAGATCAGGCTCACTGTGGGTTGTTCTCCCATCCGTCCCCCTCAGTCCTCCAGCCAGTATCCCAGTGTCCTTCGCGGCAGAACCCATCCTGTCCCCTCCTCCCCACTTCAATCACTACCCCTTTTTGTTCTCCGCTGTAGTTTTTTAATTTATTTTTCAGAGCCTCAAAAATGCACAATTGGGATCGTATTTTTTTTAAATTGTTTTTTGGCCCCTTCGTAATTTTTTCTCTTTTTTTAGTCAGTCAGAGATGCACAAGTGTGTATGGCTGTCCAATATATGTACCATAGTCTTGCCTGGTCAATATCCTTATAAGTTTCAAATGTCAAAGGAGCAGTGCAATTGGTAACATAGATGGAAACTGACATGGTAAGACTGCATACAGCCTAATTTGCACACATTTGCAGAGCTGTCAATTGAAAATCAGTAAAGGGGCAAAAGTAGGTGCACTGAAAGGGGGTGGCCTATCAACCCTAGCCAGCTGTTATGAAGCACCCCAAAATTCTGCTATTTTAGGAAGACGAGGTCTATTTCTGAAAGGGGACTAGGGTTTTTTGGTCTTGGAGAAGAGGAGAAAAGTAGGTTCCATAGGATATTGAGGCCTTGCATGTCCCAGGTGGAGCAGCAGCTGTCTTGCATACAACTTTCTGGCCAGCCATTGTGCTCTGATTGCCTTAATTCCTCAGTGTGAACACTTTCACATTTCAGATCTTGTCTCAAGACTACAACCACAGAAGCCCCCACCATGAAATATTTTCTACCCTTGTTTAAGCTGAATAGAAGGAAAAATAAAGAATTCAATATCTTTAAAGATGTGAAACCCTGAAAATCCAACATTGTGTAAGCAGGATGCTTACATGACTCTCTTGTCACCTTTGTTTAAGACAATCACCAACCCCCCCCCCCCCCCCCGCTATCTTGCTCACCTGGACCTGTGATAGCCAGAGATATGCAACTCCCATCCTTTCCTCACAGAAGGAAGGAAAGAAGAGAGTGTTACCAATGAGTAACACAACATAGCAGATGAGTGTTGTAGACCAAAACAACTGGAGGGCCACAAGCATCCACGCCCAACATACAAGGATAATGCAGGTTGAAGTGCAAGTTAAGTGCAGAGCCATTGATTCACAGCCATTTCACCTTGTGACAAATTCCTCATGAAGTCCCTCAACCCTTTCTCACTGACCCAATTTGACCAAGTGAACTTATCCACACTCACTTTCAGGGCACCTCCAGCAGGAGGGTGGGTTTTGGCATTCTAGGCACCCTGATTCAAGATGTTACCAGCAAGCCACAGAGGGATACCTGCTAATCACTGCTGGACCAAACATAAAAGTGAGATCTGCAAAGCTGGCACAATCCAAAAAACCTCTTCATTGAGAGGCGCTTTTTCCTTCACTCCTGATGTGCAGTACAATCCTATACATCTCTACACAGAAATAAGCCCCACTGAACTCAATGGGACTTACTCTGGGATAAGCATGTGTAGAATTGCAGCCTTAGTGTTACTGCTTCAGAGTTAAAACAATGAGGTATCATAGCTGAAATAATAGGCTTCATTTTTCAAGCTGTGGTCTTACAGAAACAGCTTGACTGATTTATTAGGTGTACACTTGAATCTAATAATACAATTAGAGAGATTTAACATATCTAAAGGTATCAGGGGGAGCATGGATATATTATTTTAAAGTAGCTATACCTAGATTAGCTGCCTCCAATGTAAAATTACAGTGATAACAAGGCATGGTTATTTATTTATTTATCCTTTATCTAATGGTAACAAGTGGAAGAGATCATTGCATGGATGAGGACAGCACAGTGCTAATCTCAAACTCCCAGCTTGAACTAAAATTTGTGATTTTTAGACTGAGCCAGCTAACCCAAGGGGATATCATGAGTGAAACATAATTTTAACACAGACTAACAAGCTTAACTATGACATGATTTGCATGCAGAAATTTCCAGGTTAAATCCATGGCTTCTCCAGTAAAAAGGATCAAGAAACAGATGATGGGAAACAGTGCCCGGCTCCAGGTTTTTGAGGGCTCTTGGGCAAGACACCCACAATGGGCGCCCTCCCTCAGTGAACTTACATTCTCAGCACCATTATCACCAGCTGCTGTTGTTCCTCATCCTCTTTTCATTATTGCATTTGCTTGCTTGGCAGGCAGAGAGGCAGCGAGCAAGGAGGCAGTGGCATCTACTGTTCCTCCTCCTCACCACCATCATTGTCTGGGCCAGAACAAGAGGTCGGGGGCCAAGCAGGTTGTGAGAGTGACGCAGAGGAGCAACTCCAGGGGGCTCTTGTCAGTTGGCTCCTGTGGGGGTGTGGGCCGTCAGCACATGTCCAACCATGCCCAGCCGTGATGGGAAAGATGGACCCTGCCAGTCAATACTGGGCAAGATGGACCAATGCAGTATAAAGCAACTTCATGTTTCTGCTGGGGGTCTCTTTAATGGAGGAAGTCCCCAACACAGTAATCTCCAACCCATGTAGATTACTGTGTACAGGCCTGTGGCTCATGCTGGCTCAGCTTGTCTGAGTGTGGAAAGCAAAGCAGGGTCAGGCCTGGTTATTACTTGGATGGGAGACCCCTCCTCTAGTTTCCTGCATTGAGCAGGGGGTTGGACTCGATAGCCTTGTAGGCTCCTTCCAACTCTATGATCCTATCCTATGATATCCTATGTGCCCAGAGAAACTGATTTAAGTCTCCTGTGTACTCGAAGTAGCTACCATTGAGGGGACTGCCCACTGCATGATTTCCTGTTTAGCCTTGCCTCCTTCGTGCCAGCCTCTGTTGGGGGCAGGTAATTCTTCTGTGTTTCTGCATTAGGTGTTTCTACATTACTTCATTACCTGCCCCATCATTCATCCCTGATGCAGAGGTGCAGCAACTTACCCTCCTTCATAGGAAGTGGCCATTAAAGAGGCAGTGTGGTGTAGTGGTCAGTGCTAGATTAGTACCAGGGAAAGCCAGACTCAAATCCCAACTCAGAGTCAGCCATGAAACTCTCTGGCTGACCTTGGGCCAGTCACTATCTCTCCAACTAACCTACCTCACAGGCTTGTTGTTAGGATAAAACCATGTACAATGCCCTGAGCTATTTGGAAGAAGGGCAGGATATTTATTTATTACATTTCTATACCGCCCAATAGCAATGAACACAGGGATGGACTCCTCTCCAAGGATGAGTAATATTACTCCCTTACACACTATAAAAGTAAACCTTCTCCTCTGAAAAAAGTGGGTTTTAATTCAGAAAATTGATTTATTACATTTCTATACTGCCCAATAGCTGGCTCTCTCTGGGCGGTTGACAACTATTTTAAAAAGCAGGTATCAGAAGCTTGGGAGGTGCTGCCCCAATCATATTTGTTCAGTGTCAATATATTTCATTTGAAGTGTCTTAGCCTTTCTCAACCTGGTGCCCTCCAGCTCCAGATGTCTTGGGGCACATGCTGCCCCAGGCAGCATGGCCAATGGTCAGGAATACTGGGAGTTGTACTCCAAAACATCTGGAGGGCAGCAGGCTGGGGAAGGCTGCTCTAGACTGAACCAACAGAAAGTTGAAAGATAGCCAATACGCTTCCTACACTTTCCAGCTGCAATGATCCCCCTCCTAGTCAATCTGGAGTTAACATCGCCCTCCCTTGTCTTCAAGAGGTCTGCTTTTGGCTTCATAGCACGAACATGTCACCTTCTTCCCACTGACTGCATATTAAATTTGGGAGGGAGGGCGAAAGAAGACACGTTACATCCTGACAAGGGATGATTAAGCGCTGTTCAAAAATCACGACTCTTATTCAGCCTTGTAAATATCTGGCCTAACACATAAAGTGTCGTCATCATCATCATCTTCTACTACTTCTGGTCTACGTCTGCTCTGGCCAAGCCAAACAACCTTCAGTTCCCCGAGGTGGCGGGGGATAATCGGAAAGCTCAGCGTGAGTGGGAATTATTGGAACATGCAACGAACCAGCCGGGCGGTGCAGCGAGGGGAAGCCGCTGAAGTGTCACTAGAACTTGGACGGGGGGGGGGGGGGAGGCGAGAGGGAGGGCTGCTGTGAGAGGCGAAGAGAAAGTCAGAGAAGCAACAACAGCCTCTCCGCACAAGGCTATTTGGCTTCTGGTGTTTTAGCCTCGGCTATATCTAGCACAGGCAGCTGCACGGTTGAAAAGCGCCAGAGGATTGTTTGCAAAGCAAGCGGGGGTGAAGGAAAAAGACTGTTTTTCTTCCTCTGTAGCCATTTGTACTAGTAGCCTAGAATACAGGCATGTGGCTTACGCTGGCTCAGCTTGTTTGAGCGTGGAAAGCTAAGCAGGGTCAAGCCTGGTTGTTACTTGGATGGGAGACCCCTCCTCTAGTTTCCTGCATTGAGCAGGGGGTTGGACTCGATAGCCTTGTAGGCTCCTTCCAACTCTATGATCTATGAAATCTATGAAATAGAGCTGAATCTGAGGCGCCGGCAGGGCTCGTAAAAATAATGCGCAAGTAAGGGCGGAATCCTATGCATGTTTAATCAGAAGAAAGTCTTACAACTCCTAGCATAGCTGGCTAGGGAATGCTGGGAGTTGTAGCACTTTCTTCAGACTAAGCATGCATAGGATTGCGCCCTAAGCGTGCGCCTCCGCAGCCCGCCTTTTCCGGGCTCCTCCCTCCCAGCCCAGGCAGGCTCAAAAGGCGTCGACCTTTTTGAGCCGCTCACCCTTCGCCACGCCTCACCCGACTCTACGAGCTTCACGACGGGCTCCGATATTTCTAGAGAAATGGTCTCGTTATTGGCGCTCGCGGGCTCCTCAGCCACCAGGTTCCGGAGCAAGGCCAGCAAGAGGACGAGTTTCCGCGTGCCTCCGCCCTCGCGGAACCCCATTTTGTTTTTTTCCTGCAGCACCTGCTGCGGGCCTGGCCTGAGGCGAGCCTGCGCGGAGGCGCTCCGTGTGGGAGCCGCGCCCGCAGCAACCATTGAGGCGTCACAATGAGGCCAGCTCAAGATTCGAAGAGCGGCTGCGGGCGCAGACAAAACGCGGGTTTTGTCCTCCGTCCAGAAGCTTTCCGGCCCTTGCCGGAAGACGGGGGTGAGGGGGAAACGGCGCCTGCTCCAGGACCTTGTTTTGGGGGTTGCCACAATCTGCCTCTTCATTGGATCCCCCAGAAACTGCTCTATACCCTCCAGTGTAACGCCCAAAGTTCCTTCTCTTTTTAGTGGAGACCACCATTGGACTAGCCCCTTGCACGAATCCACAAAGAACCTTTCATGCTCAGCGTACGTTTCTCAACATTTCTCTTATATAGGGTGTTCAGGATCTGTGGCCCTCCAGATGTTTTGGCCTACAACTCACATCAGCTGTAGCCAGTCTAGCCAATGATTAGGGATCATGGGAGTTGCAGGCCAAAACCTCTGGAAGCCCACAAGTTGCCCTTCTTAGACCTACTTCTACTTGCATATCTTTTATTGGCTTTAAGAGCTCTAGAATTACAACGCGATCCTATACATGTCGACTCATAAATTCTGTTCAATAAAGCTTAATCCCAAGTGTACAGGTTAGCAACCTTAGGCTTTGTTTAGTAAATTAGCATGTGGCAAAAGTGTAGGTTGTCTGCCTTTTACTACTAGCTTTGCTCCCTTAGCTTGCACTCCACTTCCTCAGTCTTTCATAAGTTTTTGAGCTGGATCACCCATCATGGCTCTCATAAGGTTTCTTTAAATTGCTACACTGTGTGGCTGTTATTCCATAGTTAATGCAGTGTGGGTCACTGTGCTGTTGGAGTGATTTTCTTCACCCCATCACAGATCCTTTCCCCACCTCACTAATCACAGTGAGGTGTTGTTTCACTTGAACAGCAAGCTGCATGATAACAGCCAGAAGTGCAATGTAAACTGGCCTCTGTGTGGCAGCCATAATTTGTAGTCATGTTATCTTGTCAACATATGAGCATTGTAAGCTGCCCCTCTGTTAGTAGAATGAATGCAGATATCCCTGAGGCAGGAGGAAATATTTCTTATGTATAGTTGATATTCAGCACTCTGAATCCTTAGGATGAAATAGCTATACGTTTTAATAAGTAAATCTAAAGAACTGGTAGGTACCATGTGCAATTCTTGAGGGAGAAGATAATTTGGGCCATTTGTGTAAAATTAGGAATCAGATCCATACATTTAATAGTGCAGGTTTATTTATTTATTTATTATATTTATACCCCACCTTTTTTCCTGCAAGGCTTACATAATCCTCCTCCTCTCCATTTTATCCTCACAACAACCCTGCAAGGTAGGTTAGGCTGAGAGTCAGTGACTGGCCCAAAGTCACCCAGTGAGTTTCATGGCCGAGCAGGAACTAGAACCCGGATCTCCTGAGTCCCAGTCCAACACTCTCACCACTATGCCACACTGGCTCTCAGTATGTTCAATATGGCATTCCTATCCCATCTCTTTACTGATTCCCTTTTGAATTCAGCATTTAGTTCTACATTTTCTATGCAGATACTCATGCAGTGCAATTCTATGCATGTCTACTCAGAAGTAAATCTCATTGAGTTCAGTGGAACTTACTGCTGTATAAGATTGCAGTGTTAAGCACTAACAAAAAAATAATTCTCAACTACCAAAAATCAGTTGCCTCTTTTGGCAGCCATAACAGCTCTTGTCCTCTGGAATAGCTAAATGTCAACCAATAGAAAGCTTTTGGAGTGCAAAGGATCCGACGTTGACAGAAAACTGGATTTGAGACTAAACTCTCTCCAGTGGGAGATGGGAAACATCACAGACCTCTCTATAGAAGGCAAAGCTAATTTCTATAACTTAATTTCCTGCCAGTAATTTCTCCCACACAAAGGCAAGCAAAACTCCCTGTCTCACTGACATAAACAAACACCTCTGAAAACTGAACATATTTTTTCCTGCAGGAAATTAAGAGAATGGTTATGGCATATTTAAAAACTCATCAAGGTGCTCAAATAGCTAGCTGGAGACTTATAAATGTATCTAACTGGAAAACCAGAGTCTTTATGAAATCAAAAACTGTGGAGGTATCTTGTAGCTAATTGGTCTGTTGTGGTATGAGCTTTTGCAGGCTACTGCATTGAAGGGTAGTGGTTAAGAGGTTTGTTGTACTATGACTTGAAAACCTTTAGTTCAAATCTTAGCTTGGATATGAACTCGTCTGTTATAGTAAGACACTGTTCATTAGCCTTAGCCTTCCCTGTTATACATGGGGGTAATACTGCAAGCCTACTTTAGATCAGGGATGGGCAGAAAGTATATCTGAATCCACTGGTAGATCGCTGGGGGATTTGCAGTATATAAGCAAGGGTTCCTGACTCCCAATTGTGTAACAATGGCAACAGATAAAAAATTAGGCTGCTGGAAAAGAACATTTGGGGGAAACCAGGAGTGGGTTTTTGCATGTCAGAACATGTAAACTTGGTTCAGATGCTGATCACAAATCTCTGGGCTAAATGTGTACTTGGGGGCATCCTTAATTCTTAGCAGATGACGTCTTCCCATCTGAGCAACTGTTTTGCACCTGGCTCTGGTAGGTGGATCTTGGGATTCTAGTAAAAAAAACTAAGTAGATCCTGTAAACCTAAAGTCTGCTACCCCTGCCTTAGATTATTGTTCGAAGGATTACTGTGATTATATATTGGAAGCATTTTGAGCACTATAGAAAATGCTATCTAAATACATTAACAGTACAGTCCTATGCATGTTTACTCAGGTAAGTCCCACTGTGTTCATTGGGACAAAAGGTGCTTCTTCCAGACAAGACTTTTATGGTACCATCGCCCTGCCTACTTCATGGAATTTTACGTGGGGTTCAAACAACATCTTCTGTTGGAAGCCTTCCCATGTTTTTCCACTGCTTTTTCCATATTTTTTCCTTACCATTTAAGGGGGGGGGGGGATGGAAATACTGCACATTGCTTTCTGATTGCTAGCCCTCTGTCTGGAAGCACCCTAACTCTCGGGCAGGTGTGCATAGGCTTGCAGCCTTAGAAGTATTAATCCTGTGAAGTTGGAAGTGAGCCCTGCTTTCAGTGGAAGTTTTTCAAAGGTATTTAAGAGCTCAGCCTTTGAAGGATCTTGTTGAAATGTTTTACTTGTATAGTAAATTGCGGAAAAGTTGTGATTGAACATAAGACACTTACGCTAATTTTTAATTCATGTTTGCATTTAGAAATATCCTTCACCTTTCTGCCAATTTTTTAAAAAACTTCCCTATTTGTAATCTCTTTAACAGTGTAACCCTATACATATCTACTCAGCCGTAAGCCCTATTGAGTTCAATGGGGCTTACTCAGAGGTAAGTATGTTGATAGGATTGCAGCTGTAGTAAGCCAGTGTTGCAAAGTTTTAGGGGCAAAATAGGTAATAAAATAAAGCCATTCAGTCTTTGGGGCAGATAAATTATCAACTTTATAAATGGTTTCTCTTCGACCTAGCTGTGTCCCATAAACCTGCTGTTTTTCTCAACCTACTTTTGTGGGCTTACTCTTTGTGGGATTCCTATAAGGCTGGCTTGATCATACCCTTTTCAGCTATACCCAGGGCTGGACTGTACCAAAGCACAGCTTCAACAAAAACTTTGGATGATCTTCCAACCTCTTTTTCAGAGCCCCAGAATAGAAAGGTGTTTTTTTTAAGGAAGATACCTACATATTTTCCTAGTTTACAATACTCATACAGTGCTTTCATATCCCTTTGCCAGGTAAGCAGAATAGGAAACAGCAATTATTACCATCCATATAAAGTAACAGGAAAGAGTCTGTCAGTGGTTGGTTGTAGTTTGCTTAAACCTGCTAATGTGTAGGAAGAAAGCTGCTTCCTAAATGCAAAAATTATCATCAGGATGCATGCATCAAGCTTATGAAGGCTGGTAAGCATCAGGATGTTTGCTGCTATCCTTGTTGAAAATTCAAGTCCTGACTCTGCTTTCCATTTTGCCATATAATACATATATTCTGACTCACAGATTGCTAATTATTTTTATTTCTAACATTTATAACTGCCTTTCCTCAGAAGAGCTCAAGGTGGCTAACAAGGACACAACCATAAATTAACAGTTTAAAATATACTTATAACCAGGGATGTTGAAGAGTCCTTGGTCTCGAGTCACGAGTCGAGTCACGAGTCTTTGGACCCGAGTCTCGAGTCCGAGTCCAAGTCCTTGGTCCAAAATGGTGACTCACGAGTCCCGAGTCACTCCCAAAGCTGACTCCATGAGTCCCTATTAAAATCAATGGGGTTCTTCCCCAACAAAATAAGGCTACTTCAGATGTGTGGCTTAAATAAATTCTAGGCACAAGTGTGCCCTTTTATCTCAAAACTCTGCCACTGATTTTGACAAGAACAGACCAGGCAGACAAACCCAAAATAACCAGGCAGGCAGAGGAGGCGGGGAACCCCAAAGCAGGCAGGCAGAGGCATTTGTCTTGGACAATTCAAACTGTGGAACTGGTTAAGAAGAGACCAGGCAGGCAGAGGAGGCAAGGAACCCCAAACAGGCAGGCAGAGGCAGCCAAACCCAAAATGTCTGAAAGGTTGCATTAGGAAAATGATTTTAAAAAATAAACTTGGATTGTTACTGCAACTGGGTCCAGGCAGCACCTGCAGGTGGCATCAAGCAGCGATGTTGACGAGTCCTTGGTGTCGAGTCTCGAGTCCCATTAAAAATATTGGGACTCGAGTCCGAGTCGAGTCAGAGGGGGGACTCAGTCCGACTCACGAGTCGAGTCCTCGAGTCCGAGTCCCCATCCCTGCTTATAACCTAACACTAAAACAGCAGCAAGGAATAACAGAAAACATTTTAAAGAAATATTAAATTCTCATTCTGAAAATTTTCTCTCCCCACCCCCCTACCTCACTGGTAGTCAGATGTTAGAAATAAAAGTTTGCATTGCCCAGTTGTAAGAGTTTCACAAATACAGAGCATAAGCAGTCAGCTGGGATGAGATCATCAATTGGTGGGGTTGAAAAACTAATGTGACTTGAAAGATCTCGGATGGCAGATTGACAATGGTCTTTTGTCATTCATAATCTAGATGAGGTAGTGATACAATAAAATGTACACAAAATATAAATTATAAACAGACTCTCTGTTAAAAATGAATCCGTACGCAGCCCTTTTTTTACTACATTATTTTCTAGGGTTTATGGGCTGGATTCAGCTTGCAGGATACCCAGTTGTCCATCTTGCTTCTAAATCACTTACGGTACCTTGTTCAGTTGGTGATGGTGAGCCACAGTTCAGTTACCTCCTGCTTAGCATGGGTTGCTCCAGTAACACCCCAGGAAAGCTGGAAAAAAATAAATAGACATGGAATGGTGGGGCCCATGTTACACTTTACAGGTTTGTGTTAAAGGAAAGGTTGAAGGTAACGCCTAGAAATCTAAAAAAATTGGATTTATTCTATCTACTTGTCATTGTAGATCGGGGTGGGCAACCTGCAGCCCTTGACCTAATTTCATGTGGTCCTCAGCCTTATTTCAAAAGCCCTCTGCATGCAATTAAGTTCAAACCTCTGGCAAGAGCAATCTGTCCCTTCTCTGGCAGCCAGCTGCATGGGAGAGAAGAGGGAAAGAGAGAAAATGGCATGGCAGAAAGAGAAAAGGGGTGACTCACCCACTTTTGGCCCTGGCCCTGCCAACTGCTGGCTTTGACCCTACTCACCACCAACATGTGCCCCCCAACAGATTACCCATGAGGGAATGTGGCCCTCAACAGAAAAAAGGTTGTCCACCACTGTCGTACATGAACTTTGGACATTTTTAATTAAAAACTACCATTTAAAAAAGTATAAGTGGGATATTCCACACAACCCCGTTCAATGAGCTTTCATATTAATAGAATTTGGTAGATTACACCCTATATAATACATACAATTCTAGTTAATTACACATCAGTCAATAAAAGACTTCTGGTTAATTTGATCGCTTAATTGGATAGTCTGTTTAATTTGTATTCACATTCTGCTTAGACTTTTTCTCATTTATAATTGATTTTGCTATTAAAAAGATCACTGGCAGTTCAATTTAGAACTAAATTTTAAAAATCACAATTCTGCAGTATATGGCCATTGAAATGGAAAGGGAACTGAACTGCATATAACATTCTTCTAATTTTTAAAAATAATATGCTGGCCCACAAAAGTTGTTCCTGATGTCTATTTGGTTTTATACCTTATAGTTTGATAAAATAACCCTTGTTATTAGTAAATGTGTGAATACTTGAATATCTGTTATGTATAACTTACCACTTACCAGCTTTCATGTAAGAGGAAAGTATTCTGAATCCTATGCAGAAACATGTTTGATGCCACTCCTTTTTTATTTAGATGCTATGACCTCTCTCTGCCTGAGCTCACATAGGCATGGGGAACTTAGAAAGTTGCCTTATACTGAGTCAGACCATTGGTCCATCTAGTCCAGTATTGTTGACACTGACTGGCAATGGCTCTCCAGGTTTTCAGGCAGGAGTTTTTCCCGCCCTACCTGGAGGTGCAGGCGATCAAACCTGGGACCTGTTGCATGCAAGCCATGTGCTCTACCAGTGTCATTTATAGGAGTTCCTTAGGGAACAGGTGTGACTATTAAACCAATTTAAGTCTATATGCATGTATGATATGCACATATGAAAATGGCCTGAGATACATTCCTCAGGTAACATTTTTTAGGTGACAATGGAATACCCTGAATGATCAAATACTGAAATGGCACAGCTGCTGAAGCACTCCAATTGAGTGGCATGGAATATATACACAAAAAGACTGAACTTCATGGGTTTCAGGAATGAGTGTTGGTACTGAGTTGTGCTATGCCATGCCTGATTTGGGGAGTTACAGAAGTCTTTCTGCATCAGTGTAATAGTAATAGGAAGTGCAGACATAGGCCCAGTTCACACGATCAGCAGGCAGTTAACAAGCCATGGTGGTTTATTAACTAGTTAATAAGCCACTACTACTTAACTACTAATAAGCGTAGTTAATAAGCCATGGTGGCTTATTAACTACGCTGTATGTTGACTTGTCAAGTCATGTAACCCTGGCTGGGGTGGCTTGTTGCCATGCATAACAAGCCATCCAGAACCCATGGGCTGTTGTAGGGTTCTGGGTACCACCCTAGCTGGGTTTGCATGACATGACAAGCTGTGTTTCTGAGGATAATTATGCTAATTCCCCTGGCAGGCGCAGCGTAGCTAACATGCCACCATAACTTGTTAACTGCCTGCTGATCGTGCAAACCTGTTTGTAAGAGATGGTAAAGATGCAAATAGGCGTGCTCCTCACTGTAACACAATATTACACATACAAGATACCATAGTCTGAGCACTCTGTAGTATAGTTTACCCAATAGTTAATCCAGGCCTAAGGAATTTATATATAACAATATTGCAAGAGGTTCAGGATTGCAGTTGTGATTTAAGTTGGAAGGGTATTACATTTTTTTAAAATCAAAACATTTGGGATTTTACACACCTCAGATAGACATCTATGATAATAAGAGGATGTGTGTCTGTCTCAGTTCCACAGCTTCAAAATCATGAAATACAGACATCGGAAACTTGCTATGCATACTAAGGGGACAGTAGGGGTATGCACCTTGGGGTTATTTGGTTTTGAAAATGCATTAATTAAATTAATTTAAATGTGTGTGTTTGAAGCCTACAGTACCATCTTCAGTCACCAAGTGGAGGACTTCCCTAACCAGCCCGTAGCTTTGCAATCAAGGCAGTTTGAAGCCATCGGGGAGTGATCTGAGGGGCAGAGTTATATGGTGCCTGCCCCTTCCTTCCTGCAGCCCCCCTCAGGGGGCCATATGGGTACACCACGGCAGGACAGTGCCTAGGGGGGCCAGTGGACATGGCTTCACTCAGACCGGGTTGGGCATAATGTGTCCAACTCTGACCGCTGCATAACTTTGCTTGAAGGCTTTACTGTATCAAATGAAGGACTATTCCAACCCATGCAAAGCTGGGTATATTCATGAGTATAAAATAAAAAAGTAATATAAAACAAATGTCTGCTCAGGAATTACAACTACCTGGGGATTAAACAAGATGATATAGCCTTAAGATTTGGAATCCTTGATAACTTGCCAACTCCAGGCTGCCTGTGCTTTTTTAAAATGATAAAACAATCAAAAGTTAAGGGTTCTCTGAATGAACTGTTCAAAACATCTGTTCCTCACCCACACATCCAATAAATAATAGACCTTATTGTGTAATTGTTACTCTGATTAGGGGCAGAAAAGGCCCGGCCTGAGTCAAAACATTGAAATAAGGCTTCTAAGTGTACTATTAAAGGTTGAGTTTTTAACTGAATCTTGTTTTCTAGCAAATCAGCTTGATTGTTTTAAGTAATAAATGCTTCCCAACATTAATTAGATCTTAGAATACTATTGAGATATATCAATGCATTTCTTAATACTTACTGTCCGTAATATTTGATGCAATTATCAAAGTGCCATTTTATATGCAAATTAAAAGAGCAGAGAAAATTATAATTATAATCTGCTTGTATACTGGTTATCTCCACTGACTTTAACTTATTTGGTTTTTGTGTAATTCGGGGTTTAAAAAGGGAGGGAGAAGCAATTAAACAGGAGAGGAGGGAAACAGGCCAGTTCTACTCCTAGAAGTTTTCTGGACATTATAAGAAGATAACAAGTTGGACTGGATGCATCTCTATTTCTCTAACTCTTTGGTCTCCTCCTTAAGCTCAAGGTGACTTATAGGATGTACAAGCAATGGTATGCCCATCAATGATGAGCAATCATTGTACACCAATTGACTGATAAGCTGTCTTTATAAGAGCATTTGTGACAACCCTTCAAGATAGCTCCCTCCAACCAGTCCTTTCAGACCAGAAGGGTAATGAAACCATTATGATAGATGAGGGTGTTAAAACAGGACAGGGTAGACAATCAACATTTTGATAGGTTCTTTAAAAAAGAGACTTTGATTAAAAATTGGAATTATACATTTGAAATCAATTGCATGTTGGAAAATAACTATATAAAGTTCCTTCTCAAATGTCTTCAGTTTTTACTTTATTCTTTTGAAATTTGACCCAATTGAAACAAAATATGGATCATAAGAATGTATGAAAATCCCTGCTGGATCAGACCAAAGCTCTATCTAGTCCAGCATCCTGTTTCCTACAGTAGCCAAACCAGATGTTTTGAGGAAGCCAACAAGTAATGCAATGACCCTCCTTCAGGCTGTTCTCCAGCAATTGGTGTTCAGAGGTGTATTGCTGGAAGCTATATATAGCCATCATGACTAGCAGCCATTGATAGCCTTATCCTCCATGAATTACTCAAATCACCTTTGGAAGCCATTCATGTTGATGGCCATCATCACCATATCTTGTGGTAGCAAATTTTCTTAAGTTTAGTTATGCAGCATGTGAAGAAGTCTTGAACCTCCATTTAGCTTCATTGCATGACCCTGGATTCTAGTATTATGAGAAAAGGAGAAAAATGGATACCTATCCATTTTCTCCATTCATAATTGCATATACTTTAGCATGTCCACCCCACCCCCCCGCATGCTTGCCTTTTTTTTCTAAGCTAAAAAGCCTGAAACATTGTTCTAGGGGAGTTTCTCCATCCACCTGATCATTTGGGTTTCCCTTTTCTGCACCTTTTACAGATTACAATATCCTTTCTGAGGTGCAATGAAGAGAACTGTACACAGATTGTAGTTGCACTATACATTGTGATATTGCCAGTTTTATTTTTTATTCCTTTTCAAATGATCCCCAAAATGAAATTTGCCTTTTTCACAGGTGTCCACACACCGGGTCGACATTTTCATTGAGCTACCCACCGCATCTCCAAGATCCCCCTTTGGTCAGTAACTGCCAGCTCAGACCACAACAGCATATATGTGAAGTTAGGATTTATTGCCCCAATGTGCACCACTTTACACTTGCTTATATTGAACCTCATTTGGCATTTTTATACCCATTCCCCCAGTTTGGAGAGATCTTTTTGGAGCTCTTCACAATCCCTTTTCGTTTTAACTACTCTAAATATTTTGATATCGTCAGCAAACTTGGCTACCTCACTGCTAACCCCTTAGTCCAGATCATTTGTGAACAGCTGCAATTCTAGCTCCTTTTGTTAGCCAAAAAATGGTCAGCAACTAAAATGTGAATAGACATTTTCCATTCTCTCTGAAACAATTTTCTTTTTTCTCTGGACATCCTGCAATTGCAGAAATGATGGCTCAGTTCCACAAGTAAATGCCATTGGGTGAAGCAGTTAACAAGGGCTATCAAGTTCCTGATAGCTCTCCGGGGGATAACAATGTGCAAATTTAGTAACACATATTAAATTTTGAAATGTGACATAAAGAGGCTACTCTGGGTGCCTATAAATTATGGTTACTTTAATACAAAAATTAGATAGTTACAGCTTCATAAAACTCAGTCATGAAAACTCATTCTTGCTCTCTGCAGCATATTATCTGCCTTTGCAACTATGGAATTACGTAGTTGCAAACTTCGGAATTATGTTTTCTCCCTACTTCTGATCTTTTCTTTCTTCTGGTTTTCTTCTATCTGGTGAACTGTATCTTTTAGGAGCAACAGATTCTCAGGTTATCATTTTTAATACTGAGTCAGGACCATATTATAGGGCTGTATTGTCCCGCCAAGCTGGATAGATGGCATCACCAAAGGGTTAGCTTGCACTTGCTGATGAAGCACTTTGGTTTTTTTGATGTTAAGTGAGAGACCAAGTTTTTCGTATACTTCTGCAAAAGCATTTAGGATAGTTTGGAGATCATCCTCTGAATGTGCGGAGACCACATTATCATCAGCATACTGAAGTTCCACAACGGAGGTTGTAATTACCTTACTTTTTGCTTTCAGCCTGCTGAGATTAAAAAGCTTTCCATCTGTTCGATATATAATTCCCACACCAGTGGGAAGTTTCCCCTTGACAAGATGTAAAACCATGGCGATGAAAATGGCAAATAATGTTGGGGCGATAACACATCCCTGTTTAACACCTGATCCCACTTTAAATGGAGCACCATGAGAGCCGTTGTTGTCCAAAACCGTTGCTATCTTTCTGTTACAGCTAACATCGACAGTGAAACCCAGCATCGTTTGAGCTCCGCAAGTGCCGCATTTTCTCGAATGAAACATAGAGTGTTCGAGGATCGGGATATTTGTAAGAAGACCAAAACACTGGTTTATGAAGCCATTGTATTACCAACTTTATTGTATGCCTGCGAAACATGGACTATCTATAAACGTCACTTCCACCTCCTTGAAAGGTTTCATCAACGTTGCCTCCGGAAAATCCTGCGAATTACTTGGGAAGATAGACGAACAAATGTCAGTGTACTGGAAGAAGCAAAGACTACTAGCATTGAAAAAATGATCCTTCAACGCCAACTTCAGTGGACCGGTCATGTTGTTCGAATGCCTGACTGCCGTCTCCCAAAGCAGTTACTTTACTCCCAACTCAAGGATGGAAAGCGGAATATCAGTGGTCAATATAAGAGGTTTAAAGATGTTCATAAGGCTAATCTAAAAAAATGCAATATAAACATCGAAAACTGGGAAGCTCTGGCCCATGAACTGATCTAAATGGAGGTTGGCCTTTCACAAAGGTTCCATGGACTTTGAAGAAGCCCGAGTGCAAGGTGAAAGGGAGAAACGTGCTAAGCGAAAAGCACGTCAAATGAATCCTTTACAGGACCATCTTCTATCTGGTAACCTGTGTCCTCACTGTGGGAAGCTGTGTGGATCTAGAATTGGCCTCCACAGTCACTTACGGACCCATCGCTAGAGTCTACACAATCTTCTTTAGAATTTCCTCCTTTTATCCCGGAAGACAATCTTACTCGGTCACGAGTGATCGCCTGATGATGATGATAGGGCTGCAGTTGTATACATACTTGGAAGTAACTGCCGTTGAATTCAGTGGGATTTACTTATGAGTAAACAAGCCTTAAATCATGCTGCATGTCTTTTTTTTCCTTCCCATATCACATCATTCACTTCTTATTTTTCCCACTGAGAGGCTTATATCTCCTTAGGAAGAAACCTACATCTCACACATAGCAAGCAACACATTTTTCTCCCTCAAAATAAAGCACAGTGAACTCAAACAGGCCTGTGGCTCATGCTGGCTCAGCTTGACTGAGCGTGGAAAGCTAAGCAGGGTCAGGCCTGGTTATTACTTGGATGGGAGACCCCTCCTCTAGTTTCCTGCATTGAGCAGGGGGTTGGACTTGATGGCCTTGTAGGCCCCTTCCAACTCTATGATCCTATGAAAATACTACACCCAACTTTACAATCCGCTCTTTATGAGCAAAAACCAGAGTCTAAAAATGAGCTAAAAGCAGCCAAGAATAAAATGAGTTAAAGCCACCAACATGTAAGAGGGATTAAAAGAGCAAAGGTTTAAAACAACCTGGGAGAACAAAGTAGTCTAAAACTGGCAATGGAAAGAAAACAAATGTTGGTGCCAGGCTAACTGGAGTTAGCCACCACCAAGAATGCCTCTCTATTAGGCACCCTCCAGGCTTAAGAATGAGGGCCCTGTGGAGAAGGGCCTCTGTAGATTAGAGTCATGTGAAAAAGAAAGTACACCCTTCTCGAGTTCCATGGTTCCACATATCAAGACAGAAGAAAAATCATCAGGCCCGCAGCAGGTCTCAAAATTAGGTAAAGACAACCTCAAATGAACAACAACATTTGACAGAGTACACCCTGGCATTATTTATTGTACAGAAATACAGCCAAGATGGAGAAGCCATGTGGGAAAAACTGCCATAGGTATGAAGAGGCTAAGGAGCAGCCAGGTGCTGCTAAGCAAATGCCCTTGATGAATTGATCATCAGCAAGTGTGAGTGACCACCTCTATAAAAGCTGAAGTGTCAGGAGTTTGCTGGTCTCCAGCAGTCAGGTGTTGTCAAGGTTCCGCTACTGCAGGGACCCCTTGATCTGCCTTTGGGAGATCTCTGCCTCTTCCCAAAGCCTCTCCCTCTCTAGGTTATCAAGTCCTTTGCCTGCTTCCAGTAACGTGGGTGTAGACTGTAGACGTGGTGAATAAGTCACTCCAAACTCTCAGGGTAAACAACAGCACTTTACTTATAATATTAGGGTATTTACTTAATAGAGTGGTTATAATCCAAAAGCAAGTATGATAAAATAAAACAAACAAACAAACAATCCAATGTTCTCTAGTATAACTTCAGACTACCTAGTTCCTATGCAGCCAGTTTCTCTTTCTCTGCTTCTCTCTGCTGTTTCTGTGCTTCTGCTTCTAGCTCTCTCCCAGCACACACTGACTGCTAGCTGACCACACCCCACATATATAGCCTTCCCAGGAATGGAAGGTTATAATCATGTGACCTTGAATAGGAGATCTAGTTCTTAACTTCTATTGGGTAACTTAAAACTCTCAAACTCCCCCTCCCATCCAAGTGTTTGGGCCTTCAGGCTTCAACTACTCGAGGGAAGTGTTTGGGCCTTCAGGCTTCAACAAACTCAAGCCTGAGTAGGCCTCAATCCTTTACAGGTGTGTGTTACCACAATGCCGGGGAGAGAAGACATCAATGATCTTAGAAAAGCAATTGTTGCTGCCCATCAATCTGGGAAGGGTTATAAGGCCATTTCCAAACAATTTAAAGTCCATCATTCTACAGTGAGGAAGATTATTCACAAGTGGAAAACATTCAAGACAGTTGCCAATCTTCCCAGGAGTGGACGTCCCAGCAAATTCACCCCAAGGGCAGACCGTGCAATGCTCAGAGAAATTGCAAAACATCCAAGTGTTACATCTCAGGCGCTACAGGCCGCAGTCAGCAGGAGCAACATTAAAGTTCATGGCAGTACAGTTAGAAAAAGACTGAACAAGTATGGTTTGTATGGAAGGGTTGCCAGGAGAAAGCCTCTTCTCTCTAAAAAGAACATGGCAGCATGACTTGGGTTTGCAAAGTTGCATCTGAACAAATCACAAGCCTTTTGGAACAATGTCCTTTGGACGGACAAGACCAAAGTGGAGCTGTTTGGCCATAATGCACAGCGCCACGTTTGGTGAAAACCAAACACAGCATATCAGTACAAACATCTCAGACCAACTGTCAAGCACGGTGGTGGAGGGGTGATGATTTGGGCTTGTTTTGCAGCCAGAGGACCTGGGCACCTTGCAGTCATTGAGTCGACCATGACCTCCTCTGTATACCAAGGTATTCTAGAGTTGAATGTGAGGCCATCTGTCCGGCAGCTAAAACTTGGCCGAAATTGGGTCATGCAACAGGACAATGATCCCAAGCACACCAGCAAATCTACAACAGAATGGCTGACAAAGAAAAGAATCAAGGTGCTGCAATGGTCCAGTCCAAGTCCAGACCTCAACCCGATTGAAATGCTGTGGTGGGACCTTTAGAGAGCTGTGCATAAACAAATGCCCACAAACCGCAATGAACTGAAGCAATGTTGTAAAGAAGATGTTAGAGACTGATCACGTCATACCGAAAACGATTACTTCAAGTTATTGCTGCTAAAGGTGGTTCTACCAGCTATTGAATCATAAGGTGTACTTAGTTTTTCCCACATGGCTTCTCCATCTTGGTTGTATTTCTGTACAATAAATAATGTCACGGTGTACTCTGTCATGTGTTGTTGTTCATCTGCGGTTGTCTTTACCTAATTTTGAGACCTGCTACGGGCCCGATGATTTTTCTTCTGTCCTGATACGTGGAACCATGGAACTCAAGGAGGGTGTACTTTCTTTTTCACATGACTGTCTGTACCTCAAGGCATGGATAGGCACATATGGGAAGATATATATACATTGTAGAAGAAAATGTCTGAAACTAATTAAAATCAAAACTGCTTGCTTGCTTCCCCCCTCCCCACTTGCATAATATTATCTGGATTACTAGATGCAGCAGGTGTTTAAATATCATAAAGATCAGAACCTCCAATTAGCTAGATCTGTAAAAGCAGCAACAAAAAAGGAAATGGTGGTGCACCACAGCATGAAACAGAAGCCCATATTTCCTACAGAATTAGCATAACTTGTGGGATATCTGACTTTTGAACAGCTAGAATTCAAGGCTATGGCTCATCAAACTACTCAAAGGCAAATGTCACTTTCTTATTTTCAAGCAAAGTACTTTTTATTTTGAGTCTGCCCATTTCATTACTTATGCTATAATTTTTATGATAAAATACTTTAGTAACTGTCTCCAGAAATATAGGCTGCATTCAGATGATCCTCCAAGCTATGGTTTGTGGGTCTGAGAATTAGCTTACACATTTCCCCTTTCACCTATGAGGGGAGGAGGTGAAAACTTCCAATTGTGATGCAACAAACCAGTTTTCCATTTCATCTGAATACATAAGGAAACAGACTGGAAGCTGAACTGGGGTAGGGGTGGGGAGAACACTGGTATGTAGGGATTGGAAATGTGACTGGTTCTGCTCCTGTGCTGTCATTTTGTGAGCCTCAGTCATGCTCTGCTCTCTTGAGTGTACCCTGGGGGTAGAAAGTTAGAGAACCTCTGGTCTATACTGATTGGTTCTTCAGGGTTTCAGGCAGGAGCCTTTCCCAGCTCTTCCTGGAGATGACAAGAGATTGACTCTGGGACCCTTTTGCACTGAGTTACATCCCTTCTCATGACTCACTTGGGGGGTGAGCCCCATTCACTGGAAAACATAATGGGTACATTCACACATTATGCTAACCCACCAGACAATCAGGTTCACTGTAGGTTGTTCGGCCCCTCCCTCCACAAGTGCGGAAATAGGGAGCCATGGCTGGGGGGGTACCTACTGTTAAAGTGCAGCAGGTAGCAACCCTGGACATTAACCCAAAGAGGCTCCAAATAGGGTTTTTCTTTGCTTTCTCTTGACAGCTGTCGAAAGGCAAGCTGTCAAGGGAAAGCAAAGGCACGAGGGATCATCTTTGTTCATGAAAAGGGAGTGGCCAGTACAGAGCATTTTGCACTTTTCCACAAGACCTTAGCTGCTTGGGCAAATTACGAAAGTGCCTTTCACCCCCTTTTCGGGGGGCAAAGGAGTTTTGACACCTAGCTGTCAAAACTCTGGGTCCCCTTTAAAATGGGGTTTTGACAGGGCAATGGGCAGTTTTTGACAGGTTGTATGTCCCTATAAAAAAAAAAAACACCTATTGCCCAGTCAAAACCCCATTTCAAAAGGGAGCCTGAGTTTTGAAAAACTCAAAACTATGAGCTAGCTGTCAAAACTCCTTTCCCCTGAAAGCTGGGGTAGGATGCATTTTTGCACTTTCCTGAGCATCTAGAATCTCAGGGAAAGTGCAAAATGTACAGGACCCTGAGGGCAGTCAGAGCAAAAAAGAAAAAGATGAGGCCCCCACCATGAAGGGGGTAATCTACTGGCCACCCCCTTTCGGAAGCCAATATCATTTGCTGCTTTGTTTTCCCTTGACTGCTCACCTTTTGACAGCTATCTAGAGAAAGCAAAGAAAAAACCCATTTGGAGCTTCTCTGGGTCAATGTCCAGGGTTGCTCCCTGCTGCACTTTGACAGCAGGTACACTCCCCCCCAGGACATTGCCCAGCAGAGGCTTCCCATTTTCACACTGCACACGTCTGCAGTTGTGCAAGTGCGGCTAATATTTTTTTTTAAGTACAAAAATATTTGCCCATTGTGGGCACAATTTTTTTAAAAAAGCCAACCACTGCTTGGCACTTTGCTTGGCTGCTTGGCACTTTGAAGGGCTGTTACTGGCTGTCACACCAAAGATTGCAAAGGCTGTCAAACTGGGGATAACGATCTCCGGGGGGGAAAACATTTAAAGGAGGGGGGGCAGAAGCCAGAGTGAGCAAAAAGGGCTTGTGATCGCAGTGGGGGATACCCAGCCAGTGATGGTCACCCCAAAGTGCTGCTTGGGCACTTGTGGGGCAGCTGGCAGTGACCCAGGCAAGAGTGGCAAGAGGTTTTCTGCCACTCTTGTCAAGAGGCTCGCTTACCGCTTCTCTTCACCCACAATGGGGATGGTTGCCCAGGTTCAGACAACACACTAACCAATTGTGGGTGAAACAACCTCTTAATTCAAGCCATTCATTGTCTGGGTGGCTTGTTGCCCTGTGGGAACAAGCTACCCTGTGGGAAACCATCCAGGTTCGCACGACAACCCATGTAAGCCATGGTGTCTTGTCGTGCAAACCCAGTCAATCAGTGGGATTTACTTATGAGTAAACTGGCATAGGACTGGGCTAGACATCTCAACAGGGAGGCTGACAGAGGGAAAGGAAGCAGCGGAAGAATGAATATACACAAATGTAGCTGCCCATCCCATGCTTAAAGCAGGTTCAGGTGATGCATTCATGCTCTGTATACATTACCAACAAGTCTTTCTCCTGTTAGTCTATACCTGATGAAAAAGATATCAAAAGAATCAACACATGATGGGAGGTTTGGATGAGTAACAGTGCAATCCTGTACATGTCTACTCCAAAGCAAGTCCCACTGTGAATTCAGGAGGGGGGGGGGTTACTCCCAAGATAAGTGTGTATAAGATTGCAGCTCTAGCATGTTTTCAAAGCCAACATACAAAGGAAGCTTTAAATAACCAGGGCACCATGTAATAACTGTAACTGCCACTTGAAAAATATAGTTGCGAGTGTATGGGTGAGATAAAGAAGAGTCAGACACAGAGTATATAGTTTCAAATCAGGGCCACATTTATTGAATTGAAGATCTGTGAAGGGTGAAGTGCGGTACTAACCTAGCCCGGCCATTGGCCGGGAAAAAACCAATATTTGGGCAAATACATCCGAACTGCACCGGAGGCGGGTTGGTCCGCCCCCGGCCAGTTGCCCTCCATGTGGAGCTGGAGGGCTTTACCATCATCGCCTTACTTTGACGCCTCCAGGCACCCAATGTAGGCGAGAAAGGCAAAACCCCAAAGACGTCCCAATCTCCCTCCTGGCAAGCCTCAGGGCATTAGCGAGGGCAGCCTTGGGTAAACGTCAGTCACCTTGAAAGGTGCCACTGGATGATCACCATAAGCTTAAGCCATACTGCCTAATCCCGCACTTCCCGCCACAGAGAGAGACAAGCTATCGCTTAGTCGAATCTCCCCCACCTGCCCGATAAACAAGCGAGCAGGGCCCTTCGCAGATCTCCAATATTATTCTCATTATCTACACCGGATAGGTGAACCCCATGCAGGCGAACCCCATCTGGGCGATACAGCTCCCTCCGGGCCAAGGATATTGTGGGATGGGGAATACAAAACCCAATCCCTCCTACGGCCCTACAAATCTCGCCGTTCACTTTTCTAACCGCTCTGTTCAAGGCCTTGGGCCAACTGAAACGCGGTATCATGAACGACCAAGGATCAGGACTCCCGGCCATCGTTGCCGTATGTATGCCATATCACATGACACCTGCAAAATCGGGGCCTTGCCTTTTGACAAGCCCAAATCATTCCCCGCCAAATGGAGACCAGGACATCTGGGGGGAAGAACACTGGTCAGTCCAGAACAAAGTGTGGAGGAGGTTCTGCCATCTCATGCCGCGGTGACCCATCCACTGGACGTCCGCCAAAGGCTCAATCTCCAGGAACTCCCAGCTGTATGTATGCCATATTGCATGACACCTGCAAATCAGGGCCTTGCCTTTCGACCAGCCCAATAATTCCCCCCCAAATGGGGACCAGGACATCTGGGGGGAAGAACACTGGTCAGTCCAGGAACAAAGTGTGGAGGAGATTCTGCCATCTCATGCTCCGGTGACCCATCCACTGGACGTCCGCCGAAGGCTCAACTGCCAGGAAGCCCGACATGGCAGCTCTTGTTTGTCCTGCCGCCCAGTAAATCATACTGTGCCCACAGATCAGCACACGGACAGTCCTGCCTCCTCCCCGGTGACCTGGAAGAGAAACACAGCCCACGGCAGTACCATCAAAGCAATTTTTTGACGTACCAAGGTAATTTTCGAACCTAGGACTGGTATGACTGGGACCCCTGAGAAAACCCCAGTTTGCCCGCAGTGGATGCGACACCAATCTGTATGGAGTGGGCTCAGAAACCCAAATGTGCCAGGCCCAAGGCCGCGACAGCAAACCTTGTCACCGACTAAAACCGACACTTAGACAATGGCTAGCCGTCTTGACGACAAAACAGCCTACCCTCAGCGAGTCCACGGCCAGCCCCAAATGTGTGCAAAGTGGCGAGCCATCCTGCTGACAAAACAGACTGCCTTCAGCAAGTCCACGTCCAGCCATGAATAGGTGTAGAGCCCTGCCAGGACATAGCTCTGTTATTGATCCCGTGTGTAGCAGGATGATAGACCCTCTACCCAACTGGTCATGAAATAAGACCATCTGGTAAGGAGAATGGCAAACTGTAGGCCCACGGGGCAGGGCCCGAAATCTCTACATCTGGCCCCAGGCTCTGAGCAAACTATTGTGCTTTAAGGTGTGCAATGTAAGCGCCCAGACAAGGACATAACTCTGGAGTTCTTTGAGGACATAGTGTTCAGTATCTGCACTGTAGCCTGAGTGTCACACCAAAACTGGACAACCGAGTTAGCCAAGTGGTCTGCCAAGAATGCACAACTAGGGGCAATAACCCTGCCAGCACAATTGAGATGGCCAACCAGGCCTTGTAATTGGCGTAAAGTAGTTTTTTGTGTGTGTGTGTTGTAGAACAACAGAAATACGCCTAATTAGGTCTACTATTTTTCGCTAGGGAGGCTGGAAAACTGCTGCAATGGTACCAACTCTATAGGAAAAACGGAGTGTAGAAACAGGCAATGGTACCCCCAAATCAAACGCCAATTTGCAAAACAAAACAAAAAAAAAAAAAAAGGAAAAAAGGGGGGGCCCTTCGAACAAATCATCCAATAGTAGACAACCCGTTCGAGGCCCGTCCCATTCCGCAAGGCCAATTGAATGAGAAATTTTGCCCCGGAAACAGAACCCAAGAAGGTCAAAATCATCTGGACAGGCAGCAGCTTAACTGCTGGTTTAATATCACATTTTTCTATCAAGACCCTGGGACCCCAGGAACAGATCATGCGAAACTCACCCGTGGCCTTCTTGGGAACTATTCACAAAGGCAATATGCGCAGGGAGGGGATGGGCCATGAGGCAATTGGGCCCAAAACCTTTCCTGCTGCCACTTCTTTATCAATTTCAGATTGGACCATGTACTCTGCCTCGATTGCCAGCCTGGGCAAATTAACAGGGCTGGGGCCCTTTAGGAGGTGGGTGCTAGCCTGTAAGGACACTCAGCGCAAGCATGCGTGCGCGGTGCAGGAATACTCAGAACCCTCCCCCAATGGGAGATGGGAAGGAAAGAACCTCAGAGTCTCCCGCACCACACACACACATACACACACTTCAGGTGCAAACAAGTATAATCCCAGCTGGGGGCCTGGAAATGCGAAATGTACATAGCTCACATGGCGCTTCAGAGGCTCCCCATCTTGCTGTCTATGTGCCCCAGCAATTCGTATGAAAATGCAATGCAAATGCAAGCATAGCCATGAGCCACCCCATCTTGATGTCTACGTGCCCCAGCAATTTGTATGAAAATGCCATGCCAATGCGAGCATAGCCATGAGCCACCCCTCCCCTCTGCCTGTGCCAAGTGAAGTTCATCCTGACTGGTCAACGACAGCTGGGCCACTGGAGGGAGGGGGGGAAGAATCCACACTGCTGCTGTGGCTTCTGGTTTCGGTTGTTGTTGGGTTTTGCATGTGAAGAAGCACGGGCCAGGGCTACCTGCTGAGGCAAGCCCTGGAGAGGACTAAGCAAGGAACCAGCCTTGTTATTTTGTAGCTCTACTGTGTAGGAACCAAAGTGTCTTCTTATTACTCAATGGTGAGCCTGTTTGCGTGAATGGCCATGTCGCCATGCTATTGTGTGGGTAGTACTCACCACTCTCTGGGGAACCCCCCCGCATTGTTGGATGTATCTGCATATGCCTGGTCACAGGGCCATGAAGATCTAAGCATGCACTCTCTGGGGAACCGCCCGCATTGTTGGATGCATCTGCAAATGCCTGGTCACAGGGCCGTGAAAATGGCTCAACTGCATGCCCCGTATAAAATTGGCAGCTGTAATACCACTCCAGGTTGCCTATGGGCACGTACTTTGCCCTTCTTGCCACCCTGATTCTTCTTGGGGGGCATCTGTACCACGACTCCAAGCTGTAAAACTTAAAAGAAAACTGGTGAAAAATAGACAAGAAATCTCTCTAGGATGTACCCTGCTAAACTTTCCACGCTCAAACCATTGGCTCCAGGGAGCCAATCGAATTAATAGAGAGCCAGTGTGGCGCAGCAGGGAGAGTGCCGGACAGGGACCCGAGAGATCCGGGCCCCACTCCCCACTCGGCCATGAAACCCACCGGGCAACCCCGGGCCAGCCACTGACTCCCAGCGCAACCCACCCCACAGGGCTGCCGCGAGGACAAAATGGAGAGGAGGAGGAGGACCATGCAAGCCGCCCTAGGCTCCCCGCAGGAAAAAAGGCGGGGTACAAACACAATAAACAACAATAAATAATAATTAAATAAATCAAATCAAATTGATTAACTCAAAATGATCAGACTTTCCACGCTCAGACCAGCTGTTCCAGGGAGCCAATCAAATTAATTAAATGAATCACATCAAATTGATTAACTCAAAATGATATGACCGGCTGCTCTGTCAAACTTGATTTCATTCAGATCAATCAATTTAAGCTAATAAACCTTAATTTAAGCCTTAAAATTTTCATATATATATATATATTTAATATATTCAATTATATATAATTCAATCTATTTAAATTAAATAAATTTAAATATACTAAATCCATTTAAACACTTAAATCTATTTATATATATACACACACACACACATGTATATTATTTTATATATTTATTTATTTATTAAAATTTTCAACAATAATTTTAATTGATTGATTGGCTATGGGTCACGTGGCGCCACGGCAGCAAGCCCCGGCAAGCCGCAACAGCAAAGATCAGCTGTTTGGCGCGAAACTCAAAAGGCGGTCTGAACAAACAGGGCAGCCAGCTGATAAACAGTCAGACACGTGGCGCCGTGGCGGCAAAGCCCAGGCCAAGCGCCAATGGCGCTGCAGCAACGCTGAGCCGCCGCCCGCCCGCAAATCAGCTGCTCGCCCGGCAGAGACACAGAGAGGCGCCCGCCCCAGGGCACGGAGCAACTGGTTGTGCCCGGAGCCGCCCGGCGGAGCAAGCCACCCTGCAACACCCGCAGCAGAGCCCAGCGGTAACGCAACCCCTGAACAGCAATAGGGGGGGAGGACAAAAACTGCCCCAGTCAATCAGCTGCTTGGGCTAGATCCGTTGTTGGAGCCCGGCGCTGCTGGGGATTTAAACGGGCGGCAGCCGGCGAGGGACGCAGCTGCAGAAAAAACCCTGGGCAATCGCAAAAACTGGGGGCGGCACCAGAAGGCAGCCACAGGGGCAGGCACCAGCCCCGGGCAGAACAGCAGCGGCGGCTGCGGAGGCAAAAGCTGGGGCAGCGCTGGAAGGCCGCCTACCAGCTGAGCAACGCCGGAAGGCCAGCCCCGGGCAGAACAGCAGCGGCGGCAGAGGCGAAAGCTGGGGCGGCGCTGGAAGGCCGCCTACCAGCTGAGCAACGCCGGAAGGCAGATGCCTCCGTGCGCCGCTCGCACCGCTCGCATGACCGCAGGGGCGGGCACAAGCCCCGCTGAAGCAGCAGCGGCTGCAAAAGCCGGGGGCGGCGCTGGAAGAGGCCAGGACGCGTGCGCTCTCTAGCACAAAGCCGGAGCGCCCGCACAGGCGCGGAGCGGCTGCCACTTGCAAAGGACACGTGCAACTCCCAATATAACGCAAGCCCTGTCTAAGCAGCAACGGCGCCTTAAGAAAGAAGCGAGCGGCCGCCAAGTCAAAATTCCCCAATCAATGTCCAACAGCTGACTAGCGCGGGGGAAAGCGGCGGGCAGTCCCGGTCGGCCTCAAGGCGCGGACAAAACCGCACAGCAATCACCCACAGGTACTTAAAACTTTAAACTAGATGTAAAGCAAGCCCCCCCAAGTAATTAAAAGCACAGCCCCCCCACTCCAATTGGAACACACACACAAACACACACACACACACACACACAGGAACGATACCACGAGGACAGGCACCAGGAAGAAGACGATGTGTAGGGAGGGAGCCGGAAAACAGCAGCAAAAGAGGCCGTGGGCGGGAACCCAGGTGCCTAAATAAGCCCTTTCCTGTGTCCCCGCCCTAGTTGAGCCATTGGCTCAGTATCTGTGACCAACCTGACCTGTTACCTGACTCCTCTCTCCTCCCCCACTCGCAAATCTTCTCCCTAGCCCCAGATGAGGGGCCAGTGGAAGTCTGTTGTGTGAAACCTCGGTGAAATACCAGAACATAAGATTACCAATTTAGTCAAAAGATAATAGCATAATGCCAAATTATAAGGTGAATCAATTGCCTAAAATCTCCAGTCAAAGTTCTCTTCCTATAGGAAGAAGAAAAATACTTTTTTCACAGAGACTTATATTCTTTCCCACCCCTATGGAATGGAGCCTGCTGTACTGGGGTGTTACTAGGCACCTACCTGAACCTACATATTTATGCTCCTCCACCAATTTTGAGGGGGGAAATGTTCTGCTCAATAGTATATTAGTAAAAAGAAGTGCTAAGAAAGGGCCACTATCCCCCCCCACCCCTGCTACACGCATATACACAATGCAGTCAAAAATCAAATGCCAGAATGCTGAGCAAAGTCTTACTAGGCGGTGACTCTCCTGAGCAGAGTCTAAAGGATGCTGTATTATTTGCTGTATTTGTGGATGACTCTCACGTGGAAAAGAGCAGATGAATTCTTGCAGTGTTACGTATTTGGAACCGGTGATCTTGAACTGAAATGTCTCAGCCTGCCTGCATCCAGCAACAAACTAGATATCAGATTCTGACAACTGAACAACATTCACAGATGACTAGTTGAAGGCTTAGTGGCAAGGATGTGACGTAGAGTTTTAAATTTGCCATGGCTCATCTGCTATGTGAGTGTTATCTTGAACAGAGTCCAGGAGCCCTTCCGTCAGCTGCATCCATATGCTAGGCATGTGTTCATCACTGCCAAGCACATCTTTTAAATTTAGTCCTGGTGGGAGCATGTTCTACACCTTCCTGGTGCTTGGGATGAGTGGTGTTTTTCCCCTCCTGTGCGTGTCTGAAAATTAAGGCACACATTCATTTCAGAATATTCTCCAGCTCAATGCCTGTACGTTCTCTCCCTTATAAGCAACAATCCTTGCCAGATTATGTTAGCTACCACCTTAGTTTTGTGGGGATATGATGGACTGGGGCTCTCCTTATTTTTAAGAACTTTATCAGATGGTTTGGTAAATGTTTCCTTTTAAGCAATTGTGGCCTATCATTGGTTTCCTTGATCTTCACACAATATGGCACCCACAGGATGCTTAAAAACTGAGATCACATTTGACTCTAGGTCACCCACAGCTCAAGCAAATATAGCATCACACGATAGCGTCATACCGTATATATGTACAAATGTCAAATATACCATGGGGGAGTGACAACTACTACAATGACTGTGATAATTACAGAGATACAATCGGAATCTCCTCAGAGCCAGCTGAAGACATGTTAATGCCTGAGGGGCAAAATCCAAATTGCTCCTCACTCTCCTGGCTATAAAAGCAAATTTTAAAATAGACCACTTGATATCCTGAGCTGCTGAGAATTGACCGCCTCACTCTGACTCATCATAGGCTGTCCTGTTTTTAAATGTAACTAGCCTTTCTCTATACTAGCATTGTATTGTTGATGATCACTCATCTCCACATTTTAAAAGTAATATCAATTACTTTCTAATACAGCTTGCAGATTAGACCAGAGCACACACATCATACCAGATAAGTTATTTCTGATGCAAGATACAAGTACACAGCAGTCTCATTATTACAATTCAGGCCAAATGTACAATATAAATGGAGATATTTCTAGCATCCATTAAGCAGTATCTTTGAGAGCAGAGTTTTAATAGATAACTATTTTGAAAGACACCCTCCAGGTTTTCAGAAGCGAAGAGAGCTATTTGCCCAATGTCATGATGATTCTGGTAGAAAAATAAAGTGTAGAGTTACCTAATAGCTTAACATTTAAAAAAAACCCAACATACAGTAATACCTTGGATTGCAAGCATAATTTGTTCCGGAACCGTGCTTGTAATCCAAAACACTCTTATATCAAAGTGAGTCTCTGGCGGGCATGACTGGGGACGATTTCGGCCCGCTCAAGGCGAGCGGTTACATCCCTACTACTTGTATTGCTCGGTCCTGGGCCCAGTCGCCCCAGTGCTCTTCAACATTTTTATTAATGACTTGGATGAGGAGGTACAGGGAATGCTTATCAAATTTGCAGATGACACAAAGTTGGGTGGAACAGCTAATACTCTGGAAGACAGAAACAAAATTCAAAGCGACCTCGATAGGCTGGAGCGCTGGGCCGAAAACAACGGAATGAAATTTAATAGGGATAAATGCCAAGTGCTGCACCTAGGGAAAGGAAACCAAATGCACAGTTACAGAATGGGGGACACTTGGCTCAACAATACTACAAGTGAGAAGGATCTTGGAATTGTGGTAGATCACAAACTGAATATGAGCCAGCAATGCGGCTGCAAAGAAGGCAAATGCTATTTTGGGCTGCATTAATAGAAGTATAGCTTCCAGATCATGTGAAGTGATCATTCCCCTTTACTCAGCACTGGTTAGGCCCCATCTTGAGTACTGCGTCCAGTTCTGGGCACCACACTTTAAGAAGGACATAGACAAATTGGAGAGGTTTCAGAGGCGGGAAACAAGGATGATAAAGGGACTGGAAACAAAGCCCTATGAGGAGAGACTGAAAGAACTGGGCATGTTTAGCCTTCAGAAGAGGAGACTGAGGGGAGATATGATAGCACTCTTCCAGTACTTAAAGGGTTGTCACACATTGGAGGGCCAGGATCTCTTCTCGATCATCCCAGTTTGCAGGACACGGAATAATGGGCTCAAGTTACAGGAACCTAGATTCCACCTAAACATCAGGAAAAATTTCCTGACTGTCAGAGCAATAAGACAATGGAATCAACTACCTAGGGAGGTGGTGGGCTCTCCCAATCTGGAGGCGTTCAAGGTGCAGCTGGACAGCCATCTGTCAGGGATGCTTTGACCTGGATTCCTGCATTGAGCAGGGGGTTGGACTTGATGGCCTTGTAGTAGCCCCCTTCCAACTCTACTTTTCTATGATTCTAACTTTTAAAAAAGTAGAAGTCATTTTTTCCATGCTACCAAACACTGGAGACTACCACCCTTGCATTACAATCTAACACACTAGTCTAAAGATTCTTACCTTGAAACAAATAATTCCTAGAAGCATAGAAAGGCATCATTGATCCAGAGATTAACACATCGATTCCCAAAGAGACCTCTGCCTTGGCAAAGCACTATCAGTTCAAAATGAACATCCATAACGTTCAAAATCTTTAACAAAATCCTATGCATAAAAACACACGCATGTGAGGGTCTGGGGAAATGGAGAATTAATAGTTAGGTAATACCAAAGAACAAGGGCCGGTTCGCACGACATGGAAACTGCGGGGGAGCAGAAGCCCCCCCCCGCGGTTCCCGTGTCATGCGAACGCCGGCCGAGGGTGCCCCCGTGGAACAGCGGCACGCGCAAAGCACGCAAAGTGACCATGGGCGGTAGAGGGGTAAGCCCCCACTGCGCGTGGCCACCCTGCCATGCGAACAGCGGGCAGCCATCCCGTGGGGGCCTCCCGTGGCTGCACAGAGGCGGCAGCCCAGAGCGGCCGGAGCTGTGGCCGCTCCGGACTGTAGGGCCAAACGGCCTCTCTGGGCATTCCGAGCCACTGCCCCCTAGCGCCAAGAAGCCCACACTGCGGTGCGGGGACTGCCGGCTCCACCAGGGTTCGCCCACGCGTGCGGGGTGCAGGTCATCTGCAGTGCCCCGCCGGACCCCGTGGACAGCCCCGTGGTGCCTCCCCTGCTTGCCGCCTGGGTCGTATGAACCAGCCCCAAGGGAAGACAAAATCCCCCCAGCCACCACCAAGATGTGGGAGAAATGGGAATTATACAAGATGGAGGGACACTACATGAGGCATGTAACTCAACACCTTACCAAGGCTTCTTGTTCCGTTTTCTTTGTGAGAGTAAGACTGCCTCAGTTACATGTGGCTTTTTCCCAGCCAATTACACGTGGCTTTTTTTTTTCTTTCTCTGCCTTTCTATATATTCTGTTAACCAAGCACAAGGTGGCACTGTGGTATAGCTGCAGTAGAGTGGATTTTCAGTTGTGCATGAGGCTTTTGTTCCAGTTTAAAATTTAATAGCTGACTTTCCTCACTCTGAAAAAAGCTGCAAAAGCAGCTAGAAAACATGAGAGAGACCCTGGAGGAGGATGACATTGTGAAAAGGCCCCGCAAACTTCTGTGAGTGAGGGACCACAAGTGCACAATAAATGCCTCTTGTGAAGAAGCCATGTAATTCGCTTGTTTTTCTTTCTTTTTAAAGGGTTTCTTTCTTTCAACATCTGAATGCCTTCTGAGGCTTGGATTTAGTGGTTACACTTTCCAGACGCTGATTACAAGACAAAGACATGATTTCCTTTTTATGTATGGGTAATTCAGTGATATCACCACTTCATTCAAGTGTCTCTTATGGTGGCCTTAACTGCACAGGAACGTAGGAAGCTGCTGTACACAAGTCAGACTATTTTTCCATCTAGCCCAATACAATCTACTCTGACTGGTGGCAGTTTGGCAGTGGCAGTGCTGCTGACTTGGAGGCCGTGGAGGGCTAATGTTGGGGCTCTAACCCCACTTCTGAAGTCTATGCAAATATTGGCTGTTCCTCCAAGTAAAAGACACATGAGTATAAATTTGGGGAATACGAAATATGATTACGATAGGGGTGGGTGGGTGTTTGTTTTGCCAAGATATATGGGGGGGGGGGGGGCAGGCAGGCACTGCTAAGACTTTAATTATCTTGCCTTTGAAGCTTATCAATGAAAAACCAGAATATTTTGTAATATTTGTATGGTGATCCCTGTAACAAGTAAACCAGGTGTGAGCAGAAGCTAGATCTCAATCTAGTAGTAGATCTCTGGGTGATCTGCAATAGATCAGCAAGGATTTCTGACTCAATGGTTTGGCAATAGCAGCAACAAAATGACTCTCCCTGACCCTCAATTATACTACTGAAATGAAGAATACTTACTGGTAATGGTGTGGATTTTTGTGTGGAAGGACTGTGAGTTCCATTCAGTTCTGGTATTCAAAACAGATTCCTGGGTTCAGAATGCTTTAATTCTAAGGGTATGCCATTTGCACCAGGCGCTTTTTGGTGGATCTTGGTGTTCTAGTAGAAACGAAGTAGATCCTGCAAGCCTGAGTCTATTCACCAATGAAGTAGACTATGCAGCTGCTACACCCAAAATTTCCTAGTTGCCAAAGTGTCCAATGGATATTCTATGATAAGCACATGTGTGTTTTTCTAGAAAACTAAGATTTGTGACTGCATGTAGAGAACACTCAAAGAGCTTCATGTTGTTAATGGAATAAATAGAGATATAAATATAATTGATTTTGTATTTTTGTGATTGTCTTATTGAAAATGTTATTAGCTGCCTTGAATATTGACTGTGATAAAAAAAAAAGGGCAGGATATATTTAAAGTTTAAATGAATAAATAAATAAAACAAAATCCACAGTTGGGCAATACCTTTTTTAGGATCAACCAAAATGCTGCAAAAGCATGCAAGCTTTGAGTTCTCCATAACTCTTCATCCATCTGGTTCCAAAACAGGGAGAAGGGGAAGAAATAGAGAAGTCCAAAATTGTTGCAAGATGTTGTGGCAATGAGGTGTGCAGTTTAGACCCAGTCTCAAAATGAAGATTTGAAGACTCATTGGTAGGTGTTACAGGTTTCAGATTACACCTAGCAATGCATTTTGGGACAGAGAAGCAATGGCTGATCTCCATTTCTGAAAGCATAAAGACTGGCTGTAACTCAGATCTGTCTCTTGCCTTGGGTAAAACACAGGATCTTGAGCCAAAATAGAGTAGAAGTACAGAGAAACATGACAGTCATTTTATTAACAAAGCTGGAGATTAATTTTAGGTGGTGTATTAGATTAAAAAAAAGTCAACTGAAGCCAAATTGTGATCTTCTTTTTCCAGGTATTTTTTCCAGCAATTCTAGTTTAACACTAAAGCTTCAAACCTAAAGTATGGTCCTATGCAACTATGCCTTTATTTGCTAACTTCCAAATTAAGCAGAACAGCTCCCAGCATCTTACTCTAGTCTGACATGTTCCTAAGCAGCCATTCCTTAATTATCTGGTGTAGTGTTAGCTAAATTGATTCTAATTAAACAGAATACTGTCCTTATTAAAGAGCAGTAATTATCTCTCTGTGTCATTAGGCTAAATCAGTTTAACAAATGCTTTTAGTGCTTGTTTTTAACAGTGTCCCTAGGTGATCACCCAGGAAGATCAGGTGGATGTCCCATTCCCAGGTCAAACCTCTTCAGTATGAGTCACAGTAACAATACTGTTAAACACTCTTCAATTTCTTGAGCAATGAGAAGTCCAGAGGCTGTGCAGTTTCATTTGGATGGGAGAGTACTGGAGATTTATGGTATCTTTGTGATTTTATTTTATTTTTACAGATATATAAGCAAGGTAGAAGCAAACAAACTCTTACAGCAGGTGGCAACACCACTTTTGTTGCATCAGATTCTCTAAAACAAGAGTGTGGACCACCACAGCCATCCAGGCTGCTTCTAGCTTTCTCTGCTCTTGTGCCCAAATTCAAACTACAACAACTTCTAGCTGCCTCTCTCTCTCTTTCCAAACTCCAATATATGTCACATTTCAAAGGTTGGAAAGAGATTCTAACAGCCTTCCCCAACCCGGCTCCCTGCAGATGTTTTGGCCTGCAATTCCCATCAACCCCAACCAGCATGGCCAATGGTCAGGGATTATGGGAGTTGTAGGCCAAAACATCTGGAGGGACCCAGGTTGGGAAGGCTGTTCTAGAACATTATGAGTATTCTACTGTTTTTTCTCTTGTGACTGGGGAATAAAACATCATGAACCTAGTTCTAGCTGTGCCTAAGGGCTAAGCTGCACATTACTTTTTTCTCTTACTCTAAAGTAAGTACACGGTCTCCTATCTCGATTGGGACTCTAGGGGGGGCAGAGGGGCTTTAACCCTTTGCCCCTCATCAGGGTCCTGATATAGATCAGGGGGTGGGATGCCTGTAATTTTTATTACTAAAAAGTGATCCATTTGTTTTGACAAATGATTATAACCACACCTAAGAAGCCACTTGAAAACATAGGATTTCTTAAGCACCCTAACATAAATGCTTAAGGAATGCTTGTGGGGAGAGACAGCAGTGCAGCATTTAAATCCATCTCTTGTCACCCTGGCCTTGTTTGGCATTGCGTTATTCAAACTTCAGATCTGAAACTGAATTACCTTGGGAATTATTTTGTTGTTCTCCCTAGCAACATTCACAGCCTCAGCTGTGATAGGTGAAAGATAGGTGTGGCAAAGACAATACTGTGAGATGATAGCCTCCAAAGAGAAATTATGAGTCAGTGCATTAATTCAACCGGTCCCTCTTTAAAAAAATCTGTTCCTTCTGTCTCTAATAGTACCCTTTTCCTCCCTTGGCCACTCTTATTTCCACACAAATTTTCTCTCTTACGGATCTAGACTTTCTGCAATCAGCATAGCAATCCCACAGACCCCCTGCCCTGGTGCAGTGCTTCTCTCTGTTCTTTCAAGAGTACTCCCATATTGTTTTTCATTTAGAGGCACACTAGTCCCTATATCACTCCTGAGAGGCAGATGAGTCCTGTCACTACCACACAGGAATACAGAGGAGAAATATTTTTCATCAACATAGTGTCTTGCGGCAGGCACTGGCAGTGTGCTTTATTGACACCAGTAAATTCATACCCTCTGAAGCAGGCTAGCGTTTCTCATCTGGCTCTCAGGACCCATCAAGCCTGGAGTTTGTGAGTTCTACTATTGTTACTAACAGAAATGTTATCTGATAAACCAATCATTCTGGAAACTCAAGATAACACAGTTTTAGGGATGAAAAAGACCTGAAGGATCTCTAGTCCATGAGAGAAAGAGAGATGCTGTAGAAGACATAGGACCCCATCCAGAAGTCCCATGGATATAAATGGGAATTATGGGGAAAGACAACCTCTTAGGGCCACAACAGACAACAGTGTCTTGTCACTACATCTTTCCCCCCCCCATTTTTACTCTAGAAGAGTAGGTGTGGGCCCCCGATTCAGATCAGGATCATAATGTGTGGGGTAAGGAGCTTCTAAGATCTGGATTGGGGGCCTTGCACCTACTCTAGAGTAAAAATGAACAAAAACTAGCTGCTAGACACAGATTACATGAGCTCATTCTAGTTCATTCACCCATTTTCAGATTATACTAATATTTTCCTCATTCTAAAAAAAAATCACGGAAATGCTTGGAAAAAGCGCAGGAGAGGCCCTGGAGGATGACCTCGTATAAAGCAAATTACCATGAGTGAGGAATCACGAGTGCACAATAAATGCCTTGTGTAGGGAAGCCTTTAAAGTAATGTCTGTTTTGGCCCTTGATCAGCAGGGGAGGCACTGATTTGTATTTCATAGATTATAGAGTTGGAAGGAGCCTACAAGGCTATCGAGTCCAACCCCCTGCTCAATGTAGGAAACTAGAGGAGGGGTCTCCCATTCAAGTAATAACCAGGCTTGACCCTGCTTAGCTTTCCACACTCAGACAAGCTGAGCCAGCGTGAGCCACAGGCCGTGTTTTTTTCCCTTTTACCAATGGATTCAACATGGAATAGGGCTTTGTGGAACCCACATTCTGGAACAATCTGATCAAGGATTTTCACCAGGCACCTTCTGTAAATTTTTGTGCCAGCAGGTAAACACTTAAAAAATAATAATAATCAAGAGCTTTTTTTAAGCTGTTGATTATGACTGGTGATCTGCTTTTAACATAGTGATGCTGTTACTGCATTGATCGTATGTGTCAGCGTAGTAGTGTGTACTAGTTTTTATTAGATTTACTGTCATTTTTGTATTTAAGTCACTTTGGAGTACTGGCAGTATGAAAGCAACTAAGAAATGTATAAATAAGTAAGCAAAGCAGGTGCCTGTATTGCATATTCCAAGAAAAGGGGAAAATAAAAGCCCAGGGTCACCAGCCAATCTGACCTGGGGAAATCCATCGGTGCACCACTAAATACTCGACTGAGAGTGTGGAAGCAAAGATCAGTTCAGTAGGATTTCCCAGGAGAGAGTTTCCTTCACCCTTAAAAAAGGCTTTCATATTAGTTATACTCTTTTCAGTTGTCAATACCTTTGATGCCTCAGAGGAAGGGAGGGGTGAGTCTGAAATTGTGTGATGAAAATAGTAATCTTTCCTGAAATTAATAGGCCAGCAGTGAAGCATTATCTCACCATAAAACAGCTTACTTAAATGTAGCTAGGTCAGGATTGAAAGCAATGAGGTTTATTACTCCCATAGCTGCTGCAAGGAGACTTTTTAGAAATCTTGTATACTATCAGTGTATTTAACTTACAATAAACCAGTGCATATATATATGACCAAATCATACAAGTGTTCAAATGTATCATTGTTGTCTGGTTGTGTACATGCAACCTACGTGGGAGTTTTTAACTGTCTTCCAGAAGCTGACACATCCCACAAGCACTGATCAATCTATGCAGCATTTCTCTGCTCAGTAGTGTGTGTGTGTGTGTGTGTGTGTGTGTGTGCGCGTGCGTGCGTGCACGTGCGTGTGTATTCTGTTCTGATTGCATTAACAATTCCAGAAATCACTTCTGTTCCTTCCCATGCCAGGAGCTTCACTAACACCCTCACTGGAAAAGAACAGAATGTGAGAGACGGCGCTGAGTTCACTCAGAATATTCATTATGCAGATGAAAATGAGAGCTGTAGCATTGAGGCTTCAGAGTTGGCAATTCTGGCCCCATAGCAAGCAGAATGTTTCCACCAGAAGATTTCTTGGGATTTTTTCCCCCACTAGACAACGGTTATAGAATCCCTAATGAATGCCCTGCCAATATATCATTTGTAAATCAAGGTAAATGTCTAGGGAAAATATTAGTCCAGGAAATTCACTATTTGTTCACTGCAATAGCCATAAATAAAGTTGTGCATGGATGGAACCCAGGACTGGTAAGCTGGTTTTATTTACAGCCTGTCAGGAAAAAAAACTCACTATATCTTAAGCTTTCCCAAATCTTACTTGAGACAAGATTTACAAGATCTAGGATGTTTTTATTTTCCCCTCTTCCTCTCTGCAGGCATCTGGTCATTACCAAACATTGCCAATCTCTTCTATGATGAGTTATCAGAAACCTGACCATCTAAACCCTAATAATTTCAGCTTTCCTTCTTTGCAGAACCTTTTTTGGTTGCTTTTCCTACAACTTCTCATGCTAACTATTACATGGGCAATAATTTGGGCTGCAGACTTTTGATCTCAAAATTACTGTTGTGGCCCTGGGTGGAACCTAAGATGCCATGGGTGGAGCCTGACAGTTCAGGGGTGGGATCTGATGGATCAGGGACAGAGCCCAGCATCCAAAGACAGCATCGATGGATTACCACCAACCAGAACTCCTGGAAATTATTGCTGGATGGCAACTGCTGCTCTTGCTCCTCCTCCATTCCCCTGCCCGCTCTCTCATCCACCTTCTCTAAGTCTCTCTGGGCCCAATCTGGCAGCAGCTGTAGCTTCTCGTACTCTTATCCTTTACTACCACGACCACCTTATTGGACCTAGGTAGAGGGAGAAGTAGGTGAGCAGCCTCATTAAGGAGTTGTAGGATCAGCAGTTCCATTTCCACCATTGCTGCTGGGTGGCTTGGATTCCCTGTTGCAGCAGTAAGGCAAGGGAGCTATCTAGAAGCAGGTTTGTGGCAAGGTTGCTGAAGTAGCAGGAGAGTTGTCCAACCAAGAAGTCACACAGAACTAGGACATGAGCAGAATGAGGAGATGCACTAGCTAACAAAAGTTAGGCATCAACCAAGAAATTTTATAGCTGGCCCTTTTGCCCAACCCTTCTTAGAGTATCAGCAGGGCCCTGATCCAGGGCATGCAGTGGTTCATGGTTTCTCCTCCTAAGGAGGGCTCAATGAGAGAAGGCCTTGTGCTGCCAAACATGCATTATGCTCCACTTGGATTCGCCATCTCTGCTCCTGGGGTAATTGTAGAAGGTCTAGAGCTGGGGGGTTTGTCCAGTCAGGGCACATCAAATCCCCTGAATCTGTAGCCTCTCCAAGTGGAGCATCTTCCAGGCAGTGGGTCTTGGAGTATTTATCAGGGTCTCTTGGTGCCCCTTGGTCTCCATACCTGCTGAAGCTGGTGGTGAGATCTTCCTTTGATGAGGAGGTTGCATTCAGTTCTGCCTCTGGGCTGGTCCTGACAAGAAGGCTGTGGGGCATGACAAGACAGCAGGCCAATGCAGGAACTCTGTGTGTCACCTGCCCAGATACCCATATCTGTGTGTCCAAGCACAGTAGGGAAGAGGTACATGACTACTGCCTGGTTGCATTCCGCAATGAGGACTCAGCTTCTCTCTGACTCTTTTAAATTATGTTTTTACTTTACACATATTTTTAGTGTTTTTAATGTTCTTGCTTTTTAAAGGATTTATTGCTTTAAATTGTAACACCACCTTGATGGCTTTTTAGCAGATGAGGTTTATAAATTTTAATAATGAATAAAATAAGTAATAAATAAAGCACACACCACCAGGACAATAGAACCAACACTTGCCACTTTTCCTGGCCTCACATCTGGCAGGGAAATCTCAGTTGTCACCCCAGCCATCAAGCTGGTGTCTTACTCCGCATTGCCCTACACTGGCTACCTTTTCTCTCCTGCCCCTACACAAGGTGGGTATGAAAGAGGAAAAGAGGATGTCCTAACTAAGGGGAGAGGAGCCCCACCGAGGTGGGAGAGAGGCTCAGAGCAGGTCTCTTAGTTAGACTCTAAGTGACATGGAACAGATGCTATTGCTGCACAACAAAGACCTGTTGCTGGGGTGAGTGTAGGTGGTGTGCCAATGCGTGTTAGTGGTGTGTGTGTGGGTCCCTACCACCCCAGCAGACACCCAATGCAGCCCTTGGGGCCCAAAAGGTTGTACAGCCCTGATTTACAGTATCCACAAAAACCTTGAGTTTGCCCTGGCCTTGTGGGTCTGGGAGTGAGATTAGCAAAAGAATTGCTTGTGTCAGGCTGGCTTTGGAGTTCATTTGTTTTTCATACTGAAACTGTTTATGTGCCAGAATTAAGTTTTCCTGGACAGACCAATATAATATTGCTGTTTGACAACCCTACCAATGGATTCAGATAAGCTACTGGTGAAATATCTCTTGAAACTTCTGTGAAGTCTAGATCAAAGGGGTTGACAGTTCTTTATGAAGTTAGTCTGTTCTGTTTTATGAGCTATTGGTGTTAAATCAATGAAATAAAGAATATGCTGTCAATAGGCCTGCCATATCTCATGTAGTTTTGAAGTCCATCAATTCTAAGTTAACCCAATAGTCTTCAACCTTTTCAGACTGGGACCAACCTTGAATCCCATCCTTCAACATGGATCATCTTTTTGTTTAAATCATTTTTGTCAGCCTTGTTCTCTCCCTCTCCTTTAGTCACTTAACAAATTAAAAGAAACAAGAAAATGAAATGTTGCTGGTGCCACTGGCATGATCCACCTTGATGCCAGACTATTATTCACTTTGGGGTCATAACCTAGTTGCTGAAAAAGACCATTCTTCTTAACCCAATTAGGGTTAAGGGTCTTTATTTCTATCCCTTCAGTAGCACTGTAGACATTAGTTGCCCTGTCTCTCTCACATATACACAAATGTACAAACAAACCCTTAAAAAGAGAAGTTTCTATGTTTTGTTCCTGAAAGGCACAGAGAGCTAAAGCCACCCTGAATAGTCATTTCTAATTATCTGCAGACTCAGAAAGATATTGGTAACAATCAATTCATAAATGCAACATCAACTTTAAAATGCTAAAAGTTTAGCTCCATCAGAACCAGCAGTTATTATCTGTTCCTAGATACAGTAGATCCAATTCACAGGCCATTCCAGCAGCAGGACCCTAAGGTACTTCATTGCTAGGGGTGAAATACCTGAGGATTATTTCAAAGATTCATAGGTTGTTGTCAGGGGTAAGTGATAGTAGTCAGAGAGGAACCAGGAGTTATGCCAGGGGAGTCAAAGTTGATGAACCAAGTATTTTAGTCAGCCCCAAAGAACACACTGAAAAACACCAGAACCATGAAGTCTGCTACTGCACATCAAAAGTCTCAGCTCAAAGAGGAAGCCCTTTATAGTCCTTCCTGTCTAGGAGAGTCCAATGGCTGGCCTAAATGGGTGAGGCCAGTCTAGAGCATGAGAGTACTTCACTGCCCTAGAAGATGCTAAAAACTGCAGTTCTGGTGGCTCACTCCAAGAGACAGCTGCACATCATGTTTCTGGTTCTAGCACAGGTGGTTCCTGACAATCACCTCTGGTTGGATGATTTTAAGTACGGTACATTCACATTTTAATCCCAAGAAATTCAGAGAGAAGGAAACAGTTAAATTTACTAAAAATATATATGTTTTGCTAAGACTTAAGAGTATTGCAGTGGCTAAGACACTGAGCCGAGTAACAGGAAGTTCTGGATTCCAATCTCACTTCTGCTGTAAACTCAAGCAACATTCTCACAGCTGCAGTTCCTCATTCTACATGATGGGGATGTGAATAATATATGACATACCGGTACTTATAGGGGTCTTGTAAGGATTACTGAGAGAATGTACATGAAGTACTTTGAACACTCTAAAGCAGTGTTCTCCTACAACTCCCAGCATGCCCCAGCCAGTATAGCTAGCTGGGGGATGCTGGGTGTTGTAGGCCAAAAACATCTGGGGACCCAAGGTTGGAGAACACTGCGCTATAGAACTATATAAATGCTGATTAGTAGTATTAATTTTATATTAAAAGCTTGAGATATATAATTGATTGTTTTCCTTTTATTTATCAGTCTTAATGTATAAAATGAAAATAAATAAATAAACACTATAATAAAGTACACTGGTGATATAATGTTGAACATTTACTTTACCAAATATGTACAAGAAATAAATGATTATTCAGTGATTAATCAGTGATGATTATTCAGGGAGCCAGTGTGGCGTAGTGGTGAAAGTGCTGGACTGGGACTCAGGAGATCCGGGTTCTAGTTCCCGCTCAGGCCATGAAACTCACTGGGTGACTTTGGGCCAGTCACTGACTCTCAGCCTAACCTACCTCACAGGGTTGTTGTGAGGATAAAATGGAGAGGAGGAGGAGGATTATGTAAGCCGCCTTGGGTTCCTTGCAGGAAAAAAGGCGGGGTATAAATATAATTAATTAATTAATTAATTAAGGGCTTAGATCCTAAGTATCTCTTCTGCAAATGAAACGGCTTTTGATCCAGTGGAAGATCCCACTCATGGAAGGGGGTGATGGAAATTGTAATATTGCCTGCTTAAATCAACAAGGTAATATAACCACTAGTTAGAGTGGGAGGAAAGGGTGAATTGAACAATCCCCAGGGTGCATGTTTTCTAACCCCTCCTCCCTACTTCCTGCCTCTCTGTGGCCAGCTCTCTCTGTGTCTCTCTACCTCTCCAACATGATGGACACGCCCATATGACTAAACGGACTGTAAGTAAAACTAATAAATGTCTTTATTAGTTTTAAACCTTGTTTGGACAATCCGTTTCCTTTTAAAAGCCTTTTTAGCAGGGTTTAGCAACCCATGTGGTGATAACCAGTTTCAATAACCAGGCTGTGCATAAGGGGGGAAACTCTGCTTTGGCCTAAACAATATAGGACTGACTCATATCATCCAAGAGGGGGAAGGCAGTTTTTGCCATTTCTCCAGTACCCCTGCAGCCCAGCACACTGCCCCAGAGAGTTCCCTAACCCTCCAGAGCAGATTTGGAGGGCACAAGGGGCTACAGGAGGAAGGGGGGGATTGGAAAAAATCACCTCCCCCACTTTCAACAGCAGCAGCAATCTGTAAGTGGGAACTCTGCTCATCGGACACTCCTTCCTGCAGACAAGAACCTAGAATCCAAGACAACGAAAATAAATAACAGAAGTGAAAAACAGAACACAGCAAAGAAACCTCCCCTATAATTGGATACCCCAGTCATGAAGAACAATTCCTCGAGAAATAGTTGAGATCAGCCTTTCACAACCTGGTGCCCTCCAGATGTATTGAACTACAACTACAACTCTCATCATCCCCAACAGGAAGGCAAATGGACATGCTGGTTGAGGGTGATGGGAGTTATAGTCCAACACCAGGTTGTGGAACACTCCTGTTTAGACAGAGTTTGAGGGGCAGGGGGTCAGCAGAGGTAAGGCTCATAGCGAGTCCCAACATTTATTTATTTATTATTTAAAATTATAAATAATATAAATTCATCCACAGAATCCCAAGGCAGCATAGACAACATAAAAAAGACAAATCCAATATTCAAACCATACAATTACACACTAAGAAGCAAATTAGATAACAACTCTTCAACCAAACAATTCAATTTAAAATCACAATTCTCTCTCTCTCTCTCTCTCTCTCTCTCTATATATATATATATATGTATATATTCTAAAACAATAAGATGTTAAGATGCTAGATATTAGATGTTAACATTTGGGTAACATACAGGCACTTCTAAAAGCGATATGTTAATATGAGCTCCATTAGCATTTATTAAGTTAGTTTTACCAATTACTGAATACTAATTCATTTTTAAAAAGTAATTTGGATAACACCACATTTCACAGGCAGAAATTACAAACCTGCAGGAGTTCATCTGTCAAACCTGAATCTTGCACAATCCAACCACAATACAACTCTACTGTTTTCCATTTTGACCTTAACTTGTGATAATGGGCTGACTTTAAAAAAAAAATCATCAAGCAAGGCAAGCCTCAAAGCCTGAAATTCCTGATGACAGCCAAAATCATGAAGGATTTTTCCAGAAAGTAAATTTAAAACATGTGAATGTTAGAACCAGTTAATGGGTGAGTTTGCACATCATACTAACCCACTCTGGCAATAAGCCACAATGGGTTGGTTGTTTCACGAACAACCCAAGGTGCGCCCGACAGGTGATCAGGCTCTCCCTGGGTTGTTCTCCCCCTCGGTCCTCCAGACTGTATCCCAGGGGACACTGTGGCTGAAGCGACCTTGTCTCCTCTCCTTGCAGTGATCATGTACCCTTTTGGGCATGCCGTGGCTTTTCCCCCCCTTTAATTTTTCCCTCTTTTTTCAGAGAATGCCTTTCACAGTCTCCAAAGTCACAGCCAGTGACAGCCGCTCCAAAGTGCCCAAGCAGCACATTGGAGGGGCTGTCAGTGGTTGGCCTCTCCCCTTTTTTTTATAGTTGCTCTACAAATATACACCAAAAAAAATTTCTAGTTGGACTTGTGCAAGTGCTGAGGTGCAGTTCTGTGAGTGCAAAAATGGGATGGGAAACCTTGGCTGGGCGATGTCCTGAGGGGTACCTGCTGTAAAAGTGCAGCAAGTACCAACCCTAGACATTGACCCAGGTTTTTTTTAAATCATTTTAAAAAATGATTAATAGGCTCCAAATAGGTTTTTTGTTTTTGTTTTGTTTTTACTTTGCTTTCTACTGACCGCTGTCAAAAGAAGAACTGTCAAGGGAAATCAAAGCTGCAAGTGATCTTTGCTCGCGAAAGGGGGTAGGCAACATTTCCCCCTTTGCAGCAAGATCCTCAGGGTTTTGAGTGTCCTTCTCATAGGTCCCAGCACCCCCAACTTTTCCACCCATTCCAAGACTCTAGCTGCTCAGGAAGGGGGAAAGTGCAGCCCGCCCCCTTTTTGCTGGCACTTGCCTTTGACAGCTGTCAAAGGTAGGGCTTTCTTTGAAAGCAGGGATTTAGGCAGGGCAAAATAGGGAAGTTTGGAGGGAAGTATACATATGAAATCAGTATACTTCCCTGTCCAAACTACCTTTTTTTGCCCTGCCTAAATCCCTCTTTTCCAAAAGAAGAAAAAAAGCCCTACTTCTGGATGGAACCAAATGGTTCAAAGTCTGAAGTATTATAAAGAATATTATACATAAACTTTTGAGATGCTATCCTGCTGCATTGACGTCAATGGAAATATTTCCATTCATTTCACCGGGATGTGGATTGCAGGTTCTGCTATTAGGAATCTAACAAGCATTTTGATTTGGGGGTTGTTTAGGAGTATTTGGTGACATTAAGTCAGAGTGTATTGATTCTGGTTCCTGACTAGCTGAATCAATCTATCTCATGAGTCTGGGAGATTTAAGAGAAGCCATTTTTATGGGAGAGCCGCTGTATGATCTGAGCCCAAGAGGGACCCATTAAACAGTATCTTGGCAATTCACTCGGCTACATAGTCATTTGTCACTCCTTCATCTATCCAAGGCCTTAAGAGGATAGCCCTATTAATTATAACTGATTTTTTTGGCAGAAAAAAATTCCAGACTTTCTGGTTCATGCAACGACAAATTTGCCATTAGTGTAGTGTTGGTGCCAAGCTAGGCTTGCCACCTGAACGTTCAAAAACACTGTGAGCACTGCATTTTCTCTGATGCATTTAAAAAAAAATCAATAATTAAAAATAATGGCATCATTCTCAAGCGTCAGCCTTGACACAAATAGTAGATTTAGACATTGGTGATAAATGCACGGCCTACTATATTTGAAACACATCATTTTTCAAGTAAAGTTATAATTAAATTACAATTGTGTGGGCACAGAACAATATCTAATTAACATTTAGATTTCAACTTGCTAATTAACATTTACATTTTCAACATAGCAATCCTTGATCGTCAGACATGCAGGAGGTAAAGAGAAATGTAACTGCTTGCAGGTATAATAATCTTTCATAAGCAAGGCCTCACATATCCAAAATCTCAATGTTACCCAGGAATAATTAGTGTCTACTACTAAGCTTTGTATCATTGTATCCTATAATTCATATTTCCATCCCACACTTCTAGGGCAAGATTTCAACAGTGAGAACTTAAGACACTGGGCTGGGGGGTGGGCAACTTGTGGCCCTCCAGATGCTTTTGGCCTATGATGAGGGATGGTGGGGGAGTTGTTGGCCAAAACATCTGGAGAACCACAAGTTGCCCACCCCTGGCCCAGTGTCTTAACTTTTGTTGTTGAACTCTTGCTCTGGAAGTGCGGGACGGTAATACAATTAACGTCACCTTTTCATATTTTGAGAAGCCCTGTCAAAAACAGCCAAACAGATACAAATTATTACAGTAATATTGTACTACTAGCCTGAGAGGCACACTCCAAATTCCTTTGTGGATAAAGGGTTGTATCCAATGTTAATCCTACTTAGAGCAGACCCATTGAAATGAATGGGACTTAAGTTCGTATATGTATATGTAGTCAATACTGAGGCAGAGAGGGGCAGGGATGGTACTGTGTGCGGGGGCCATGCAGAAGCAACAAAGCAACTACACATCTTTGCAAGTTAGGAAGAGCTGAAATACAGGCGTGCATGTGCAGAATTGCAGCGTAAGTCACTTTGGAAATACAGTATTCTATTTTCAAGGACACGTCCCTTTCCAGTTACACAAAGGGTTTCATTTGCTTTCATACCACATTCTGTTCCACCACTCCAACAAACTCATACAGATGTTTATTGCTTATTCCTTATGATTAAAGTTCTCCACTGCAGCGACTGCCACTTCTTGCCAAGCTATTGCAACAAATGAATGCTTCAGTTTTAAAATGTGAAACAAAGGAAATGTGCCACTGGGGAAATGAGGCACTGATGTATGGGGCTGCAGGACTGAGGATATCTTCTTCCATTCTATTATGAGGCAATATACAAAAACTTTACCTTAATTTTTCACATATTCCCATCATAGAATGCAAATATATTTCCTTCTTTGTGTGGAGAAATAGATGACAATGCAGAATTTCACCTTTTTGTTTATATCGCTAAAAATAGTCATTATAGCATGCTACATTTTTAAAAGCTGTAATTGTATCTTTAAGTCTTTCCCATTTTGTATGCTACCGAGGCTGCCTAACAACCTTCAGTGAGCAAATGTATTTCACACTCTGGAAGGCTGAAGAGTGTCAAGGTGGTCCATTGTCCTTCCTGAACAAAAAGCTCAACAAAGTACTGCCTAACCTTAGTGGAAATGGAATGCCATTTGCTATATTTCATCCTCTTTCTCTAAGACTGAATAATTGGCATAAGGGGAGTGGGTCCAATTCAGAGCACCTTGCATAATGCAACAGGAGACTGCACACATGCAAGGATCTCTCTGCCAAAGAAATAGTACTGTTCTGTTGCAATGGATGTTGCTTATCACCTGATTCAATCCCTCACCCCTCCAGCTAGAAACCAACACTAACTTTGTAAACCACCTGAGTAGTAGATATCCATGCAACCAAGCCAGTGCTGATCACCTTGGACTTAGAAGATAAGAAGAAGCCTACTGGATCAGACCAAAGGTCCATCTATCTATCTATCTATCTATCTATCTATCTATTTATTTATTATATTTATACCCCACCTTTTTTCCTGCAAGGAACCCAAGGCGGCTTACATAATCCTCCTCCTCTCCATTTTATCCTCACAACAACCCTGTGAGGTAGGTTAGGCTGAGAGTCAGTGACTGGCCCAAAGTCACCCAGTGAGTTTCATGGCCGAGCGGGGACTAGAACCCGGATCTCCTGACTCCCAGTCTAACACTCTCACCACTACGCCACATTGGCTCTAGTCCAGCATCCTGTTTCCCACAGTAACCTTTTGGAAGCCCACAAGCAGGACATGAAGGCAACTGCCCTCTCCCTCTCTTGTTCATTATCTAGTAGTTTTCAGATGCATACTGCCTCTGATCCTGGAGGTTACATATAGCCATGAATAGATCCATCTTCCATTAATTCGTCTAGTCCCCATTTAAAGGCAGCTAAGGTAGCATCACTACATCTTGTGGCAGTGAATTCCATGCATTAAATATGTGTTGTGTGATGAAGTACTTTCTTTTGTCTGTTGCAAATCTCCCACCATTCAGCTTTAGTGGATGATGAGGATTCTCCAGTATTCTGGGGGAGAAAAATATCTGTCCATCCACTGGGGTGGATCCAACCTTTGCACAACAGGACTTCTGTCCACAAAACAGGACTTCCCCATCCTCTCCTCCCACCTGCAGTCCACCATGCATGCCCCAAATCTGCTCTGGAGGGTCCCCCGACCCTTTGGAACAGATTTGGGCACATGCAGGGGCCTGCAGAGGGGAGGGGAAAATCAGTTTTGCCAGTGGTTCCTTCCTGCTGGCAGAAAGACACTGTTGGATATAACCCACTTTCTCCATATCATGCATTTAAAAAAAAAAAACAACCCACCCAATATATCATGTCCTCTCTTAGTCACTTTCCCCCCCTGAATTAAAAAGCCCCCAAAACTTTAGCCTTTCTTCATTGAGAAGCTGCTCCAGTCCCCTGATGATTTTGGTTGCTCTTTTATCCACCTTTTCTAGCTCACTGTTCATCTGATTCAGCCCAACAGGCGAATCAAATGGAGCACAAAGGACCATCTGTTCAGCAGGTGTCCACGTGACTCCGATCCAAGTCAGGGTTGATTATCCAACTCAGTCGTCGTCGTCGTCGTCGTCCCCCCACCCCCGTACACACACAGGTGATCAGAGTTGGCAAGGCTGAACAGCAAGGGCACATGGGACCTCACCAGCAAGGAGCATTGTACCCCCATCCGCGGGAAGCGGACTGCATGTGCTTTGTTTAAAACCCAAAACAGCATCCATTTGCAAATGCAGAAGCCTATTTAGAAGGAGATCTGTGCTTGGACATCTGTTTCCATATGCGAATATTTATGGAGGAGCTTGAAGGGTTAGGTAAAATGTCTGAGGGAAATAAAAATACACTGGATGTCTGATCTTGAGGCTGCTGATAAAGTAGTTCTGAGTGTTTGCTTGGAGCAGTCATAATTCTTCCTGCTTTCATTTCAAGATCAGATTTACAAGTTTTTAAAACCTATCAAAAAAGCTGATGAGGTCCAAGTTCAGAGTGTTGCCTTCTACAGCGATTTGTTGGGTACACCATCTAATTTATCTATATGGGCCCAATCACTATACAGTCTGAAAGATTTATAGAAAGATCTGGAAGTCTTCAAAACAGTTTTGTCCATATTACAGTGGAAAAGAGATTTAAGAAAACAAATAAATATGCAATATGAAAACATTTATTCAGGGATACCTTTACCAACTATATAGAAGCTGCACCACAATGCAGCACTAATGCTGCTACTGCTGCTGGTGCTGGTGCTGCTGGTGGTGGTGGTGTGTGTGTGTGTGTGTGTGTGGTTCTTTTTTTAAAAACCCTATTCCTATCTTGTTTTTTTCTGTGTGTTTTTTAAAAAACCAATATTTTTGGGGTGTTCGTTTAGGCTCTTCCACCATCATAGCAAGCATATGAGAAAACAGCTCAAATATTTCTTGAGGCTTCTGCCCCGCAAGAACAGAGTGATATAAGCCTTCTATATGTGTAACCTTGTAAGCGAGGCCTCCCTCAGAGAGCCATCTTCTCTCAGGCAGGCGATGCTATTCTTCTCAGGAAAGTCGATACAGGAAGCTGAGGAGAAATCAGGGATGTTGTGAGGAAAATTAGACTTGGACTGAAAGAGGAGAAGGCGGGAAATCACTCAGAGATCTATGAGGGGGAAGGCCGTGAAGGAGACAGCAGAGGCCTACTCGCCAGGTCCGCCCCAACAGCCGACCCTGAAGCAGTCCAGCATCCGAGCGAAGAGAGTGATTGAGAGCCGAGGCCTGCCCGAGTGCCCGCATCCCGCCAAGGACTCTGTAATAGCTACCATTTAGGCAGAGAGGGGTTGGAGATTTACCAAGGCCTAATTGCCAACCTGTTGCCAGCCTGAGGGAAAAGACTGATACAGTGGCTGTTTCAAATAAGCTCCTGATTATTGCCAGAAGGGTGGCTACTACAGGGGATTCAGTACCCTCTTGCTAATAATGTGAAATTGTGTATATTGTTTACCTTGATTTCTTTCCCCACCCTGTACCCTTTTGTTAAATTAATCCTATTCCCTTAACCACATGGGCTCGCAGCTAATATTCAACCACAATTTATTTCACTAGAAAAATGAAACATATATGCTTGGATACGGTATATATATTTCCAATAATTCAAACTGTGAGTACTTCTTTTTCTCCCTCCTCCTAATAATAATAATAATAATAATAATAATAATTCTTCGCACAAAAATAACATCTGCTGCTGTGTCATGCAGCGCTCTTAATTCTTCAGTCTTTAAGCCCTTTATTTTATAAAAAATATTTTCAATATGGCAATCAAATTGAAAGGAGAATAAAACATAAAAGAAGAGTTGAGGATTAAATACCAATGTATATCTGGATTATAATTTTCTTTCCCCTGCCCCACACCCCCGCCAGACCTCTTCCCTGAAAGACTGCATAAATACATCAAGGATGTCAACTAATTTAAGGTTTTTAATTGATTAACTGTCTGTGTTCAATGTGAGTGAACGAACAATTCATTGGTTAGATTTAAATAAATGTACAGTTCCTGAAGGAAGGTGGGCTTGCTTGATTTTTGAAAGAGTGAAATAATTTTGGATAAATCTGTTAGATTTTGGAGATGGATTAGAAGAACCCAGAGGCCCCAGTTACGCCCATTTTCAGAAAGCTCTGAAGATTTAAATATACTGCAGGTGACATTCCAGCTGAAAGTAGGCTCCAAAATAGAGCATTCTGGGGGTGGGGGGCAGCCTTGGACTCAAGGTCCCTCCATTCCCCTGTGGAGTCCCAGGATTGGGTCCCTTGCCCACACCAGCCTTAGCCTGGCATATGCATTTCCCCTCCCATTGAAACTGTAAAGGACCGCAGCCGGTCCTATGTGCGGGTTCGGGGCGGAAAGGGTTAACTGGAGCTGAGAGAACCCTTCCTACGCGGCTCTCCGGCATTTAGGATGAAGCCGCGACCAATTTTTGACAGTGGAATAGCGAATGAATGAATTTACTACACTGCTTATGGATAAACAGGTTTAATGAGGCGTATCAAAACAAACAGATAGCGTTAACAAGGAGCTCGCACCTCCAATCACTTTTGCAGAATCGAGCAGCGACAGAGCAGTACAAGGGTTACCTTAAATGAACCAAGTCCTCGAAAGCCGCAGCTTGCCAGCTATCAGAGTTCCAGCTTATTCACCGGAAGCTTCCTGGGGTTGAGACTTTGAGTCCGGACCAGAGCCCTGGATGTCTGCGCAGCCTTACACCCACTGACCAACAACAACCTGGGGCTTGAAGACCCACCTTTACCTCTTGCCTCACTCCCCTCTCCCTCCTCTCGCCTTCATGGGAAACCGGTTTTCCTAGTTGCCTTCTCTGTGGCCTGGGTACTTGGTGGTACTTGGCAGCTCTTTGAGACTGCCCAGCCTTTGGCGCCCCTCCTGTACCCGAGGGTTGTTTTCCTGTCGGGAAGAAATGGGAGGAAGGAGCTACGGGGGGGGGGGGGATAGGTAGATGGCCTATGGAGGTGAATGTATGTAGATGACCAGGCTACCCGGACGGACTGTTTCTGCCCTAGGCAGAGTCTTTGCTAATTGAGGTGGGAGGGGGTTTGTCTGGGCTAGCTTTCTCTCCACAGAAACCAATGTCTGTGTAAATGCATAGGATGCATAATTTTACATTTCTTCACATTTCATATTGGGAGAAAGGAGCTGGTGCACATTTTCTGCCTGACAGTAGAGGGCCATTCGAGAAGTAAAATTGCAAAGCTTTTGCTTGTTTTCTTCCTGGCCAATTAATCTGGGGCAAATGTTAATCATAATTAAATTGCTAATCACACTGATTAATTAATTAAAATTTGCTTTTCTTCCATTATTAAAGATAAAATTAGTAAGCATGTAGAAGGACAAGCCCTGCTGAGGAAGAATCAACATGGCTTCCACAAAGGTAACTCCTGTCTCACTCTCTCATAATACTAGAACCCGGGATCATCCCATGAAGTTGACTGTTGGGAAGTACTTCTTCATGCAGCGCATAGTTAAACTATGGAGTTCACTTTCACAAGATGTAGTGACGGCTACCAATTTGGACAGTTTTAAAAGGGGATTGGACAAATTCATGGTGGATAAGGCTATCAATGGCTACTAGTCCTGATGACTATATGTTACCTCCAGTATCAGAAGCAGCAGTATGCCTATGTACACCAGTTGCTGGGGAACATGGGCGGGAGGGTGCTATTGCACTCATGTCTTGCTTTTGCATTTCCCGTGGACAGCTAGTTGGCCACTGTGTGAACAGAATGCTGGACTAGATGGATCCTTGGTCTGATTCAGCATGGCTCTTCTTATGTTCTTATGCTCTTAAAAATGTCGAGCCTGGTCTTCTAAATGGCAAGCTCCTTGTAGGAAGGAAGAAAGTGGTATACAGGTGTGAAAAGAACATCATAGTATGATGTATGATCCTGAGGAGGAGGAGGAGGAGGAGGAGGAGGAGGAGGAGGAGGAGGAGGTATTGACAGTTTGAATTATCGGAAATTAAATTTAAACTAAATAAACAGCATGTTGCAATCTGAAAACAACAGTCATTTTAAGGTCACTTCCCTGAATATCAAAACCTCTTTAATTCTAACCTCCAGGTATCAAATCCCCCATACAAAACAAAAAACTAGGCGGAAATGAATCCATGGATATCTAGTCTTCCATTTAAAATGAGAAAAATATGAGGTGGGCAGGATAAGGCATGTTACTGTTCCTATTTTGTTGGCTGCAATAAAATCATAAGGAGAGAGAGAGAGAGAGACTGCAACACTTCTTTTAAACCAGATCTCACCAATGCTTAGCCTGAGAATGTACATTTCTGTGAAACCAGATAATAATTCATTTGTTCTTCCCGAGAAGGAAACCCCCCAACCTTGCCCCAACCTCAGCTAGCACCTTTTTTTGGGATGTTCCTACTTTTATTCTACAAGGGTTCATCTACTATATAAATGTGAATGTTTGTACGTGTGTACGTATGTCCACATGGGGGTTTGCGTGCGTCGCATTGGCTCCTACACAGTTGGACGGATCCGCCCCAAACTTGACGCACATACTCTCCATCACCCAAGGACAAAGACTGGCAGGTTCAAATCTCCGAAAAACCCTCGCCACGCCTTTACGGCCCAAAATAGATGAGAGCCAATGGCGTCACTTGGAATGTTCGCAGGGGCCATTCAGGAGCAGTTATGCAAATAGCTCCAACGGCATTTAGAATATTGGTATGCACTGCCACAGGGGCCCAATCAGAGGCGGATATGCAAATCTCTCCTACGTCCAAACAAAATGTTCATATGAACTGCAGCCGGGGCCTACACGGGGGTGGGGGATTTTGAACAAATAGTGCGTATAGGAAAATGACAACCTGTACAATGCCATTGTGTAGGCCTGGGGGTGGGGGAAGCAGGGATTTCATTGTGTGGTCCTGGGTGGGCAGCAGGGAATTAATTGTTGTGTGGTCCCGGGGGGGGAGGCAGGGATTTCATTGTGTAGTCGGGGGACACACACACACACAGGGATTTCATTGTGTAGTACTGGGGGAGGGGGAACAGGGAATTAATTGTTATGCAGTCCCGGGGGGGGGAGCAAGGATTTGATTGTGTAGTCCCAGGGGGGGAAAGCAGGGATTTAATTGTGTGGTCCTGGGGGGGGGGGCAGGGAATTCATTGTTGCATAGTCCCAGGGGGGGGGGGGAAGCAAGGATTTGATTGTGTAGTCCCAGGGGGGGACACAGGGATTTCATTGTGTAGTCCTGGGGGGGGCGGGGAGATGGGATTTCACTGTGTAGTCCCGGGGGGGGGGGGAGCAGGGATTTCACTATGTAGTCCCAGGGGAGCAGGGATTTCATTGTGTAGTACCAGGGGGAGGGAGCAGGGATTTCATTGTGTAGTTCCGGGGATAGCAGGTAGTCCCAGGGGAGCTGGGATTTCATTGTGCAGTCCCGGGGGAGCTGGTAGTCCCGGGGGAGCTGGGATTCCATTATGTAGTCCCGGGGGAGCCCTTTCCTATGGAGGGATTCAAAACAGCGGACAGCAGCTACCTTAAGGAATTTCGAACAAATAGTGCCTATAGGAAAATGACGACCCGTGCAACGCTGGGTAAAAAAAGCTAGTAAGGATATAAAATACGATGTGCCCGTCCGAGCTCAGTTCCACCAGCACACGCCACATACCTTCCAGCTAGGCTTATGTGGATACGTCACTTTCACAGCTAGGATAATGGAAAAAGAAAGCTCCGGCACTTCATTTCAGCTGACACCAAAATCTGTTACAGAAGCCAATATCAGGCTCCAGGGCTTGCATCTCCCATAGCAGAAAATAAACTGTTTTCTCTGTAACTGCAAACTAGCTCTAACCATATACAGAATGCTTTATCTTCACCCACTCTGTAGCGTGTAGACCAGACTTCCCCAACCTGGTGCCCTCCAGATGTGTTGGAGTACAACTCCCATCACCCCCAGGCAGGATGGCATCACAACATAATGATGCCAAAACACAAGATAAATTGTATTCAATGTTACAGAGTGAGAGGAGAGATCATGAGAAAGAGCCGCCATTTTTGGCTGCAGCCCTGTTTCTTGTAATGTTTAATGCTACCCTAAGGTAGAATAGTGAGCCTTCAGACACCTCAGACTAGGGACAAAGCCTTTTTTGTAGGGATGATTGAGTCTATGCAATGTATTGCTCAGCCACCAGATTTTAAAATATGATTGGGGTAGTTTTGGGGGAAATGGAATCGCATAGGTGTTAGTGTCTCTGGGATTTTATGAAGCTAGGACTTCATAGCAGGAATGCTGTGAAATAAGGCACATTTTCTAGAAATCTGTTCATGCAATCTCTAGGATAAGAAGAACTGGAAGTGTTTAATAGTGGCTTCACTGTTCGTCTGGCAGGCACCGCAATGGGCTTGGCACCACAATGATCGTCACAACAGCACCTGAAAGAAAAAGCTGCAGAAGAAGGCGGCATGGCAAAAATCAGAGACATTAGGGAGGAAATGGGGACCGTTTAAACATTAGTGTCAAATCAGAAATCAATCAAGAAAATGTATGAGAGGCAGGCTTGAGCCCTGGCATCTCTCATGACACAAATTAAGCTCTTGGGAGCTTTTCTAGAAAATCAGTTTATATAATGCAAGAAAAGTTGCTAATTTTTTGGGCAGAGTCCAGACATCTTCCTCAAGGAAGTGGTTCTGTTTCAGGAAGTAATGTATTCTTAGCACTAAAACTGAAGCGGCAGTTAAAAACGCCATTTGTGATTTGTGATTTGTGGAAAGCGCTTCTTGTTAGTGTCATGAGTTCCTTTTAGATAGTGTCTGTGGAGACACTGATGATGAGTGACACAACCACCATCACCCTATGCCACATTGTGACCTAACATCTTCACTCAACTTGCCAAAAGGGGAACTGACAACGGTGACTAACCTCAGAGCAAAAGATAGAGATACGTACCTCTTGTTGGTTTCCCACTCATACAAATGCAAACATACAATGCATACGAATACATAGTACCCAATCTTCAGACTTCATCTTGAGTGAAAGAAGCTACAGAAGTGAATCTAAGAAGCAGTTTCTCCACCTCTCCCTACCCCCACCCCAAATATATATACACACAGGAGCACAGGGCCGGCGCTACCGCTAGGCCAACTAGGCTGTTGCCTAGGGCACGTAGCGGAAGAGGGCGCAGAACGCTGCGCTCCTCTTCGCTGCCGGCGCACTCCTGCCCTGCCCGCCTGCCCGCCTCTCCGAGAAAGCCAGGTCAGTGCGGGGGATTGCGCCCGGACTCGTAGTGGTGGGGCCGAGCCTGGGCGCCTCCCCCCCACCTTGCCTCGCCTCCGCGCCGCCTCCCACCTCGCCTCGCCTCGCCTCGCCTCTGCGCCGCCTCCCCCCCACCTCGCCTCGCTTCGCCTCTGCGCCGCCTCCCCCCCGCGCCACCTCCCCCCCACCTCGCCTCGCCTCACCTCTCCTACGCGCCGCCTCCCCCCCCGACACCTACCTTCTCCGCGCTGTTTCCGGAGCCCCGCCCGCGCTCTGTTTTGGCGGGAAGAACCAGGGCAACAGGGCTTAAACAGCCCTGTTACTCTGGTTTCCCCCGGCCAAAAACAGAGCGCGGGGGTCCCTTTTCGGAGGAGGCGTGGGAAGGTAGGTGGGGGGCAGCAGCGGCAGCGTGCGGGGGGGGGGTCCGGTGGCGGGGGGGGCAGGAGGTTGCAGAGCAGGGCTGCTTTCCTGAGCCCCCCCACGGCACGAGAGGGGGGGCGCTAAATATAATTTAGCCTAGGGCGCCAAACTGCCCTGCACCGGTCCTGCAGGAGCATATGCCATCCATCCTGTTTTTAAAGGGGGGACAGCTGTGTTATGGGGGAGGAGCAGCTAGACTATCTACGCCTGTGGCAAGGTTTATTCTCTCTCCTCCCCCACCTACCCCACAATTCATTACATATGGATAATGTATGTCATCCTATTGCCTTGATGTTCTGACTACCTCTCCAAGGCAAATAGGGGCACACACTTTCAATTGATCATGTGCACAAGCCATATGAGTTAACTTCATCTTTCCCACATGCATCACATAAAGAAGCTGGCTGTATGGTATCTTGGGCTGTTGTGAATAAAACAACCAAGACATGTCCCTTCCCCTCCCCACTTCTACTTATGCTATGGTGATGCGCTTCTCTACTGTCTGGTGCAGTGGAAAATTCAGTAGCAGCACCTATAAAGTGTATTTCTTTTTTATGAGTACTAGAAATTCATGGTGTCTTTCTAATATATGTTTCATTTACAAATATGCAAACAGAACTTACTGGAAATGAGCAGAATCCTGAAAACAGACAGCAAGACTACTCATCCTACATCTGGTTTCTACAGAGACATTGGCTGGGTTCGTATGTCACTTTAAACCCACAGAGGCTCTGAAACCTCTGTGGGTTTAAAGTTGATCCAGGCCCTGGCTGTGCCCGACTAATGGTTGGGTACAGCGGGGGTCTGGAGGAGCCGTCTCTCCCCTCAGTCTTCCGGTCGGTATCCCATGGGACACTGCAGGAGCACTGAGGTGAGACAAGTGGCCAGCCTCCTCTACCCCATGGCGCATAGCCGCCTGTCCTGGCTGTGTTGGGGCCTTGGCGCACACACGCCAAGGCCCCGACGCAGCCACCGAGGCCCCAGCAGTTGCTCACAAGGCTGGGTTCAACCTGGCCTTGCAAGGAACCACCGACACAGATCCTCTTCGCCCAGTGCCAGCAAGGAGGATGAAGCACGTGGCAGCGGATAGCAGACAGCGGAGCGGCAAAGCAGTAGCAGACAGCAGTGGTGAGTGGGGCCCTGGGGGGAGGGGGAGGGGTGGGCCAGCCGGAGGGGGAAGCCAAGCCAAGTGCGGCTTGGGTGCTTGGCTGGCTGTCATCAGCCAGAGCCCCTTGCCCAGAACGGCAGCCCTTTTTGCCACTCCGGGCAAGGGACTCTGTGCCTTTTTTGGGTTGTGGGTAGGTTAGTGTCTCATCTGGGTTTGGATGACACGCTAAACCAACAAGGGTTTCCTTAAGCCTGCTGCAAACCATGGCATAGCAGGGTGGTCTAGAAGCCACCACCACCAGGTCGCTTCTAAAGCACCCTGCAGGGCTCAGACAACAGGCTGAACTGCGGTAGTACTTCTTAACCTACTAAGGTTTAGCGCGTCGTGTGAACTCAGTCACTGTTTCTTCCCCTAACTCTGTTAGCTAGCTCTAGCTAAAAAATCTTTCCTCTTATGTTGGATCCTTAATACCCAACACTCTAGTAAAAAAAACATAGTGATTGACCCATTTACTGTAATCAAGACAGACCACACTCATAACAAAATCTACACAAGCCTTTTTCAGAGGTTAGGTCCCATTCTCTGTGTGTGTACACTGAACATACAGTGTAGGGTGTGAGTGGCAAGCTCCACCCCCTGCCATACATATATTCAACCACATGCCTGCAGAGCCTCCTGAAATCAGGAGCCTTGCCTTTTCGGGAATGCATGGAGTGCTCCCTAGGTATGTAGGCACATTGCAGACATGCATTTGTTTGAATGTATGTGTGGGGGTGGGGGTGAAGCCTGCCACCCCCACCCCCATGTGCATTCATTACATATGCAGAGGACAGGATCTAACATTTGGAAAGAACTACTCACTACTGGAGAACTGATTACAGCTCAGATCCAACCATTTGCCAGTCCTTTCACTATTTTCTGCATTGAGGCCAGTTTTCAACTGTCCATTGGGGTAGATCTCTATTATATAGAACAATGGTGGGGAATGTTTTTTTCTGATGAGGGCTGCATTCCCTTGGGGGTAATCTGTTGGGGTGGCATGTAGGTGCTGCTGCTTCTGGGAGGGATAGATTGCTCTGGCCAGAAGTCTGAAGTGATTGTTTGCAGAGGGTCTTTGAAATTAAGCTGAGGGTCAGGTTGCCCACCCCTGAGAAAGATACAAATACTTGCACTGTCTTATCTGGATTTGGATCTAGGGTTTGTTAATATCTGCTACACTAGGGCTCCTTCTGGTTTCTAATGCAGATCAGCTTCCTTCTTACCCAAGATGGGAGTTTTCAGATTTTCTTTCAGTCTTTTCCCACATAAGTACCTGAGGCATCTATCTTTCTCTAATACACACACACACACACACACACACACACACACACAGAGAGAGAGAGAGAGAGAGAGAGCTTTTGTACAGATTGCCAAACTAGAAAGATATTATTGAATTGAATTGTTTTTATTCTGCATTCTGCTGCTGTTTTATTGATCCTTCCATCTGTCAGAATTTCTATTGCGCTAATCACCACAACATCTTTGAGTTTTATGTAGACTTCAGCCTGCAGTGAGATCCATTTATCTAACTGGGCATTCATAGTACACTCATCATCAAGGCTATTTTTTACAGATGGGATCATCAACTCTAGATCCTACTTTTTGCTTTACAGCAAATTTGGCAGTTTCAGAGCATTAGCCTGCTAGGATTCTCCCCAGCTCTGTCAGTAACATCTTCTAATCTACTGAGATCTGGTGAGTTTCTGCTTTGAGGATGAAATGTATGATCATATTTTCAAGCCTAGCTTTTCCAGAAATAGGGAGATATTTTTAAAAATATAACAACAAGAACAACTAATCATTCTCCTCTTGCACAAGTCATTCTCTTGCACCTTGGAAGGAGGAAATATTTAATTGCCTAGCTATTCGTGAATCAGCATCAGATTTCCAGGGAATGCAAGGGACAAATTAAACATTCATCCAGTCATGATTTGGATCAGGACAGTGGTGCTCCAGGAGAGGGGGATTTAAGGTTTTTCCCTACCTGTTTTCACCCTGAAATCCCCCCTGCCTGCCCCTGTGCAGGGCTAAAAGAAAAAGAAAAAAACATCCCCATTGAATCCAATGAAGATATTTTTTTCTTTTTCTAACACACACACACACACACACACACACGTGGAATTTTGGGATGAAAACGGAAAGGGGGAATACTTAAATCCCCCCTCTCAGAGCACCATGGTTCCAAGCTGAACTGGGGCCACATGCGCTTACACAAATATTTATTTTGGCCCTAACTTTTAAAAAAAGAATAGTGTTGAGTATGAAAACAGCAGGGATGTTGAAGAGTCCTTGGTCTTGAGTCACGAGTCGAGTCACGAGTCTTTGGACCCGAGTCTCGAGTCCAAGTCCAAGTCCTTGGTCCAAAATGGTGACTCATGAGTCACGAGTCACGAGTCACTCCCAAAGCTGACTCCACGAGTCCCTATTAAAATCAATGGGGGGTTTTCCCAACAAAATAAGGCTACTTCAGATGTGTGGCTTAAATAAATTCTAGGCACAACACAAGTGTGCCTTTTTATCTCAAAACTCTGCCACTGATTTTGACAAGAACAGACCAGGCAGACAAACCCAAAATAACCAGGCAGGGAACCCCAAAACAGGCAGGCAGAGGCCTTGGACAATTCAAACTGTGGAACTGGTTAAGAAGAGACCAGGCAGGCAGAGGAGGCAGGGAACCCCAAACAGGCAGGCAGAGGCAGCCAAACCCAAAATGTCTGAAAGGTTACATTAGTAAAATGGTTTTAAAAAATAAACTTGGATTGTTACTGCAACTAGGTCCAGACAGCACCTGCAGGTGGCATCAAGCAGGGATGTTGACGAGTCTTTGGTCTCGAGTCCCGAGTCGAGTCTCGAGTCCCATTAAAAATATTGGGACTCGAGTCCGACTCGAGTCAGAGGGGGGACTCAGTCCGACTCATGAGTCGAGTCCTCGAGTCCGAGTCCCCATCCCTGGAAAACAGTAGCTTCATTAATTCAGACCTTGGGCATGAACAAATATATATACACATACACACACTTTTTGTTTTGAAAAAGCTAGTACTGTGATGCCTCTAATTTTATCTTTTTTCATCCCCTCTTAATATAATAAGTGGTTTAGGAATCAAATCTGTTGCAATATATCTCCAATCACAGTCTTCATATGGTATAATAGTTTTGGTTTTGTCACAACCTCTTGAAGCCCTAAAGCAGAGGTGTGGAACCTGTGGCCCTCCAGATGTTGTTGAACTCCAACTCCCATGAGCTCCAACCAGCATGGTCAATGGTCCGAGATTATGGGAACTGCAGTCCAGTCCAACAACATCTGGAGAGCCAAGGATTACTCATTCCTGCCCTAAAACATGACATGAATCCTGTTAAGAGGAAAATGCTGGTATCAAATTTAGATCTTCTGTTCCCCTATCCCTAGGAAACAGGAAAAAGATCTCCTGACAGGATCATAGAATCATAGAGTTGGAAGGAACATCAAAGGTCATCTAGTCCAACCCACATGTGTTGCAAGAAATCCACTACTACAGCTCCACCAACTGGTGGCCATCTGACCTCTGCTTAAAATTCCTAATGAAAGAGAGTCTACCACCTTCTGAGGCAGTCTGTTCCACTGCCAAACTGCTTGTACCATCAGGAAATTCTTCCTAATGATGAATCTAAATTCTTTCTCTTGTTATTTGAACCATTGGTTTGGGTCCTACCCTCTGCAGCAATGAAAAATAAATTTTCTCCATAACCTATATAACAGCCCTTCAAATATTTTAAGATAGAAATCATATCACCTCTTGATTGTCTCTTCTCCAGGCTAAATATACCCAGCTCTTTAAGCTTTCCCCACAGGACTTGATCTCTAGGCCCCTCACCATCTTTGATGCCCTCCTCTGGATACATATCAGTTTGTCGACACAAGGTCTGACCAAGGCAGAATAGAATGGTACCATTACCTCTTGTGAGCTGGACACTATAGTTCTGTTGATGCTGCCTAGAACTGCATTAGCCTTTTTAGCCAGCACATCATACTGCTGACTCATGTTTAGCCTGTAGTTCACTAAAATCCCTAGATCTTTTTCACATGTACTGCTGTCAAGCGAGGTGTCATCTATTCTGTATTTGTGTAACTAATTCTTCCAATCTAAATGCAGAACTTCACACTTATCTCTGTTGAAATTCATCATGCTAGTTTTGGTCCAGTTCTCTAACCTGTCCAAATCCCCTTGAATCCTGTTTCTATCTTCTAAGGTATTAGCTACTCCACCCAGTTTGGTGCCATCTGCAAATCTGATGAGCCTCCCCTCATCAGCTTCTGTAACTTTTATGTATTGACTACATTTGTATCACAACTTGTCTCAAAGGAGCTCCAGATGACATACATAGAGCCATCCGAATTTATTCTCATAAAAACACTTTGAGATAAGCTAGTTAGGCTGTGATGGTGGTGAGTGACTCCTGATTACCAAGTGAGCTTCATGGCTAAGCAAGGATTTGAGGCCTGGTCTTCCTGGTCCAAGTCCAGCACTCTGCTTGCTACACCATACTGGCTGCAGGTACACACAAGTCAACAGAATAGCAGCTGCCTACAGCAACAGAGCTGGATGTGACCCTCACTTTGTTGCTCCATACATCATAAACACAAGACAGTTCCTATGCCACCTCAGCCAGTGATCCCATTCCCATCCATCATCACAGGGAACTGTAAAACCACAGAGACTTGTAGAACATGATGTTGAAAATTGGCGGTGCTGAATGAGAACCGATGAGATGAAATGTGACTTCAGCCTGTTTTGAGAACCAGAAGTGCTGATCCACTGATTGCTTGTCTTGACCTCTGTTTCATCTTTCCATTCTGTGACCTTTAATCTATTAAGAAACCTAATTTTCATTGCTCTTGATGTTATGTGTTCATGCAATGACTATGATCATCATTGTTTGTGCTGTGGTTCTTATGAGCTACCATACCGACTTCAGGTTAACAGCTGAGTTAGGAAGAAAAATCAAATATCTTAAGAAAGATTTGGGGATTTGAAGTTATCTGTCTCCTTACATGAAAGATTCAGGATGGACAGGTCAACAGAAATCAAGCCCACAAGTGAGAAAAGACTGGGAAATGTTGAAACATCCCTAAAGGGAAATGAAGAGTGCATTTGAGCAACTCAGAGCTGAGACCTACTTTGAAGTAAGGTTTGTTGAATTGAACAAAATGTACTTCCAAGTAAAAGTGTCCAGTTCAAATCTCACTACAGCTACAGACTCACAGGGTGACCTTAGTCAAACCACCATATTTCAGCCTAAAAGAGCATGAGTGACATGGGAGCAGTGCTCCCCTCACTTCCCTTCCATATGACAGCCTCCCCTGACATGGTGCGCTCCAGATGTGTTGGACTATAACTCCTATTAGCCCCAGCCACCATGGCCAATGGACAGGGATGATGAGAATTATCATCCAAAACATCTGGAGGGCACCATGTTGGGGAAGGCTGCCATATGATATATCCACTAGTGTAGCTGCCTTTAGCAACCAGTACCTAACTACTGTAGGAGCCATTTGTCTTCAAGTAGAATTTCCCACCTTGGTGATTCCATGCTCATTTTGCTCACCTTGCATGTGAAATAGCAATATGTTGCAAACGAAAAAGAAGAGAGAGGAAATCATGAAAGCCACCACCCACCCTCCCTGGTAGGAACAGAAATTGATACCAGATAATTAAGAAAGGCATTGAAGCAGCAATCAAGAGGTTATTCATCACATCACTGATCCCACAGTCATTATCCAAAAGGGATACTTCCAGATGGAGGGCTCCTAGCACTACCAATCAAAGATATAGTGCAGCTATTCCATCTTTCCCTTCTTAATGGATTTTTCTATTGTAAGAAACAAGACAGAAGAAGCCATGGGAAAACACAGAAGGGCTACAAATGGAAGGCAACAACATCCAGCCTCCCTGTAAAAGTCTGTGAATGAGGCAGGCCAATTGCAAAATAAAAGCCTCATCTAGAAGTACCCAAGGAACAGTACAAAGAGCAGAACCTGAAAACAAGAAACTTTCCATTAACAGAAAGCCTCAATAGCACCTTCCCCATCCACATTGGACAGGCTGCTGCCGCAATTGCATTTTATCCTCCCCCCCTCAAAATCATAACTCTGACCTGGAAAAAAAACACGAGAGCAATCTAGAAAATGGTGGACTGCAGCAATTTGACAATGACACCATCTGGATTTTCTATGGGGGGGGGGGGGAAGAGTGAACAAAGGTGGCAATCCCAGAGAAAAGGGCTAGTGTGTGGGTGCAACCTGAGACTTCTATAATGTTGTTCCAGTTTTATTTTGTATTATCTTCAGACTTACACACACACACACACACACACACACACAAAGAGACATGCTGGATGAGACCAAAGGCCTGTCTATGACAGCCAGTGTGGTGTAGTGTTGAGTGTTGGACTGGGACTCGTAAGATCCAGGTTCTAGTCCCCGCTCGGCCATGAAACTCACTGTGTGACTTTGGGCCAGTCACTGACTCTCAGCCTAACCTACCTCACAGGGTTGTTGAGAGGATAAAATGGAGAGGAGGAGGATTATGTAAGCCGCCCTGGGTTCCTTGCAGGAAAAAAGGCGGGGTATAAATATAATAAATAAATAACTCAAGGCTCCACAAACTGACCCTTGTCCATTGCCACCAATTCTGTTTAAATACCTTAAAACCTCCTAGTAGCCTGGTATATGGGATTTAGACATGAGATGGGCACCAATGCTAGAGGCAAGATGAACTATTAAACAAGTAATTTATTAAAGAGATATTTTGTACATAAGGGAATCCTAATGTTTACTTTGGGGTTTTCAAAAGAATGCTTGCTGAGATTTCTTAAGGACTCAAGAAACACTGCTGCTAATACAAGCCTTTAATGATTTCTTTTATCTCAGGCCAAATTCCCTAAACCTCCGCCACAGCCAAATACACTCACAATGAGGTCCAGCTCATGGATAGTTTCCCTCTGTCTCCCAAAGCAACTCCTGCAGTATTTCTGTCTGCTTATGCCTCTTGCCATAACACAACCACCTGCTCCCTACTCCAATCTTCAGCAGTCACGTATGGTTATCCCACAGAGAAGGAATAGCTAATAGCTTAATATTCACTTTCTCCTCAGCTTTCTCCTAGTCCAGTGATGGCGAACCTTTTTGAGCCCGAGTGCCCAAACTGCAACACAAAACCAACTTATTTATTTCAAAGTGCCTTAAATTTGGCAGGAAGGAGGAGGGGGCACTAGCTAATCGCGCCCCGCTCTGTCTCAGGGCATGGCTCTTCATCCGGGCGCGCAAAGATTCGGGCGCGCGCACGCTGTGCTTCTGAGCTGTCTGTTCAGTTAGAAGGAGGGCTGGGTGCCTGCGCAGTCCGCTTCTGGGGGTGGAGATGTTGGAATGTGCCTGCCTGTGGAGGCCAGCGAGGAATGAGTGGAGAGGAGTTACTATGGAAACCCGACGCTGAATGCAGAAGGGGACGGTCTTTTCGCGATATGGCGACCAATGGCTCGAGTGCCCACAGAGAGGTCCCTGCGTGCCAGCTGTGGCACGCGTGCCATAGGTTCGCCATCACTGTCCTAGTCCTTCTATAGCAGCAGCAGCAGCAGCAGCAGCACCAACCAGCAGACCTTCTTCTTTCTCCACACATACTCCTTAACTGTCAACTCCTTAACTGTCCTTTCCCAGCCTCTCTTTTCCACCTAGCTAGAATCCCCAGCCAATCAAAACTGACTTTACCTGATCCAGGCCCCATCTTTAAATATTCAAAATGATTGCCTTCTCCCCTCCCCCTTCAGAACATCCCCAGGCCTTTGGCAGTAACAAAGCAAGGCCTCAGGCCTACTGATATGTGTTATAGCCTCTCAGAGGCCAAAGACTGGGTTTGCACGACATACTAACCCACAGTGGCTATGTAGTCGCTGTGGCTTAGCAAGTTGTATGAACCCAGGATGGTTTCCTAGGCTTTAGTTAGCATTTATTTATTTCATTTCATTTCTATACCGCCCAGTAGCCGAAGCTCACTGGGTGGTTTGCAACAATTAATTTTTTTTACAATAAAATACAATTATACAATAAAATACAATTTTACAATAAAATACAATTAAAAAATACAAACAATAAAAATCGAAAAATTTACACTAAACATATTAAAAACAATTTTAAAATTGCTTAAATAGCTAAAACAAGATGATAAAAAATAGACTGGATAAAAGGGTGAAATAACCAGCACCCTGTGTGCTGTTTGGAGCTGTTAAATGCCTTCGCATAGAGGGCAGTCTTAACCCGGCGCCGAAAAGATAGTAAAGTTGGCGCCAGGTGGGCATCAGTAGGGAGGCTGTTCCACAGCTGTGGGTATACTACAGAAAAGGCCCTCCCCCTTGTTGCCAGCCTTCTCAGCCTCCCTCGGGGGCGGCAGTTGGAGGAAGGCCCCAGATGCTGAGCGTAGTGTCCAGGTAGATTGTGGTTGGGAGAGGCGTTCCATCAGGTACTGTGGTCCCAAGCCATGTAGGGCTTTATAGGTTAAAACCAGCACCTTGAATCGGGCTTGGTAGCATATAGGCAGCCAATGCAAGTGGGCCAGAACAGGTGTTATATGTTCAGATCTCCTAGTCCCAGTTATTAATCTGGCTGCCGCATTTTGCAGCAGCGGCAGCTTCTGAACAGTCTTCAAGGGCAGCCCCACGTAGAGTGCATTGCAATAGTCAAGCTCAGAGATTACCAGACCATAGATTACTGAAATCAAGCTATCCCTGTCCAGATAGGGGTGTGGCTGGGCCACCAGCCAGAGATGGTGGAAGGCGCTCTTTGCCACTGAGGCCACTGAGGCCATCCTTCATAGCCATGGCTTGTTCTAGGGTTAACTTTAGCCACGGTGGCTTGTTATGTCGTCTGAACCCAGACAACACACCAAGCCATGGTCAAGCCTGAAAACTAAAGAGCCCCTTGGCAGGAGTAGCAGAATGGCATGCCACTCTAGCCAAACCGCTACCAGGTGACCTTTCCCGATCCCCATTGATAGCCTCATCCCCCATGAGTTTGTCTAATCCCCCTTTAAAGCCATCACAGCTGGTGGCCATCGCTGTAGTACTGAACTCCATAGTTTACCTATGTGCTGTGTGAAGAATTACTTCCTTTTATCTGTCCCACCACTCAGCTTCATGGGATGACCCCGGGTTCTACTATTGTGAGAGAGGGAGAAAAACATCTCCCTAATCACTTTCTCCACACTATGCATAATTTTGTACATCTCTATCATGTCTTCCTTTAATCACCTTTTATTCTAAGCTAAACACACACTAAGTAGAAGGGAGCGAAGCCTAAATGCACTCTAGATGATGCCATTCAGTTGAACTTATCCCCATCCATTTTTGAAGATTATATAAGATTTCTAAGCATTCAAGAATGTAGCTGAGGCCTGTCACTGAATTTGTCTGTATCACGATCTAACTGGAGGTTGGCCTTTCACAAAGGTTCTATGGGTTTTGAAGAAGCCCAAGTGCAAGGTGAAAGGGAGAAACGTGCTAAGCGAAAAGCACATCAAACGAATCCTTTACAGGACCATCTTCCATCTGGTAACCTGTGTCCTCACTGTGGGAAGCTGTGTGGATCTAGATTTGGCCTCCACAGTCACTTACGGACCCATCGCTAGAGTCTACACAATTTTTAAGAATTTCCTCCTTTTATAATTTTCTTTTTGTAATTTTATCCTGGAAGACAATCTTAGTCGGTCACGAGTGATCACCTACTATTACTACCAATCCAACCCAAACATTCTGAATTTACAGGATCTGAAAGCATGTGCCAATTAGACAATACTCAGACACAGTTAGAATATGGTCTGAAACTGTATGCTGCAGTTAATTTTGGTTTGCCAATTAAGAACATAAACTGTCTTCACACATGTCTTAGCCCAGAGGTTTATTTTGAAAGCCAGACCATGTAAATTGTTGCAGAGGTAATTTATTAAAATGGTTTCTTTGTCCTTGATATGTTTCTCCATCAATGGTGGAGCCAGGATTTCAGCAGCTTAATGGAAAGGAACAAATCTGTCAGGTGTGACTAGCAATGCTAAACCATCAAAAGGTTAAGTTTAAAGGCAACCTAAAAATAGAAATGGAGTTTGTGTGGCTTTTATATTGTAGCATGAAGCAGGAATGCTTCATGACTATTTTGATCTTTGGGGCCTAAATACATATTACATGCAAATGTGTGTAACATAACCAACAGCCAGGGTTTGTTTGTTTTTTTAAAGGAAAAGCAGCTTGGAAGCAATTTGGAATGGAGAAGTGGCAGAGGGAGAGGAGTTCCTTAACCCTTTCTCCTCCAATCACTTATATGTTCCAAGTCACTTCCCCATAGGATTACAGATGTATTTGCCCTCAGAAACACGAGGTTGCAATCTCTCCGCCTGCAGAGAGGAGAAGGGGCTTCATGCTCCTGGTCCATGGTGTTTACTGTAGTGAAAAAGCAGGACATGGAGAAAGAGTTAAGCACCCCCACTTCCCTGCTGCCTCTCTACTCAAAATCACCCACTCCCTGAACTGTTTTTCCCTTTTAAAGAAAGAAGATGGAGTTTTATGTTATATGGTTTTTGTGTAATGTGTAGTTATGCCGTTAAAAAAAAAAATACTAAGCAGCTGAAATCTTCCCTCTCCCATCAGTTCTGTCCACTTTCATTCTAACTGAAGCCTGAATTGGCAATGCCATCTCCCATCCACTTGGAGTTCCTGCTGCACCTTTAAGAACCTCACTGCGGCAGGGAGGGCAGCCCAATGATCATAATCTAGACTCTGGATCAAGGGTGCCAAATCTCTTTCAGCCCAAGAGCTGAATTCAATTTTTGGAGAAGCTCTCAAGGACTGTATTCCAGTTGTGGGTGGGGCTGAAGGCAAAGGGGGCAAGGCCAACATACCAAAAATACCAGCATATTTTAGTTTAAAACTCTTGCTGCCAGTAACTGAGCCTGGGGAGAAGCATTTGAACCTTTTAGAAGATGGGGGGGGGGAGACATGCAAAAGCTGGAAAATCAGCAAGGGAGGCTGGTGACTCCTGTGTCAGTGGAGCTCCTTATCCATTGCAGGTTTTATTCTGAGATTTATAGGAGCTAGCCAATGTGCTGAACTCCATCCCCAAACTAGGTTTGCCACCATGCAGCACCATGGATAGCTCCTATAAAGCTCATAATAAAAGCTGCAATGGATAAGGAGCCCCACTGGTATAGGAATCACCAGCCTCCCCTGCAAAAACCACCTGGTGAAGTGGAGAAGGTGGGGTGGCTGTCTGGGGAGCCCCCAGCTGGGCCAGATTTGTCCCACAGGCCTGAGGCTCAACGGTCCTGCTCTAGAATCCATAGTTAAACTGCACGTTATTTTATTTATTTATTTATTTATTTATTGCTACATTTATATGCTGCCTTTGTTCCCTCCTGCAAGGAACGCAAGGCAGCTTACATGGTCCTCTTCCTTTCTATTTTATCCTCAAAACAACCCTGTGAGGTAGGACAGGCTATCATTGTCTCCCAGTGAGCTTCATGGCCGAGTAGGGACCCTGGATTACCTGGGAGATCCGTGACTGGAACTCTGAAATTCTTTTTCTTTTGCTAAAGACCGCCATGGGAACCCTGATTTGGATCAAGGCCAGAGCACAAGATTGTCAGCCTTTCCCATCCCATGTCAATTCCCTGATGCAAAATCTCTCCCCCTGAAGTTTTATTAGCCATGGAGGCAGAGCCAGCCCTCCCATGAGGCAGGGTGAATCCCCTGCTCAGGTGGCAGATCAGGAGGGGTGGTGGATTGCGTGCCCCACCCCATTAGGAGGGCCCCTGTAGGCGCTGCCGCTGCACTGGCCCTGCTCATCCACTGCAGCAAATGCCACAGTGGGAGAATGGCAAGTGGGGCTCCTTGGATGAGTAGCCACCTCCCCCCCCACACACACAGTCTGTCACTCTGAGCCCTCAGAAAGTGAGAAATCAGGTGTGCGGGTTCTCCAGAGAGGCTTCTCGCCCAATCTCTTGCTTTGTGGGGAGGACTCAAAGTGAGAGATCAGGCTGGTCGGTTCTCTGAGAGGACACCCACCGACCTGATCTCTCACTCTGGAAGTGTCCCCCAAACAAGGGATTGAGTGGGCGGCCTCTCTGGAGAGGCACCTATGCCCAAATACCACACATTGAGAGGTCTTTCCTCAAAGCACAGCACTGTGATGTGGCCCTGGACACTGCCTGTATGGGTGATCTCTGTACAGGCATTCTACAGGGCCACCTCACAATGCCATGGTTTGAGGAAGGTCCCCTGAACCTGAAAGTGCAGCATTTGGGCCTGGGTGCCTCTCTGGAGAGACTGCTCACTCACCTGATCTCTCCTCGGTGGGGGGGAGGAGGAGGAAGAGGAGGAGGCTGTGGTGGTGTGCATCTTCCCACCTCAGGTGGCAGGGCATCTTGTACCACCACAGCATGGAGGGAAAAACAGATGTTCTAGATTCACCCTCCCATCCCCGTAGCTGCTTTTAGCAAACGAAAAAGACTTTTAGCAAAAGAAAAATACATGATCTCATCATGAATCTCCCATGCCACATGTAGATGTAGTTTGGCCTTAAACTGATTTTCAACCACCAGCTCAAGACCCAGTATTTAGCCTTGAACAGCTTCAGGCCAGTTCTTGTTGAGACAAAAAAGATGACATCACTTAGGGCTGGTTTTCAATACTGAATTTGTCCATATTTGTGCAGAGAAAAGTGAGACTGGGAAAGACCTTGACGTGAGACTTTGGCATGAGTGAGACTGCTACTGCCAGGCACAGTACACAATACTGGGGGAGATGGGCCATTGGTCTGACTCATAGGCCACATTCACACAGAATAATAAGCCAGCATTTCAGAGAATCCTGATTTTTCATTAATTAGCTGCATGCTGGTGCACGGAAACCATTCATTCCTGTGATATTCCTCCCCACTTACCATGACCACTAAACAAAGCAGTAAGGTTTTGCTTAGTGTATTGTCTGAACAATAGTGTGTTGCTCCCCTTTCAACTCAGAATTGCAAACCAGGGGTTGTTCTTTGTTAACAATTCCTGGCTTGTTTGAGAGCTACAAGCCAAGAGCCCCACTTCGGACAACAGGCTAAGCAAAGGGTGCTTTTGCACTCATGTCCTGCTTGTGGGTTTCCCGTGGGCAACTGGTTGGTCGCTGTGTGAACAGAATGCTGGACTAGATGGACCCTTGGTCTGACCCAGCATGGCTCTTCTTATATTCTTATGTTCAAAGCCTTCCTGCTTTGTTTAGTAGTCGCGCTAAATTCAGGGATGAGCAAAGTGGGAGCTAATGAGCTCATTTACAATTATTTATTTATCTATCAATTCATTAATTTAATTTATATCCCACCTTTCTGCCAAGGAATGGTGCTCAAAGTGGCTAACAGTGAAATCCAGATTAATCTTGGTTAAACATAAAAAACCAAAACATAACATAAAAATGAGTAAATTAAACACGCAATTAAAAACACAACAGTAAAAGAAGATAAGCAGCACTGACCAATTTAAAAACTCTTCAGCAGCAGACCAACTTATATGCCAAAGGCCTGCCTGAATAAAAATATCTTTGCCTGCTGGCAGAAGGGCAACAGAGAGGGGGCCAAGCTCGCATCCCTTGGTACGGAGTTCTAGAGCCTGGGGGCAACCACTGAGAAGACCCAGATTCGCTGCAATTCTGGCTTATTGTTCTGTGTGAACATAGCCACAGTATTTAAAATAACTTTATATTATACACAAAGGAAGCCCTAAAAGAGATCTTCATGGAACAGCAGGTCCTGGAATAAAGCAAAACAGACCAGGTGATTGGGAAATGCATGAGGAAATAGAGCCTAAAACTACAGTAGGACAGGTTCCCCCCCCCCCTCTCCTTTGGTTAGAACAGAAGAAATGACAAGGAAGCTGGGCAATATTCTCTACTGGCAGTTGATTTAACTAAAACACCTACTCACTAAGATTTACCCATCAGGCCTCAGTGCATCTGAGACACCCCCACTGATTTCCGACTTGAAGCTTGTTGGATAACTCCCAATGCCTGTGGTGTTCCTGTATAAACAAATTACAAATAATTCCAAATTGGTTACTCTGACACAATGCGAGCAATGGAATAAAGAACTGTATCAACCCATGTTGTAAATTTATCTGGTCTGTTAACTGCAATAAATTGTTTAATTTAAAAAATGATAATTGCAAGTTTAATGAAATCTGGGATTAAAGATTGGGGCCATAAATGCTTTGTTTTTGTGGCTGTGGCATCACCTCTGTAACCTCCAACGGTCAAATTTAGAAATTAAGTACAATGGCTAAATCTTCGACAGCCAGTGTGGCGTAGTGGTGAGAGTGTTGGACTGGGACTCAGAAGATGCGGATTTTAGTCCCCACTCGGCCATGAAGCTCACTGGTGGGCCAGTCATTGACTCTCAGCCTAGCCTACCTCACAGGGTTGTTCTGAGGATAAAATGGAGAGGAGGAGGACCATATAAGCTGCCTTGAGTTCCTTGCAAGAGGAAAAAAAGCAGGATATAAATGTGATAATAAATAAATGAATCTGATCTTATAGAAATGTTGGTCTTATCAAAGGCCTAATGCATATGTATCAATAGGGGATGGATGTTACCACTCACCACAGCAGTTATTATTAGGAAATATACACATAGGTGAAATGGCAAAAGTCAGGGCTCGTGAGATCATTCTGTGGTTTTGTCCTTTAAAAGGATACTGAACACAGTGCAAAGAGAACTGATTTCAGGTACCATCATCCAGTACCATGGGATAGGATCTATGGATTTTCTCCCAACATGGGCTTTTGGGAGAACACCCAAATGGCTTCTTCAACAACTCTAATTATGCTTAACTTATGTCATTAAACTGGATTCTTTCACAGTCATCCTTTCTTTAAACTCTGACAAGCTGTTGCTTTTTAAGTAAAGGCAGCCGTGATGGTCCATAAGAAAAACGCCAAAATGTACAGTTGGGCAACATCTTTATTAGAACCAACCAAAATGTTTCAAAATAGTGAACAAGCTTTCAGGTTCTTTGTAACTTTTCCTCAGACTGGATGTTATGCAAAGCAGGAGGTGGGGAAGGAAGATGTGGTGGTGGGGAAACAGAACAAAAAGTAGGTTGGATAATGCTGTCTGGGGATAATGGGAGTTGTAGCCCCCCCCCCCCCACATCTGGAGGGCACCAGGTTGGGGGAAGCTGTCATAAGGTCTGCGGTCTCAAGTTGGAGATTTCAGACTGACTGAATTAGTCTCTGCTAGGTGCTGCAGATATCAGTTACAGCTAGAATGCTGGGAGAAAGAAGCAACGGCTCTCTCATGCCTACCATTTTCGAAAACAGCAGTTACGGTACCCAGATCTATCTCCAGCCTTAAGCGAAACACACAGGTTCCTGTTTAAGCAGAGAGCAGAACTGAAGATCTCTGCATGGCAGTATTTATATTAGCAAAACCAGAGATTAATTTGTGGAGGGTGGGGGGTGCTCCAGTTTTTAAAATTCTAAAAGGTATTTCTTCTTGTTGTTGTTTTTACTGAAATCTGGGTAAGTATTATGTAAGACTGGGACAGTAACATTAATCTGCTGTTCTGTTTTATAATATACAGATTGCATGTCATTTGCTGTTCCTTATCATTTATACATAATTCCTAGTAAACTATGTTCAAACAAGATTTCTGGAGCCTTTACTGTCTTTCAAGGAGTAAAGTTTACTCCATGATAGACACTTAGGGCAATTCCTTTGAAAAACAGAGGAATATCTTTCCATGGGAAACACTTCCTCACCCGCAACGAAGTCTTCAATGCTTCATTTCAGGCCCCATCTTCTACAACAGAAATTAATGTTCTGGATATACTCGACACTGAGCTGACTGCATGCAGAGAGTTGGCACACACAATGCTGGAGATGTGACTATCCAGATACTTATTTAGTACACATGAAATGAAGATGCCCTGTGGTCTCCCACATATGATCAGTGCTAGAATGTGTGTTCCAAGTGTCCTATTGTTGGGGGTCTGTTATTTTTAATACAAGCACAGTACTTACTAAAGCCGTAAATGGAACATACCATTAAACAGGCATTGCCTCCTGCATGAAAGGCAAGGGGTGTGTGCCTCAAATAAGATGGCGTCTGCAGCCACACATGAGTTCATCATCTGAAAACAAAGTATGCTTTTTTCCTTGGACCTTTTTTTCTCATATGCAAATTTATTCAGAGTTAATGAATTGACTAAAACTCATATGATGAGTCAACTTAAGATTTATTGAATAGGACAACAAGTCCTAGCTTTTATAATTTGTGCTCCTCAGTTCCCCCTATCCTAGGGGGGGTCCCAGAGAATCTTTCCAACATCAGTTTGCCTGGGAGGGGATATTGGAGACCTGTGATGCTTTGGCAATACTTGTATATTTACCAAGATAGGAGTGGAGAAGAAAGGGGCAACTAGGTAAACAGGCAGGCTATACTAGTCCTATAGCAGCGTATATAGGACTCCTGTCCCCCTGAAAGCAACAGCTCAACCCTCCCTCCAGCTTCTTTCTGGTCACTTCCAAAAATTCAGACTGTTTCACTCTCTGTCCAAATGCAAAATCAGTGGTGCAGCTAGATAACTTTAGACTCTGGACTTAATGGCCTTACAGCGGTTGCTTTAGATGGCCATGTTGTGTTACTTCAGTTGTGAAGCACACAACTAACATTTCCCTTCCAACCCATTCCAATTGCCAGTGCTTTAAAACTGCTTCTACATTCCTGATACATTAGGACAACAACAACGAAACAACAATGACACTCTTTGCCAACCCTGATTTAAATTTAAAAAAACAAAACACAAAACCACTCTGAACATGGACAACTTTGCAATTTAAACTCACTTAGATCATAGTACTATCATGACTACAGGAATAAAATGGAGTTTGTTTCTACATCTGCCGCTCTCTGTGTCGTCATTTGGGGGCCCTGGGCTTTGGCCACAAAGTCCAGCCCTAGATGCACCGCTGTTCAAAACTGACTGTTTTATACACTTTCTTCCCAGATGCACCGAACAGTGGATTTTCAGACAACCCCCTCCCCCATCCTGGCAGGTAGGCATGACTTGAATTGCAGACATTTGGAAGAACTGGTAGTTAGCTTAATGAGTCATCATCATTACTGACTGTGTGGATGATCAAGCCAAACCAGGCTGAGAGAGCTACTTTCCACAAAGCCGCGCGTCTGTTACGTTACGCTTTTGGACTGGATTATCTAGACAAATCTATGAGGGTCAGATCCAGTGATGTTCAGAGGCAGTGGCGATACCTCTGAATACCACCACATGCTTAAGACAAACAAGGGATGACCATCACTTCCATATCCTGCTTGCAAACTGCTCAAGGCATTTACCCAGTCACTGTTGATGACCGAATGCGGGACTAGATCAGGGGTCCCCAATGTGGTGCCCGTGGGGACCTCCAGTGGTGCCCACAAAGCTCTCAATTATTCCCTGTCCCCGTCAAAAAACATTTTAAAATAAAAACCTTGGGAAATGTTAGGTCAGTCTTCTTTCTCTCCTTTCTAGCCTCTAGGTTTGCTCTTTCTCTCCCCTCTACCCCTCTGCCTTGCTATTTCCCTCTTCCCCCCCAGCCTCTAGCCTCACTATTTCTCTCCCCCATCCACCTCTTTAGCTCACTTTTGACTAGCCAGACCCCCCACAGCAGCCAGTATGTGACTAGCCACATCCTCCATTGGAGCCATTTTGTGGTGATCCCCATGGCAATTTCTCAAATTCCCAAATGTGGCCAACAAGATTGGGGACCCCTGGACTAGATGGTTCATAGGGCCTAGCTACACATTACCTGCAAATACATGTCAACAGATTAGAACTCAAATGGCCATATTTTTCTTAAGGAAAAGTTGCTTTGGGGAGAACCAAGGTTATAGGGGAGGTGCTTAAAAAACAGCCATTGAAGTTTCATTACTTGGGGCATAATGTACAGTTTGTCAGTCTGTTCCAGCAAGACACTTCTTATGTTCTTATCAAAAGAATGATTTCTATCTTCTGTTAATAGCTATTTCGGTCAGCTGCTAAAGGCCTGATTTTTAATCTTATTAAGCTCTCATCCTCTCTGATGTCCTGTGGTGATTGCTTCTACAGACTGGTATGTGATGTGTGAAATTATCACCTTAAATTAGGTCTGAGTTGCCTTTGAATTTATTTGAGGGTGTGCTTTTGTTGTTGTTGTCTTGTTGTTCGGTACTGTAATGTGAGAAATAGTAAATAGGACTTTACTTTTCTTCCAAGTAATAGCAATACATTTTCCCCAGTTGGGGCATTTAGAAACGAAGATGAGACATATCTTTTCAATTATCGAGTGGTATAAAGCAGGGATGTTGAAGAGTCCTTGGTTTCGAGTCACGAGTCGAGTCACGAGTCTTTGGACCCGAGTCTCGAGTCCGAGTCCTTGGTCCAAAATGGTGACTCACAAGTCACTGAGTCACTCCCAAAGCTGACTCCACGAGTCCCTATTAAAATCAATGGGGGTTTTCCCCAACAAAATAAGGCTATTTCAGATGTGTGGCTTAAATAAATTCTAGGCACAAGTGTGCCTTTTTATTTCAAAACTCTGCAACTGATTTTGGCAAGAACAGACCAGGCAGACAAACCCAAAATAACCAGACAGGCAAAGGAGGCAGGGAACCCCAAAATAGGCAGGCAGAGGCCTTTGTCTTGGACAATTCAAACTGTGGAACTGGTTAAAAAGAGACCAGGCAGGCAGAGGAGGCTGGGAACCCCAAACAGGCAGGCAGAGGCAGCCAAACCCAAAATGTCTGAAAGGTTGCATTTTAGGATAATGATTTTAAAAAATAAACTTGCTGTACTTCCTAAAACCTATCCATGTTGCATTTGAGGAACACGATTTTGGAACACAAGTCCTTGGTCTTGAGTCCCGAGTCGAGTCTCGAGTCCCATTAAAAATATTGGGACTCGAGTCAGAGGGGGGACTCAGTCCGACTCATGACTCGAGTCCTGGAGTCCGAGTCCCCATCCCTGGTATAAAGAGGTATGGGATAGCACTAAATGATAAATTAACTTGTAATATTAAGTGCCAAAAAGGACAATTGGAGAAAAACACTTTTGTGAACATTTGGGGTAAATTTCTGGATTATGTGTTGGTGAAGGGGAAGGGGAAGGGGAACGAACTTTGTCAAGATTTGTTACATTTTTGGAATATAGAATAATAGCATATATATATATATATTTGGGGTGGTGGTGGAATATAACTTGGTCCCAAGAGGTGGGGGGTGCACAATGTTTATGTTGTATTTCTGTTTTATTTGTTATTAGTTGTATGATTGGAAAAACTCAATAAAACTTATTTTAAAAAAGAAAAGAAATGAAGATGAGAGCTTTAATTCAGCATAAGAACCACTTCTTCTCCTTCCTTGATACTGACTTATTATGGGTGCTTCCAGTAATATTTCAGAGTGAGTTTGAACATTGTGGCTGCTTTATTGTTCTGCATGTTTATATTGGCAATTTCTGTAGCTTTGATGGCTCATTTGTCACACAGTGACTACCTTCATTGAATACTTAACATCACTTATCAAGAAACTTAATCCAGCCTAAGTTAAGCTCATCTAATTCTCATTAATGTTCAGAAGAGAGTTACATATATGCTTTAATCCTTTTTAGTTGGAGTTAGTGGAATTTTAAAATGTTTAACTTTGACTGGATTGTGCCCATTGTTTTTGACAAGTTCTGATTAAAATAAGTAGCTTGAACTACCATTGAAGAAAGTTTGTACTTGGAAACCTGGACAGTGGCAGAATTGCCATTTGGGTACATTTAAAATGGATGAAATGCCCACCTTCCTGGTCTGTCAGGGCATAAATTGGCATTTCCTGAGTTTCCTTCACAGAGAAGTTAATGAAATGGAAGAACTTATTGCCTGGATGTATGAAATATGCCAGGACTTTCTTGAGCTCATGATATCTTGTTAAAGGCTTTAATTCAGACAGTTCGGGGATTGTCACAGCAGAGTAGCAGAGCAAATACTCTGCACACAGAATTTTCCTGATTCAGTTCCAGGCCTCTCTAACACATCTGGGAAAGACCTCTGCCTGATACCTTGGAGAGCCCTGGCCTAGATGGACCACGGGTGTGACTCAGCATAAGGCAGCTTCACATGACAGTGAAAAATTGTTTCTGCCAGGCTGTACCAGTCTTCTGTGCTGACCTACTCACAAACTCCTAATGAAGCTTAAAAAAATAAAACACTAAAAGTTTTTCTGTTGCTCTCACATCACCCCAAGAAAAGGATTCACCAGCAATAAAGGAACTAAAGAATGGTCTGAGAGCACAAGATGCTGTTAAAACGAAGCAGATTTCTGCCTGCTCAGAAGACCCTCCAAAAGAGCTGCAGGTCAGATGTATAATAATTAATACCAATAGAAATATACAAACAGCTACTTTTTCAAAAAAAACATCTAAGTTAAGCAGGTGGGTACCTACAGCCAAGTTAATGGGGGGGGGAGACACAAGGGTTTTTTTTGCTTTAAGAATTAGTCTCGCATATACCAATCAGGGCTGGCATCAAGGGTAGGCGTGGTTGGGCACCTGCCAAGGGCCAACTCCCCCACAGGGGCCCACTGCTCCTCACCACTGCAACCTGCTTGTTCAGCTGCCTCTTGCTCTGGCCCAGAAAGCCATGGTGTCAAGAAGGAGGAGCAATATAGATGCCCCTGCCTACTTGCTCACTGGCTCTGCCTGTCATACGAGCAAGTGGTAGCAATGATGAGAAAGAGGAGGAGGAACATTAGCAGCTGAAGACAATGGCACTGAGGAAGTAGACTCACTGAGGGAGGGGGCCCATTGCGGGTGTCTTGCCCAAGAGCTCTCAAAAACCTGGACCTGGCGCTGATGCCAATCACCCCGACTACAGAGACCTGCAGCATGTAGAAGATGCTATTGTCAGCCTATAATGTGTTAAAGCACAATAGCATTTTAGCATCACACACCTATGACAACAGCACGGCTGCAACAACATGAGTCCATAGAACAAAGGCAGGCTATTATCACTGCTGGCATATTCAAGGCTATCAGGAGCCCTTACTGGGACAGCCATCTTATTTACTGCTTTCCATTGTCCGTCTTTGAAATCTATTGAGAGTGCTTGTTTTGTCATGATGCTGCTGATCTGGAGCAGGTCTTTAATCCAAAATTATACTGCAGGGATAACCTGAAGGAATAATACTAGCGTTACTCAAGGACTGCAGAGCCTCTGCCATCGGCCAGAGGAATAAGGGGTGCTTCCAGATGAGACTTTTATTGTGCCATCATCCTGCCTCGTTCAAAGAATTTTATGGGGGGGAGGTAAGCAGTCCAGACAGCAGTGTTGTCTTCAGTTTGTAGCCCTCCCATGCTTTCCCATCACTTCTTCTGTCTTTTTTTCTAACCAGAAAAAAAAAATCTCTTAAGAAAGAAATGAGCGAATAGCTGCACAATGCCTTTTGACTGGTAGCACTTGGCGCCCTCCATCTGAAAGCACCCAAGGGCTGCTGAGTTGGTTGCAGGCAGCACCTATATCCGAGCAAGACCCACCAGCAAGGAAGATCAGCCTGGCCCCAACTGGATATAAATATGCCTGTTTACAGCTCACCATTTTGCTCTGACATCGTTTGATCTCCCTCTCCTTTCTTTCCCCTCCACTTCCCTCCCCCTTCACTTGTGTGTCTTGTCTTTTTAGTCTGTCAGCCTAAGGCGGGTGCCTGCCCCCACCCACCCCCATCTCTCTTTTATTGATTTGAGCTGCTTTGGGAGACAATAGTAGCTTGAGAAGTGGTTTAAAATATCATTCAATAAATAAATAACAGTGTGAGTAAGATCAAAGCTAGGCCTGCTGTCTTCTCTACCGCAGCAGCTCTTCTGCTGCTTACAATATATTGGTGCGGGTTTGGCTGCCTGATTATTGTGAATGGGTGTATGTGGTTTTGCCTGAAGTGATGCCCAATAGGAATGTTTCCTGGATGGGCAATTCAGTGGACGGCGTGGAAGCCAGCGGTGTAGTGGAGCCAGGGCTTGCAGGGTTGAAGCGCCAGGACTTCTTGATTAGCAGAGACGATGACATCATCTGCTGCCCCTCCCTCAGGCTTCCCTGTCCCCTCTGAGCTTTGCTGCAGTCCGCATAGTGGGTGGGTTTGCCCGACACAATAAGCCACACTGCATAGAAAGCTACTATAAGCCACCCTACCGCCCGATACACCCGACAGATGATCAGACACATCAGGGGTAGGGTGCCTCCTCCTTCCCCCTCAGTCCTCCCATAGGTATCCCAGGGGACCCTGCGGGAGCAGAGAAATCCCCCCTCTGCCACCGCTTGTCAGCAGGCAGCTGTGTTGATCCTTATTAACAAACCAGTTCTCATTTTCATCTGCTAGGAGCAGGTCTTTTATAATACTCATTGGTCTTAATTGCCCGTTCAAGGCCAAGCCACCCCAAAATACTTTGCATTACAACAAGGGGACTTCCGGTGGGGTGAGTGGTGGATTGAACACCTTCACAATAGCTGAAGGCACAGCACGTCTTGAAAAACTGTCTAGGAGTGATCCCAGCAGGTGTATAACCACCTGGATCAAAAGAGATTGATATAGAGATAACGGTAAGCCTTTTATACTCTAAGGGTCTTTTTTTTCTTTCTTTTTTTTTGGTGGGCTTCTCTGCCGTTTTGCCAGTCTGCTCGTGGGAGTGATCCAGAGTGAAGGATTTACAGCTTGCTCGAATTCCATGGCTGGAGACCTGAAAGGACATTAAAGTCTGTCTACCCCCATTTCTTTAAAGATTTACTGTTTATGATTACTTTGGAACAGAGAGAGATTTTTTCTACAGCCGGTTGATATTCCTTGCAGCGAGATCTTCTTTTTTTCTTGGGCTTATTAAAAGTGGAAAGAGAGTTGGGTAAATAGCCTCACAAAGATAAGATTTACAGTAATACCTTGGATTGCAAGTAACTTGGTCGAGAGCGTTTTGCAAGACAAGCAATTTTTTAAAATAAACTTTGACTTGATAAACGAGCAAGGTCTTGCAATACAACGTAGGGATGTAACCGCTCGCCTCGAGCAGGCATAGAGGGCCAAAATCGGCCCCGCTCACGCCCGCCAGAGACTCGCTTTGATATAAGAGTGTTTTGGATTATAAGCAGGTTCCGGAACGAATTATGCTTGCAATCCAAGGTATTACTGTATATTTAAGTTTTTTTAAAAAAATAATAATGGGAAAGAGGTTTCTCTGAATTTTCTTTCTTTTTATTTTTAATTACTTCTTGCCTGGCAAAACTGTTACAGAGATGGATAAGCATGCCGTGGGAAGGTTTTTGTTTATGAATGGGGAGGAATGCATATAAATAAAAGATAAACTAGAGCAAAGCACAGACTGTGTCTTCTGTGCTGTATTGAAATTATGGCTGATCCCAGGAAGAGGGTTGAAGGAGACAGAATGGTTACACTTGATTTGATTTACAACTTATTTGAACAATTGGAGAAAAAAAATGGAGATATGATGGATTCTCTTGGGGGGGAGGGAGCTTGGATGATTGGCCTGGAATAAGAGTGGAAATGTCCCGAGAAGGTAAACTGGAGAAATAGATTAAGATGGATGATTTTGAAAATGAGATGGATGCCTTACAAGAAGTTGAAAAGTTGGATAGCCACACAAAGGAGGATTCAGGAGATTTATTGGCATGCTCTGTCAGAAAGAATACAGTGGATCAAGTTCTCCAGCAATACTTCTTTACTGCAATGGATCTGGAGGATGCTGATACAGATCAAGTTTTTCAGCAAGGTTTGTTTTTTAATGGAATGGAGCACGTTTTTTTTTTTTGTTTTTTTTTTACTGGAATTGAGTTGGAGGGCAAGGTTATGGTTGTTTTGATTGGCAACCGGAGAGATTATGTCTCTTCTATTTCAAAGCAGAAACAGAAAAAGATTGTTTTTGACAGAGGAAGAGCAAATGAAGGATTTTAACAGGAAGGAAGAACAGTTGGTGAATGCTGCACCTGGCAGAGATGGCTTTACAAAAGACCTACTGGCTTTACAAAAGACATTTAATGCATACTTACACACACACACACACACACACACACAGAGATGGATGGATGGATCAACAATAGCAGCAGGGGTGTGGCTATGGGGACTGTCATGATGAGCACCTGCGCTTCAACATTTACCACCTCACCACTGGTGGAGGTGGGTCTGTGAAACAAGCGCTTGGCAGATGTCTCCCTAAGAAGTGATTAGTTTCCAAATGACACGGAGAAGGCAGAACAAGAGAGCTGAAAACCTCTGAGGTGAAGTTAGGTAAAACCTGGAGTACAGTCCTGCGGGGGGGGGGGGGGGCAGCCCAAGTTATTCTGTGGGGGATCTGCTCCCTGCTAAAATGCCTGTTCACTTCCACTATGCTCTGCTTGTATATTTGTACATAAAAAGCACACATTACAAAGACAACTCTGGTTTCTCCCATCCAAAGTAAAAGAAGACTGCAGTCCTATACACATTTTACCTGAGAGCAAGTGCTATTGAATGCAATGGGACTTACTTCTGAGTAGAAATTTATTTTATTTATTTAATGTATTTTTATCCTGCTCCTCAGCCAAAAGGACCCCCAGAGTAGCTTATAAACATTGGTTAAACAGGATGGTCCCTGCCCACAGGCTTACAATCTAAAAAGACACGACACACAAGGAAAAGGGGATGAGCAGGGAAGAGGAAAAAATGAAGTAGTCTTTTAGCAGAGCTGATGGGACGGCCCTGCTTCTCCTCTCATCTCCCTCTGTTACATCCTACTGAAATGGCTGCTGGTGGTGGTGAAAGTTGCGGGAGGAGGAGCCTTTGTGACGGAAGCCTTTCAGCACAGAAATGCATAGGATTGCACTGTATCATTGCACTGTATCACTGAAAACCTGTAGTATTGTGAAATTGCCCCTGGAAGCCTCTCACGTCTAGGGGAAATGGGGAGTTGAGGATTCTATACTTCACAATCTTTAATATATGGTTCCAAATATTTACATATTCTCTGTCTCTGCTTATGTATCAGATCTGCAAGCACAAATGGAAGTGTCACCACTTCCCCGAGCGGGAGGAAGTTTCTGAGTCAGGCTTTCATAGGGTAAGCTTCCTGGATGCACGGTGAAGTTGAAATCTCTGTTGTTCCTTTAAAATATACAGGCTGAGTAGGGAGGGGAGGCAGGCAAGCAACCAGACCAGTCTTTAAGGCAGTATCTGTCCCACAAAACTACAGCAGCCCCAGGCCACCCAGGCCAGCAGGGAGCTATGATCTGCCCTCGTGGCTCCAGGAATTTCAGCCACTGGTGCAGCGAGGGCTGGGCCTTAGAGCCAAAGTTCAGGGCATTGCAGTCTGGGGGGGGGGCAAAGGAGCACCCAGAGAGTGGTAGGTGATGAGGGCATCAAAGCAGCAGAAGCAAGCTCCATTTTATTCCTGTAGTCATGATGATGCTAAGTGAGCTTAAAATGCAAAATGGCACATGCTCAGAGTATTTATTTACACACACACACACACACACACACCAGGGTTGGCAAACAATTTTTGTCATTGTTATTCTGTAAACATATAAGAAACATAGAAGCAGCTGTGAAGCATGGAACGGTGGATGCAGGGCAAAGAGAAATGTTAGCTGTGTGCTTCACAACTGAGGCAATACACATAGCTGTCTAAAGGAGAGCCCCATAAGACCATTAAGTCCAGGGTCTCTGATAACCTAACTGCATCAATTTAGTTCAATGACGCTCACCTTTAGCTTTCTAGTTATCTGAAGCCTAGAGCAACCTTTTCCCACCTGGTGCCCTCCAGATGTTTTTGACTACAACTCCCAGCATTCCTAACCATTGGCCATGCTGGGCTGGGGATGATGAGCATTGAGGTCCCAAACATCTGGGTGCGGGGGTGCGGGTGCAGGGGAGGCTGTTCTAGAGAGAAGTTAATCTCTTCACTGCATGACATAATGATATCTCTTATACAACACTGTCGTCTGTAAGATATTGTATCCTCCACAGTCCTATGCATCACATATTAAAATGGAGACCTTTAAATTTCTGTATGGGCCAAACAAATTCCCCCCGTTCATTGATCATGTATTAAATCTTGGCTGCAAGCACAAATGGCAGCATATGGATTTCTCACAGGCATCGGCTCCCGTAAAGGAAGGTTAAAGCCCTGTGATAATGTTGTCTGGGCTACGTTCCAATCATACCTTCTCATTTCCTTCCTGATTTGAGGGAGGGCTGGAAAACAAGTCCCATAGGGACTTGCTCCAACATACCTCATCATGTATGAGGCACTGCTATTAACAAGATAATGTAATATTGATTGTCTTTTTGCTGAGGACGGGAGGATGAGAATATCTGCCAAAGGAATTAAGTCCACGACGTACAGATAAAGAGGGAGAATTGCCTGCCTAAATGAAGATGTAAAAGCGTGTAATACAAAGGGAATAACTTGCCATGAACCTCCACACCCTTGGAACTGTGGTAGTGTTTAGCGCACAGTTTCAAAGCGTAATGATCATTAAGGCTGCAAATGCCATCATGGAAATGCAAGATTTCACTCAAGACAAGGCATGCCAGGTCAGAATTAATAAGAATTGGTTCCACATATCATTAGAGTTCCCTCGTTTTAATCATCTCTGAGCATATTATGCTTCCAAATGAAGCCATTTCAGTCAGGGTAGCAAGCCAATTGTCTTCATTTAGCAAGTTATTTTACACATGCACCACCTCAGGTCATTCCCCTTTAGTACACACAAGAGCTGTCATCATGCCCCATTTAGGTAGATGAAGAGAGGGGTTCAGGGCTCCACCACAGTTACCCCCGTTTTTTGCCTTGGGATTACACACACACACACACACACACTTTAGATTTATGTCTAGTACCTCTTTATAAAAACAGAAACAAACAAGCAAAAGGCTTAGTGAAGGCCAGGCCATAGAAAAATTGCAACTCAAGTGTCTTTCTGAATCTCTCTCATCCATAACAGATTCTTCTTCTCCTGTTGCGCAGCTTACCTACTCAGCAAGGAAGAGGGCAGAGGTCTAATGCCATTCCATCAGGCTGCAACAGAGGAAGAGATGCAAAGCAGAGCCTACTACATCTGCTCTGTTGAGAGACCAGCTGGTTCTTCCTCTCCCTGAACTGTGTAGCTGGTCATCATAAGAACTATTATATAGTTTTATGAACTGGTGCCCGAGTTTGCTTTTTTCTCTCTCTCTTCCCTCCCTATCCCCTTTTCCTTTTGTGCTGTTTCATTTAAATTGTAAGCCTGCTGGCAGGGACTGTCTGGTTTTTACTGATTTTATATAAGCTGCTCTGGGAATCTTTTTGGCTGAAGAGCAGCATTTTAAAAAGTTTTAAGGAAATCAATAAGGGTACATTTTAAAAGGGATGAGAGCTTGCTTGGCCCTCAGCGAAGCAAAGAATGTGTGTCTGTACAGGAGAAGTCAGCTACAGGGGAACTGTAGAACTCTCCTTTTCTCTGCCTCCACTATTCAGTCAGCAGGACTTCCAGCATGAGCTCTTCATTGTTGTGCAGAAGAGCATGATTTACAACTGGATCCTCTTCACAAAACCACAGGCTGCCAAAACAATTGCAGAAGTCAGTCCTTTTGAGTTCCTGTGAATTGCTTAGTGCCCTGTGGCCTATGGTGGGGTCTGGGGCAAAAATGGCCCTCGAACCTCCCAAAGTTGTCCACCACTGCTCTTGAATAAATAAAAATATTATCCTTGGCGATATGTGATGCGATTAAAGTAACATGTACCGGTTTTTTCCGTCTATAAGACGCCCCCATGTATAAGACGCCCCCCACTGGGCAGTTTCGCAACCGCGTGGTTCTCTCCTTGGCTTACTTCCGTGTATAAGACAACCCTCAATTTTTAGTCTAACAATTTTAGGAAAAAGTATAGTCTTATACATGGAAAAATACTGTAGTTTGACCCAGAGTACATGCATGAAGGATTGAAGCTTAAGTCAGTCAATGGCTACTACTTATGATTACTATATTTCAGCCACTAAAGGCACTTAATAGAAAAACACCCCTGCACCTACTTGTCTGCAATTTAGCGGGCAGAATTCCCTCGTAAATTATTAGTATGGCTGCAGATTTCATCCAACTCTGCCAAACAGGGGGAAAAGAAAGAAGAAGCTATAGCCATTTGTTGGTTTCTGATGATAGTCAATGGGAGGCATGAAGATCTGAATTTCCAAACGTAGCTTCTGATTTGGATCCAAGTCAAAGTTGGAGGCCTCCGAATTGGTCTGAGCCGAATCAGGCTGTTTTTCCTAACTGGGGTCCAAACCAAATCTGGTGGTTGGTACCCAACCCTACATGCTATACATCACCTTTGTGTGCTATGAAATGGCATGGTTTGTCTGGGATCATCAAATAACATTACCTGTATGTCATGGCTATTAACAGCAGTAGCAGGATGACCATGTCAGATGTTATATGGTGCCAGTGTGACCTTCAGGAAACTGGCCCACACTGCTATCTCAATTTCTGATTTACTATATGTTTGCCTATATGCATCTTTTCATTCCCAAGTGCTTTTTCATCCCATTCTATAGTAATTAAACACACATGTCGTGCAATCTTATAAATGTTGTCTGCTCAGAAGAAAGCCCCATTGAGTGTAATGGGGCTTATTCCCAGGCAAATGTGTGTAGGATTGCAGCCAAAGGTACTATTATAGTATTATTTCAGTAGTGGATATCTCAGCAAATATCTGACTTCTGTCCCTTGGTGCTTCATATGACAGTTGCAATCTAAATACCACTGACATCGGTGATAGAGCTCCCTTTGCTAATAATGGACCAGGACAAGCCTCAACCTCGAGGAGTATGCATGCAATCTTAAAAACCAATTGGTATGTGGGACATAAGGAAAGGCTTAGTGAGAAATATGTAATTTTGTTTTATAGAAACAGAATACAAATTTTATCAGAAGCCATGGCAAATAGACATCACACATAGTGGTTGGATCAAGACTTAGTCATACTTAGAGTAGACACATTGAAATCAATATCTTAGGTTAGTCGTAACTAACGTAAGACCTATTGATTTCACTGAATCCATTCTTAAGTCTGGGATCCAACCCAGTGTGATCTACTATAATTTAAATATAAAAATGTAACTGAATAAAGATAGTTCATGACTCATGTTTTGCCCTTTAAGATGGCCTTTCTTGTTCGTCTACTAGATTAGTGAGAGTTCATTAGTGAATATATACCCCTTTGTGAAAGGCTCATCTCTGATGTTGTTCTTGGATATCGATAACTGGGATTTAAAACTAAGAAATGTTGCAGGGGAAATTCCTGCAGACCAGTTGGCAACCTCCTTTGTTGAGCTGGCTTTCAAATGAAATGGATTTTAAAATAGTCACAAGATGTGTGGAAAATGTTTCTTGCTACAGTCTTATTCTGTTCAAAGGGATCTCCATTTTGTATTGTGTTATTTATTCTGATCATCCTTTTGGCTGAAATCCTCTGCCATATTTTTTCTAAGAGGCAGCACTTCCTTTTTGGAAACAAGAATGAAAAAGTTACTGCAAACCAGGAAGCGTTGTTTTTCTGCCTGCATTCAACAACATTACAAAACTGTATTCTCAGGAAGCTCACAAAAGAGGAAGATTCAAAGAAGGCTCTTTGGTGGTTGGTTTTAAAGAAGATGAATACAGAAGGAAAGAGTGATTATGGTAGCTTTTTCTCAGCGAGATGTGAATTGAAGGCCTTTGAAAACCAGAGACTAATCACACTGTTTTCAATTAGACCAAGCACAAAGGATGTGTTGTGTACCAGCTTTCCTTACACAACCCCCAACATTGATAAAACACACCTCTTTTATCACAGTTTCTCCTACAGCTCCATTCCTTGTGCTGTTCAGCAGCACAGATTAGAGTCAAAGAAGAATCTACCTCAATGTGCTCTTCCATGATGCAGGAGTTGTACAAGAGAAAAACCCTGAAGTGGCATTTCTGTTTGTCCTTTAAAATCAGCATGTTAACCTTAAACATCTACTCCATGGCAACTTTCATATGAGAAGTGTCAAACAAAAGCCCTGGATTGCATTAATGAGTTGAGCTTCCCAGCACTCCTCTGAGACAAATGTCCTTTTTATTTTATTGGAAGACTGAAGAACGGCAAGGTCCCCTGTTCATAATAATTTTTGGAACCCTCTTCCCTCCCTTGTCCCTCACTTCAAAACAACTTTCAAGAAAGAAACATTTATTCACAGTCCAGAGAGTGGATTCAAACGACCACAGTTTGCCATCAAATGGTAATTGTGTGCAGTTACAGCACAGTGGGATGAGTGGAGGGGGGGCCATAGCTTAGTGGTAGAGCACCTGCTTTGCACGCAGAAGGTCCCAGGTTCAATCCCTGGCATCTCCAGTTAGGGATGGGGGGGGGGAATCCTGTCTGAAACCCTGGAGAGCCACTGCCAGTGTAAGCAATACAGAGCTAGATGGACCAATGTTCTGAGTATGGTCTGGCCAATGGTCTAGTTCCAGGCTCATTGTGCTTGTTGAGAAGCCAATTTAGACTCACCGAAAGTATGGCATCACCAGAGCTCTTCACACAGGTAGCAATTGTCCAGAGATAATGGAATCTTGTTGCAACCAAGGAGTGGGAAGAAGGTCGATCTCCAGATGTTTTGAACCAACTTCCAGAAGCTCCTGCCAGCACAGCCAATAGTCAGAAATGCTGGGAATTGTAGTCCAAATCATCTGGAGATCTACTTTCTGCCCACCCCTAGACCATACTTCAAATTTAACTAATAGGTTTAATATTCCTTCTCACTGCCCAGGAAATAATAGAAACTGGTTCTATAAGCAAAGCTTGGGACCCTAACAGAGAATTCTCAGTACCTTCACCAATATACAATTCCCAGAATTCTTTGGGAGGAGCTATGGCAATTTGTCATCTTATATTTTAGATTCAGTTTCTGAACTTCATGGGAAAGTGCCTGCCAATTTTAGCCAAGATGGCAGCACCCATGCCCAAGAGGGAGGTATCAGCAAACTCAGGGGAATGCTTAAATATGAGAACAGGCCTGTGGCTCACACTGGTTCAGCTTGTCTGAGCATAGAAAGCTAAGCAGGGTCAGGCCTGGTTATTACTTGGATGGGAGACCCCTCCTGTAGTTGCCTGCATTGAGCAGGGGGTTGGACTCAATGGCCTTAAACAAAAACAAAAACAACCACAACCCACTATAGAATGAACCATACATTTCACAGGCAAGGAAATGGGAGCTGTCCATGGAAATCAATAGAACAATCTAAGAAGTTCATGTAGCTGTGATGGAGCACTTCAAATAACCCTCCAAAGCTAGCAGTAAAGAGAAGAGTCCCTGCTCTTTCTAACTCAGATATTATTTAGTGTGAAATGTTTTATATATATAAAACATTATATATATATATATATATATATATATATATATATACATATATATATATATACATATACATATACATATACACACACACACCTAGTAATGCAAATTCCAAAGCAAATACAGCTCATTGTCTATATGAAAGGTCTGAAGAGTGTCCTATGACAGTTCTGCAGTGTAATTCACACCGAATACTGCAGGTCAGGCTTTGAGTGATTTACAACAACCCTGCAGTGTTGTCCAGCAACATAAGACCCTGACGGCAGATTGTAGGGTTCGCTGAAGCTGAGACAGCACAAGAACCCTGTAATGTTATCAACTGCTTTTATCTCCAGAATGCAGTTTGGTCTGAGAGAACAATAAACAACAACCCTACAGTGTCATTCACTGTTGTATCCCTATTACATTGCTGAGAGAGAGTAGCATATAGCAGCCCTGCAATGCAGTCCTTTGTGAATATTGCAGGTCAGATGTGGTGCTGAAGTTGGTTTGGATTCCCATTAAAAAACAAACACCCATATCTCTCAGGTTTCAACAAAGTCCATCTACTTAAATTGCCTCCTCAGATCTTCCAGTCCCAATCCAACACTTGATTGCATGTGGAAGCCTCATGCTCCATTGACTGGTTCCACTTATATGTAGATGCCTCCCCCCACCCCACCCCAAAAACCAAATTGCGCATGAAGTAAGATCCAGGTTAGATCAGGTACTCCTGTCTTTGATGCTAACTTTTGTTTTTTCAACCCCCTGAGCCACAGGCTCAGGTAACATACATCCCAGGTACACACTGCAACATTTTGTTGCTGGGGCCCACTTGTTCCTTTGAGCATTTCCATGCTTGAGGAGCTGGAGCCAAAGCATCGGAGCCATGTTTTGTGCACCCATGTGCAAGAGTGAGGTATGGGCAGTCGAAAGGTAATCTTGAGGCTTGCAGATATGCAAAGATAGATAGATAGATGATAGATAGATAGATAGATAGATAGATAGATAGATAGATGGGCTGGCCTAAGACATTTGATGTCTGAGGTGAAGAACAAGATGGCACCCCCTCCAATTCCAAGTACAAAAGCCAACGGGACTGGCAGATGATGCTGTCAACACTGATGATGGGACAGCATCCTCCACTGCACCTGAAGACAGCAGACTAACTTAGGGGGCGCAGAGCAGGCTACATGGCACACAGTCTTGCTACCACCTCCCAGCATCTGCCACTTGAGGCAACTGCTTCACTCTGCCTAATGGTAGGGCCAACCCTGATAGATAGATGATAGATAGATGATAGATAGATAGATAGATAGATAGATCCCTAAGGGTGAGGGAATGCCCCCCAAACAGCCCCATATTGAGTTAGTGAGAGGGGGGACTAACAACCTGGGGGTACAGGGAATGGAATGGAGTGGCTGGAAAGAGACAAGAAGACACATAGAAGATTTCCTGCCAATCTAGCATCACATTGTTTTTTAATGGACTACTTCAAGCCTGCACTAATTGTTGTGACCCCTCAAACCCATGAGGGGAGGCCTAAATAGGGTCTTGATAAACCTGTGGGTTTTACAGTCTGCCTGAAATGGCATAAACACAGGGGTTGTCAAACAGCAGGCAGGCCATCATACATACCTGGTGGATTGAGTTCAGCCTGGTGGGTCATGGGCATTTATGCAGGCCTGGATTACTTGCTTTGGCCAGTTGTAGGCAATTGATGTTGTAGGGCTGTAACCACTGGACACTATGTTATTCCTCTCGTCTTCATCCCAGTTTTGTCCCTCTGCCTTGCTGATAGTTAGGCATTGTGATCTTTTGTTCCTTAGCTTATTTGCCAATGGCTGAACAACATCATTGCAATATGTCACTGGTTTATAATAAATGTGGTTATTTTCTAAGATCTTATCTATCCTAGTGTTGCTGATGCATCCGACATTCAAAATAAATGTTTATTTGAACACTCTAAAATAACACCATTTATCTTGGTCATCCCTCTTGATTATTGTATGCCGCATATGTATTCCTCAGCAATCGATCTGTTAACATGCATTGCACTCTAATATTGTTTGAAATGAAGTTGCATGCTGTACTTCAAGCAGTTGGGCTGGTTCAGGGACCGAGTTTCCTTCCCATGTCTTAATACTACACAAAAATGAATTCTACTCTGGTCAGAGTATCTCTTTCATTGTGTTGAGGACTCTCCACTCCTCCTACACCAGACCTGTGCAGATCACTCACCCAGCTCCACTGCCACCCGCCCTTCATAACACAGTGGGCAGATATATGGATCAGAGATTCCACTGCAGATGTGATCATCAATATGGTCTTTTCCCACATGCTTCAAGAGGGCTGTCTGACTTCTAACAAAAAATATTTTAAAGTGCCACTTGCATGTCTAAGCACTCAAAAGTTTATTCATCAACTTACTATTTTTTTAAAAATCAAATCAAATTTTAAAATGCAGCAAAATTATAGCAGGGGGAAAGGAAGGAATTTTGTGATGTCACAAGTGCCAGCCAATCAGTACTATTCACAGCTGGCTTCTGATTCAAAGTGGCAGAATCATCCCACCCACCCCCCGCCAAACTTAACATTGTTTTGTTGGACAAAAATGTAGCAAATTCACTTCCAGAGCACATCATCTCCCCTTTTTATGTAGATTTGTACACACCCTAACTGAGGACTTTTTAAAAGCCTTTATGTACAATCAGGTTTTTTTGTGCAATAAATGCTCACTTGTTCCTTATTTGTTGTTCATAGTCCACATGTCTTCTATTGAAGCTGAACTTTTGCTGCAAGTATATCACACTCCAGCACTCAAAGCTTAATAGTGTGCATCTGAGAACATGTGACACTTCAACAAAATAGAGCACCTATGCTATTGTGATTGCGGGGGGGGGGGGCTGGAAACTGCTTCCATGTTTGTCACAGACTAGTGGATATTCCCTGTGTCCTAATGTGTGATACAGCCCTCCATGCCTACACTGTTTTGTGACTTTTTTTTTAGTGTATACACAAATTGAATTTAACTTATATCCCACTTTTCTTCACAAAGTAAATTCAAAGTGGCTCTGTGATAAACTTCTGATGTAGCTCCACAGTGCCCCCTAGAGCATCTGATAAGTTGGCACCATGCTGGGATACCTGAATAGACTAGATCTCATTTTTTGTTCTCCAATGCACATCCAAAACTTAAGCTCTTTCACACAATGGTTTGTCCGGTTGGAACCGGACAGCTCTTTTATAATCCAAGTGTAGCATCATTACAAAGGTGGGCCCAGCCAGTAAATAATTTTCTGATTTGCTGGCTAGACCACTTGCATCAGATTCCCATAAGAGTGAGAATTTGCTCATTCCTTGTCATCTTCCTAATTATATCTCATTGGAGGCCAAGATGCTCTCTTTCAGGCCATCTTCTCTGCAAATAATTATGCATACACCCTGAAACCGAAGACTCTACTCGGGTAGGTAATATGAAACTAGCTAAGTTAGATTGACTTTATTGATTTTATTTGAAATTCTATGTGTGATTGTTGCCTTCTCTGTTTCCCCCCTCCCCCAATAAACATTTGTTTTATATATTTGGACATTTGACTGTATTGTTTTAAAAAGGAATACCCTTCCCCACACAGAGGCTGGCATGGTTACAAAGCTACCACTTGTATGCTTAGGGTTTTCACAAGGTTTTTTATTGAGCTCTGTGTTTCTGGGCTTTGGGCAAGAAAACCCAAAGTGCTTTTCATTTTATTTATTTTTTTCCATTAGAACTTGGCAGAAGGGCTTAAAACTCCCCAAGCAGCTGGACTGACTAGGGTGTGTAAGGAAATTCATGCTGACTGGTGGCAGCCTATCAGCAATTCTTTTGGGTGGGGAAACCCTTATAAAGAAGAGGTCCATCAGGAGGAAAAGTCATCCCTCTCCCAGCACTCACATAACAAAGCCATCAGACAGTACAGAAAATGAATCCAATATAAAATTATGAAGCTCAAACTACAGTAACATAGCAACATGAATCATGGAGGCAGCATCACCAAAATAACTAACAGAGCAATCCTAACCCCCTAAGACAGCTGTCTGAGAGGGATTAGGATGGGGTGGAAATCCCCTTCTGCTGGTGCAGAGGAGCTCCACCAGTGGGGGGGGGCACTTACCCCAGATATGCCCACAGAACGCTCCTCAGGTATAAATCTACTAACCTTTCACTAGGCAAAAGAACTAAATCAACTCCAGTGTGCAACTGGATGTATTTATTCAAGAACCGAGCAGAGAGAACTTCAGAAATGGTCAGTGGCTTTCAAAATAAAATGAAACATAGAATCAACTAGCTAGGACCTGACTTATTTGGGACCTGAACATAAGAATACCTCAGCAAAGCAGTTTACAGGTGGGAGGTAGCTGAGACTCTGCAGCATGGAAGAGTTTGGCCTCGACTCTTGGCTACCCACTTGAAGACAAAGTACGTTTTCACATACAAAGGTATTTCTATGTGGGCTGGGCAACCCCCAGAGAGGGATTGGAAATTCAAACTGACCAATCAATGCCTGGGATGACCTCTAGGTGATTCCAACATATACCTATTTAACATTAGGCTGAGTCTACTTCTGTTTTGAGATAAATGGATTGTATCCAATGGTGTTGTTCCACCAGTCTAAGGGAACAGGGGTGAATGAAACAGATTTCCCCTTCCCCCTGTAGCCCCTGTGTGCTCCCAAATCTGTTACAGAGGGTTGGGGGCCCCTCTGGAGCAGATTTGGGATGTGTGTGCATGGGGGGACTTCAGTGGAAGGAGAGAACGGGGAAGTCCTGTCATGTGAGCAGCAGAAGCCCCATAGCATGAGCAGACATCTTCTCGCAGGAGGGTTGGATGCAACCCAATGAGTTTTAATTTTAATACTCTTTTTGCTTGTAAACAAGTATCCTCTGCATCGAGAAAATGTTCACAATGTTGATTGTAAGGTCCCAATAAAAGCAGGTGATGAATTTAAATTGTAAATATGTAGACACACACACACACACACACACCCAACACACACACACACACACACACACACACACAGCAAAGAGTATGCATGTTCACAATGTAATATGAAATCCTGTAAGATATCTATAAACAGATAAATACGCAAGTGGTTCAGTAGAGACTCAGTGTGGTGTTGTGGTTAGCATGCTGGACTGGGACTTGGGAGATCCAAGTTCTAGTCCCCACTTGGCCATGAAGCTCACTGGGTGATTTTGGGCCAGTCACTGACTCTCTGTGTAACCTCACGGGGTTGTTGTAAGGATAAAATGGGAAGGAGGAGGACCAGGTAAGCCACTACCTTGGGTCCCTTCCAAGATGAGAAAAGGTTGGATTTAAATGTAATAATAAATAAATAGAAAACGTTCACTTAACAATGCAAGATACTGTCTTGGAAAAATAATTTTGTATCCATCACTGTCCTAATATTAACAACAAACATTAATGACCCCAAAACAAGCTCACCAACCTTTTGGTTATGTGTATACTGTATGGGACATACATTGATTTATGGGACATGAGAATGGTCATAGTCATGTACCTATTTAATGGATAAACTTCAACTGGAAACCTAGATATTTGTTCCATTTATGGCATAAGTTCGCTTTGTGAAGTATATAATGTCACTACTGTTTAGGGTGGCCAGGTTTCCTACTTTACAGAGTACAGTCCTCCATTTGAAGGGCTGTAAAGTCCAAGTCTGGTTTAAAGAGAAAGAACCATCAGAAAAAAGAGCAGGGGCACTGGCGTTGCCTATCCATCAATAGTCAGCATCTGGACAGCAGCCTGAGCCATCACACAGGTCACCTGGTTGCAGTCTTTCCCATTATGGTGAGATGTATTGTGCTTCTATTTAAATTATAATAATTATTTCTACATTTGCATCTAAACATATACATTACACAGTATATGAGAGCCAGTGTGGTGTAGTGATTAGAGAGTTGGACTGGGACTCGATAATGCTTGATCGTATGCGGAAAAAGGCTTGATATATGATTAGCTGCTGAATATATGCCTTGCCTGTCTCTCACCTGCTGTTGCTCCAGTAGAAAGAGCCCACACAATTACCCATATTTTACCAGTCTGTTTGCTCTGTCAGAACTCATTCTTCTATGTATTCTATGTATTTATGCACCACCTAGTGGTGTTTGTTTTTTTTTAAAAAAAAAGACCATTCTTATTCTTCTGTCTCTAATGACAGAGGATCATGGTTATAAGAACAGGGGCTTGCACAAACTGTACCGTTCACCCCCGCCCCACTGCATATTCAGAAAATGTCCTGTCTGCAAATGATATTTTGATCTTCTGCTTAGAAAGGGTGGCACCTTGAACTGAAAAGCTCCATGCTAACCTACCAGTGAGCTTGTAGCTCCTTAGGGAACCCCAGCTTTAAATCAACCCTGATGCAGGGATGCGTCTTTCCAGTGTAAAATGTAATATTGTATCCTGTAAGTCCTCAAGGTGTGTTGAGGTCCCACCTGTGGAGCTGCAAGATAGCTGTAGGCAGGCTATGAATGCTGGGACTCTGGGATTGATAGGCTGCTGGTGGAAAACAAGCAGTGGATGAGGGTTTCTTGCATGCTTGCTTGCTTTCGGCAAGGGAACTACAGACAGCAGCTGGAGAAGGAGTGACATTCCTGCTAGAATGAGCTTTAGTATCTGTTTACTCCCAACGCACAGATTGTCAAGTGCAACCGTAGAATGCACGTGCATATCATTGTGAATGAGAAAACACACATGCTCTGCCATCGAGATGGTTGGAACTGAATTGGGAGTGTGGCCAGGTCCGAGAAGTTACAGTAAAGCTGCAATCTTATGCACACGTACCCGAGAGTAAGCACCGTTGAGCACTCTTAATTCTGAGTAAACATGGATAGGATTGCACTGCACGTTTGGAAGGAGGGGAGGAGTACAAAAAATTCAATATACAATGTGCTGCTGCAACAAATAATACTTCTATCAGGACTCCAGAGTTTGTGAAGCATATGTGCTCTGATCTTCTTACGGAGGAAATCCTGGATATAAATTATTTTAATGAATGGATGGATGGATGGATGGATGGATGAAATTAGCATTATTGCATCTACCCAAATATATGGGGCTTTCTCAAAAAGTACAGAGCAGATTATGAAAGGTCAACATTATCTATCTATTAGTTGTCCACTGGCAGACTCAGAAGGCAACCAGCTGGGGTGGGGTGTGGCTGGAACAGGCTGGTTTCTCCTTCCACTTAGCCCTGGAGGGGGTAGTGCCTTTTTAGGAGCTGAGCTCAACAAAACATGCTCAGCCAGCCTTGTCTCCTAATCAACAGGGCAGGGCTGGCCCAAGATATTTTGCTGCCTGAGGCGAAGGACAAAATGGTGCCCACCCCCTGGCCCCTTCCATGTACAAGACAAGAGCCAACCAGACTGACCGTTAAATCAGTTCAACACTGGGATTGGGACAACGTCCCTGAAGGCAGCAAGCTATCTGAGGGGGCCAGGCAGGCCATGAGGCACACACAGCTCTGTTCTTCACCTTGCCCATCACTCCCTGCCCCAGCATCTGCCACCTGAGGTGGCTGCTTCACATGGTAGGGCTGAACCTGCAATAGGAATGTACAGATGCTGTAAAATCCATTCCATCTCTGCTTCGCCAATTGTCAGGCACCTTTCATTCCGTCGTCCGCTCATTGATGGAATCAGATTTTGCACAAATGCATCCATACCCATTTGCGCAAATTTGGAGTTGCGCAAATTCGCACTCCTGAAAATGCACAAATCACCCCAAAATACGCAAATCCTCAAAAAATGTTTGTTTTTATGCTTTAGCCTATGGGGGAAATGCACATTTTGGGTCTATTTTATGTATTTTTTCTATGACTAAATTTGCATAAAAGTACATTTTAAAAAAATTATTTTAAACGGTCAAGTCTGCGGAATCTGCGTGACTCAGGAAAAGCTGGTCCGCTGCAGAATCCGCGGGTCAGATTTTTAGAAATTTGAAGTCATTTGAGTCCATTGCGGATTTCTCCAATATCCCTACCCTGCAATAGGGGATCAGTGTGGGAACAGCCATAGCTCACATGCTCTCCATGCACAAGGTCCCAGGTTCAATCCCCGGTATCTCCATGGTGGGTTTGGAAAGACTCCTGTCTGAAACCTTAGAGGGCTGCTGCCAGTCCGCGTACACAATACTAAGCGAGATAGACCAGTGGTCCGCCTTGCCATAAGGCAGCTCCCTGTGTCTGTATTCATCCATGCCTTGCTTAGCCCACCTTTGCCACAGGAACAATGGTAGGCATGATTGCCTTGGTTCAGTGTCCTCTTCCTACACCATCTCTGACTTGCTCGGCTCTGTCAGGAACTGCTGGATCTTTTATGCAGCTGTACCGAGTACTGTAGGGGTAGGGAAACTCAGGCCTGGGGGCCAAATCTGGCCCTCCAGGGCTCCCTAGAAGGTTCCACCCATTTCCCTCAACCACTGGTTGTTGGGTGGTTTCCCGGCTTTTGTGCAGTTTTTTTCCCAAGTCTAAAAAGGTTGGAATGCCTCTCCTGCAGCTTAATTACTGGCAGTAAGAGCTTTAAGCTACAATATGCTGATATTTGGGGTTTCTGGCCCCACCCCTTTTTCCTTTGGCCCCACCCCCTTTGCCTTCAGCCTAACCCACCACTGGAATGTGGCCCCCGAGAGCTTCTCTGAAATTTAGTTCCCCAGCCCTAGTGTAGTGCATTACTGAATAGCAGATGGCGGCCTTCGCAGGGAAGAAACTTCTGACACTGACTGAACTGACTCCACCCACCCAAGCTAGCCATTGGATCTTCCTGGATAGGAAGGAGTATAAAAGGCTTCCTGTTCCAGCTGAGTCTTGCTTGAGCAACAAAGTCTTCCTAAGCTCTGCTGTGTTCCTGTATCCCTGGTTATTCTTTTGTCCTGAGTCCTGGTTTGCTTCATGATTCTGCCCACTGGTTTGCCCTCTGGTCCTGGCTTGCTCTTTGGCCCTGACTACTGGATTCTCCCATGGCTCATGTTTCCCAGCTGCTGGGTCACCTCAGTCTGCTGCCCAAGACCCAGCCTTGACAGGCTTTGCTCCTTTCCTACTAAGTTTCACCCATTACCCACCATTTCCCAAGAGCTTCTGCCCTTGATATGCCAGGCTCTGCCTCTGGCCTACCATAGTTCTGTTCTCTGCCACCCCCCCAGGGGCACAGTATTTTTAAGTCCAAATGTGGCAACCCTAATTTATTGAAACTTCCCCTCAGCACCTGTATTGTAGTGGAGCCAGGGCTCACAGGGTTGAAGCACCCGGACTTGTTGACTAGCAGGGACAATGATCTCATCTGCCATCCCTCCCTCAGGCTTCCCTGATCTCTCTGTGCTCAGTCCTCACCGTAGCTGGGGGGTGGAATTAATTTTCTCAGCAACCATATATTGTTTCCTATTGTAATGCAAAGTATTTTGGGGGTGGCCTGGTCTTGAATGGGCAATGAAGACTCATTAGCTCTATAAAAGACCTGCTCCTAGTGGAGGTTTGTTGATAAGGATCAACGCGGCTGCCTGGGCTTTTGACCTGTCCTTGGGGGTGTGGCTATGGGGACTGTCATGATGAGCGCCTGCACTGCAAAATGTACCACTACGCCACTGCACAGCACATGTAGACTCACAGAAACAACCATGGCTCTGAGTGACATGTACTTCTGCATCGCTGCTCAGCAGAAAGAGCCATTCTATGCAGATGTGATTAAGAGTCATGGTTGCAGGTCAGAAGGCATGACTTGGGTTGAAATCACTCTTTTAAAAAATAAATAAATCTGTGGGGCAGGGGAGGAGGCGGTCCCATGAGAAGAATATGGCTGAGGCAGAAATGCAATCCACATCTCTTACTACTCCTTAGGCAGTCTTGGGAACATAAGAAGCTGCCTTGCACTAAGTCAGACCATGGTTCCATCTAGCCCAGCATTGTCGGCCATGGTTCCATCTAGTGACAGCAGCTCTCCAGGGTTTCAGGCAGGAGTTTTTCCTACCCTACCTGGAGATGCCGGGGATTGAACCAGGGACACATGCAACACAGACCATTCTGTGCATTGTAATTTCATTTGAAGAAGTTCTGACACAAGGCAAGATCCCTTTTATGGCCTTCATCCATCCTTAGCTTTAACAAAGTGCAAGATTTATGGAGGAAAGCTGGCATACACCCCCCCCCCGTGCCCATACGTATGTCATCCTTTTCGCAAATTGTGAAGATTCTGATTTGCATCACAGCTTTTTAATGAGCTAATAGTCAAAATAGCCCCCTATAATTATGTTAGAATAATCCAGCATTTAGATTATTCAAGCATAATTACAGGACGATGGCTTAAACTATACATCATCTCCTGTTCTCTGTTGCTGTAACCACAGATGTCTGAAGAAATGAATTAATAATAATGTCAGGCTGTAAAATATATAGCCAGTGCCCTTTACAGCTACAAGAAAATGACGACAGCATCATCTATTTTTTCCTCTACCTCTGCCAGCCAGCTATAGTCTTGCATTGATTATTTCTTGACAACTAAGAGATAATTTTTTTTTTTTAAAGAAGAAAAAAAAGATCACTGCGTCAATGTTCTGATTTTTATTAAAGCTTATTCCATGGTCTTATCTACCTGATTTCCCCATAAAAACTCAGAACTAATAAATTTGTCTCCACATGTCAAGCCCATGTATGATAAAGAAAGTATGATAAAATAGAATAGGTTAAAATATTTTTATTGGATCTATTTATTTGGCCTATTTTTAATGGGCAGAATTAAAAATGGATCTTTTTAAAAAAATATACAAAGAGCAGATTAAAATAGTTTCTATTGAATCAATATTTTGTGAACAAAACTAATCAATACAGCAACAGCACTTTAAAGGCCACCCAGTGAGTTCATGGCGGAGGTGGGATGTGAGTGAATTGTAGACTTCTGGCTCATGCTATTAACAGCAGTGCTACTAGCTGCAGGCTGCATTGTTTCAACATGTATTGAAATCTTCATCATTTCACTCTCTTCTTGACTCCCCCCCCCAACTTCATCTTAACAGTGTCATATTAGAGGGCTGCAAGAAAACCAAACGGCCATCCAATGGTGGGTGGGGGGGATTTTCATAGATTTCATAGATTTCATAGATCATAGAGTTGGAAGGAGCCTACAAGGCTATCGAGTCCAACCCCCTGCTCAATGCAGGAAACTAGAGGAGGGGTCTCCCATCCAAGTAATAACCAGGCTTGACCCTGCTTACCTTTCCACACTCAGACAAGCTGAGCCAGCATAAGCCACAGGCCTTGACATTTAATGTCTTGACATTTTATTTTTACAAATGACCTGGAATACGTTGCTCGTGGATGTTCTTAATATAGGACCAAAAGTGGGCCATTTTTAAATCAAATGTATATTTGGGGCAATGTACATTTTTAAAATTATAATTACAGACAAGGGAAGTGCAAAGCTTGATCCATGCTGAACAGCAGATTATGGGCACCATCTAGCCAAAGTCGAGGACTAAGTCAGTGGGAGAAAGTTAAGTTGAAATGAGGAGGGCCTTGGATAGGGGGGAATGCTCCTTCCAACTAGTCCTCCTCGAACTCTCAGCAGCTTTTGATACCGTTGACCACGGTATCCTCCTGGACTGCCTGGAGGGCTTGGGTATCAGAGGCACTGTATTACAGTGGTTCCGGTCCTTTCTCTCTGGAAGGTACCAGAGGGTAGTTCTTGGGGAGGAGGTTTCGGACCCTCGGCTGCTCACTTGTGGGATGCCGCAGGGTTCCATCCTCTCCCCGATGCTATTCAACATCTACCTAAAGCCACTGGGGGCTATCATCAGGAGGTTTGGGGTGTGATGTCATCAATATGCGGATGACATGCAGCTCTGCCTCTCTTTCAAGTCCTCACAGAGGTTGGCTGTTGAGACCGTGTCCAAGTGCCTGGAGTCAGTGGGTGGAGGGATGGGAAGGAACATGCTGAAACTGAACCCTGACAAGACCGAGGTACTTCTGGTGGGAGACAAGGGGAGGTTAGAGGATGTTGACCTGGTGCTGAATGGGGTACATCTTCCCCTGAAGGACCAGGTCCGCAGCTTGGGGGTCATTCTAGACTCCCCAAGGAGCGCCTCCAGCAACATCAAGTAGGCCGCTCAACAAGGTCTGCCACGGACGGCCTTCTCCTTATCCCATCAGCCAGAGCAGCCAGGCTGGTGGGGACTAGGAAGAGGGCCTTCTCTGTGGTGGCCCCCACATTATGGAACTCCCTCCCTAGTGACCTTCGCCATGCCCCCTCCGTGATGAGCTTCCGCCGTGCATTAAAAACATGGCTGTTCAGGCGGGAATATGGGGTGGGTTAGGTTTTTAATGAGAATTTTTTATATTGTTTTAATTATTATATTTTATTGTGTTGTTTTGTTGTATTTTAATTGTACATCGCCCAGGGTGGCCGGGTGACCGGCCAGATGGGCGATTGATAAATATAATAAATAAATAAATAAATAAATAATAAATAGACTCCCAGCTGTCCATAGAGGCTCAGGTGTCAGCTGTGAGCCAGGCAGCGCTGTATCAACTCCATCTGATACGGCAGCTGCGCCCCTACCTTCCTAATCATCTGCTCCCATCAGTGCTTCATGCCTTGGTCTCCTCTCGCCTAGACTACTGTAATGCGCTCTATGTGGGGTTACCCTGGAAGATAGTTCGGAAGCTTCAGCTGGTACAGAACACGGTGGCTCACCTTATTAAGGGCAGCCGCCGGCGTGATCACATCACGCCAGTGCTTAAGGAGTTGCACTGGCTACCAGTTGCTTGCCGAGCTGAATTCAAGGTGTTGGTTTTGACCTTTAAAACCCTACATGGCTCCGGCCCAGTTTATCTCAAGGAGCGCCTCCTCCAGCAACATCAAGTAGGCCGCTCAACAAGATCTGCCATGGATGGCCTTCTCCTTATCCCATCAGCCAGACCAGCCTGGCTGGTGGGGACTAGGAAGAGGGCCTTCTCTGTGGCGGCCCCCAAGTTATGGAACTCCCTCCCTAGTGACCTTCGCCATGCCCCCTCCATGATGAGCTTCCGCCGCACATTGAAAACATGGTATTTCAGGCGGGAAATCACCCATATGGGGTGGGTTAGGATTTTAAAAGAATTTTTTATACTGTTTTAATTATCATGTTTTATTGTATTGTTTTAATTGTACATTGCCCAGGGTGGCCGGGTGGCCGGCCAGATGGGCAATAAATAAAGTGTCCATGACTGCTTACCTTGGCTGCTGCTGCTGCTGCTGCTGCTGCTGCTGCTATCATCATCATCATCATCATCATCATCATCATCATCATCATCAATATACCACCTTACTGAAATCTTCTGTACATGACTGGGCTGGAAATCCAGTGTGCACCAGGAGTACAGATTAAGAGAGGGGTCCCCAACCTTTTTGGGTCAGTGGGCACCTTTGGAATTTGGAGAGAGTGTTGCGGGTGCTCTCACAAAAAGGCTGCTATGGGGAGGTTTGTCCATTCTCTGGCTACCTATTTGCTTTCGGGCCCATTTCCAGATGCTGGCACTTACTTTTAACGCCCTAGTGGCTTAGGACCTAAATGCCTGAAGGAGGTGAGAGCCTTTCCCCATATCAACCTTCTGAGGCATTAAGATCTTCTGCCTATGCCCTTCTTCAGATGCCTTTATCAGAAGAAGTATGGCATGTGACAACAGAGAAAGGGCTCTTTTGCCATTGGCACCCCGGTTATGGGATGCCCTCCCTACAGAGGCTTGTCTGGCATCCTCATTGCAATCTTTTTGGCACTAGGCTGAAACATTTGCATTCACCCAGGCATTCTAAGGGCTTTTCTACATGAGGCATTTATTGTGCACTCGTCATTCCCTACTCATGGTCATTTATGAGTTCTTTAGATGACATCATGACCCTCCAGTTTCACTTCTGTGTCTAACCAGCACTTTCAGTGAGTGCTTTTTTCTTCTTCTTCTTTAGAGCAGGGAAAATGCAGCATTTAATTGTGAAAACTAAAGGAAGTGTGATTTCCTCTTGTGTATTTGCACTATTCCGCTGTACCACAGTGCCACCTAGAGGTTATGTGGTGGAAAAGCAGAAAAGGAAACACTCCTCATGTAATGCTCAGATCTCAATGCTGCGACAAAACCAAAAGTAGATGCAGTGGATTAACAGCCAATTAACAGCCTTGTGTAGGAAAGCTCTAAGCTTATGCATGTTTCAGTGATTAAGAGTTTTATCCATTTGTTTTATTGTTGTATTTATGTTGTGATAATTGATTACACACTGCCCTGAAATTATAAATAGAATGAATGGTGCATGTAAAATGTTTTACAGAAGCAAATTAAATAAATATCAGCTGGAAATCTAGCCCTACTGAGTTGGTTAAAGTACACTTCCACTTATTAACCATCCCCTCCCTGCATAAGTGGCCTTCACCAGTCTGGTACCTTCCAGATGTTTTGGGCTACAATACCATCAGCCCCAGCCAGCATTGCCAATGGCCAATGGTGACGGGTGTTGTAATCCAAAACATCTGGACCGTATGACCCTCCAGATATTGCTGGACTGCAACTCCCATAATTCCTAGCCAAAATAGCCTATGCTTTAATACAGCCCTCATGTGAGTAGTAGTAGTAGGCGATCACTTGTGACCGAGTAAGATTGTCTTCCAGGATAAATTAACAAAAAGAAATTTATAAAAAGAGGAAATTCTAAAAAAATGCATAGACTCTAGCAATGGGTCCATAAGTGACTGTGGAGGCCAATTCTAGATCCACACAGCTTCCCACAGTGAGGACACAGGTTACCAGATGGAAGATGGTCCTGAAAAGGATTCGTTTGACGTGCTTTATGTGAGTAAAGGTAATATTACGAAGGTAAAGGTAAATTACGATGGCTTGAGAATTATGCCTACATGTTGTATTTACATACATGTGACATTCCTTCCTATGTCATTAACCCCTTTCCTCATGTGAATAAGTAGAACCATCTTTATTTGCCATGTTATTGGTGTTCAGAAAAGGCTTTCATAGTCGTCTACTGGAAATTACGGTCTTGCACATTTAAATGATTTCCCCCATAGGAAGGATGTTCAAAACGTCTAGGTTCTATTACTGTACCGAAGCAACTGAATCTTACTCATCTCTCATCTTCTCTGTGCTGGGTCTTTTGTCTTTTCCACAATCTCAGTTCAGATATGTGACATTTTATGCTTCCGTCTACATGTAAAGCAGTAGGGTTGTGGAAATGCTCAGCCTCGTCAAATGTGAGCACATAAGCTAATACACCTTGTAAGAACTCCAGTTGATGTAGGGCAGGGATGGGAAATGTGTGGCCCTCCAGATGTTGTTGGACTACAGCTCCCATCAACCCTAGCCAGGATAGCCAATGGTGAGGGATGAAGGGAGCGGCAGTCCAACAAAATCTGGAAGGCCACGTGTTCCTCATCCCCAATATAGGGGCTGCTCGAAATGTCAAACACACAGGGAGACACACACCCAATCACTGAGCTTCCGTGCCAGGTTTGAAACTGATTAGTAGGCTGGGACAGAAACCGCAGAAGCGAATGCAACCAGATCCAAAAAGAAGGCTGTAATAAGGGTCATAGGAACTGAATTATTCAAAAGCTGTCCATTGTCAGAGTTACAATGCCTTTTAGGCTGTATAGGCCATTTTCGTGGAACGATATTAAGGGGAACATATCAAAGCTTTGTATAAACATGGATATCTATATTTGAAAAATGTATATATAGCTAATGATCTGCATACAAACTAAAAATAATCCTAGTCATTTGGAGTCGGGCTATCACACTTGGCATAAATTATGAAGTGTCAAATTAATCAAGCTATAATAGCACCACTCTAGGGTACAATCACCTCCCACTGAAGGCAATGAAAATAATCTTATTCACCCTGATCCAGCAGTTTATTAGATGTACAGGAGTTACAATGCCCTCCCACCTGTAACAGCTTCTCCATTGACTTCCATGAAGGAGACGCACAAATGTGTGTGTATGTGGAGCTGTCTCCTCCATTGACATTCATGGATAACTCTGCTCACATGAGATCTTTCTGAAGATATCACAATGTGAAGGGAGTTCAAGCATGGGAGCATGAATTGTAATGAGAATCCATCATGATCAATGGGGCTTAAAGGATTGTGCCTGGTGCTCCAAGGTCTTATTGGTCTTTTATTGGCTGCTTAAAGTATTTTAGGGCACAATCCTATGTATGTTTAGATGGGGGGGGGGGGAATCCTACAACTCCCAGCATTCCCCAGCCAGCATGGGTGGTTTATAGATGCCACCTGCGAATGGACACTTACTTGGATATTTGGCCTGCTTTTGTTGAAATTTATGTATAATTATTAGAAAACTGTATTTTCACACACACACACACACACACACACACACCCATACATTTCATATGCATGCACTGAATATTATGTAGCTACATTTTTTCTTTTCTTTTGTTTTGTATTGTTGAAATGTCACAATAATTATTTTTTTTTAAAAAAAGCTCTAACATAATGTCTTCAAGTCTTTGTCCAACTGCATTATAAGAACAGCTTTGTTTGCATATCCATTAGGAAACCAAGAAACAGGTGAAATGCATGTATTTAGTCAGCCATGATCCCTTTTGAGTGTATTGTAACTGACTTTGGCTCTTACACAATAGCTTCTACCAAAAGCATTTGCTCGCAAAGTTTGTCAGGCATGAGTCCAGATGCATCATGCATCTGATCTACAACAAACAATTTGAATTTGCCCACTTGCCCATTTTGTTTATTAGTTATTTATTATCAACCTTTATATCCCACCATATTTGCTTTTTTAAAAAAATTATTTGCTATCTTGTATATAAAGCAGAGGTCAAGTTATCTTTCAGAACTTTCATAGTACTAAGACTCAGAAATAAATAAATAATGCTACTCCTTCCCACTTTTGGCAGGTTGAACTTGATAAGACTGTAAGATCCAAATCCCATTACTGAGCTTAAAGGTGTTTGCGTTGTTTGCAAAACACAGGACTTGGTTTTTAATGTGAAAAGCCATTTCTGCCAACCTGGGGTGACCTTTGTAGTCAAGCTGGCATGGACTTGTCGAACAAAGGACATTATAACTTTGAAATCGACATGAAAGAAGACTTCTGCTATTAATTTTTTGCAGCCTAGACAGAGTGATAAGAAATTGTTAAAAGTGTATATCTAGTTTCAAAGCACATGCAAGACCAGATGTTTCTCTGAGTAGTTATTCTTCAAGCAAAGGTTTGCCTATCTAAATTGTAATCAACCAACAGGCTGAGCTACCTGGCACTGAGAAATGTGGTGCATTGAACAAATGCCAACACAGAAGTTCTTGTGTTTACATATCATAGATCTGCTTATTACTTTGCAGTGTTCTGCAAGAATGGCTAGAAGGAAGTAGAATTTTTTTAAAAAAAATAATTGTGTGCCCATTCTCACGTTATAAAGCGCAAGTGGTTCTTACTTGTATATGGCATTAGAGGCTGGTGACTCCAATGTCAGTGGGGCTCCATAGCCACTCTGGATTTTATTTTGAACTTTAAAGGTGCTATCCATGGTGTTGAACCCTATCCCCAAAATCAGTTTGGCACCATGGATAGCTCCTTAAAAGTTAAAAGTAAAATCTGGAGTGGATATGCAGCCCCACTGACATTGGAGTCACCAGCATCCACTGGCATGTGATACATAGGAAGTTGCCTTATACTGAATCAGACCATTGGTCCATCTAGCCCAGTACTGTCAACACTGACTGGCAGATGCTCTCCAGGGTTTCAGGAAGGATTCTTTCCAAGCCCTACCTGGAGGCCGGGGATCGAACCTGGGACCTTCTGCATGCAAAGCATGTGCTCTATCACACTGAGTTACAGCACCTGGTATTCCAAGGCAGTCACCTATGCAAGTACTAACCAGGCCCGACCCTGCTTAGCTTCCGAGATCAGACGAGATCGGGCTGTTCAGGGCTGTTCAGATGGTATATGCAACTGGTAAAAGCTGGTGTAACACAGTGGCTAAGAAACTGAACTATGAATCAGGAAGTTCTCAGTTTGAATCTTGTCTCTGCCGTAAACTCCGTAGGTGGCCTTTGGTAAGCTACTCTATCTCCGCCTCATTTCCCCTCTATCTGCAAAAGGGGGGATATAATAATACAACCTCACAGATTTGTATTAAGGATTGTAAAGATTACAGCTAAACAATACATATGAAGTGCTTTGAACACTTGAAAGTGTTATACCAGATTTCCCCAGCCTAGTACCCTCCAGATGTGTTGGACTACAACTCCCATCACCCCAGGCAGCATGGCCAATGGGGATGCTGGCTAGGGGTGATGGGAGTTGTTCAACACATCTGGAGGGTGCCACATTGGGGAGTATTAAATATCATTATATGTGTCTTAAGCTTTGTTCAGATGCTGCCCAAACATTTACTGATCACACGTAACCTGGTTTCTCTTAATCCCAGCTCTCTCATGATGTATTTCATTTCTCTTACATAGATCTCCTTGCATGGAAATTATGGTGCTGTCCCCTAGGGATGTCAGAGAAATCCAAACCAAGTCGAATGAGTTCAAATTTCTAAGAATCTGACCTGCAGATTCTGCAGCGTAGTCTTTTCCTGAGTCATGCGGATTCCATGGACTTGCAGATAGTTGTTTTTTTATATTATTGTCCATAATTTTTCATAAATTTTGTCATAGAAAAATACAACAACAACAAAAACCCCACCCCAAAACCCACCAACCAAATATGAGCATTTCCCCCATAGGCTAGTGTGTGAAAATACACATTTTTTAGGAATGTGCATATGTTGGGATTTGTGCATTTTCAGGAGTTATGAAAATTCCTGGTTACGAATGGATTTGTGCAAAATCTGATTCTGTCAATGAGCAGACGATGGAACAAAAGCCGCCTGACAACCCATATAATGTAGACGGAACTGGTTTTACAACGGCTGTACATCCTTACTGTACCCCTAATAATCTAGAGACAGCATCATGGTATCAAGATTATTAGGGGTACAGTAAGGATGTACATCCGTTGTAAAATCAGTTCCATCAATCTGCATGATCCTGATCAAATCAGGATGGATTTTTTAAAAACCTGCATATGGAACATATCACTGCAGTGTTTTGTTTCATAGTTAAATCTTCACTGGCTTCCCGTTTGTTTCTGGATACAATTCAAGCCAGTGGATTTGACCTATAAAGCTGCAAATGGTATGAGACCAGGTACAGTACCTGAAGGACCACCTTCTCCCTTATGAACTTTCTCTTTTTCTGATATCTCTTCTCCAGGTGCCCCCACTTTTGGAGGTTAGGCAAGTGGCACCCCAACACACTTTTGTAGGCCACTGTAGAGGCCTTTTTGAGATTTTAAAAAAATGTTTTAAGCAAATAAAGTTACGTTCTCTGTGTGCAGCCGGAAGTCACTATATCAAGTGGCACTGAAGCAGCAGCCAACGGGGGTACAAAGGGCAGCCAATGGCCACTTCCAACAAAGGTGCAAGCCTGCAAAGTGGTGAGCAAGGCCCAGTGGAGAGTTCGTAGGGATGGGCAAATCTGTCAGTTTCGATTTCTCCTGCCTTCAGATTTTTAAAATCTCAAGTTCTTTCTCTCCCGAATATAGAGAACTTTGCAAATTGTAGTAAATCCTGATCAAAACCAAACTGACATGAAATTCTCTCAAGTCCAGAAGGAGCAAGGACCCAACTTCCAGGTAGCAAGGTTAGGGCTGAGCAGGACCTGGGACAGCTCCAAGTGCAAACTCCTAAGAGCAATGGAATTGGAATTTGCTTTGACAAAACTCTGCCCACAGCTGAAGTACCTAAACCAGGCCTCCACAACCTGGATCCTTCTAGATGTTGTTGCCTACAACTCCTATCATCATTGGCCAGCATGTGCAATGGTCAGGGAGTTGTAGGCAACAAGATCTGGAAAGGCCCAGGGTGGGGAAGGCTGACCTATATAGGGAAGCAGCCCTACTGAGTCAGGTAGCTGTGCATTCTGGTTCCTCGGTTAAGAAATCTGAGCCCCTGGACTCAGAGGAACAGTGCCAAATCCTCTTCCATTGGTCCGAAGTCCCCCACATCACCCCCACACACAGTTTTCCATCTCCCCAACCCCTCCGATAGTCAGCCATCTTTCCATGGCCACTAAAGATGGTCAGTACTCATTAGATTGCTTTGCAGGGAGAGATCCCCCTTAATAGGTTTTTTCCCCCGGTGTTTTTGTTCCCCCAAGCCTGCTGATGCCTCCCTCTTTTGCATGGATAGTGTCATGTTTACTATGCTCAAAGAATTGTGTGTGCAGTTGGAACAAGAACCGCTTTAAACCCTCATGCGTGAACTGAAAATGTCCTTATTGGCAGCATTAGGGTAGCACCTTTGCCAATATGGTCAGAGAAAAACACACACCCATGTAAAAAAACTAAAAAACAAAAACAAAAATTCTCTGCATTCTTGACTCGATCAGTCAGAATCACATCTCCACCACATACATGAGCAAGAATGCAATGAGGTAGCCTCAAGGCTTCTTTCAGTCCTATGGGAGCATCCATTCAGGCCTCAGTGAAGAAATCCCAAATATTTCTTTGAATTGTGTGTTGGTGCAAGCTCTAGGATGGCCTTCTCCAATCTTGCGCCCTCCATGTGTGTTGGACTACAACTGCCATCATCCCCATCCAGCATGCTTGGCAGGGGCTGGAGGGTGCCAGATTGGAGAAGTCTTGCAGCAAACTACGCAGCTGGCCATCGCGACGCTTAACCCTGACGCACAAGGACGCTGCTGACATTGACTTGGCACATATGAATGCTTTCCTAAAGCCTGTGTCATTTTGGGCTGCCCTGAGAATGTCTTGGAATGAAGAGCAATGGGCATCAGCTTTACAAAATCCAGCCACAATCTAGCCAGCATGTCCCAGCTGTCAGGTGACAAAATGACAACAGATGTTGAACAAGGGCTCCATGCCTGCAGGCCCCCAGCAAAATGTGCTACACTCAGTAGCCAGCTGTTGCTGCAACACCCATCAGGAACAGAAGAAGCCAACACTGCCCTTATTAGGACAGGGCTGCTTTTAAAAGCAAAAAAAGCATCCCCCCACACACACTTTTACTGTGAAATCAAAATCTTGCTTTCATTGGGAAGCCAATTTGTCTAGCCTCTTTCTAACTCCCCCTTTGATAAGGAGTAATTAGAGCCTCATTATCTCAAATACATCCTGTTCACAACCTGATCAAGCTCTTCCTGCTACCATCACACGCACACGCACACACACTCGGAGACTGCTGGGCTAAAACCTGCCTCCTGGTGTGCTGAGTATTCCCTGCATAGGAATCTTTTCCATAGAAGCATTCCAAAATAAATTTCCACCTACACACACACACACACACACACACCAGCACAGTTTGAAGTGGTTCCAGTCCCAGCAGGATTCTATCATGTGCTTTTGCTCAATGGGCGACTTTCTTCTCCAGCAGCGAATGAGATGGTCTTGGGGTGGGAGCTGCTTAGGGCCACCCTTTCTTCAGAAGGCTGCCCCCTATTGGCCAGAGACACAGAGTACTCCGAGCTTGGCTTACAGACTGGCAACAAGTAGAGAGAATGTTTATAGTGACTTCATCTCCATAAAACAAGATAATATTGCTGCCGCCGCCGCCGCTACCGCCGCCGCCGCCGCCGCCGCCGCCGCCACCGCCGCCACCTCCCCCCCCAGTGGAAAGTAACAAACATTACATGCTTTTGCAAGGATTAAGGGCCACTTCGCACATGATCTTATATAGGTGTGCACCTGGGTGTGATTGTGCCTCTGCAATTTTAAGGGCACTCCTAAAAATGTGCATACACACAAACACACATGCAAGCTGCTTTTCCTACTCCGCCTTGCCCATAGGGTTTCCAGCCTGCATTTGTGAGATAAACACAGGCCTGGAGAAGGCCTGTGTTTGATGGAAATTCTAATATTGCCTGCTTAAATCAATGAGGTAATGTAACCACTAGTTAGAGTGGGAGGAAAGGGTTAATTGAACAATCCCCAGGGTGCATATTTTGTAACCCCTCCTCCCTACTTCCGGCCTCTCTGTGGCTCTCTCTCTCTTTCTCTGCCTCTCCAACGTGATGGATGCACGGTCTGAGCTGGCTTCCAGCCAGTGATCTCCAATGAAGCAGACTCTTATCACCCAAGACTCTAATCTGCCTATAATATATGCATCCTGCACATATGAATAAATGGACTGTAAGTAAAACTAATAAATGTCCTTGTTCGTTTTATACCTTGTATGGACAATCTGTTCCTTTTAAGAGCCTTTTAGCAGGGTTTAGCAACCCACCTGGTGATAACCAGTTTCAATCACCAGGCTGTGCATAAGGCGGAAAACTCTGCTTCATCCTAACCAGTATAGGACCGACTCCTTTCCATATCCTCCAACAGTGTTTGGGGGAGGAGTTTCAGGGGCAAAATCAGCCAGCCAGGGAAGAGTTAGGGCACAATCCTATGCATGTTTAAACAGAATTCAATTCCCAGCATGCTCCAGCCAGCATACCTGGACTTCTTTTCCTGTCTAAACATGCCTAGGATCGTGCCCTTACGCACTCTTTCTTTCCCCTCCCACAGTGCCTCAGTTGCAAATTGCCCCCTCCCCAAGGGTGCAAATGGGTTAGTGTTACATGGAACTGAAGTGAAACATTTGGTTTGATCCTGAGGCTATCCGTTAAGTGTATACTTGGTGACCAACCAAAGTTGGTTGCCATGTAATGAAGCAAAGTCTCTCTACACCAGGAATTGGCAACCATTTTGGCCTCAAGGACCACACCTATGCACACACATGGTCCCACACACCCACCCAGATCTCAGTATGCAGGAATCTAGAGATTTAAGTCTCCCCTCCCTGCCCACTGAGATGGGATCCCTGGGGGTGTAGAGTTTTTTTTAAATTAATTTTTAATGCGAATTTCACCAAAACAAATAAAAACATATAAAAGAAAGGGGGGAAAGTATACAAAAGAGATTATTCAATCCACTCCCACACACCTACAGCACCCCCCCACAAGGCAAGGTCACAGTTCCCTCAGAGTTCTTGACAGCATCAGAATCACTGGGGTGTGGGAAAGGCTTTCACCTTCCAGCACGCTCTCCCCTGCACCCCTATCCTGACTGAGACTGCCATTTTCCAGCCACTCTTAGCTGCAGGGAAACTGTGATCCCAGCTGCATCAGGATTGCTGGGGTGGGGGGAGGCAAAAGCCTCTTCCTGTGCCCCAGTGCCCCTGACTGGGATGGTTGTCCCAGTGCTGCTAACAGCAGCACTGGAACAGCAGTCTTTTCCCCACAGGTGATCAGGTGATCAGCTGCATTGTGAGGGAAAGTAGGTGGGCTCCCTGGGGCTCGAGGGCTGCAGAGGGCCACAGGTTGCCCACCCCTGCTCCACAGAGACCGTCACACATATCACTGCTAACTCTCCCTGCCTAGTTTACACCATCCCCTCTCCTTCCTTCTATCTGCATTCACTTTCTTGAGCTGCCAGGAGCTGCAATACAGCTCACTACTACATGTCAGTCAGCCTTGGTGTACATTGTATAATGTCCCCTCGTTATTTACTAGCAGACTGGCGATCTCTTCTTAGTGACATCCTTTCCAGTGAAGGTTCTAAAAACAGCTACTCGGGGTGATTTTTATTTTTTCTTTACATTCCTTTGAATGTCTGCCTCACAAAACAGAAAGGTGATTTTAAAAAATACTTTTCTGATGCAGCAAAACAAATGCCTCTGGGAGTTGTGGATATGGGAGCGCTATATATATATATATTTAATTAATTAATTCCATGCAAAAATTCCTTGCAGAAACAAGAATCCAGTTTGAGTGACAAAACCTTTGTGGCTTGAATTGAGTTGGAGCAGAACAACAGACAGCATGAACATATCTTTTTGGACACAAACTTTCTTAAACATTAACCTTTGAGACATGTCAGAATTTCAGCACGGCCTGCGAGTTAGAAAAGTCCCTTTCCCTTGAGTGTCTTATTAATTTGTTCTCCATTTTCTGGCTTTCTGTACATCAAAGCATAAAAGAATCGTGGTGGGACTGATGATGGAATACGTTCAAAATTAAGTTTATTGTGCCATTTCCCTTAATATAGTGAAACTCTACCTCTGGAATGAAATAAGCTATGATCGAGAAGCACTCGAGCCAAAACCTGCTCAAATAAGTATACCATGAATTCTAAGGACAGGACAGTGCCAGCTGGAGCTTATGAGGAGAAGACAAGCACTGCTACTTCCCCAGCTGCTGGGACTGATAAGGAATGCTCTCATTTGCGTTCAGTGAGCAGCATTAGGTCTGCTTGCTGCTCTTCTTGGCCAAATGGGGTCTGCTATATTTCTCCCTCCTCCTCCCAGTTCCTGGCTGGCAGTACTTGGGGCCTGATCTGGATTGGGACCCTTATGTTCCAGTGTGTGGGGGGTTATACCTTCCCACCCAGCCATTTCCCCCCACTAAACCCCCCCTCCCCCATGCAGGGGCTAAAGAAAGGGTGGGAACTCCATTAGCACCAATGGAGTTTTTCCCCCATTTGTTAGCCCCTGCGCAGGAGAGGATTTGGGGTGGAGGGGAAGTGGCTGGTTGGGAAGATATAATCCCCCTACTCTTGTGTGGTGGTCCCAATATGGATTGGCCCCTATGTGCTTACACTAGAGTATGAAGAAAGTTAGGATCACCTAGACATGACACATTTCACATACCGTCTAGCTTAGCCCTTAGAATTAAGGAACAAGGGTGCCACTGAGCACATGGTCAGTCCAGGAGTTTGTTTTCAGTACCAGAATTGAGCTCACATTCCAGTCCCATAAAAATCCACTCCTGGTTCCCTCTGCTACATTTTCCATCTCAACCGCTAATTTGTAAGTGATGGGAGCCATTTTGTTATTGCTGTTAAACCATTGTCAGAATCATCATCAGTGGTTCAGCAAAGTAATTTTAGACCCTGGACTTAATGGCCTTATCCCCCTCACCCACCCTCCACCTTAGATGGTCTTGTATTAGTGCAGTTGTGAAGCACATAACTAACATTTCTCTTTTTTTTCCCCCTCACATGGGGTATGTGGCCTGTGCAGCCTTGGGGTTTGTCCCTGAGGTCCAGTCCTAGCCGCACCACTGATGATCAGAACCCCTTGGTGATGTACCGCAAATCACCCTTGTTCTAGATGTTTTCATTCAGCAAGGCCTTTGGCATGTAAGCTGGTCTGTTGCATTGGATGCTGTTTTTATTCTTTTAATGTTGTGTGTGTGTTTAATATATTTGTTCTATGACTGTTTTAATTATGTTTTTAATTTTAAATATTTCCTTTTATTGTTAGCCACTGTGAGTGCCATATCCTGGTAGAATGGGTGTATGTGTTTAAATTAAATAAACAAACAAGCATGGGAACAGGAAGAACAATGGCAGAGAAATCCTAAGTGAGGCCAGGAAGGAGTGGCATGACAGAGCTCTTGCTGCAACCCAAGCTCTTTACACTTCTCTCATCCCTTGACAAAGCTCAGTTTTTTTAAACAATTGGTAATTAAGTTTTTGTTGATCGATTTCAGCAGTAACAGCAATGCCATCCCTTTTACCTCCACTGTCATCCAATTCATGAGATTCTAATATTCTTATTGCCAGCCAATTAGCAGACATCTGACATGCTTGCTCCAAAATAAAGCAGGCTTCATTTCTGGTTTTATAATAAGAATCCACAAAAGAGATCAAATCAGCTGGAACTGTTTTATAATTCTTAGTTAAATCACATTGAGTGATGGACGGGACTGTTAGAACTGGTTCCAAACATAACCTACTCTGGTTAGTTGGTTTTCCCTCAGTTCATCCAACCAACTGAGAATTATTATTTTTTGCTCAATCTGAGATAAGGCACTCAATGAGTCAATCAGATTTAACTCTAGAACTATTGTTGAGGCTACAGGAGTTCTCTTTCTCAGAAGTCTGTGCTGCTCCAGCTTGAATCTGCTCACTTCGTTGCTCATTGTTATTAATGATTATCAAAGGTAATTAGGCATGGTGTTCTGGGCAGGACATTTCCCAACTAGAGCAGGGTCCCAGGAGAAGCAGTGGGTTGATTAGGCACTTGAGCAGGCTCTGGTAGAAGGAAGCTACAACTGACAAGTTACGACTCACGTTCAGTCAGCACCTTGGACAGCACTCTGCACCTCAAGGAAAGCGCTGTTGTTCTAGCAAGGGACTAGCAGCAAGTGAGGCCTTTAGTAGGCTGATCAGATCAGCTCAGGACAGGTCTCTTAGAAGTTCCACCTCTTACTGGGTACTAACTGCAGACTTACAGGGCTTGTGCTCCTTTCTTTAGCCTTAAGCTCCTATGCCACTGAGGGGCATGAGAGGCTTTGGGAGAGCCATTCTTAGAGGCTAGGATTGATGGGAGGGCCAAGTTCTTGGGTCTGGGGGATGCATCAGAGGTTCCTGAAGGCCCTCTCTGGAGTGGAAGTGAGATGACCAGTATCTTGTTTGGCTTAGAGTCCTCTTTGGGGTGACACCAAGCCCCCAGACACAGGACCATGACAAGACAAGGTGACCTATTATGTTGTTCAATAGTTTCCTGCAGCTTCATATTTGAAACCAAGAGTGATTCCCTCATAGCATCCAAGAACAGTTGAGTTGGAAGCACACCTTAAGCAGTTAAAGAGTGGAGGGTTTTTTCTTAATAATAAAGCAGGAATCCTGGCAGATCTAAATATCAAAATACACATTTGCAGACAAGGAGGAGCATATACAATTTTAACTGACAGAAGGTCACTATTGCTCATTGGTAAGTGTAGTAGAGCACTAAGGTGGCAGCAGAGCACTTGAGAGGTTGTATATTTCATTTATTTTTTAAAAAGTGTATCTTCCATAGGATATATAGTTAGGGCCACATGAGTGACTCGTAAAAGGAGTTTTGATATCACAATGCTCCCCACTAGGGTGGGTACCTGGTTTTGAGGTTGCTGCAGATTGTACAGACTCATCCTTACTGGAGATGTTAACTTCACCCGCAGTAGGCTAAGAAAGGTTTGTATAAATAGTTCCCATTTTAACTATACATAAGAGGTCATCCAAATTAACAGATACCTTACTCAGTCTGGCAATAAAATGTTCAGCTCTGTCATCAGGGGAAGTATTAAACTTGACAATATCTGCAGACGGGCTCCCATATTGAAGGTGTATAGCAGCTGCTTTCAGAATCCTGTGGCTTTAAATCCTCTATCTCTAAGCTTTCATACACATTAGATACAGGGATAACAACTTCATTATGTTAAATGCAGAACAGGTTGGTCTAAAGCCTTATCAGTCTTGGACTGCTTAGGATCAGAAGATAAAGGTGAATTTCAATAACTTCAGTGACACTTCTGATGGCTGTTTATAGACTATAAACAAAAAGGGGGGAAGGAGAAATCCGAAAACAGCAATGACTAATTATCATCAAATTCAAGCCAACAGGGTTCACACCAAGAGCACACACCAAAGAAGGATGAGGATAAATGCAAAGTCACAGAGCAATCGAAGGTCTCAACCAGCAGTGTTCAAGCAAAGAGTACATTAGCAGGCAAGGAAGAGTTCACATGTAAAGTCACTAGGCAATCCAGGGTCTACTCACAGGGGATCTGGCACAGGGAGGACTGGGTAATCAGAAGCAATGAGACTAGAGGTGGTGTAACTATCTTGTTCCAGAAGCCCTGCCTGCACAGAACTGAGTCTTTCAGAGCCCCACCCAGGGCTCAGTTGCAGAACATCAGAGAAGTCCTCCTTGTGATGAGGGCTCTTTACTCACAAGAAGTGCTCCTCTGAAACCAAACGCTTCTTCTTACAGTGGCCTGGTTCACACACTACAACAACCCATCATGGGTAACTAGCTATGATGAGTTGTCATATCATCAGAACCCAAAACGAACAAGCCACTGCTGGGTGGCTTGTTTTTCCCCCCCAACAAGCCACCCTTAGAACCCATGGGTGGTTGTAGGGGTTGCTCAACCCACAATAGGTTGTCATCCAAACCTAGGCGACCAATCCCACCATAGGTTGCATGAAGCGGCAAGCAAGGCGCTTGGCAAGAGCAGCAAAAACACCCTTGCCATCGTGGCGATCGCACCTATGCCCCCACCAGTGATAGCCCCTCCAAAGTGCTCAAGCAGCACAGCTCTTACTCAGAAGAAGATTCTTCCAGCAGGTGCAGGCTTTTTAAATTTTTAATCTAGAGTAGATGTAGAGGGCCCAACCCAGATCTTAAAAGCCCCCTCCTCCCAATGCTAGAGTCCTGATCCCAATTGGGGGCCCTGCATCTACCCTAGAGCAAAAAGGAAATAAAGACATGGCTGCTAGACACACATTTAAAGCAATGTCTGTTTTGTCCCTTAGTAGGATCAGCAAGACAACATGTTGCTTGAAAACCATTATTTTTTTTAAAAGCTCATGCGATTATCTGGTGACACTGTCTTCTTCTTTTTTTTATCATCTCTGTTGTTATCATTATTGCCCCAGTACCAAATGCTCTTGTTTTAATCTGGATGAGGATCAGCCGAAGGTGACCATGACACCACACAACACTGTTTTTTCTAAAGCTGGAAAGGTAGGATTTCAGCAAAGTGATTTGTGAAAAGGCTGTTTTCAGTTGCGATGCAGCCAGGTTCCTCAAGGATACAGGATTAAATTGCTAGCTCAAACTATTCTGTGTTTATAAGAGATATTGCAACTGAAAAGCAAATCCACTAGATGTGCCCTATATAGTGGAGAGCGCACTCTCTCGCACTCTCTCCTCTCCTCTCCTCTCCTCTGGAGCATTCTAGGAAGATACGTAAGTGTCTAACTAGACATGACAGCAACATGACCTGTGTATTAGAACATGGATCATGCTGAAAAGGTATTGAGCTGGAATGGGAGGCGGTGATTTTAAATGGTTAAACTGCTGGTGTTTTGTTTTTTAAATAAATGATAAACAGGTGCCACGTTACACAATTTCACACATGTTCCATAGCTTAACTAATTAATTATATTTAGATCATTTATTTATTTATTATTATTTCATTTCATTTCTATACCGCCCCACAGCTGAAGCTCTCTGGGCAGTTCACAACAGTCCATACAATAAAATCAAGATAAAACCAACAATAAAAACAGCATTGTAATTAAAAAATTTAAAACAAAAATTAAAAGCACAGTTTAAAATATACAATAGTAAAGGTTAATACAACTAAGTCTACAGGTCACCCCCCCTCCCATGTGCTATTTTGAAAAGATTAAATATCGAATGCCTTGGCATAGAGGGAAGTCTTAACCTGGCGTCGAAAAGATAGTAAGGTTGGTGCCAGGAGGGCCTCAGTGGGGAGCTTATTCCATAATTGAGGGGCTACCACTGAAAAGGCCCTCCTCCTTGTTGCCACCAACCAAGCCTTCCTTGGAGGTGGCAGGCGGAGGAGAGCCCCAGATGTTGAGCGCAGTGTCAGGGTAGATTGTGGTTGGGAGAGGCGTTCCGTCAGGTATTGTGGTCCTAAGCCGTGTAGGGCTTTATAGGTTAGAACCAGCACCTTGAATTCGGCTCGGAAGCACATTGGCAACCAGTGCAAATGAGCCAGAACTGGTGTAATATGTTCGGACCTTCATGCCTTTTTCCTCTAAGGGGCTAAAGGCTGTGAATATTTTATGAATTTAAATCCACCTTTGATGAAGCTGCTTTAACCATGATCTTTTTTTATCTTAGTTAGTCACTGAAGTCACTTCAGGATAGGCCAACATTTAAATTGGTTCAGATCCTGTGCTTTTATTACATCAACATGAAGACAACTTCATTCATTTGTTCACAATCTACCCATTCTGGAAACACCATGGAGCCAGCCTTCAACCATTCTGATTGTCATGGAGAGTGTGGCGCAGCTGCCTTGTGAGTATTAGGGGCAACTAGTTTTCTTCCTAACTTTGAAGCAGCAGGGATGTGCGGGGATCATTTTGGCTCCAAGCAAATAGAGGCCGACCACCCAAGGCCTGTGAGAGGAAAGTGTTATTGTCTTTGGACAGCCTGTAGATCAGTGATGATACGTTCGAGTGGCTTTTTTTTTTTTTTTAGCTGGGAACGGTATGTGACAAGTGGTGTTATTAATAAATAATGTGTGAGATTATTTATTATGTCTGATATTCATGCCCTCCCGATATTCTTCCAAATTGGCTCCAGACAAGGATGCAATATAAATTATTAGGGATAAAAGGGTATGTCTGCATGTGCATATGGCACACACCAGTGTGGAGTAGTGGTTAGAGTGCTGGACTGGAAGCTCGGGAGATCCAGGTTCTAGTCCCCGCTGAGCCATGAAGCTCACTGGGTGACTGTGGGCCAGTCACTGACTCTCAGCCAACCTACCTCACAGGGTTGTTGTGAGGATAAAATGGAGAGGAAGAGGATCATATATGGTGGTTCCTCTGACCGGATGGAGGGAGTTCAACCTGTTCTGGATGGGGTTGCACTCCCCCTGAAGGAGCAGGTCTGTAGCTTGGGGGTCCTTTTTGAGCCATCATTGTCACTTGAGGCTCAGGTGGTCTCAGTGGCAAAGAATGCCTTCTACCAGCTCCAGCTGGTGGCCCAGCTACAACCCTATCTGGACAGGGATAACCTGATTTCAGTAATCTATTATCTGGTAATCTCTAAGCTTGACTAGTGCAATGCACTCTACATGGGACTGCCCTTGAAGACTGTTCAGAAGCTGCAGCTGCTGCAAAATGTGGCAGTCAGATTAATAACTGGGACCAGGAGGTCTGAACATATAACACCTGTTCTGGTCCGCTTGCATTGGCTGCCTATATGCTACCGAGCCCGATTCAAGGTGCTGGTTTTAACCTATAAAGCCCTACATGGCTTGGGACCGCAACACCTGACAGAACGGTTCTCCCCACTACAATCTACCCAGACACCACGCTCAGTATCTGGGGCTCTCCTCTGACTGCCGCCCCCAAGGGAGGCTTGGTTGGTGGCAACAAGGGGGAGGGCCTTTTCTGTGGTAGCCCCACAACTGTGGAACAGCCTCCCCACTGATGCCTGCCTGGCGCCAACTTTACTATCCTTTCGGTGCCAGCTTAAAACTGCCCTCTATGCGAAGGCATTTAATAGCTGCAAACAGCACATGGGGTGCTGGTTATGTCATCTTTTTATCCAGTCTATTTTTTACATCTGTCCTAGCTATTTAAGTAATTTTTTAAAAGTGTTTTTAAAATGTTTGTGTAAACTTTTCAATGTTTTTATTGCTTGTATTTTTATACTGTATTTTATTGTAAAATTGTATTTTTATTGTATACCGGTAATTGTATTTTATTGTGTAATTTTATAATTGTTGTAAACCGCCCAGAGAGCTTCCGCTATTGGGCTCATCATCATCATCAGGCAATCACTCGTGACCGAGTAAGATTGTCTTCCAGGATAAAAGGAGGAAATTCTAAAGAAGATTGTGTAGACTCTAGCGATGGGTCCATAAGTGACTGTGGAGGCCAATTCTAGATCCACACATCTTCCCACAGTGAGGACACAGGTTACCAGATGGAAGATGGTCCTGTAAAGGATTCGTTTGACGTGCTTTTCGCCTAGCACGTTTCTCCCTTTCACCTTGCACTCGGGCTTCTTCAAAGTCCATGGAGCCTTTGTGAAAGGCCAACCTCCATTTAGATTGTTCATGGGCCAGAGCTTCCCAGTTTTCGATGTTTATATTGCATTTTTTTAGATTAGCCTTATGAACATCTTTAAACCTCTTATATTGACCACCAATATTCCGCTTTCCATTCTTGAGTTGGGTGGGAATAAAGTAACTGCTTTGGGAGACGGCAGTCAGGCATTCGAACAACATGACCGGTCCACTGAAGTTGGCGTTGAAGGATCATTTTTTCAATGCTAAATAAATATAACAACAACAACAACAACAACAACAACAACAACAACTCTTAATTAAAACACACCATTAAATCAAATCCATTAAAACACAGCAATAAAAGAAATACACTACCCCCAACCAGTTAAAAAACCCTTCATGAGCAAACCAGCTTACTGCTTTCTACCAAAGCTGGGTTGGTGGCCCAGCTATGCCCCTATCTGGACAGGGATAATCTGGCTTCAGTCATCTATGCTCTGGTAATCTCCAAGTTAGATTACTGCAATGTGCTCTATGTGGGGCTGCCTTTGAAGACAGTTCGGAAGCTGCAGCTTGTGCAAAATGTGGTGGCCAGATTGTTAACACCGTCAAGAAGGTCCAAACATATAACACTGATTCTGTCCCACTTGCACTGGCTGCCTGTACATTTCCAAGGTGCTGGTTATGACCTATAAAGCCTTATATGGCTCAGGACCACAATACCTGATGGAGCTCCTCTCCCGGCATGAACTTACCCATATACTATGCTCATCATCTAAGGCCCTCTCACAGATCTTGGGTGGTAGGCTTTTAAACAGCCTGTTCCCAAGTTGTATAGTTCATCTTCATGTGCCCAAGCCTTCACTGCTAGTGAGCCAGTTGCACACAGCCAGTGCTGTGTATCAGTAGGCCATATATCCAGGAGTCCTTGATGTGATAGTGTCAAGTATTACCAAGCAACAGTAAGATATTTATTAAATACAAAGCAGAAGATCAATTTTATCTTACTGATTTGGCCTGAGTATCTTAGAAGGCACAGTCCAGGTCAATTTCATTAAATCTCTCATTCATAATAAATCAATGGATCTCATCATCAGGCTACAAGAAATTCAATGAAAGAAAGAGCAGAACCAAATGAGCTAAAGTTTGACATAATGAGTGCCAATTTACTTGTTTGATGCCCATTTGCCTCTTGCATACATATTAAAAACAAAATTGGATGTCAGATGAATCAGAATGTAACAAGAACTTGAAACCACTACCCTGTCAAGCTTTAAAGCTCACTTTTAGCCTAAGATAATAGTAGTGGGAACAATGCAAAGTCCCCAGTAATTAACCACTGATATTGCATAAAATAGTCTACTGCAACTAGTCAACAAAGTGTGCAATCCTACACTCTAAGCCAGCTGTGCAGGGTGTGGAGCAGGGATCTGATCCTAGTTTCATATCCTGATTTATAGTTTGAGATCAAACCACTGTTTCCCATTACATCTGAACCAGGAAACTGTGGTTTAGCAAACCCAGAAGTGTTCTATTCCACTGCATGAGAAAGGGGAGGAATGAAGGAGGAGAAGGAGCTTGTGGGCATAATGCTTGTTCTCAGTCTATAAAGCATGATTTATTAGAACAAGATCATTACATTTGAACTGAGCCATTAAGACACTTGATAAGAGGATTGTGTTACCTCTTGTTATATGATGTCTAGTATATTTACAAGCATGCCATTCACAAATGATATTTGTATGTCAAACGCAGGCTAGGAGAGAGATTTCTTCTGCCACTGTGCCCCTAACATGAGTGTAGCTTCAGAGATAAATTACAACAAAGAGTCTTGTGTCACGTTAAAGACTAACAATGTTTTTTTCTTTCATAAACTTGTATGAACTATAGCTGCATGAAGTGATACTGAGAGTTTCAGGTGTGGTATATGTTGGAGCGTTTGCAGAGTGTGTGCAGGTTGGGAGATTTATTATCCTGTCTGTGTGCTAGCAGACGCTTGAAATTCCACACACAGATCTTCCAGATCTCACCTCCCCCCTCGCGCAGCATGCAGCGTGTTGTGCCAGTTTAACCAGCCCAGCTTCTCCGTTGCAGATTAATCCATGAAGTCAGGAAACACTCTGTAACACCACAAGTCTAATTCTACCTGTTTATTCACTTAGCAAGTAAAGTTGTACAGAGTATACATTTCCTAGTTACAGTCCATGTGCAGAGTATAAATGCATAGCAAGCATTACATCCAGTGGAGTAAGTTGAGCTTCACTCCACCTCAGCAAAGACGTTACATTGTTGCAGTAACAAAGTCTAGCAAGAAGAACCAAGAAGAAGAGAGAAAGCAGTCCAGCTTCTCTCTAAGATGGCTTCAGACAGAAAAACAAGTTAGCACGTCATCAGAACATACAAACCATGTGACTAGCTCATAATGCTCCCACGGTCTAGGCTACCCATGCGAAAAACACGAGATTCCAGAAAGACATAACAAACCTGTTTACCTCGCCATTCTGTCCCTTCCATGTGTAAACAATGTGCTACAGCTGGTAAAGTGATACATATCACAACAGTATATACAGTATATATTTGGGGTGGGGTGAGAGAGAATCATAAACAGAGAAGTCAGAAAGAAACTAAATGCAGAAAGTAATACACGTAGACCTATTTCGCGAGTCACCAGGGCAAAATTCGCATAAGCAACTCAGAGTTTACGGGTTTGCACATTACGAAACAACCCAGGAATGGGTTGTTCCTAGGATGTCAATTACTGGTAAAAGCAGAAACAACAAGCATGTGGTCCGCATGCTCCGCTTGTCCCCACAATTCCTGAGTTAACAAGATCCAGGAATTTGCCACTATAACATGAAAACTGGGTCACAGTGTGATAAAAAAAAAAAATCCTTTATTCAAACCTCTGAAGATAGAATTCATCAACCGGTTTAATTCTAACTCGGCCGTCTCTCGCTCTAATCTCCCTGTGCAAGTCTCTCTGCTCCACGATGGCCACTTTAAGGTCAATGACAGAGTGTCCCGGGAGGCTGATGTGTTCTCCCACTGCTTTCTGAATATTAACATTACCGATGTTAGATGTAGGTCCCTTTATCCTTCTCAGTAGAGACTGGCCTGTTTGCCCTATGTGGATTGCAGAAGAGCATTGCTGACAGAAGATGGCATATAGCACCTTGGAAGATGAGCAAGTGAACGATGAACCCCTGATGTGGCGGATGACATTAGTAGGTCCTGCACTCGTATTTGAGGAGCAGACATGGGGACAGAGCTGGCATCTGGGTTTGTTGCAGGGTCTTTGTATCCTTTGTATTTGTATCTTTGTTATGTGGCCTGTTGTTGCTAGTGAGTAGCTGTTTTAGGTTGTGGCGGTGGAGGGCTGCCCATAAGCAAATAGAGGCCAACTACCCAGGGCCTGTGAGAGGAAAGTGTTATTGTCCAGGACGGGCTGTAGATCAGTGATGATACGTTCGAGTGGCTTTTTTTTTTTTTTTTTTTTAGCTGGGAACGGTATGTGACAAGTGGTGTTATTAATAAGTAATGTGTGAGATTATTTATTATGTCTGATATTCATGCCCTCCCGATATTCTTCAAAATCGGCTCCTGACAAGGATGCAGTATAAATTATTAGGGATGCAAGGGTGTGTTTGCATGTGCATATGGCACACACCAGTGTGGAGTAGTGGTTAGAGTGCTGGACTGGGATTCGGGAGATCCGGATTCTAGTCCCCGCTGAGCCATGAAGCTCACTGGGTAACTGTGGGCCAGTCACTGACTCTCGGCCAACCTACCTCACAGGATTGTTGTGAGGATAAAATGGAGAGGAGGAGGAGGATCATATATGCTGCCTTGGGATCCTTGTAGGAAAGTCAGGATATAAATGTAACAAATAATATATATATATATATATATATATATAGGCAAAGAGGAGGATGTTTGTAACTCATCTGTTCTTGCTTCAGAGTTGCCCCCCCCCCGTTTCTCCCATTTAAAAACAAAAATGCAATATTATATAGCTTAATTCTAAAGGTTGAGCATAGGTGGAGTTCCACAACTTAAAACCCCAACAGACACTCCCAAATCTTTCAGAACTGCAGCGTAGCTCTCTGACTGACTGCCTCATTCTCCAAAACTGCAGACTGCCTGCGGTTACACAGACCTCAGCTTTCATCAATTCCACAACTGGGAGGAGGGAGGGGGAGCCCGATCCAATCTTGGCTGGCCATTGATAAGGGCAGCCATGAAGGCTGTCACCCTACAATTTCTCTAACAACGGGAACTTTCAGGCTGAACTTGTCAGCTGGTTTCCTAGCTCTTGCCTCACTAATCCTGCATCTTTTACACCATCAGAGTCGCTGGGCTGGGTCATGGGTCCCTTGAGAGGTGATCTAGTCCAAACCCCAGTCCCCATCACAACATAATGGGGAATACAAGCATGTGGCCCGAATCGCATCTCATTGTATTTTACTTTAAAATCCTGAGGCATACAATGCACACCAAAATAAGAGGGCACCCTTCCTTGTATGGCTGAGCATGCTTGTAGGAGCAGCTTTGGGCGCTACGGCAGATGCTACCATTTCAGACAAGGTGTCTCCCCCCCCCTTTTTAATGGCATTAATTCAGAGTACCCTGAGGCATCAATACTCATGAATAATGTAGACATCCTATGTCTGTGCCAATAAAATCTATATGTCATTCTGCACTATTGCACAATGTATATAGGAAGCCAAATTCTTGTGTGCCATCCGTTACTATATCTCAATAGACTGAGATCTGCTTCAGAATATATCATATAATCAATACCTATTTAACTGAATTTTACTGCAAAGGATATCTATTTGGGGGAAGTATTGAACTGGTATGATGATAAATGCAATCTTAGGCAGATGGTGCTACAATGTTGTGAGGATTATGCTGATGAAAAGCCTTTGTCCATTTCTTTTTTTCAAAAAACAAACAGCTAAAGTAAAAAATGGAGATATGAATATATAAACACAAGTGGTCCCATTGAAAGCTACTAAGTACATTTCTTCTAGTTAGTGTAAAAACTGAATGATCCACCTTATTGTTCATCAGTCTACATAATTTGCTTCCAGCATACTCGTCCGCAGTGGCCAAAACATGAAAATGGATCCATTAAAACTTCAAGTGAGAAAACCAATAAGGGAATAAAAATGCAATTACTAAGAAAAGAAGTGAAGCTTATTTTCCACCCCTGAAAAACCAATTTCTTTTATTTGCTGCACCTGCCCTTTTGATATTCTGTTACACGTGATATGAAACATGCAGCCTCTGAGTCTCACCAAGAAAAGAGATGCAGATGCAGAGAAAGAGCCCTGGGCAGGTGGGCAAGTTTAATTGCCATTGGGGTTGGACTACAAGTCCCACCATCCCTATCCCAATCCCATCCCCATGGGCTGGGGATGGTGGGAGTTATAGTCCAACACCAATGGAGGGTGCTAGCTTGCAGAAGGCTGATCTATGGTTTCCGACAGGACTCTTGTGCTGCACACAGTTGAGTGCTCATGTGAAAAACTTGGACTGAGCATTGTTTATAGTGTGACTGTCTGTGGGCAGAATCATTGAGAGCCAGGGGCGATTATCCACAGGTTCCAAGGCATCTCCACAGGATCAGTCCAGTCATGCCAGCCAGACTCATTTTCATTAATAAAAGCACAGGATCCTGTCCACACATAATAAATAGAGGTAACAGCACGCTGTGGAAGATGTAATCTTGTTGTGAGGGGACAGCCTGCCATTGCCTCACACCTCAGAGGAGAGTACACAGCCCCCAAAGGAAGTCTTAACAATTAAATTAAATTAAACAACAAAAAAATGCACAAAATGGCAAGGCATGGAGGTTAGGGTAGGAAGGAGGGGCAAAGATAGTTCTGCTGGCATTTGTGTGTCACTTGGGGGGGAAATGTAGCTAAAAGATTAGAGTTCCTGTGTTAGAATCATCAAAATGTTAAAAGCATTGGGAGGGGAGGGTGGCCATGTGCCCTCTTTTACAGAGGACAGTCCTCTATTTGAAGGGCTGTCCAGTCGAAGTCCAGTTTAAAGATAAAGAACCATCAGAAGGAAGAGCTGGGCCATGAAGCTGGGCCCATCTCAACAGCATCTCAACAGCAGTCTGAGCAAGGCCCACAATTGGCTACAGAATCGGACTCAAAGAGTGCTTATCAATGGTTCCTTCTCAAACTGGGGAGAGGTAACGAGCGGCGTACCACTGGGCTCGGTCCTGGGCCCAGTGCTCTTCAACATTTTTATTAATGACTTGGATCAGGAGGTACAGGGAATGCTTATCAAATTTGCAGATGACACAAAGTTGGGTGGAACAGCTAATACTCTGGAAGACAGAAACAAAATTCAAAGTGACCTCGATAGGCTGGAGCGCTGGGCCGAAAACAACAGAATGAAATTTAATAGGGATAAATGCCAAGTGCTGCACCTAGGGAGAGGAAACCAAATGCAGAGTTACAGAATGGGGGACACTTGGCTCAACAATACTACAAGTGAGAAGGATCTTGGAATTGTGGTAGATCACAAACTGAATATGAGCCAGCAATGCGATGTGGCTGCAAAGAAGGCAAATGCTATTTTGGGCTGCATTAATAGAAGTATAGCTTCCAAATCGCGGGAAGTGATAATTCCCCTTTACTCGGCACTGGTTAGGCCTCATCTGGTTTACTGCGTCCAGTTCTGGGCACCACACTTTAAGAAGGATGTAGACAAATTGGAGAGGGTTCAGAGGAGGGCAACAAGGATGATAAAGGGACTGGAAACAAGGCCCTATGAGGAGAGACTGAAAGAATTGGGCATGTTTAGCCTTCAGAAGAGGAGACTGAGGGGAGATATGATCGCACTCTTTCAGTACTTGAAGGGATGTCACACAGAGGAGGGCCAGCAGGATCTCTTCTCGATCATCCCAGTTTGCAGGACACGGAATAATGGCCTCAAGTTACAGGAACCTAGATTCCACCTAAACATCAGGAATAATTTCCTGACTGTTAGAGCAATAAGACAATGGAATCAACTACCTAGGGAGGTGGTGGGCTCTCCCAGTCTGGAGGCATTCAAGGTGCAGCTGGATGCTTTGTCAGGGATGATCTGTCAGGGATGCTTTGACCTGGATTCCTGCATTGAGCAGGGGGTTGGACTCGATGGCCTTGTGGGCCCCTTCCAACTCTACTTTTCTATGATTCTATGATTCTAAGTCAACTGGTCACAGTGTTCCAAACTAGGGTGACATGTACTCTATTCCTGTATTATTATTATTATTATTATTATTATTATTATTATTATTATTATTATTATTATTTCTAAATTTGTGTGTGTGGGTCGATGTCTTCTTTTTTTGTGACTATTTCTGCTCTTTTGGCAATTCATAAGTGGCCATCCTAGAGGAGGGGGCATTTTGATGCTTGTCATAACTCAGATCACAAATACCCAACACTTAATATTTAATATACCAGTTCAGAGTGTCCAAAGCATATATATTAAATTAGTAGCCCTTACAACAACCCTATTAATGGCAAGTCAGTGCTATTATTGTCCCCAATATTGCAGGTAAAGGGCTGACATTGAAATAGTTCCTTACCTACAGCCACCTAGGGAGGTGATACTTGAGATGACCTTTGAACCAAGAAGTCCCCAGTTCACCACTCACATGTTTAGCCATTACACTACACCACCTCTCAATAGCTGCCTGTGACATACACACAAGCATATTCCACCATAACTGTCACAATAGGAATCAATGTGCTATCTGATGGGGAAATCAAGCTTTCACAAGTACAAAACAGTCCAGTTTTAATTTGAGGTTGTGGGGAATGCAATATCCTCACGCAACAGGAAAGCAACATGAATATGGGATGCTAAGGGAATGGAATCCCAGGAAGGAAGCAACTGGCAATGGAAGGGTTAAGCACTCTGATCTCTCCTGCCTCTTCTCCTATGCAAATCACTCTATCTTGAAAGCACTTTAAGAGAAAGAAGGGGGCCCACTGTGAGCTCATGATATGCAGCTACAGTGGAATGTGCAGTTTGCTACTTGGGCCCAGTCACAGGGAAAACAAACATTGCCCATGTTGGCTGGGGATGATGGGAGTTGCAACCCAACACATCTGGAAGGCACCAGATTGGGGAAGGCCATCTTAGTACAATGTGGTCCAGAATTTCTCATACAACATTGCATTTTCCCTTATGTAGATGACACAATCACCTACACGGACATCACTAAATCAATTCCATCTGCATTTTGTGGATTGTCAGGCACCTTTCGTTCCATCCTCTGCTAATTGATGGAATCGGATTTTGCACAAATGTGTTCATACGCATTTGTGGAAATTTGCACTTGCACAAATTTGCACTTCCAAAAAATGTGCAAATCTCCCAACCCCTGAGAGTAGCAACATTTAAAGAGACAGGCCAGAAGTATCTCTGTGAGAAGACATGCCAGGTTGCAGAGGAAGGCCCCTCATGAGTAAAGGGCTTCTCATGAGTAGAGCCCTCTTCCTGATGACTTCTTCCAGAAACCTCTGATACTCTGCAGCTGAGTCCTGGGTGTGGCTCTGGAAGTTCCAGTTTATAAGCCACTGGGCAGTATCTGCAGGATACAGCTGCTAGTGTAAATTATGTTGTGCTAGTGTAAACTCCTCTAGTGCAACACCAACAGCATCTTCTGTGCTGTTCCTGAGGTCCCCCAAATTCCAGGGCAGATCTATGGGGCCTTGTAGGAAGAAAGGGGCATTGGGGGTGACTTCTGTTGATTCCTCCTTCTTCCTGCAGGCCTATGTCCCCTGAAAATCTGCTCTGGCAGTTTGGGAGACCATCCAGAATAGTGTGGGTTGTGGCATAGGGGGATGCAGGGGGGAAGGGGAATTGCTTCCCCTTTCCTCCAGTGGGAGGGTCCCCTAAGTGGGGTTCTGCTTATGTGAACTCTAGATCCAAACCAGAGCAAGGATGACTTGGCAAATTAACTGTGCTTCCAGAGGAGGCTTTTATTGTGCAATTGTGCTGCCTCATTTATGGAATTTTACAGGGGGTCCAGATGACATCATGTTCCACTTGTAGCTCTCCCATGTTTTCCCACCACTTCTTTTATCTTTTTTCTTTCCAGAAAAAAAAAAAAATCATTAAGGAAGAAAAGATGGAATAGCTTCACAATGCCATTCACTTTGTAGTACAGTAATACCTTGGATTGCGAATAACCCAGTATGCAAAATTTTAGCATAAATTTAAATTTGAAAGATGAGCAAGTCTCGCAACAACAGGAGCCACATGCTCGGGCTGTCACCTCCCACTGCTTTGCCTAAGGGCAGGGAGCCACCGCTCACTCTGCAGGTTGTTGATCCTCCATATCTCTCTCCTCTCCCCCTTCTCTCTCTCTCTCTCTCTCTCTCTGAAATTTTCATTAGCTGCTTTGAGATACTCTGTCTAAAGGCAAAGCAAGCCGGCTCCCTGGCCCGTGGAGGCGTGGCGTGGCTCCCTGCTGAGTTTCCATTATTTCTTATGAGGAAACTCGCTTTGATATACGAGTGTTTTGGATTACGAGCATGGTTCTGGAACAAATTATGCTCGTAATCCAAGGTATTACTGTATTAGGAGCCTTTCATCTGGAAGCACACTGAATCCCAAACTCAACATAACTCCTGAATGCCAATAAACCTTAAATTGAAAATAAATCACTGGTTTCCATACCCCTGCCCTGTGGCACAGAAGGAAAGAGCAGCGTAATCTAGTGGTGCTAGAGTAACCGCTATGAACTTCCTGGTTTAGTCCTTTAGCGGCAGAGTCTGCACTTAAAGGAGAGCTAGGAGGAAATAAGTCAGCCTGTTCTGTTGGGGAGCTGCGTGCTGGAGAGCTGAGTAATAATTATGGGCTCTGGTCACCTGGGATAAGGGCTAAGACCTTGAAGCTACAATTTCTAGGGAACTCTTGTTGATTCTAGTGGATCACTGATCAGCTGGGCAGTGGGAAAAGTGGGCAGGCTCCACAGGCTGCACAGAGAGTGGCCGTGAGTTGCTCTCCTGTGCCATAAGCAATCGTGCCTCAGTGATCTGTAATAAGGGCAGTGCTTTTTTTCTGGAGAAAAAGGTACCGGAACTCTTGGATTACATTTCCTCTGGAGTAGATGGCGATTAAATTGTAATGCAATTAATAGAAGAAAAGGTGCTGGAACTCAGTTCCTGTGAGTTCCACCAGAAAAAAAGCCCTGAATAAGGGCATACTTAATTCGTGGAATTCACTGCCACAAGATGTGGCAATGGCCACTAGCTTAGATGGCTTTGAAAGAGGATTCGATGATCCTGGAGGACAAGGCTATCAATGGTTATTGAGACTGATGGCTACATGGGACCTCGGCTTTTGAAGCCATCTGAATACCAGTTGATGGGGTGCCAAAACTGGGCAGGATTATCCCCTCGGTGCCCTGTTTGTCAGCTCCCCATTAGGGCATCTGGTTGGCCACTGTGGGAAACAGGATGCTAAGCTAGATGGGCCTTTGGTCTGGTCCAGCAGGGCTCCTCTTAATGTTATTATACTTAATTGGTTTGGGGTAATTCCTTGAACCTGTTCTGCAGAACTCTGGTTATTTGGGGCTAACATCGCAATCACACCCTGGCTGCTTTCGGATTCACGTCTTCAATAGTTAGAAAGAATTTCATAGTCAGCAGCAGTTTCCCAATTGTCTCAAGCACAAGCAATATCTTGTGAAATTCTTAATGAGCACAAAAGGCCACATGTGGAATCATCATAGCCTTGAACATCACAGGGCAATGACAGCGACAGCGCAGGACAGCGAAATGAGTGTACCCATGAACTGACATGTGTTTCCTGAGTTGGTGGACATAAACTGCCACTGTCACTCCCATCCCTCTGTCTCACAGTCTTGAAAAAGAAATCGTTTTACTCACCCATACACACAAAATATGAGATGTGCATGCCTTATACACCAGGAATAGGCCAAATGTATGGCCCACACACTTCTGCAATGTTCCCAGATGTTAGAGGCCAAGGAAATGTTATTGCCTACAAATGGTGATGAAGACGAAGCAGCAGCCTTGGCCATACCATATATATTCTTCACTCACAGTAGTTTGCGAGAGCTTTACGCAACATCGTCATGCTCCAGGGCCTCTCCCGTGTTTTGCAGCCATGTTTACAGCTTTTTTTAGAGTGAGGAAAGTGAGGTATTATTTCCTTGCTAGGAGAAGCCCATGTATTATTGCAATTCCGCTATATCACAGCTGTACCACATCGCCACCTTGTGGTTGTGTAGTGGAATATATAGAAAGGCAGAGAAAGAAAAACCCTGGGTGGGGGAGCTACATGTAAAGGACCCACTCTTACTCCCGCAAAGAAAACGGAAGACGCCTCGGTAAAGTGGTGGGTTAAATGCCTCATGTAGAGAAGCCCTCTGAGGTGCAAATTAAGAATCCATTCATGTGGATTCCCTGTCCCTTATCCCATTTTTATCATCTTGTTCTATTTGCAGTTGGGGTTAAATTTGTTTTATTGCACTTTTCAATCTGTCTGTTATTTATTTTTATGCCATCCTTCCTCCAAAGAGTTCAGGGTGACATAGTAATAATACATAGCATGTATATAGCACTTTGCAGTTTTCCATGCATTGTGTATACATTGGCTTGGATCCAGAAGTTGCCTTTCTGTGACAGAAAGTTTCCTCCCATTTACAGAAGGTACTCCGATCCAGCAGAAACTCCTGCTGGCAGAAGGGGGGGATTCAATTTTCACCAATTCCCCTTCCCCCTACACTCCTCTGCCACCTCCCACACTGCCTCAGAGGGCCCCACAACCCTCTGAAGGAGATTTTTTTTTTAGGGGCTACAGGGGGGAATAGGCAAAGATCACTTCCTGCTTCCACCAGGGAGAGCATCCTGTAAGCAGAGTTCCATTCACGGGAACCTAGGATCCAAGCCATTATCTTTCTCATTACTGTTGAACATACAGCCACTGGGATCATGGGCAGTGGACACATCAGCATTTGGAAGCATGTCCAGAAGGTGCAGCCCCACATCTCCACTCCATGGTCAACATATATGCAGTGTGGACACCTGAAGAGCCCTACAGTTTCATACCATTAAAATCCCTTTATTTAAGTATGATTTATTGAAATGTTATTACGAGGGAAGCATCAAAAAAAGTAAACCCTCCTGGGGCAGCAGAATATCTCGGGCAGGGGTGAGGAACCTCTTTCAGCCTGAGGACCACAAATTCAGTTTCAGAGAAGCTCTCAGGGGGCTGCATTCCAGTAGTGGGTGGGGCCAGAGGCAAAGGGGGTGGAGCCAAAAACAACACCCCAGAATAGCGTAGCTTAAAGTTCTTGTTGAAAGTAACTAAGCCTTAGGAGAGGGATTTCAAATGGGAGTGGGGGAACTGCACAGAAGCCAGGAGACCACATAATGCAGAATAATGCAGATCAATGGTTGGGAGAAGGGGGTGTGGCCAGGGAAGGGGTGTGGCCACCTGGGGGACCATGGAGGGTCAGGCTGGGACTCCAGGTAGGCCGGATTTGGCCCCTGGGCCCAAGGTCCCCCACCCCTGATCTAGGGGCTTGTCCTGATTGAAAGCTTCTACATAGCAAGACAGATATTGTACCAAGGAGCCGGCAGACGTTGTAGTAAAACAGTCCCAGCTCCTTCAACAAAATTTGATGCCTGAATGACAAGCAGTTCTGATGGAATAACAGAGGTGGGATAACATAATTCTTCATTGACATTAAAGATGGCATTGTACTTCACAAGGATCCGCTGTGATTGCTTTAGACAATATGAATTAAATACCAAATGTAAGATGGACCAAGTGATGAGGGGAGGGAGAGAGCCTGTGTCAAAGAATGATATTAGGCTTGCTCCATTCATTATGTGGACAATGCCTACTGAAATGTCACACCAGATATGGGGGTAGAATAAAATTAGAGTGGCTACTATGAGCAGAATAAATGATGCAGAATAAGAAGGGGGGGAAACATGCTATTTGCATAATTGATACAGGTCATCACATTCAGCCTTTCTTGGTGCTGAATTTGGATTTCAGGAGGACACAACATTATCTTAGCACTACACACAGCCTAGGGTTTTCTCTGTTGACCGTCAAAAACATTCTTTATAAATTGCACATGTGGCCCTTGTCATGACCCAGACATTGGCTCAGAGAAAGAGTGAGGGGCCAGTGCTATCAGGAGAGGCACCTCAGGAGCTGCTAACCTCTGCCCCACCTGGTGACCTGCGTAACAAGGAAGAGTCTTCTGGCTCTGGAGCGACTCTGCCCACCAGGCTGGCCATTGGGATACTGAGCAGCCACCTAGCCCCTGAGAGGCAGGTTACCAGACAAGGGTCCTTTAAGAAGAAGTGCTTGGCTACCAAAGAGGACTCCTTGGGAGGAAGGCCTGTAACGTGATGTAGCTGAGCCCTGGGTGGGGCTCTGGTAGCTCTAGCTGCCGGGTATCAGCTCTTACTTGTAACCTGAGAGCTGCTGGAAACAATGTCTGATCTTCAGCTTTGGTCATTGTTTCCTGTTTTCTCCCTGACCTTGCTGTGTGTGTTTGGACTTCTGTGCTACTGCCCCCCCCCCCCGGACTTCTACCAGACTCTGCTTTTGGACTGCGTTTTTACTTGTTTGATCTCCTGGCTTTTGACCTTGGCTGTGCCTCAGACATCGCTCTGGGACACCACCACCCCGTGTGCCTGGTAAAACTGGGCTTGACCATTTGCCTGCTAAATTGACTGTTCTATTGTTTATGTCCCTGTATTTGCTTAGCAAAGAGCCAGGACTCAGTTAAGAGCACAATCTTCTTTAGAATTTCCTCCTTTTATCCTGGAAGACAATCTTACTCGGTCACGAGTGATCACCTGATGATGATGACAGAACAAACGGTCTCTTTCCTGGGACCTCTCCAGGGTTCTGAAGGGTCCGTCTCGGTTCACCCTTGCTTCCTGATTCCAGTTCTTCACCTTTTTCATCCAGTAAAAATAAGTGCATAAAACCAAGTGAGTAAAAATAAGGTTAAACTTTAAAACAATTACAACAGAATTTATTTTTTGAGAGAACAATCAGACAAAGCCCACAGCCCACAAAGGTGCTAGATCTGGACCCTGATATCACTGGGTCCAGGGACCTCCTCCCAGTCCCAAGATAACCAAGCCAGGACCTCCAGTGACTGAAGGCCCGGAGTTGGACTCACTGAGGGGGCCAGCATCCTTTCCCCAGAGGGCCTCACATGCCACTGAGTCTGTGCACAGCCACAGGGAGCATGTCTGACAAGAGTTAGGAGAGAGGTGACAGAGTGCCAGTGTCGGGGTCTGCTCAGATGGAGCTATTTGGACTTTGGACTTTGCCTTTGGCCCCTGCCTGGACTCTGTTTGCTTGCTTCTTGGATTTCCCTCTTGCCTCTGGCCTTTGCCTGAACTCTGTTTGCTTACTGGACTCACTTCCTGCCTCTGGCCCTCATCTCGCTTGATATGTGCTTCGACCTGTCCCTGTCTCCTGGACTCTGCTCACCCCTGGCCTGCTCCCACTTCCATCATCCCCTGGCCCCGGCGTTCCAGCCCAGGACCCTTGCTGCCCACGACCCAGAGCTGACAGCCAGACTTCAGGCCCCTTTGAGGAGCTGCATTCTCCAGCAAGGGGGCAGTGCTCAGGAGGGGTAGTCAGGCTTAGTCAGCCACCAGGCGAAGCTCTGGCCCATGAACAATCTAACTGGAGGTTGGCCTTTCACAAAGGTTCCATGGACTTTGAAGAAGCCCGAGTGCAAGGTGAAAGGGAGAAACGTGCTAAGCGAAAAGCACGTCAAATGAATCCTTTACAGGATCATCTTCCATCTGGTAACCTGTGTCCTCACAGTGGGAAGCTGTGTGGATCTAGAATTGGCCTCCACAGTCACTTACGGACCCATCGCTAGAGTCTACACAATCTTCTTTAGAATTTCCTCCTTTTATCCTGGAAGACAATCTTACTCGGTCACGAGTGATCACCTGATGATGATGACAGAACAAACGGTCTCTTTCCTGGGACCTCTCCAGGGTTCTGAAGGGTCCGTCTCGGTTCACCCTCGCTTCCTGATTCCAGTTCTTCACCTTTTTCATCCAGTAAAAATAAATGCATAAAACCAAGTGAGTAAAAATAAGGTTAAACTTTAAAACAATTACAACAGAATTTATTTTTTGAGAGAACAATCAGACATAAGGGAAAAAACTGCTGAAGGTTGCACTGTCCAGCTCGATGCAAAACAGAGTCGTCGTCCCCCCAACCCCAGTTGTTATTGGAAATAGCTGAAAAGTAACAGTCACTTGACACTGCACTATCTCCACATCTATGAGGTCAAAAAGAGTTCCTTTTCTTTTTTTGTTGTTGTAATTAGTGTTTCAAACATTGAAACACTGAAACATTTAATGGGGTCATTTCTGTCTCTTTATTATCAGCACAATTATGAAAAACCAAACAAACAAACAAAAACCCTAATACTTCTAAAATTAATCTTGTAAATTTCCTTTGCTCTAACAGAATTAGGACTTGCTAATGTTAACAGTCGCTATCATAATCTTCTGGCTCCATCATTGTTCTTTTATTAGTACTGTATTCAAATGGTTTCTGGCACACAACGGGTTGGATGCAGATTTAGTCATACTGAGACTGGACCCATTGAAATCAATGGGACTTTTTAGTAATGGCTAACTTAAGTCTCATTTATTTCAGTAGGTTGTAGTCCAAACATCTGGAGGGCACCAGGTTGTGAAAAGCTGGACTAGACTCTGGGCCTAGTAATCACTTCCTGTCATATATTTTTTTAAAAAAACTGCCTGGTCTTTTGTCCAGCCTCCCTAGCACTCCTGTCTTCTTCCCTCATCTTCCATGACATACAGCCTATGCGGATCTTAAGCATGGTATAAAGTTTCTTCAGAGTGCACTCTTTGATTAGCCCTTCTTGTACCAGTTACCTGTATCCTCTCCTCTTTTCCTCAAGCCCACCTACTCTTCCTATAGGTTATTTCTCAGTCCGTTCCTTACTCTGCACTCTTCTTTCAGTTTTCTTGGCCCTGGGCTCCCTGTCCCTTAGTTTCCCTACATCCCAGGACCTCTGTGTGGTTTTAATCCCAGACAAAATTATAACTTTCCCTTCCCTCACAGAAGGTAGCCTGCAAACCGTTTCATTCTTCACACCAGTTAAGCCAGTCAGTGTCAGAGGCTTCACTGCCACAAATAAAATAGAGACAGATGTCCAACAGGAGAAGGAAGCTGTATAAGAATAATATCTTATGCAAAATGCAGAACACATTCTAGAGCTTGTTCCACTGAGGCATGCTTGAGAACTTCCCCTAGATTATAGATGTAGCTGAGAAAATGTGTCTCCTTTGTATCACAATCTGGTACTGAGGTAACGTATTAAAGAGACATTTTTTTAAGTGAGTGATGCAATAAAGCTCAAATTATTCTATTACACTTTTTCAGTATCTCTGATGCATGAATTTATATCATGCAGTGTGGTGCAGCTATGACTATTTATTAATGTATTCAAATTTATGCAATGAAAATGCACTTAGAGTGCAATTAACATGCCATTTCTGTTCATTTAAAATGCCAGCGTAATTAAAGGGCATAGACAATGTCATCTGTTAACTCTGTATAATTTCCTCTAGTTTTTTGCTTCAGTTTGCCCTCTTGTGTGAAAATCTCAACTACTATTATTACTTATTATTGGTTAATTGTGACATTCAGTAGTTCATGCAAGAGTTCCTGCAGACCAAATTCTAGTGCACGCACACTCAAGCTGTAAAATTAGTAAGTTTAAAAGTGCTTCGTCACATACAAGTTCTTGGACTAATAATAAAAACTGACTTTTTACCAGAAACACATTCCTCAAAGCATTTTACGGAGGTGGGTCATTACTCAAATATTTTCAGTTTTAGGGGACACATGTGATATTTGGGGAAAGATGTACAGCATGGGCTATAAGATAAGTCAACTCCTTGATTTCCTACGAGGGTAGTTTCAAAAAACACGGAGCCACACAATAGCTGATTAAAATGTACATGTGGGCACTTGTAGGCACATGGGAATATGATCCTTCTAGTAGCTGTCCTCATGCTTAATCCCAGCATTCCTTGACTCTGTAGCAGTTTGGAACTATGGAGATTCATGCGAACTCTCAGTTGGATCCAGGATCTGCCTTCCACGGGAGGAAGGGACCTTGTTCAAAAGGAAGGGTTCCACTCATGGAGGTTCATTTTGCCTTACTGTTTAAAGCCCCCTTCCTCCACACACCCCAGGTCACCCCATTCAGCAGGGTCTTCTGTGTAGCATTTTCAAGGGGCTGGAGGAGCTGTTATGGGAAGGAGTGACAAGGAAGCCCACTTCTGTCAGCACAGTTGATCCAGCATAAAACTGGATCCAACCCTAGGGAGGCTTGCCTGATGCCTATGTTGTGGTCTTTTCAGTGCCCGGTGAAGACCTTATTTTCCCAGGCATGTTAATCTTTCAGTTTCTGTTGTTTTTAGATCTTTGCACTGCTGCTAGCTTTTATTTTGGTTGTTATTTATATATTGGTTGTTATTTATATACTGCCCAATAGCTTCAACTATTGGGCAGTACATAAATGTAATACCGTAAATAAATAATAAACCCCCTGAATTTTCCATAGGACCACGTGGAAGCTGCTTACTAATTCCCAGTTCCTTATTCAGGCTGCTGATACAGCTCCATTTCAAATAAGGAACTGGGAACCAGAAAATAATTTCAGCCTCATCCAATACGGTGGGTTGCAGATGTTCTATCCCAGGGGTTCTCAACTGGGGAGAAATTCCAGGGTTTCAGGGTTTCAGGGGGGGAATTGGGACCACAGACTCAAACTGTTGGAATACTGATCTTTCTACAAATTACAATTCTACAGATTGTACATAATCTACAGGACATCACACCTTATTGTATGGCACAGATTAAGTCAGACAATCTTGGAAAGAGGGGAATGACATTCTGACATATGGTGAAAAGGGTGCATGGGGCAAAAAAGGTTGAGAACCACTGTTCTATCCATTGGTCCCCTTCAAGTCCACTCACCACCCTGTGCTTCAGCTAGATATGCCCCACGTTCTCTCCCATTCTCTCATCACTTGTCACTAAATGTCCCCTTAGATGGCTTCTCTGGCCACACAGTTCCCATAGTCTCCTACCTTTTGCCCCTGTGCTAACACTAGGATCTGTATGTCTATGTACCTCTCACAGCTTGCCTGAAGAAAGTGGGTCAGAGAAACCTGGTGAAGATCTTTCATGTGGGCTGCTTGTTGGGTTACAGTGCAATAAACAGTATGGCAGGAATAATGGTGTGATTAAATAGCCTCTAGCAGCATAATCATATTGCTGACATACCTGCTGGGTGAGATAGCATCGCTTGAAAAGCACCTTGGGCTGGTACACTGATAGCTTTTTGTCAGGAGGAGGCCCCAGCCAGCATAACTGGCACAAGGAGAAAAACTAGGTGAGCTGGGCTATGGGGGGCAGGTTGGTTGGAATCTGATGTCCACTCGGGGATTGGTTCCACCAGCTGCCTTCAGGTTTTTGAGGGCCTTTGGGCAAGGCACCCTCAATGGGCCTCCTCCCTCAGTGAGTCTACCTTCTCACTGCCACTGTCACCAGCTGTGATTGCTCCTCATTCTCTTTCTCCTCATTGCTACTACTACTTGCTGGCTGGCTTGCCTGCCAGGCAGAGAGCCAGTAAGCAAGTAGGCAGGGCATCTACTGTTCCCCCTTCGCACCACCACCACTGTCTGGGCCAGAGCAAGGGGCAGGTGAACAAGCAAGTTGCAATAGTGAAGAGCAGGAGCAACGCCGGGTGGCTCTTGTCAGTAGGGGTGTAGGCCCTCAGCAGCTGCCTGACCATGCCTACCCTTGATGCTGGCCCTGGGCCCCACCCCTGGTTATGGTATCCAGTTATGTCTACAAAAGAGGTGGAAGAACTTAAACACATCCACTGCAGTAAATGGAGAGCTTTAGGTGACTGCTCCACCCACCTCGACCATCTAGTTCTCCAGAGCTACAGTGGAAGGTAGAATTCTGACGAGCTCTGTGGCCAGTCACTCATGCACACCCCGGCCCCGCACCCAGCCCATAAGACCCAAGAGTCTTATATCAAGTCATATATCAAGGTGCATAGCAGGGGTCCACATCACTCTGTCAAGGAATGTAAAATAGTATGTATTGTGTATTTTATATTTTTGTTGTTCCCCGCCTCGATCTAGACGGAGAGGCGGGTAAGAAATAAAATTTATTATTATATTATTATTATTAAAAGGGGAGGAGCACAGCACCAATCTGGCAACAAGAAAGGAAAGAGGTGAAACCCCTTAGGCTTAGAGACTGAAAATGATGTGTTTCTTTGACAGAACTTTTCTGTCAAAGGCAGCCATGTTGGTGAGTTCCGATGGTGTGTGAACTCCTGACTACTTGGAGATATAAGGGGATGAAAACACCTTGAGAACTAATTAATACTGCTGTCTTGAGGGTGTGTGGGGGGGGGGACATTTGTTTGAAATGCAGGCGGCATTTGGATTAATGCATGGAAAGACTCTGTTTAAAACACACACACACATCTTTTTCAGTCCGTAACAGCACAAACAACTACCAGGGAGAACGGAGTGGGGGGAGCTGAGAACATACAAATAACACTAGTCTTTCCAGACCCCCTTACCCGCCACAGGACTCCAGAACCAACATCCGTCAGGATTCTCAATTGGACTGCTGCAACTGGAGCTGCAATAGCAAAACACCACACACAAGTAAGCAAGGGGAAGGGTTCGCCAAGGAGGAGGGAGCCCACACCTCAGGGCGAGACCTCTGCACCACTTCCACACTTGCTCCCCGCCGCCCCCCCCAAGAAAAAAGTAAAGTGTGCAGAGCATTTATCAGGGCCAAGGTGTCTCTCACATCCCCCTTCCCTCAGAATATGGAGAAATAGGTGTGCTAATTTAATCAACCTCCCTTAGACAATATTCCACACAAAGTGAAGACAGAATTTCCATAATTAGCAAATAATTTCCATAATATGCAAATTAGGCTATCCAGATGTGGGGAAACTAGATGGTGACAGCTACCCCTTTGGGGTACAGGACCTCTCTATGGGTATCTGAGGTTGCAAAACAGATCTGTTGCCTTATGGGAGTGCCTCGTTGCCTCCATTTACAGTCTACTTGTAAAAAACAAGCAAATATTAAGTGCCATAAGACTCCAGTGCTGTCTCATAAAAAGGAAAACAAACCCAGGTAGCACTGCTCATGAAACATGTTCCCATTCAGGGAAGTAGAGAGTGCACAACAATACTGCACATAGTACTCAAGGGGTTAAATGAACAAAATAAGAAAATATTGGTAACAACAAGCCGTGCTAGCGATTAGCGAAGTGGGGCAGGTCGTTCTGTGCATAGGTTACGCCGCAAGAATATCTTTACAATTTAGCACAACTGACCTGGGGTCTCTCTTCTCACGTTGATGACTCACTCACTCTGTTTCTAAGCACCAGGTGTGTGGTAGATTGATAGTATGTTGATAAAGTCTGTCTCCTTGTCGGGATGATCCGGAAAAACTCGAGAGGTCATAAAACAAATTTAGGAAACAGGATCAAGATCACATTGGGAGGGAGAAAGATTGGATTTTATGGACCACAGAGACATTCTTGAGGGAAGTAATTATTTGCTGTCTAAATAATTAATACATTTCCTACTACTGCAGCAGGAAATATATTTCCTACTATTGCAAGATAGTTTTACAGCACTCTGCAGTATCAGACCTTTTTTATTATCCTGTTTCATTGTATAGCAAGCCATAGGCAAAAACCTTATAGACAGAGTGAAATGTTTTCCCAAAAGACCAATAGGTGCCAGGTGTGTGTGTGCGTGTGTTTCATTTAATACAGGTGTATTAAAATTTACACTCTGTGACACCTACATTGTCAACTTCCATTCAGCCTCAGTTGCCTGAGTGCCTTTGATCTTGACAGAGGATCATGGTAAATTTAGATGAAGCCAAACAGCAGATAGCAGAGTTTATTTCTTATGCAAAGAAAACCTTATCTGCCTCTGAGCATGCAGCCTGACAGGAAAGAAAACTTGTTACAAAGAAAACAAAATATTTAGCCTTTTTTGGACGGGAATCCCCCCCCCCCCACCTCAGTTCCTAAAACTGTTAATCACCTCAGAAAAATGAAGCCAAGGGAGCAAATACAGCTGGGAAGAGATATTATTCATGACTCAAGTCATCAAAACACTCTTACAGCAGATAAAATGAACTGCTCTTTGACATAAAACATTGATCTGCACTGAAGCGTCTGAATGACTCAAGAAGGTTCATAGCAAGGTTCATGTCCTCCATGCCTGAAGAAATTCAGTCCAAGATAGCTTGTGCTTTTGGTCTGGAAAGAATAGATCATTCATAAGCAGTGGGGGCGGGGCAACATTAGAAACAATGAGTGTTCAACCTATAGATTTGTAAACAAACATTACTGCAAAGACACCATAAGATTCCAGTCCTTTCTCGAAGGAAGCTGATCTTGTAAACTTAGGCTGTCCTTGACTTCTCACTGCTTAAAGGAGAGCAAGAAAAAGTGTTATTACTGTTACCTGCCTTCTGATGCAGGGAAACATTGGCTGCATTCAGCTGGCACACCAAACCATAGTTTAGTTTAATATCCAGCAGCTTAGAAACCATGGTTTGTGAGGGGCTGCCAAATCAGGATATCAAATCAAAGGTTGGAGTGGCTTTGCAAACCACAGTCTGCCGTTACTTACTTCCAAATTCAAAAACCTTTGATGGACTGCAGTAACGTACATTGTTCCATTCTGCAGGTTGCTTCACCATGGACACAGGAGTGAACTTACAAATGGATGAAGATGAATGTGGAGCAGATGGGAAATGAAAGTAGACAAGCAGCTCTAAACTGTGGTTCTCCACTTGTATGTTTAGCCATACCAGCCATGGTGTGAGTTCTTAATTATTCTTGGCACAAAGCATGGTTTAGTGTGATGTCTCAACCGAGCTGCTGGTTTGCCCAAGGCCTTGTCCCAAACTGACCCTTTCACTGTATCTCAGAAACAATCTTATGTGATATGGAAATTGTGGTGTTCTTAGATATATTATTTCCCATAATTAACAGCTTCCTGGGAGATGCAGTCAGGGGTGGACACAACAGGTGCATTACATTATGTGGAGGCTTTAGGGTACTGATAATAAGATGGAACTATGGGGAAACCTGAACTATTATTACATTTTTTGTATATAATTCAGTATAGTTACCGCATAATTTTAGATACAATGAAAATTCTATTACTACAGCTAACCATTAATAATGAAGATAAATAGAACCACTAACCTGCAAATAAATATTGCTGAGCTTTAATAAAATTGTATTTATATGATTTAAACTCTACATTTCATGTAGATGCCACAACTTTCTTTTGCAAGGAGAATTAGGAATAGTTAACAAACAAAAACCAGGTGGAATAAACATTTTTAAAGCTTCTGTTTAGTTGGTAAGTTAGAAATGTTTCCATATGAGAAACTTTTTTTTTCATGCTTATGATGAGCCCAAACACCAGCAACACCCCTGCAAGATGGCAATTTGGTTAGGGCTGCCATGTGTCCTACTTTACAGAGGACAGTCCTCTATTTGAAGGGCTGCCCTGCCCAAGTCTGGTTTAATGATCAAGAACCCTGAGCGTGGAAAGCTAAGCAGGGTCAGGCCTGGTTATTACTTGGATGGGATACCCCTCCTCTAGTTTCCTGCATTGTGCAGGGGGTTGGACTCGATAGCCTTGTAGGCTCCTTCCAACTCTATGATCTATGAAATCTATGAAACCGTCGGAAGGGAGAATAGGGCCTGGAAGTTGCGAAGTGAGCAGGCACATGCCACCTGGTCACAGTCTTCCCCACCAGTGAGATGTGTTGTTTTTCTATTTAAATTAGAGCAATTATTTCCAATTTTGCATCTATGTATATAAATTAGCGTATGTAAATTTTATATAGATCTGTATCCTCTCTTTTTTTGGCATTGTGTAAGTGGCCATCAGAGCCTCATCCGAACGTTTGTTACTCCCAGCAGTTTTTTTGACAATTCTGTTCCAGATTCAATATTGCAAAAAGTATCCAGCTGTGCTGGTTTCATTTTATAGATAGATAGATAGATAGATAGATAGATAAGCATACAGTCATGCATTGGATTGAGAGCATAATTCGTTCCGGAAACGTGCTTGTAATCCAAAACACTCTTATATCAAAACGAAATCCCCCCAAAAAAAATTTGTACAGAGATTTTTAATTTAAGCCGTACTACAGTACTTGTATTGCAAGACGTTGCTTGTATATCAAGTTAAAAAAAATTAAATAAATATTTAAAAATTTGCTTGTCTTGCAAAACGCTCTCAAACCAAGTTACTTGCAATCCAAGGTATTACTGTATTTCACAGAAAGCATTACAAAATGCAGTAGAGCTACAAACAAATGTGAATAGACTAATTTAATGTCCTATTTCCTTTTATCCTCAACTGAAGCTTTTCATAGGAAATATATAGGCTGCAAATTGGTCCGAAATTGGTCCTGCTGAAATCAATGGAACTTAATTCCAAGTAAACGAAGGACGGATCACGCTGTTTTCATTCTCAGATCTCCTCTGCTGCATTGACACAAGAAATGTGTTGGGGTGGGGGAGGGCTGCACCGAGCACCCAGGCATGTTTTCATACTTTGCATCACCCACTAACAAGGTCATTGCTGCCTGCAGGTGAGAAGCATCAGCAGCGTTCCCCACAAGCACCAGGCAGCATCTATTTTAATTCCCTGCAGTGCTGTTGATGTTGGGTTGTTTGGGGGCAACATGGGAAATTAAAATGTTAGCTAGACCCAGAGGCTCATTTAGGACAGGCCTGAACAACCTGTGAGCCAGAATGCCGAATGCAGCTTACCTATGGCTCATCAGGGGCCTGATAAACATCATGCATTTGGTGCCTGACTTGGACCTCAAACAGGGGGATTGTCAAGCACATGGCAGGCCACGTTGCATGTTTGGCGGTTGTATCTGCCCCAGTGAGTCACAAGTTGGGCAGGCCTGCTGTTACTCTAAGGGTTCGCTAAGAGACACAATGGAAAAGCGGCAAACATGGCTGCTGTGCACAGAGTGACTGCGCCTGAGGATTATCAGGCTCCTCAAATCTGAGTGGGTGGAATCCGGTGTTAGTCTGGTTTAACTGGGTCTACTCTATATAGGACTAACATTGGATACAACCCTGTGTGCCCTTAAACTTTGTACAGCTGGATTCTGGGAGTGAATACGAAGGAATGGTAAATGCTCTATTCCAGGGCTGTCGAACTTCTTTCAGCCTGAGGGCCAAATTCTATCTCCGCGACGCTCTTGGGAGCTACATTCTAGGGAGGGGGGGGGGGCGGGGAGCAGTGAAGTCCAAAGGAGTTGGGCCAAAATGCCAGCATATTGTATCTTAAAGCTCTCACTGCCAGTAACTAAGCCTTAGGAGAGACATTTCAGCCTTTTCATAGAATCATAGAATCATAGAAAAGTAGAGTTGGAAGGGGCCTACAAGGCCATCGAGTCCAACCCCCTGCTCAATGCAGGAATCCAGGTCAAAGCATCTCTGACAGATGTCTGTCCAGCCGCACCTTGAATGCCTCCAGACTGGGAGAGCCCACCACCTCCCTAGGTAGTTGGTTCCATTGTCTTATTGCTCTGACAGTCAGGAAATTTTTCCTGATGTTTAGGTGGAATCTAGGTTCCTGTAACTTGAGCCCATTATTCCGTGTCCTGCAAACTGGGATGAACGAGAAGAGATCTTTGCCCTCCTCTGCGTGACATCCCTTCAAATACTGGAAGAGTGCGATCATATCTCCCCTCAGTCTCCTCTTCTGAAGGCTAAACATGCCCAGTTCTTTCAGTCTCTCCTCATAGGGCCTTGTTTCCAGTCCCTTTATCATCCTTGTTGCCCTCCTCTGAACCCTCTCCAGTTTGTCTATGTCCTTCTTAAAGTGAGGTGCCCAGAACTGGACGCAGTACTCAAGATGAGGCCTAACCAGTGCCGAGTAAAGGGGAATTATCACTTCCCGCGATTTGGAAGCTATACTTCTATTAATACAGCCCAAAATTGCATTTGCCTTCTTTGCAGCCACGTCGCATTGCTGGCTCATATTCAGTTTGTGATCTACCACAATTCCAAGATCCTTCTCACTTGTAGTATTGTTGAGCCAAGTGTCCCCCATTCTGTAATTCTGCATTTGGTTTCCTCTCCCTAGGTGCAGCACTTGGCATTTATCCCTGTTAAATTTCATTCTGTTGTTTTCGGCCCAGCGCTCCAGCCTATCGAGGTCACTTTGAATTTTGTTTCTGTCTTCCAGAGTATTAGCTGTTCCACCCAACTTTGTGTCATCTGCAAATTTGATAAGCATTCCCTGTACCTCCTCATCCAAGTCATTAATAAAAATGTTGAAGAGCACCGGGCCCAGGACCGAGCCCTGTGGTACCCCGCTCGTTACCTCTCCCCAGTTTGAGAAGGAACCATTGATAAGCACTCTTTGAGTCCGATTCTTTAGCCAATTGTGGATCCACCTGATAGTTGTTCCATCTAGCCCACTCTTAGCTAGCTTACTAATCAGGATATCATGAGGCACTTTGTCGAAAGCTTTGCTGAAGTCCAGGTATATAATGTCCACAGCATTCCCACAGTCCACAAGGGAGGTTACCTGATCAAAAAATGAGATCAGATTAGTCTGACAGGATTTGTTCTTGACAAATCCATGCTGGCTTCTAGTAATCACTGCATTGTTTTCAAGGTGCTTGCAGACTGACTTCTTTATAATCTGCTCAAAAATCTTCCCGGGGATTGATGTCAGACTGACTGGCCTATAGTTCCCAGGTTCCTCCTTCTTGCCCTTTTTGAAGATGGGAACAACATTTGCCCTCCTCCAGTCGTCTGGCACTTCACCTGTCCTCCATGATTTCTCAAAGATAATAGACAGTGGTTCTGAGAGTTCTTCTGCCAGTTCCTTTATTACTCTAGGATGCAGCTCATCAGGCCCTGGAGATTTAAACTCGTTCAGAGTAATCAGGTGCTCCTTGACCATTTGCCTATCAATCTCAAGCTGCAATTCTGCCCCTTCAGTCTGCACTTCAGGTTTGCCAGGGGGGTCATAGACCCCCTTTTGGGAGAAGACCGAGCCGAAGTAGGAATTGAACACTTCTGCCTTTTCTTTGTCTTCTGTTATCAATTTGCCATCCTCATTGCGTAGTTGAACCACCAGTTCTTTCTTCTGTCTTTTACTGTGCATGTATCTGAAGAAAGCTTTTTTGTTGCTTTTAGCATTCCTCGCTAACCTTAGCTCATTCTCAGCTTTAGCCTTCCTGACACTATTCCTGCAGTTCTGTGCTACCTGCCTGTACTCTTCCCCTGTAGCCTGTCCTTCCTTCCACTTCCTATACGTGTCCTTTTTTGTTTTCAGGTCATCTTTGAGTTTATTGTGAAGCCACATTGGCTTCTTCTGTTGCCCTCTGCCTTTTTTCCTTGTGGGAATTGTTTGCAATTGTGCCTTTAAAATTTCCTTTTTTAAAAACTCCCACCCCTCCTGGGCTCCCTTTCTCGTGAGAGTCACTTGCCATGGGATCTTACTAATCATTGTTCTGAGTTTGTTAAAATTGGCTTTCCTAAAATCCAGGGTACGTGTTTGGCTACACTCAGCTTTTGCTTCTGTTAGAATCAAGAACTCAAGTATAACATGGTCACTTTCCCCCAGAGTTCCCGAAACTGCCACTTTATCCACTAACTCGTCTCTGTTGGTTAGAATCAGGTCAAGGATAGCCGATCCTCTAGTTCCTTCCTCCACTTTCTGTAGGAGGAAGTTATCAGCAGCACAGCTCAGGAATTTCTTGGAGGGGCCATGTTTGGCTGAATAAGTCTCCCAACAGATATCAGGGAAATTGAAGTCTCCCATTACTACCACATCGTGCCTCCTTGAAACACTGGCAATTTGCTTTTCAAAAGTTCCATCCTCGTCTTCTCCTTGATTGGGTGGTCGGTAGTAGACTCCAACCGCCATGTTCGCTTTATTCTTTGCCCCCTTTATTTTAACCCAGATGCTCTCAATGGGGCTGCCAAGCTCCTCTTCCTGTATCTCTGTGCAGAGATACGTATTTTTAACATACAGTGCAACTCCACCTCCCTTTCTGTTGCTTCTGTTCCTTTTGAACAAGTTATACCCTTCAATTGCTGTATTCCAGTCATGGGAGTCATCCCACCAGGTTTCAGTTATCCCTATCAAGTCGTACTTGCCCTCATGTATCAAGAGTTCAAGTTCGTCTTGTTTATTGCCCATACTCAGATAGGGGAAGAAGCTTCACAAAAGCAAGGAAACCACCAAATGATTGGTGCTTGGAGGAAAGGAGCGGGGCTAGGGGAAGGGGCGTGATCATCTGGAAAACGCCGGAGGGACAGATCCCCCCCCCCTCCGGCCTGAAGTTTCTTTATAGCATGTAGCTTGGCAGTATAATTCATAATGGCTTTTGTATTCTTTATTCAGGACTCATAGACCAGGATTAATTTGAGAAGCACCAAATTCCTGGGGCCTTTTACTTACCGGAGCCGTGTACCATAAGTGGAACACATGAACAACACCACAGCATTAGCTCTCTGTCAGATATTTTTCGTTCATGGCTTTGTCTCTTCATTCAGCTTTTTCCTTCCAACACACGCCTCCAATGTATGCCTCTTAAAAACAGAGCGAGAGGGAGAAATAAAAGGGGAAGGCAGTTTTGAGCCTGCACTTTCATGTCTGAACTGAAAATATGTTCAATTTAAGCTTCAAGTCCTTCAGGCAAAAGATGACAGAAATCAAGAACCATCCGGTTTGGGAGAACTCTCATCCCGGTGTGGGGAAGATCTGAATGCCCCACATGCCGTCAAACTGAGGATAGCGTAGAAGCTGATAACAAGCATGCAGAGACAATGGGTAGCCAATCATTTAGCCAAAGGTATCACAGAAAAATGTGCATGCAGAACAGGCATGAAGAGAAGCAAAATAATATAAGATGCAAATATTAGAAGCTTCAAACAAGCCCAAGATGGCTGGGTTAGAATACCTGGCATCAGGCATTTGAGAGAATATACGAGGGCAGAACATGTTACTAGGATGGGGCTGTGCATGCTGGCCTTGCCCCCTACAAGCGGGTTCGCATGACACTGTTGCAAATATGCTAAATACCCTGATGTGCCAAGTTCAAATTATGCACACAAACTTAGGAAGGAGAGCAAGCCTGGAAATGGCCCAAAAAGTTTTATTCTGCAGGGAGACAGAGGAGCTGAAGCTACAAAGCACTGTCTCACTGGACAGAGAGATCTTATCAGTTTATATACATGGTCTTTGGGGCATGCGCCTTGCTAACAGAAGCTGCTAGCTGTGGATGGAAAAACAGAAGTCATGCGCATCGAGCCCTCATTTCTGAAGACAGAGGTCGGTCTGTGCCACATCTACATCTCTTTTGGCGCACGCGCACTGTACAATCTAGAATGCTTTAAACTTGCAGAGAAAAATACAAATTAGCAAAGAGCTTCAGCCTCTGACACACTCATTCACTCGTTTCCCCTCTTCTTATAAGGCCACATGGAATGCAAACACTCTCCGACTTCAACTGCTTTGCCATTAAGCATTTCTTGCTCAGAATTTTCACAACAACACAACAGCCCACCATGGCTTAATTTACCATGGATTGTTTTGGGGTTATTTGAGGGTTGCCTAGCCCTCAAACTACCCTGAGCTCACACAACATGACAAGCCTGCAGACACGATGCAAAAACTGGCACCCACAGGCCCCCAGCATGATGCAACAGCCCCCGCCACAGGTAAAGTGAGTTATGGTGGGCTTTCTTGTCATTCAGGACCTACCTCACAGGGTTGTTGTGAAGATAAAATGGAGAGGAGGAGGAGGATTATGTAAGCCGCCATGGGTTCCTTGCAGGAAAAAAGGCGGGGTATAAATACAATAAATAAATAGAATAAATTCAAACCAGGTCTACTCCTCTGTGTGTGCTCTGTATCCCCACCATGTTCTGTACCACCCCGTGTTGAATGGCAAGGTCTGAACAGGAGTTCATCAGGGTTCCCGATGGCGGAGAGAGTTCCTCTCATATTCAAGCATTCAAGGTCAACATAGCAAGGTCTGAACTGAGGTGGGTGGGGCCGGCATGCATGGCGATGTAGGGGGTTGGTCCAGCATGCATTGCCTCAGGCCACTACACGCTTGAGCCCTCATGTAGGCCCTTGAATTCTGTTCTCCAACACACCCATTTTCAGTTTGTTTTAAGCTGCTAACATTTGCGTAAATGTATATTGTTTTGCTTCTCTGTATGTCTGACCCATGACACACTTTGAGCCCTCATGTAGATGCTGTGCCTGAACAGGGCTTATATCTTCAGCCCTATTCAGTCATCTCTCACACAACTGAAGTGGGGCTGTAGATATAAGTCCTGTTCAGGCATTCCAAAGTGCGTGGCGGTATGAGTGCCCCAGCTCCATCTTCCTTCTATTATCGTTCTTCCCACCCTCTACACAGGGAGGCTGACTGTGTGAAGCAGAGAGCCTCCTGTATCCTTAGAACCCTGGAAAGTCAGGTTTTAAAATTGTGTGGAGAGCCTCCGTGCATTCATAGATTTCATAGATCATAGAGTTGGAAGGGGCCTACAAGGCCATCGAGTCCAACCCCCTGCTCAATGCGGGAAACTAGAGGAGGGCGGGGTCTCCCATCCAAGTAATAATAACCCGGCCTGACCCTGCTTCGCTTTCCACGCTCGGACAAGCCGAGCCAGCATGAGCCACAGGCCTGTTCATTCAGAAGGCTCTCTGCTGCACACAGTCAGCCTCCACATATAGAGGGTGAAGGGAATGATGACAGGGGGCAGCGGAGCTAGCGTGCTGGTCCCCACTCCCCCTCCTCACATGCAGAGACCTTGGAACGCCTGGATAGGGCTATAATGGGAACATCAGAGACCCAGACGAACCTGTGATGGTCAGTGTTGGGCTGTAGAAGAGTTAGTCACAGAGCCAGCAGCAGGGGAGGTGACCTAGCTTAGAGGCAAAGCACACACTTGGCATGCAAAAAGTCCTGAGTTCAGTCCCTGGCATCTCCAGTTACATGGGCAGTTTGTAGGTGAGGTGAAAGACTTCTTCCAGAGATCCTGCAGAGTTGCTGTTAGTCACAGTAGGCAGTGCTGGGCTAGATGGACCAATGATGTGACTCAGCATGAGGCAGCTTTTTATACCCATATTTATTTATTTCATTTCTACACTGCCCAATAGCTGAAGCTCTCTGGGCGGTTCACAGCAATTCACAAAATGCAAAACACAGATACAATAAAATACAGCATAAAATACAGATACAGGCAGTCCCCAGGTTATGTGAACGGATTCTGTTCTTAAGTCTGTCTTTAAGTTGAATTTTTACGTAAGTTGGAACAGTATAGCGTAGTATACATTTATGCAAATTGCGGCCGTTATGCTATATTCTATGTAAACGACGTAGAGCCAGGGAACTCGGAAGTCCCACATTCGTAAGTACGCATTGTCTGTAAGTCAGACGTTCGTAACCCAGGGACTGCCTGTACAATAAAATACATCATAAGGTCCAGATACAATAAAATACAGCATGAAATTTCAATATACAAAATTGAAAATAGTTTAAACAGCTATAAAACAATTTCAATAAAAACTAGACCTGTTAAAACAGCTGACATGTCCCACCATATGTCATTAAATGCCTGGGGATAGAGGACAGTCTTACCCTGGTGCTGAAAAGATGACACTGTTGGTGCCAGGTGAGCCTCAGTGGGGAGATCATTCCATAATTGGTGGGCCACCACTGAGAAGGCCCTCCCTCTTGTTGCCACCCTCCAAGCCTCCCTTGGATGTGGTACTCAGCGGAAGGCCTCAGATGTAGATTGTAGTGACCGGGTAGATTTAGGTTGGGAGAGGTGTTCTATCAGGTACTGTGGTCCCGCACCATGTAGGGCTTTATAGGTTAAAACCAGCACTTTGAATCGGGCTCAGAAGCATACAGGCAGTCAGTGCAAGCAGACCAGAATTGGTCTTATATGTTCAGACCTCCTGGTCCCAGTTATTAATCTGGTTGCCGCATTTTGCACAAGTTGCAGCTTCTGAACCGTCTTCAGGGGCAGTCCCATGTAGAGTGCATTGAAGTAGTCTAACTTGGAGGTTACCAGAGCGTGGATTACTGAAACCAGGCTATCCCTGTCCAGATAAGGGCATAGCTGGGGCACCAGCCGAAGCTGGTAGAAGGCACTCCGTGCCACTGAGGCCACCTGAGCCTCAAGTGACAAAGATGGCTCCAGGAGGACCCCCAAGTTATGAACCTGCTCTTTCAGGGGGAGTGCAACCCCATCAAGAACAGGTTGAGCATCTTCCATCCAGTCAGAAGAACCACCCACTAAGCATCTCAGTCTTGTCTGGATTGAGCTTCAGTTTGTTAGCCCTCATCCAGTCCATTGTTGCAGCCAGGCACTGATTTAGCACATCCACAGCCTCACCTGATGGAGATGAAAAGGAGAAGTAGAGCTGCATGTCATCAGCATACTGATGGCAGCACACCCCAAAACTCCCATACCCATATGACCCTTGATTTAATACTGAGAGTGCCCATGATCTTAAGTGTTATTGAACCATTTGGGAACAGCAATGATACCACATTCAAATTCAACATAGATGTGAGTGGAAAATTGCCTAGCAAGCCCAATGAAGTCTCATTTAATTTCAGAAGAATGAGTCTTCTCAAAACAGGGAAATTAGTTAAAAGTAAGTTGAAGAGGAGAGTCGGGAGGGTCAGATCCCTTCAGGAACTTGGAAGTTATTTATAACCATTATAAGAAAAGATCAAGATAAAAGATATAGTGCAGATTAGAAAGGGTATGAACAAGTCTAAGACCATGCCAGCATATCTGAATGGCCATTCAAGGAGCCCATAAAAGTTAAGAAGGCTTCCTTTAAGAAGTGTACACCTTGCCCAAATGAGAACAACAACAACAACAATAATAATAACAACAACAACAACCAACAACAACAACAACAACAGAACAAACTCAGGCAAAACAAATGCAAGATGATGATAAGGACAGCAAGTTGCTAGAGGGATAAAAACAAATATTTATTTAAAATACATCAGGAGCCAGAAATCATCCAGGGAGGTGATACAACTGTTAGAAGCCAAAGGCTTGAGGAATACTAAAGAAGAGCAGGGAGATAACAGAGAAGCTAAACGGATTATTTGCATCAGTCTTCACTGCAGAAGATGCAGGAGATGCATATCTGAGCTATTTTTTCAGGGAGGTGCCTGAGGAACTATGTCAAGTAGATGTGAAAAATGATGAAATTTTTAGAGTGAGTTACAAATTAAGGGCCAGATGGCATTCACCCAGAAATTGAAAGAGCTCAAATGTGAATTGCTGAATATTTAACAAAAATATGCCACATTAAAAACAGCCTTCTTAAGAGAGGATTGGAGGGTAGTAATATAACACTACTTTTTGAAAAAAGGAATCTAGGGAGGGATTCAGGAAATTAAAAACTTGTCAGTCTGAAGTCTGCTCCAGGTAAATACATAGATAGAAAGCATAATTAAAGTTGAACTTGTTAAACACAAAGAATAAAAATCTTTGCCAAGGACAAATCAATATGGATTTTATAACGGAGTGCTCTGCCTCACCAACCTTCTAGAATGCTTTGAAAATGTCAAGAGGCCTGTAGATAGGAGTAATATTTTTTACTTAGCCTTACCAACAACTTTTGCCAAAGGTTCTAGGTAAACATAGTAGTGAAGGAATAAGAAAACAAGTCCTCTTATAGATCAGTAACTGTTTAAACCTGCTTTCCCTAGCCTGATACCTTCCACAGTCCCATGGCTGCTCAGGCTTCCCCTTGGCTGCTACTAGATTTGCATAACAAAAATGTGCATGCCTGTTTGTTTGTTTATTATTTAGATTTACTGTATTTATTAGAGATATGCATTGGATTTGCCCAAAACCTGAGCTGAATCGGGCCTCTTCAGACCACTTCTGATCTTTCCCAAGGTGAAGCGGGCTTTTTTCCTCCAAAGTGACCGAATCCAAAGCTGGACTTGACATGAAGCTTCATTTGCAATTTGGACTTGGAAAGGCAGACAGTGTGTCTCCAAAAATAACATCTTTTGCTTTCATTTCTCTAAATGCTGATGGGATCAATGAGGATGGAAGGAGAGAGTGGGGATGAGTGACTGACAGGTCCCACCTTCTAATCATAGGGCACATTTAGCAGGGGCTCTCCAATCACTGTACTTTGAGGGAGGGCAAGGATGGGACCATGAGATGGTCATTCTTCCAATGGTACCAGACTTCACTTTAAAAAAAGCCTTAAATTGGTTTTCAACCATCATAACTCCCTAACACCTGTTCTTCTGAAACTTTGCAAGTTGCTACCCTGAAGACACTTCTTCGATGCGTGCTGTTTTCAAACACATTGCTAAAAAAACACACCTTCTCATCTGAAACTTAGCCAGCTTCATCCCCTCAAAGGGGATAACTGTACCTGCAAATTTCCTCCAATTCTGCCAAGAAATTTAAAATCAGGGTCACATTTATTGAATTAAAGATCTGTGAAGGGTAAAGTGCGGTACTAATCTACTCCTGGGCATTGGCCAGGGAAAAACCAAGATTTGAGTGAAGCCATGTTCCGTGTGTTTTGCAAGATGAACTTAAGCAGTCAGAAGTAAGGACTGTAGTCAAGCTGATCCTAATAAACTGGGTATTGCACTATGTATGTATGTATAGGTGCTCTTGGGGGGGGTGCATGTATGCACACATGATGGGCTCCTCAAAGTGGAACACAGGAAGCTGCCTTATACTGAGGGCTTCTCTACACGAGGCATTTAACCCGGCACTTTACTGAGGCTAAGAGAACGTCCTTTATGTGAGGGTTTTTTTCCAGGGGTTTTCCTTCTCTGCCTTTCTATATGTTCCTATATGTTCTATTACACAACCGCATGGTGGTGCTGTGGTATAGAGCAGAATTGCAAATACACTCTAGGCTTGGACAGCAAATCATGGCAGCATCCAGGATAATACTGCACTTTCTTTGGTCTACAAAGAGACGTGAAAATAGCTGGAAAACATGCGAGAGGCCCTGGAGGATGACCCGCAAACTTCCATGAGTGATGGATCACGAGCACACAGTAAATGCCTCGTGTAGAGAAGCCTTGAGTCAGACTGCTGGTCCACCTAGTCCAGTATTGTTGAGACTGACTGGCAGAGGCTCTCCACGGTTTCAGGCAGGATTCTTTCCTAGACTTACCTGGAGATGCCAGGAATTGAACCCAGGACCTTCTGCAGGCAAAGCAGGTGCTCTGTCTCTGAGCCATGGTCCCTCCTAAGCTACGGCCCCTCCACTAAAGTGGATTCAGTGAACAGTGTATGGTAACACTGATTGATTGATTGATTGATTATATTTATACTCCTCTCCATTTTTATCCTCACAACAACCCTGTGAGGTAGGTTAGGCTGAGAGTCAGTGACTGGCCCAAAGCCACCCAGTGAGTTTCATGGCCGAGCGGGGACTAGAACCCGGATCTCCCGAGTCCCAGTCCAACACTCTCACCACTACGCCACACTGGCAGTAAGTAGCAGTAAGTGTGAACATAGGAACATAACGCTCCTAGCAACGTGTATGACCACTCTTCAGCAGTGGGACCTGGAGCGACAGCATCCATCTTGACATTAATGTGTCAATTTCATTTGTGCACAAAGCTTGCTCAGCTATTATTAGAGCAATTTTATTACATCAATTTCTGTGACGTTCACTGTAGGCTCACAAGCAATTTCCATGACAGACTGAGCGAATAACATTGAGGTGTGACATAGACTAACTTATTTATTTCCCCTTTGTTTGTAGAAAACCAGAGCTAAAGGCACCAGAGAGCTTTCTCTCCCCCTCCCCCACCCCCTGCCACCTTGTATCGGAATTTGTACAGAATGGCTTTATGAAATATTGAATAAGCAAAAATAATTACGTTTTCGAAGATTAAATTATAATAGCAAGAGGAAAGTATGGCCGATTGTTTGCAGCAAGCACTGCCTGGAGCAGTTCTGCAAATTTTAGATAAACCCAGCAGCCATTGGAGCGGGAGGGGGGAATTATTTGGAGGCTAATCAAAATCTCTTGCACCATGATAAAATAATCATGCAGTTGGAACCAGAGAACGATGTTCTTATTTACTAACAGCAATAGGAATATTATACATGAAAAGGAAAATGTAATGGGATTTTCTAAAGAGGCAATTAAAATACCATCATAGATGGGGGTGGTGGGAGAGAAATAACAGAATACATCTCATAACCTGCATGTTGAAACCTTTGCAATTGTCCATGTGTATTGATGGTAAAGAAGTGGATTATATAACTTAGCTTTCAAGGCTAGAAAAACTATCTTCTTTACTCTAACATATATCCTCTAAAATGCGAGGCAGGGGGAATAAAGAACAACAAGAACAACAAAAACCCACAGGATTAGCAGAGCTTTCTGTAATATAAATTTATGCTTAGAGATTAAGATGTACTTTCCTGTGGCACACAACACAATGGGTTGGATCCAGCTTCTTTTCCGCCGAAGGTAGCATCCTCTGAGTGGAGTTCTGATCAGAACACTCCAGTGGGTGGAAAGGCAATCTATTCTCCACCCATTCCCCCCCATCCCTCTGCAGTGCAGCCTCCACTTCCACCTCCCCTGCTGTTCTTCTGGGTTCTGCAATCCTCTGGATCAGCATTTGGACGTACGGCACCACAGGGGGTGGGTAGAATCAATCAAGTTTGCTGCCTCTTCCATTCCATCTAGACCAGTGGTTCTCAACCTTTTTTGCCCCATGCACCCTTTTCACCATATGTCAGAATGTCATTCCCCCCTTTCCAAGATTGCCTGATTTAATCTGTGCCATACAATAAAGTGTGATGCCCTGTAGATTATGTACAATCTGTAGAATTGTAATTTGTAGAAAGATCAGTATTCCAACAGCTTGAGTCTGTGGTCCCAATTCCACTCCGAAACCCTAAAATCCCCCCCCTGGGGGGGATTCCCCCCTGGTTGGGAACCCCTGATCTAGAGGATTCCTCTGCTGCATCGGAAGCCTCATGCAGAGGAGATTCTGGATCCAACGCAATGATGTTAGATTACCATTGGTCCAAAAGATAATATAGTCAACTTCATGCATCACTTGTGACTTCCCAGAAAAATACATTCAAGGTCTACAGGTGAATTCTTTGTGACTTGGGGGACTTAAAGTGTGGCATCCAACAAGAGAAAGTGATGGTTGCTCTAGATTAGTGTAATCTAATTAGGCCTAGGAACTTGGAAGCCATGCAGAATCAGAGTAGAGGTTCAATAGAAGACCTCTTTGGTCAGTCCGAATGTTGTAAGATACAGCTCTGGTGGGGAACAGGCTTCTTTGGAAGTCTCCATTCATATATGTTCATTTCCATTTACTTCATGTGTGATAACCTGGATCCTTCCTTATTCTCGACATACTTTGGGTGAGTACCTCCAGAGATAACTGTTTTCAAGTAGTATGAAATCACAGTGTGTCTATAACACCATTCTCCCCTCACATCTGTTGACAGAACAATAGACAAGACTGGTTTACCAAGCAGAAAATCAATTGGCAGATAATATGGAATATGTGGAGGAATAAAGAAAAAGAGTGCACCTATGCATATGCAGAATGCCTTTTCCCTACAACTAAGTAACTACAGTCTGCTGTGACAGTTCACTTTACACATAGGACTCAACACCTGCTGCCAAAAAAATTGCCTGGTTGATTCATCTCCATTCTTCTTGGCCCTCATGGCCTCCTCAGAAATGCCAGACCATAATGTCCCATGACAGCGAAAGCCACAACCGGCAGGATTCATGCAATGCTCATATGTACAGTGGCCCTGTCAGTACCTAGACCTAGCAATCCTATGCTCCAATTCCTTGTTTTTATTTATTATAACTAATATCCCACCTTTCAGCATACAAATCCTCCCAAGGCAGCTCACAACAAAACACAGAACTATAGAAATCTTTCCAGTTCTTCCTTGCCCCTGTATCTGATGAGAGGTTTTGAGCAAACCCTACGTTCCTTCTCCTTGGCTCAGCCTTTCTCTGTGTCCTCATCATCATGGTCACAGGCCTGAGGCTCACGCTGGTTCAGCTTGTCTGAGCGTGGAAAGCTAAGCAGGGTCAGGTCTGGTTATTATTTGGATGGTAGACCCCTCCTCTAGTTTCCTGCATTGAGCAGGGGGTTGGACTCGATGGCCTTGTAGGCCCCTTCCAACTCTATGATCTATGAAACCCATTTGTTTCTGCCAGTCCCTGCTTTTCAGACCATTAAATGCCTTGTCCCGCTTTTCCTCTCCTTAGCCCTGTGAACCAAGGAGGATCTGAAACCAGCATCTCCCCCCAACCGTGCCTTGGGCCTCTTAAGGTGCAATCCTATGTCTGTTTAGACGGGGGGGAGTCCTACAACTCCCATCAGCCCCAGCCAGCATGGCCAATGGTCAGGGATTGTGGGAGTTGCAGTCCAAAACATCCAGAGGACACCGAGTTGTCTACTACTGTTGGAGAGTCCTTCTGCTCTGTATTCAGTAGATGGTGGCGGCAGACAATCCATTGGGGCTATTGTTAGTTTAGTGACAAAGTTGGGGCACTTAGAAGCCCTGCACTTAAGAATGGCTTTCTGTGTGACCCCTGGGGTGCCAGAACACAGAGATGGGTAAGGACCCCACCTGGGTACATAAAATTGTAGCATGTTTTGTGCATGGTGACAACATCTGATGGAGCACCTTCTCCCATATCTCTCTGCCCAGATATTAAGATCGAGTAGTGTGAAGAAAAGAGCCTCTGAGGGTTCCTGCATATTGTGGCGGGTCAGCCAGCCCCCCCTTCCTCCACATGGTTGTAGCGGTGGGATTCGAAACTGGACCACAGAGTGGGTGCACGTGGGCAAATTGGGAAGATTGGAGAGACTTTAGTGCATGGGTAGAGGTTTGTTATTTTTTAGAGATTGAAGTGTGAGATTGAGCCACAGGGAAAACGTTCAGATTGCTTGGCAGTCTGTGGAAGCCTAGCTGCCAGCGGGGAGCGTTGAAGGCAAGAAATCTCAACTGTAGAGTGAGTAAGCGGAGGCGGATCCTACCATCCCCATCGAGTGCAAGAAGTCTGTGGCTGGGGGAAGGCGGCTGTGTGATCCAAGAAAACCAGAACTGGGGGAGCCCTGGCAAGGCAAGAAATAGGCTGCGTGTGCGTGTCCCAGAGGCTGGGAGCAGCAGTTGTCAGTGAGTAAGTGGAGGAGGATCCTACCCATCGAGTGCAAGAAGCGAGTGAGCATATGGCGGCTGTGTGATCCCAAAGAACCGGGGCTGGAAGAGAAGAAGAAATAGTGTGCTGTGTTTCAGGAGGAGGAGAGAAGACCAGAAAACCTCTCTTAAGAGACTGGTGAGCAAAACGTTGAATTTTGGGACAGCGTTTGGTGAGTGATTTTTGTTGTGCTATGTGCCCCAGAAGAGTCGTCCAGACTTTGGGGAGGGAAGGCACAGTCCTGCCCTACATCTCTCCCACAGGAGGAGGACTCAGATTTTGAACTTAGACTGTCCAGTTGCTCTTGGGGTGGGGCATGGTGAGTGACCAGGCTAAGCAGCAGCAAGCAGAGGGAGGGCAGACATCAGAACCCCCCCCCCAGAAAAAGAGACTTTGTCCCTGTGCTGCCGAAATGGAGAGCTGAAAAGAGCAGAAGGAAAAGGGAATTTCCCTCCTAGCTGGCGGAAAAGCAGTCTCCAGCGAGAAGAAAAGAGGACTGAGATTGGGGTGTTGATTAAAGCCAATAAAAACTGATAAATTGTTGCTGGAGTGGGAGGGGAGGGGACGGGTGATCCAAGTGAAAGCAATTGAACTATTTGTGTTGTCTTGTCCCCAAGTGCAAGAGTTAGTCCCAACTGTATCAGGTCAATTTGAAATTTGAAGTAATGTATGATGTAATGATAATGTGAAGCCAGAAATCTGTATGTGTTTCAAAATGCCTCAGGGCAGGGAAGAGTTGCCAGAGAAAAATCAGTCAGAGGTGAGCGAACAAAGCAGAGAGCTAAAAGGAATGTTAGAGGCAGGAAGCCCTCTAACGGCTAGAAGATTGCCAGGCTGTGTGTTCTAGCCGCCTGAGTAGAGCCTCCATGGCTCAGCATTTAATTCTGAAGGAGACAGTCATCCCGTGCAAGTTTGGGTGGTGGGCTAAATGAGCCAAGCCCAAGAGACTAGAAGATTGCCAGGCTGTGTGTTCTAGCCGCCTGAGTAGAGCCTCCATGGCTCAGCATGTAATTCTGAGGGAAACAGTCATCCCATTCATGTCATTGGGTAGAAGGTGCCATTGGGTAGAAGCAAGCCTTTGAAAAAAGGGGAGGTGTATTCATGTCGTTAGGTAGAGGGTGGCAGAAGCAAGCCTTTAGAAGCAAAATTAAAGGCGAATTGAAGAGTCACATTTCAGTCAGCAATCTGCCCCCTACAGGCTTGTGTGAGAAGCAGCAACCCTAGAAAGTTTTTAGACAGAGTGCCAGTCAGGCAACAGAAGGGTTGGGGTTCCCATTTAAATTGTATATGATGTCTCTTGTGTATGCAAACTGATGTAATGCAAACTTGTAAGCTTTTGATTGATTGTTTGATGTTGCCATTTTGATGTTTTGATGTTTTAAGGAGCTGTGTTAAGATTGTTATTTAAAGTTGTTTCTTTTTTCTGTTTTTGTGTGTAGAAGTGAGAAGAGGTGTACTAGTGGTAGAAAGCTAGCGCAAGCTCTTTTCTTTTTAAGTTAGTGCAGATGAAATGAGAGGGTTAACCCCTCAGTTCATCTTTTCCCAAAGGGAGGGGTGTGAAGAAAGAGCCTCTGAGGGTTCCTGCACAGACACACACACACACACACGCCTCCTCATGTGTAAACCAAGTAAGGCCAGTTGGGGGCTGGGAGGAGGCGAAATGTGCATAAAGTATCGGGTGGGGCATGGCGCCTGAAAGTCCTGAAAAGTCTACAGTGACCCGGCTTTCAAATGCAAAAGTCATGAGTCATGAGTTCCCCTCCCCTGCCTGGCCAGGTGAAGTTCATCCTGATTGGCTAGAAGCCGAGAAGCTACAAGGAGGAGGAGGGGAGGGGGAAAGAGCTATATTCCAAAGTGTAGGTTTTTGTTCTTTGTCTTTGTCATCACGTAGTTGCTGGCTGTTGGAGCAATGGCAGCAAGCCAAGCAGAGGCCCAAGCCTTCAGGTGGCCTCAAGATCCGACCCCAGGTAGCTCCTGGTGAAATTAGCTGAATGAGGGCTTTGGCAAGGCAAGCCTTGTGGAGGGCTCAGGGCCGGCGCTACCGCTAGGCAGACCCAGGCGGCTGCCTAGGGCGCGTGGCAGAAGAGGGCGCAGAAATGCTGCGCTCCTTCCTCGCCGCCGGCGTGCTCCTGCCCCGCCTGGCCGCCTCGCCGACAAAGGCACCGGTCCGCAACCACCAGGTCTGTGCGGGGGGGGATTGCAGGCGCCGGGCGGGCTCGCCATTGCGCTTGGCTTTCCTCTGCGCCCGGAGCTAGGCCGGGTCAGGAGCGCGCGCGGCGGCGGCGGCGACCGGTAGGTAGCGGGGAAAGCGGCTGCTGGAGGAGGTGGCCGGCAGGCGGGGGGGCGGGAGGGTGGGAGGGCGCTGGGCAAGCAGGCATTTCCCGGCTGCTTTGCTCCGGAGCCCCCCCCTGCACAAGAGGGGGGGCGCTAAATATAAGCCAGCCTAGGGCGCCAAACTGCCCTGCACCGGTCCTGGGAGGGCTACCCATCTCGGACCTTCAGGTAGGTGTGTAGTCTTCCCGGGCGGCAAGGCTGTGCTAGATCCAATCCTGGAAGAGAACTGACCCCCATGTAACTAGTTGTGTGCCTGAGAGATATAAGGAATCAGTAGGTTTTGTTATTTTGCAGCTCTATTACTTTGTACCAAAGCGTCTCTCTCCATTTTCGTGTGCTTCCCTTATTTCCCTAATTTTGTTGTAAAATGCTACCTGAATAAACCTTCTTTTAGCTTTTTACCCCACATGGTGTTTGTGGATTGCTCTGTGGTTCCAGCAACTAAATCCAGGTTACAGTCATAAAGGCAAGTCCCTGAACAGAGATTCAAGTAGGATTGCAGACAGCAGAGGCTGGCAGTCTAGTACCTTGAGATCTCTGGGGGTCTTGGATCCTTTGGGTAGGAAAGGGTGGGTTGTGGCGGGTCAGCCAGCCCCCCCTTCCTCCACAAGTAGGAATGCCCTCTTGACGTTGCTGCATTTGCCAGGGTTTGAGATGTGGCAACTTGAAAGCGGGCGTTCTCGATACAGGCACCCTGATTGTGGAGCTCCCTCCCCACTCATATACATTCAGCACTGAGCCTTACAAGCTTTCAGCACCAACTAAAGACCTATTTATTCACCCAGGCTCTTGACTGAATTGGTGTTGCTGCATCTTGTAAACTTTGAGCCTTTCTACATGAGGCATTAATTGTTCGCTCATGATTCCTCACTCACAGTAGTTTGCGGGTGCTTTACACAACATCGTCATCCTCCAGGGCCTCTCCCATGCTTTGCAACCATTATAGCATTTTTTTTTCCTAACAAGGAAAGTCTGGTATTTCTGTGAATGGCGGCATGAAACCCTGGTGTATTTGCACAATTCTGCTATACCACAGCACCACGCAGTGGTTGTGTAATGGAACATATAGAAGGCAGAGAAAGAAAAAACCCAGGGACCCAATCTTAATCCCACAAAGAATCCAGAAGCAGAAGCCTTGGTAAAGTGGCAGGTTAAAAGCCTCATGTAGAAAAGCCCTTTGTTATCTGTGTTTCCGTTCTCCCCGTGGTGGAATTAGAGGCAGTTGAATGTGGACTAAGATTATCTGGGTATTTATACTAGAATAGTACATGACAGAAGCCAAGGCTCTGTGTAAAAGACAGAACTGTGCAAAAGGCAGAACTTTTACAAGATAGGTAAATAGGTGTGCCTATCTTCCTTCCCTTGCTTCAAATAGTGGCCTGCAAGTCCACATTTTCCAGAAAGAAATCAGAGGAAGAGAGAAGATATGGAACTGAAGAGCATACCTTCGTGACCCTCCGCAGAGATAAGAAAAATGAACTGTCTAATTTCAGACAGGGAGAGGAATTAAGAAAATGGATGCACTTTGCAGGCAGATCAAAGAGAAGGATAAGGATGAAAATACATAAATGAAAAGGTTTATTCCCTGTAAGTACTGAAGGAAAGGTTGGCCTCAGCCAACAAAGTAGTGTTTGCATTGTTATCTATTCCCTGTGAGATTTAAGAGCAAAGAACATAATCCCCAAAACATTCAGAGTATAATATCTGAAAGGCAGTCTGGTGACTACTGTAGCCTCAGGGCTAACATAGATTTCAAAGCTCTGAGACTTTTGCAAGCCTATAAACACAACTTTAAAATGGTAGTGGCAAGAGAATCAACCTTATATACATGGCCATATGTTTGGCTGGCTAGAAAACAGCAAATGAATGGTCAGAGCCCTTCACAAAAGGATGTAAACGATAGGGCCAGCCCTGCTATTAGGCAGGGTGAGGCAGTCGCCTCAGGTGGCGACTACTGGGAGGCAGCGGGAAGGTGTTGGAGGAGAGAGTTGTGGGTCATGCAGCCTGCCCTGTGCTCCTTATGGTAGCCTGCTGCCTTCAGGTGAGCTGGAGGATGCTGCCCCATTGCCAGTGTAGAAGTAAGATTCAACTGCCAGTCCAGTCAGGCTTTGTACATGGAATGGAAGGGCGTACTATCTTGTCCTTTGCCTCAGGCAGCAAAATGTCTTGGTCCAGCCTTGTTTGTTAATGTTTCTAATGCTTGTTAATGGCTGTGGATGGACCCCCGAATGAGCAATCCACCTGCAAAAGTGACATCTGAGGAGAGGGACCCACAGATGTGTCAGAAAGAGCAGTCTGGAAACCGGGGGAGTTGAGAGTTTCAAGCTGGAGTTCACTGGCAACTGGGGACCTAGTGCTGGAGGGCTGCACACGTTGCCTCTTGGGGATCTGCTACCTGTTTGCTTCCACTGTGATCAACTTGTTCAGCTGAAAATAGAGCAAATCTTAAAGGCACTATGATCCCCAGTACTGTTTCATCCAAGAGAAACTAAACCAGGCGGCAGCGCTGTCCCAGAATGTCTCGCTGCTTGGAAGCGGGGAGAGTGTGTGTGGTGTATGCATCTATATCTATATCACACATACATCTTGCTAGTTCACATTATTATGTTGGAGGAAGTGGCAGGTCTAACTGAAGTGATTGCTCTAATGCAGTGTTCTCCAACCTTGGGTCCCCAGATGTTTTTGGCCTACAACTCCCAGCATGCCTGGAGTTGTAGGCCAAAAACATCTGGAGACCCAAGGTTGGAGAACACTGCTCTAATGTCACAAAGGTACAGGGGAAATTAACGTTATTCCCCTTTGCCTGGGGTCTCCATTGTGGTGTTCATATGCACCAGGCCTCTGAGCCTCACCACCAGTTTACCTTCTGTGAATTAGGTGTTGGAGAGAAAACTGGGGGTTCAAAAGAGTGTTTTTGGAACTCACGCCCCACCTCAGGCTAGCTACCTCAAAGGCCTGTTTTGAAGATAAAATGAGATAGCCTCAGGGAAACCACCCTGAGCTCCACAGAGGGAAGGCAGGAACAGGATACAGTTGAGAGAGCCAGTGTGATGTAGTGGCTAGAATGTTGGACTAGGATAGGTGAGGCCCAGGTTCAAATCCCCACTCAACCATGAAGCTCCCTGGGGTGCTCTTGGGCCAGCCACCATTTCTCAGCCTTGCCTACCTCGCAGGGTTGTTGTGAAGATAAAATGGCAGGAGGAAGAACCATGTATGCTGCCCTGAGCTCCTTGGAGGAAAGGCAGGATAAAGGTAAGAAATAAGTGGTGACTAATGAATAATAAATCGTCCCTTCCCGTCCACTGGCTGAGCTGGCATGGACAATGGACATCAGCTAAGATAAAAGCTGAACTCTCTTCTTTGGTCAGGAAAGTGCATACCAGGTACATCCTTCCCTATCCTTGATCACAGCTTTGCCCATGGCTGGTGTCGGCGTTCGGAGCAAAATCCCTTCTGGGCACCTGCTGAACAGGTAAAGAAGACCTTGGGAGCGCTATGTGCATGGAGGTATTTGCAACCTGCTTGCCAGCTGTTGGGGCTGAATTTTTATGCTGACACTATTTGGACTGTGCAATTAATCACAGAACAAAGCGGCTGGCTGTGCAGCTGCCAGGGAAAATGCACTGTTCCATTTACTTTGCCTTGTGACTATTTTTATTTCAAGCTTTGCCCATCTGACCCAGTGGGTATGGGCAACCTTTTGCTGCAGAAAGGTTTTGGAGCAGTTAGCATTTTGTTTTTTGCTTTTTTTTATGCCAGGTCATAAAGATTTATTCTGCAGGTGTTAATACAGCCACATTAGTTAACACACAAGATTGGTAGGGTGGCCGTGTGACCTACTTTACAGAGGACAGTCTTCTATCTGAAGAGCTGTGACAGGACAGTCCTCTGTTGGAAGGCATCCTCTATTTCAAAGGTGGACAACTTGTGTCACTCTGCTCTCATGATCCTTCACATTGGCTATGCTGGCTAAGGCTGATGAGAATTCTAGGCTGAAACATCTGAAGGGCTACAAGTTGCCCACCCTGCTCTAGTCAAAGGGTTATTCACTCCAAGTCTATTTTAAAGATCAAGAACCCTAATAAGGGATTGCGGAAGCCTTAAAGTTACCCATCACCAGTTAATGAGCTTTTTTACATGAGGCTATTAATCCGCTATATCTACTTTTGGTTTAATCACAGAACTGAGAGCTGAGCACTACATGGAGAGCATTTCCTTTCCTGCTTTTCCACTACTTAACCTCTAGGTGGCACTGTGGTACCGTGGAATAGTGCAAATACACAAGAGGAACTTGCGCTTTCTTGTCATTGAAAGAATATATCCTCACAAATACAACTGGAATGATCTTGATGAACTGTTATTAAGAAAGGAAGCTGAATGGATCTTTAAATTAGACACAGTGTATTCACGTGGGTTAAATGCTAGTATGGAGTTAATATCTTTTTTAGGGAGACAATTATTTGAGCACTTCTCCTTCAAACATCTCCATAATAGCTGTGCAACATGAGATAAGACCAGGACTGCACCTTTAACTCCTTCTCTCTATATATTGTTGCTTTAACGAAAGTTTAAACGCAGGAAGGAGATTCTTTACTGCCTATAAACAAAGGATTTTTCAGTCCGGGTAAATGGTTTGGTTTCTTTCACTTTCTACCTCGTATATAATTACTTACAAAATACTTAATTGTTGATATTTTTATACTGACAGAACTTTCTGCTACGGGTGCAGTCGAAACTATAAGATTTATAGATGGAAACAATGTTATTTTTTACCTTCACGGTAATTGCTCGTAAGCAGGGGTGAGTGTTTGTTATTTGTATAATGTTTTATATATGGAAGCTTATGTGTTAAATATTTGTTTCCCATTCCTGAGTTTGGTAGTCAGTTAATTAATGAATTTATAATTGTTTACTGTGGAGAAAGCCTGACACGAGTATGCATGCACCCGCACACACCAGTCTCCTTCCTCCAGGGGAGGGGGGCAAGGAAGGGAGATTGGGTTACAGGGAAGCAGCCAGACAGACCGGCATCCCAACAATGGAGAGTCCCGATTGGAATCCACAAAACCCAGGAAAGGACCATCAAGCCCATCAACCTAACAGGGCAGTCTCAAAGAGCTGTAAAGTATCCAATACGTCACCTTCTTCCCGGGCAGGAATAAGCCCACCTGACACGAAGGGGCAGGCAATAGCCCCACCTGATCTAAGGGGCGGGAGAGCGGGAAACTCAGGGGTAGAAAACCCCTCTCCCCTCCTTTTGGAGGTTGTTGGGAACACGGGGTGCTTTTGAGCAAGATCCATCCTCCAGCAGCGGCTGGAGTAAGCTGTTCTCTTCCCCGGATCGGACAGACCCGGAGCCAGGCTGAAACTGACTAGCGTGAAGTCTTTGGTCTAAGGTAATTGACTAATCCCAATGCGCTAGCCTGGGAGCCTGTTCATTGATAAACTTAAAGGTCACGTCAGGTCTTATTGACGTTGTAGTATTCCTAGAAAGCTGTTAGTTCCACTCCATATATTGTGTAAATAAATAAAGCCTTATTTGGTAGTTTAAAGGCTGGAGTTTCCTTTTGTGTGTGAAAACCTCCTAGTCGGTTCCATTAGCTTGTACGGGCTGTAACTTCATGCCGGTTAACCCGTTAAGCGCCGAACTCACGCATAGGACCCAGGTGCTGGTCCTTCACATTTACAGACCTTAAGAAGACTTGTTCTGATGAAGTCACATATGACGAAACAGGCTTTACAATCCAGATTCCTGTCACACAGTCTGCTTATAACAGTCTTATCTACTGTTACTACTTGCCTACATTGTTTGTCCTTCTTTTCTTTATTGTCAGCCTTGCTTTGACTTTGTTACTTGTTATTCATTATATTCCGAGAGTTTCTCCCCCCCTCTCATTTTGTTATTGCCTATATGCTAGCCGCATACTCTGTCTGTTTACAGTAGTTTTACCTATTGTTACTGACCTGCCTACTTTGTTTGTTATTGTTTTCTTTAATGTTAGTACTATTCATTAATTGTTTGTCTTTTGTTTATTGGATTTGTTATTTTCATATTATATATTCTGGCATCTGCTTGCAGCATTCTGGTGTCTTCATTATAAGTTGTTACTGCTACTTACCACATCTCATGTTGTTACAACACGTTTTCTTATTGTTAGTAATTGACTATATTTTTGTTTTATTTTTGTTATGGTAAGTCTACGCACATTTCTTTCTGAGGGGCAACTGTGATATATTTTCTAGAAAATACATTTTATTGTTGTGCAGTTGTGTGCTCTGTGGCACTTTTGTTTATCTAAAAACAGAAGTGAAACTGGAGGGTCACAACATCTTCTAAAGAACCTGTAAATAACCACGAGTAGGAATAATGAGCACAGAATAAATGCCTCATGTAGAAAGCTCAACATCTTGACAGCAGGCTGATCTGGTCACATTCTTCCCCACTATGGTGAGATGTATTTCTATTTAAATTATATTTATTATTTCTAAATTTGCACTTATACATAGAAATTAGCATATGAAATTTTCAGGCAAAACTGTGTCCTCTTTTGCCCTGTCTTTTGGCGATGCATTTCTTCTTTTCTGGCAATGCCACCCTAGTTCATGGTTGGGCGAGTATCCTGTGCCAAAGCAAACATCCCAATTTTGTGCCAGGGAAACCTTTATTGTGCTCTCAGAATAAATGACATAAATGTTCATGAGTGCCATAAAATTAGTCTGAGAGCAACTGTGATATTTGTGCATGATATATCAATGTTTTAGGCAATGATGGAGTTGGTAAAATACAAGGAAAGAGCAGAAGTGTCAACACAGTTGTCAAGGCCAATCAGAGGGCTTTTCTATACAAAGCTGTTAATCTTACTGCATCTACTTTCAATTTCATCACAGAATTGAGATCCAAGCACTACACAAGGAGCATTTCCTTTCCTGCTTTTCCACTACATAACCTCTAGGTGGCACTGTAGTATAGTGGAATAGCACAAATACACAAGAGGAAATTGCATTTTCTTTCAGCATTAGAAATAATACCCCATTTTCCCTGCTCTAAAAAAACTCTCGGAAAGTGCTCTTTGGACACAGAGGCAAAACTGGAGGGTCACATCATCATCTAAAGAACCTGTAAACAACTGTGAGTAGGGAATGACAAGTGCAGAACAAATGCCTTGTGTAGAAAAGCTCAAAATGGAAAGAAGCTGGACATTCAGCATTCTTGTGGGACAATGTGAATCATTTGTTGTCTGGTTATTAAGGATATGTAAGGCTTCTTTAGATGAGAAGGGAAATCTAGGTATAGAGTGTCCAGGCGCAGGGGCCTTAAAAATAGGGCCTTGGAATTAGAAGGGTGTTGTATAGACAGACATAGTGTGAAGGACCGCCGCCGGTCCTTTACTACAAAACGGGGGATCCGCAGCTTTCACTGACAGCCCTGATCTCACCGCTCACAATCCCCAACTTGGCTGAGTCGGCTCGGGTCATAAACACTGGAATTTAGCACTGAGTTAAAGTGAAACTATGTATACAGTAATACCTTGGATTGCAAGTAACTTGGTTTGAGAGCGTTTTGCAAGACAAGCAAATTTTTAAATATTTTTTATTTTATTTTTTTACTTGATATACAAGCAATGTCTTGCAATACAAGTACTGTAGTACGGCTTAAATTAAAAATCTCTGTACAAATTTTTTTGGGGGGATTTCGTTTTGATATAAGAGTGTTTTGGATTACAAGCACATTTCCAGAATGAATGATGCTCTCAATCCAAGGCATGACTGTACTCCACTTAGGGGAAAGTGAAAGGAAGTTTATTGAAGGATTTATCAGTACAAATTGGAAAGGGAGCTAAGGAGGGTGAAACTGACAGAATGGAATACCTTTGTTACACACAAAGTCAGAACTACAATAAAACAACTGAGAGTCTAACCTAGCAACTGAAAACTTACACCAGCCTACCCAGGCACTCCGCTTGGGGGTTGAAAGTCTGGGCTGGCCTGAGCCGACGACCCATTCCGTGTTTCGTTGCACCTTGCTTCCAACAAAGCCCAGCAGCCCTGGCTGCTTGTATATCACCTTTCCATTCACCCCCCCTCTGCCAGCCCAGCCCCTTTGTCCAAGCAGAGTAAACTGGTCCTGCCAGGTGGGAAAGGCAAAGAGATTCCAGGTGTCAGACGGTGCCCATTGTGTGCTTGTGGAACTATTTACATTTTGATTGTGCTGATGACTCTGCAGCTCTTCCTGGCCCCCTGCTTCTTACCAGACCTTTCGCCTTCGGCCAAGATTATACATGTTTAGTTGGGGGGGGGCGAGGTGCACGCAACATCAGGCTTTTTCTCCACACATAGACAGCTCACCTCGTGCCTACTGAGAACTCCATTTAAGGTGCCCTTTGGTCTACAGACTCTCTTGCACATTGACAAGCTGCACTCCAGACAGGCAAGTTGGTTACCAATGCTGCTGCTGCTTCTTCTTTTACTGTTTTTACAATACTTGGGTCTCTCTTAAACTATTTTAATGGTGGCCATCCTCTTCGACAAATGCACCACCACAGGCAAATCCAAAGTATGAGAGAGCCCACTTGAGCATGCAATAGTGTAAATAAGTGGGCCTGCAACAAAATGTTACAATGCAGTGTACTCCTGTTCAGGGTTCCAGCCAGCCATGCCCTCTTCCAGCATACTCATTTCCTCTCCACCTGTTTTCCACCACCCCCTTTTCTGTTACCCTCTGTTATTCCTTGCTCACTGAGTATGCCCAGTCCACACTGAGCTGTTTGGGGGAATTTTCCCTCATTAGAGCTTCCCTCCCATAAAGATTTTTCATTCTCCTGCAAACCTCAGGGATCGCCCCCCCCCCCCCCAGCCTGCTGATAGCTCCCTCTCATGCATGAACGGTGTCATTTTGGCTACACAAGGATCCACAGAGAATTCAGTCTGGGTTGTAGTGTAGTGTGAGAACCCAGTCAATGAGTTTGCTATTGTTATGTATATATTCAGCCCCTGTGCCTTGAGGTGGCTTCATCCCAATAGTTCTCAGAGAGCTGTTCAAGCTGAGTCTGCATTGTGCCACCTCAGATTGCAAAAATGGTCTGACATGATGGAATGCTCCTTTTTCTAAACAAAACAAAAGAACAAGAAAAAAAATTCACATAGAAAAGTGGCACACTGGGGGAAAGGTTAGGTTACAATGTCTGCGGGTTGGATCCAAACTTGGTCATAACTAATTTAAGTCCCATAATAACATCGACAGTGAAATCCAGCATCGTCTGAGCTCCGCAAGTGCCGCTTTTTCTCGAATGAAACATAGAGTGTTCGAGGATCGGGATATTTGTAAGAAGACCAAAACACTGGTTTATGAAGCCATTGTATTACCAACTTTATTGTATGCCTGCGAAACATGGACTATCTATAAACGTCACTTCCACCTCCTTGAAAGGTTTCATCAACGTTGCCTCCGGAAAATCCTGCAAATTACTTGGGAAGATAGGCGAACAAATGTCAGTGTACTGGAAGAAGCAAAGACTACTAGCATTGAAAAAATGATCCTTCAACGCCAACTTCAGTGGACCGGTCACGTTGTTCGAATGCCTGACTGCCGTCTCCCAAAGCAGTTACTTTACTCCCAACTCAAGGATGGAAAGCGGAATATCGGTGGTCAATATAAGAGGTTTAAAGATGTTCATAAGGCTAATCTAAAAAAATGCAATATAAACATCGAAAACTGGGAAGCTCTGGCCCATGAACGATCTAAATGGAGGTTGGCCTTTCACAAAGGTTCCATGGACTTTGAAGAAGCCCGAGTGCAAGGTGAAAGGGAGAAACGTGCTAAGCGAAAAGCACGTCAAATGAATCCTTTACAGGACCATCTTCCATCTGGTAACCTGTGTCCTCACTGTGGGAAGCTGTGTGGATCTAGAATTGGCCTCCACAGTCACTTACGGACCCATCGCTAGAATCTACACAATCTTCTTTAGAATTTCCTCCTTTTATCCCGGAAGACAATCTTACTCAGTCACGAGTGATCGCCTGATGATGATGACTCTAAGTATTACTAACTCTGGATTCAGCCTGACACACAGGGGAAACTACGGTATTTAGTTATTTGTGAATGAAGGACAATTTCATCATGTGAGTTCTCACCTTTACCACCTCTAGAGCCGGACCTACCATTAGGTGGAGTGAATTTGTTATTAGTATATTTTTACTGCCAGGGAGAAGGAGAGGTGCTTATGGGTTTTATGCCTCAGGTGCCAAAATAACTTTTGAGCCAGTGTGGCGTAGTGGTGAGAGTGTTGGACTGGACTCAGGAGATCCGGGTTCTAGTCCCCGCTCGGCCATGAAACTCACTGGGTGACTTTGGGCCAGTCACTGACTCTCAGCCTAACCTACCTCATAGGGTTGTTGTGAGGATAAAATGGAGAGGAGGAGGATTATGTAAGCTGCCTTGGGTTCCTTGCAGGAAAAAAAGCAGGGTATAAATATAATAAATAAATAAATGCTGCTCTGCTCCTTGATTTGGGTGCTTAGGGCAGGGGGTGCCATTTGCTGCTCCACCTCAGGCAGCAAAATGTCTTGGGCTGGCCTGACCATCTCAGTGAAAAGTCCAGGCTCTCCCTCCCTCCCTTAGCTCTTTTCCTCCATTTGGATTGGGAGCGGGGCAGGAACTATCCCAGCTATGTTAAAATATTTGATTTCTCCACTGATATCTATGAGCAGCTCTCACTTCCATCCTTGGGGACATTGTAAATAGTTTCTCAGTGTGAAGTAGGAGATGACCTATCCAGATAATAAGAGGGGTCTATCTACCCTTTTAAAAATATATATTTATGCGTCTCTTCCTCCAGCCACTCTATTCCATTTCTCCACCCACACAGTAGTCAAAATCCCCCCAACCCCACCCTCAGTCTGTCAACATTCTGTGCCAGTGAGTTATCATTGGGGTGTTTTGGCACCCCCCTCCCCCGCTTAGGATTTCTTTTTCTACAGATTTTTTTTACCTCTGCAAATCTCTGGTTAACCTTGAATCTGCTGATACTTCCCCTCTTGAGCATGGGTGGTGCAGTCTTGGTTACATTCACATGAGCACAGGGGAACTTGAGTCAGTTTTAAAAGGAATGAACTAGAATTCTCTTTATATCTCACACCAGTATTCTGAAAACTAAGTACAAAGCCAAAGCACACTTGTTTACTTTGCTCTCCTTTCTTCAGAAAATTAGACCACCCTATTTAAACACAGAGAGAGAGAGACACCACGCAATTCTTCTTTTTCTAGGTCATCCACACACTTGCTCGCTTTTCATTTTTTAGCTGTTCAAGCATGAACTATTTGTACAAGTGGGTGCTACCTCTTCTGCTTCTCCTTTCTGGTATAAATTACAGCTTGATAAAAAGAAGAAGTTTGCTCTCTAGTGGTTGAAATTAAAAATGGCCCTGGGAAATAATTCAGAATGAGAAAATGATCTATATTTTCTTTTTCTTTTTAAAATCACTGTATCCCGCGGTTTGTTTGTTTGTTTTCCAACACAGCCCTAATTCTTTGCTCTTAGTCACTTTGGAAACATAAAAGTCACAGACAGTCCTGGGATTATCTGACACTTTAAATTATTACGTTGGAAAAAGAATAAAGAGGAACAACAGTGAAGTCTTGGAGCAAAGAGAATTGCTTTTGAGTTTTGACAGAGCTCTTTCTTCTAAAGGGCCAGCCCAGTGACTCAACTGACTGAAGCTACCCCTTCTCGAGTTACCTTGACAACACTGGGTCTGTTCGGTGTGTGTCCTTCCCACTAAAGCAGTGGTTCTCAAACTATGGAGTGGGGCCCCTTGTGGGTCATGGGACACCAGAAGTTGGGGGAGGGAGGGGATGACAGTCCAAGAAAAGACAGGATGTTGAACCAGGTAGAGCAGTGTTCTCCAACCCAGCTATGCTGGCTGGGGCATGCTGGGAGTTGTAGGCCAAAAGCATCTGGGGACCCAAGGTTGGAGAACACTGAGGTAGAGCCTTCCTGCCCCCAACACCTAAGTCTTGTGTGGATTGAATGCCCCTTGGCAGAGATCAGAACCTCATTAATCCACATTGGATTTATGGCTGTCAGTGCCCCACATTTATGACTGTGACTGCCCCACAGATAGCAACTCAGGAATTGCTGCTGCTTTGTTTTAATGATGGGGGGTATTTAGTTAGTTATTATATTTATATCTCAATCTGTGCGTGGAAATTGCTTTCTTCAAGTAAGTTCTTCTGTAGGTTGCAACTTGCAAGAGGTTGTTACAGGACTTATTCAGTGCCCCTGGCTAGAGATCTGCTAACACAAGATCTCCCTCCTTGGAGAGGGCTCCTTCTAAAATTTCCCATCGTTAGAGAGGGCGATCTACATCAGAGGTCAGAAAGATATTAACTCCATACTAGCATTTAACCACGTGAATACACTGTGTCTAATTTAAAGATCCATTCAGCTTCCTTTCTTAATAACCATCAGAGGTCAGAAAGGGATGATTTCCAAGCCCAGATTGACTTGCAACAACAGCAGCTTTTGACTTTTTCACGTAGTGTACAGGTATTTTATTTATTTATTTATTATATTTATACCCCCGCCTTTTTTCCTGAAAGGAACCCAAGGCGGCGTACATAGTCCTCCTCTCCATTTTACCCTCACAACAACCCTGTGAGGTAGGTTAGGCTGAGAGTCAGTGACTGGCCCAAAGTCACCCAGTGAGTTTCATGGCCGAGCGGGGACTAGAACCCGGATCTCCCGAGTCCCAGTTCAACACCCTAACCACTACACCACACTGGCTATGGGTATGGGTATGACATGCCCATAGAATCCCTTGGGCCTGTTTTACTTATTCTTTTGTCCTTCAGAACACACTCACACACACCACTGCATGGTGCCTCTTTTGGTCCCTTGTGATCTTTGATTGCAGCATAGCAAAATCTGGTCATTGAGTCTAATCATTATCTGTTAGCAGAATTTGGGTACAGCACATTCTAACTGTCTAGGGCACTGGGTTAGAGCCAACTGGTGTGTGTGTGTGTGTCAACCAGCCCTATAATGCTATGAATGGGAGCATTTTACAATCCCAACATGGAAATGCATTGCAAGGGCAACTCTACCAGCAAGAATTGGCCCAGTTGGGATTGAATCGTCTTGTTCAGTTGTCAAAAACAGGAGAATTAACATCCTGAAGTGTGTGGAGGAAGTGTTTTCTGTCTCTGTTGTTGTTTCCCTACAAGTTGCTTTAAGATGCTGGATGGGAAGAGAGTTAAACAGAAGACAGTACTTTTCAGAGGGTATGCTTTGTACATGTTCAGAGGCACTGTTCTTAAGTCTATTTTTAAAATCAAAAGCCCCTTCCTTTCACAAAGGAAAGGCACTCTGCACCTGATCAGAGACATCTGAGCCTGGGGTATTAGCAGCTTTTGAACAGAAAAGTTGTCAAGTCCTGCTGACAAAGGAAGACATCAAGTCCAAAGATGTTACAGTAGTGCAGCCTTTCCCCACCTGGTGCCCTCCAGATATTTTGGACTACAACTCCTGGCATTCCTGGCCATTGGCCATGCTGGCTGGGGCTCATGGGAGTTGAAGTCTGGTGGGCACCTGGTTGGGAAAGTGCAACACCACTATGAAAAAGGAAGTCAGACACAGTGATCAGAAAGGAGGAAACTACAATGAGCTACTTGTAATCAGGAAGAACTGGTGTTTTTAATAGGTTGTCCTTCCAACGTTAGAGATGAGGTCAGCTCCAGGCCATTCTTCTACTAGTAATAGTTTATTACTTTTGATTACAGCAAGTATTTCAAGATGAGTTGAAAAACAAGGCAGATGTTGTAATGGGGCTTAGCAGAGGTGTAGCCAAGAGACAGACTGTAATATTAAAAAATTATAGGGAAGAGACAACTAAGTATCAAAGAAGCATGACCACACATCCCCCCACCCTGTCATTTATTTTTGAATGGGAAACTTTGCACCATTATGCAGAAGCAGCAAACACACACACACACACACAGAGAGAGAGAGAGAATGCAGCCAGTGAGATCTCAAAGGCCAGTTCATTCAGAATCCTTGTTCCCCAACACAATAGTCAACCCAAAATACCAAACTCTGTTTTAATTAAAGAGATGTGTTTCCTTGTCAAGCAGGTTATGGTGTGGGAGGGGTGGGGAAACTTGAATCCCAAGAGATTTAGGGCTTCTCTACAGGAGGAATTTATTGTGCACTCATGATTCCTCACTCATGGTAGTTTGCAGATGCTTTACAGGACATCCTCATCCTCCAGGGCCTCTCCCGTGCTTGGCAAGCATTTTCACAGGCTGTTTTTTAGAGCGAGGAAATGTAGCATTATCTGAAAATGGAGGAATGAACCAGAATGAGAAGCTCTGTGTATTTTTGCAATTTCGCTATACCGTAGCACCACCTTGTGGTTGTGTAGTGGAACATATAGTAAGGCAGAGAAAGCAAAAAAATCCAGGGGGGGGAAGCACAGGTAAAGGAGCCAATCTTAATCCCGCAAAGAAGCCAGAAGCAGAAGCCTCGGTAAAGTGGTGGGTTAAAAGCCTCATGTAGAGAAGCCCTAGGGCATACCCTCCAACATTTCACACGTGAAGATCAGACCCACCTGTGTATGTGGCACACACACCACGGCTCTCGGAATCCACACACACACACACACAATGCTGAAGGCTCTTCTCTGCCAGATGCAGTCATTTACTCCTCAACAGCCTGTGCTGAGTTGATTTAAAAGCAGAGACGCTACTTGTCCTTTTGGTTAAAGCAGGCTTCCCCAGTCTGGTTTCCTCCAGACATGTTGGACTGCAACTCCCATAATTCCCAGCCAGCATGGGAATTATGGGAGTTGCAGTCCAACACATCATGAGGGAACCAGATTGGGAAAAGCTGGGTTAAAGCTACAGTCATGCCTTGGATTGAGAGCATAATTCGTTCCGGAAACGTGCTTGTAATCCAAAACACTCTTATATCTAAATGAAATCCCCCCAAAAAAATTTGCACAGAGATTTTTAATTTAAGCTGTACTACAGTACTTGTATTGCAAGACATTGCTTGTATATCGTAAAAAAAAAATTAAATAAATATTTAAAAAATTGCTTGTCTTGCAAAACGCTCTCAAACCAAGTTACTTGTAAACCAAGGAAGGTATTACTGTATAGTAGAGGACATCATTATCCTATAATCAGTTATCAACTGTTCAAAATCAGTCTCACCAGCTGCAACAACCAGGCTGTATGCTGCATCATATGTGCAGTAAGGATGAGATACGGTATATTTGACACCCCTACACACACATTTAACTTCTAGGCATCTGGGAGAGAGGACTGAAACTTGAAGAACAGCAACGTTTTAAAGGTGCTGGTCATTGACTGTAATAAATATATTCATTCATTCATTCATTCAACGTTTTAAAAAAGTGTTCCCAAAATCTCCTCAAGAAGGCAAAATAAGGGGTAAACCAGGGTCTATGATTTATCAAGGGCAAGCACCAGAAAATCACGACTGTCCTTGCTAAATGAGGCCAATCGGAGCCAGTGGTTAAGGTGGTAACGGCAAATTGGGATGAGGCAGCAGGCAGAATCAATCAATATTTGATGAGATTTATGAGAGAATTGCCATAAACAATTCTGTGAAAAACAACCCGGCCCTACCACTAGGCACAATGAGGTGGCCACCTCAGGCAGATAACTTTAGGTGTCATGAAAGGACAACAAAGTGTTAACTATTTAATTTATTAAATTAGAGGTGCTTGTGGGATTTTCTGCCTCAGGTGCCAAAATAACTTTGCCAGCTTTGGGTACTATTATGCACTTTGACTTGGGCAGCCCAGCCCCAGAGGGCAGGTAGGCAGGGCACACCATTTGCTGTTCTGCCTCAGGCAGAAAAATATCTTAGGCTGGCCCTGTCACAATTCTATCTTCTGTCAAGAAGGTAACAAAAGGGATAGGATTACACAAAATCCTGGAGCAATGCAATTACTCCCTGTGTTGTGTTTCTGCAGCTAACTACACATTTCCCACAGTTAAGTGGAAACAGCTGTCCTAGGAGAAGGCATGACTGCCTCATCTCTTGCTGCATCTGGAGATATTAAATTATATGCATGTTCTCCAGCTTTCCGCCTGGCAGAGTACATGTGTTGCTTGCAGAAGGTCTCAAGTTCAATCCCCAGCCAGTATAAAAGGCCATGTCCTATGTTTCTAAATCCAAAAAAAAAAAGTGTAGAGGGAGTGAGAGCAGAACACAGGGATTGTGGGACTGTCACCCAGATGCCTCACTCAAGAAAACCACTCCTAAAAAAACACCAGTCCATGCCAATAGGGGGTTGCTACCTTTGTAGCAAGACACCTTGTAGTCTGCAATGACCTATGGCCATTTTGTGCAGCCTGTAGGTCATGCCACTATTTTCTTGGCTGCACAAAATGACCAGAGGTCTAAGGTCCCCTAATGGAGCCCAGAGAGGTGAAGACCAAATAAGCTATCATAGACCAGCCTCTTGGAGACTACAAAGTGTCTTGCTACAGAGGCAGTGTGTCCCTGTTGGTGGGGACTGGTGCTTTTTTTTTTTTTTTTTTAAGAAATGATTTTCTTGGGTGGGGCATCCATCAGCAAGATTCCTAGATCTTAACACAGTATTCTTAATAACTGGACCATTTGTAGCAGCTCAAGGACTATCTACTCGCTCTTGCTCTTCTTGTAATCTTTCTTCAGTGACTGTGCTGCTTTTTCATTATTACAGTACTAACAATCTCCTTTGGTTTATATATATAACATTTAACGCAGCACCTTTATGTTTTTGTGGGGGGGGGGGGTTACTGTAATATACGGCCTTACTGGAAAATGCAGAAGATTATTTAGAAACTGTTTCTAGACTATTGTTTCATCACTGCACTAGAAATAAAGGAAGTAGCATTGTGAGTTCCCCCTGAAACAGTTGTAGCTCCTCTTGTGACCCATTATGAGCAAATCTGAAAAGTTACAGCATTACTTGAATTCCAGGTCGATGGTTCCATTTCTACCAGTGGATAAAATAACTTTTGGTGGTGCTGTCCAGTCTTATGGACAAACTTGTTCCATCTTGTTGGAAGTATTATGTCCTGGAACATATTGATCTTGTGTCTAATGTCCAGGAGAAGAAGCTGTGATAAGTGTTCCATTAAAAAAAACAAACCAAATAGCAAAGCAAAACAAACCAACCCTTATGAATGCACAGATATGGTAAACATACTCTTCTGTACAAATTTGCCAGAAATTATGAGACCTAAAAAATCTTGAACTAGCTCCACTGCTACACCAAGAACACATAGTGAGTGTACTGTCAGTAACCTAGTTTGGTGTTCTTCCTGTATGCTAACTCTTTCCTGAGAACCTGCTTGGTCAAACTGTGATAGACAAGGATGGTCAACAGTGCCAGCTCCAGGTTTTTGAGGGCCCTGGGTAAGGTAAGACATCCTCAGTGCCCCTTCCTCAGTGAGTTGACCTTCTCACTGCCATTGCCACTAGCTGCTATTGTTCCTCATTCTCTTTCTCATCATTGCTTCCACTTGCTTGTTTGACAGGCAGAGATCCAGTGAGCAACTAGGCAGTGGCATCTACCGCTCCTCCTTCTCCCCACCACCATTGTCTGGACTAGAGTGAGAGGCAGGTAAATAAGCAAGTTGTAATGGTGAAAAGGAGGAACAACTCCATGGGACTCTTGTCAGTGGGCCCCTACTGGGGTGTGGGCCCTCAGCAGGTGCCCAACCATACCTACTCTTGACACCGACCCTGATGGTCCAGGAAAGATAAAGCAGAAGAAATTTGTTTTTCAGGAAGGATAACAAAACAGATATAAGGGAAGGGTCTATTCCAGGGAATTACAGGAAGACCACAGGAAAACTGTTCTGGGCAGAGAATGGCAGTCTCCAGGGATCATAATAGAGTTGGAAGGGGCCTACAAGGCCATCAAGATGTCAGCTCAGAATCTGGCACATAATACTAAAATAACGCTGTGCATGGCTCAATGATGTGGTTTTAAATTAACACTCTATCAGACCATCAAAAATGAATGTGTCCATCTAATTTATTTATTTATTTTTAATGTTTAGGCTAATGTATTCAGGAGTGGAACCTTAGTCTCTCTAACTGAAATATTTAATTAAAGAAAATAATAATCTGTCCCTTGCAAGAAAGACATAATGTTCCCCAAAACCAAGCTAAATCTTTGCCAAGCCAATTTAGACTGCAGGTACAGAGATTAAACCGTGTCCTCCTTCTCTTTCTGCACTACTTATTTGCTTTAACCATTTTCTTTTTACCATCATACTTTAATTTAAAGCAATCTTCTAACCTCTCCATGTGAATTTACCAAATGTTTGATTATACTAACTTTATGACAACATGTGCCAATTCAGGGGAGATCCATATCGGCCCAAATCCAACAGCTTCCCCTTCTTGGAAGCAAGGCTCTGAAGCGCTCGCAACACAGACTTGGGCAGTGTGTTATGTTCTGTTATATTTCTGTTGACATTGAAGCTCTGTCCTGGGTGAGCTAAGCCAGCCTTCTCCAGATGTGTTGAACTATAGCTCCCATCATCCCTAGCCAGCATGGCCATTGCTGTGTCCATGGCTTAGTCTTGGCTTGTCTCCTTGCCAGCCAGTCAGAGACAAAAGAAAGATTTCAAAACCAAAGATATTTCTATGGGGGCAGCTCCCAGAGGGGGAAATTCAAATGGACTAATCAATAGTCTGGGAAGAGCAGCTTATTAAGCAAGCATCCTCCAGGTGATTCCTGCAGGTACCTAGTTAACATAAGGCTGAGTCATCATGGGGGAGGTGAAGGAAGGGTCTGCCTGGAATGTGTAGAAGTGCAGATATATTTTTTTTGCTATAGCTGCCAGAACATGTCCTTTGTTCAGAGACATATTTCTAGGAAGGGGTGGGGTGGGTGAAGGTTGGATTCAACACTGTATCAAAATGGGTTTTCCATGCTATTGAGCTGGTATTTTCTGCTGATAACAAAAACAAATGTCAAATGTGAGCTTATCTTTAAGCACAGGAACTTTGCATTCTAAACGCCCTGTGGCTATTCCTATATTGTTTAAAGAGAGAGTCGTTAAGATTATATCCTCTATAACATTAAGCAAATGTCATTTTATAATTTGTTACTTCTCAAGGTTTGAACAGAAACATGATTTTCTCTTAAGATGATTGTGGGGTGGGGGTGGGTTATATCATCTCTTTTTTAGCTGTAGCTGCTTATAAATGGCCTTTATCTTTAAAAGTCTTATGTTAACACAGCAATGTTTTGGAGATGAAGTGAGTAAAACAAACAAACACCCAGCTGGAATCTTTACTAATTGCAGATCTTGACCCCAATCTAGAGAAAGTTAACAACACTTAGGGCACAATCCTATGCATGATTAGACAGGGGGAAAAAAACTCCTACAAGTCCCAGCATTCCTCAGCGGCTGCCTTAACATGCATAGGATTGCCAATCCTATGCATACTTTCCTGGGAGTAAGTCCCATTGAATACATTGAATACTTCCGGGAATTCATGTATAGGATTACACTGTTAATTCCCATTGAACTTGACAAACAAATTACAATTTCTGTTGGGATAATTTTGTCCATCACTAGTCATGGCCCACTCCTCTCTTCACTGAGAAAGCAGGGTGAGAGCTGAAGTCTCCATTGTTGTTGGGGTTTTTCTGCCAGAACTTGCATATATTTTTCCTTGAAAAACATTGATCCCTTCACCACCTTATTTCTAGGAGGTGTCGGATTTGTTCTCTCTCTACCAGGACTATCCCAGTGAGTCTAAAAACTGTTGCTAGACAATAGATTACAATTCAGTACAGTGCCAATATTCTGGTACAGCTACAGGAAGGCTTTGTAGCTATCAGGCAATTAAATATTAAGAGTCAGAATACTTTAAGCTTTTGTTTTATTGATTTCTGTCATTGCTCAGTGGCCATATATTGATCTGAATTTCTCTTTACATTTTGATTCATTTAGCAGTTGGTTTAACTCTTTAAAACAGGAGTGGGGAAGCTTTTTCCTGTGAAGGGCCATTGACTCATGGAAAGGTCAGTTGGGTTCTGCAGCAGATGGTAAGCGGAGCTGGCTCCAATGGTGGGTGGAACCAGAGCCAAAAGTGGGTGGAGTTTGCATCCAGTGGAGGCTGGTGGCTCCAACGTCAGTGGTTCAGTGTATCCACTCTTTCCAAGGTCATAGAATCATAGAATAGTAGAGTTGGAAGGGGCCTATAAGGCCATCGAGTCCAACCCCCTGGTCAATGCAGGAATCCAAGTTAAAGCATCCCTGACAGATGGCTGTTCAGCTGCATGGCTGAACCCTATCCCCAAACACTGGTTCAGCACCATGGATAGCTCCTTAAAAGTTCAGACTACAACCCAGAGTGGATACACTACACCACTGACGTTGAAGTCACCTGCCTCCACTGTTTGCAACATTGCCGGATTGCATAGTTCACTCCCTCTCTGTGTGTGCACCAGTGTGTGTGTGTGTGTGTGTGTGTGTGTGTGTGTGTTCCAGCCCATATGAAATCAGGCCGAGGACTGCATGAAATCAGACTGAGGGCCACCAGTTCCCCAGTGCCTACCCCAGCTTTAAAATAAGGTTTGTTTTGCTTTGAGTTGATCTGGGCACCTGATTTGTATGAGATTATGGCATTAGTTAAAATAATATTGTTAAGAAAATCATAAGCACATAAGAAGAGCCCTGTTGGATCAGACCAAAGGCCTACCTAGTCCAGCATCCTGTTTCCACAGTGGCCAACCAGATGCCTATGGGAAGCCCACAAGCAGGACAAGAGGGCAACAGACTGCTTTTGCTGTTGTTTTATTTATTATTTTATTATATTTACATACCCCACCTTTTTTCCTGCAAGGAACCCAAGGCGGCTTACATAATCTTCCTCCTCCTCTCCATTTTATCCTCACAACAACCCTGTGAGGTAGGTTAGGCTGAGAGTCAGTGACTGGCCCAAAGTCACCCAGTGAGTTTCATGGCCGAGCGGGGACTAGAACCCGGATCTCTCGAGTCCCAGTCCAACACTCTAACCACTACGCCACACTGGTCTGGTTCTCCAGCTACGGGTATTCAAATGCATGCTGCCTCTAATCATGGAGGTAACATATAGCCATACTGGCTAGTAGTCACTGATAGCCTTTTCCTCCATGTGTTTTTCTAATCCCCTTTTAAAGCCATCTAAGTTGGTGTCATCACATTCACAACATCTTGTGGTAGCTAATTCCATAGCTGGACTTTGTGCTGTGTGAAGAAGTACTTCCTTTCATCTGTGATGAATCTTCCACCATTCAGCTTCATGGAACGGCTACTCTTCGGGCACAAGCATCAAGCAAACTTTGAAGACTTATCATCCACTATATGATGTTAGGCTACTGCACTGACAGATTTCTTCAGGGATGAACATCGTATGATATATTATCTCCTTTTTGTTTCTCTGCTTCTTATTTATGCCCTTCTTGTTTCCGTTTTCTGTTGTTATTTGTTGGCCCTGCATTTGCTTATCTTAAAATAAATAAATAAACTTTTTAAAAGTGTCTGGCTGATGTGAACTATGGCAGTTCTACCTCAAAGCTTAGGCTGGCTTGGACTCTGTTACACACTGCTTGGTTTTAAGTTTTATGGCCACTCATAAAAGCATTAGAGCAGCTGTGCTGGATCAGACCAAAGGCTTATCTGGTCCAGCATTCTGTGGCCATTCAGTGGCCAATCAGATGCCCAGGGGAAACCCATAGCAGGATATAAATGCAAAAGCATGTGGGGTGGGCAAATGAGTGATGTTCGAGATTGGCAGAGTGTTCTGAACATTATCTCGCTGCTCATCTCATGCCCAGTTCCCATCCACATTTGTGATAGCTGCTTGCTCTGTATGAACGGGAAACTTGTGGAAATTGAGCAGCGATCGAGCAGGCTATTGGCACAAGCTTCCCCAAATTTGTGCGAATTTCCTGATTTGCACAACTTTCCTCCATAGATGAAAGCGGGGCTGATTCAGTCTATGGAGGAGATCTGCACAAATTGAACTGGAAATCGGGAATGAGACAAACATGAGCACGTGTTCGACAATTTATTAATATCTTCAGCTTGCGTTCGCATTCAGAGCTTTGAACCAGGGGGCGGGCATGCTCGCATGTTTTGTGAGCAAAAATGACATTCTTGTACATCCCTACCGGCGCGGGAGTTGCTGGGGAACATGAACAGGACGGTCCTGTTCATGTTCCCCAGCAACTGGTATACAGAAGCATACTGCCTCTGATACTGGAGTTAATATATAATGACTAGTAGACATCGACAGCCTTATCCTCTGCATTGTTCTGAACAGAGACTCCTAGTAGAGGTAGTTAAACAAACTTTATTTCTTACAAAATGAGGCCTGCCAGCATGCTACACACTCCTCTAGTCAGCCACATCCAAAAGTCAGCTCTCTGGGGCTGGCCTCCTGGGTTATAGCTTTTCCCGTTAAAGGGACCACACACTAGATATTCAGCTGGGTGCATGCGTTACATCCTCCATGCAATCCTATGCATGTTTATTTGAAAGTGCATCCCAGTGGCTTATTCCCAATTTAGTATCCCCAGAAATGCAACCTCAACATCTATATTTCTTTAAGAGAGGAGAAAGGATGAGAGAAAGTAGAAGTTATAATATTCAGCACCTAGCAGAGACGCCCCACTCCCCATTCAGCCTTTTAGTCAGGGCCAGCTCAAGGAGCTTTTCTAAACAAGGCATTTATTGTGCGGTCATCATTCCCTACTCACAGTTGTTTACAGATTCTTTAGATGATGTCATGACCCTCCAGTTTTGCTTCTGTTTTTAAACAGCACTTTTGGTGAGTTTTTTTTAAGAGCAGAGAAAATGTGGTAATATAGTATGTGAAAGTGAAAGAAAACACTTTTTCCAGTTGTGTAATTGCACTATTCTGCTATACCACAGTGCCACCTAGAGGTTATGTGGTGGGAAAGGACATGCGCTTTTCATGTATAGCTCAAATCTCAGTTCTGTGACGAAACCAAAAGTAGCTATATTGGATTAACAGCATCGAGTAAAAAAGCTCTGGGTTTGAGGGGACACTTGGCAAAATAGTGGGCATCCACCTGCATGGATAATGCTTAAATGGCAGTGGCAGCCAACAATGGTAAGCAGCAGTAGTCTAAAAAGTGCTGGTGGGTAAGCCACCATTTTAAATTCCCCATAATGCTCCTGATGTAGTCACTCCAGGGCATTGTGGGAAATTAAAAAAGCAGCTTCTAGACTGAGCCACCCAGTGAAAAAGATAAATTGGTGGAAGCAGGGATACTTCAGGAGTGGGCCCTGGCTGCTGCCTGAGGATGCTGCATTCTCATGATGGGCCCATTTTCAGTGCAGCATCTAAGACTCTAGGGTTGCAGCTCCAGGGAAGGGTCAAAAAGGGGTATAAAAGGGTGAGAATGTTATTTAAATCAGAGCAGGCCTTCCCATGTGTCTTTTATCTGGACAAAATGAAAAACTATCGAGAAGAATGGAAAGTGCACCTGGACAAAAGCAACTCCATTTTAGCAGGGTAATATCACCAAATTCCTGGCTGCCCACAAGGAATTCCCCAATGTTTAAAAGGATATCTTACATATTAGTCCCTCCCCACACCACAGTGCCATTTTTGTTCAGACCAGTCCAGTCATGTGATAACAACCTGGAAGTATCAGGAACAAATTTGTCAAATGAGATGCCATGGAAAGATAGTCTTGAACTTACTCAAAAAGAAAACAATCATCATGGTTACATGCATGGTAAAGAAGTGAAAGCACAGAAGTGTTTATTCTGTGTAGGAATTTTACTCAGGAAGGGTTTGTTGTATGGACTCTTTATTCTCTCTTTGACCACACTGCTGCAAGCAACACAGAGCATTAAAAAAAAAAAAAAAAAAAAATCATAATGAGAATACAGTACAAGCCTCAAGCAATCTTGTCAGAACTATTTACAATTATAATACTTAGGATGTCCAAAGGAAATAGATGGAATTTTAGATTAACTGGAAGTATAAATGAGCTGGAAGGAAAAGGCGTTATCAGATTTTAAGCTAGTTTAAACTCATCACTGAGTGAACAGAATCACTGTGGGTGACAATACCGGCCCCAAAAGTAATTTAATACTGGGGAAATGCTATCTTCCCCCTGACCAAAATGTTCAGAGTGACCCTGAGATGGGGACTGAAATCAGGGAGGCATCCAAAGGAGAAAGTGTTGGAAGTAATGGGTGACTCTCACATAGACTGGATAAATGCATTCTCTGGTCACAACAAAGAGGTAAAAATATCTCAGTACCCTAAATGACTGTGCCCTAGAACAGTCGCAAAACCAACCAGACAGGAGGTGACTGTGAAGGATTGAGGCCTATACAAGCCTAAGTTAGTGAAGCCTGTAGGCCCAAATTTCATGATGGGAGGGGGCATTTGTGAGTTTTAGTTCACCCAATAGAATTTAAGTGTAATCTCTCCTGTTCAAGGTCACATGGGTATAACCTTCCAATCCTGGGAAGGGTTTATAAGGAGGTGGGGTTGTGGTCAGCTAGCCAGAGCGAGACTGTCTGCAGAGTAGGAAGGCAGGATGTCTGAGACAGAGAGCTAGCTAGCTAGCTAGCTAAACTGAGCTAGGCCAACTGGAGAAAGGATCTCTGAACTGAGGCTTACAAGTAACACAGTAGCTAAGTTAGATATCCTTGTGTTATTTGTCTGTTTATTTTCCTTATACTGTTCTTTTGAATTATTACTGCTCTATTGTGTAAATACCCTAAGTCAATCTGAATCTATGTTACCCATAGTTCTAAGTACTAAACTGTTCTTGTTTACCACAAGTGTTGGAGTGCCTTATTCACCATGCCTGAGGCTGGTTCCCATGTTACTGGGAACAGGAGGGTAACGGGTAGAGAATTGGTCTCCTGGAACAGGAGGGGCTTTTGGAAGAGGCAGAGATCTTCAAGATCTTCTTGATCTTGATCTTCTGCCGGGATCAAGGGATCCCAGCAGAAGTGGAACCTTGTGACCCTGGACTTAATCTTCAGTGGTGGCACCCAGGGCCTAGTGTGAGATTTGAATGCTGTTGAACTGATTGGAAACAAATTTAATTTATATGTAAGTGGAAAGTTGCCAAAGTTATCCAACATAGTCACATTTTACTTCAAAAGAGAAAATCTCTCTATGATGAAGGAACTGGTAAAAAGGAAATTGAAAGGAAGGTCAAGAGGATTGAAATTCCACAGAGGGCTTGTGGGGTTACTCAAAAGCACAAAACTGCAATAATCAGCCAGAGTGTATACTGCAGGTCTGGAAAAGTAGCACAAAGTCAAAGAGGTCACCAACATGGTTAACAAGCAGCATCAAGGAAGCCATTAGAGATAAGAAGACTTCTTTCAGAAAATGGAAATCTTGCCCAAATGAGGACAACAAGGAACACAAACTTGCACAAAGGAAAGGCAAGCAGACAATAAGAGATGCAAACAAGAAAAAAGGAATTTGAGGAGTATATATCTAATAATACTAAGTCCAACAATAGAAATAAATAAATATGTCAGAAGCAGGAAATCAGCTAGGGAGGCAGCTGGATCATTAGATTACAATGGAGTGTGAAAGGAGGATGAGGAGAGTGCAGAGAAGCTGACTGAATTCTTTGCATCTGCTTTCAGCAGATGTAGAGCAGACAGTTGAGCTGATATTTTCAAGAAGGGAGTCTGAAGAACTGAGGCAAATAGTGGTGACAAGAGATGGCGTTCTAGATCTTACTGACAAATTGAAAACAAACAAATCACTGGGCCCAAATGGTATCCATCCTAGAGTTCTTAAAGAACTCAAATGTGAAATTACAGATCTTCTAACAAAGATATGTAACATGTCCCTAAGATCAGCCACTGTACCGGAGAACTGGAGAATGACCAATGTAATGCCAATTATTAAAAAGACACTTGTGGGTTCCAAGAAATTACAGACCAGTTAGCAGCTAATTTAACTTAACCTCTGTTCCAGGTAAATTACTGGAAAGTGTTATTAAAGATAAAATTATCAAGCATATAGGACAATGCCTGTCTCAGTAACCTTTATATTCTGTGAGAGTGTCAGTAAACGTGGGAAAGAATCATCCAGTGGACATTGCTTACTTGGACTTCCAAAAGACTTTTGACAAAGTCCTTCACTAAAGGCTCTTGAGCAAATGTAGCACTTATGGGGGAAAAGGAAATGTCCTGGTTAAAGTAACTGGTTAAAGAACAGAAAGCAGAGAGTAGGAATAAAAGGTCAGTTCTCATAATGATGTAAACAGTGGGAATCCCCCAAGGATCTCTGTTGGGACCAGTGCTTTTTAGGTTGTTCATAAATGATCTGGAGTTAGGGGCAAACAGCGAGGTGGCCAAGTTTGCTGTTGACACCAAGTTATTTAGGGTGGTTAAAACAAGAAGGGTCCCTGCAAAGAGCTCCAAAAGGGTCCCTCCAAACTGGGAGAATGGGCATTAAAATGGCAAATGCAGTTCAGTGTAAGCAAGTATAAAGTGATGCATGTTGGGGCAAAAAACCAAACCAAAACACCTTCATGTATTTATTGACGGGGTCTAACCTAGTGTCTGACCAAGAAAGAGATCTTGGAATAGGGGGCCCCGAACTTGTACAACATCTTCATAAACTCATCGAAAAAATCTGGATAAGAGAAGAGATCCCAGAAGACTTCAGGGATGCCATAATTATCACCCTCTTTAAGAAGGGTGATAGAACAGACTGTGGAAACTATCGGGGCATTTCTCTCTTAGCAACCGCAGGTAAAATATTTGCTAGGATTCTCGCAAACCGTCTTCTATCTATTTCAGAAGAGATCCTCCCTGAAACTCAATATGGTTTCCGCCCCTCTAGAGGGACAGTAGACGTGATTTTTACTGCACGTCAGCTCCAAGAAAAATGCCAGGAGCAAAATCAACCCCTTTATATGGCATTTATTGATTTGGCTAAGGCCTTTGATACTGTAGACCGTACAGCTCTCTGGACTATCCTTATGAAAATTGGATGCCCCAATAAATTTGTGAATATCTTGCGACTTCTCCATGACAACATGACGGCAACAGTTTTGGACAACAACGGCTCTCATGGTGCTCCATTTAAAGTGGGATCAGGTGTTAAACAGGGATGTGTTATCGCCCCAACATTATTTGCCATTTTCATCGCCATGGTTTTACATCTTGTCAAGGGGAAACTTCCCACCGGTGTGGGAATTATATATCGAACAGATGGAAAGCTTTTTAATCTCAGCAGGCTGAAAGCAAAAAGTAAGGTAATTACAACCTCCGTTGTGGAACTTCAGTATGCTGATGATAATGTGGTCTCTGCACATTCAGAGGATGATCTCCAAACTATCCTAAATGCTTTTGCAGAAGCATACGAAAAACTTGGTCTCTCACTTAACATCAAAAAAACCAAAGTGCTTCATCAGCAAGTGCAAGCCAATCCTTTGGTGATGCCATCTATCCAGCTTGGCGGGACAATACTGGAAAATGTTGATCATTTTCTCTATCTTGGCAGCTATCTTTCTGTTACAGCTAACATCGACAGTGAAATCCAGCATCGTCTGAGCTCCGCAAGTGCCGCATTTTCTCGAATGAAACATAGAGTGTTCGAGGATCGGGATATTTGTAAGAAGACCAAAACACTGGTTTATGAAGCCATTGTATTACCAACTTTATTGTATGCCTGCGAAACATGGACTATCTATAAACGTCACTTCCACCTCCTTGAAAGGTTTCATCAACGTTGCCTCCGGAAAATCCTGCAAATTACTTGGGAAGATAGGCGAACAAATGTCAGTGTACTGGAAGAAGCAAAGACTACTAGCATTGAAAAAATGATCCTTCAACGCCAACTTCAGTGGACCGGTCATGTTGTTCGAATGCCTGACTGCCGTCTCCCAAAGCAGTTACTTTACTCCCAACTCAAGGATGGAAAGCGGAATATCGGTGGTCAATATAAGAGGTTTAAAGATGTTCATAAGGCTAATCTAAAAAAATGCAATATAAACATCGAAAACTGGGAAGCTCTGGCCCATGAACGATCTAAATGGAGGTTGGCCTTTCACAAAGGTTCCATGGACTTTGAAGAAGCCCGAGTGCAAGGTGAAAGGGAGAAACGTGCTAAGCGAAAAGCACGTCAAATGAATCCTTTACAGGACCATCTTCTATCTGGTAACCTGTGTCCTCACTGTGGGAAGCTGTGTGGATCTAGAATTGGCCTCCACAGTCACTTACGGACCCATCGCTAGAGTCTACACAATCTTCTTTAGAATTTCCTCCTTTTATCCCGGAAGACAATCTTACTCGGTCACGAGTGATCGCCTGAGAGAGTAGTAGAGAGAGAGTATACAAACTTTTACACTAACCTATCATAATGACTTTATACAAACTAATATCATAAAACCTTTATACAAAACTGCTAATATCATAATGCCTTTATTAAAACCTTTATACAACCACACTTTCATACAGTTCTGGTCAACACACCTCAAAAAGAATAGTTTTTAAAAAAATAAATAAATTTTTATTTAATAACATAAACAAATCAAATACAATCAAACCCGTGCTCCCATCACCTTGGGACCAATATGATATACAACTACTACTTATCTATACCATTAAACCTACATTCCAAAAATACATCAAATCTTGTCATGGTGTATTCCCCTTTCCCTCAAAAAGAATATTGTAGAGCTGGAAAAGGTGCAGAAAAGAGCAACCAAAATGATCAAGGGGTTGAAGCAAGTCCCTTATGTTCTTAGTCTTCATTGTGTTTTAGATTTGCATTGCTTGGCTGGCGAAAATAGCAGGTGTGAAACTGCAACAAAAATCAAACCAAAAAAGCAATATTGTGCGTTTTAATTCCTACTTTGTTTTCCTTGATACAGACATTTTAACATAATTATTTACATTCTGCTGTTATGGTTCTATGCCCTGAGAATAAGGCCTTACCCACCCATCAGGTTAATAGACTTCCATGTAGTATGGCACACAGAGACAATTAATGATAAGTTTATTCACAGACACTGAACTAAGGCGTTCAATTGCTTTATAATGTTTATCTCATTTATTCTCACAAGAACCCCGTGAAATGAACAGAGCCATAATTCACAACCAGAGCAGGTATTTTGCTGCCTGAGGAAAAGGGCAATGCTCCCTCCACTTTCCACCTACCGTTGAATCTTACTTCACCACTGGTGATGGAGCAGCATCGTCCACCTCACCTGAGGGCAGCAGGCTAGCTTAGGGGGCATAAAACAGGCCATGTGGAACAAGCAGCTCTGTTCTCCAACGGAGGGGAACAGTCAAGGGACTTCCCCTCCATGACACCCATAATCTTCAACCTGAGGCAACTGCCTCCCTCTGCCTAAGGTTAGGGCTGGCCCTGGTTTTCTTTGCCTTCCTCCCTCACTCTCCTGTTCCTTCCCACAGGGTTGTTGGTGGTAGATGGCTCTGTGGAAAGAGGACAGTCCAGCTGAAGCAGGCTCTGGGACCTTCTTTGCCCGCCTCCCTCCCTCTGCTGTGTCTTCTGCTGTGGAGAAGGGGTAAGGTACTCTCCTGTGTCTTCCCCCTCTAGATGCCATAGCTGTATATTCAAGCAGCATAGAGGAATATTACATTTAAAAAGTCAGTGAGAAGAGTCCAGCACACTTCAAAGAGAACTCGATCAAGATTAAACAAAGCACTCGCAGCTTTGCAGAGAGCCTGTACAAAGCTTGGATCAGAACAAAGCGCATTGTAATAATATTGTGAAGGAATCAAGGCAATAATTCCTGTTGCTGAGACATACACAGGTAAAACAGGATTGCTTGCCAGCACTGTCATGAACATGCTTTGTCTCCTATAAAAACCAAACTTTAAATTCTGCTGATCGCTTTGAAGATATATAGGGGCAGGTCATGTAACTAATCTTTAGCTTGGATAGGTGATGTGCAAAGTGATAAGGGCCTAACAAGACAATTTAGTACTATTTGTCACCCACCCTTCCTCCAAGGTCCTCAGGGCAATGTCTATGGGATTAGCCAATGGCAATTTATCCCCACAGCAGCCCTGAAAAACAAATTAAACTGAGAGGAAGTGAGTAGCCCATGGTCACTTACTGGATTCTGACAACACGATAACCCACACTCAAGCGTAGAGTGTGGGTTGAGTGTGGGTTGTCATTTAACTGGGGGTTGTTGTTGAAACATGGGTTATCGTGTTGTGTGAATTCAGTTGCGCTAACAAGGCATGGCTTGCTAACCATGAGCAACCCATCAAGAGAACCCATGCTTTGTTGTTGGCTTGTGAACTGTGAGTTGTTCACCAAGCTTTGTTATCTCGGCTGGGTTCAGACAACACAATAACCCATGGTTCAACAATAACCCATGGTTCAATGACAGCCCACGCCCAACCCTTGAGTGTGGATTATCGTGTTGTCTGAACCCAGTCAGTGTAATCACATGCATGTTTATTAAGAAGTAACTGATTTCAAAGAGACTTACTCCCTAGTAAATTTGCATAGGGGTGCAGCTGTGCAGTACAATCATATGCATGCTTATTTTTTTTTAACGTAAGTCTCTCTGTCTTCAGTGGGGCTTACTCCCTAGTGTGTGCATTTAGGATTGCAGCTTTAATTTCCTTAGTGGCAGATTGCAGGATTTTAAGCTGGTTCTTCAGTGTCCAAACTCATCACACTATCCACTACATCACAGGGCCATATCTGTGCCTGATGAGAATGGGGTGTGGGTGATAACAGAACAGTTTAAAGAGACATCCTGACACACAGCTTTGGAGACTATAAATGCATCTGTTATCTTTTCCTTGGTTCTCCATGTGAAGTTCAAGTTTAGTTCACAAGCTTATTGTTTGTAAACCTAGCCTTCATCCCACCCCCTTCGCACCAAGGGGATCAGAAAGCATTTCAGGAACAAAGGAATGCAGAGTCATTCTCTTCCTTTTCTGTTTTACTCAGAGAGTGATCAAATACAAAAAGACAATCTTCTTTAATTTGAACTGGTTTGAGAATCTTCTATGGTAGGCAACAATGAAACATGCACATAAAAAAAAAAAGTTAGCTGCACCTCTTAAACATTTCAGTTAGATAATCTTGAGCTGACCAGGAAGAAATCCAGATTCAGATCTAATCTGCTAAGTTTTTCATTAAAGTTTTCAGTGAGACTGTGAGATGAAATCAAGTGTCATAGGGTGCTTCGCCCAGTGATGTTAAGGTCAAACAGGAAGTGTGCAGGAATACCATATACAAAAGGTACCATCTTATATGGAGATTTGGAGCTAAAGTTACTGTGGTGGACTGAACCTGGTCCATTGTGCGGGTTCAGCACCTTAAGGGTTAACCGGCACCAAAGTCGTGCCCTGTATGCGGCTGCCAAAACCTTCAGTTTCAGCCACGAGTGATATTGTAGTGAAAAAAGGCGGGGTATAAATATAATAAATAAATTGACACAGAATCCCCTCCAGAACACAGGGAAGCCACAATCTGGTCAATTTCAAAGAGTTTAATGGAGCGAACTAATAGACTACAGGAATTTCACAGTATAAACATAGCAGTCAATACAGATAGAGGAACGGAAGTATTCAATTTGCTTTCTAGGTAGGCTTAGCTCGAATGCAAGAGAATTACCTGGCATCAGAGAATACTCTAAGATCTAGCATAGCGGTTTGCTTGGCCGGTTGCCGGGTGTCCTGCCCGGGGTTGGAAGTTGCTTGGCCCTAGCCGGAGTTAGCGACCTGATCCATGCAACCCTGCACCGTGTTCCCAACAACCCTTTGTCCTTCGGCACGTATCTTTTCTACCCTCCCTCGCCCCCTCCCCGCCCTTGATGATCAGGTGGGCTGGTCCCACCCCACGGGGTGGTGGCGCCTTTCGGATGCTGGCATCTCTTGGGTACTTTGGGGTACTTTGCAGCTCTTTGTGACTGCACCCCGCCACCTCCGGAATGTTATGCGCTTCCTTGAGGGAAGTGTAAATGTGCCCCATTGAAGGTATGCAGATGTGGCTTATGTGTAACCGGTCTGCCCAGAACTGTGTCTCCTGTGCCCTGGGTGGGAATTATGCAGATAGAGGGGTAACAGCGGAAAGGGGAAAACATGTCAGGGTTCAATATGTCAGGGTTCAGCAGTGTGCTCTGGCTTTTTCTCCACAGTTACTGATTGGGTGTTGCATTTTGTGTCCCAGGTGTGCTGGTCCTCCTGCAAGCCCATTTGGCCTAGCAGCAATCACCAGGAAGATTGCCACAGTCCCCATGTGGACTGCAGATATAAGACTCACTGATTCAGTCAGTGCACTCACCAAAGCTTCTGTCCATTACCCAAGGAAGTAAGCTCTAGGCTATATTTCTTTGTTTTATACTGAGCCACAAGACTGAACAAAGACCTTAACTCAGTGGTGCAGGTAGCGCTGGGCCTTGAGGCCAAAGTCCAAGGCCCCGTGACCGTGACCCAGGGGATCCCCCACCAATGGCCACCCAGAAAGAGGCAGGGCACTAGAAGCAAGCTCCCATTTTATTCCTATAGTCGTGAACATGAGTTTAAAACACAAAACTGCAAATGCTCAGAGTATTTATTTATTTATTTATCAGGGTTGGCAAACTGTTGTTGTTGTTGTTGTTGTTCTAACATATCATGAATGTAAGTTGCAAAGCATGGAATGGTGTTTGTGAGGATCTTGCCATGAAGGAGGTGTAAATCCTACCACCTCCTTTTTGCAAGGAAAGATCACTCGTACCATTGCTAGTGCAATAGGACTTTTTCTCTCCTTCCCTCCCTCCCCCGCCCTCTGCAGTCCTTCATGCCACCTGAAAATCTGCTTTGGGGAGTTTCCCAGCCCTCTGGAGCAGATTTTGAGGGCACACGGGGTCTGCAGGGAGAGGGGGAATTGTACCCCCTCCCAGTTCCACTGACAGAAGCAATTCTGTTCCATCAGTGGAATGCAGCATTGGGTCCAACCCAGTGAAGCCGTCGTTATTTTGAACTTCAGTAGAGAAACCCTACCTGATATTCCTTGATACGGACATTTTAACATACTTACATGCAATCAGTTGCTGTTACTGGACTGCACTGGGCCCACAGAATTAGCTAGATTGCTACCAATCGGGTTGATATACTATCAGCCCAGCCTATCCCACAGAGGATAACATGGAGAAGGGGTATTCCACCCTGCACTACTTGGAGAAATGGCAGGATTAAAATGTAGTACTAATAACACAAATATTCCACAGTGTGTTGGCTACTAGGAAGGTGTTTGCTACTCTGAGATCTAAATTACACATTACACACAATTGTGTGTTCCTTTTCCCATTTTCAGTTTGTTTGTTTTGTTTTACTGAAAAGAGGTTGCCATCTTTTCCCCTGGGGATGCATGGAGACCTTCAGTAATCAATCAATAAATCAGACCAGGAGACAGAAATATGTAACTGTGTGTATTTTTTTTTAATTTATTACATTTATACCCCGCCTTTTTTCCTGCAAGGAACCCAAGGCGGTTTATATAATCCTCCTCCTCCTCTCCATTTTATCCTCACAACAACCCTGTGAGGTAGGTTAGACTGAGAGTCAGTGACTGGCCCAAAGTCACCCAGTGAGTTTCATGGCTAGGCGGGGACTAGAACCCAGATCTCCCAAGTCCCAGTCCAACACTAACCACTACGCCACACTGGTGTATGGTGTAACACACACAGTATGGTGTAACATGTAGTTTGACCTTGAGAAACAAAGCTTTTTCTTTAAAAATAGTATCTGAGTACTTATCTTTGCCATGCTGGCTGGGGGATGATGAGAGTTGTAGTCCAGTACATCTGGAGGGCACCGTGTTAGGGAAGGCTGACTTATGTGGTGCCTTATGACCATTACAAATGTTTGGGCAGATGTTTAGGCCGATGTGAACTAGTGAGGCTGTTATGACATGAGATTAATTTTTATTAACTCTTTTGCACAACATCAGGGCTGCTTAAGTTGATGTGAGTTTAATTTATATTCAGATAATTAAATGTTAACATAAAATGATGTTCATTTGGAACATCAACTTTGTCCTCAAAGGCTAAAGTGAGAAACAGCTGGGTCATTTGATCTCTGCAGGCTGGAAAGCATTAGCGAAAAAGATGCCCAACAGGCCTATTTAATTATCTTCTCACCTCTCCTCATACTGCCCTCACTGGAGACAAGGGTCACTGCAATTCAGAATGACCTCGCCAGAAAGCTCCTGACTCTCTCCGCTGTCAAATTGCCCAATTTTTCACACTGAAGAATAGTCTGATCCTTGCATTCACATCGTGTAGAGCCCAAACCCCAGCCTCCGTGTCCTGCTCTCCACTCATGAGCCAACATGATAACAGTCCTTTGTGCCGCTACCATCAATTCCATTTTCTGTCTAGCAGTATTTCAGCATTAAAGTTTCGCCGTAGGGGGGGAAATAATTCAAGAACAAATGCATAAAGGACAAGGTTACAGCTAGGAAAATTCTATTAAGAGTTTGCTGCCTTCAGAACCTGCCCTCTGAAGCTTCCCCCACCCCACCCCACCCCACACCAAGTCTGCCTCCCCTAGTTGCTTTTCTCCTCTGATGAGCCCTAATAATGGAACACTGGGTGTGTGCTGGGCTGGAGGAAACTGCTTGGAGCAAGGGGTGTGGATCTAAGGGGGAGGAGGAGCGAGAGGCGGGAGGGTTCTGCACTCCTCACCCAGTCACCCTGTTTTGCGTTCAAAATCTAGGGTGGCCATGTTTCCTCTTTTACAGAGGACAGTCCTCTATTTGAAGGGCTGCCAGAGGACTGACCTCTATTTTGAAGGCATCCTATATTTGAAGGGATGTCAAATATAAGTCTAGTATGCAGGCATACCTCGTTTTATTGCGTTTCGCAGATATTGCGGTTTTTACAAATTTGAATGTGTGTGGCAACCCTGTGTCGAGCAAGTCTATCGGCGCCATTTTTCCAACAGCATTTGCTCACTTTGTGTCTCTGTGTCACATTTTTTTATCAATAAAGTACTTTTAAATTAAGGGATTGTGGAGGACCAGCAACTGGGTCCTCTGCGTGAGTTCGGCGCTTAACAGGTTAACCAGCACTGAGCTACAGCCCGCTTAAGCAAAATGAAATTGACTACGGACACTTGCCAGGAAAAGGAAACTCCAGAGCCTTTGTATGACCTTAATAGGCTTTTATTTACTATGAGTTAAATGGAGCGGAACTAATAGACTTTCTAGGAATACTATACAACAAGACCTGAGCGTGACCTCAGACTTTATCAATGAGTGGTTTCCCAGGCTAGCGTACTACAGCAAAAGGTTACCTCGGGTCAGAGATGGATACAGCGTCTTGCTGCTAGCCGGCTCCGAGCCTCCTGCCCGGGGTTTGGAACTGCTTGACCCAGCGGAAGCTGGACTGGAAGTTGGATTTCGTGCTCGGGTTCCTAACAACCTGTTTGAGTGGGTATCGGGGTCTTATACCTCGACCAGTCCCCCTCGCCCGCCCCTTGCTGGTCAGGTGGGCTTATCCCTGCCCCCTTGGTCAGGTGGACTCAGGGTGGTCCGAGAGAGGTGTGCTTGTCCCTGCCCCCTTCAGGTCAGGTGGGCTCAGGTTTGCCCGGGAACCGGTGGCGCCTTATGGCTTATCATGCCCCCCAGGAGTACTTTTACAGCTCTTTGAAACTGCCTGTATTTCTTGATGGTCCATGCTTCGTCCTGTGGATTCCGGCCGAGGGGTCTACAACTCCCGTTAGCCCTAGCCAGCATAACTAACAATGAGGGATGATGGTAGTTGTAGGCCAAAACAACTGGAGACCACAAGTGGCCCACCCCTGAGTTAGACAATGATTGAGGAACCTGCAAGGGTATTGCATCAGACATGAGCCTACCTGGACCAACTGCATTTTGGGCAGCGGGGTTTCTGGGAAAAACCAGGAAAAAAGCTTTCTAGCATACCGAGAGCCTCCCACATGCATATCTGGATTAGAGCCTACAACAGCAACACTGGTACCACCCATGATGACAACAAAGCACCTATTAGTTAATTCATATATACATAGTTACATTGTTACTGTTACAAACTCTTCATACTTTAAAATAGCCTATTGGGGTGTGATGGGCACCTTTATGGGAGAAATTGAGTTCTCATGCCCCAAGAATTGTGAATTTCTCCTGTCCTGTCTGTTTTGGTTCTGTTTGGAAGCCCTGGTAGATTAAAGGAAAGGACGCTAAGGACTACAAGGCATGTCAATAATGCAAGATCACTCAGAGTCTTCCCTGCAATGGAAACTTGCCAGTGTTGTATCTGCCACACCCAGCTTACCTTAAATGGAGGAAATTTCAACAACCATCGTCACTGCCTTAAATAAAGGGTGTAGTCCACAGAGACAACAGGCTGCAGCGTGCAATTCGTGAAATTTTCATGACCTAGTTTATTCAGCAAACCAGGACTGGAGCAGTTACATGCGGAAATGCATTGTAGTCCATCTCTGTTGGGAAACCTTTTGTTTCTAGACTAAGGAGAGGGAACCGCCAGCCTGCAGGCCAATTTGGCCCATGGGGCCTCAGGTGAAGCCCCTCTCCCTCCTGAAGCACCAGCCCCTGAAGGCTAGTGGGGTTATCTCCAATCATTCAGAGATAACATTGGGGATTCTCTTTGTGCTGTTTCCCCTCCCAGTTGGAGGGGGAGACCCATATTGAGTTATCCTGTATCTGGATGTTAATATTTTGCTGTTCTCTCTGCCTCTCTCCCTGTCCCCACTCCTGATGCTGAGCTATCCTGGTTTGAAGAAGTATACTGATGAGATCAACTACTTTCCCATCACAACAGGCCTTGGAGAAATTGAGAGAATCAGGTCTGACAAGAGGAGAAGAGCTGAATCCATAGCGTGACATGTTTGGCAATCTTCCTGCCAGGCATTTCAGTGAAACAGAAAAGGTATTATTGGCCAGTTCAAAAATTATTTCCCATTTGGTGTTTCTTGTTTTTCAAGTACCTTGTTCTGTGTGAGGGTTATTGCATGCAAGCCAAGGTGAGCTACCAATTACAGAATCTGCTCAATTCAGGGCATCTTTTTACAACCTTTTCTGATACCCCCTTCCTTTCATAAAAATACCAAAACATCATCACTTGGTAGAGAGGTAGAGACACTCAACCTATTCCAGTTTGATTTAGGGCAAATGTGCACAAACAGGAACTAGAACATAACTGGAATGACAAAACTTGGGGGGAGTTTTTCAGGTTGACCTTAATTAATGCAAGTGGAGAAGATTTCTAGAGTTCCCATAATGATATGCAGGAATTATGAGATGAAAGTGTATACTTTCCATTATTTTATTTTCACTCCACAAAGCTTGACCATAACTCCACTTCCTGTCTCCTTTCACCATTCTATGTTTTTGGTCTAGGATGCCAAAATATTTGGGAATAACAACAGGACATTGTACAATCTGCAGTCTGCTGTGGAGCCCAAAGAACTTGCAGGTATCTATTCCTGAGCTCCAAGTTTTGTTCCGTTGCATGGAAGAATATCTGAGCTAAGAAAAAGAAAATAAATGGTTTCTCATGGACAAATGGAGAATGCAATCCCTGAAGTATCCTCTCCCACTTCAGATACACAAAGACACCTTTATCCTTCTATAATGGCAGATTGGAAAGGTCTGGAGGCCTGAGTAACTCATTAACCTTTAGACCTGGCCATGCCCATGGCTACAAATGATTATTTTGGACAAAACAAGCGCATACAGCAGGGATGCAGAACTGCTTTCAGCCTGAGGGCCAAGTTCCATGGCAGAGAAAATTTCAGGGGCCACATTCCAGTGCTGGGTGGGGCAAAAGGCAAAAGGGGCGGGGCCAAAATACAAAAAATAGATCTTTTATAGTGGCACAATTTAGTAGTTCAAGGATTTCCTTCACATTTATTGCATTTTGTATAAAATTGTATTTTATTAGATATTTGTAATTTTAGAGTCATATTTTAATGTTGTTAATGTGGCGTGGTTTTTATATAGGTTGCTAGCCATCCTGGGCCTTTTGTGAGAAAGGACAGGATATAAATGAAATAAATAAATAATATTTACATTCTGCCTTCAAGACAGGATACCACCCTGCTGCTTCTATTGTTTCTTTCTCACACAGAAAGACTTTCTGAAGCCTCTTCCCTCAGTCCTGGGGGGAAGGTGTTGGCTCATATTCTGGAAGCTAATGGCTTCCTCTGTCCTGGAAACTATCTTTAAACAATGAGCTCCCATAAAAACACATTCACTGACCATTAAGGAACATCAAACAACTATTCACCTTCTTTTGCCCAGACAAGCCAAACATTACTTTAAATCCCTACCTAGGGGCTATGTCTTTATTTTCATTTTTGCTCTAGAGTAGGTGCAGGTGGCCTAGCTTTTAAGATCTGGGTGGGGCCCTGACTGCCTTCTTCAAAAGCTGTTACTTTATTCCCAACATCAAGGATGTAAAGCGGAATATCGGTGGTCAGTATAAGAGGTTTAAAGATGTTCTTAAGGCTAATCTAAAAAAATGCAATATAAACATCGAGAACCGGGAAGCTCTGGCCCATGAACCTTTAACTGGAGGTTGGCCTTTCACAAAGGTTCTATGGACTTTGAAGAAGCCGGAGTGCGAGGTGAAAGGGAGAAAGTGCTAAGCGAAAAGCACTTCAAATGAATCCTTTACAGGACCATCTTCCATCTGGTAACCTGTGTCCTCACTGTGGGAAGCTATGTGGATCTAGAATTGGCCTCCACAGTACTTACGGACCCATCGCTAGAGTCTACACAATTTTCTACAATTTCCTCTTTATATAATTTTCTTTTTGTAATTTTATCCTGGAAGACAATCTTACTTGGTCATGAGTAAGTACTACTAGGGACCCTGCACCTACTCTAGAGTAAAAATGAAAAAAAAAAGAGGTAGCTGCTAGACACAGATGTAAAATAATGTCTGTTTTTGCCCAAAGCATACGGCCAGGCCAATGTTCATAACAATGTGAAGTGGAAGTAAGTTCCACTGGTTTTGATGGAGCTTTTGCAGAAGTGTGTATTTCTTGGAGTAGGGGTGTTTTAGTCACAGTCCTTTCAGAATTCTTTGGCAATGCAGTCAGAACATTCACAATCTACAAAGGAGGACAAAATGTTCCTCTTTCCCCTGGTTGCCTGAAAGGATGCTTGTCATGATGTTACAATATGAACATGCCACATTGCATTTAGAGCACTCCTCCACCACTACCCCTGACCTCATCAGGTACTGCTTGTACCCTTGATAAAATGCTGGTCTGCTCTTTCCAATCCTATTAAATACCTTTGCCTAGCCAGGGAAAGTCTGCTGCATTATATTTTATCCCTACAGCCCTATCACTAAAAACAAAGATACCGGCAGTGTATATGACATTATCTGCATTGTCCGGATTCTTGTCTCCCCATCTCCAGAGTCTCTGGCTTGCTCAGTTACATGGAAACAATTTATGAACATCCTTTAGCAACATGAACTCTTGCTTTTTCTGCTTGTAAGAAACGTGTTTCTTTAATCACTGCCGTCAATCCCCCAATGCAATTCACTTGGTTCTTGCTTTTCTCCATGGGCGGTATATTGATGGGGAAGTGAAAGTGGTGATGTTTGGAGTTTCACTTCGTTGCTTTGGGCATTGTGCCTGAAACCTCACAAAAAGAAAATACATAGAGTAGTTGAGGCAGTCATTTCAAACCCAAAGTATGCCTTGAAAGACACATTACAGCTCACTAAGTACAAAATATTGTCTGCTTTTCATCAAATAAATGCATAAAAAGTTATCATATTCATAGTGGTTTCATATTTGTCTTGCCTTTTGCATCCTAATCCATGCTGGCCACAATCCAGAAGCCCACTTTAGGTGTGCCAAGGGCTTGTGTATGCCCAAAGCGGCCTTGACGTGTGCCTAATGACATATGCTCACCCGCCAGTGCCTTTGACTTTCATTCTCCCTTCGAAGGACTGGTCCCCTGTGACGCATCGCAAACGGCTTCTGAAACATCCCCAAGGTTTGAAAGGGATTTGCCATGTGGCATGGAGGGGGAAGATTGCTATTCCAGAAACATAAGCTGAAGGCTTGGCTGCGGCAAATAGTGATGCTTTCTGAATTGCAACTTGAGAGTAAGCCTTATCGGTTTCCATGGAACTTGTTCCCATGTAGCGTGGTACAGTCTTCTCCGACCTGGCATCTTCCAGATGCGTTGGGACTGCAACTTCCATGATTCCCAGTCAGCATGGCCAATGGCCATGGTGGCGGGGAATGATGGGAGTTTCAGTCCCAACACATCTGGAAGGCTCCAGGTTGGGGGAGGCTGGTGTACGCACACTGACGTCTGGCCTACTCCTCAGTTCTGCTTGATCCAAAGCAGGGCTCTCCAACCTTGGGTCCCCAGATGTTTTTGGCCTACAGCTCCCAGAATCCCTTGCCATTAGCCATCCTGGCTGGGTATGCTGGGAGCTGTAGGCCAGCAACATCTGGGGACCCAAGGTTGGAGAGCCCTGGTCCAAAGGCTCTATCACTGACCTGCTCCTCAGCTCTGACTCCTGCTTGTTCCCTGGCCCTCACTCCCTCATTCTTGACTCCTACTTTCTGGCTCCTGACTCTGACTCCTTAAGACAGCTGCAGGGCTGGCCCTACCATTAGGCAGAGTGAGCCATATACCACAGGCAGTAGATCTGGAGTATTCTGAGAATGCAGCAAATATTCAGTTATGTAATTTGTTATTAGTATCTTTTTACTGCCAGGGAAGGGAAGAAGCGATTGTGGAGTTTTATCCCCTCAAGTGCCAAATAACTTAAGAAGAGCCTTGCTGAATCAGACCAAAGGCCTATCCAGTCCAGCATTCTGTTCCCACAGTGGCCAACCAGCAGGTGAGGAGTCCTGACTTGGCTGACTTTGGGTACTGTGCACCATGATCGATGGGGGGGGGGGCATGGCGGTGTCTTGGGCTGGCCCTGGACAGTTGCCGATGGCCCAGGAATCACAGGATGGGAGGAAGAATAGGAGCCTGCCAGTTTACCTTCCCATAGCCTCAAAATATCTCTTAAAGAGCTCATTAACCATGCTCCTCTAAGGGTGCAATCCTATGCAAGTTTAGACAGAAAAAACTCCTGCAATTCTCAGTATGCCCCAGCCAGCATGGTTGGCTGGAGGGATGCTGGGAGTTGTAGGGCTTTTATCTGTCTGAACATGGAAAGTATGGTGCCCTAAGAGTATAATCTTTCATGGTATAAAAAAACAAAACTAACGTCATCTCTTTGTTTCCTTCCGTAACCCACCAAGGAGCTTATGTTTCTTTTCTCTTCCTCATTTTCTTTCATGTAATCTCTTTAAAGCAAAGGCAGTGCTACAAGAGGCAAGGGTGGGCAAACGCGCCCCTAGCAATGGAGAATGTACGATTTTGGAACGAGAAAAATGAGCTTTCCACATCTCCCCACCTCACCCCCACTAATGTTCTATTGTGGGAAAATGAAACAGAACCACCTTTGCCCTCAGATATTTCCCCCCCCCTCCTGTGGGCACTGCAGTGATGCCATGTGCTTTGCAGCTGGCAGAAAGGAATAAGAAATACTTCCAACTGGCTCTCACTTATTATTTTTTTTAAATACCACAGTAGACAAGGCTTCCCTAGCCTGGTGTCCTCCAGATGTGTTGGACTACAACTCCCATCATTCCCGACCGGTGATGCGCGTCGTTATCCAACACATCTGGAGGGCATCAGGTTGGGGCAGGCTGAGGCAGAGTAAGGGAAGCTTCTCAATAGAAATGTTATGCTTCGCAAGAGTCATTACAATTTTGGAAGGCTGAATACCGGTAGTTATGTAGTTTAGTTGGTCCAGGTGGGGTGTGTGTGTGTGTGTGTGTGCACTTATCATTATATTTTGTTTTGTTTTTTGTGGTATAATTTGTATGTTTATGTATTTTGTAGCTTATATGTTAAAATTTAAATAAATTTAAAAAGAAATGTTATGCAACATCACCTCCCTCCCACTTGCAAAAAAGACACCTGGAAAAAGATAAGATGTAATCCACACCTTGCCTATTCAGATCTGACAACCCAGCATGAAGTAAATAGTGTCTATGAGGCAACTATGCATCCACACCCTTTTGTACTTGGGTGACATTCTTCCATATCAACAAAATAATGATTAACAATACTTTAAACACACACACACACACACACAGCACGGTATCATAAGCAGTTGCAGTTATGCATATACAAGTGGGAAGCAAAGTCAAAGCTGAAATCTGACATTTTAAATTGAATTTCAAAGATATGAACTTGACATATATGTAAGATATGAACCATAGACATCAATTTTAGATCAGTTTAACTATCTTCACTTCCCCCAAAGAATCCTGGTAAGTGGAAACTGTAGCTTAGTGGGAGTGCTAAGAATACCCTGTTAGAGTTCCCCACCCTCACTCCTGCCGGCCTCCAATAATGATAGTTTCCAAAGTTTAAATCTGTGGTGTCAGTATGACCACATGTGGCTTCTTTCCTTCAACAAAACTGCTTGGTGTTAGAATAGAAATGCCTTTGAAAGCAGGTGTTCCTCAAGCACACAAGCAATGTAATTGTCTAATTCACATATTTTCCAACCAGATCGCCTTGGGGGCTTTCTGCATGCTGGAGTCCTATAAGCAGGGATGATTCATTGCAAATCAGCCAGGAAGTACTCTTCTGAGTCTGACAAGGTGTTTCTGATTTCTTAAAAGCAAATATCTTGTTGTCAGTGGAACACAATCCCACAAGCCCCCTTTCATTTCTTTGCCTCATCTCATCCAAATTGGGGAGAATTTTACCTTGCAGCTGTCACATTTGCCAGATGTGAAAGGTGGAACCTCCAAGAAACTGTATGTTATATTTTTTTACCTGTCAGTCTTGTTGGACTCATTTTAAGGGACTCAGATTGCAATCTGTTTCCTTCAGCCCTTGAAAACTCATGTCTGAAACCCATGGGGTGGGGGAAGAAAACTCACTGGAGGGGGCAATTTGGAGCAGGGAAATGGTAAAGCACATCCTCCCTCAAACACCTATCTGCTCTCAATCACCCCATCCCAAAATGCCATTCTTTTTTTACTTTTTTTTTAAAAATGGCATCCATCTCCATGTACAGGCAGTCCACAGGTTACGAAGGAGTTCCGTTCTTAAGAATGTCTTTAAGTCGCATTTGTACGTACCTCAGAACAGTATCACGTAGTATACAGCATTTATGCAAATTGCGTAAATTACGTATACTACGCTATACTCTATGTAAATGATGTAGAGCTGGGGAACCCGGAAGTCCGTTCGTAAGTATGAGTTGTCCCTAAGTCGGACGTTCGTAACCCAGGGACTGCCTGTATACATTTCTGGGTAACATGATGGGAAGGGTCCAACGGTGTGCTACCGCTACTGCTATTGTCGTTGCACTAGCTGAAACCGATCTTTGCACAATGTCAATAGCGCTTTCGGGAAATGGAAAGTACAACATGTTTTCCTAATAACTGATTGGTATAAGGAAGTTTGGGATACAGCCCTAAACGATAAACTAATTTGTAGTATCAAATGCAAAAAAGGACAATTAAAGAAGAATAATTTTATGGATATATGGAATCAATTATTAGACTACGTATTAATAAAGGGGAAGGGGAGCATGCCTTGTCAGGATATGTTATATTTTTGGAATGTGGAATTCATTTTAATAAGGGGATGGAAGCATATTAATTGGTCCCTAGGAGGGTGGGGGGTGCACTTTATGATTTATTGTATGTAGTTTTAGTCAAATTCTTGTGTTATTGTTGTATTTTGTTATATTTTGATTTGGGTAAAAAAAAAAAAAAATTTTTTTAAAAGTCAATAGCGCTTTCTAGTGTGGTGAGTTTCCCAGGAAACCTGTTGCACTAGCAAGCACTATTGACGTTGTGGGGAGCAGTGGTTTCCACCAGTGCAATGGCAATAGCCCTAGCAGTAGCACACTGTTGTATCCTTCCCACAGTTAACCTAATAAATGTTCTGCAATATTATAAATAGCATCTTAGGGCTCAAATCCTATGTATGTTTAGACAGAAAAAAGTCCTATAATTCCCAGCACCTCTGAATATGGCGGTATTCAAAGAAGTGCCTCTCCTGAAGACCTTAAGACTCAGACAGGCTCATGTGAGAGAAGGTGGTATTTCAGGTGGCCTGGTCCCAAGCCATATAGGACTCTATGGGTCACAACCAGCACTTTGAATTCTGCTTGGAAACTGACCGGTAGCCGGTGAAGCTGCTATAACAAGGGAGCCGCGTGCTCCCTGTAACCGGCCCTGGTCAACAACCGCCTGGCTGCAGCATTCTGCACCAGCTGAAGTTTCTGAACAGTTTTCGAAGGCAGCCCCACATAGAGTGTATTACAGTAGTCCAAACGGGATGTAACCAAGGCTACCAGATCAGACATCTCTAGGAACGGGTGCAGTTGGCGCACTAGCCTCAGCTGCGCAAATGCAGAACTGGGTTAAAGTACCAGTGTCAAAGCTCTGCAGGTCTTGGGTGCTCATGGGCTAGTCCTTGCCTCTGGCTACAGCATATAAATGCAATGCTCAGCATCCTCGGAAACCTTCCTCTTGAAGCAACATTCTCCTTCCAGGTATCTCCCATTGGGAAAAAAGTCACAGTGAACAGTTGGGGGCTATTTTGACCCTTTTGCACATAGAGAAATATTTCCCAGTTGAATCAGGATGTACATGGTTATCTCTAGCAAACAAACAAAGTAACCAAAGGTTGTAAGTCACCCATGAATAAGTGACCTACAGAGGAAATTTATTCTGCTGCCTTCCTGAACTAACATCCTTGGCATTGAGAATGTTCCTCCTCTGCCTTTAACATTTACACAAAATCGTGCATGGGGGGGAAAGCTGCACAAGGAATGTTTGGCATACATACTGTGGCAGCCTAAGGCTTCTGTCCATAAGCATCATAGTTCATGTAGACAGATTTAAATTGAAATCAATAATGTGTGGCTATAGAGGCTTGGGCCTTCTGCTTTTTCACTCACTCTCTCTCTCTCTCTCTCTCTCTCTCTCACACACACACACACACACACACACACACACACACACGAGGCTAGCTTAAAAGGCCTGCCAAGTGTTTTGGATGGAGAAGAGAGGGATGGAGAGTTCCACTCTTTTCCCCAACCATGTATCCAACTTCTCCTCTACTCCCCACCACCCACTAGACATCATGGTGGCTATTGGCTCTGCCAGAGCAAGAGGGAGGCCTGCTTTTCTATACCCAACCCTGATCCCTGTTCTCCCCATTTGCAGCTGACTGACTTTGTCATATGTAGTTCTAGGCCTACACCAGACATCAACACAAGAAACTTTGGTTTAGGGTGGGGGTGTTGAACCTCAGGCCTGGAGATCAAATCTGGCCCACCATGGTTTCCCAGATGGCCACGCCTCTTCCCTTAGCCTCAACCCTTTCTCCCAACCACTGATCATTTGGTGGTTTCCCAGTTTTTGTGCAGCTTTTCCTCATTCTAAAAGGTTGACATACCTCTACTGAGGCTTAGTTACCGTCAGGAAGATCTTAAAGCTAAAATAGGCTAGTGTTTTTAGCCCCACCCCTTTTGCCTTTGGGCCCCACCCACTACTGGAATGCCGCTCCCAAGAACTTTTCTGAAATGGAATTCCACTGAAAGAGGTTCTGCACCCCTGATTCGGCATTACAGAAATAAGCATGTGTGAGCCTCAGCCTTGTGTGCTCTCCCCTCCCCTCCACACATGAGAGGATTACATTTAAAGCTTCTGGTTTTAGTTTTTGAACAAATGGCAGTGTTAGGTCTGAATGTGGGAAACTGGTTTGTTCTAACCACAGTTGGTGAACAAACCAGGATCTGAAACCACAGTTTGATTCTGATTTCTTTGAGCTAACGGTGGTTAGAACAAACTACCGTATTGTTCCGAGTATAGGCCGCACTCCCCCCCCCAATTTGAGTCCCTAAACTAGGGGTGCGGCCTACAATCGGGATGTTGCAAAAAAACAACATCCTGCTGGAGGGGTGTGCCCGCTCTGCGCCCGGCTGAGACCCGTGGCGCCCCCGGAAAGGCGCGCACCGCCGCGCCTGGGCCTCTTCCCAGCGACGCCTCACCCACAGGCTGCGGCCCGGCCCGGCGCACCCTCACCGCCGCTGCCGCCTCCTTGCCGCCCTCCTCCTCCTCTGCTTGGACGCAGGCGGCGGCGGCTCCTCCAGGCGGGGGCGGCGACTCCATGGGTTCGGCACCGGGCCACGGCCGGCTGCTCTCCTACTGCAGCCGCCGCGGCCGCCCCACCTCCTCTTTCTCCCGCAGCCGCCACCAGCAGCAGGATGTTCCTTTTCCATGCCGCTCATTAAAAAATTAATTTTAAAAAAATGGCACCAAACTTCAAGGGTGCGGCTTATAATCAGGAGCGGCCTATACTCGGACCAATGCAGTATATCATTTCCTGTATTTGGATGTAACTGGAAACTGTGGTTTGTTAAAAACCACCACTGGAAGTTTCCTCCTTTAATGTGCAAAGGAGGAGAGGAAGCATGCACAACCAAGGCTTGCAGCTGCTTGTCCATGTAATTATGGACAAGTATTATTGTCCATAATTATGGTTTAGTATTATTACTCAACTGGGCCAGTATAAGATGGTACGGGGGGAAAGCCATCCCCTATCTACATAGGCCCAGTCTGGGTTCTATTCCTTGAACACACTAGAGTTGGGGGGAACTGTCTTAGAGAGAACAAGTGGGATCTGCAACAATATGTTGCAGTAGGGACTGCTTCTGTTCAGGATTCCAGCCACTCCATTCCATTCCGCCCCCTGGTTTCCCATGCCGCCACATACACAATAGTCATTCAGCATTCCATGGCCACTGGGCATGCTCAGTTCCCACTGGGATGTTTTCATTCTTCCCCACCCACCCCATGTTAGGAGAGATAGAGTTCTATACTATATAGTACTCTTGGAAATCTTGGGGTTCCCCTGAAGGAAACGAAATAGTTAAAAAGGGGAAAACTTAGCCAGGCATGTGGACAGATTGCCAGGGTCATGACTAATACTAAAAGAATGTAGTCAATGGCTGGTAATGACTGTGGCAATGACTGACAATGGCCGTCAATGGCTGTTGTTGATTCACAAATGTTGAGGTGTTTTGTTGTCTCACCCTAAGATAAGAAAATACCTAGCAGCTGCTTGATTGTAAGATCATCTTCCTGTCTCCTTGTAAGGAAATCCCCCTCCCCTAAAGCAAACCCCCTTTTGTCTTGACCTGCTGACCAATGTAAGAACTGTTGCCAAATGACCAGACTTAGGTATGCTATAAAAGTGGTTGTAAAAGCCCCGCCCGGGGTTCTGCTTTGCGACACAGTCCGCAGGACCAATTGTGCACAACAAACCTTTTTCCAATAACCCGAGTTGGTCCTCGTTGTCCTTATCTGAGTTAAGGGGTGACCACTTCATCCCCAAAGCTGCTGATACTTCCTGCTTATGTGTGGGTGGTACAGTTTTGACTAAATAAGGGCTGGCATTCAGAGAATTGGAACCACTATTAGTATATATGCTAGATAGCCTTGATTTGTTACTTAATGAATTGGTGGTTTAAATTTCCATTGCCTTTAATGTCTGAACCTGTTTTAAGAATACCAACAAAAGAATCTTCACACATCAGATTTCAGCAAAAAAAATTTCCTTGAAGGAAGGACTTGTTGCTAGCTCAAAATATAGCTACAAAGGAGTTATTGCTAAAGCCAACCACATACTCTTATCCTCTCTATGTTGTCTTCCCTGACAACTGTGCTGACTGTCACAATCCTTTGCAAAAAAAATTTTCAGACAGCATCATTAAAATGTTTGGTAGTAAGTTTTCCTTAGGCACACTGAGCAGCTGGGTGATGCTGGGTACTTAAAAGATTCCAGGCCCATAGGACAGAAATCTCCATAACATCTGTATATGCTAATTTGTATCTATATATGCAAATTTAGAAAGAATTACTAGGATTTATTTAAATTTCACAAAGGCCAAGCCTTCTCATGAGAAATGAAATGATCTCATCTAAATAATCTCAAATAAATTCTTTAATTAATCATCCCAAATCAGTAGTTCCTCTTCAATTACAATTAATTTGCAACAGTGTGAAAAACAGAGTGCATAGAAATGCAGTAAGTGGAAAATTACCCCTTGCATGACAATTAAGCTATAAAAAAACCCCTTCTGTTCATAAGAATAGATGCTCTGGGAAATAGATTCAGGGCCAGGCCAGCAACCCCCTTGTTGAGCAGTACCAAGCCTGCTCAGAAACCAGTCTGGGCTGTTTGCCCTTACCATCTCTTTGTATGATAAAATGTATTTATACTATTCCCTGAACTCTCAAGTAAGGAGGTGCCATATCTCCGACAGTAATGATTCATCAATGGTTGGAATAGAAGCCAGATCAACCTGTGATCCAGATCCAAGAAAACCAAAGAGGTTGGGGCAGCGTGTTCTTATGAGATTTAAATTATGTGAGAGAAGAAAATCAAGTTGAGTACAAGGGCCGTAGGAAGAGGTAGCAAAGATGAAAGCATGTCTGGGAAGGAATAATTGAGTAGGTGAGTACATGAAGCTATATGCATGAGAGGCAGGAAAAGGAAGTGACAGCATAGAAGACAAGAGAGACTCGGAATTTACTGTAAGATGCAGGATCTAGCTAGAGCAGGGGTAGGCAACCCGATGCCTTTCAGATGTGTTGGACAATTCTCATAAACCCTGGCCATTGGACATGCTGGCTGGGGCTGATGGGAGTTGTAGTCCAAAACATCTGGAGGGTGCCAGGTTGCCTACCCTTGAGACAGAGTATATGAACCAGTGGGAAGGGCGAATGTTTCATGCCCTGTAATGGGAATGTCTTGAAAATATTGATGATGACTATTTTTAGCAGGCAAGTAAAATGTTCATCCTGATTTAATAGCTGTTCCGGTTTCTTGGTTTCTCTTCATAGTAGCAGTCAGGCTTCCTGAAAGAATGGGAGACATCTCCACCCTGCCCCTTATGCTGTTATGACTGAAAAAATATTATGCATACACAGGGAGATACATTTTCAAAGCACAGCTTATAAACATCATTAAAGCAAAAATGAAGAGTCCATAGCACCTTTTATCTGGCACAATGAACAATAACAATGGGGAAACGGATAGAATGGCCTCTAATTTTTCACTCTCTGCTTTATATAACACAATGTTAAAGTCATTTTTCAATGTCTCTTCCAGAGAGCCACCTGTGTGAACAAAGGCAATAACTCTATATTCCATCCTTGCCACTGTTATATTCTAAAATGCTGAATTTCAGTAAAGGTTGCCTTCTATCCCATTATAATGGTTGGTCTGTTCTAGTCTAGAGACCAGAGAAGAGCTGATTAATGTATATTAACTGAGAGGGACACAACTTCCTATAAAGCTATAGGTGAATCTTAGTGTTTTTTCCCCCTCTTGAGTGCAGTCCTAAACATATTCATACGAAATCAAGTCCTTCTGAATTCAATGGTTTTTACTCTCAAAAGTATGCATTGGGTTGGAGTGCCAATTTTTTAATACTTCCCAAATACCTAATTTGTGTAGGAAAAGTTCATAATGGTTGTTAAAAATATTTTCAGCCTTTTTCAACTTTGTCAAGAAATAAAGATGACACAGGCTTTCTGAAGTATTACTACTAGGTTTTTGCAGATCAGGAGAGGACTTTATTGATCTTTCTTTCATTGTAGCCCTATAGGGTGCTATGAATTACATGGAAAAGTAATTAATGTTATAATTAATTTGAATTTCAGTCATTCCCATAGCCTGATCTGATCATGCCTTCTAGTTCTTGATACCATGCAAACACATTACAAAGACTGAGATTGCCCTTTTGTTGTTAACTATATCCGATCATCGATGGTCATTTACTTCCATATGGTTCTGCTACTACAAGGATTGGAGCCACAAATAGATGTAAAGTTAAGTATACCTTTGAGGACACATCTGTGCTACAAACCTGAAATGGTTAGAAATATGATGTCCCTGGAATCTGCAAATTTTTGAGGATGTTGAGCACTCCAGAGTCCTATTCAGGGAACTAATGTACCCAGGATTCTGTTGTGGAAAGTGTTTGCTGTCAAACTAGTAGTTTACAGTTGTAGGGTAGATGGTGGACATAACCTTAGGCTCTTTTCACCAAATATAAACTGGTCAAGATTTAATAGTAGTCTCCTGGAGGTCTACGGATTCTCAAAAGATCTGCTACATATCTGATTTGGACTAACTTGTCAGTGCTGTTTGCAGATGCTTCTGAGAAAAACAGAAACAAGTTTGTGCATTCAATTGTAATATCACATAGTAAAGACTATGTTAAACACAACATTAAATTTGTCTGTGTTATATCATGGTCCACTCCCCAAGTTTTTCTCGTTTTGTTTTATTGAAACTTACAATAATAAAAAAAATAGTTTTTCTTTAATGACAGTAGTTGTTACATTAATTTGTAACTGCATCTCTCTCTCTCTCTCTCTCGCACATCCTGCTGACTATGAATTTGTGCACTGTTTTATTACCGTTCATTTTTAACAAAATAACAATACATTCTCCCAGATAAAAAAGTATTCTACCATCACTATGAAACTGCACTTCCCATCCTTGTATGGCCAAGTCCTGGCTTTCGCCCAGAACCTGAAACTTGATATACGATGCTAGAATTTGTCTTAACAGTTCATTTGATTTAAATCCAAACCATGTCAGCCATACAGTACTTGCAACTAATCACTTACAGCCTGGCCTTCTGTTGCTAACACAGGGTTGCCCTAAGCCAGTTGTGGCATTGTGTACAACCATTATTCATCAGGCAGGCTTGTGCTTGTGTATCTTCTATCAGCAAGGGGTTACTATGCTTCTTTGTGTAGAAGCCAGTGTGTAGAGCCAGTGTGGCGTAGTGGCGAGAGTGTTGGACTGGGACTCGGGAGATCCGGGTTCTAGTCCCTGCTCAGCCATGAAACTCACTGGGTGACTTTGGGCCAGTCACTGACTCTCAGCCTAACCTACCTCACAGGGTTGTTGTGAGGATAAAATGGAGAGGAGGTTTATGTAAGCCGCCTTGGGTTCCTTGCAGGAAAAAAGGCGGGGTATAAATATAATTAATAAATAATAAATAAATAATAATCTTCACCAGCATACTGGCAGGAAGGGCTCATGTATGTAATATTTCAGCCTGGCCTTTACCTCCCCTGGGATTTCTGAGGTGATGAGGGACATGCCACTAATGCAGAAGACAAGAGATCTGAAGATTGCTGTGTGTGTTTAACTGTGTCAGTGATCACTGTATGAATAGTTCATATTGATACAGGAAGCAAGACAGGGGCATCCACTGGTGTTATAGCCTATTTAAATCAAACTTCCTAATCCCTAAACGAGTTACCGTACTAATTTATCAAGAGTTTCAGCTAGGCTTCTGTAGTCCATAGACAACTCTATATTGTTGTTATTAATGATTTACATAAAATCAACTACCCCAAATACCGGTAGGTATGTTTTATTGAGAAACTAGACCTAGCTTTTTGAGAATATTGGAGAGTAGACCCATAACCACCGCCCCCCAGGCCATATCACAAAATGCTTTTGTAACTCCAGTCTGTTTCTAAAGCAGTTTACCATGACATATTAGCTCTTTTCAGTGTGGTGTAGTGGTTAGAGTGTTTGATTGAGACCCAGGAGATCCGGGTTCTAGTCCCTGCTCAGCCATGAAACTCACTGGGTGACTTTGGGCCAGTCACTGACTCTCAGCCTAACCTACCTCACAGGGTTGTTGTGAGGATAAAATGGAGGAGGATAATTACTATGTAAGTCGCCTTGGGTTCCTTGCAGGAAAAAAGGCGGGGTATAAATATACTGTACTATATAAATGTGAAAGTTTGTACATTTGTCGCATTGGCTCCTACACGGTTGGCTGGATCCGCCCCAGACTTGGCACGCATACTCTCCATCACCCAAGGACAAAGACTGGCGGGTTCAAATCTCTGAAAAAGCCCTTGCTGCACCTGTACGGCCTAAAATAGATGAGAGCCAATGGCATCACTTGGAATGTTCGCAGGGGCCATTCAGGAGCGGTTATGCAAATCACTCCACTGACATATAGAATGTTGGTATGAACTGCCGCCACAGGGGCCAATCAGGAGCGGATATGCAAATATCTCCTATGTCCAAACAGAATGTTCATATGAACTGCAGCCGGGGCCTACATGGGGGGGGGGGGGGAAGCTGGGATTTCATTGTTGGGTAGTCCGGGGGCGGCGGCAAACTGAGATTACCGGTACATTGTTGTGTAGTCCCGAGGGGGAACAGGAATTTCATTGTTGGGTAGTCCCAGGGGGTGGGGAGAGCAGGGATTTCATTGCTGTGTAGTCCCAGGGAGGGAGAGCAGGGTAGCAGGGATTTCATTGTGTGGTCCCGGGGGGGGGGCAGGGCTTTCATGTTGTGTAGTCCCGGGGGGGGAAGGAAGCAGAGATTTGATTGTATAGTCCTGGGGGGGGGGAAGCAGGGATTTCATTGTGTAGTCCCGGGGGAGCAGGGATTTCATTGTGTAGTCCAGGGGGGGTGGGGAAGCAGATATTTCATTGTGCAGTCCCGGGGGGGGAGACACAGGGATTTCACTGTGTAGTCCTGGGGGAGCAGGGATTTCATTGTGTAGTCCCGGGGGAGCAGGTAGTCCCGGGGGAGCTGGGATTTCATTGTGTAATCCTGGGGGAGCTGGAATTCCATTATGTAGTCCCGGGGGACCTTTCCTATGGAGGGATTCAAAACAGCGGACAGCTACCTTAAGGAATTTCAAACAAATAGTGCCTATAGGAAAATGACAACCCGTGCAACGCCGGGTAAAAAAAGCTAGTAAATAATAAATAAATAAAATACTATTTTCCCAATAAGCTGTGCTTAGATTCCAACATGAAAATCTTCAATGGCTGGCTGACCGTTTGTTTCCAGGCACAGATCAAAGCAGTGTGGGCCACCGACTCCTGTATGAACCTGCCCAGTTCCACCCCCATCTTAAGATGTGAGGTGGATAGCCATCCAGGTCAGGGTCTTCTCTGTGATGGCACCCCATCGGTGGAATTTACTCTCCAGGCACATTTGTGAGGCATAAGCTTTACTATCATTTAGACCAGGGGTGGGCAACTTGGTGCCCTCTAGATGTTTTGGAGTACAACTCCCACAAGCCCCAGCCAGCATGGCCAAAGGTCACAGATTATTGGAGTTGTAGTCCAAAACATCTGGAGGGCACCAGGTTGCCTACCTGATTTAGACATTGTTTGATTTGTTGTTGCTGCTATTGTTGTTCTCCTCCTCCAATGCCTTTGTTTGGTGGCATTTAATGCAAGTGGTCTTGGGTTTATATCCTGGAAAGGAGCATAGCCTCTGCAATCCCAGAGGACCAGATTGGGACCCCAGGCAGGCTAGAGCTGACCTGCAGGCCTGAGGTTCAACACACCTGGTGTAAACAATACTGAGCAAGATGGATCAATGGTCTAACTCACTATAAAGTAGCTTTCTATGTTAATTTACTTCAGAGGGAGGATGTTTGTGTGTTGTTTTTTACTGACAATCTGTTGTTTCAGTGCGGTTTCATTACCTAAATAAATTAGCTGTGATTTGGATTTTATTTGTGGTGAAATGGTTTTTGACTGTTTTAGATTGTATTGTTTTGTCATTGTTGTAAAATTCACCCTATAGATCATCTAGTCCAAAGGTGGGAGATATAATTTTGAAATAAAATAACGAAAGGTAGGTACGTAGGTAGGTGTTGGAGCCACTCAGAGCCACTCTTTCTAGACTTTATTCCCTAACCGCTAATATTTGACATTTAGAGGATAGAAACATCAGTACATGCTCAAAAACATAGTATTCTACAGGCACAGAGAAATCAGAATCAGCAAATTAATATACGAAAAAGAATTATGATATATTCTAGGACATGGTACCATCTTCTGAAAAAGATTTTGAGGTAGATTGTCAAGAGAGCCTCAGCAGAAAGTAAAACATGCTGCTGCTTCTGTTGTCATAATTTCAACAGTGGCCCCAGATAAATAAACCTAGTTGGAAGACGAGTAATATCCACTTGGATAGGGACTCCAATGTTGAACTGAAAGGTTATATTCTACATTTAAATAGAGGATGAAAGTTAAGGGCATCTCAGATTGATTCCAGAAGAGCACACTTGTTTAGTAGGATAACCATTCAAATACATTCATATATACCTTCATATTTTTGATGGCCAAACCCTGGTACTGAACTGCTTAGAGGCCTCAGTCCTGAGAAGCCTCTAATAATTGAAAATGACTGGATCACAAGACTTGCTGCACTAGAAAACAAGTACGGTAGTTAGGCCTGGGCATCCTAACTACTGCACCAGCACTGTATCATAAAATATGTGATATAAAAATATAAAATAAAATATGAGTGACAGCTCATTGGTTTTTAAACAGGGCATTACTTCCATGACCAACTCCAAAAAGTGTATATTGTTTCTCAAACAACGTATAGCTGTGAGGCTTTAATTTACTTGGATCCCGTTTTCAATACTTTGTACAATATACACATTGCTTGCTTTGAAATGTTTAAGAAGTGGCTCTTCCTGTGTTTTACTACAGAAAATATAGCACTTTACTAGCACAGAATGGTGGCTAAAGTTCCTAATACAAAATGTCACTACTGCCTGAATTCACTAGGTAGCCATCCTCTCAGCACCACTCCTTATGTACAACATGGGAATAATAATTTTGGCTTAATTTACAGAACTGCTGTAAGGATTACTGAGAAAAAGTGCAGCACGTTGAACACATTATATGAAGGCTACCATGCTTTTCAGAGTTTAAGACTGCAGGTTGCATAATCACTTACACTGCAATCCTGTGCATCTCTACTCAGAAGTAACTCCCAATGAATGCAGTGGGGCTCATTCCCAAGTAAGTGTGCAGCCTTACTGAGCCCAAAAGCAGGAGGAGGTTTTCAGGAGCAAATGTTATAAATCTGCTGCTCTTGGCTTGCTTTTTTTTGTTTCCTGTAATTACCTAAAGAAATAGATTTACAGCCAAGTCTGAGTTTTCCATCTGCACAATACTTAAGGAACCAAGCATTTGTTTTCACATGCCCTAACATTTATTTACATTTAATTGAACTTTAAAAATTTCGGTCACCATTCAAAGGCATACATTTTTAAACTGCTTTTTTGTATTTTGTTTTAATAGAAAGTGCTATTAATAACAGAATAGTCTAGAAAGATAAAGCCCACCTAAATATCCCCAAGCCTGTTTTAATCATTCCAGAGCTCTTTTCTTTCTCTTTCATTAATTTATCTTCTTCCATAATTTTTCTATGTGCTTCAGAGATAGCTGAATGGAGACGCCCTTTCTTCTTAAAGTGTTATGGTGGTGTTATTAAACGCCATTGGGCATTTATAATTTCCGCAAACTAAGCTCTTTCGCTACTGCCCGGATCCCTTGCTGCTGCTGCTGCTGCTGCCCCCTGCATCCAAATGACCACTTCCATTCCTTCATCCCGTTTCACTTGCATTCCTGAGGTACAAGCTCCTCTGTAGGGATTTAAATTCTACCCCGGAAGTCAAGTCTTTAGCGCAGTACACGGCGGGAAATGTAGTTCCTCCAGCCCACAAGCGCCTTTATATCAAGCATCGGGAGATGTTCGAAAAGAAACTACAACTCCCCTGGCCCTTTACGGCAGCCACCACCCCCGTACCGCGCAAGCGCATTGGCGAGAGCTGGTTTTTGAATCAGCGGCGTTGTTATTGACGCCATATTGCTGGTGTGGAATAGTCACAGAGAGACGCGCGACAGCTACCACCGCGACCATCGCTCGTCATCGGTGGCTCCAGGCCGGGTAGCCTCCCGTCGAGCCGCTCCCACCGGCCTAGACACCCTCCCGGATACGGCCCGGGGAGGATTTGCCGTGGCCGGAGCCGACGCGGCCAGCCGAGCCGGGCTAAGAGTTCCGGGCCGCTCCCTGGAGACGCAGGCGGAGCCGGCGGCCGGCAAGAGAAAGCCAAGGCAGCGCGTAGCGGTGGCGACCCCGATTTTGACGCGGCGCGGCAGCGCGTGAGCCTCCCCCCGTCTCCTCCCCGCCGACTGTGAGCCCTTCTGGCCGCTTTCTCTGTTGGGAAGGCCCGGCCGGCTCAGCTGCTGCCCCCCTTCTCCCTCTTCCGCCCCCCTTTTCCTCTTCCTCCGCCCCCCGCCCGGCTCGGCCATGGCCTGCGGCGCCACCTTAAAACGGACTCTGGATTTCGACCCGCTGTTGAGCCCGGCCTCGCCGAAGCGGCGGCGTTGCGCCCCATTGTCCGCCTCGGCGGCCTCCGCCTCTTCCTCCTCCTCGGCGGCCTCCTTCGCCTCGTCCCCGCAGAAATACCTGCGCATGGAGCCTTCGCCCTTCGGGGAAGTGTCCACCCGTCTCACCACAGGTAAGAGACTGAAGGGGCGCTTGGGTGGGGCCGGAGAGGGAAGGGGGAGAAAGCGGGGGGGGGCTCCCGAAGGTTGGCCGGGGTCCCGGGCAAGGGCCGCCGCAACGCGCCTCTGCGCTGATCGGTTTAGTGAGGCCGGGACAGGCTCCGGGTCCCCGCTTTCTCCCCCCAGCCGCCTCCCTTCTCTTCCCCCCCTCCGTGTTGGCTTTGCTTTCACCGCGGAGTCGGCACAATGGAAATGGCCGCTCTCCCCGCGGTGGTGGCGAGGAAGTGGCAGATACGGGAGAGGCCGCAGAAGGGGGTTTATAATGGGGCCGTGCTGGTATATATGTGAAGTGGGGGGCGGGGAGAGCCAGTCTGTGTGTGTCTCTCCTATGCCGGGCTGTCTCCGCCGCACCTTTCTCCCCCTTGGGAGAGGGCTGGCTTGCAATGGCTTGAGAGGTGATTGTGTGTGTGTGTGTGTGTGTGTGGCGAGAAAGAGGAACTGGGAAATTATCGCGAGGGAGGCGGGATCTTGGCTAGGAAAGATCTCTCTTCTTCTCTCCCCCCCCCCCGTGTCTTTGCCCTTCTTTCTTTCCTCCCGGTACAGGCGATCGATTTTTGCAGCCATTAACTCTGGGCGTGAATGCGAGCCTAGACGGCAGTGCCACCTCCTCCTCCTCCTCTAATTCAAACCCCGAGGGAGGGGAGAGGAACGGAGCGGGGTCTGTCATCAATCACCCATAGTAGGCCGCTTGGGCAATGGCAGGGCCGATTCAACGACAAAAGAATTTCATTTTTTCTCTGAATTCCATTTTTTCTCTCTCTGCACCCCTCCCCCTTTCGGAATTAAGTCCACGACTATCCACATTTCCTAGAGAGATCAACCCAATAAAGACAATTTTCTAGTACAGCAGCAGTTAAAGTCAAAATATTTCTTCCTCAAGATGAGTATGCATTTTTTGCTGTTTTAACTAGCAAAATTAAAGTGGTATATCTGCGCCTCGTTCTTCCTGGGCCCCCTACAGACACATAACGAATTCATGGTAGGATCAAGGTTCAACTCTGACTGTATCTCTATGTTTAGCCTAAAGTGTGGCTTCCAGTAATAGACCCATCTGAAATCTTACTCACTTATAGCATTCATAGCTTCTTTTTTGTTTAAAGATAAGGAGCCCCTTTTCTCAAGTTGTCTTTTAATTACAGTTCTCAATACTTCCATGAATGTAGGTCCCATTGTCTTCAGGTGAACTTCCATGTATGCACATTCTTAGGAATGTTGTCTTTGGGGTCAGTTGTTAAGATGGCCTGAGATGATGGGCAGAATAATTTGCATATTAAGCTTGCCTTTCTCAAGAAATAATGCTATAATTGGTTTTCTGTACAACTATATTCTGGAATGGTTGCAGATGTCACATGATTCTTTTCAAGCTATCTTGCTCCTCTGCAAGTGTCTTTGGTGTTGAGTGCTGTTTTGTGGGTTAGAGGTTGCTTTAGATTGTTATATTGTCACAGTCTGTAGGTATTAACATTTTTCTATGAGACTGGGCTATATTCGGAAATGATTCGAACCACGGCCTATAAAATACTGGACAATAATTCAGTGTCTCTTTTTTTATCCTGGTGTACTACCTTTGATTTTAATAAGATTATAGAAATGTAGTTGAGTTACTCCCTCTTTAAAACACCTTTCTCATGAGTAATTTCTGTTGGGAGTTAGTGGAGCATATTGTATGTCTTCCGGATTGCAGCTTAGTGTGAATCATAAAGCAACTAAACATTGTTAGAAGTGGAAGTTGTTATTTAAAGCTAACACTTAAAATAGGTTACTTTACTAGATATGAATATTTAATGTAAATATGTGCTTAAAATTGATTCAGTGATGTGGACAGCTGGGCATGTCAAGTAACTATACAATTTGCAGACATTGGTGGTTAGGAGCATATCGTCTTGGAAAATGAGGTGCTTCTGAAAAATCTATAAAGTATAAAACTGCTCAAAGGTATAAAGGGGACTTCCTAGGTAAATTCTCATGATACAGTCTTGAGTTTTCTGATAACCCATTTATAAAATCTAGATCCTTCCACAAAAAAATGTGGGAGAATGGCACATGGAAGTTCTTGTTATTTACCATTTAGGCTTCTGATACCTAAATAAGCATGTGGTTAATCAGTAAATTAAAGGATGGCAGTTAAGTTGTAAAAATTCAGTAACTAATCTAGGATCTCTTGCTCATTCCTAACAATTGTGTCAGTGCATTAGCTCATAGATCAGGCCACTGACTGATTAATACAATTATTCATATAAATTAGCTTGTTTGAAGCAGTTCAATGTAGAGTGTCAAAAGCTTTGGATTTCCCTGAACTTAATGGAAAAATTGGTTTGGGTCAATCATGCTTAATTGGGGAAGAGACTGAAGGTAGTAAATTCCGGTACTTGAATCTTCTGGTTTTAGTGAGGCCAAGTGCCTTGGCATGAAACACAATCTAGTTAGTGGGTGTGTCACTAAAAATGAGGCACCAGCTGTGTTGAGTATAAATTGACTATAGGTAAATAAGCACTGCATGGAGAAGATAGAGAGGAAATGTTCAGAGTAAATACTGTGTTGGATAGTTTTAAGCATTGTTTGGACAGCTGCTATGTTGCTTCAGGTTTGTTCATACTGAACTGGCTTTCTTTTCTCTACTATTTCCTATTGATTTTCTACATGGTATTGGTTCATATCTGAAGGAAATTACTTACATTAACACTTGTAAGACAAAGTTTTACTGTTGGTGTGCAGTGCCATTACATGGTGCACAGGTGGAGTAATAAGTATTTTTCCCTGTTAGGGAAATGCAGACCTTTTGCCAGTTGGGAAATTCTAGCTAGGTTTTGGCCAGATAGTCAATTTATAAATCTAGGTTTAGTACCAGTGCAGAATACTGCAGCATTCCTGTTCATAGACCTTAACATAACATCCAATTAATCAAAAAAGGATGAGATCAGCTGTCACTGTAGTTCCTTAATATTAGACTTCTGTTGAGTTTGCATGTAGACTGAGCTGTCTGGGCTATATTACTGATGGTGAAGGCTCACATGGGAAGCTGCAGTCTTGTACACACCTACTTGGGAGTAAGTGCAATTGGATTGTATGCAGTGTTAGTCTAACTTAAGTCCCATTCATTTCAACTGGTCTAAGTAGGACTAACATTGGATATTACACATTGAACTCAGTGGAATGTGTTTTGAGTCAACATGATTCGAATTGCAGTATGTGCCTCTAAGGTCTACACCAAAGATTGCTTCACAGAGAAAACTAGCATGTCCAGGAGGAGAGTTTGAGTCTAGCACTCTTTGATACATTATCTGGAATGGAAACTATTCAGTCATGTGAGCTCCAATGTGCAGTCTGAAGTTGTTACAGAACAGGCATAGGCTTATCACTTCAATGAAAACTAGGCCAAAGTTGTCTCTGAATGGATGCTTAAAACAAGGCAATTAGATGGGTTTTTTCTTTACAGTCGGGTGTTCAGATATATGGTTTTGAGTGAGCTTATTGACAATATTGCTACTCCCTTAAGCTGGTTCACATGTCTGTTCATCACTTAATGACCTGCCTATATGAATGAGTCATCATAGGTTGCACATAGAACTTTTATCACCCATTCACCTCCAAAAAACACATTCAGTTGCCAGTCATGAAAACTTTAGTTAGTACATCGATGGGCATATACTCCCTAAGACCTGGGGACACTACTCAATAAGCTGCCAACTGTGCTAGATAGACTTTTAAAAATTTGGACAAATAAAGTGCTATGGCTTCGCATTATATGATCAGTGCTAATTCTCTTGTTTGAAATGCCTTATTAGAAATGTTAAATGCCCTATAGCTGGTAAAGCTGGTAGGAAATACACTTGACTTGCTGGTATAATGCTGTCCCTCAGTTACAGGAAGTATAGCAGAAAAGGAAACATTAGTGTGAATATGGAAAATTATATAATGTCATGTCAGTAGCAGACCTCAGCAACCTTACACATTGAAAAAACCCTCCTTTATGTCTGTATGAATAATCTACCAGAACTTTTGAGCAACATCAGACCTACATTAATTTTTGGTATATGTTTATCTTTCTTTGGCTTCCATTTTCTCAATGCTGTGTATTCAGTCAGCACTCATTGGAACTTTTCAATGAAGAATAAAGGCAGACCTTTAATCTCAACTATTTAAAATGGAGGCTGACATTAGAGACAACAAAGTAATTGACATAATTTAGTTTGGAAGCGGTGTTGCCTTTGTTGAAATGGAATTTCACCATCTTTTATTGTTTGAAGTCTTGTCTTGAGCCACTGTGGAAACCGGAATATAATCAAAATTACTCCTATGAGAGCTCAGGATTTGCTGTTTAGCAGAATTATGATTTGGTGATTAAATACCAAATTTATTTAATCATATTTAGATGAAAAACTCCAACTTCTAAGATGCCTTTAAGCATAAATTCAGTCACCTCACTCCAGAAAGTGTTGCTTTGTGTGCTAAGTTTTCTCTGCATTACCTCACAGAATACATTACCTCACTGGATGTGGGTGGGAGAACCTCTGCCACTACCTCCAGGAGCCCTGCTTGTACATACAGTTCCTATCCCCAGACAGGTATTTGACTGCAACAGCACACTGTCCACCTGTTGCTGCATGTATGGAATAGCCTTTCTTTCTGGGTTGGGGATCAACTCAATGGTGGCACTACCTCCTGCTCAGCATCTGTCTAGTGGCAGCTGGTGTGTGTGTGTGTGTGTGTGTGTGCGCGCGCGCGCGCGCGAGCGCGCCTGCCTGAATCAAGGCTGTTGACATGAATGCAGTACCTTGTTTAAAGTGGCGAGCCATTAAAGTTCAGTTTTGTTAAACCCAGCAGTGGTGATAAATCTCAACAAGTGGATAAATACGGCTTGTTTTCAGCATTTGAATGTAAATATTTTCAAATTCCTTGCCACTCACACTTATTCATAGATTCATAGATTATAAAGTTGGAAGGGGCCTACTAGGCCATCGAGTCCAACACTCTGCTCAATGCAGGAAACTAGAGGAGGGTCTCCTATCCAAGTAATAACCAGGCTTGACCCTGCTTAGCTTTCCACGCTCAGACAAGCTGAGCCAGCATGAGCCACAGGCCTGGTTATTACTTGGATAACCAGAGACTTTTCCGAGAGACTTTTCCCTATTGTGGCTATTTGTTTTAGTTTCTGCTTCTATATTTCCAGAAAAACCCTCAATCAATTATTGAGTCTGGTTAGGCAGAAGTTATATAATGCAGATGGACAGAGCCTTCCACAGGTACTGTTAGGGTTTCACACTGGTATAGTGTTTTCAAGTGTTCAGTACACTTCATGTACATTAGCTGAAATGTCAAGGATTTTAAGAGAATTAACTGGAATTTATAGGAAGGCTACTGAGCAGTTGTTCATGCACTTCTCTCAAAGCAATATAAGATGTCTTTTTATAAAATATGAACTGAGGAGCAACTGAAAATGCTTAATGATGAATTAAGAATTTGGAGATACAATAACTAAGTAAAAAGTAGCAGTTGTGTTCAAGGAAAGACACACGGTCACAGATAGGTACACAATGAATTCTGTGTAACTAATGTAAACTAACTGGCAAGATGACCTGGATGGTATCTAAAGAAAGAGTGTTGGATTGTAAACCCTATCACTTGTGCCAAATAGTTATTTGAGTAATGAAGAGGTGTTGAGACTGTTGTTCAAGGTCAAAAGTGTACCTTGTACTTATCAGTTAATGAAAAAAGTACCGTATATCAAAAAGCTTGATATATAGCTGTGTAAAAATGTTAATGTTTAATTAGAACATTTTGAGTAAGGAGTATTTTCAAAGATAACATTCAAAATTAATTTTATCTTGCTTGAGATATGTTCAAGCCTTTTTATATGTTACATTTTTGTAGGAATGTTTTTCGAAGTCACGACCGTGAACCCTAATTCATGAGACAGTAGATGCTATTAGCTATGAGGTAATCTCTACACAAGAAGATATAAGTATGCTCTGATTTGGGGATGAGGCAGCTTCTTGCCTTATAGAAGCTTACCAGACCTGTGTACTTCTCAGCTGAATAGCCGATTCAGAGCTGAATTGGAAACTTGATACTTGGATATAAGCTCTTTCTTTAGAATTAAGACTTGGAAATTTTGATAAATGTTTAGGAAATACTATTTCCTATTAAGATCTTAAAATGTTTAGCATTACTCTTCTTTAAAACATTTTTTATCCAAGGAAATTTTGGTAAAAAGGAAAATGAATCTAAAGATTTTTCCTCTACTAATTCTTGTTAGTACAAAACTAAAAATTGAACCCCACCGGCAAATATTTTTTGGAGTATACTTTATTTGAAGTGTACTGATCAGCTATAGATAACTACCAGCCAAAGGATTAATAAATATTGAAACTATAGATAGTGCTATGCAAAGTCTAAAATTCATAACTAATTTTTGCAGGAACCTGTTAGGGAAGTCAGTATTATTGTCCTCCATATTGTAGATGGGAGGGAATGAGGGTGAGAGAGTAGCTTGTCCCAAGTCTAGCTAGTGAGAGAGTGGCACAGGTGAATTTCGAACCAGGGACTTCCCGATTTGTAGCTTTGTCTCTTGCAGCAACAGCTGGAGAATCCATTTGTTAGTGGGAAGGAACTGTCAGCTGCTGCTACAGGACAGTTAAGGAGACAGCTTCCCTTAAGCAGAAGTGGACACTGGGCACCTCAGCACATGGTTGCTGATGATTTCAGTGATGGTGACTTAGATGCCCCTGCCTCGGCCATGGCTACAACTGGTTCCTTGGAAGATTGGCCCAACAAATTTTTGCAGCAGCAAAGAAGTATAAAATGTAGTCTTAGGTTGGATCCAGAGGTTGCATGAGTGGAAAACTCTTCATGCAAGGGTCTTTCCCGTCCCCTCATCTCCCCCTGCAGCTACTTTTGTTCCCAGAAAGCCTCTCTAGAGGGTTGGGCAGGTTTCCTAAATAGTCACCATGGACTGTGTTGCGGGGGTGGGGCAGGAGTACTGGTAATAGACCAAAATTAGGTGGAGGCATTTTAGCCTTCTCTTTGTGCAACCTTTGTATCCAGTGCATTGACATGTTTTGTAAAAATGATCAAAAACTAGTAATTGTGAAGTAACTTATTTTGGGCCTGCTGCCAGGAATCCTGCCATGTTACTGGATTGAAACGAAGTCTGCAGAATGACAGATCTGCAGCCAAGTAAACAGGCAAATCTTGGTAGTGTGACAGGCAAAGATGATTAAAAGTGATTTTATTATTATTTTTGCTTTCAGAGAGAGATAAAAAGCAATTTCCCATTTTTAATTGTACATCGCCCACGGTGGCCGGGTGACCGGCCAGATGGGCGATTGATAAATGTAATAAATAAATAAATAAATAATGACTTCAAAATGCCATTTGAAAGCAGACTACTTAAATATTCCTTAAGCAAATTAGCTTAAATACAGCTTGGAAATGTTTCCTGCATGTGTCTGCTATAATAGCTTTTTGTGATAGTATGCTTTCCTGTACATAGAATGAGAAGTGTATTTTGAGGACATAAATATGTACCATTAGGTATTGGAGAGGACTGGACTAAAGCTGCAATCCTATACACACACTTACCTGGGAGTAAGTCTCATTGAAATCATCAGGGCTCACTTCTGAGTAGACATGTTACTGTTAATAGGGTTGTACTGTAAGTCTGCCTTAGCTTCTGCCTTGAGGGCATGATTTAAGACTACTTTTTAACTGCCCTTTAGACTGTGCCTTCAAAGACAACCTCTTGATATTTTCTGTGCACTGTCCATACAGTGAAGGTGCACAGTTACGTGGTTCACTTTCTCTAGAGACAGTTACTCTCTGGCACTTTTCAGAAGATGAGAGGACGTGGGAAGCCCCGTTCTGTGAGTGGATATCTCCTCACATAATGTTGGATCCAACCCAAAGACTTTGATGTGGAATGAAAGAGGGAGAGAGAGGGAGAGACTTTCGGAAGGTGGACAAATGTTCCATCCCTAGTATTCCTTACGGATTTCCTTGTCCATGGTTAGTATGGTCCTGATAGTTTGAACACCTCAAATTCCTCTATATATTGGAAAGGAATGTCTTTGGACAGAAAACAGAATTGGTTGAACAAGATGAGTTCAGCTAGATTTGACAAAAAAAAATATTGGTGAGAATACTGAGTAATTTTACTGATTTCTCGGGATATTGAAGATGATTTTGCCGCTCTTTCGATGTTAATCTTATGAAAGTGCTATGGCACATCTTCCATGACACTTTGTACCTGACCAGATTTAGAAAGTTAGCTATTACGGCATGATTTTTTGAACGGAAGCTTATTTTTTTCCACCTTCCAGAATGCTGGTATCAACTTGGGAGTGTTTCTGAGATTATAGACAGGTGATGTCATGAATGTGAGGATGAATGGATGCACAAGGGCCGTGGCTCACTGGGTTTAAACACGAACACGTCTGAGTATTCTGAGTTCCATGAAACTGCGGCAATGTTTTCAGACAGACCATCAGGTTGCAGAACGATGACACTTAACTGGGCACTCCATTCCAGTGCGCAGCTCAGCAAGTTCCAGCAGCACAAAAAGCCAGCACTGGTAGCACTTGGTTCTGAATGGCAAGCCTGGTCATCTGCAGTTCTATTCACTGCAAAATGACATGCAGCTGTATAATTTGGATATTGTGCAGCAGGAGTTCATTCATCAATATGGTCTGAACCAAGTTGAGTTAGTGAAGGCTGCATTTGATTCCAAGGGCAACTGGCTGGCCACAGTGGAACAGCGGCAAGGAAGCTGCAGTGAACTCGAATTGCACATGAAGCTCTGGGTGTATGATGAGGATGAATGTTTACAATTTAGTTTCTGCAAACTGGATAGATGGGATGAAAGAGACCATGCTCTTGGTGGAGAAGATATGGTGGTTCATCCTACTATACCTTGCATGCAGGAAATCCAGGCACTCTTGGTGGCATAGGACACAGCAAAAGAGAACTCCACAACAGGATGAGTTCTTTAGTAAGAGGTGATGAAGCTAAAGGAGGTGTGTGCATAACAATGCTCTGGGGTTAGCATCTCTGATTCCTGATTTCTTGCCCTGTGTGACTGCAAGATATGAAATCTGAGGGCTTGGGGGTGTGGCAGAGACATGGTCTGAACTCAGGCAGATTACCTCCCCACCACAGCAGTGTTGGGTTTCATAATTTACAGGCAGGGTTTGGGATGCATTACTGAGTTTTCTATGGAAATAATAGTCTTTGAGAGGTCACCTGTGGCAAGTAAGTCTCTTCTCCAGGAGAGCACTGGCTTCTTCTGTGGACCCTTTTCTCTCTGTGTGGGGTAGGAGGAGGGGAAAGACACAGTCAGCCCCACTATTCTACCAGTCAGGCAAATACCGTAGAACCCCCTTTTGGTGGAGTCGGGGGGGGGGGGATGCAAGTCTAAGGGAAGCCACAGATATTTGCTGTTACAGATAAGTGTCCCAGTGGGCAGCAAATTTGAGAATATCACAAAATTGGGAGAGGAGAAGCTATGACTGGAAGAGCCAAATCTTACTGATTTATACAGCACATCATCTGGCTCTTCCACCTTCCAGAATGCTGGTAGGTTAAATCAATAAGATTTATACAGTCTGAAGAGAAGTATTAAGACAGTAAGCAGTGTTTCACAACTGAAATGTGCTGCATGCAATGATGCAATGTATGTTGTAGATCTGTGACACACAATGTAAAGTTTGTGACCTGCCAGCTCCCTTTCTGTTTTCTAGAAGGTGGAAGACGTGTTTTTGCTGATAAATGGAACTTCTTAAACGAACACATCAGATAATGTCAATTATGCATTTGTCTTGAAAAGCAATCGTTGATATACTTAATTTACTGTAGTATGTGTCTTACCGTGCATAGTTAATGCTTGGTATTTGAAATGGGGACCAAGCTATAGTGCAGAAACATAGTTAATATGTTTTTCTTTTTCTAGAGCAAATTCTGTACAATATAAAACAGGAGTACAAACGCATGCAGAAGAGGAGACACTTAGAAAACTTTCAGCAAACAGATCCCTGTTGTTCTACTGATGCACAGTCACAAGCATTTCTCCTTACTGGACCAGCTTTGCCAGGTGATTTTTTTTTTTTTAAGAATAAACTTCCATAATGTTTTTTACATCTGGGTTCCAGATGAGTGAAATTGGCCTTGGGTCAGTTGTATGTTTCACTAAGGATGTTCTGTTGAAGAAATAGTGTCATTAGAAGGTGGGGAAGGGAATTATTCTATATACCAACTCGTAACAGTAGAAAGGAATTATGGGTAAAATTCAGCGGTCTGTCTGCCAGCAGAACAGACACTGTTGGCAGAATGAATTTTTCCTCCCCCTGCAGCCCCCCCCCCCATCTGCTCTGGAGCGTTAGGAAATGGGGGGGCATGAGGGTGCAGGGGGAAGGAGAGAAGGGAAGCCCTTTTGAGCAAACAAAAGTGCTCACATGATGTTCAATGTTGCCCACACTCAGAAGAGGCTTTCCATATGATTTCTTCCAGCAAACCACTGAGAGAACATGCTTTTTAAAATGGACTATTAAATTTGAGCTGTAGTGACCAACCTTTTTGAAAGGTGTACCAAGCTTAAGGGTAAAGTAAGAATGCCACTATATTTCTTTTCTTTATTAAGGCATCTCTAAACTGCCTTTTGCCCTAAAAAAGGGTTCCCAAGGCCATTTAGAAAACAAAATACCACACTGGAATAAAAATAGAGTATTTAAACTAAGAAGAACAGAATTAAAACCTTGGATCACAATTTAAAAACTATTAAATGCCAGATGGGAATACAAATGCTTTCACTGCCCATGTAAAAGTCATTGGGGATGGGGCCAGTCTAATCCCCTTCGGGAGGGAATTTCATAACTGGGGTGTTGCCGCAGAAAAGGTTGTGTCCTACATTCCCACTCTCAGTGGTGGGATATATACAACAGGGCCTCAGAAGGTGATCACAACCTATGGGCAGATTCATATGGGAGGAGACAGTGTTTCAGATATCCTGGCCCCAAGTTGTTTAGGGCTTCATAAATAAGCACCAGCGCCTCTAATTGGGCCCAGTGTGAATACTGTATATAGTCTTTAGAGGTTAAAGTTTGTGGGATGGGAGTTGGTCACAGTACTCCTTAATTCTTGATCTAGGAAGGCTTTCTTTTATTCTTGTCCCCCAATGTGATTTTGCCATCTTAAACAGTGTTTGGCTGACTGATCTATTTGTTCTATCTTAATATGCTGCTCACTGCTTTGGGGGCTCTTTGGGTATATAAATTATAATATATATATTTTTGCCTTAAGTCTACTGAGCCATCTCCTTTCTGCGGGTTCTACAAACTCTTACTACTTGTATCACTAGTAGTACCAGTGGCCTACAAATTTTAGCTGGCCTTCGTGGCCAAGCCAACAATTATAGTCACCAGCTCCCATCATTCCTGGGCAAGCCACCCCTGAACTGGCCATCTTCAAGCAGAAAGATAGCAGGGGGTGGGGAGTATGCTGGGATTTCTGACACTGATTGCCCCCCCCCCCCAGGTGTGACATAAGATCATAGGATCATAGACCTGGAAGGGGCCTACAAGGTTATCGAGTCCAACCCCCTGCTCAATGCGTGAAACTAGAGTAGGGGTCTTCCATCCAAGTAATAACCAGGCCTGACCCTGCTTAGCTTTCCACGCTCAGACAAGCTGAGCCAGTCTGCAGCCTTGTATCATTTTACACACCTGCTGGCCTTTCCTGAGCAGATTTGTCAAAGCATGTATTGCACCCATGCTACAGTTTCACCTGCACGAAGTGGACTTTGAACAGGCCCTATATTACATATTTGCACACAGATTGAGCTGCATCCAGATACGCCCTTCTGCAAGTGGAGGAGCTCTGAAGGGACTGATACAGTGGAGGCTCCCACTGGAGGAAGAGGTGCTGCCCGAAATGCTGCTCCATTTTGCTGGCACAGTGTGGGAGGTGGCATGGGGACTGCGGAGGGAAGGAGGAATCGGGAAATTGCTCCCCCCCCCCCATTCCTCCAGTGGATTGTTCCATGAACAGAACTCGGGGAAATTCTGGATTGTACACACACGTGGGTATTCTGAGCCATTGGAAATACACATTGTTGTAAATGAGTACTGAGTTTAATAAATCACAAGGCACTCAATTTAGATTGTACTTGAATGCCTTCATGAAGAGGAAGTTACACACTTAAGTCTATTGAAGTCAATGGAACTTCTTTGGATTGGGGTTAATATTGCTCACACTGGTCTAAAGTCTGATTCTCAAAACATTAGCAAGTGTATTGTATGATCAACCATCTCTAAAATATCTGAATTTAATTATGGAAATATTTATTCGAAGGTACTTCATCTGCAGCATCATCACCACTGAAAAAAGAACAGCCCCTCTTTACTCTCAGACAGGTTGGAATGATCTGTGAACGCTTGCTCAAAGAACGTGAAGAGAAAATCCGTGAAGAGTATGAAGAAATCTTGACCACAAAACTTGCAGGTATGATAAAAGCAAGCAAAATGTATGGAACTGCAATAATGATGTCCTGGTCACCAGTGAGCTCTTGTGAATAAAGATTTTATCCTGCAGCTGAGTTCCTGTGAATTCACTGCTCCTGGAGGAGGAAAGGCAGATTCTTGTTCTTTCTCAGTTTGCTATCAGATACGTATACTGTAGTACGACAGTCTCAAAATGAGTTTATTAACCAAGTTTTATTCCTTCACTCTGATGTTGAGTAAAAAGGTTGCTTGGTTCAGCCACGTGAGTTTTCACATGGTTGTACTAAAGTGTTCATCCTCCCCGAGCCACTTGGGCAAGCATCATAGATTTCATAGATCATAGAGTTCGAAGGAGCCTACAAGGCTATCGAGTCCAACCCCCTTCTCAAAGCAGGAAACTAGAGTAGGGGTCTCCCATCCAAATAATAACCAGGCCTGACCCTGCTTCGCTTTCCACGCTCAGACAAGCTGAGTCAGCGTAAGCCACATGTATTGCACTGGACTGCAGTTTAGGTCCTTCCTGCTTTGAGTGAACCGTTTGATGCATAAAAGGCTGACTTCTAAACATGATGCATATGTACCTGCTTTTTAATGGTGATGCCACATAGCCTGATAATTTGTCACTTTACAGGAGATTGTGTGTGGCAGGAGGGGTATAATGGTACCAGAGTCTAAGCATCATTTGCCCACACAAATTGTCAAATGCAGTTGGGGCTTAATGCAAAAGGCCCTGCATAGCTCCCTGACTTCCTTTTAATCGCATTCAATCATAACAAGGGTGCAATGAGCAGATTTTTATAGTAATCTAGTTTAGCATTGTCACCTTTAATTGATAACAGCAAATCTGACTTTCCATTCATGCCATTTGATATAATGAAAGGAAAATGCTGAAGATGGAACCCGAGCTTTTCTGTGGAAAAATATATATTCTACTGAGCTACATAGAAATGTGAATTTGCAGTACGTGAACATTTAATGGATGTGTACTTAATGCAAATCCCCCAAGTAATTATAGGTTCTCATGATGGGCACTCTACAAACTCAGTTTAGCATAATTGAGGAAATTATTATGAATGTCAACAAAAGATTGTGCATTCAAGTACTGCAGCATAGGGAGAGGGAAGGTAGTGGTTAAGGGATTCAAAGTCATTAGATGCTTAGGCACAATATTTGAGGGAGCCAGTATAGGCACACACATATGGTAGTGTGCTTAATGTAAAGTGTTTCATTTTTTCTGTACTGGTTGTCCTGTAGATATTGTTCAAATTATTATGTATGGTTACTCACTTGGAATATTCCTTGATCACAGAACAGTATGACGCATTTGTGAAGTTCACGCATGACCAGATCATGCGACGATATGGAGAACAGCCTGCAAGTTGTAAGTATTTTGAACCATTGGCCATGCTGTTTCAGAGGGTCTGACAAGCTTCCAGAGCAGATGGGTGTGGGGGGGGGTGCACAGAGGGCTGCTGTGGGAATGGATGAAAAGTGCCTTCCCTGTTCTGCCAGTGGGAGCATTCCGTGGTGGAACTACATTCTGTTTAGTGATTGTGTCAAATCTTTAAGTTATGTTGTCAGCTGTTATATTCCTGACTTGATTCTTTTTTTTCTTTTCAGATGTTTCATGAATCATGTTTTCTGCATATGTGGGCAGCCCTGAAATCCTATTCTATTGTTGCAAGCTGTCCTTTAAAGACTTGTAACAATGCCATATTCCCCCTCCCCTCCTCTGTATACACTGGTTATTTCAAGCTTTTGTCAGTGGCAACCACTCTTATGCAGCAACTGGTTTTGGAGTGCTCCCTGATGTCAGTACCACCTGGATGTGGACCTTTGCTACCTGTATACCAGTGGTCTCATTTGCTGTATCATTACAATTTGGCTTATGTTAATAAGTTTGAAAAGTAAAAGGATTAAAGCTGGTGTACTAGAACTCTGCCCCTTCACTGGTTGTGTAAATAAAAGTGTAGAATGACACTTCTGACTGAAGTTAGTGTGGTTTTCATAACTGTGCACTGCAAAGCTGTATTCACAGTTAAATTAGAATGTAATTCCTGGACAACTTTAAGCAAATAGCCCACAGTACTGCCTGTGAAATAGTGAAGGAGGGCATTTCTGTATTCCATGACTTTTTGGGGGGTTAAGAATGGGTTTATATAATTTCTCATTTTTGTAGGTTTTATTTATTCTATCAGTCTTTAACAAATGTTTATTGCTGCAATTTTTCAGTGTATCATTGTTTTACTGCCCTTGTAGTACTGGAATTTAGTTGAAAGAATAAAACATTTACTTCTAACTTGTGTGTTTATATAGAGAGAAAGAGAGAGAGGTGGTCTCTTTGCCAGTATTTGAATAAACTAGGTGTGGGTGTGTTAACTGAAACTTCTACCTTGTTTAAAAACTGTTAGCTGATCGCTCAGGAAGAAAAGGTGGAGAAATTAAAGTTTTAGAAAGCTTCCTTTTTGTTAAAGTTGGCTAGCGTGCTGATAGTTGTGGAGGCACGTTTCTTGTGTAATTGGCCAGAAGCTGATGACTTAACATTTTAACTCTGAACCTGAAATGTGAGATGAGCCAGGGTGATTCAAAAGGGAAGCTGCTTTCACATCTGTTTGGAAGCTTTCTCTATCCCAAAGCCTTATCTGCAGCATCATTGCATTGACAGATGAACAAGTAGTGATATGTCCCTTCTATAAGATCTATTGTGGCTCCTATTTATTTTAATACTCTTATTAACATCTAGGTGGGTCTTACTTTTCAAGTCAAAACAAATGTCCTCCATACCCACTAAATTCAATAGTTCTTTAACTTTCTTTAGTGTGGTCCAAATGGTATGGTTTTTTCTTTTTCTTTTGTGGGGTAGGTGGGAGTGTCATGGACCCTGAAGCTCCTAGAGCTGGGGTCCCCAACATGGCACCTGCCAAGCTCTCCACTCCCTGCCCCCTTCAAAAATTCATTTTTAATTTAAAAAACTTGAAAAACAGGTCCAGGTTCTCCTTCCTTCCTGTTCCTGACCTTGCTGCTGATCAGCTGTTAAGTGGGCAGGAAGAGAAGGAAAGACTTGCTTCCTGACCTTATCCAATCTTCTTAGGTCCACACAGATCTTTCCCCTTTGTGCAAGTGCTCTCTCCCAGCTCCTCGGCTGGCACCTTGCATTTGGAGGCCTGTCTGTCAACCCAACCTTATTTTGAAGTACACATTCTTCATTCTGAGCTAGGATTTTGGTCATGTTCTTCCTCTTGTCGCTTTTGCATCTATGTAATTTCAGACAGGTTTCTGCTACAAGAGGATCAGAATTCTGCCATTTCCCCACTCCACTTCTCAAAGTGTGGGGTTCAAATGCTTCTCTGAAAAATCTTCCATTTAGGCTGTTGGCTTTGATACATTGAAAAGCTAGAATAGAGGAGAAATGGCATTAAGCGATTGGACACTTCTTACATCAGATATTGGTCTCAAAGTGCTTGTAGTTCTCCTGAGATTAGGTGGGTTTGGTTCAGTAAGTTGTCTATCAACCACAGGTAAACTGCTTTGAGCTCTTTGGAGGAAGTGTGGGATTCAAGTGTAAAAGCAGTACTTAATTGAATTTTATTGGGATAAAGTGACATAGCAATTACTGATCAGTATATTAAAAACTGCTCTTTACACACAAATGCAAAGTCTGTTTTTTCCCACTACACTCTTTACCGGCAGAAGATAACTTAAGTGTGCATTCTTGGCACATCTGCCTTGCATGTCATTTTTTCTGTGAAAAGTAGGAGTCTGTTCCTTGCATGCAAAGTGATGGAAGCCAGTCCTTTCAGTACTACAGCAATGAGACTTATAGCTTCCTTTCAACAGTAGGAGTAGATTTAGATCAGTTTTATTTTTTAAACAAAGGAAGTTGGCCTCTAATCCCAAAACTATTTACAGGTTGTGCAGCACTTCCAAGTTTGTATTTACTTCTACAAAATTGGAGCAATACTGGAAATCTGTCTTCAAAGTTGGAGTAACAGCAGGAATCTAGTTTTAGACCCACATTTCTGGCAGGAATCAACACCTGCATGGCAGTTCTTTCTCCTCTCTGCCCCCACCACCCTGCCCCTTGTCAATCTACTCCAGAGCAGATTTTGCAGATGTATTGGGGGGGGGGAATTACCCCCCTTCCCGATTCTGCTGACAGAAGCATTCTGTCCGTGCAAAAACTTCCATCCTTGTTTACAATAAAGCAAAAAGTGGTAATATACAATTTCAAAGAAAAACTTATAGAATGAGATAAGACGGGTTTTTTGGGGAGGGGGGAGTTGCATATCCAAAGCCCTCAATTGTCTGAATGTAGCTTATGGAGGTGACCTTGAGCACACAGAAGCAGATGGTCTTTGCTATCCTGATCCTTTATTGTCTAGGGTTTTCAAAGGTCAACCCACCTTTGAAATCTATTCTAAAACTACCACCTACACTGGCTGCCAGTTAAAAGTAGTTTAGTTATATGCTCTGAACAAGTTTTTATACATTTGTTGTGGTCTAAACCCATGCTAAATTACACCTCTGTAACAATTTTATTCTAAATTTAGCTTCAAGTCTCTGATCTTTTCTCTTAAACACAATTTTTTTAAAAAAAAACGCAGCTGCTTGAGTGTGTCCTGCCAAGGGAAAGGTGAAGATAAGAGAAATGGTCCAAGACTAGCTGAAGAAAAGGAAGCATAAATACTGTTGCCTAAACCATTGAATATTCAGTATGTCAAAGATTAAATACAAGCGATAAGAGGTTTCAAGCTCTTCCTGGCCTTTTAAAAACAAAGCATTAGATACAGCTCAAGGTAGCAACAGACCAATACTGATCTGCCTGTCCTTGATGGAAAGCAGCTTGCTTCATACCAGTAGTAGTAGGCACTGAATACAGCTATTTTCATTTTCTTAAACAGATACTAATGAACAATAAATCTGCCCCTGATCTTGTGTATCACAATATATGTAGTCAGGGCTACAGCTGATTCACATTAGGACTAACTAGGCTTTAAATCCCTTCCCATAATCTCACTTCACAGTGGAAGCCTCATAACCGCTAACATTAGCGAAGAAACATCAATAGGGAGTCCCACACCCCTCCCTGAAAATTAATGTATCTTGCAGTCTGCACTGTATATAATCAGCTTAATGTGCTTAGGTCAGAAAAAAACGCCCTTTAACAGTCTATGATGAAAGATTGGTTTGATTTGGCATATCCTACCCAAAAAGATAAGGCTAAACACAAACCTGTCAATGGCATTGTTCCCTTAGAACTGCTGCTTTTGCTTTTCTTAATACAAAGAAACAATATCCAGAAAGTCATTTGCATGTACTTTATTACTGTTAGTGGCAAAATGTTTTCTCCTATAATGAAAGCCAATTGAAAGCAGAGCTGTTTATACCATACACAATCTTGTTTAAAGGATTACCTTCCTTCCCCTCTCCGTAGAATGCATATTAGCAACTGCCCCATGTCAGCCTTGCCACATGATCAGTTTTCTGCTTGGTAGGCTTTATGAATCCCAAGAGTTCCAATTCTGAGACTGCTCTAATGAAACGAGCACTTGGGGAGTGTCAGTCAAGGAAAACATTTATTTATTTATTTACTATATTTATGAATCGCCCATCTGGCCAGACATCCGGCCACTCTGAGCGATGTACAATCCAATAAAATACAGCCCCCCCCCCACACAGTATAAAACACAATCAAAAACAATACAAAACTTAAAAATCCTAACCCACCCCATATTCCTGCCTGAAAAGCCAAGTTTTTAATGCACGGCAGAAGCTAATCAAGGAAGGAGCATGGCGGAGGTCACTGGGGAGAGAGTTCCATAAATTGGGGGCTGCCACAGAAAAGGCCCTCTTCCTAGTCCCCACCAGCCTGGTTTCTCTGGCTGATGGGACAGGGAGAAGGCCATCCGTGGTGGATCTTGTTGAGCAGCCTACTTGATGTTGCTGGAGGCGCTCCTTGAGATAAACTGGACTGGAGCCGTACAGGGTTTTGAAGGTCAACGCCAACACCTTGAATTCGGCTCGGCAAACAACTGGTAGCCAGTGCAACTCTGAGCACCGGAGTGATGTGATCACGCCGGCGGCAGCCTTTAACCAGGTGAGCTGCTGCATTCTGTACCAGCTGCAACCTCCGAACTGTCTTCCAGGGTAACCCCATGTAGAGCGCATTACAGTAGTCTAGGCGAGGGGAGACCAAGGCATGAACCACTGATGGGAGCAGATGATTAGGAAGGTAGGGGCATAACTGCCATATCAGATGGAGCTGATACAGCGCTGCTCAGCTCACAGCTGACACCTGAGCCTCCATGGACAGCTGGGAGTCTAGAATGACTTCCAAGCTGCGGACCTGGTCCTTCAGGGGTAGATGTACCCCATTCAGCACCAGGTCAACATCCCCTAACCTTCCCTTGTCTCCCACCAGAAGTACCGCGGTCTTGTTGGGGTTCAGTTTCAGCATGTTCCTTCCCATCCAGCCACCCACTGCCTCCAGGCACTTGGACAGGGTCTCAACGGCCAACCTCGGTGAGGACTTGAAGGAGAGGTAGAGCTGCTTGTCATCCGCATATTGATGACAGCACACCCCAAACCTCCTGATGATAGCTCCCAGCGGCTTCAGGTAGATGTTAAATAACATCGGGGAGAGGATGGAACACTGCGGCACCCCACAAGTGAGCGGCCGAGGGTCCGAAGCCTCCTCCCCAAGAACTACCCTCTGGTACCTTCCAGAGAGGAAGGACCGGAACCACTGCAATACAGTGCCTCCCATGCCCAACCCCTCCAGGCGGTCCAGGAGGATACCGTGGTCAACGGTATCAAAAGCAGCTGAGAGATCGAGGAGGACTAGAAAAGAGCATTCACCCCTATCCAAAGCCCTCATATCATCCACCAAGGCGAACAAGGCCGTTTCTGTCCCACATCCAGGCCTGAAGCCCGACTGGCATGGATCTAAATAAAACATTTCCCTTCAAAACAAGCTGACTAAACATACATTTTTCAAATAGGGAATGAATTCTGGGTAATTCACTGTAGTGCAATGCATTTTCAGATCACTCATATGCACACATACACTTGGAGCAACTATAAAAGTCTACACCACATGTACACTCAAGTTCATTGACCAAGATGGTGGCTCCCAACTATAAATTAAACTTAGTCTACCTCTGGAATTTGCCTCCCAAGATTGGGATAAATAAATCCTATTCTACCCATGGTACAGCTTGTTTGTTGAAGACTTATGGGTTAGATCCATGAGTTTGCTTCTGCCACTTGTATAGCCCAAGCAGAGTTCCACTGAATGCTTCTACTGTTGGAAGTGATTTTTTCTATCCCCCCCCCCCCCCCAGTACCATTTGGCCACACTGTTCCTAAAGGTCACCCATCCTTCCAGCACAGGTTTTTGGGTGAAAGGGACAGAATCACATCCCCTGTTCTGCCAGTGGGATTCCAACACTAGATAAAAGCCTTTCATGGACAGAAGAGCCCTTCCATTTGCAAGAGTTTGGATCCAACCCAATGAGATAAGCTAAAGAAGAGGGTAGGAAGATAAGATTGTTACCTAAAATCAAGAACACTTCAGATTCAAGCACAAAATCTTTTGCCTAGTAAATTTGTTGGCTTTCACATCCTGTGAAGTCTGCCCCAAACTGCCTCATACTGTAATAGATGTTACTCCAAACTGAAGCTGGTACAATGAAAGATTTAAATAGCCTTTATTCTCTGGAATAGAATAAAGATAGAATAACGTCAACTGGCTTACTCTGTGGGCATTTTGAAATAGAGAGTCTTAAGTTTTGTGGAACAAGATTTTGTACATGTAATAATGTACATAATGTATACAGGGATCTTCCCATCCTAAATAAAGATTTTACAAGCTGTTTTTTTCCTATATAAAATCAACCCAGTTTTATGTAGTTGGAAGATGCTGTGAAATGTTTGGTAGACCCTTTTTGACTTATACGAAGTTATTTGTAACAAGGAAATACTTTGTTAACGTTAGAAGAGTATCAGAAAAGGATACTGGGTAACATCATCTATCTGGTCCTTGACTGTGGAATTTGGGTTTTCTGCTGCTGTTACAACTGTTGAAAAAGCCTAAGGGAAAACATCACATTGAACAGAATACATTTCGTAAACACCTAGTAAAATTTATATAAAATTCAAGGTTAGCATATACACTGCAAAGAGTTTATAGTCCCATCACTAGACAGCACATAAAAAGTTAAGCGGGGGGGGGGGGGGAGAGACCACTGTAAATTGAGATATGGGTGGAATTTTAATGTTTATGTCTTTACTTATTTTAAGTTGTTGGTTAATGAAAATGTTACCTATTCTACGGCTTTGGGGCAGGTTTCAAATCCAAACAAAACACCTTGATCTTTATTCAAGTTAAGGTATGCACCATAAGATTTAACAGAAGATGGGTAGCCATGCTGGAAAAAGAAGTCCTAATCACTGGTCAACAAAATTTGGCTTGGCTTACTAGCCACATCCATTACTTGTGTCACAACTGCCCCCTCCCTTTCTGGGGTCATGGGCAGAGAAGGGAGGGATGCTTGCCCTTTACTAGACTTTTGCAGAAGGTGCAAGCAGCACCTTGCTGCTTCTGCCTCCAACAAAATCTTAACAGGAAGAGCGAGAAACTACCCCTCTCTCTACATCAGGGGTAGGCAACTTGTGACTCCACAGAAGTATTAGCCTACAACTCCTTCATTCTTCACTACTGCTTATGTTGTCTTAAGGCTAATGGGAGTTGTAGGCCAAAACATCTGGAGAGCCGCAAATTACCTACTCTGCTTTATAAAGAGTTGGGCTTTTGTAAAAAGCACTACCAGTGTATCACTACTGCCTCTGCAAAAGCCTAAAGGAATGAAAATAAATCACTCCCCTTGCCTACAAAAGAGGTGGTTTCTTTCTTTTCCTGTTGCCACTTTGTAGGAGGCAGCAACATCACACTAAAAGCTCAACTGGCAGGACAGAAGCCATCACTTTATGGATGAAAAGAGATGTGATTTTGCTCCCATGAGTTGGGCTTTTGAAGGAAGCGCCAGCCATGCCTTGCTACAGCTTGCAAAATTTGACCAAATGGGAGAGGAGTTTTCTTCTGTCCACCCCTTTCCAGGTTTTTGCAAGAAGGAACTGTGAGGCATGGCTGGATTTGCTGCAAAAGTTCAAATGGGAACAAAGTCACATGTCTATTCTGCCACAAGGAAAGGGAAGAAAGGAAAGGGGGCTTCTCTCCTGCAAGTTGGGCTTTGAAAAAAGCACCAGCTATGCCTCCCTGCTCCTCCTCGTAAGAAATGTACATGAAGGGAGGGAAATGCTCCCCCCCCCCTTTTCCCTTCCCAAGAAGTGCATCGAGACATGGCTGGAGCTTTCGTCAAAAGCCCAACTTGCAGGGGTTTCTGCAAAGCAGAACCAAAGGAAATAGACTAGTCTCCATACTGAACAAAGGGGACGTGGCTTCCTTCTCAATACTTTTTGCAGGAAGACACAGTGACAGTTTAATACAGTCATGGCTTTTGATGGATGCACAGTGGTGCTCGCCAGCCAGGGGAAGGGGCCCTCGCCACTGGCACATGATCTTACTGAACCCTGGTCCATGCACTAGCTGGGAAGGTTACCGTAAATGGATTGTGAATTGTGGACCCTGAAAGAACGAGGAGGACACTGCAGTGTTACACAACAAGAATTTAGAGGTCAGAACAAACAAGGCTTAAAGAAAAAGAGCGACAAGCAGATAAGCATTCAGTAAAGCACAGAAGTAGTTGTCAAATCAATTCATGTTCACATACCTCTAACCAGTCAACAAGGTTAATTAATCTGCCACACTCCAAATGTAGCTTGTATGCTATACAAATATCAGGAGCTGTATTAGAAATGGATCCTGCATCACTTTTCAAGGATTCATTCTGATAAACAAAATTCATATTAATGAGAAAACAGTTCTGCATGTAGATTCATTTATATGCTACTGATTCCATCAGGCCAGCTCTTCCCCACCATTTAACTTAACGGTACTTGCCAACCTCCTGACATCACAATCATAATGCATTTTACTGTTTCAGAAAGCTGTAACTTTAGTGAACTTTTAGAAAAATTTGCAAGCAGATTCCTTACTATGCTCTTATACCAGCCCAGCAGTAGCATGTGGAAGAATTCAGCTGACCCCGTTCATGGTTTCCTCAAGTCAACTTCAAACGTTGCCAGTGGCAAGCAATGCTTTCTTCCAGGAGAATACAGCCTAAGCATACATGAGAGCAACCCCTACCCATTATTTGAGCAGCACAAGCCACTGCTGGGCAGTGTTGCCTCTACTTCACAAAGGACCAATCCCCTCCCATGCCCACACTGCACTGGGACAGGCAGCCAGTCTGGGAAAATAAATATTATGGAGAAGACAATGGGTTCAAGTGTATACAGCCATGCTCAAGGACGAGCCTCTTGATGTACAGTTCCAGTCACTTCCTATTACCTGTTGCAGCCTCGGGATGCTCTTTGGGGTGACAAAGCAGGAGTTCCATGGCACAAGCCTGTGCCCTTTCCCTCTCAGTCACCAGTGCAACTAGTTTCCCTGTGACATGCACACACCCCATGGCTGAAACCCCACTTTCTGGGCCACAGGCAATGAAATCAACAGAATGGAGTCTTGAGATGTATCCTGAGAAAAGATTAGAAGAACACCCAGGATGGGTAGGGGAGAAGGGCTGTGTATGACAACAGCTCTATGTACGTGGACTGAGGAAGATGTAGACAATGGAACTGGATGGGAGGCCTGATTTGGGTGAAGGGGCAGTATGCCATCCCTACAGCGGGTGCAGTGGGAAACTGCTTCGTACTGCTGTGCCTCTTGCAGTATTAATACAATGGTCCAATGCAAACTGAGAAAATACAAGAGACTTTCAACACTTTTGAGGCATGTTCACACGTCACACTGTCCAATTGCTCCCACTGTAACCTTCCGTCCACGGTTTGTTTATTGTTACATGCAAACTGGGAACTCTGGTTTGTCTCTCCTGACAAGCCAGAGTCATAAGCCAACAAAAAACCATGCGATCAGGCAGTTACATGAGCATGCCGCTCATGAACAATAACCTCGTAAACCCTGGCTTACTTACACCTGAACCGGCCACTGTTTTCCTTAATTCTTTTGTGGTCAAATGTTCTAAAGTCATCTTCAAGCATCAATTTCTTACTTGCTTAGCATGTCCCATATGGAAGCATGCTACTTTAGTCTGGACAACATCCTGTACTTCCAGTAACCCAAGGATTCCAATTTCTTTGCTGTAGGTATTGCTTACTGACATTGTTCTCCTGCACCCTACCAGGAGTGTTAGTGACTATGAATCCAAAACCAAAGTGGGAGGTGGGGCAAGTATTTTTTTTGGGGGGGGCATTATCCCCTAAGGGGGATGTGCATGCTCTTGTTGGTGAGTGACGCCAAAGAGTACTTAACATGCCCAACTTATGCTGCTTCAGCCACACATGTGAAAGATGGTGGGATGAGAATGGGCAAGCTCGTAACATTCTTCAAGGACTGATACATTTTTAGTACTTATCTGTGAGGCTGCCATTGCTAATACATGGATTACATCTTCAGGAGAGCCAGTACCCATATCATTAGTCAAGTGCTGGTTCTTTCGCTGCCTGCATCTCTTTAAAGATATAGATTTAGCACGAGAACTTCTATCCTAGTTTTATATTCATGAAAGAACAGACTGTGCTGAACTCGTACTATGAAAAATTATTTATTTCTTCCAAAACAGAATTAAATACTAGTAGTGTACTGGAACAACTAAGAGATTGCTACTCATAGATACCCAAAACATTTGCCCAAAGCGCATAAAATTCATCAGATACGCCAAGCCTAGGACTTGGCTTTTTATCAAGTATACTAGAAACTGAATTAAGCTTGTTTTTCTAATCTAAATTCTTACTCTGTATAAAATCAGATAAATCTGTAAAAAGATCAAATAAATAAACAGACATACACATTTTATATTATTTTCAAACCTGGTTCTTGTTGATTCATGTTCTGCTACATGAGTCAGTGTGGTAAATATAATGAGGTTGGTTGTAATAATAATACACTGTTTTAAAATGCTATCGTTCTGCTAAGGCTGCATATAGATCACTTTATTTGGGAGTTCATCCAAGTGCCTTACTGGAAGATCTGTTGCAAGGGAATGCAGTGAGAGCAAACAATAGGGATGGACATTTTGGCAGTTAGTTTAAGCACCTCATATAGCGTTACTGTTTTCAGCATCTCAGGAGACAAGGGTAATATCTCTGCTGACAAATTAGTCAGCAGAGCTTACAAAACCTAGGATTTATTTATTTTTTCAAATAAAAGCCATGGGAGTGATCATGGGACTGGATTATTCAAAAACTCACAAAAATCTTTAACCAACATAATTAACCCATGTTTAAGAACAGCCCCCTTGTGACAGATTTAGATGATCCAAACATGCCCACCACCCCTATCATTTTTACATGGTTACATATCAAACACACTGGACTCATAACTGTCCCTCACTGAAAGTCAAACTCCCATTTAGCAACATGTCAAGCCAAGAGATGCTGTGGGGCCCATCCTGTTGAGCCCAATGAGGGAAGTCAGTGAAAGACAGCTCTGAACACAGAAAGCTCCAGAGACAGGGGGCACTTATACAAGTAGGCTGTGGGCATGGCTGCCTAGCTCCTGATTGCTCACCTTCAGATAGAAATATGGATTGTTGAGAGCAGTGTGAAGAGCGACACGTGGGGCAGCATTTAAATGTTCACGGAGGGTATTTGCTGCACTGAAATATATCACTTCATGCAATGTCTGCATCTCTGCAGGAGCAAGGTAATTTCTGAAAAAGCACCATGGAATAAAGGGTGAGAGAGACTGATATTAACTTGGACTGATCTCAACTCCTACTACAATTATAACCTTAACAAGCAGCGAGTGTGTACATTTCACATGTGCTCTGCTATCATGTGGCATGGTTAGATGCCCTAACTTCAAAAACATTTGTTTGTTTTTTAAACTAATTTTTATCAATAGTCAGTTCTTCCTCCTTTTTCAGAAGTCTGAAACAAAGAACTTCCCACACACCACTGGCAATCTCATCTTATGAAAACGGTCAACAATTAGAAGACTAATAAAATCATCTGGTGTAGCTAATAACTGCCAAATCCACCCCATTTTCAGATCTCTCCCTTTCGCTCACACCACAGCCCCCAGGATTCCCCAACTTTCTGTGTAGCTTGGGGGGGGGGGCGGCTGGAGTGCTTACTGTGGGGAAGAAGGGGCTGGAAAGTCTACTTCTGCAAGCCCAGTTGCACTTGCCTACATCTGGATCCAACCCATAATTTTCTATCTAGCTGAATATATAGGCTCAGTTCAGGTGTAACAGTTTGCTGAACTGGGAATGAGCCATGTGAGTGCACACTCCTTCCTCCTTTTGGTTGCCTTTAATCAATACTTCCAGGGTTTGTTTAATCACATCTTCCAGTAATGTCTGAACTGGGAAACTGGTTTAAGTGATCCCTACAAACCAGAATGAAATACTTAAACCATAATTTCCCAGTTCAGACCTTATGGAAATATGTGCTTTAACAAACCCCAGAAGTATTAAATTAAGGTGCATGAGAGAAGGGAGAAAGGAGTGTGTGCTCTCTCTCTCTCTCTCTCTCTCTCTCTCTCTCTCTCTCTCTCTCACACACACACACACACACACACACAATCAACCAACTATGATTCATCACATCTGAACTGAGCCTTAGTCTACTGTTGAACTGACACAAATTCACTATACAAAATTGTGCAACAATGTTAAAAAATAGTACCACCTTGAGCACAATTTTGTAGTGAAAGGCAGAACATAAATTTAATTAATAAATAAACAAAAAGAAAACAATGCTTACTTCACAAGGCCATCTATAAAGACAACAACTTCAAAACGGAGTATTTCAAATTGTGTTAGTTTCTTAAACCTTCTTGATTCTTTCATCTCCAACAGAGTCTAAAACAAAGCGAAGTAGAACAAAACAAAAAGGCATTTCCAAGTTACTTTGTGTAGCAAATCAACTGGCAATGCTCATGAGGTTCTTGGATTTTTTAGATGAAATAAAAAACCCGCTTCGCAGAATTAATAAATAAATTTAATTAATAAAGAAGATTAGCTGTGATGAACAAATAGTACTGTGCTCCTTAACTAGTACAATTGCTCTTTTGCAACTATTAACAACAATAATGCAAATGGAAAGATAAGTTTTAATCAGGCTAAAACCAATGCATCTCCTGAAATTCACGATCACTTGACATTGAAATGCCAGGTGACACTGTCCTGGTTTTTAAAATGTACCAACTTGTTACACAATTGTATTACAACAAAAGCAAGTAAACCCTGTGGGTTAAATCCAACGTCACACAAGTGGACTTCCCCTTGCCCTCCTCCTCCCACCCCCAAATCTGCTCCAGAGGGTCCCCCAACTCTCTGAAGCAGATTTAGGAGGAGGTGCAGGAGGTTGCAGAGGGGAGGGGAAAGAACAGGTTGCTTACCTGTAACTGTGGTTCTTCGAGTGGTCATCTGTGCATTCACACATATGGACTCTGCACCGAGCCTCGATTCAGAAACTTCTATAGCTGAGGAATTTTGGCGGGAACCCTTCCCCTACCGTCCTAGTACATGTCCCATGCGGGTTCCCACCCATTCCCTCAGTTCTCTCTCGACCACCTATTGTGGCCTCAGAACTGAGATAATCTTGGTGTCAGTATCAGTATAGGCACCGACTTCGATACCCAAAATACATGCACTTCAGGTACTAGCATCAAACTCGGCATTGACACCAAAGCAGGGATGGTGGGTGGGTTGTGTGAATGCACAGATGACCACTTGAAGAACCACAGTCACAGGTAAGCAACCTGTTCTTCTTTGTGGTCTCTGTGTGTCACACATATGGGCGATTTAACAAGCTGGCTTACTGGAGGTGGGTAAGGTGTCATGATCACCAAAAAAAGAATGGACACAAGCCCTGCTCAACCAAATAAAGTATGGGTCTGGGCATGGCCATTCAGTCGACAGTGACAAATAACGTGGATGGAATCAGCCAAATAGCTGCACAATCCGTCAGGCAAAAGGCACCTCACTGGAGCACCACAGGGAGTGCAACTGCGAAGGTGGAATGCGCTCAAAGCTGGTTACTACTATGCCAGTTGCCACAGGGATCGCAGTTCCATGGGAGGAATGCACTCAAAGCTAGTTAATACTATGCTTAATAACACACACTATGAGGCTGTGTGTTATTGCCCTGTGGGTAAGCCACTGAGTTGCATCTTGGAAGATCCCACTGGGCAAGCTCATAAGGCAAGTTAATTGTGGCAAGAGTCTAGGAGGTGAGGCACTGAGGTGAGATGGGATAGACCGCATGCGTGCCTCCACAGCATAGGAGAAATGCTGTGATTGTCTGAAAGAGACAGCCTGTGACCCATAGATCATGAATGCCTTGCAGATATGGATTGCGTAGGTGAGGAAAAGGCACCGGGGGGGGGGGGGGGAAGCAGTGTTAGGTTCTGGATGATTTGAAAATCCAAGACAACTTTGGAAGGAAAGCCAAGTCAGGACGGGCTTTCAAACCCACAAGTAGACCCCACTGAGGGATTGCTGGGCGGATTGTCTAAAAAGAAGAGTGTTTTAGCCCTCTCTCCATAGTGCGAGTAAGTCTCACAAGATGTAGGAAAAAGTGGGCATCGAAGCGGGTCTAGGTTAGTTGCAACTTGCAGTAACTAAGGTCAAAAAGGCTTTAAATTTGGACCCAGTGGAAAGGTAGTAACAGGTTTCCTGACTGTATCCAGTACAGCACGGAGAGTAGGGGAGAACCCATAGTGTGCGTCACAGACGGATGTTTCACACTGATAGTGGTATTATCGATAGATCAGGCTATCGGAACCGTCCTCGATCCTGAGAGGGAAGGTTCGATATCGACAGCTGACCCAGAAATTGCTTTGGACATGCGGAGGAGCATTGTGATACAGGCCTGCCTGGGTCACTAAAGGGTGATTAGGATCTGCTTAGTGTGACCCATTTGCAGCTCAGCCAACATCTTTCTGAGACATCAGAAAATAAGGCCAAGTAGATTGTCTTGTTAGGGAAGGAGGAAGGCGTTCCTTAAGAAGTCGGGCCACACTTGTTTTACTGCTGAACTTCAGGCATGCTGTAGTTTTGGTTGTGGCCAAAAGTCTATCTAGAGAAATTGCCACCAGCAAAGAATGGGCCTGAGTCACATCTGGGTGAAGTTGTCACTCGCAGGACACATGTCTAGAGTGGCTCAAGGCATTGCCGAATAAATCTTCCGTACCAGCAACATGCATTGTCGTGGGATACACCCTTCCATGATCCAAAATGTCAACAGAGCAAGGGGAACAGATTTGCATACTGGCTTGCTTATTGAAGAAACATATCACGGAATTGATGACTATTAGGACCTGTACTTGGTTGTGGGTGAAGACGATCTCAAAAGATGGAAGAGCATTCCAGATGGTCAGTAACTTGAGACAGGTTATATGGTGCAAAACTTGCCAGGTGGACCAGGAACCGTGGACAGTGAGAGTTTGAATGAGCTCTCCCAAACCTGTGAGAGAAAGAACTGCAGCTTTCACAATGGAAGGCTGGGATAGCACAAAGGGAGTTCCTTATTGTAGGTTCCGTAGAGACATCCACCACCGGAGCAAGGTTCTGACCGAGCTTAAAAGACAGAGCTGCTTTTCCCGTGAGTCGCTGCTCAGGTCAAAAGTACTGAGGATCCGTAGTTGCAACAGTCGCATGCGAAACCTGGTTTATTCGGTGACTGGGATGATGGTGGCCATGAGGTTGAGAAATCACTGTATTGAGTGAGCAGTGACAACCCGTAAGGAGGGAGTCTGCTGGCAACATAGCTGGTCTCTCCCGAGGCAAGCTAGCTCCTCCCATCGTCAAATAAAATGTTGCCCCAAATGTACTGGACTGACCGCGTGGGCACTAGCGTAGATGTCCCTATGTCAGTAGACAGGGTCAATCCCAGTAGCAGAGCGTGAGAGACTAAATTGTTCTCAATAGGTCTGCTGTTGTGGGGTGACAATCGGCCAGTCGCCAAGGTATTGGAAAAACCTGGATTCACTGCAGGCATAAGTATAGATGACAAGGCAGAGAAAATTCTGACTGGACTTCTCGGTTCCATTATGGAACAATACAACTTCCATATGCACCAACACAAATAGACCAAGTCCATATTCAGAACTAACCCCTTCTTCTTCTTTGTTGAAAAAGGGGCATATGCGACCTTCTGTGTCGCAGATATGAGTTTTCATCTGGCAGATAGAAGATTGGCTGAAGTCCTCCATCCCGTTTTGGGATCGCACCAAAATCGGAGGGTGACGAACTTGACCCTGCAGTCCATTGAGGACTTAGGAATCAGACGATATTAGATTGGTACTGAGCTGCTGCATATTACTGGGGGGGGGGGATGGGAGAGTAGATTTCCTGCTCATATTGCATATAGAATGAAAGAGACTGGCACAGACCCTTTTCCAGGCTGTGGTTTGGCTGTCTGCACAGAGTCTATTGTTGCCTTTACCAAGAGGCAAGTCTGTATCGGGGACTTAACCTGGTAAGAGTGCCCAGCAAAGCGAGGCTAGGCGTGTGTTGCAATGCTACCGCCATTACCATCATGATGAAAGAAAACAACAACATGGCCTGATGAGTTGCTGCATCTATTTGCTGGCAGGAGAGACGGGTTACAAAAAATTGCACAAAGACCTTATATTGTCCCAGGGAAAACCATTGATATCTAGATATGGTGGCCCAATAGTTGGCCACTCAAAAGCTGAACGCAGCAGGAGAATGCTGCTGCGTTCCCCTCAAGGTTTAATTGTCTGCTTCCCTAGAGAGTGTCATGTGTACCCACAGCAGCATGCAGAAAAAGCAGAGATGGGGAAAAAATCCTTCATCGGATGCAAGAGACACAGTCGGTGCAACAAATAAATCCCAGGTCTGGTGCCCGAACCAACAAAGCAGTGAGCAGAAGCAAGGCTAAGGCCTGGGGCAGCGGAGGACATGGACAGAAGAGCAGCTTCAGACTGCGGAGCATATAAATGCCCCAATTGCCAACATTGAGGTGAATGAAGAACGTGAGTGATGTAGTACATTTCACGTCCTTGTCTGCTTCTCCAATCCTTACAACAATAGAGGCCCTAGGAAGTATGGACCAATCAGATTGCCTGTCTCATACAAAGAGTGGACAATTGAGACCAAGTGTAACAATCCATATCTTGCTTCAGTACTGAAGGCTGGGACATCATCAAACCACCATTTCAGTATAGAATAGTGGGTCAGGGGAGGGAGGGATCCCGTATCTCATTGCCTGACAGAGAGGCAGCTGCAACAGACTCCGTAGTGGAGACCAAGACTTTGGCGAGTGACACCGGAGGCCTGGGAAGGAGGGCTGATTTGGCCCGATCTGAGGAGGAATGCCCCTGTGATTGGCGTGTAGTCCGGTACGAAAACCACGCAGCCATGGTTAGAACTGGAGGCGACAATCCAGCCCGTGATGAGACTGCCCAGTCCATGGTTAGAACCAGAGGAGGCAACTAGAGGTTGAGGCCGATTAGAGGCTGAGGTGGCAATGCAACCTGGTACCGAACCACACAGCCCTTGTTCAGAACTGGAGGTGGTGACGCAGCCTGGTACTAAACCGCACAGCCCTTGTGTAGAGCTGGAGACGGTGACGCAGCCTGGTACCAAACGGCACAACCCTAGTTTAGAGCTGGAGGCGGTGATGCAGCCTGTGATGAGTTTGCACAGTCCATGGATAGAACCGAAGGCAGCAAGTAAAGGCTGAGGCTGATTAAAGACTGTGAAGCATCTGTGATGAGGTTGCAGGTCCAATAAAGCTGCTGTAGGTTGGCTATGGCATGGGGGGGGGCACTGGAAACATACAACTAGTGCCCGTTGGCGAGGAGTTTAATTCCATACACTTTGTAAATAGCTCCCTCAGACCCAACGGCCTGAGGGAAAGGAGCGAGATATCTCACTCACTTTGTAAATGGCTCTCTCAGATCCATTTTTAGGACCTGCAATTAGGGCCTGCAATATTCTGCACGGGGGGGAACCAGTTGTGTCAAGCAAACCCAAACTCTGCTTTCAGAATTAATCAAGTCACACAGTTATCCACTTCTGCATAAGCTGTAACATCTGGGTGTTTGGGGAATACTGAATATTCTGTCAAGAATGGGCTTGGTAAGGAACAAATGAGGAAGAGAAACATCATCATGTCCCCTTCCCACACTGGGCCACCTTTGAATGGTAAGGCTACATTGTGTTCCTGCTTTCTCTCCTTGGCTGTTTTTGTTTTTTTAATTCCAAAGCTGCTTATTATATGGGGCCTTTAATTTGGCCAGTCAATTGACGAATAATATTTTCACAAGTCAACGGTCCACTCTTAAGTGGTCTGACCTTTTGAAGATGATAGAGGTCTGTCTTCTTCTGAAGTTCTTTTAGTGAGGATATAGACTTCTCTTGATCATCATTTGCTTCGGCTGTCAGAACAAGAACAGGGGTCAGATTCAGGGGTCAGAATTTTGGGGACAAAAACCTGTGGGTGTAGTTAGTTGCCACTGCTTATCCACAGAGGGAAGGAGAATGTGCATGCAGTTAACTGGAAGACAGATAACATTGGGTTGAATCAAGACTTGTGCTCAGTGAAGTTCCACTGGCACTGGACGACAGGGTCAGGGTGGTGATTTTGTCCAATTTCCCCTCCCTTCTGCAGCCCATAGCACTCATGCTGTTCCAGAGGGTTGGGAGACTGAACAGCATGAGAAATGACTCTAGGAGCTGCAAGAGGAAATCAGAGAAAATCACTGCCCTGTCCTCCTCCTCCAGGCGGAAGCCTCTGCTGGATCCTGGTTTCCTCCACAAATGGAAGGGGCCATTCTGTTCATGGAGGGGCAAGTCTAGGTTCAGCCCAATATGTCTTTAGGAACTTTCAAGCCCCTTCCATCCCCCAGTTCTATCAGCTTCCTGCATTCAAACAGGACAAGATTAAAGACTTGCTTGAAGAAGAAAAAGAAGAGATAAGATGCAGAAAGACTGTGAAATCCCTCTGAATCATTTAATCCTATATTAAGTCTTACTGGGCACATTCTCAGAACTAAACAGCTCAGTTCCATTGCCTTCCACAGAGCTTTCACTTATTGTTTTTAAAAACACAGACACTTCTTGTTCATTGTCCTTCCTCCTCCACTGCCCATATGCAAAATCTTCAGATAGCAAAGAGGCTTATTTCCTATTGCCTCAAGCCAGTAGAGATTTACTGAATTAAAAGTACACAAATAAAAATAAACCAGAGCTCAACTACAGCTTCTTGATCCATTTTTGTCTGATTTCTACCTATTCCTGTTGATGGCATGAATAATATGTTTCTCCTCAAATTCTTCACATATCTCCATATTTGTAATTATATTCCCACATCTCTCAGCCTGCAACTACGAGGTTTCAGCATTAAGCTCTTTAATATATTTGTAACTCATGTTTGACGATTGCCTAATTCATGTAATCTTCCCACAGAACCTAGATTTCTTACAACTCAAAGTAATCCTGTCCTCTGGTTTGCTTATCACTCTTTGATGAGTTGAAGGCAGAGAAGAGCCACTGGGGGATCTACAAATCCACTTCTTGAGGCAGTTTTTCACGTAGCCAGGCTTATTTCTAAGATCTGAGCTGGCTGAGTATAAAATGGGGGAGGGCTTGTAAGAGGAGAACTGGCAGGCAAGGGAAGGGGTTATGCTCCCCTTCTGAACAGCTGACTTCTCCCCACCCATCAGCATAACAAGGCAAACATCAGTTTGGGAGCTGCATGCTGCCCTTGTAAGGTGTAATTAGTGCCTCACATAATTCCCTCAAATATGCCAGGAAGTGTCTCATAAAATCAGAATAACATCCCTTCAATTCACTTTCTGATCTAGCTTTACTATTTCAGCCTTGTACATAGTTCAAGCTTTTGTGTTGAACTGACCAGCATTAGCAAAAAACAAAAACAAGACAAACATTAACAATTTAGCCAGAGGCCATCGTACAACTTTCAAAACGCCAATTAAAAAATCAGCAAATTAAGTATTTTTCCACATGGTTAAAAACTGCAAACGATGTTCCCAAGGATGCAGGAAGTGAATTCTGCAGACTGCTAAATAACTTAGTTTTTTATATACTTAAAAGCTGTGACACACACATTAAAAAAAAATCTTGGACAAAATAGTTAAACTAATTACCTGTGCATATTCTGCATTTGACTATCAAATTGCATTAATAGCTTGTTTAATACACTAGATATATTTGAGTTTTTCCACAACTTATGACTGGTGTGTGTGTGTGCGCACGCACACTCACACACACACACACACACACACACACTAATTTAACAATAACCATATCATATATATTTATAATCAAGTGTATAGATCACTGGCGCTGTTAGCTCCAGACCTCCGGGCAGAAGTCCAAGGTCCTGCAGCCCAGAGAGCCCCCAAACGACAGGCAGCAGCATCTCCCTTTGGTGGGGTGGGGAAGCAACGGTACAGTGGTGGCAGGCACGCTGCTCAATGAAATTCCTGCTGAGCTGGCTGCAACCATGCCCACCACCACCTGAGCCAGGGAGGCACTCTGGGAAATGAAGGTGGTGGCAGGTGCATGTGACTGCAGCCAGCTCACAGGCACTTCACTGAGCCTGCCACCACTGAGCTGGCAGGGTGGAAGTTAAAGGAAAAAAGAAGAAAAAGGAACCGTTTCCCCTTCCAGATGGCACCTGGTAAGTGGGGGCCACAGTGGGGGAAAAACAAAGTGATCAGGGTAGCCCCGGCATTCACCCCACCATTTCTTCCCTTCCCAATGCTACCTGGCAATCAGCTGGGTGTGTGTGTGTGTGTGGATGACAGAGCTCAATTAGGGCAGCTTACCAGGTAGTGCTGGAATGAGAAAGTCACCATGCAACTTTTTCTTCTTATAGAATAGCCGAAGTGGTGGGAGATAGGCTGTTTAGCCAAGCGCTTGTTTAGCCAGGCAGGCTTGCTTCAGCACTTGGCTGGGCAGCACATCTACCATCACACCAGTGTTTTTTCAGAAAGCAGAAAAAAAGGAGCCCCCTTCCCTTCCCAATGCTACCTGGCAAGCAGCTGGGGGTGTGTGTGGATGGCAGAGCTCAATTAGGGCAGCCCGGCACGTGCCCCACTCCCTTACCAAGCAGTGTTGGGAAGAGGATTCCCCTCTTCTTTTTTCTTTTTAAAACCCAGTTGCAGAGGGACAGGTGTGTCCACTGCTTGGTTGAGGTGAGCGCAGCGACTGTCGCCATGCAACTGGGTTTTAGAAAGAAAAAAAGAAAAAAGGGAATCCCCATTCCGACACCACTTGGTAAGCTGGAGGTGAAGGAGAGTGACCAGAGTGGTGGGAGAGGGGGAGAACTTTGGGCTGGGTGTGTGTGTGTGCAAGCTAGTTGGACAAAGCGGAGGGAGCGACTGTGGAGGGGACAGGGCAACGCTATGCAAGCCCTCCTGCCAGGGAGTGCCTTGCCCAGGGCCCCCTCAAACTTAGCAGTGCCTTTGTGCTACATAACTGGTAGAAGCTATCTTTAAAAAAGGGTTATAAAGCACTTTTGAGACTGTCTACACTACAGGCTTAAATTGATTCATCCAGCAGGTGAACTGTAGTGTCGACACTGAAGAATCAGCACAGGCACCACTGCAGTTTAAGCCTGCTCAATTCCAGTTGCATCATTTGAAAAAAGGCACAAGGTGCCAAAAAGGTTATCCCTGGGAAAGCTAAGCTGGTTTTGTCTTAGGGACTTTTCTTAGCTTTTTTCATCCTGGAGGTGCCAATACATAAATTTGTACCATAAGCTTGCTGCACATTTCTCCATTAGGTTAAAACAAAAAGAAAGCAGCAATTTTAAAAGGGCCATCTATGTGGGTGGCCAATGAGCAACACCTTTATAAATGAGTATAGGACAAAAAGTACATTAATGAACTCTTTGGACAGACCCACTGCTTTGTAAATACAGGATTCTAGTTTGTGAGCAATTATGGAGTAGATGGCCAGATACAGAGCCAGCACAAGCCTGAAAATGAACACTGCCCATGCTTAAGTTGTGAACAGTAGGGGTGGATCTGACTGGAATAATGCATGGCAAATAATAGTCTGTCTTATCTTAACTAGAAGTTTACAAGCAGTAGATCATCAAAGGCTGTCAGTCTGGAGATAGTGTGTAGGACAGTCACTATTTCAGGCTACACCTATGAAGAAAGGGACAGTGACAGTTACATACATTGTCCCGTTGCTCATCTGCATGCTTGCCACCCACAATCCATCTTTTTAGTTTCAAAACCCCCACAACCAATCTTTTATTTGCATGTTTGTGTTAGCTCCTACTCAGGAATTACTTCTCTAAAATTAAATAGGCCTGCTAATAACATATTCCAGAAATCTGGTAAACCTGCAGGATTGTATCCAATTGTGTCCCTCCACTGATGGAGAACTCTTTGATCCAGAGGAGGCGCCTGTGAGCGGAAAAGGGATGGGTGGGGGAGGTGGTTTTCACAAAATGTCCCTTTCTTCTGTAGCCTACCACATCACCTCCCACACTGTTCAAAAGGGTGCCCCCAGGGGAGATTGGGTGGCAAGCGTAGGGGGCTGCAGAGGGAACAGGATATCAGGAAATATAATCTCCCTGCCTTTCAATCATGGAACTCTCCACTGGAGCAAAGATCCTTCTGTCAGCAGAGGGGGACACAACTGGATTCAACCTGCAGTCTTTCTCACTATCCACCATTCCTTCTCACCATTCTATTGTCTGAGAAACCTGAAGCAACCAACCGTGGAAAACAGTCCAAGAATCGTCCTGCCTGCCAATAATTTCTTCTCAAACATCCACTTCTTACAAGAGTGCTCTATGTACTGAGTATGGTTTCCAAGCTGATGAATCTCCTCTGTGAGAACGGTGATTGTGGGTGATGGTAAAACTTAAATTTCTACCACAAGCTGGCAGGTTAGTAAATACCTTCAGGATCTCTAAGTCGGCTCAAGTATTCCACCAGTTTCTCTGAAGAGCTTCCAAGATGTTTTGCAGGAGAGGATGTAAGAATTGCCACACATTTTTCAAGAATGGCCACCAACTCATCCTTGGCCAGCATCCTGAAAGAAAATAATCCAACAACTTTATAACAGATATAGAAAAAAAACCCTAGCGAAGCGCTGAGCAGGCTATGTTTTATACTGTGCATGTCTACCCCCCTTTTGCAAACACAGAGAAATTTTCAGGGAAATCATTTTCAAGCTACCAGTTTTTTTCTTGTCACTTAAGGCTACGTATTTATTATTTAGAAAAACATGTTTAAGGCTACAATCCTATACACACTTACCTGGGAATGAGTCCCATTGAACTCTGTAGGACTTACTTCTGAGTAGACATGCACTAGATTGCACTGTAAACAATTTTAAGTTTATATCTATGTAACTCACTACACTATTTCCCAGGTGGTTGGGGTTACAAAACTGTGGACCATTTCTGATGGAATGCTGCGAGCTCACAAATAACCTTAAAAGTACTAATTTGAATGAAAATGTTACTTGGGGAATCAATCACTAATGTACCTTTTTTTCAAGCTGCAAAATGAATACAGAAACTTGTTCATAAATATATCTGGCAAATCTAGGCCCTGCGTAACATTTCAACATGGTGACGCCACTTGATTTCTCAGTTCCATATGGCAGCCAACTGAGTCAATGACATCAACCAAGACCAAAAAGATGAACATAAAAAGTATTTCTGTACAAGCAAAAGGCAGGAGGGGTAATATATTCTCTCTTCTAGCATGTCTCATAGAATGCCACTTCAGAGGATCACCAGCACAGATTCAGTGTGAAGTAAGTCCCTGACAAATCGTTCTTTCTTTCTTAAATAAATAAATCCCTGAGAAGTCAGCTGGATGGGACAGAGTGCATTCTGCCCCCTGTAAGGTTTTTTTTTTTTTTTTTTAAACTTGCTGGGAATATTTGCACATTTTTTGGACTGGAAAATATACACAAATTTAATGGCTGGGAAGTAAATGGAGAGGAAATTTGCACACCTGCAGTAATGGAGCAGTAATGGGGTTACTGCTGGGCAAATGTTCCCTCCATTTACTTCCCAGCCATTAATGTTGTATATTTCTGTGTGTTTTTTTTAAGACGGTCAGGGAACCACAGTAACTGCAGCAGTAACTACTCCAAAAAGGAGCCATGAAAAGGGGAGGGGAGTTAATATGTCTCCTTCTGGAGTAGCTGGAGACTCAGGGAAGTGTTGAAAAGGTGGAGGGCACGGAGAAGTGTCAGTTCAACACTTAAAAGCCCAAAGGATCACATTGCCAAGGGGGAGAGATTGTCCACCTCCCTTTTGGTGAGCCTACTTTGGCTGCTTTCCCCCATTTACTGGTGCTTTTCAACTGACAGCTAGGCAACTGTGCACAAATTAGCCTATATGCAGTTTCACCTTCTCAATTTCTATGTATGTAACCCACTCCACTTCACCAGTCCCTTTGACAGCTGAAACACATAAGCAAATTGACCAGGCAAAACTACACAGCTGGAAGAGTGTACTTTCAAAAGACTAACAAAAACAAAAAGGTTAGGAACACAGTTGCACTATTTTCAGGAGGCCAAGAAACTTTTTATTTAAAAAAAATATGACCCCAATCGGGCTTTTTTGAGGCTCTGAAAAAACAACAACTTGGCAGCAAACAAAAAGGGGTAGTGAACGGAGCAGGGAGGGGGAGAAAAGATGGGTTCTGCTGCGAAGGACACTGGGATACTGGCTGGAGGACCGAGGGGGAAGGAGAGGGAGAACACGCCATGGTGAGCCTGATCACCTGTCGGGCACACCGTGGGTTATTCCATGAACAACCCACACCGCATAGCTTATTCGCAGGGTGACTTAGCGTATCATGCGGATGTGGCCAACGTGGCCAGTTACAGAAAAGCTTCCATTTGGCAACATTTTTAAGAGCCCCAAGTTCTTCTTGAATAACTGATGGAGGCATTTTACATATCTAAAACACAAGAAGGAAATGGAAAGGAGGCTACCTCACCAGCTGAATGGCTGACTCATATTCTTCAGTTTCCCACACTTTCTTCTCCAAACATGCACAGTACAACTCTCTGATCTGTAAAAGGGAAAATAATGTTTTACAAACATGAAATTGACTAAAATATGCACTTCCTCGTTTACAATAAAAACGGCTACGTTACTGCAGGATAGTTTCCCAGAAGAGCTCAATGGGCCCATTTGCACATCACGAGAAGCCACCGTGTATTAACTAACCTGCGGGACTTCGCTATACACGCCAACCAACATTTTGAATATGCAAGCTGTAGTGGGTGTGCGTGCACTGCAGCTTGCATATTCAAAATGGCGGCCAGCACATGTTGCAAAGCCCCGGGAATTAATTAACTCATGGTGGCTTAGCATGACATGTGAACCACGTCAATGAGTCCTCGTAAGTTGCAGGGGGGGGGGGAGGTTGATTCTGAATGAGAGAGAGAACTGTGGGTTCACAGAAGTTGGTCTGTGTTTTAGGGCTCAGTCCTCATCTGTGTTTTAGGGCTCAGTCCTCATTCAAGATCTTGGGTAAGTCACTTGTCTTTAAACCTCAACCATTTTCCTTCTGTGCAACGGGTTTCTGTGTGCTGAGAAGAGTGCTTTGTGTTCTAAGGCTCCACCTTCCACTTCTTGAGAAAGTTACTTGCCTTTTAGACTCAACAGTTTGCTTTTCTGTAAATGGGTGTTTTGTGACTGGCCACACCCACCATGGCAGTCATTTCATGAATGCTCCCCCTGATGGCAGACAATTTATGATGGTGCCCATGACACTACCTCAAAAAGCCAAATGTGCCCAGTAGCCCAAAAGGTTGGAGACTCCTGCCTTAGGAAATGCAGCTTTTATGATTCCTACCCCATTAATTTAAGCGCAATTTCCAGTGTTCACTTCTAGGAGGTAGCCGGAGCAAGTAGAATGCTCCAAATCTTCATTTCAAAGTCAAGATAGCCATTAAGATGGACATATATGAATACATGATGTACAGAATATATTGGGTAACATTAATAGTAAAAGAGAGAGAGAGAGAGAAACTTAATAGTGCTTGGCCCTATTGTAGACGAAGTGAAGCATCTTATTCAAGATATCAACACATAATATATGTACACACTTGTTTGCCTAATGGATACTTTGGAAGAGAAGATGTGACAGCATGAAGACATTGCAGAATTGGGAAATAATTTTCATGGTAAGTATGCAGATCTTGCAGCAATGCCTTTGCTGTTTCCTAAAATGAAAAAAGACACATTCCTGATTAGTCTATTACTCACTACTTCAGTCAACAGTACAACTGTACAGTTACAGTGCAATTCTATACATGACTACAAAGAAGTAAATCCCACTGCGTTCAATTGGATTTACTTCCAGGCAGCATTCGGAGTCATGGTGGAATGCCAAGAACCTCCTTTAAAAATAAAAGTTTCTTGTTATCGACAGAATAATCTTGAAAATGCATCAATAGTGTCAAAAGCAAAAAGATAAAATAGAAATCAATAGACATTATCAATTCAAGTCTCATGGTTTCTAAATACCAGCCAGTAATTATGATCCTCAGATATTAGCTACACTAAAGCATGTTTCCTTGGAAACTTCCCAGACTTTGGCTTTTAGTGCTATCAATGGAAGCATCTTGCTTACTAATCCACCATTTTAGTGGATTGGAGTTTTGTTGAACATAGCGAAGGTGTACTGAAGTGCATTTTGTGAATGTTTGTTAAAGTAAACAGGTGGCAGATTTGCTTTACTTAACTGTTCTATAAGAAATATCAGGGCTTGTATCCAAGGTTGTGCAAGTGGATGTCCACTTGTGTAAGCTGTCCCTATCAGTTTTGGAGTATTCCCCAATCCTTCTGCAGCCTCCCCCCCCCCCAACCACATCTTAGGCCTTGTTTGAGTGCATCAGACCCTTGGAGAGACTTTGGGTGTGTGTGTGTGTGTGCGCGCGCAAAGAATTGCACTGGCATGGAAGGGGCAGGGACACAAGTTCCATGGCTTGAATTCAAAGATCCTTTCTGTAAATAGAAGGCACTTCCTTTAGCATACTGGGGTTTTTCTATCCCCCTGTCCCACTGCAACTCTTCCCACACTCTAAAGGTCTCATCTGAAGGTTAGGGGGAGTCTCCAGATGAAATGCTCGTCCCTCCCTGCCCAATGTGTACAGAGATGTGCCTTCTGCTTGTACACAGAGATCCAGCCACTGATTAAAAGAACAACAAAAGGATTGGAGGCTGCCTGTGGCACATGCTGTCTGCGTGTGGAAAGCTAAGCAGGGTTAGGCCTGGTTATTACTTGGATGGGAGACCCCTCCTCCAGTTTCCTGCACTGAGCAGGGGGTTGGACTCGATGGCCTTGTAGACCCCTTCCAACTCTATGATCTATGAATCTTATGGGGGGGAAACACTGAGCAATTGTTTATTTTGTCTTGTCTATCTACCCTTGCTACTGTGCTGAACTACTAACAAATGATCCAGTCCTCTCCTTAGCCTGGTAAGGAAAGACTGTCATCTATATTTAATTATAGAATTGGTCTAGCATGTTCAGCCTATTGAAAAGCCTTAACAGAGTTTTAGCATGTGATGCATGCCTTTTTATTTTGATGGGGGTTCAAAGAGATGTTCTTTAAAAATGTGGTCTCTGGAAGGGGAGGCATGAAGACAGGAAGAGGGGAAGAGTTGTTAGCAGAATACACAGAAGGGCAAGATAAATTCGAACTTCACTGAGGTGGAACTATCTAAAATGGAGGTTGGCAATGGGTGGGTTCACACGTATATGTATATTGTGCAAGTCCAACTATAAAAATAAATGTAAAAAAGCTTACTAAAAATTTTGAGCAACTGTTGTATTGCTTAAAAGACTTAGTTAGCTCATTAATGACCTGCTGTTTGAAAGCATGATGTACAATAGTTCCCCAGCCCCGAAAACTCATCCAAAAGTTTTCCCAAATAAATAAAAAATAGTTGTTTTATTTGTTATAAAAAACCTTGGGATTAGATGTTTGTTTTCTCATGGATAAGCACTCCTCAACCAGGCTATTTATGTTCTCTGCACTTTTTCAAACTTATATAGAATAACAATAGCCGTGAATGCCCTTCCATTGCTGATTATTAGTATTTTGGAAAGATGTCGTGTTTGAGGTAGGCAGCACAATGTATCATATGTAAATAATGCTAGCATATCAAGTGCAGTATGGTTGCAGCTTAGCATGATTTAATAGAGATTTTGTGAATTGTCAACACAGAATTTTAATGTATGTTGTGTATTGTTATGCCCCTGCCCATGGGCAAAGCATTATAGCTGTAAGTATGTGAGGGGAGGAGGAAGTGTGAGAGGAGTGTGGAATGTGGAGATGTCTGCTGATTGTCTGAGAGAGTGAGAAGGGGAGGGGTGAAGCCTGTGTTATATAAACAGTGGGCAGTGCTGTTGAGAGGGGTTCAGAGAGGGAGTCTGAAGGGGAGTCCGGAGAGAGAGAGGAGGGTAGAGGGAGGAGAGAGAAAGAGAGAGGGGGAGAGAGTGGGTTTTTGTGAGAGGGTTGAGAAGTCTGAGGGGAGTCTGAGAGGGGTTTTTTTCAACGTTTAGAATCTATTAATGTGGAAAAGGACCAAAGCCGGTCCTTTGTGCGGGTTCAGGCACCAAGGGGTTAACCAGAGCGGAGTTAGCCCTTTACGCATGATTCGTGGCACCCAGGCAGAAGCCGCGACCAATTTTAACTCTAGGACAGTGAAAGAAGCAGTCTTATGAATGGAAGCTACTACACTGTTTATAGGTAAACAGAGTTTAATTGATCGTATCAAAACATACACAGAAGCAGCATGCAAAGCACGCGTCTGCAATTGACATTGGTATAGAGCGAGCTGTAGCAGTAATACACACAAGGGTTACCTGGAATGACCCTAGTTCCTCGAAAGCCGCGTATGCCAGCGACTGGGCGAGTTCAGCTAGTTTCACGGGGAGCTTCCCGGGGCTGGATCCTGAGACCGGACCGAAGCCCTGGACCTCCGCGCGGCTTGCTGCCCATGACCAACAACTTTTCCCGCCACAGGCCCCTTTCTTTATACCATCTTCTTGGCTCCCCCCTCCCTCCTGTGTCCCCTCCGTGATTGCTTGAAATGAGTCAGGAATAACCTGTTTCCCTGGGTACTTAGGGGGATGCTTCACAGCTCATTTGGCTGCCAGGGGAGGGGAAGCTGCCCCGGGGGGTATGCAGATGTGTCCCATTGTGAGCCTCATTGAGGGGCAGGAAAACAAGTGTGGGTAAACAAGGTTAAAGGTGGATACCTGAGCTGCTGCTGCAAGTGGGGTGTGTGTGTACCTGACCTGGCTTTCTCTTCACAATTAACATTATCTGTTTCCCTACCCTTAATTGTAATTAAATAAACTTGTTTCCTTTTAAAACTTAAAAGGAGTGGTCTGAATAAGTTACTCTGAAGAGGTTGGTGGCAGCGAAGGAGCAAAGAAAGTGTTAATTTCAGAAGCATTTGCAGAGGTGGTGGGCTGGGCAAGGAGGCAGTGGAGGGAGGTCTGACATGTATCCAGTAGAATTTTAATTATGTAAAAAATTTAAACACTTAATGAGGTTTTTATATTTGATATTTTACTTGAGTGGTAAAGTGACATAGCTGCACCAATATGGACGGACAGCAAGTAATTTTATCATGAAAAAGTTTGATTGTTGTGCAGGCTTATACATGGCACACACTCTATTCTTAAATGGTTTTAACATTTACTGGTAATTTTGTTCTGTTTTATGAGATAAATGAAAGCATCTTGCACTTTATCTTTCTACCAATTACTGCATAATATCAAGTTGACATTTTATGCATTATGATAGATTAGAGCATTTTTTAATGTTATGCAAATATGTGTGTTAAGGTTCTGTTTGTGAATATAGCAGTTAGAAATTTCTGTGGATAATGGTGAAATATTAACAAAGATGTATGTTTTATTTTGAATTACAGCCCCCAACGAAGGTGTAAACTGAAACGTGTTGGGCATTAAACTGTTTTAATTGGCACCTGAGACTTCTTTCTCTTTTGTTTTGTTTACACATTGGTGCCTTCCCCTCCCGTTCAGCTACCAGTGACAGCCCTTCCAATGTGCTGCTTGGGCACTTTGAAGGGGCTGTCACTGGCAGCAGCACAGGTGAGATCGCCTAGAGCAGCAAGGGTTTTTTTTGCCACTCTTGACTCGCACCTCGCTCACCGCTGGGCTTTACTCACAGTGGGATCGGTCATCCGGGTTCGGTGACACGACAACCCATCGTGGGTAAAACAAATCCTACAACAGCCCATGGGTTCTCAGGCTGGCTTGTTTGAAAAACCCCAAAACCACTGTGGGTAAAGTGGGCTGGGTTTGGACGACACAACAACTAACCATGGCTATTTACCCATGATGGGTTTTTGTGTCGTCTGAACCAGGTCAATGGGTGTTTCAAGAGCTAGAGTTGCCGGGTTGGTGAAAAGTTACTTTAGTATGGATCACCAACACAAGTGAAGAATTAAATATTTTGTGTATTCATTTCCAAATTAATCCAAGCTAATAATTATATATAGTGACAAATCCAGCATGGAAGGCTTCTTACGTATGAGGAAAATGCACAGAAAGAACTATTGTTTATATTCTGTCACTGTTATAAAGAGCACAACACACTCTACTGATATGCATTAGAAAGCTTATAATTAATAAAACATAGTGCCATTTGTCATAAATAGTAAAGCTATTGCAGAGGCAAGAGAAAGACTGGCCCTAGAGAGGAAGAGAGAGGTTTCTCCTAGCCTGCCAGACAAGTCTTTCTTCCAAAAGGTTCTGATTCCTAGCGGATGAAGAGGAGAGCATTTTTGACTTGTGATACTTCTAAACATATTAGAACAGCTTTAAAATGAAAACAATTAGTAGAAGGATTTTAAATGGCTAAAAACATTTAAGATCAATTGTGCTGGTTTGAGTTACTGATGCTTAGGCTATAAGCACTGGCTCTGAGAGAGAGGTCCAGGGTTTTAAACATTTGAAAAATAAAATTCCAAATGCCTCTGATTTTGCAGCAAAACTTGTACAGAGGATTCATGTTGAAGAATTCCCCAGATTGTTAGGGCTACCGTAAATTGAATGGTGAACAAACCCCAAATTACTTCTGCTTGACTGTATTCCTAGTATTTCTGTTTAAATAATTTAAACAGATTAATAACATCCCGTAGTAACTTTATTTGTTTTCATGATAATCTTAGCTCAACTCCAACAACCTATGCCCTGTATGTAGCTAATAGATCTGAAGCTAAACCTCATCTGCTGACAGCGGACAGATCAGAAGCTGAACCTTTTCTCCTGCCCAGAACAGGCTTCATTGTTCTTTCCTTAAAGATTAACAAATGAAAAGTATGTGCACAGATAGTTAATCCCTTAATGCCTCACCATGTATAGGGAATAACAAACTACATAAATTTTTGGCAGAGCCAGAAGACTTAGTACCTTAATGAAACAACCTGGCAAAAAATTCTTGTAATTCACAGATGAAGAGGCTAGTGTTCTGAGGAGACAGTACATTTGTTCTATTCTAGTAGAACTATCTAATCAGATCTTATATCTTCCTATCACACAAATCTCATTTTGGAGATCTTCACCCCCTTGCAGATTTAAGGAGAAAATCAATTTGTGTGTCAGTTCCCCTAAATTTAGTCGATACGTTTGACAGATAATTTTGTGCTATGGTCTTCTATTTGATGGTGCTGGGCTGTTTTGACAGGTTTTTCTATTAAGTTCAATGGTTGTTATAACTCAGAAATAAAATGTGACAATTCCCAAAGAAGGAAGATTTAATTCAGCTTTATGAAAGCCTTATCTAAGTTAGAAAAATGCAGCACTGAATCATTGATATTTTTACTGCTATTTTGCTACTCTGTCTTTCTGCAGATGAAGTTTCTACTAGCAGATCAAGATGAACTTGAGTCTCCATAGACTTAGGAGGAGGGTGATCTTTCAAAAACTAATCCTTCATTTCTAAGACAGCAGAGCATTTGAATGCATATGAGATTTAAGTCTTTTTGGAGATTCTGCTTTAGTTTCAGGGGGTGGTGGTTCTTCTGCTTGGTTTAGATTTTTTTGCCTTTTAAAGGAAAGGTGAAGAAACCTGGAAATGGTCACATCAGAACCAGACTTGCTAGTAAGACCAAGCTGTCTTGACCCCAATTAGCCAGTAATTCATTTATCCCTCAATATCCCAATTTACTTTGCTAGGGTTGACTCCAGGAAATGCCTCCCATGAGAGGAAGGGACCTAACGTGAGAGGAAGGTCCCTCTGCCCAATTTTGAGGGATTCCCCATCACACCACAGCTCACCCCAGTTGACAAAGTCTTCTGACTTTTTGTGTAGCATTTTGGGGGGGTGGCGGGGGCAGGGATGTCCACTTCTGCCAGCACAGTTGATCCAACCCTAACGTTCATAAATTCTCTCATCACAATACACATCTAAAGCTGTAATTCTGTGCTTACTTGAGAGTAAGCCTCACTAAATTCAGTGGGACATTTCTGAATAAACTTGCATAGTTTGGGGCTACAAGGGTACAATGCTAAGCACACTCACCAAGAGGCAAGCCCTACTCAGTGAGAGCTGGTTAACACATAATGCTAAACCAAAGCATGCCAAACCATGAATAAGCCGTGCACTTACAGGCTCCCACCCCACATTCTTCAATTCAATAAGGCACTTCCTCTTTAGTGCAAATCATCATTTGTTGTTACATCCGAATCAGCAAACTACAGTTTGTGCTGAAGAGGAAATAACTCAATGAGCTGGTTCACATGCAACAACACCACAGTGAGTAGGGCGTTGTTGAATCCTGGGTTGCCGTTACATGCAAACCTGGATCTATGGGTTAACTTTGGGTGGTTAACCACAAACAACCCAGGAAGAGAACCCCATGGTTAGTTGTTGGGTTGTTTAAACTGTGTATTGTCATTACATGTGAACCCAGAAGCATGCATTGTTTGTGGATTGTTTTGCCAGGCTACAGAGGCAGAAGGCAAGAGTGAGGGAAAAAAACCCCAGCCACTCTACATGCCAGTACTACAGAGTTACAAGGCCTTTGGTGCATGAAGGAGGAGAAAAACAAATAACCTAGGAATTCAAGAAAACAACCTGTGCTTTGTGCGATCATCTGGCAGACAAATCAAGGGTAAACTCTGCGTAAGGCAACAACCCATACTCTGGGTTGTCATTACATGAAAACCAGGTCAATGAATCAGAGTGCATAAAAAGAGGAAGGAGGGAGCAACTGTGGTTTGGTGTTGCATCTGAGTAAGTGCTTTTAGGTTCTCTTTGACAAACTATTAAAAAAAGAAAACCCCATCTTATTGTTGTTTTACTTATGGTTGCTAACTCGGTCTGTTTTAGTAATTTGTTATTTTAATATTTTGTGCCATGTTTGTCTTAAAATGCTGCTAAGCTGCCTTGAGAGTGCTTAAAGGAGAAAGAGAATAGAAATATTTTACTAAATAAATAATACCAGGAAGTTCCAGGGGTTAATCATCATCAGGCGATCACTCGTGACCGAGTAAGATTGTCTTCCGGGATAAAAGGAGGAGATTCTAAAGAAGATTGTGTAGACTCTAGCGATGGGTCCGTAAGTGACTGTGGAGGCCAATTCTAGATCCACACAGCTTCCCACAGTGAGGACACAGGTTACCAGATAGAAGATGGTCCTGTAAAGGATTCATTTGACGTGCTTTTCGCTTAGCACGTTTCTCCCTTTCACCTTGCACTCGGGCTTCTTCAAAGTCCATGGAACCTTTGTGAAAGGCCAACCTCCATTTAGATCGTTCATGGGCCAGAGCTTCCCAGTTTTCGATGTTTATATTGCATTTTTTTAGATTAGCCTTATGAACATCTTTAAACCTCTTATATTGACCACCGATATTCCGCTTTCCATCCTTGAGTTGGGAGTAAAGTAACTGCTTTGGGAGACGGCAGTCAGGCATTCGAACAACATGACCGGTCCACTGAAGTTGGCGTTGAAGGATCATTTTTTCAATGCTAGTAGTCTTTGCTTCTTCCAGTACACTGACATTTGTTCGCCTATCTTCCCAAGTAATTTGCAGGATTTTCCGGAGGCAACGTTGATGAAACCTTTCAAGGAGGTGGAAGTGACGTTTATAGATAGTCCATGTTTCGCAGGCATACAATAAAGTTGGTAATACAATGGCTTCATAAACCAGTGTTTTGGTCTTCTTACAAATATCCCGATCCTCGAACACTCTATGTTTCATTCGAGAAAATGCGGCACTTGCAGAGCTCAGACGATGCTGGATTTCACTGTCGATGTTAGCTGTAACAGAAAGATAGCTGCCAAGATAGAGAAAATGATCGACATTTTCCAGTATTGTCCCGCCAAGCTGGATAGATGGCATCACCAAAGGATTGGCTTGCACTTGCTGATGAAGCACTTTGGTTTTTTTGATGTTAAGTGAGAGACCAAGTTTTTCGTATGCTTCTGCAAAAGCATTTAGGATAGTTTGGAGATCATCCTCTGAATGTGCGGAGACCACATTATCATCAGCATACTGAAGTTCCACAACGGAGGTTGTAATTACCTTACTTTTTGCTTTCAGCCTGCTGAGATTAAAAAGCTTTCCATCTGTTCGATATATAATTCCCACACCGGTGGGAAGTTTCCCCTCGACAAGATGTAAAACCATGGTGATGAAAATGGCAAATAATGTTGGGGCGATAACACATCCCTGTTTAACACCTGATCCCACTTTAAATGGAGCACCATGAGAGCCGTTGTTGTCCAAAACCGTTGCCGTCATGTTGTCATGGAGAAGTCGCAAGATATTCACAAATTTATTGGGGCATCCAATTTTCATAAGGATAGTCCAGAGAGCTGTACGGTCTACAGTATCAAAGGCCTTAGCCAAATCGATAAATGCCATATAAAGGGGTTGATTTTGCTCCCGGCATTTTTCTTGGAGCTGACGTGCAGTAAAAACATGTCTACTTCCTTGAGGGCGAACCATATTAGTTTAGGGAGATCCTTCTAAATAGTAGAGACGTTTGCGAAATCCAGCAATATTTTACTCCTAGAGAGAAATCCCATGTCCCGACAAGGGTAATGTTGCCATCATGTCCACAGTGGTTTTCACATTCAAAATGTCAATTTTTAAATTACTTCATTAATACCAGTTGCATCTGGCCTGATATTGGGTGAGTTCGCATGTCATGCTAAGCCACTCTAAGAATAAGCCACAGTGCGTGGGTGACTTGTCAATCACTTGCAATAGACAACCGCCTGCTCGGTGGCTTATCGTGGCTTGTTTCTCCCTCAGTCCCACCGGCATGTATCCCAGGGCCTTTGCAGCAGAAATCCTTGTTTCTTTGTTCCCTTTCTGCAATTGGTCTGCTGGGGTTGCCAGCTCATAAGGGAAACTCCTTGCCCCCTACTCCTGCATCAATTGCCAAAGGGATTTACGTTTCTGAGTTCTTATGAATGTAGGAATATGTTTACAATTTCTTTTTTGGGGTCTTGCAAAAGTGCACAAGACCACCTGTCCACTACTGAGCCCAGCATAACCATATCCCCCTCTTGCCAATGTTCTTCTCAGTTTCATCCTCCACTTTGGGGCTTCCTGAGCAAAATCCCCTGCACCCATCAGATCACAAAAAGGAAATAATTTTCTGAGCCCTTATGAATGCGGGAAAGCGATCACAATTTTTATGTTTTTCAGGGTCTTGCACAAGTGTGCAAGACCACCTATCTGCTATTTAGTCAAGCATAAGGATATATTCCCCTTGTCAATGACCGTGTCAATTTCATCCTCCACTTCAGTGCTTCCCTTGCTAGCAAACACTTTTTAAAAAAAGGCTGCTTCACATTCTACTAAAGTAATAACACCCACCCCTAAAGCTCCTTCTCTCCTGCAGCCGCCAGCTGCTTTCAGCTGCCCCCACCCCTTCGTGCTTGTTGGTTCCCTCCACTGGTCTCCATTGCTAGCTGTCAGATGTACAGTACATGAGAGTTACAGACCCATGAGCAGGATCATTAAACATATGCAAATGTCATGGCAAAGAAGCAAAACGGAGGGGGAAATTGCGCAAATTACAAGGCACAGCAGTAAAACGGAGGGAGAAATTGAACAAATGTCATGGCAGAGCAGTAAAACAGAGGGGGAAACAAGCCACCCTAAACAATGCTACTACAAGCCATGGGTGTTCAGGGTGGCTCATTTGCAAAAAAACCCACCACAGTAGAAAAACTGCTCAGCGTTTGGATGTCACAGTAAGCCACCCTGCAACCACCCACAATAGCAACCCACCATGTCTTAGTGTGACATGTGAACCAGGTTATTGTGTTTATGCATGTTCTGCCTCTTGATGTTTCTTATCTTTCTGTCTCTAGGACCACCTATGTCACCCACCTTATACACTAATTTCTTTCCTGGCTATTACTGAAATACCAAGCACGCACCTTAAGCCACGTTTCAGAATCATATGTCATGGCTGGTAGAATATAGTGACTGGACTATGGGCAGTATCCAATGCTGCCTGTCTGCAAGCAGGGCCCATTGCTGCTTCCATTCTGCGAGCAGCCAGCCCCACTGATTCCATTGCGAAAGTGGTGCCCACCGCTTGTGGAACGGAGATTTAGCTCTTCTGGGGGCAAGCCCCCAAACAAGCGGAAATGTTCGTTTGTGTAATGGGGCATGTTGGTGGAGCTCCTTTATGCAAGCTCCGCCAGCCTGTCCCATTCTAGGAACGAGCGTTTCCGCTCAATTTGGGTTGTCTCTGGAAGCACTACATCTCCATTCCGCAAGTGGTGGGCATGTCTTGAGGAAGGGAATTGGTGGAGCTGGCTGCTTGTGGGCGGTCTCCACTGGATACTGCCCATATATCTCTTTGAACAAATTGCTCCTCAATTTTTAGTTTTCAGTTGCACAGATTGTAAAATGTTAATTCTCTGTAGCTCTAAATAAGAGAGAAAATAGAGCACAAAGTTCAGTTACTCTAAGAGTTCCTGATTTTACAAAACACTGTCACACATTCTCTCTAATTCTTAAAACTGTTCCATCTTTTCAGTCTACTCATCAAAATGAATTCTGTCCATCTCTCCTTGGAGAACTTCAATTTAGGATATGTATTTCCAGATGGCACAGCCAGAATTCAAGGCAGTATCTCCAGTAAGTCTCTACAACCTTTTTTATTAAATAAAGGAGTTTCATTTTCTTCTGTATTTTAGAGCATATTTACATTTTTTCCTTTCAGACCACAGATATTATTTTCATTCCTCTCAGTGACTGACTGACGTCAGTTAAATTCCCAATAACATATACAAATAGCTCAGGGTTAGCACTGAGCTGTACATGCATACTACTATTAATATAAATCATATTACCTAGCCTAAGAGTTGAAGTAATTTAGGTTCATTGGCACTACCTATCCTAAGATCACTATTTGAGCTCTGAGGTCTCCACAGTCCATGTCTAGCTTTCTAACTATTATACCACACTCCATCAGATTTCTAGTATCTTGGTCATGAGGGGACGCGCACACTCCAATGTTCACTAGGACATAAATGTCTATAAACGTTGGAATTTTGCTTCTTTATATGATTACTAGCTAATTACTTTCAGTTCCTGGTGATTAGAAAAGCCCTAACCAACAAGCAAACCACATACAAAACAAATTAGCAGGCACAGTTCAGAAACATGATAGTACATTTGTCAACATGCAAATGTTTAGAAGTAAATCCTAAAGGCAAACTCAGCCTTCTGACAAAAGGTCTGCTACAGAAGGTTCCAAAGGCTTGTTCCATGTAGTTAGGATCAGGAGTGGGGCTTGGCTCATCTATTTCCCTCCCATTCTTCCCCCTTACTATAAATAAAAGGTAACCGCTAAATTAGGAGATCCTGCATGCAATGAGAGAAAGTGGGTAAAACCACCCTGATTTCACTGTGATTATTCAAACAGGCCCCAGGAGTGCAGGAAATCAGTGGAATTTCTGTCCAGAGAAATTTCTACCATGCTGCTATCATATTTGCTAATGGAACTGCTTCTGTCAGCAGAACGAAGAGGGGGGCAATTTCCTCCTCCCCCTGCAGGCCCCCCTCACATGCCCACAAAATGTACTCTGGAAGGTCAGGGGACCCCATAGAGCAGATTTTCTGGGGGCACAGTGGGCTGCAGTGAGGAGGATACAAGAGGAGGATATGAGAACTTCCCATCACACGAGCAGACGTCCATTCATACAACATTGAATTTCACCCTGGAATTTATATTCATTTATTGTAGAGACTGTGAAACAATTAAAGCCTTACCGTCATCACTGGGATTCCAAGCAAGGTTCAAGTGCCCAATCATGAGAAATGGTTTGCAAGATTATTTTTTCTGTTTATTCCAGTAAATTCTCCAATGCAGAATTTTGCTTGTGCACAATAATTCATATTAATAATGTAGCTTGAAAACTTTGTGGTAGGATAGGCAGATAGCACACTTTTCTAGGCAAGTATATTCAAGTGCAAATGATTGGAATTCCTAATACCATGCACATGGCAAGGTATTAGGAATACCAGAGCTATTACTTAATTACTTGGATTTAAGGAAAGTAGAATACAGATGTGGGTACAATCCTATGTCTGAGGGGACCATAGCAGAAGTCGGACTCCCGGCTGCGACCTCAGAAATCCCTTCCGAGGCTGCAGTGTGGAGTTTGAGCGCTCTCCCCGACCATTTCACAGCTGGTGGTTGTTTCCGCGCTAGCTGGGAACCAAAGCCAGAAGACGGACTTCGGTTCTGGCATAGGGGGGCACACTCCTGGGGGTGGGGATGAGCGAGGCCCCGCCGGCTTCCAAGGAAGCAAGCAGTGCCTCAGCCCCTCCTCCTCGCAAGGAGAGGTAAAACATTTAGATGGCCAAAATTTTTATTTATTTATTTATTTTATTTTTAAATCGCCCATCTGGCCAGCCACCCGGCCACCCTGGGCGATGTACAGTCATGATAAAATACAATAAAACACAATTAACAAACAATTAAAACACAATTAAAACAATATAAGTGTTTTTTTAAAAAATCCTAACCCACCCCATATTCCCGCCTGAAAAGCCATGTTTTTTAAAATTGGACGTCTAAACGTTTTTGAGGGCAAGGGTAGCATGGCAGCAATCCTATCCGCTATGCTCCTCCCACCCTCAACTGGATGCCCATAATCCTCCGGGTTCAGAGGGTTACAGGCATCCACATCGGATGGGGCTGCCCCTTACATAAATACTGATAAGTTCAACAAAACAGACACAGACTGAATTCCTGGTTTAGGTTCACATTATTGAATGTGTGACGTGAAATGCTCAGACAGAATGTAATTCTTCTGTGATATTATATTGCTTTACATAGAAACATTAAAGTTATCTGTAAGACTTAATATCACAGATTTTTAAAATCCTAACATTTACCTTTAAACATTCATCATCTGTTAGCAGTACAGTCTGCTTGTTTGATACTTGACTTTCAACAAACCTGAAGAAAAGGGGAGAAAAGCAAGTTTCCAAAAATGTAAATGTATACATTTTAAAAAGTGCTTTCTTCAGGAAATCACTTGATTATTATATTTGGGAACCTTAGGAATCTTCCAGTTTCATACTAGGTGAGCGGCTTCTCAAAATTATTACTTGTTTAGGACAACGAACAAACAAATGTTATAACAACATGCGTGTGCAATTCTGTATTTATTTATTTACTTAATTTATATTTACTGCATCTTATGGAGCGAAAAATACGGTAGATTCTCTTAGATTTTGCACAACCCAAATGATTTGAGAAAGGCCAGGATTGTTAATAGCAGCAACAGGAAGCTCAGAGTGGAGAACAAAGGGGAGAAAAAGGAGTTGAGGTAAGTTATAGGGAAGGCACATAACGACCCACCCTTGGACACTGAAAGTCCTGCCAAAGGTACTCCTTCATTTCATGCTGCTATAAAGGCAAATCCATTTTCAGTTTAAAATGCAGCTAGCCTCTTCAGCAGTGCAAATGGTTGCAGCAGATATGTCAAAATGCCCACTGTACACATGCACAATCCATCCCCCATGCATGGATAGATCCAGTGGAATACGGCCATTTTCTGGAAACTAGATTCCATGCCCAAGTTCCAGAATCCACTCTGCACAGTACACACACAGCCTCACAACCTTACATGAAATCATACACAGCTACATGATTCACATATAATTAAGTATGCAAGCCTGAACGTCAAAATAATTTCAATTGAAGGCGGGCTCATGTACAATAGTGAATCTTAGTTTTTTACCTCCTAAAAGATGGCAGTCTCCGAATATTTTCACACTGACTGTGTGATAAAAAATTTACTCTCTTCTTAGCTTCTTGCAGCTCACAGCATAGCACACTGACTGGATGGGAATAAAAATGCTCCAAAAGAGACAGCTGTGGAAACAAGGTAGTCAAAATGTGTAGACTGAGATTTTAAAGTGATTTGTTGTTCAAACCAAACCAAATGTTACCAGCTCTTAGAAAAATAAATCTATTATGCTGAATTAGTATTATGAAACTGAAACCATATGTATTATTTTCAATAAGGCTGTAAATTAGGTCGTAGTAAATTAGGTCGCAGAACCACTTGCTTCCTTAAAAGGAAACTTAATTAAGGATTTTTCACAGTGGCCAATAATCAACCTTTTTGCTTCCTCCTTCCTCACCTACACCCCAGTGATACATAACCAATGCCACTGTTGATCAAACTTATTTACTCTGAACACTAAACATTTAGGGTTGTATCCAGAGTTTTATTCCACTGGTGAAAGTGTCCCCAAGTGGATTTCCACTCAGAAGGCTCCTGCTAGCAGAAAAGGTGTGTGTGAGATTTTTGTCAATTCCCTCCTTCCTCTGCAGCCCCAGTGTCATCTTCTCTACTGTTCCAGAGGGTACCCCAGCACTTCCCCAGCAGTGGGGAAGGGGCAGCTATATTACTCTATCCCTTGGACTACTACCTCCTGGACTAGAATCAAACTGTATCAACAGCAAAGCTATGAGCTGGATAGGGAAGTCTGCCACCTAGTGACTGAAGGTAGTACAGCAGGCTTCAAACACAGAGACACATTCGAGTTTTAAAAAACAGTTTCAAAAACCAAATAACCCTGAGGTGCACAACCCTAGGGTGCCCTTAGTATGCATGCCAAGTTTCAGGTGAGTAGGTTTCACCATCCTGGTGCTATGGTACTGAAAGTCAGACAGACACACACCCTCTTTTTATTTACTATAGAAGATTGCATTGAGGGGAAATCAACTAATGCCTCTCCGCTGACAGAATGGCTTTTGTCAGCAAAATGGGGAGGGCAGCAATTCCCCTTCCCCCTGAAGCCCCCATGCTCCTCAAAATCTGCTCTGGAGGGCTGGGGGCCCTTTGGAGTGGATTTGGAGAGCGCAGGGGCTGCAGTGGGGAGAAGAGGAAGGAAAAAATTCTGTTATGTCAGTGGAAATCCACTTGCGCAACCTTGGATGCAAACTTTTGACTATATTTTATTGTATTTGCATTGTTAGCTTTGTTGAACACCATTTGGTGGAAGGGTGGGATACAAATTGAACAAATAAATAATATTCTGCATGTGCACTGGAGTACATGCAGGGCCTTGAAATGGGTGTGTGGGAATGGATGGTCTTGAGGTTAACACCATCATAAAAATATACTTCAGTCTGATGTGGGCACACGGAATGGGGACTTTTTGGTTGTGGTACCACAAGTTCTCATCACTGCTTACCTGAAATCCCTTGATGAAGTTCTGAACAGAGAAATCGTGGTATAAAAATAAGTTTATTAGCACTTGCAGAACTTTCTCACTAAGTTTAAAGGGAAACTGGCTTGTCAGAAGTAGCTGAAGAAGAGAAAAGTGAAGATTAACACATTCTTTCTTTCTGCAATATATTTACACATATTATGACAATCATTTTAAAACTGATTTCTATGGAATCCTAGAATTCTCCTGAAGTTTATGGGGATTTCTCAATGAGAAGCTCAGTAATGGCAGATACACTTTTCTGAATTCTTCCACTATCTCCTTTCGCTGTACAGTGCAGTTGGGTTTTTTCTTTCTTTCTAAAGCACACTCTGTATTGAACTGGGGAAACTGGAGAGGCCAAACAGGCCTAGCCAGAGTTCCATGTAAACAGAGTGTGTGTGCCCTAGAATATGCCCCAGAACCCTCTGTAATGCACAGGGCAGGGAGGGGGAACCTCTGGCCCAAGAGCTTCTTCCACAGGCCCCACCTCTTCTCCCTCCAACCCTGACAGAATCATCGATCGGAGACAAGAGCTGGGATTACTCTGCTCAACGGTGACAGACAGCCTTTCTTCAGCACAGTGCAGGGAACCCTTTTATCTTTGATCAGTTATGGGAGATAAAAGGGCATTTGAAGGCATTTAAACTTTAAATACCATACTCTTTAAATGCCTTTGAGAGCCACTGTGGCGTAGTGGTGAGAGTGTTGGACTGGGACTCGGGAGATCCGGGTTCTAGTCCCCACTCAGCCATGAAACTCACTGGGTGACTTTGGGCCAGTCACTGCCTCTCAGCCTAACCTACCTCACAGGGTTGTTGTGAGGATAAAATGGAGAGGAGGAGGAGGATTATGTAAGCTGCCTTGGGTTCCTTGCAGGAAAAAAGGCGGGATATAATTATAATAAATAAATAAATTTAAAGAGCAAGGTATTTAAAGTGGTTCTGTAAGGAGGTGTGGGATCTGGAGGCTTGCGTTTCAAAAGTCTGTTTCTGTGGCTTATTTCTGAGAAGACATGTACTTTGTATGCCTGAAACCTGTTGCACTGGGGCTTACTCCTGAGTAGACATGCATAGAACTGAGCTGTGCTTCATATGCTTGGTCGGAAAATGTCCAAAATGGTATGAATTACATCTGGCCCTGCTGAAATGTGGCCCCCAAGACCTTCCCAAATTGGAATTTGGCCCCTGGACCAAACAAGGTTCCCTACCCCTGGGGTTCAATGGCAGACAAATTAATGGAGAGTATTCCCTTGAAGTAGGAAGTTTAGGAAATGTATCAAAAGGAATATGAAGAGCAAATTATTATATAGTTTTGGAGACAAAAATGGCTACAATGGCTATACTTTATTTATTTAAATATCTAGCTAGTCCCATCCCAAGGTCTCAGCATGGACAACAACTGGTGTAATTCAGTCCAAATTAGGCATTTTTAAGTTTGAAGGGAAGGGACTTAGGCAAGTGCTGAATTCCCCCATCAAATCAATGCACTATGTTAAATTGCCATTTTAAAAACAGTGTCAAAACATTTGTTAAATCCCCATGCCCCTTTCAGTTTATCACATAATTTGGTGGGCTTGAAGTACAGTAAATGATTAGCACAAATTATAATTATATTTATTTCCACTGCTTTTAATATTTCATGTTAAAACACATTTTATATAGCCAGGAATTCACTGTAATCAATACTTCACCCAACATCAGGCGCGTTACCATGTACTCATCATTCAGAGAAAGGACTGGGTTCACACAACACAATAACCCACCGTGGCTTATAAGCCATGGTGGGTTGTCGTGTCGTGCGAACCTTGGACAGGTTTGTCAGGATGGCTTATTTTGGGCTTATAAGCCACCCTGACAAGCTATGGCTTGTAGTTGGGTCTGTTTGACCCACAATGGGTTGTCGTGTCGTCTGAACCCATACGATCCGTCCCATCATGGGTCAAGCCCTACTGCAAGTGAGCAGCTTGGCAAGTGTCACTGACAGCCGCCCCCAAAGTGCCCAAGCAGCACCTGGGGGTGGCTGTCAGAGGCTTCCCCAATCTCCGTGTGCCACCTGACAAGCCCCAACAGGGCTTGGGGCGGCAGCAGCTGATAGCAGCTGTGCCCCGCTGCCAGAAGCCCCTTTGGGGCTTGTAGCAGCAGCACACAGCAGGGACCCCCACTGTCGGCTCTCGGGGTCTCCTCTCGAGTCAGTGGCAGGGATCATGTTCCACGGTGCCGCCCTCATGCTCAGGGCAGCAGAGTGAATATCCCTGCCACCGGCTGGAGAGGTCTCCTCTCAAGCTGGCAGAAGGGATCCACCGCGAGCTGAAAGGGCTCGCCTTGGTGGCGCAAGGCAGATTACTGGGTTGGTCTACACACGATTTGGCTGCCCAATCCCAGCTCCACTGTCGTGCACCACCAGCACAAAGCTGAAAGGCTGTGCATCGGTGGAGCAGAGCAGAGCAGACATCACTCCAGCTATCTTGACAGCCAGCTGGAGAAATGCCTGCTCCCATCGCCAGAGCAGGGAGCAGTGAAAAACCTTGGTGCTCCCTCAGGGTCCCCTGGGATTCCCACGGGAGGACCAAGGGGGGAGGAGGTGGACAAGGACCCATGATGTGCCCAATCGTCTGTCGGACCCTCGGGCAGACAACCCACACTGCGTGGCTTGTGCTGCAGTGTGGGTTGTCATGTCGTGCGAACCCACCCAATGAGTACACTGCCAATTCAAACCCAGCAGTGTAACCCCACGGCTCCGGGAAATGCCTGCAACATATAGAAGTCATATTTATAGATTTTAAAAAGTTGCTTTCAGCAACCAACAGCTGTAGACAGTTTGACTTTCACCACATGTATTTCATAAGATACACATTTCCCTTTCTAGTTAAACAAAGGCAATTACCTTGTCAATTACTTTAGTCAAGTGCTCTTTGCAAGAAAGAGACTGAAAGAGTTCTATGCATAACAAAGAGGAAACCGAGTGAGGAAGTAACTTGTGGATGATCATTGGAGAGGTGGCAATTCCAAAAACAAGCACCAGTGGAAATTCATGTATACAATGACTGAGGAACATAGGAGAAAAAAACAGGAGGAAAAAAAGTGAGATTTCTATGTAACAATCAGAGGATAATACATTTCTACCATATCTCTAAGCTCAATGAATGTATCGACTCAGGGCTGTAATACTAATGAAATGAAGAAGCAAGCAAACAGCATAATTTTAGAATCCACCCCAAAACCCAACTGCACCCTTTCATCATGTGGAAAGGAGCCTTTAATTCTCCCTGGTCATTGTAGTTTTAAGGCCTGCACAAGGTCAAGATAGACAAAATGGAATGCAGCTCACGGAGCCATATATTGTAGCCTCTTAGGTGCTCGACAGTTCTCCAGTATTTGCGGTCCCAGGCAAACATCAGAAACAGGTCCTTTATTAAGCTCTTGGTTGTTCGCCATAACACGGCTAGTCAACTGTGTTCAGTTTGACAGTTACAAGTTGTGCTGGCCTGCTCTAGCTGAATCGTATATTTGAACAGCAAGATTTATTTATTTTTTAATGCTGAAGTTTTGTTTTGTTTTTTGAACAGACCCTGCGTACAAGTTGTGACTGGAAAAGGATTTATAGTCCTTTATACAGCAACAGCAGCAACCAAGATTGGGAGCAGCAAAAATTAAATAATATTCTGCATCAAGGAGGGCTGAATGCTTTGACCAGTATAAAAAACATGCCAAGACAGACTGTTTACATATATTTGTTCATTTGCATAATTTATCCTGCTTCTGCTAGTGTGAGGAGGGGTAAAGTGCTTTGCAGGGCAGTGAAACTCTATCCCTCACTCTTAGAAATGCTGCTCAGCAACCCTCTGGCTTCTGAGATTTCAACCAGTAATGCTCACACATTTTCACAACCACCTTCGCAGCCTTAAGCTTAAATCTAAGTTACGCTAACCGGACTGTCTCCCCTTCTCTTCCTCCATGCACCCACTTCCTGGTTCTGCTGCTGGAACTGCTTCTGTCACTGGAATACCACAAATCAATTCAATCCTGTGGATGCTGAATTCAGTAGCCAGTACCCATTTTTGTACTTGTGTGTACAATCATGGTATACACACCACCAAGATAAAAGCCAGTATAAATACGGCATTCTACATTTCCTTCTTTATGGAAGTTACTGTCCATATATATACAACATATTTTGTATATGAATGGTGCTTAGACAAATTCACTTATCACCTGCCCCATAATGGTCATCCCTGCATCAACAAAATAAAATACCCCAACTTTAAAACGATGATGTGGAATTTCTCTCATACACATGCCTTCCTTCAGTTATTCTTATTTGATCTCTAGACCACTTTTCAGCAAGTTCCCATTAACTCAAACCAGCAGTTCTCAAGAAATCCAGGAGATTTTTTTCCTCTTTTGTTTTATTCTTTAAATACCTTTTGGCTATAATCATATGAATACTTACTGGGAATAAATCTAAATATGCATGTCTAGTCAGAAAAAAGCCCCACTGAATTCAATGACACTTACTCACAGATAAGTGATTTTGCAGCCAAAGGCTTACATCTCAGAAACTATCCATAGGATTGGACTATAAACCTGCTTCTGTAGTAACTGCACATACCTTTATAGCCCAGGGGTGCTCAACACATGGCCTGCAGGCCACGGCACCTGCCCCCCACCCCCGGGGTGGCCTGCCACCACCACTCCTGCAAAAAGTTTTCTTTTAAAAAATGGCATCTGAAACACTGCGGAGTGCCCAAACCATCAAATTTAGCTGGTTTGCAAGCTAAATTTGACCCTTTTAGGGCTCTGTAGCTGCTATGGAGACCCCAAAGCATCAAATTTAGCTTGCAAACAAGCTAAATTTGACCCTTTCAGGGCTCTGTAGCTGCTATGGAGATCCGAAAGCATCAAATTTAGCTTGCAAACAAGCTAGATTTGACTTTTTTGGTGCTCTGTAGTCCTCCGGACACCATTTTGTTCCATAAAAAAAGGTAACTTCTTCATTTGTTTTTGGGTTGCCTGGCAGACTGTGGCCTGTGGGGGTTCTGGGAGGTGAAAAAGCACCCGGAACTTCCGGAGTTTTCCACCCCTGCTATAACCCGTAGCCTATAATTTAACCTTCATAGGCAAAACGGAGTCACCCCAACCTGCATTGTACTTATTACAAAAGAGTTTTTTAAAAGCAAACGTGAGTAAAAAATATCAATTAATTTCCTGTAGAGAATGGACTGGAACATTTGTAATCTCCTGTCATATTACCTGCTGATAATTATGAAATCTTGCAGAACTTTGGTTGTAAAACTTTCCATGTCCTTGAAAATAACAACAACTGGAGGAGATTCCCAATGTTTGGATGAGAACGTTCTTTTTTTGCATGAAGTTTCAGTATCCATTTTCTTCTAAATTTAGTGCATAAGTTGAAAAATAAGTTGGGAAAACAGAAAAATCAACATATTGCACCAGGGCATGGTCTGAGCCTTTCTGAATCTAATCAGGAATGGAAGACTGCCTTGAGTTCCATCATGGAAGAAAGATTGGATATAAATGCAATCATACAATCAAATGGAAAATGGCAAAGCAACAAACAAAACCTCTTTCAGAAAAAGACTGCATCTTCTGTTAAGGTTGGCACTGTAATTTTACTCCAGCAAGACTATCTACAGCAACAGAAAATGGTTTAGGCTTACGGAGGAAGAAAGACCACTCCCTCTATTTCTAAAGTGTGACATCCATGTTTTGACATTCCAGGATCAGAGGAGGAGGGGGCAAGGGGTGGGGTAAGAGGGAGGCTCTGACTGAGTTCGGATGACACGATAAGCAACAGTGGTGACTCACCACTTCTTGTTGGGTGTGTCATTCGAACCCAGTTGTCGTTCAAACTGACCATTGTGACTTATCGTTGCTTTGAACAGTGATAAGTCACAATAGTCTGTTCTAGGGTTTGTTTGTACCACGATGCCTTTTCGTGTTGTCCGAACTCGGACGACATGACCCATCGTGGCACAATCCCCAGAACCAGCGAGCCACATTGCTCTGCCAGAGGTTTACCTGCTGCAGCTGGGGACTGCGTCCCTGGCTGCAGCAGGTAAACCAGCACGCCAGTAACAGAAGCAAACCCTGCCCCACCGCCAGAGAGGTTTCCTTGATGCAGCCAGGTAAACCGTCCACTCCAGTGACAAGAAGCAAGCCCTGCCCTGCCACCGCAGAGGCCTCCTTGCTGCACCAGGTAAACCGGCCACACCAGTAACAGAAGCAGTGCCAGTGACAGATGCCAGTGACAGAGGTTTCCTTGCTGCATCAGGTAAACCGGTCACACCAGTGAAAGAAGCAAGCCCCACCCTGCCGCTGCAGAGGTTTCCTTGCTGCAGCCGGGGACTGCATCCCTGGATGCAGCAGGTAAACCTCTTCGGCACGGAGCCAGGGACTGCAACCCTGGAGAACTCAGGGAAAGGAAAGGACGGAATGGGCGGGTGATCCCGCTGCCCTGCTCTGCCGCCGGAGAGGTTTACCTGCTGCAGCCGGGGATACAGTCCCCGGCTGCAGCAGGTTAACCTCTCCGGTGGCGGAGCGGGGTGGGACATCTTCCTGTCACTGATGCGGGTGCAACAAGCCCTGCCCCGCTCCACCACCAGAGAGGTTTCCCCGGATGCAGTAGGTAAACCACTCCAGCAGCAGGAGACGCCTTCCCGGTCTGCCCTTTACTTTTGCCAGAGAAAGCAAAGGGTGGAGTGGGAGGGTGCTTCCCGCCGCCGCACTCCGCCTCCAGAGAGGTTAACCTGCTGTAGGTGGGGACGCAGTCCCTGCGGCTGCATTACCGCCTGCTGCAGGAAAGGCTTACCCTGTGAGTAAACCTCTCTGGCAGGAGGCTGTGATCCACTCTCCATGGCTGCTCCATTCACGGAGCAGTCGCAGAGAGTGGAACCGGCACTCCCGTCTCCTGCCTGAGAGGAGACCTCTCAAAGAGGAGGCGACAGGCTCCTCCCTCCCCGTTGCACTTCAGGGCACGAGCCCTGTTTGTGCAACAGGGAGTCTTTGACAGCTGCTGTGAGCTGAAATGGGCTAGCGATCGCGGCTGCCAAAGAGAGGAGCCTCATTCCTCCCCACGGTGTCCCCTGGGATATCGCTGGGAGGAATGTGGGAGAAGGAGGGGAAGGGAAGGAGAGAAGCAACAATGATGAGCCTGTTGGAAAATAAATACAGTAATACCTTGGATTACAAGTAACTTGGTTTGAGAGCGTTTTGCAAGATAAGCAAATTTTTAAATATTTATTTAATTTTTTTTTACTTGATATACAAGCGACGTCTTGCAATACAAGTACTGTAGTACGGCTTAAATTAAAAATCTCTGTACAAATTTTTTTGGGGGAATGTCGTTTTGATATAACAGTGTTTTGGATTACAAACACGTTTCCGGAACGAATTATGCTCTCAATCCAAGGCATGACTGTATTACCATTGACAACCCAAGCAGGTTTAAAAAGAGAGTCCTGCCAACCACTCTCCTGCCATGGCATTTGCCGCGAGAAAGCAGCAAGCAAAGCTCTCTGAAGCAGCTGCCACTACTTCCTTCCTTCCTGGCTCTGGGGATCCCCCCTGACATTTTGTGAGATCTCGTCTGGAAGTCCTGATCTCATCCAAAATCACACGCGATCTCCACCGAAAATGAGACCCCATGATGCTGTGGGGGAAAGGTGGCGGCTGGTGATTGCAGCAGGCAGAGTGGGGGGCAGATGGCCTCCCAGAGATTCGGGGCCACAGCCCTAGTGGGCCTCCCACTCCCACCGCCTATGGAAGATTACCTTGGTTATGTTCCTATACCACTCAGTAAGAGAAGCCACAGAGCAGCGTATCCGGTTTGGAGAAATTTTGGAAGATGCTTCCTCTTCAGATGAGTCCACATCTACATGGCAGTCCATCAGCTGCACCATCATCTTCTGCAAAAGGTGTTTTATGCCTTCACAAAACAAGCACAAGCACACACGCACACGCACACACACACACACACACACACAGAAAGATAGTGAAAATAAGGTTTTTGTGCCTTATTATGAAGGGAAAAAAGATAACTGTATTTTTCTAAGTATAAATTGATTTTATGACTTCACATTACATTTTACATATGGATCCTCCAAACTAAACAATTCTGTACCAAGGCAATCCAAAATTTACACCAAAGGGAAACCAAATTCGTCAACCTGAATTGTGCAAATTAAGTACAGTTGCATAAAATTGGCTCATTTTGCATAATTTAAAACATCATCAACTCTGGATAGAATCTATACTTTGCATGTAAAAGGCTCAGTCGGTGGCACCTCCAGTTAAAGATCTCAAGCAGCAAGGCTGGGAAAAGTAGAGGTGCTTAATAGGTAACCAGAGCACCTGTGCTCTAGAAAAAACAAAGGAATGGTCTAGGGAATTTCAGGGTATTATCTGGAGTGCTGCCAAGCCTGGAACATGATTACAAAGAACACAATGTATTTTCCCGCTAGTGGAAAATGGGAGGGGGAATGACTTTCACCGACTTCTCCCTCCACCTGCAGTCTCTGGCACTACCACCACCACCACCACCACCAGTGCTCCGGAGGGTCCTTGAAGCAGACTTTTTGGGGGGAGGAGCATAGGGGGCTGCAGGGGGAGGGGGGAATATACAAAAATTAACATCCCTCATTCTGCCAGAATTCCTCCACTGGAATAGAGCCCTCCCACCTGCAGGAGGCAAATTCTGGATCCAATCCATTGTCCTTTGTGCTCAAGTTGCACCCACAGAAGAGAGTGTTCTGTATTGCTAGAGCAGCATTGTTGCCAACCTCTCTAGAACTAGGATTCTATTCTGTTGGTCAACTTGGGATAAGCCATACACAGTCAGTATCAGACTGTCCTTCTGCTCCTGCTCCAATTTAAGCAAAAGATTGGAGTTAATGTCTAGGAATTAACATTGACTAAGCCTATGAGTGGACCCAGCATTAGTACCATGCATGGTGGGGCAAATACCGGGGCTGATGCCAATTGCTTGCCCTCCCTTTTACTTTTCTTTCACTTAATTTATTTAAAACAGGCAGCAGGCTGGCGGTGCTCAGAAGCAAAGCACTCAGTGAGGCTGCAGTGAGATGCCCACCATCTTCATTTCCCCAGAATACCTCCAGCCACTCTACTTTAAAAGAAAAAAGGAAGAGATAAAAGAAGCAATAGGAATACCCATCTCCACTGCTATGTGATAAGCTTAGGGGGGCATGTGGACACCCTGCCCAGGGCCCCCTCAAACCTGCCTACAAGACAGCTTAATTTACTCCAAATAATATTTGTTGAATTAAATGGATTTTTTCCTTGCCTGCCATATTTAAAAAATAGTAGATCAGTGAAAACATGACGTAGATACTTGAAACTCCGAAGAAGGTAAGCAATTTCACTTGTGCAAAATGACTGAGTGCTGAGGTACTGGGCTGACAGTTCTTGGCACTTGGAAATTGCGGGGGACGGAGAGGGAGAGCCATGACACCATTTTCAAGTCATGATGTTTTATTTTAAAGAGCTGTCATTCCATCCACTAAGATGCTTCAAAGTTAATGGAAGTTTATGAACTTTTCCCGCTAAAGATTTCTCCACACACACTGTATAGTACAGACATTTAAGAAATGACAGGTTGAAAGCAGTTGTTGAGAAGGTATATATATAAACAACAGTTTAGTTTCAAATTTAAATGATAGGAGCCTCACAGCTAAGAGAATTACGAAACATGATGGTTTTTCTACACCCAAGTTCCACTAATTAAGTTAGACCATTAAATACACATTGATGAAAACAATCCTTGATTGTCAGGACAAATGATGAAAAGCAATAAATATGCTATTTTCTGGCATTATTTCCTATGTTGTTGATGCCACTTACCAATTGAAAAGCCAACTTATTACAATATTTACCTGGGCATTCTTTGGACCTCAGTGACACTACAAAAGGAGTAACTTCATCTTGAAGCACTTCGGAGAGACTTTTAAATGTCACGTCATGGTCTGTAACATTCACACCTAGGAGGAAGTTGTCTCAATTAAAAGATGGATCAGAGAATGAATCTGAATACAACCACTGTCTTTAAATGCCATGCACATGCAAGTTCCCCCTCCATTCGCTTCCCTGTCATGAAATGCTTTTGCAGAAGCATACGGAAAACTTGGTCTCTCACTTAATATTAAAAAAAACAAAATGCTTTATCAGCAAGTACTTCATCAGCAAGTGCAAGTTAACCCTTTGGTGATGCCATCTATCCAGCTTGGCGGGGCAATACTGGAAAATGTCAATCATTTTCTCTATCTTGGCAGTTATCTTTCTGTTACAGCTAACATTGACACTGAAATCCAGCATCGTTTGAGCTCCGCAAGTGCCGCATTTTCTCGAATGAAGCGTAGAGTGTTGGAGGATCGGGATATCTGTAGGTAGACCAAACGCTGGTTTATAAAGCTATTGTATTACCAACTTTATTGTATGCCTGCGAAACATGGACTATCTATAAACGTTATTTCCATCTCCTTGAAAGATTTCATCAACGTTGCCTCCAGAAAATCCTGCTAATTACTTGGGAAGATAGGTGGACAAATGGCAGTGTACTGGAACAAGCAAAGACTACTAGCGTTGAAAAAATGATCCTTCAATGCCAACTTCAATGGACCGGTCATGTTGTTTGAATGTCTGACTGCCATCTCCCAAAGCAGTTAGGTACTTTATTCCCAACTCAAGGATGGAAAGCGGAATATCGGTGGTCAGTATAAGAGGTTTAAAGATGTTCTTAAGGCTAATCTAAAAAAATGCAATATAAACATCGAGAACTGGGAAGCTTTGGCCCATGAACGATCTAACTGGAGGTTGGCCTTTCATAAAGGTTCTATGGACTTTGAAGAAGCCCGAGTGCAAGGTGAAAGGGAGAAACGTGCTAAGCGAAAAGCACGTCAAACGAATCCTTTACAGGACCATCTTCCATCTGGTAACCTGTATCCTCACTGTGGGAAGCTGTGTGGATCTAGAATTGGCCTCCACAGTCACTTACGGACCCATCGCTAGAGTCTATACAATTTTTTTTAGAATTTCCTCTTTTTAAAATTTTCTTTTTGTAATTTTATCTGGAAGACAATCTTACTCGGTCACAAGTGATCGCCTATGTAGATTTCCCAGTAAAATAATAATAATAATAATAATAATAATATAATAATAATAATAATAATGATGATGATGCACAAATTTGACAGTTAAAAAAACACACCAACCCTTAGAGGTGGGAGAATGGGACTGAGCAAATGGGGTGCCAGTATCAGCGGGACTTACACCTCACCAAAGTGGCCCCTTTCACTCCATCCCATTCAGTCGACTTCTCAGGGTTGTTATTTTTTTAGAACTGCCAGGGAGCCGCAGTAACTGCAACAGTAAGTGCTCTATCAATCAATTCTTTATTGCAGTCAATAGACCATTCACACAATATAATACATACATACAATACAACTAGTTAATTGAGCACATGAGAGTGAGAAATCAAATATAATCTAGTGGAGATAGCCTGATTCAGAAATTTGGCCACTTGTTCAGTGACCAACTTATCAGAGCTGCTAAGTATAATAAAGTTATTAAAAATTCCGTAGGGTGCCCAGGGAAAGACCGTAAAATAGGATAAATCAAGATCATTCCTGGCCCTGTGGTAAAAGCTACAAAACAATAAGACATGCTGTATAGATTCCACCTCAGAGTCGTTACATGGGCAGCATCTTTCAGAAAGTGGGATTCTGCTATATCTACCATCCAGCAGTTTAGAAGGGAGAGCATTAAATCTAGCTAATGAAAATGCTCTCCTAAATTTAGGGATCGTCAACCATCGAAGATAAAGCAGCCCCTACTTGCTAAAAACAGCTGCTAAACCCAAGGATAGAGAACAGGGGCCCCTGGCAGCTCTCTGTAATTCTTGTAAATCAATGTCCAACAGCCTGTTTTACAATTGATTTAGCGCTAACTAATCCTCTAGATAGTAACATATCTGGGGAAAGCCCTACCGAGATGATTTTGTTCATCACGGCCTTTGACCAGGGAGAATTGAAAGAGTCCGACCAGATTGTATAAACCAGGGAGTCTGTTGGGAGAGCCAGTCTGCAGCGAAGCCAAAAGTGAATGACTTGGGTCCAGGCTAGGCAATTTATCGAATGCAGTTCAGCTTCTAATTTTATTGCAGCTCCAGATACACATCTGGGGACACCAAATAATACCCTAAGGAAAAGCGATTGAATGCTCTCAAGTGGGCATTTAGAGCCCGGGAACCACAGCGGGGCCCCATATAGTATCTGTGAGATAATTTTTGCCTTAAAAACCTGGACAGCTGCTGGAAGGAATTTCCCACCCCTGGAGAAAAAAAAGCAGGTTATTGCACCCACGTTCGATTCAGCTTTAGACTTGGCGCACTTCCCCTGCACGTTCCATGAAAAGTTTCGTGGAACCATATGCCCAAATATTTGAAGGTGTTCACTTGCTCAATTCTAGAGCCTCCCATAAACCATGGTAGTCTGACCTTACGCTTAGAAAAGACCAACACTTTGGACTTCCTGTGGTTAATTGTGAGGAGATTTTCAGTACAATAAGCAGAAAAACCACACAACATCTCTTGAGGCCCAACCTGGTCTGTGAAATCAAAACAGCGTCATCTGCGTACTGCAGCAGAGAAATTTTCATGGAACCGATCTTAGGTGGATGGGAGGGCAATGGCTGCAGCATTTGCGGAAGATCTGCCAAATATAGATTGAACAAAATAGGGGCCAGCACACAACCTTGTTTAACACCACGAGACATTTCGATTTCACTGGTAAGAAGGCCTTGTGAATTACAACGAACTTGTGCAGAAGTGTTAAAATGCAGGCACTGAATCAAAAATAGAAGTCTTTTGTCAATGGAGAGATGATCAAGTTTATGCCAGAGATGTGTACAGGGTAGAGTCAAATGCAGATTTTAAATCAATAAAGGCTGCGAATAATTTGCCGCCTTTAGGGGCAGAATATCTGTAAGCCAAGTGGGCCAAGACCAGGCAGTGATCAAGGGTAGAGGACCCAGATTTAAAACCAATCTGCTCTTTTCCCATCAGGTCATGCTCGTTTATCCAGGCCTTCAATTTTAGGCCTAGGTAACTGGCATAGACCTTCCCTACTACTGATAGTAGACTAATGGGCCGATAGTTAGATGGATCCACTCTAGAGCCATGTTTGTAGATTGGAATAATATAGGCTTTCAGCCAGGCTACCGGAATGATGCCAGATTGGTTTATCAGAGAGAATCAAAGACCACCAACTAATGTTACTTTGGAGTAACTCAACAGGAATACCATCAGGGCCCGAGGCCTTCCCTTTCTTTAGCTGGAGAATTAAACCCTCCACAGTGACAGGGTCAACTGGTTGCCATTCAGGGACTCCTGAAGGTAGACAAGGGGAGGAATTTTGAGGACCACTGTCACTGAAAACAGCTTGAAAATGATTCTCCCAAACAATGGCTGGGATATGGCACACTGGATTGTCAGAGCTATTGCTTAAGGCTTGTGATATTAGCTGCCAAAATAATTTACTGCTGTGAGTTACCGATGCCTCTATCAGCATATGCCATGCTTCACGGATAGCTTCATTCTTTTTACGGCGTAAGAGTTTCTTGTACTCCTTCTTAAGCTCGAAATAAGAATGTGGGAGTTGCTTTTCATTACTCGTTCGGTATACTCTATATGCATGTTGGACTAATCGCCTGGATTTAACACATTCCCTGTCGAACCATTTATTTCCTGAGGGTCTAGGGCGTGACGTTGTACTAGCTGGAATTGATAAAGAGGAACGTAGAACTTGTATTACCAATTCAAAAGCTGAAATTCCCTCACTAGGATTTGTGATGGTAAACATTAACTTCGAGGCTTCCGTTAAGCAAGGAGAATTAGTTAGCATACTAAGGGTCTTGCTCAGTTTGGGGTACCATTTGATCTTATTGGCGAAAGTTATGGTAGGGGAGTCAGTTGGTAGGCAAGGTTTTATTTCTGGCTTGGAGGAGCTTAGGATATCTAAGGAAAACTCCAGTGGGAGGTGATCGCTGTCAAGGCGTGCCGCTACTCTGAAATTGCAACCCCATAATTTAAATTGGGGGTGGACTAGGGCATAGTCGACTACACTTGCTCCCCTGGATGAGATGTACGTGTATTCTCCCCAAGCATCACCAGCACTGGAGCCATTCAAGATGGCCAAATTGTTCCTGTAAACAAAGTAAAGCAAACAGGACCCAGCAAAATTAACAAAGGTATCCTTAGAGTTACGGTGTCCATCTTGAAAGTTCTTTTTACCCAATATGGGGCAAGCACCCCGACTGGCAGAGAGCACTATGGCCGTACCAATTCTAGCGTTAAAATCACCAGCAATTATAGGAAGAGCAGAAGGGAATTTAGCTATCTACTCTAAGAAAAAGCTTTCGGCAATGAGCCAATTAGCCCACACTTCCTCTCTGCAATTTAATGGAGGAAAGTAAACATTAAGCAGGAGTATGGATAGCCCAGTACCCCTTAAAATTACTAACAAGGCCAATACAAACGAGCCGCATTTTGGCAGCTCCCGTATTCTGACATCCAGAGTGGAAGATACCAACGAACATAACCCTTGCCTGGCTCTACCTTTACCTCTACTTGGCAGAGCCAGAAGACAGTATGACACAAACCCATTTACATGAATAGGGTTCTCAAAGTTTCTTGGAGCATAACCACGTCAAAGCCATCCAAATACGCCAAAAAATCTTGGTCACTGCTCTTGGAGTTCCAACCGGCAATATTCCAGGAAATGATTTTTAGAGGGTATTTACCATGGCTCAGTTATGGTCAATCCAATTCAACAATAGAGTAAGTGCTCTGAAAAGGGTGTGTGGGTTAATATCTCCCCTTTCTGAGGTAGCTAGAGACCCGGGGAAGTGCTGAAAATGTGGAGGGCACTGAGAACTGTAAGTTCAATACTTGAAATCCAGAGGATTACATATCTAAGGGGGAGATCTTGTCACCACCCCCTTTCAGTGCACCTACTTTCCCCCCTTTACCAGTGATTTTCAATTGACAGCTTGACAACTGTGTACAAATGAGCCTATATACAGTCTCGCCTTGTCAATTTCCATCTGTGTTACCAACTGCACTTCATCTCTTTGTCCTCCAGCTGGTATCCCAGTGTCCTTCATGGCAGAACCCATCCTGTCTCCCCCTCCTTGTTTCAATCACTACCCCTTTTCATTCGCTGCGGGGCGGGTTTTCCTGGAGCCTCAAAAAAAATGCAGTTGGGGTCGGGTGTGTGTGTCAGCCCCTGAAAATTGCACAACTGTGTTCGTAATTTAAAAAAAACATTTTTTGGTCTTTCGCAAGTGCACTCTTACAGCTATCCAGTATGTGGTCTTGCCTGGTCAATTTCCTTGTATGTTTCAGCTGTCAAAGGGAACAGCAAAGTGGAGTAGGTAACATACATGGAAACTGACAAGGTGAAACTGAATATAACAAGGGTCCCCAACATTATACCCACAGGCACCTCCCATGACACACGCAAAGCCCCCTCCAATGTGGTACCCGTGAGCACCCGAAAAATGTAAAAAGTTTATTTATTTTCCCATTTTTTAAATATACATACATGCATTTGTATGAAATGTATAAAACTTTCAAAACATAGGCTTCAACAAAAGCAGACTAAATATCCAAATAAGTATCCATTTGAAGGTGGCATCTATATACCACCCATTCAAATATTGAAAGCGTTGTAAGGTCCTCAATCCATCGCATTATAGGTGGTGAGTGTTTCTCCTTCCAATGCTGTAATACCAGTCTTTTAGCTGTCAAAAGGGCTCAGAGAATCCATTTCCCCTTCCATTTGTTGATTTACATGAAGCAGCTAATTAAGCGTGTATGTCACTGAATATTAAAGACTATTTCATAACAAAATGTATCTGTATAATAACTCCCCCCCCCCCCCAAGAATCAACTACTGGACATTGCCAAAACATATGTTTAAAAGAAGCATTAGCTGCATTGCACCACCAGCAATTAGCCAATCCCTTATTAAGGAGCCATTCCAGTGTCCAAAAGACATGAAACAATTTTTTTTGCTGAATTAAGATGCAGCCTAAGATCCACAGCCATGCCAGGTAGACACCAAAGCGGCATTAGGCATTTTGTGGTGGTGCCCACAACAGTTTCCTAAGTTCCCAAATGTGCCTATGGCTCTAAAAAGATTGGGGTCTCCTGGCATACAGGCTAATTTGAGCACAGTTGCCAGGGACCAATTGCCTAGCTATCAATTGAAAAGAACTGGTAAGGGCGGGGGGGGAGCAGTGAAAGTAGGTGCATATGAAATCTGTAAAAACAACACCTGTTTAGCCCTGTGAAAAACCATGCTTAAACAAAAACCCTTTCTTTTGACAGCTGTTGGAAGTCCGTGTTCATGAAAAGGGGAGGGTTGTGGATCTTACCTTTTCAGAATACCTACAGGCTCAGGGAAGTGTGAAGAAGGTGGAGGATATTGAGAAGTGTCGGGGCAATACTTTAAAACTAGAGGATCACACTGCTAAAGGGGAGATGTATTGCCACCCCCTTTCGCAAGCAAAGATCTCCTCGTGGCTTTGCTTTTCTCTTGACTGCTTGCTGTTTGACAGCTGTCAACTGAAAAGCAAAGTAACAAATTAACTTATTTGCAGCCTTGATTTGTCAATGTCCATGGATGTTGCCTCCTGCACTTTGACAGGAGACACTGACCAGGCAAGATTTCGCATATCGCACTTGCGCACCTCCCAACGACCAACCCCCTTAAATATTTTTTAAATCATGAAAATATTTGCACTTATTTCTGGCACCAATAAATAAATTTTAAAAGGTGGTGAACCAGTCCAACAACCCCTAGAACAAGCCATGAGTTGTCAGGGTGGTTTGTTGCCTCCAAATAAGTCACCCTGTGGGAAGTGGTCCAGGTTCAAATAACATGACAAACCACTGTGGCTAGTTATCCATGCTGGGTTGTTGTGTCGTGCAAATCCAATCAGTGGGTAGAGCATGATCCTTCAGGGAATCGAGTGTTGGACTGGGAATGCAAGATGCACTGAGACTAGTTAAGAGGATCAGAAAAACAAATTGGGGAAGAACTAAATCAAAATGTTGATTCCGCCTGCACCCCTGCAATCAGTCCTGCTGAGAAGCCAGCTTCATCACGCTTTGCTTCTCTACCAACTGCAATCCAGCAGCCATTCCATCAGGCTGTAGAAAAGGGAGCGAAAGGAAGCTGGGACAGTCCATCGGCTTAGCTAAGAGACCAGCAAGTTTTCTCTCCTCCTCTGAATTATTTTCATTCCAGCTGTTTGTGATAAGGACGACCAACAACGTCCGACTGCATTACAGCACTACTGGTAAGCACTACAATAGAAGACCCTTATAACACTAAGAATTGGTGCCTGTGTTATCTTGTTTTCCTTTTCCCTCCCCATCCCTTTTCCTTTCATGTCATGTCTTTTTAGATTGTAAGCCTGAGTGGACTGTCTTGCTTTTATTGATCTGTAAGCCACTCTGGGAGCCTTTCCGGCTGAAGAGTGGGGTATAAGTGCTTTGACTAAGTAAATAAATAAATGCTTCTCAATAGAAGGAAGATTCCCTCACTTGAAATAGAAAGTCAAGAATATTGGCCTAATGTATTATGTACTTGTCTTTGTAGTTAGCCAAGAGATCAGGACAGTGACATTATCAGACTATTTGAGGAAAGCTGCAGAGTCCTTCTGAATGGATTTGATGCCAGTGTGATCTAGTTTTCCCATCTATTGTGACTTATCTTCTTATATCTGGAGTGGCAACATGCGGCCCACGGGCAACATGCAGATCACCCTTGCTGATTTTGTAACCCCAGCTGACCCTGCTGCAGCCGCATTTCCCATGGTGGCAGCAAAAAACACACACAATTTTCCAATGAAACAAGGCACACAGTGAGCACATGCCTTGTTTAGAAGCAGAATAATGCCCCTGAAAGCATTCTGGGAGCATGATTCTGCTTCTAAACAAGGTACTCACTCCCCACATGACTTGTTTTTGTGCAAAATTGCTGGGGGTGTGGTCTTGCCACTGCTGCAGCAATTTTGGTGTGGGGGGTGAACCTCAGTGGGGGGACGTTGGCCCCCCAAATCCTGGACGTTCCCCACTCCTGATTTAGAGGAAGGGTTCCAAATGGTAAAATACCCCAGCTGTGATCACACCACCATTTTATATTCAAAGAAGTAAAGCAGTACATTGGGCCAGACTACCTTATAACTGTTTCTATCCTGCACTGGTTAACACACAAATTATATCATGTGCAGCGCAATCCATTGCGTGTTTACTCAGACGTAAGACGTAAGTCCCACCTTGTTTAATAGGGCTTACTTTCAGGAAAGTGCATATAGAAATGCAGCCAGGATCAGATAAAGCTATCTGAAAAAAATACAAATTTTCTTCTAACTTAAAAACACAGGCTCCAAATAAAACACAGGAACAACCAATTTTTCTTCCATGTATGTCGTCACTTGTGTGTGGTTTTTTAATAGTCAATACATTTCCCCCATTCCTTTAGTAACAGAAAAGAAAGGAAAATTTACAAGCACATCAGAAGTAGAAGGAAAACTAATCAAACTGTGGGCTGACTGATCAATACAGAATCAACTTTTGTCAGGAGATGCAATGCCTATTTTGCGTCCATGTCCTCTGAAGAGATTAAATTGTGGCCAAGAATCAGCAAATTAATATGTGAAAGGCAAAAAACCGGATAAAAAAAGAGCTGCTTAAATAATATTTCACTACCTTTAATTAAACAAAGCCAGCAGATGCTTTGTTTCTGGCAATGAAGAAGCTGGCTGTAGGCATTTGATACATTGAGTGCAATATCTGAGAAATATTAGAAGACAGAAGAAGTTTCAACAGATCGGACACACAGACATAGTGCCTATCCTCAAAAAGAAGAAGGGAACACCAGAAACAGGCCTGTTTGCTTAGAGCAGGCATAGACGACTTCTGGGGGTTGGAATTGCCTCTCCTTCGAACCCACGGGGACACCCCCCCATCCCCACTGGTGAAATTGCTGCTGCTAAATTTGCTGTTGCAGCGACAACAAAAATTGCTGTGATTTTTGCTTCTGCCACAGTGGCAGCAGTAAGTTCAGCAGCAGGCAAAAGAGCCACAGAAACAGCCATGGGGGGTGGGGGGCAGGTGCATGTGGTCCAGGGGCCATGTGTTGCCCACTCCTGGCTTAAAGTCTATTCCTGTGAGGTTATGAGGAAAAAAATGTAAAGGAGTTCATTTGTAAACATCTAGAACACCACAAGGAGCCAACACTGATGTTTAGAAACAAATAATGCATTTTATTTCAATACAGATTTTAATAGTTCCATGCAGATAGGGGGCTTCTGACACTTGTGATGCCTCATTAAGAGGCTTACGTGTGAACTGGCTCTTAGATACAGTCACGTGAAAAAGAAAGTACACCCTCCTCGAGTTCCATGGTTCCACGTTATCAGGTCAGAAGAAAAATCATTGGGCCCGTAGCAGGTCTCAAAATTAGGTAAAGACAACCTCAGATGAACAACAACACATGACAGAGTACACCGTGGCATTATTTATTGTACAGAAATACAGCCAAGATGGAGAAGCCATGTGGGAAAAACTAAGTACACCCTTACTGCTGCCATAGGTATGAAGAGGCTAAGGAGCAGCCAGGTGCTGCTAAGCAAATGCCCTTGATGAACTGATCATCAGCAAGTGTGACCACCTCTATAAAAGCTGAAGTGTCAGGAGTTTGCTGGTCTCCAGCAGTCAGGTGTGTGTTACCAGAATGCCAAGGAGAGAAGACATTAGCAATGATCTTAGGGAAGCAATTGTTGCTGCCCATCAATCCAGGAAGGGTTATAAGGCCATTTCCAAACAATTTAAAGTCCATCATTCTACAGTGAGGAGGATTATTCAGAAGTGGAAAACATTCAAGACCATTGCCAATCTTCCCAGGAGTTCACCCCAAGGGCGGACCGTGCAATGCTCAGAGAAATTGCAAAACATCCAAGTGTTACATCTCAGGCGCTACAGGCCGCAGTCAGCAGGTGCAACATTAAAGTTCATGACAGTACAATTAGAAAAAGACTGAACAAGTATGGTTTGTATGGAAGGGTTGCCAGGAGAAAGCCTCTTCTCTCTAAAAAGAATATGGCAGCATGACTTGGGTTTGCAAAGTTGCATCGGAACAAATCACAAGCCTTTTGGAACAATGTCCTTTGGACGGACGAGACCAAAGTGGAGATGTTTGGCCATAATGCACAGCGCCACGTTTGGCGAAAACCAAACACAGCATATCAGTACAAACATCTCAGACCAACTGTCAAGCACAATGGTGGAGGGGTGATGATTTGGGCTTGTTTTGCAGCCAGAGGACCTGGGCACCTTGCAGTCATTGAGTCAACCATGACCTCCTCTGTATACCAAGGTATTCTAGAGTTGAATGTGAGGCCATCTGTCCGGCAGCTAAAACTTGGCCGAAATTGGGTCATGCAACAGGACAATGATCCCAAGCACACCAGCAAATCTACAACAGAATGGCTGACAAAGAAAAGAATCAAGGTGCTGCAATAGCCCAGTCAAAGTCCAGACCTCAACCTGATTGAAATGCTTAAGAGAGCTGTGCATAAACAAATGCCCGCAAACCGCAATGAACTGAAGCAATGTTGTAAAGAAGAGTGGGCCAAAATTCCTCCACAACGATGTTAGAGACTGATCACGTCATACCGAAAACGATTACTTCAAGTTATTGCTGCTAAAGGTGGTTCTACCAGCTATTGAATCATAAGGTGTACTTAGTTTTTCCCACATGGCTTCTCCATTTTGGCTGTATTTCTGTACAATAAATACAGTCATGCCTTGGATTGAGAGCATAATTCGTTCCGGAAACGTGCTTGCAATCCAAAACACTCTTATATCAAAACGAAATCCCCCCAAAAAAATTTGTACAGAGATTTTTAATTTAAGCCATACTACAGTACTTGTATTGCAAGACGTCACTTGTATATCAAGTAAAAAAAAAATTAAATATTTAAAAATTTGCTTGTCTTGCAAAACGCTCTCAAACCAAGTTACTTGCAATCCAAGGTATTACTGTAATGCCACGGTGTACTCTGTCACATGTTGTTGTTCATCTGAGGTTGTCTTTACCGAATTTTGAGACTTGCTACGGGCCTGATGATTTTTCTTCTGTCCTGATACGTGGAACCATGGAACTCAAGGAGGGTGTACTTTCTTTTTCACATGACTGTAAAGGAATGGAGGGCATGCTCTTAAATACAGAGATAAATGCAAAAAGTAAGAAGAGCTGCAAGCATTACAGGATCAAGATCAAAATCAAAAAGGATGTCTAGTCACTGGCTATGATCCAAACAGCATGCAACTAATTCTGCATACCCAAGGGGGCTTTGGACTTGCATTTCAGCTCTCTGTGTTGCATATCACACTGCCTTTATAACTAGAACTTTCAAAAGCAGATTGTGATACAGCAGTCCACAGTTTGAAGAAAGGAGTAAAAGAAAATTGGGCATGCCTAAAAATTCACAAACTGTTCACTTAGCAAAGGCAAATGAAATGTATTACATCCTAGAAAGAAAGATGTGGTGTATAGAAGAAAATGGATAGTGCAATCCTATACACATCTACTCAGAAGTAAACCATATTGGATTCAATAGCATTTACTCCCAGGTAAGTGAATATAGGTTTGCCACCTTAAATAACTAGACTCTGGCTGCATTCACATATAATGCTAAGCCATGTTTTTTCTTAACCACGGTTTGTTGCTTTAGCCATGAATTGTCTTGCAGATGAGCAAACAAACCATGGCTAGTTTCCCCTAATTTTAGTTTGTTTTTCTCCCACTCATTTTGCCAGTCTTCAGAACAGTTTTCTTTTGAGGATGCTCTAGCTGGGCACCTCTGTTTCAGAGTGGAAAGCAGTGCAAACAAGCCAGGGTTTAACCATGGTTCTGGGTGCAGATATCAGAAAAAGCAATGGTTTAAACAAGACAGACTTCATAAGCCAACAACATACCATGGCTTCTATTTGGGGCTTGCAGCTGGTTAACAAACTATAGTTTATTTGTGGGGATGGGTTAGGTCACAACAAACCAGATTTCAACAAACCACACTATGGCCTGGTTCACACATAACACTAAGCTAAGGTGCAGTTTGTTGAAATCCTGTTTATGATTTGGCTACCAAGGCCAGCAAAAATCTGTGGACCCCTAGTAAACCATTTTATTTGGACAACAATCTCTGAACTAGGATGACCTGGAGATTATTTTAATAGCAGGTTCATCTGTTTGCATTCATAATTTGGGCTATTCTTTCCAAGAAATATACATTTTTTGTCACCTATGCTTTTACAGAATTATTACGACATCTCTGTTAAGAAAGATTTAGGGATTATAGGATCAGGAAACAAAGATGATTTAGTGATGCATTGCTATGAAAAAAGTTAGCCTCCTAGATATAATCAGTATCTCTTGCTTTAGGACAGTGATCATATCTATATTCAATTCCACTCCTACAAATCTTCTTAAAATGGAAAAGAATATTGATTTCTGTTCTGATAAGGAAGTAATGCCACCTATTACTTATCGCAAATATATAAGAAGTTCTCATCATGTACTGTAAAACATGCTGAAGAAATATCAGAAGAGCTAAACTAAGCAGAATTACCAACTAACTCTCTATCGGGGCCAAACTAGATGAGATGGTAGCAGATCTGTCTGTTTAAACACATATCTGACCCAATCACATAGGAAGGGGTATGTACATGTTCAATTTTAACAGCAAAGAGGGTGATACAGGTGAGAAGTGCAGACCCCTCCCCCCCTTTATACCCCTTCCTCATAGCCCCTCGCCCCAAGCATTCTTTCCCAAACTAAGCTGGTATCAGAGCTCAGCTAAGAAGAAAAACTCTTTAGAGGACACACTGCAAGGAGATAAACTATACTGTGTGTGTCTTTTGCTGTTAAAACTGGATGACTCACTACCCTCTGTGACTGGGGCTAATCTGGGTTCAAACGTATTGATCTGCTGCCATCACATGTCTAGTTTAGCCCTCAGCAGTTTTTAATCTCATGCTCCCTGGCTACAATAGTTATAGTAAGGTTTCCAGTTTCTTTTTTATCTTAATAAAAAAGAACTCAGATCCAAACTGTGGCAGTTACTACTAAATAAATTAAAATACCAGACAAAAGCATTACCTAGAACAATAGCAGCAGTAGGAATTTCACTAGACTTCATCCGACAAGCCCATTCTGTTTTCTTCTCTTTGAAGTCTGAATGAGATTGTCTCAAAAATCTTATGAGGTTATCGAATAGTTTTTTATTCAGGTCCTCTTGTAGTTGCTGTTAAAAAGGAAATAGGCACAGAACTTTCAGTTAGGCACCAGAATGAAGACACATATTTTACCTTCAGTGTATTTTTTAAAAAACAGCCCCAAAAGATTAATCAAAGTATAATTATATGCAATTACTTTGCTTACCTGACAACTGTTTAGAGAAAATAATTTATTAAGGGAGCAATCCTGTGCATGTTTAGACAGAAAAAAGTCTACACCTCCCAGCATTGAGAGCCAGTGTGGAGTAGCGGTTAGAGTGTTGGACTGGGACTCAGAAGATCTGGGTTCTAGCCCCGCATGGCCATGAAGATCACTGGGTAACTTTGGGCCAGTCACTAACTCTCAGCCTAACCCACCTCACAGGGTTGTTGTGAGGATAAAATGGAGGGGAGGACAACCATGTAAGCTGCCTTGGGACCCTTGCAAGAGGGGAAAAGGCAGGATATAAATGTAATAATAAATAATAAATAAAATAAGCATTCCCCAGCTGGCCATCTGTCTGGGGAATGCTGGGAGCTGTAGGACTTTTTTTCTGTCTATACATACATAGGACTGTGCCCTAGGTGATCCAAATAAATGCTTTTCTGTGGTCTCCTGAGATGTTTCGATAAAACATCAACTTATGGTTGCTATTTAAATTTGACAGGCAGAGTACAGGGACCTTAAACATCATTCAGAGAAAGAGGTGTGGGGTGGGGAGAATAAGTTGCAGAAAAAATGCAACTGACTTAAGTAGGGCAGTATATTCCTAAAAGAACAAGGATTCGATCCCTTTAGAAGTTCTGAAGAGACAGAAATTCTTCTTTCATCACAAGGTTGTACATTCAAATGCTTCTCAGCAAAAAGGGAACAAATTAAGTAGCAGGTGACAAAGTAGGATACATCTTGTAGCATTAGCACAAGATACACAAACAGAATCCTTCCTGATTCTGTGAACCATAAGCCAGAGGCAGAGCAAAATGTACACCAATAGCTTTAAACAATCAAGGATGAGAATTTGCACCATGGTAAGATGCCCTTACTCTCACCAAGTATGACCAGGAAATTATCTACCTCTGTTCAGGACAGTCGCAAGCCCCCGAGTACAGATGGATCCTTATAATCTTGGATAACATGTATTAACTTTACATGCTAGCTATGTGTGTAGGATAATATAAAATGTACACTTAAGAGAACCTTTGGAATATTCTGACAATATGAAGACAAAGGAGCAGCTACTGGATGTCTCAACTTTCCCAGTGCACTTGTGTAGATCAGCTACTCAGATCAGGAGGAGCAGTCACTGAAGGACAGTAGTCATTACTCAGTTTTGGTAACTGTGTGGAACAGTCAGCTTGCTGATATTAGACGTAAGAGAATTGATTAATGCTCATGGCTATTGGGTTATTTAGTTATGTTAACAACTCATTAAACTTCTGATTTCTTTGACTAGAAATCAGACTGGCATGCCATGCCTCAAAGAAAGTTTTGTGTTACATATTGAATAAAGGAGTGGACACCCACTGCCTTGATTGGCAACAGTTTTTTTGTGGAACAACAGTGATAGGAGTGGGGAGAGAACTCCACACCTCTTAACTTTTACCCTGCTTTGGAGATCAAAAAGAACAGAAGGCCTATCACTTTTGGAATAGTGTCACCATCTTTTTAGGTAAAGAAAAGGCTGTTTATGTTCTGGCAGAATGCTCAAACATAGTATGACAGCTTTTTAAACATCTTGCCAATATGGTTTATATTTGCTTGTGCTGCTCATGCTACTTTCCCCACACCTATTTTTACTTGCACATTTTCTGTTAGTTGGATGGGGAGTTTGCAACTGCACAGTCTAGCTTTGTGAGGTGTTATAAATAGAAAGTGCAAGGGAACTTATGAAATGTTCACAGTATTTTCCCCTTACAAAAATGTCTGCCGATATTGGAGGAAGGGAACGGGGCAGTGATTTTCTTTGATTCTCCCTTCCCCCTGCAGTCCCCAGGGCTGCCTCCAGAACAGCATGGGTGGCGGCCTTCCAGAACAGCATGGGAGGTGATGCTGAAGGTGGAAGGGGGAACTGGAGTGAATTGCCATCTTGTGCCCCCTTTCTCCAACAGAAAACCTCCACTGGATCCTGGTTCTCTCTAAAAAAGAAGGACCTCTTATGTTCACAGAGTGGCAAGCCTGGATCCAATGCACAGGCCTGTGGCTCACACTGGCTCAGCTTGTCTGAACGTGGAAAGCTAAGCAGGGTCAGGCCTGGTTATTACTTGGATGGGAGACCCCTCCTCTAGTTTCCTGCATTGAGCAGGGGGTTAGACTCGATGGCCTTCTAGGCCCCTTCCAACTCTATGAAATCTATGAATCCATGAATCCTCTGATGAGAGATAGATATCCACAACACATACATTCAGCATGCAAAAATCACTGTAAGCATTTAAGGAGTAGTTCTGCTACAAAACATTGCTCAAAGTCTTGCTGCTTCATCTACAACATTCCAAATACAGTCATGCCTTCGATTGAGAGCATAATTCGTTCCGGAAACGTGCTTGTAATCCAAAACACTCTTATATCAAAACGAAATCCCCCCAAAAAAATTTGTACAGAGATTTTTAATTTAAGCCGTACTACAGTACTTGTATTGCAAGACGTCGCTTGTATATCAAGTCAAAAAAAATTACCGTAAATAAATATTTAAAAATTTGCTTGTTTTGCAAAACGCTCTCAAACCAAGTTACTTGCAATCCAAGGTATTACTGTAAAATAAAAGGGGGATTGTTTCATTATTTCTTTACTCAGAAGATTTTCCAAGGCTCCCCCACCCCACCCCACCCCACCCCACAAAACAGAACGGACTTAGATCATGGTTAACATTAAAAGCAGCAGCACTCACCTCTGTTTCACATTTAATCTGTTTCCATAACAACTGACAAGTATCAAACCGTAGCCCACAATCCTCTGAGTCATTATTACCTTTACTGAAGTAGTCAGCTAGAAAAACAAGAGTGAAAAAGATGACAATCACACTCAATATTATCCACCGTATAAAACAGAACTTCTCTCAAGGAGCAAACTTGCAAAATGCAACAGTGAAAAAAAATTAGGTTAATTTATTTCCACTGGAGAGATGCAAATTAACTGAGAGTTACACCTGCTGCCAGGAGAAAGCTCAGGAGGAAATAAAACACTCACAAATAGCTGTCCAAGAATATAAGATGTAAGCAGCCTCCTTTTCATATCTGTACAAACTGACAGCTACCCTTCCCTATTTTTTGTAAAAATCAGTTGAATCCCTTACATGTCCTTCATCATCTTGCCTAAGTAGTTACTCATCCCTCTAGTAAGTCCTTCATTTAGCCACAGGAAACTGATTCTATGAAAAAGTTGCCTAGCCCCAGAGAAGTGATTCTATAGTTCTTCCAACATCACACAAGCCTACACCCCCTTTTTAGGTTTTCTATACCACTCTGACTTTCATGTGGAAGAGACAGAGGATCCAAGTAGACAGCACTGCCACTGAAAGACGTTGAGCAAATTAGGTCATCTTTACTTGTATTTTACAAACCTGAAAATTACTCCTCCAAATAAAAGGGGGCTTTTAGCAGTAACTTCTCAGCGAGGAACCATGTGGAATCAGTGTTATTAATGGGTTCAACATGCATTTGGCTACTCTATATCCAGCAAACCCTATCCCCCCTGCCCCATCTTTTCAGGGCAAGTGGTGAAGCACAATACACAAGAAACGCATGTGCAAGATTGGTTTCCATGTACATTATTCCTGTACACCTCGGGAAACAACTCACAACTTGTGATGTGTTACTTTTGATTTTCTGGAATGTTATATTGTTTCCAATGATTTATTTAAAATCTGTCATCCCCCTGACCCCCACTAAGCTCTGCTGGACTCATGCTGGCCAGGGTAGCAGGGGGGAGCACTTCTTTCTTTTCCTCGCCCCTTTTCATTGGTGCTTTTTTATTTTCCTTCCACTGGTTTCAATAGGAGGGCAAATGACAACACTAGCTTCAAAACCTCCCCTGATCCACCCCATAAATGCTCCCTTTTCCTCCCATGGAGGAGTTCCACAGTATCCTATGGTCTCAGACCAAACAATTGCACCCTTAATTATGTTTGTTACTTTGTTTTTGTGAGGGTGGGGATGATCCAAAGCATAGTGAAGCATAAAAGAGCAACACTGGACAGAAGAGAAGACAAAATTGTCCAGTTCTTGAGTTCCAACACAAACCATCATGGCTGCCGGTTGTAAGAAAAACCCTCTGTGGGAAAGACCCTATAGAAATTCCCTTTATAGCTAAAGAAGAAATGCATACAAAATATATAGTATGAAAAAGAGATGCAAGGCAGGTTATAAGAACACTGTAAATCAGCCTTCCCCAACTTTGTGCACTCCAGATGTTTTGAACTTCAACATCCATTAGCCCCAGTCAGCATGGCAATAGTCAGGAATGCTGGGGGTTGTAGTCCGAAAACCCTGGAGGGCACCAGGCAGGAAAGGCTGGTGCAAATAATACTCTATTTAGTTGTAAATTAACATGGTTTAGTGGACAGATCTGCACCACTGTTTAGGAAATATATGAAAAATTGTCAATAGGAAATTTGATTTAAATGTTTTTCTTGCTGACAAATCATTTATATAAATTGCCTTGATTTAAATCAATCTACCCTGCATATTCACAGGGGGAAGTTGGAGACTGACAGTTTTTCAATATTATGCTAACACTGGAAACAATCACAATGTTAAGTGCAGCATTTTAGAGCCAAAGCTTAAGGTATGACCGGATTCTTTTAAAATACTATAGGACCCTTATTGTCTAGATATCTTGAGAGACATATTTTCTATAACACAAGGATGACCAGAAAAGAGGAGCAAATAAAAATGGTATTATTACATAAAAAGTCTGAATTCACAGTATGGTAGTCTCCAATTAATGAGGATTGACTGCACCTATCACATACTAACCTGCTGAAGATATCTTCCTCTTCTTAGAATCTGGCTTGAACACAAAGCAGCCCTAAAAAATAGCAAGGGGGGGGGAGGGAAATATTGACACCATGGCACATTGTATCATAGTTCTAGATGATGGAGCCAATGATTCAATGGCAAAGCAAACCAACGTTTATTTAATAATGTACTCGCTTGATGATCAATATAATTTACTGAATGTGAGTCGAATTGCCTTTTTATGCCTCACCTCTTTTGCAACTGGAAATGGGTACAGCAATGGTCTTTTTGGCATTCCTTCAAGTGAAGCACCATTCTTTAATCTATTAAAGGTATTTCTGATTTTGCTCAGCTTTCACTAAATAATGTAGCAATGTATGTGCTATTATAAAGGATAGGAATTCCAATCAATATGAAAATGGAATAAACGGGATCAATCCATTTTAAAATACAAGTGTATGAACTCCACTGCAGTCTATACCAGTTTGTACATGCGGAGTATTTTAAACCAGTTTAATCTTGATTTGTTTTTCCCCTCTTTATTCAACCCAATCTTTTTTGTGTTCAGGATCAGTTTAAACAAAGCAAAAGAATGTGATACAGTCATGCCTTGGATTGAGAGCATAATTCGTTCCAGAAACGTGCTTGTAATCCCAAACACTCTTATATCAAAACGAAATCCCCCCCAAAAAAATTTGTACAGAGATTTTTAATTTAAGCCGTACTACAGTACTTGTCTTGCAAGACGACACTTGTATATCAAGTAAAAAAAAATTAAATAAATATTTAAAAATTTGCTTGTCTTGCAAAACGCTCTCAAACCAAGTTATTTGTAATCCAAGGTATTACTGTACACGGTAACTTTATTCAGATTGTTAAAATATAGGGGAAGGGTACTTTCAGACAGACAATTTCTCTGTCCTCAAGCAGTCCATGGACAGTAACTAACAGGCACAACTGCTAAAGTAAATTATGTTGCGCTGGTGTAAACTACTATAGCACAACACCAATAGCATTAGCTGGTGTGCCTATTTCCCTGGGACACGGGCATGCTGACTAACGCTACTGGCATTGTGCTAGAGTAGTTTGCATTAGCACAATGTAATTTACATTAGTGATTGTGTCCCCGCTAGATACTGCCTCATGTCTGTACCTGATTTGGCTATCAACTAGTTTGTGTCACCAGAGGAAAATATAACTTATTTTGTGAAGTGGGTTACTATCTTTCCACACCACCACCATGGAAACCATGCAGTGCTTCTACTAGATGCGTACCAGCCAGATATTCAACTGTTGAAACTTCCCATCACTGCATCCTCACCCATCAGATTCCCATCTATGGCAATGGTGGGAAATCTGTGCCCCTCCAAATGTTGTTAGATTGCAACTCCCATCATCCCTGATCATTGGCCATGGTGGCTAGGGCTCATCAGATGTTATTTAACTCCAAATCTGATCAGCCCCAGCCAGCATGGTCAATGTCAGGGATGATGGAAGTTGTGATCTTAACAACATCTGGAGGGCCACAGGTTCTCCCCACCTCTGCCATATGAGAAGAATCTGTCCCTTTCGAATATTCTGCCTGTTAAATACAGGAACAGTGCAGTCTGGCTGGGGAAAACTTTACATTTCATTTTATAATGGTCACATTATAAAAGGGAGTCGAAAGGCAAATTTATTTTCAGGCTCCTCTTTTTCTGTCCATAGGAAGGCTAGAAGAGGAAGGAGCCAACTGCCAATGTTAGCCTAACAGCCTCCTGGGCTTTATTTTTCGTTCCTACATAGCGGAGGGGGAAGGAAGGGTATGTGACAAGCACCTCGACAGCCGCCACACATCACATTTAAAGAGGGTGGGGAAGAAACGCGAGGAAATTGCTTCAGTGATCCAATATGCGCATGCCTGGAGAGGAAATGCCGCTGCGCGACCACTGTTATCGTTGACGACCTCAACAAGACGCGATCTCTCCGCGTGGCGCCACGAACTACTTGGTAGCCAGGTGTGCGCGTGGACTCCTCGGGGGGCGGAGACAGTGCTCCACTCGCTCCCCTTTTTGACTCACCTTAGACACCGAACACGTGGTCATGGTGGCGGCGGCGGCGGCGGCGGCGGCTCGAGTCCGCTCACATTTCACAGTAACCGACCAAACTTCTGGAAAGGACTCAAGAACCGCCTCCCCGCTTTCAGCAGCAAACGCATGCACGTTTCCGGAATCCGATTATGTTCGTCAGTGTTATATGCCTTTCGTCGTTCCACAACAAACTCCCCCTCTCTGCAACTGGTACGATCGAGTCCAGTTTGCTCCTCCCAGTCATGTGACCCTTCTACCATGGGCTTGCCCAGTCACGTACAACCCGCGGGAAATGGGCGGGTCCACGGCAGATGGCAGGGGGGGATCTGAGAAGAGAGGGAAAGCGTGGGTGGTGCTGCTGCTCGTAACGAGAACCATGGCGGCGTGTCGTTTTCGGAGGCACATTGCAGCTCAGGTATTGAAATCCCCTATTCTGTAATGTGTTTCTCCGCTGGGAGAGATGACTGGTTTCCCCTCTTCTCCTAGTGCAGTTGGAATCGCCTGGACGCTTGCTTTGAATCTGCGTTTCTTGCCCTCTGTTGCTTCGATGAGGGTGGAGAACGGGGGGAGGGATAGGACGGGACGTGAGAGGTTGGAGCTACCTAATCTGGTTCAAGCGCAGTGCAAAGTGCATTTGTTATTAAGGGCGCAGTCCTGTACAGAAAAAAGTCCTACAATTCCCAGCGTTCCCCAGCTGATGGTGGGAGTTGTACGACTTTTTCTGCCTAACATAGGATTGCGCCCTAAATTGCACTCGTTATAATTAAGTTTGCACGTGCTGGGAGAAGATGATCAGTTGTGTGGTACGAGAAACGGCTGCGCACAGAAATCATTTATTTATTTATTTATTTATTTATTCTATTTATACCCCGCCTTTTTTCCTGCAAGGAACCCAAGGCGTCTTTACATAATCCTCCTCCTCTCCATTTTATCATGCCTGTTTATTTCTGTTTCCCTTGCTTAGACAACCTTAAGCTGGGAATACGCCGCTTTGAACACAATGCGGCTTTTGAGTGACCATGTATACAGGATCGTGCAGCACAGGCTCTAAAAGCGTTCGCTTGAATCAAAACTAGTGAGAGCCCCGCAGTCTGCTTTATCGCTCAATCCCTTGCTAGTCTACTTGGAAGTAAATCCCACTAAATTTTGCGGGGATTACTTTTGACTAAGCATCCGTGGGATCGGACTGTATGAATCCATCCGTATGATGCTTACTCGATGCATGCTTACTCGAGAATATGGGTTGTATCCAATGTTAGTCTAGTTTAAGTTCCACGCATATCAGTGGGTCTCTACTCTAGGGACAAGAGGCTCCTGAACAGGCGTAACTCCTGGCGGGATGCTTGAAGTATTAAACGCTTTTGAGATTATCTGTTTGCATCCCATCTATTAGAAGTGTGGTGGGTAACAGTTTTGAAAACAGAAAGTATATAGAGACGAAATACATGTAGCCATTGAAAATAAATCTAGCATTAAACAGCAGCCTAAACTGGACTGTGATATTGTGTCTAGAGGGCTTGACGAAGCGTCATTGTTACAGTTTCATCTGTTCCATCCATAAATTCGGGAAGTAGCCCAACATGTTCTTCAGCAGCCTTTGTATCAGGTACAGGACTCCCTCCCATCTAGTCTAGGGTATGTTAGACAGGTCTACAGGTTACAATGGGCAGTGTTCAGTGTGACACTGATGCTAAGGTGAATTACGTTTCATCAGCATAAACAACCTCAAGTGCTATTGACATTGCACTAGAGGTCATTTACCCTAGCGCAACATAATCTATATTAGTGGTAGTATCACATTGGATACTAAGGTCACAAATGATGGTGTTTGGGCCCAAATATGAAGAAGTTTCAGTCTTTCCACCAGGTGAGTTATGATGCAATCCTGTGCACACTTACTTGGGAGTAAATCCTATTGAACTCAGTGGGGCTTACTTCTGAGTAGACATTATTTTATTATTTATTTATTTATTATATTTATTAATCGCCCATCTGGCCGGTCACCCGGCCACCCTGGGCGATGTACAATTAAAATAATACAATAAAATATAATAATTAAAACAGTATAAAAATTCTTTTAAAATCCTAACCCACCCCATATTCCCGCCTGAACAGCCATGTTTTTAATGCACGGCGGAAGCTCATCACGGAGGGGACATGGCGAAAGTCACTAGGGAGGGAGTTCCATAATGTGGGGGCCGCCACAGAGAAGGCCCTCTTCCTAGTCCCCACCAGCCTGGCTGCTCTGGCTGATGGGATAAGGATAAGGCCGTCCGTGGCAGACCTTGTTGAGCGGCCTACTTGATGTTGCTGGAGGCGCTCCTTGAGATAAACTGGGCCAGAGCCGTGTAGGGTTTTAAAGGTCAAAACCAACACCTTGAATTCGGCTCGGCAAGCAACTGGTAGCCAGTGCAACTCATTAAGCACTGGCGTGATGTGATCACGCCGGCGGCTGCCCTTAATCAGGTGAGCCGCCGCGTTCTGTACCAGCTGAAGCTTCCGAACCGTCTTCAAGGGTAACCCCACATAGAGCGCATTACAGTAGTCTAGGCGAGAGGAGACCAAGGCATGAACCACTGATGGGAGCAGGTGATTAGGAAGGTAGGGGTGCAGCTGCCGTATCAGATGGAGTTGATAAAGCACCGCCCGGCTCACAGCTGCCACCTGAGCCTGCATGGACAGCTGGGAGTCTAGAATGACCCCCAAGCTGTGGACCTAGTCCTTCAGGGGTAGATGAACCCCATTCAGCACCAGGTCAACATCCCCTAACCTCCCCTTGTCCCCCATCAGAAGTACCTCGGTCTTGTCGGGGTTCAGTTTCAGCATGTTCCTTCCCATCCAGCCAGCCACTGACTCCAGGCACTTGGACAGGGTCTCAACAGCCAACCTCGGTGAGGACTTGAAACAGAGGTAGAGCTGCGTGTCATCCGCATACTGATGACACCGCACCCCAAACCTCCTGATGATAGCTCCCAGCGGCTTGAGGTAGATGTTGAATAACATCGGGGAGAGGATGGAACCCTGCGGCACTCCACAAGTGAGCAGCCGAGGGTCCGAAGCCTCCTCCCTGAGAACTACCCTCTGATACCTTCCAGAGAGGAACGACCGGAACCACTGCAATACAGTGCCTCCCAAGCCCAACCCCTCCAGGCGGTCCAGGAGGATACCGTGGTCAACGGTATCAAAAGCCGCTGAGAGATCGAGGAGGACTAGAAAGGAGCATTCGCCCCTATCCAAGGCCCTCCTCATATCATCCACCAAGGCGACCAAGGCCGTCTCTGTCCCATGTCCAGACCTGAAGCCCGACTGGCATGGATCTAAATAATCGGCTTCATCCAAGTTCATAGGATTGCTGAGTTACTGTGTATTTGTCTGAGCTAACTGATTTACATCTGCAAACAACATACAGTGGATTCAAAGTGAGCCAGAAAGCCTCTTCTGCAGAAAATGGGTGTGTCATTCTACAATTTTTAAAACTCTAAGGTCCTCTAAGTGTCAGTTGTAACTGTGACTTCATTCATTAGCTAGAAACACTGAAAGTCAAGTGCAGGTTCCTTTCTCACAAAACGATTGGGCAGAATAGTTTCTGCACATTTTGCCTTGTATCTCTGGTTCTATAAGGGCTAAAGAGATCCTTGAATAAGTTGTCTCTGGTTTCATTTCATTTGTAGCCAAAACTCTCTAGGCCGGTTACAAAAATTAAAAGCCTAAAAGTACAATATAATAACATAATATCAAGCTATTTGAATACAAAACAATAAGACAAGTTTGCACAATCAGCAATACAATCCCAGGCCCCATTAAAAATCTTATTGTTTGCTGTCAAATGCCTGGGAGTTGATGACAATGCTGGCACCAGGTGGACCTCACTGAGGAGAGTGTTCCGTAATCGGGAGGCCACCACCGAGAAGGCCCTCTCCCTTGCTGCCATCGGACCTTCCTCAGAGGAGGCACTTGGAGGAGCGCCTCAGACCAAGATCTTTGTGTACGGGTATGTTCATACTGGGAGATGAGCCCTGACACTTGGGAAATAAGACAAGCTAGAAATCCTTTTTGTAACTATAGCTTCCTGATCCAGAGCTGTGCTTCCTAGTTCATTTCAATGGAAAGGGCAACTCCACGTGCAAGAAAGAATATGTGTGGGTTTGCCTCTTCCAATAACGAAGCTCTGGTGGAGCTGGGCGGGAAGGGTGTGCATTGAAGCCCTTTTTTCTGCCTGGGATTGCAGCATCAGCATGCAGCATTTCTGCATAAATCCTTTTAGAATTCTAATCTTTGGGAACTAATGTATTCTTATGAGTTGTGTAAATGCAACATAATGTGTCAACGCAATATTGTTAGCTTACATTTACTGACTTCCTGCTACCTAATTTTGAACATTTTGTTTTAAATCTAGCTCTCACGTATTCTAGAGGTGCCACCAGAAAACTTGGTAAAGTCAGTCTGTGTTGTTCCAGTGACAAAGAAAGGGTAAAGCCTTTATATTTTATATTTTGATGTCTTTAAATCCTTTTGTCATGCTTAAATGATGATTAAAATTCAAGGCACTGCTAATGTTTAAATCAGCTAAGGTTACACCTTGGAGCCAAAGGCCAGGGACCTGAAATCTAGCTCCCCAAACAACTACCCAGAGAGTGGCAGTTGATCGGGGCAGCAGCAAACAGGCCAGGCATCAGTACCTGGGCTAGCACAGAGGCGTAGCGTGGGGGGTGCAGGGGGGGCCGGCCGCACCGGGCGCGACATCTGGGGGGGCGCGCTCGCACTCGCAGCTCTCTGCCCCTGCCTGGCTCACTCACTCTCTCTGCAGTGCTGGCTGTCCTGCCCTTAATGTAAAGTGCCAAGGGAAACGCGCACATTTAAAAATAATAAAAAATAGGGACTTCCAAGGGAAGACAACGGGGGGGGGGGGAGCCCTTATCACAACAGAATGTAACTTGTTTTCACACCGCTCTGTATAATAACAAGCAGGAGTCGTCCCCTTGGCTAGAATATGAACAGTTCAGGCTTGTGTTTGCTTATCGAAAAGGGACGGTAAGAAAGAGATGAAGTGTGTGTATGTGTATGAGTGTGCGCGCGCGCGCGTGCCCGCCCATGTGTGTGTGTGTGTTGTAGGGAGCGCGCGCGCACACACACACACACACCAGTTACTGTCGGCAGGACAACCCAGTTTGCCCCTTTATCTCCGGGGCTCCCTGAAGCGTTGATGGAAGCGCTCTGACAGAAACAAAGCCCAAGGGCAGCCAGGCTCCTGTCAGCACCGCCGAGAGAGAGAGCGTCAGTCCGTCCAGAAGGGGGAAGCGAGCACCGCGGGTGGAGGAGGAGGAGGAGGAGGGGAGGGACAAAGGGCGGGAGGCAACTTCGGCGCAGGTGACACCAAGTTCGGCTTCTACAGCCCTTGTGTGCGTTTCTGTATTACCTCAGACGTTTTTCTCCTTCCCGCCTCCTTAAAAAAAAAACAAAAAAAAAAACAAGCAACAACCAAACCGAAAATCCGAGGCGCTAGAATGCACCTGAAAGACAAAGTGGCTCTGGTAACCGGGGCAGCGCAGGGCATAGGCAAAGCCTTCGTCCAAGTGCTGCTGGACAAGGGCTGCAAGCTAAGTGCGGGGAGGGGTCGCTGTCACCGGACCGAGGGTCGTCGCGGTTTCTTGCTCGCTCGCCTCCTCCCTCACCTGCGCCTGAGGGAGCTGACACAGAAGCCTTTCTCAGAGTATGCAGGATCAACCCGGCGCCTCCTTTTTACTCACACTGCACCTACCTGGAAGCTACTGGTTTTCCTCTCCCTCCCCCCCCCCCGCATTTACTGTAAACTGCGCAGCTTTGTGTGTGTATGGGGGGGGGGGGAGAGAGAGAATTATACCTGTTTCAAAGAATGGTGTCTTTGTGTGTGTAAACACACACACGTGTATATGAATGTGTGTATGCGCGCACACAGCATGGCTGTGCCTGTATTCATAAGTACTGTTGAAAATTATTCATATGTGTATGTATGAAAGCATCGTTGCAGTCTGTATGCATCTTTCTATAGTGTGAAATGGGTCATGTATGTGTATGTGGGCATACCTGTATCTATAGAAACACCAGGATAGATAGACTTGCAGTGCAATCCTATACATGTCCCACTAAATTCAACAGGACTTACTTCCTGGGAAGTGGGCTTTTCCCCTTCTTACTGCAATCCAACCCCTGCTTACTGTGGACGACATATAATAGCATGGCCCATGCTAGGTTACTACATTTGTAGATTTGTATTCATAGACCTGCTGAAAATGTGGAGAATGTGTAATGCATGTTCGCACTCAATAAAGTGTTTGAAAATAAACTTGTATTTAGATGCATTTTACTTTAATTACATCAGTATTTTCATAACAAACAATACATGTGCTTAGGGGGTAAGGGTTTCTTTAACTAATCTAGTGGAAGAGACTCGAGTGCTAAAATCCACGGGTTAGGGGGCGCAAATTACTTGCCTTGCCCCGGGTGCTGACAACCCACGCTACGCCACTGGGCTAGCATGAGCACCCTGGGGCCCACCTGGGCTGCTGCTGGTCGCAGCAGCATCCTTCTTATTTAAACAAACAAACAAAAACATTTTTTAGAAGAGGGTGGCCAGCCAGGCATGTACATGGTTACAGATGTTCATATTATGATGTTTACTTTAAAACTATATTATCCCTTTCTACAACAAAATGTTCCTTATTCCCAAAATAAATGTGTTTAGCACCAGGGCAGGAGAAGCAAACTCCTTTTTATTCCTGTAGTCTTGATGGTGTTACGATTTACATTAGTTTAAAATGTGAAATTACACATGGTCAGAGTATTTCTTTTTTAAAATCGGTGGCAGTGAATGGCGGGGGCAAGGCAGTTGCTTTTGCTCTGACATCGGTAACATAGAAGCAGTTGAGGACTAGAGAACATATACAGTAATAGAAATAGTGGGAAGAAGAAGAATTTTGTGGTTAAATTTAATGCAACTGGAACTGTGGTTAAAGAAGTGGAGGATAAAAATAAATAGTGAAAGGGAATTAACTAACTTTGAAAAGATAGTTTTGACTAGAGAAGCTATAGAAGGAAATGTTTCAACAAGGGGTACAACAAAAGTTTTATATACAACTTTACAAAAAGTTGAAGAATATCAAGATTCGCTTACATTGTTATGGGATAATGAATTTGATGTGGAGATAGCAAAACAAAGTTGGGAAAATATTTGGGACAGACGCATTGTAAGAGTTATGTCAACTAGGATAAAAGAGAATTTTTACAAAGTGGTATGGAGATGGTATCTAACTCTAGTAAGACTAAATCGTATAGATAATAATTGCTCCGCATTGTGCTGGAGAGGGTGTAAAGAAAAAGGTACATATGCCCACATGTGGTGGAGCTGTAAGAATGTTTTGGAATTTTGGCAGAAAGTCTTTGCAGAAATATCGGAAATAATTGGAATGGAATTTGAGGTCTGCCCAAATTTGGCATTGTTATCAATAACAAAAAATGTAAGTTGTTTAAAAAATACTAAGGAATTGATTGTGAATTTATTAACAGCAGCTAAATTAATGATAACTAGGAAATGGAAAGCTCAACATGTCTTTTTAATTACTGAGTGGTATAAAGAGGTATGGGATCGCGTTAAATATAAATTAACTTGCAGTATCAAATGTCAAAAAGGACAATTGGAGAAAAACACTTTTGTGAGCATTTGGGGTAAATTTCTGGATTACGTGTTGGTGAGGGGGAAGGGGAATGAACCTTGTCAAGATTTGTTATATTTTTTGAATATAGAATAATATTGACATCTTTTGGGAAATATAAGCATGGTCCCTAGAGGATGGGGGGTGCACAATATTAATGTTGTATTGTTGTTATTATTTTATTATTACTGTCATTATTTGTTATTATTTTGTTTGGATTGAAAAAAAACTTAATAAAATTTATTTTTTTAAAAAGCAGTTGTGAAGCATGGACTGGTGTGGAGGGGAGAAACAGAATGTTAATTGTGTGCTTCACAACTGAAGTAACATACATGGCTGTCTAAAGGGTGGGGCACATTGTTTTCATATTTAATAGAAAGCTGGTACAAATAAACATTGGATATTTTGATATGCAAACGTTACCACCTAGGCACCTGACATTAAGGCCACAATTCTATGCTCACTTACCTAAGAGTAAGTTCTGCAAAGGATTTGTTTTCGTGGCTGCAATCCTATGTGCATGTTCTTGAGAATAAGCCTACCGGTAATTAAAATTGGTGAGACTTCTATTTCCATGTAAAGAAGATGCATAGGATGAAACCATAAAAGTAATTGGAAGCAAATGTGAATCTAATCTTTGCATTATTGCCTAAAATGCAGAGAGAAAAGAGACCCTCACCTTTACTTGTTATCTTAGGAGAATATTATCTTCACTCACATCTCACTTTGGCTGCTTTGCCCTTTTAACATTCTGTCAGCCCTCCAGAATTTCCAGAAAACCATGCAAGCCAAACCCTTTCCCATCCTCTCCTCACAGCTCACAACTCTCCAGTCACCTAAAGACAAATCCTATCCTCAACCACATTAGGCTCTTATATTCCTTAATACATGGTTTGCCCAGTCCCTCATACCTCGTGACTTGGGTCCAAAGTTGTCCTTATACAAGTCAGAAGCCTCTTCTCGCAGAAGAGCATTGTGCAAGAAAAGTGAACTGAAATCCAGAGATGTTCTTTTGTTTTGTCCAAGCCCTTATGCAAGGGTTTGCACAAGAATGTTTTTCCCTCTGGATTCGATATCTTGTAACTATTTCTAGATTAAATCCCTTGCTTGTTCACAAAACAATCCCTAATAGCTGGATTGCGAAGCATGTCACAATGGTTGGAGAGCAAACTGCACCCATCCCAACCAAGGTGCTGAACCTCTTTCAGCCCAAGGACCAAATCCATTTTGCAGAAGCTTTGGGGGGCTGTAGTCCAGTGGTGGGCGGGGGTGAAGGCAAAAGAGGCAGGGCCAGAGTACCAAACATACCAGAATATTTTAGTTTAAAACTCTTCCTGCCAGTAACTAAGCCTTAGGAGAGGCATTTCAATCTTTTAGAATAGGGGGACGGGACTGCACAAATGCCAGGAAACCACCCAATGATTGGTGGTCAGGGAAAGGGGACATGACCACTTGGGGAACTCCAGAGCGCTGGATTTGCAATGAGGGACTGCATTCACCCCATGTAGTAGTAGTAGTGGTGATGATGATGATGATGATCATAGAATCATAGAAAAGTAGAGTTGGAAGGGGCCTACAAGGCCATCGAGTCCAACCCCCTGCTCAATGCAGGAATCTAGGTCAAAGCATCTCTGACAGATGTCTGTCCAGCTGCACCTTGAATGCCTCCAGAGTGGGAGAGCCCACGACCTCCCTAGGTAGTTGATTCCATTGTCTTATTGCTCTGACAGTCAGGAAATTTTTCCTGGTGTTTAGGTGGAATCTAGGTTCCTGTAACTTGAGCCCATTATTCCGTGTCCTGCAAACTGGGATGATCGAGAAGAGATCTTTGCCCTCCTCTGTGTGACATCCCTTCAAATACTGGAAGAGTGCGATCATATCTCCCCTCAGTCTCCTCTTCTGAAGGCTAAACATGCCCAGTTCTTTCAGTCTCTCCTCATAGGGCCTTGTTTCCAGTCCCTTTATCATCCTTGTTGCCCTCCTCTGAACCCTCTCCAGTTTGTCTATGTCCTTCTTAAAGTGAGGTGCCCAGAACTGGATGCAGTACTCAAGATGAGGCCTAACCAGTGCCGAGTAAAGGGAAATGATCACTTCCCGCGATTTGGAAGCTATACTTCTATTAATACAGCCCAAAATAGCATTTGCCTTCTTTGCAGCCACATCGCATTGCTGGCTCATATTCAGTTTGTGATCTACCACAATTCCAAGATCCTTCTCACTTGTAGTATTGTTGAGCCAAGTGTCCCCCATTCTGTAACTCTGCATTTGGTTTCCTCTCCCTAGGTGCAGCACTTGGCATTTATCCCTATTAAATTTCATTCTGTTGTTTTCGGCCCAGCGCTCCAGCCTATCGAGGTCACTTTGAATTTTGTTTCTGTCTTCCAGAGTATTAGCTGTTCCACCCAACTTTGTGTCATCTGCAAATTTGATAAGCATTCCCTGTACCTCCTGATCCAAGTCATTAATAAAAATGTTGAAGAGCACCGGGCCCAGGACCGAGCCCTGTGGTACCCCGCTCGTTACCTCTCCCCAGTTTGAGAAGGAACCATTGATAAGCACTCTTTGAGTCCGATTCTGTAGCCAATTGTGGATCCACCTGATAGTTGTTCCATCTAGCCCACTCTTAGCTAGCTTACTAATCAGGATATCATGAGGCACTAATCAGGATATCATGATGATGATGATGATGATGATGATGATGATGATATGTATGTATGTATGTATGTGTCACTTCTTGCCACAAAAACCAGTCTCAAACAGACTTACATGCACAATACAGAAATGTATGATAATAGGAAAAATAACAGCCCCAAAATCAATATAAACCACATTCAGCACAATCATACATACAGATAAAAATAAATACCATAAAAACCTAATCTAAAAACAATGCAATATGAAAATACAATATGTGCAGGCATGTAGTTTTGCAGTCTCTTTGCCCACTGTGACCTGGCTCTGCTTGCTTTGTTGGATGAAGATTTCCTCTAGCGCTTGTGCAACAGTTCATCAAACAGTCTCAATGAGTGGACTCATTCTGCTCATGTGTCTTTGAATCCATCTCATTCTCTGGAACCATCCCAAGCATCAACATAAGTGTTGGCACCATTAGGGGGCCATGGCCAAGCAGCTGCCTGCAATGCAGTTGCTGCTGGTTTTGTTGGTTGGAGGTGGGAGCTACCATGCATAATCCATCTATTGCCAGCCAGGCTCTGTGGTCACACAAGGTCATCTGCCATTTCAGAAGCTTCTGGGGATGAGGTTGCCCCATATATTGTCAACCATGTTCAATATTGTCAACCATGTTCAACTGATCCCCTCTGACGGGCAAAGTACAACTGAAAAGGTTCTGAAATTTTTCACTTACTGTTTTTCTTTTTCTTTTTTTCTAGGCAGGCTGCTGATTTCCAATTTTTTGTGAGTTCTGTACTAGATGCTAGTTCTAGTGATTACTCAAGGTCAGATATTCAGCTTCTTCAAGCCCAGAGGCTGGCAAAGGAGGTATGCAGCAAGCTGCTTAAGTTGATGCATTCATGAGCTCATTAGATTAAGAGCACATGGAGGAAAAAGTAAACTAGGAATCAGCCTTAAGGCTCTGCTCCCTTATTTTTAAAGTGCATGGAGGGAAGGGGCAGGGAAATGGTTCCAGGCACTCCTTTGTAGGCTGCAAGTGATCAGCTGCAGAATCCTGCAGCCACGCTTTTCAAAGTTTGACCGCAATTCATGTAAGCCGCCTCGGGTTCCTTGCAGGAAAAAAGGCGGGGCATAAATACAATAAATAAATAAATGTTGTTTCTGGTCTGCTCTCTACAAAGGTTTTAGGATCATCAGTAAGAAAGTGTAATTGGGTTAGCAGTCACATTACTCTTGAACATGCCTGCCCTGATTTCTATGGGTTAGATCCAAATTTAGGCATGGGCAACTGTGCTGACGGAAGTTGTCTTCCGCCCACAGCAAGCCCATCAACACCCTGAAAAAGCTACACAGAAGGACAAGAGACCCTGCTGAATGGGGTAGGTGGTGGTGCAAGGAGAAGAGGGGGATGTTGCACTGCTCACAGAAGGTGCCTCCCTCCATCCAATTTTTCAGGGATTCCCCCCACCCCACAGCCTACCATATTCAGCAGGGTCCCTAACCCTTTATGTAAGGTTAGGAGGAGGAGGGAGGGCAGTCCACTTCCACCAACCCAGTTGCTCATGTCCCTGTCTGGACCCAACCCTACATGCGCATAGAGATGTGATGAGAGTGGGACCCTAAATTACTGATTGTTGTGCTGGTTGATGGTAACATGGAATAGGTGCTGAAAACTAAAAGTACGGTACTACCTTTCTCCAGTACTGTTGATGTTGTCAATAGGGTAAAGGACATGCCATTCTCATCTTTCAGGAACTGTGAAATGCGTCACAAAAGTCCTTCTGAATTCTCAAAACCTACTTGTATGGGAGAAACTCACTGCAGTTTAAGAACATTTGCTTTTACAAGCATGAATAGTGACCTTACAGCACTGAACTACACCATGAGTAGATTATGTTACTACTCGTTTATGGCATCATCCTTTATTTTTATTTTAGCTAAAATGTGATACATTTGTGAGTGAAATCAGCACAGGTGATGGAATAGTGAACTTCACAATAAATCGAGAATTATTAGCAAAGGTAAGAGCTGATGTTTCATGTATATTAAAACAATGAACATGTAGCTATTGGATGTATACAAACAACAACATACTAAAACCAGCTTGAGGGTTTCCGTGTGGATATCACTCTATAGCGTTTTATTGACTGAGGGGGAGAGCAATCCTGTGGCCCCTAGACAGCATCTGGGGGTGATGGGATTCTTCATATTCCCAGATCCAAGGTTGGAAACAAAGCTTGACCTTGGAGCTGGGGATCTGTGCTCAGATCCCCCTCCCCACCTCATAGCTGGCATGGAAGGAACCACACCAGCTGCTTCTCTGAGGTCAGGAAAAGTTCTAGGGGTGGGAAGGGGAGGAGACCAGGGCTGCCAGGATACGAGGTATCCTCCTGGTGGCACTCCAGCCTCCTTTCCTCCCGCTCCTAAGCGCTGCAGCTAGACAGCTGAAATCGGCCGTCTAGCTGACTTGCAGAGCAGGAGGAGCAGGGAGGCGGAGGTCGCCTACACCGCTTCCCCTGCTCTGCAGAGGATGCTCGTAAGCCTCTGAGTTCAGAGGCTTGTGAGCATTGAGGGCTCAACCCATTGGATTACACCCTTACTTATTTACTTTTTAAATTTATATTCCACAACGTATACAGGCCTGTGACTTACGCTGGCTCAGCTTGTCTGAATGTGGAAAGCTAAGCAGGGTCAGGCCTGGTTATTACTTGGATGGGAGACCCCTCCTCTAGTTTCCTGCATTGAGCAGGGGGTTGGACTCGATGGACTTGTAGGCTCCTTCCAACTCTATGATTTATGAAATCTATGAAACGGTCAGTATAAATATATATTCCTAGGGCAGCTAGCGACGTCGTAAGATACAATAGAACTACTGTACAATAACAAAATAGAAAGTAATAAAATGAAGCATACACATGAACACAGCAAACTAAAACAGCACAGTCAACTCAAGTAGATGTGGCAGTAAAATCAAAACTACTTTTAAGTTCAAAATGTTAACATTAGCAGTTCTTAAAAGCCTGGGGAAACATTACTGTAGTTGTATGGTTATACATGAGGTGTCTAATGCATAGAGCAAGTGGATATGCGGAAAAATAGTAGGTTTCCCAGTTCACCAAGAAAGGTCAATCAAACTCAGAAAAGGGCAGAATGTGAAGTGAGTGCAGGCTGGCTGTCAGTCTGCAAATGTTCTGCAGCTGTTTGATAATCTGCTGTGATGTCAAAGAAGCCTTTCTGTAAAGTGTAAACTGCATGAGCTTTTAAACAGCACTGAAAGATATTGACCTGTTTTTGAGTTGCTTTCTTATTAATTAATACATCTCTCTCTCTCTCTCTCGGTGTATCTATCCATCCATCCATCCATCCATCCATCCATCCATCTCTTCCTAAGACAGTGTTGCAGCAAGTGTTTGAGGATGGCTCCCAGTATGGAATAAAAAGTGAACTTTTTTCAGGATTGCCGAAAAGAAAGGTTCTGATTGAGTTTAGGTGAGTATGTAGGCTTAGATACTTTGAAGCACATTACTAAAATGCCTTAGATGTCACAGGAGTCTTCAGGCTAGTTATGCATATGTCTTTAACTATAAACTGATACGGATTTGTTGGGCTGAGTGTGTCTGTGACTGGGTTCGCACAACATGATAACACATCATGGGTTATTACCACGATGGGTTGTCGTGCAAACCCGGACCAATTCCCACAGGGTTTCTTATTTGTGGGTAACAAGCCGCCCTGACAAACCATGGCTTGTTGCAGGGGTTGTTGTACACACTATGGCTTATCGTGTCATTCAGACCTGGGTGACTGACCCTGTCATGGGTACTGGGAATTGGCTACCAAGCTGCTTGGCAAGAGCTACAAAAAACTCTTGCCAAGTGTGCCCAGGCACCCACCAGTGCCAGCCACCCCACCAGTGCGACGCTGGCTTGCCGTGGCTTTTATTTATTTATTTAATATATTTATTCACCGCCCACCAGCCAAAAGGTTTTGTAAACCTGGGCGGTTTACAAAACAAAGCAACACAAAAATAACAACAAAAATAGTATAAAAACACAGACATATTAAAATATAGCACGATAAAAACAAGCAGCCAAAATAAATTCAATCCAGAGGTATAGTGGCGATAATAAAAGGAATAAAATCAACCAGTAAAATATTGGGCAAATAAAAAGGTCTTCACCTGGTGCCTGAAAGAATAGAATAGAGGGTAGGCGCCAGGCGCACCTCCTTGGGAAGCTGATTCCATAGCTGATCCCCCCCCCTTACCCCTTTACCCCCCTCTAAGATCGCAAAACCTGGCTTGACAGTTGGCTTTCATGATCCCTGTTTTGACAGCCACTGACAGCCCCTTCAAAGTGCCCGAGCAGCACCTTGGAGGGGCTGTCAGAACATTTTTTTTGTTGTTTTTCTTGTGCACACAATGTGCCCAAATAGGTTCGGGGGGGGGGTGTTTCTTGTTTTTTTAGCCACATTTGCACAACTGTGGAGTTTCACAGTTGTGAGAGTGCAGAAATTTGAAGCCTCAGCTGGGAGAATGTCCTGTGGGGGGATCTGCTGCCAAAGTGCAGTAGGTACCAACCTTGGATATTGCCCCAAGGAGGCGCCAAATAGTCCCCCCCCCCTTTGTTTTCTCTTGACAGCTGTAAAAAGGCCAGCTGTCAAGGGAAAGCAAAGGCATGAGTGAACTTTGCTTGTGAAAAGGGAGTGGTGTGATTTACACCCCTTTGCGGTGAGATCCTTGTGTGTGTGTGTGTGTGTTTGCGTTTGCATTTGCCCTGACAGTCCTCAGGGTGATGCACATTTTGCACTTTCCCCCGAGACACTTGCTGCTTGAGAAGTGCATCCCACTCCCTTTTTCTGGGGAAAAGGAGTTTTGCCAGCTAGCTGTCAAAACTCTGGGTACCCTTTAAACATGGGGTTCAACAGGGCAGTGGATGGTTTTTGACTGGGACATATGGCTGTATATGTCACAGTCCAACACCCCCCAAAAAGTGCAAAATGTGCATCACCCTGAGGACTGTCAGGGTAAGAAACAAAAAACGTGAGGATCTTGCCACAAAGAGGGGAAAATCCCACCCACCCCTTTTCACAAGGAAAGATCACTCACATCTTTGCTTTCCTTGACAGCTTGCCTTTTGACAGCTGTCAAGAGAAGGTAATGGGGAACAAGCCCTATTTGGAGCCTCTTTGGAGCAATATCCAGGGTTGGTACCTGCTGCACTTTGGCAGCAGGTCCCCCCCCCCCAGGACATTGACTCAGCCGAGGCTTCAAAATCCTGCATTTGTGCAACTGTGAACCTTCTCAAGTTGCGCAAATGTGGCTAAAAAAGCAAAAAACAAACAAACCCGGAACCTATTTGTGCAGAATTAAAAAAAACAAAAAACGGTCCGCCAGCTACTGACAGCCCCTCCAAGTTGCTGCTCAGGCGAGGCTGTCAGTGGCTGTCAAAACGAGGATCATGAAAGCCAGCTGTCAAGCCAGAGTTCACGGTCTTAGAGAAAAAGGGGGGGGGGAAGCCGTGGTGAGCCAAAAACAGCTCACAGCGGGGAGAGGGGAGACAAGTCAGTCCTGCATAGGTGTCCCAGGGAAACCCACAGGAGGACTGAAGGGGAGAGAGGGGGCCAACAGTGAGCCCGATTGTCAGGCAGAACAACCAACGCACTGTGGCTTACTGCCAAGTGAGTTGGTGTGATGTGCGATTGCACCCTTTGTTTCTTCTGTTGCGGTGTGTGGCTTGGCTCAGATTTTACTGAACATTTTAAAAAATACTTATTTTTACATATGAAACATCCCCACTCATCCTCCCATGGAGCATGCACGCTGCATTCTCTCTGTCTCCCACTTCAGTTACAACATGAACTATATTGCCCAATTCGATAAATATAGGAAAGTACACAGGTACAGAGTATCTGAATTCTTATACCTCACCTTGAGTGAGCTGTGGGTCAGCATATAAGTTTCTGAAGGGTATGCTTCTACCCAAATCTTTGCCCGGAAGTCTGTTTAGTAGTACTGGAACAGTTTATTTGCAGAAGAGATTACCAGCCCTTCGATTTGAGAATGGAGGTTCTCTCCCAGGAGCCTAATCCATGGCTTGACTTTGCAGTGTTGTTCTCATGGTTTAGTGTGTCAGTCATGTGTTCTTGTTTATTCATTTCATTACGTGACATGAACATAGAAATGCTTTTGTTTGGAGACTGCGGTTTGATGGCTCTGTGCGTGTGTATTTGCATGTGTGTGTGTATGTGTGTGCCTTTTTTTGGATGAGGGGGGAAAGCCCCTAAAAATGATAACTGTTAATATATTTTTTTGCAGTTCACCCAACATTGCAAAGAAGTTTCATGTAGGTCATTTGCGTTCTACAATAATAGGTAAGCTGTAATTGAATTGCAGTCTAAAGGAACGAAACCCCATAATGCCAATGCTTTAAGACAGGAGTGGGGAACCTATGGCCCGGGGCCCAAATCTGGCCTTCCTGGGGGCCCAAATCTGGCCTTCCTGGGGTTCCCCAGATAGCCATGCCCCCTTCCCCCAGCCCCACCCACAAATCATTTGGCATTTTCCTGGCTTTTCTGCAGGTCCCTCCACCCCCATTCTAATGTGCTGAAAATCCTTTCCTAAGGCTTAGTTACTGGCAGTAAGCACTTTAGGCTACAGTATTGCTTTGTATTTTGGCCCACTCCCTTTGTTTTTGGTCCCACCTGCGGCCCCCGAGAGTTTCTCAGAAATTGAATTCGGCCCTCAGGTTCCTGAAAGAGGTTCCCCACCTCTGCTCCAAGAGACAGTACATGTGACCAGCTTGCTTCTAGTGAGCGCTTTCCTGTGTGGCGAGTGTTTTGAGCCTTGGGCATCACCATAGGCTCCGAGACTGCTCTGAAGCCACGGCTGCAACTATGCAGGCCTGGCCTTGGAAGCTGCTGAGATGGGAGACCCCTTGGAAACCAGCCATGGGCTGGCGTGAGCCCATTGGAAGAAGAGCAGGATATCGTAAAACAATAACTTAAACCTGGCTGCACACTGGGTCCAATGGAAAAACAAGTTGTCAGTTAGTATGAACTCGAAAGCTCAGTGTTGGAGCAGTGGTGTTGAAATGTTTTCGACATAAGGACGTCCAGCAGAGGGACTAACTCTGGGCTAGAGCACATGCTTTCCATGTATCTATCTATATAGATATACAGTCATGCCTTGGATTGAGAGCATAATTTGTTCCGGAAACGTGCTTGTAATCCAAAACACTCTTATATCAAAATGAAATTCCCCCAAAAAATTTGTACAGAGATTTTTAATTTAAGCCATACTACAGTACTTGTATTGCAAGACGTCACTTGTATATCAAGTAAAAAATAATAATTAAATAAATATTTAAAAATTTGCTTGTCTTGCAAAATGCTCTCAAGCCAAGTTACTTGCAATCCAAGGTATTACTGTAGATAATAAAATAGCATCATAATAACATCATAAAATACAATAGTATCATAAAATAAACATAAATAAAGAAGAGCATAAGCCCCTGAACTTGGAGGCTCACAGTCATCCAGTACGGTACTCCCCCGCTCCTCCCACTCTGCATTTTTGCTAGACGGCCATTTTCTAGCAAACGGCATTTCGGAGGCGGAGGGGAGGAGGCTGGAGTGGCTTCACGATACCACCCCAGATTCCTCCCCTCCTCCCCCTTTCCACTCTCCGAAGTCACTCTCCCAACCTCGGAGAGCAGCCGGCACAGTTCTTTCCACACCAGGGGAAGGGGAGGCGAAGCGCCAATTCCTGGCTCTGAGGTCGGAGCGCTGTCTCCAACCTCAGAGCTGGATATCTGAAGTATCCTATGGCCCCTCAGACGCTGTCTAGGGGCCATGGCCTTGCTGCCTCAAAAATTTAAAACAGGACAAAGCTAGATTTTTTTTAAAAATTTTTTAAACAAGGTAAAAGCCAGCAGCAGCGCAAGGACCTTAAGACACACTAACACATTTTTTAAAAACTAAAAGACAAATAGCTTTGTGTGGGTGGGGGAGGAGGTCTTCACCTGGCACTGAAAAGACAGAATGTCCCAGATTCAATCCCCAGCTTCTCCGCAGAGGGATGGAAAACATTCTGTCTAAAGTCTCTGGAGAGTTGCTGGCAGTCAGCGTAGCCAGCACTGGCTAGATGGGCACAATAGTCTGAGCTGCTGTAGGGCATCTTCCCATGACAGCCCCAAGGCCTTCCATTTCTATTTCTCAAGGCTGCCCTCTGGATACAGTTCTAGGCTTTGGCAAGGTGGCCTCTCCCTCCTGTGCTTTCCCATTCCGTTGACTTCACCATGCTCAAAAAATTCAGGGCAAGTGGATCCTTTTAGCTCAAATGTAGGCACCAGTAGCTGATCTTGGAGCCTCTCTGAAATAGCCAGAACAAGTGTTATCAAAGGGAAGCCCTAGGAACAGCTCACCCAGCTGGGGTTGAGACTTGCACTTTTATTACGTTTTAGACACAATGCCAAAAAGAAGCATTCTGGAGAGGGGACTGTGTCAGGCTCAGTCGATACAGTAAGGGCATGCATCTGAAAGTTGTAGCCCACCCTGTTAGGATGCACCAATAGCACTTCTTTTTTCCCATTTGTCCTGATAATCCTGTGATGTAGTCTCTCTATTCTGTCTATATTAGCCTGGAAAACAGGCTGAGACACAATTCCTTCTCCCAACCTTGATTACACATACGTAATATCGAATGGGGGAATTGGGTTGGATCCATTAGTATCCTGCTGACAGAACTGCTTCTGTCAGTGGAACCAGGAGCAGGATTCCCCCTAGCCCCCCAGAACACCCTCAAAATCTGCTCCGGAGGGCTGGTAAACACTCCAGAGCACATTTTTGGGCGGTGTGGAGCACTGCAGTGGAGAGGAGAGAGGGAGAAAGTCCTGTTGCGCTAGTGGACCTCCTCTTGCATGACGGTGGATCTAACCCAGTGACTCTAGTTCCCAGAGAATGCAATAATGGCCGTGTTACCCATTGCACAGAGTGTACTGCCGCTTTGAGATACATGTCCTTGTTTTGTCCACAGCTTTGCATTTTTGTGGCTGTTTATCTATTTGTAATATGGGAATAATAAAAATTACAAAGATTAGGGCATCAGGTTGCTGCGTTTTTCTGATAGGTTACAGTGAAAATGGAGAATTGTTTTCATATTGTGAATTAATGTGCAGCATATGGGGTGGGGGTTTACTAGTTGCAAAAAAGATAAGAGATGCTATTTCTTGAAGAGCACGTTCATACTAGTTCTCTAGCAACCCAGCAGGAAACTCTCTTTATAGAGCCATTATATTTGTTGGATGCAATGGAGAAAAGGGGAATTCAGGTTACATAAAAAGTGAGCATTTGAGGGAAGAAGCATACAACTGGGATCAATAATCACCGTGGTTTGTTTTCAGGAAATTTCATAGCAAATCTCAAAGAAGCAATTGGACATCATGTTACGAGAATAAATTACCTTGGCGATTGGGGCATGCAGTTTGGTAAGGCTTTTTGTTTCGTTTTTTTAATTCTGTCTCACCGTTGGAATACTTTACTCTAGGTCTGGGCTTTTGCAAACTTGGTCATAGCAGGCCTTCTGTGTTCTCGATGTTGGTAACTTGATTTCAGGAGGGCTAAAGTACGACCTTGCATAAATATGCCCTCCGTCCGTATTGCATACATCAGCCTTCCCCAACCTGGGGCCCCTGCAGATGTGTTGGACTACAACTCCCAGCATCGCCCAGTCAGCTGGCTGGGTGATGCTGGGAGTTGTAGTCCAACACATCTGCAGGGCCCCCCGGTTGGGGAAGGCTGACACATCTGGCCATTATGGAAAATGACGCGGGACAGAACCCAAAGTACTGTGCAGTTGCTTCCTCAAACTTGGTGGCCTTCCTTGAACAGCAGCTTCCCGTGTTGCATGATAAACCATTTTTGAAACTCAGAGGACTTTGTGATATGATACACAGATATGCTGTTCCAAGAATAAAAAGTTTTCCCTTCTGCATGCTCGCAACCTTTACCTGAATCCTGTGTGCACTTGATTACACTGAAAAATGGCTTTGCTTTTGTGTGAAACTTCATTTTTTTCGTCTCCAGTCACAATTTCCAGAGCCGTGTTCATTGCTTTTTGCTGCAACAGACAAAGCGGGTCAGGTGCAGTGGTTTCCAGTGCATACGTTTCTCTTCTTGGATCCTCAGCTTCTCTTTGTAGTGAGACCTGAACAGGTTCCTAAACTATGGGCTGAGGAATATAAAACCGTGCAAACAGTAAACTTTGGTTCACGCTAAGAAAATAACATCGATTCCAAGTGAGAAACGCCTGACATTTGCTTCAGCCTCGTTTGATTTAGTTGACCAACAGCTTCTGTAAAAATGCGAACATGATTCAAAACATCAGAACTCCATTTTGTTTATAACAGCAATCGTTCCCAGATGCATTGCTACAATTAATGATCTGTCAGAATTTCTATTATAACATCCTTTGGATGTGTGGCTTTAAATTGTACCCTTCTGAAAGCCGACAGGCGGGCAACCTTTTAGCCACAAAGCAATTATTTTCCTACAGGCGTTAATCTGAATGGAGCTGAGCCCTATTTTTATTTTTATTTCATTGATGTCAGTTTGTTTCCGCATTGGTTGTGTTCGTATCTCTAATAAGCTGAGATATGAACAAGCCCTTTGCCTGCATCACTCGGCCCCTTTGCAGCATGAGCCATCAGACTAGGAAGTGCCATTTAAACCATCATTTCCTGTTTCACCCCAATATGTGGATATTGAGAGACCACACAAGGTTGGGAACGAAGCCAGCACCTGAAGTACACAGGCTACTGGGGGTTAGATCCAGATTTAAGCTGGATCAACTCCGCTGGCAGAAATGGTTTTCCCCAGTCCCTCCAGTCTCCTGAAAATGCTACATGGAGAGGCAGGAGACCCTGCTGAATGGTGTGATGGTGGTGCATCCAAAATTGTAGCAGGCCACAGTGTGTTCTTGGTTGTTCTAGCTTTGATATTTACTTAAAAGGTTGATGAGATATTATTGCCAAAACCCCCAAAAGGATTGTGTTCCCAATTTGCGATACCTGCTAGCCTACCTTGTAACAACTATCTTATTAGCTATTAAATAGTTACTTATTCCAGGTCTGTTGGGAGCTGGTTTCCAGCGGTTTGGCTCTGAAGAAAAACTGAAATCTAATCCTTTACAGCATCTTTTTGAGGTACGGTATGTTAATAAACAGTTAAATAGTCAAGCAGAACTTCACTGAAGTTAATCCATGATCCATGAGCCTTAAAATCATTGAGCCTTAAAACTCTTGCTTTTTAGCTTAATTTTTGTATTTTATTTAATTTTTAATTTTTGTATCACCAGCCCTCTGGCTCAAAGGGCAGACTTCCTTAAGTTTCCTAAAAGAATGGAATAGCTAGAATGTGGGGAGGGACCTTAGCTCAGTGGTGAAGCGATGGTGGACCTTCTGCTTTGCATGCAGAAGGTTCTGCATTCAGTCCCTGACATCTGTTAAAAAGGTTCAGGGACCAGGGAAAGGCCAAGAGCCGCTTGCAGTCAGAGCAGACAGTACTGGGCTAGATGGATAAATGGTCTGGCCTGATATAAGTCCCATATTCCTAGGATAACTACTGTTAGAATACATTTCCCCAAATTATTTGTACTGTGCTTTATTAATACCATCTCTGTCAAGGAAAGGCATCTGTAACTCAGGGGCGGGCAACTTGTAGGCCAAAACATCTGGAGGGCCACAACTCCCATCAGCCCTAGCTAGTATGGCCAGTGGTGTGGGAAGATGGGAGTTGTAGGCCAAAACATCTGGAGGCTTACAAGTTGCCCACTCCTGCTTTACCTGGTCAGCTTATAACTGGCCATCACCCACCACAACCACAACTAAGGTGCAAAGTTCAGACTCTAGATAGCTCGAGAAAATAGGTTAAAGAAGGGATATGTGAAGGGTTTTTCCCTCCCATTAAATGAAGATAAGCAGTTTTATGAAGACCCAGTTTCAACAAAAGTTATCACATGCAAGCTGTGTTTACTATACAATCTGTGCTGAGCCATGGAGATGCCAGGAATTGAGCTGGGAACATTCTGGGTGTAAAGCATGTGCTCCACCATGACCTATGGCCCTTTCTTCTTCCTTGGTGGGGAGAGTTGTTTAAGTTACACTGACCTGTACATTTCATTGGTCTTGTACAGGTCTATGTACAAGTCAACAAAGCATCAGAAGAGGAGGAGAACATTAAAAAGCTGGCACAAGATTTCTTTAGAAAATTGGAGGCACATGAAGAACAAGCAATGTCATTGTGGCAACATTTCAGAGATGTCAGCATTAACGAATATATCCAGACGTACAAGGTGCTGGCTTGGACCCCTTCTTTACACACTCATACGCTATCATGTAGATTCAGGGGACAGAGACCCTCTCCCCAAAAGGACTTAATTATTTATATTGTATCTACTGTATTCTCTGGGTAATATCCAATTAATCCTCCTGCTGATGGAACAGCTTCCGTCAGCAGAAATGGGAGGGGGTGATTTTGTTGCTTCATCTGCGCCCTAAAAATCTGCTCTGGAGAGTTGGATGACCCTTTGGAGAAGATTTGGGGGGGCTGCAGAGGGGAGGAGAGGAAATCCCATTGAATGAGTGGAAGTCTGCTCATGCAGTGTTGGATTTCACCCTCTGAACCTCTCATTCCACTAGTCGGGAATGATGAGAAATCAATGTTTCACAATAGCGTTTTGGCAGGAGGAGTGGGGGGAATCTTTCCAAACATAATGGGTTGGATCCACAGCTGCCCCTCCACAAATGGAAGGGCTTCTTCTGTTTGCAGAAGGGACTGCAATCCAGCAGAAGTCCCTGCTGGTGGAAGAAGGATTTTTACCAATTCCCATTGCAGCCCCCCCCCCCATCACCTCCCATGCTCTTCTGGAAGGTCCCCCACCCTCCGGAACAGATTGTTCAGAATTGCAGGGGGATGCAGAAATCAGCTAAAATTGCTTACACATACGCACGCCTTTTTCCGGCAGGAGGAGCATCCTGTGAGTGGAGTTCTGCTCATGGGAACTCTGGATCTGAGCCAAGAAGGCCATCTTTTCTGTTCTGAAGACTGCCATAGTTTCAGTAAAGTGGCAAAACAGAGGGACTTTGGACTTGGTTAAGTCTTATATACATTTGTTGTGGTGCAACTTTTGGAATTATATACATCAGTACATTCTCAGATTTGCTAGACATAAGACATTGCTTCTTGGCCCGTCGGCTAAGGTCAAGTGTACTATAGTAACAAGTACCGAAGGAAATCTGTACCCATGCAGCAGTGTTTTATCCAAGACTTGTCATTTCTGGAATTCTGGTCTGAAGACTCACAGTACAGCGCTTGCAGGTTTGGGCCTGGCTAGTGCCTAGAGGGGTGACCACCAGTTTGCTGTCTTGAGTTTCGTGATAGAAGAAAAGTTCCCAAAGAAAATGTCCAAAATGCCATATTGCCCTAATACCTTTATTAGGCCAATTCAAAGGTCACAAAATACTGTGCAAGCTTTAATGATCCCCAGGCAAGATGGTAAACAAAGCAAAAAAGGTGGAGTGGGGGAGAGAGAAAAAATGGGCTAATGTTCAAGCCACAGAGTCTGCATTTGGTTACCATCTTAAATACCGTGTTGAGAGACATCCACGCTCTGATACACATTCTATTGCATTGCTTTCTCTGTCTAGCTTGCACGAGAATTTGCACATCTACACCCCCCCCCCCCCCAGTTATTTTGATGGAAGGTGAACAGGATAGAATGGGACATAAGGAAAGTTTTGGATAATTATCTGCATCAGTGCAACAATGATATCCACATTGGAAATTGAACCTGACAGATTGCCACAACATTCCTACATGACATATTAAAACTACTCCATAATAAAACAGATTAAATCTGCGGAACATCTTCCCTACCTTTTAAAAGTATCCCTTGGTTCTTAGAAAAGCTATTTTCACATGCTCAGTCTGCCTGACCTAATTCAGACAGAGTACCATATTTGTCAAGAGACGCTTACAGAAGTAGAAGTCATTGGTCCGCAGTAACTCTGACTTCCTTTTATCTTGGTGGGACCATTCAGCGTCTGGGAGTCTGCTTTGATGAGTATTCTGGGGAGTCATTCTATCAAGAGAAAAGCCAGGAAGTTCTCAAGATGTTGGACAAGAAAGGACTCCTTGAGAAAACAAGGTATGTTGTTCTGTTTACAACTTTTGAACCATATTCTATTATCTCTTCTCTAATAGTTTGTAGAGGTTCCATGTCTCTGAGGCACCTAATTATTCCAAAGTATTTTTTTGTAGGGTGGGAACAATATCACTTTGATACTAAGCATTCCTGTTTATCTGAACTTTGAGGGTTTTTTAATTAATAAATGGCTTGGATAACTATGGTGGTATTCTGACATGTACATAAATAGAAACTAAGGTTTTCAAGTGCTGGAAGTATGAAATGAACAGTAAACTCTCAGCTTCTCATAATTTTATATACTATCTTTGATGCAGTCTGGTCAGCCTGTAAAGAAGAGAAGGAAACCTGGCAGTCATCTTTGGGCATTCACTTTGTGGCCTGGTTCACACATAATGCTAAACAGGAACGGTGCAGGGCTGTTTGGCGCCCTAGGCCAAATTATATTTAGCGCCCCCCCTCTCGTGCCGTGGGGGGGCTCCGGAGCAAAGCAGCCCTGCTCTGCAACCCCCCCCGCGCGCCGCCGCCGCCACCACCACCTACCTCCCCCCCCCCATGCTGCTGCTGCCGCCGACGCCTCCTCCGACGCCACGGGACCCCCGCGCTTTTTTTTTTTTTGCCTGGGAAACCAGGGCAACAGGGCTGTTTAAGCCCTGTTGCCCTGGTTCCTCCCGTCAAAACAACGCCGGCGGAGCTCCGGAAACGACGCGAAGGTAGGTAGGTGGCGGGCGGGCGGGCGCGCGAGCGGGGGGGGAGGTGTGGCGGCGGGCGGGCGCGCGAGCGGGGGGGAGGTGCGGCAGCGGCGGGCGGGCATGCGGGGAGGCGCGGCGGAGGCGGCAGGTGGGGCAGGAGCGCGCTGGCGGCAGGTGGGGCAGGAGCGCGCCGGCGGCAAGGAAGGAGCACAGCGTTCGCGCCCTCTTCCACCACGCGCCCTAGGCAGCCGCCTGGGTCTGCCTAGCGGTAGCGCCGGCCCTGACGCTAAACCATGATTTAGCGTTGCATGCACAAGCTTGTGCAAACCTGAGAAAAGCCTTGGACTTGAGCCCTCCTCTCCTCACCTCTTCCTGAGTGGCCGGGGAGAGAAATAAACCACGATTCAGTTTCACAGTTTCCCTGATTCTTGGCGTGTTATGTATGAACCAGAAATCATGGTTTAAAATAAATTCTAGCTAATTGCTAAAACAAGCCAACTTCAAAGCATTGGTAATGGAAATGACTTGTTTTAAAAACTAGAGTTTATTTTAAACCACAATTCCTGGTTTGTATGTAATGACAAGCCAGGAATTAGGGAAAAGCAAAACTAAAGCATGGTTTATTCCTCCTCCCAGCCATGCGGAACGAGGAGATGGGAGAAGGAGCACTCAGTTCAGGCACGTAATGCTAAATCATGGTTTAACCTTCTGTGCCTACTAGAGAAAAGACCAAGCAGGGAGCTGGTATTGAGGGTTTTTGTGAAGTGAAGATTGCTTTGGGTTCTTAATGTTGACAGTCTAAAGGCGGGGGGGGGGCTGGTTGGTAAGAGTGGGGAGTGTGAATATCATTGAAATGAGGTGACGTCACCTAATGGCTTTGGCACATAGGGAGCTGGTGAGGTGTCTGAGTGAATGGGGGATGAGGTGGCTGTAGAAAGTGAGTAGTTACCTCATAGTTGTGAAGGTTGTTCTTCACAGTTGTAAATATTCTTAATTCCTGAGGTGTTTGGAATTCAAAGGATTTAATCTATACAGTATTTTACTGCGACAGTAGTATGGCTGTAGAAACGGAGACTAACAGTGCAATTGTATACATGTCTACTCCAAAGTAAGACCCATTAAGTTGAATTGGACTTCCTCCCAGGTAAGTGGGTATAGGGTTACAGCCTAAGAAAATGAATATTTAGTTGTTTCAGTCCATTCTTTCACGATTTTTAGGGAAGGAACAGGAATAGTTTATCTTTCTGAAAAAGGAGACCACTCTACAGTAATGCGTAGTGATGGGACCTCGCTCTACCTAACAAGGCAGGTATTTTTGTCTGATTGTGTAGCAGTAACTCTTTATTTATTTTAAAATATATATATACCCCACTTTTGTACAATAAAGTCAAAGCAACTTGCAAAGTTCAGGAAAATCCAATAAAATACAGCAGAAACAGTTCCAAATTCCTAAGGTCAATGTGGTATATTAAACTCAAGAGCAGGAGAAAACAGTTAAGCATGAAAGCAGGGAGACAGAACTTTAACCCAAACTAAAAGCTTGGTGAAATAAAAAGTAGTTTGCCTGAAGCTTTAAAAGAGAGGGAGCCAACCAAATCTCCCTAGTGAGGGAGTTGCACAACCTGGGTGCCACAATAGAAAAGGCCCTGGGTTTTAACACTATTAGGATGAAATCCTATGCATGTTTAGACAGGAAAATGTCCTACAACATACAACCTCCTACAACTGGGGAATGCTGGGAATTGTGTGAATTTTCCCTGTCTAACCATGTATAGGATTGCGCCCTTAGCCTCATTTAGTATAACATGACAAAATATTAACTGGTGGGTAATCATAATTGCAAATGGATTTACAACGGCTATTCCAAATGGTAAAAATACATGTCATTTTGGAGATTTTTTTGTTTGGTCTTTTTCATGTTTCTTTTCCAGAGACCTTGCTGCTGCTGTAGACCGAATGGATAAATGCAACCCTGACACTATGATATATGTGGTAAGTAATTCTGGATCCCCTGCAAGACTCCTTTGTTTAGGACAGCGATAGGCGATTAGCTGCTCTCCAGATGTTTTGGCCAACAACTCACATCATCCCTCATGATTGGCAATGCTGGCTTGAGTTGATGGGAGCCATAGGCCAAACCACCTGGAGGACCACAAGTTGTCCACCCCCTGGTTCAGTGGGTGAAGATATTAACATTCCCTTATGTTAGCCAGCCAACAACATGCTATTGCAGGCATTGGAAGGTACACAATTTGTTTAGCTGCTCCCACATGCAGAGGGAGCCCCAGAAGCTTTAGGCCGGAGCTAGACATTATGGGGGATGTGTATCCACAGTCAAAATAGCAGCCCTGTCTCTTAATCCTCTTCTCAATCCTTTCCCCTCCCCCAATAATGTCTAGTAAAACAACATGTGTGACATGCAACATTGTGTGCACTGCGTGTTTCCCCGCCCTCACACCACTGTATTGGCTACTACTTGTAGGCTGGGGAAACACGCAGCCCAGTGACATCACATCATTGCTTTACTCAACATTACACGGAAGAGAGGGTGAGGAGATAGACCTAGCACAGTTGATTTTGGAGGCAGGCGTTCCTCTCCCATAACGTCTAGGTCTGCAGAGCTGCTCCTGCTTAGAACGTGGCCAGATGTGCCAACAAGCTAGCCCTTCTGTATTTGCTCCTGCCCCCCACCCCTAAGTTTGCAAAACATCCCCATTCTCCACCTGTTCAAGCAGAATTACCACTTGAAAGTCTAGGCAGGAGCCCTGCAGGTAGGATTAGTGTGTGTCACTTATAACGCAGTTTTTTAAAAAAATACTTGCTCATAGATAGTACTTACTGGCCGCATTTGCACGGCATCGTAAGCCAGAAATCTGAAGAATTCTGGCTTTTCGTGGACAAGCTAGTGTTTTTTCGAACAAATAAGAAGTTAACTGCCTTTCAAAGTTCTGAACCTAATGCTTTTCTAAGGCATCTCCAGAGATGGATGGTCATTCAAGGCTGGATTTTTCTTTTGAGGCTGATCTTGCATATCAGAGAGTGCTTTTCCAAAGGCTGTTTTAGAACACCCTCAGATATGTGAGATCAGTCCAGTTTTCAAGGCATTATTTCCGCCCCTTAGATATGAACTATGCCAGTGGGCTTATGTGTCTGTCTGACTGTGGTGTGTGTTTAATGACTTTTCCCTCCTCCTCCAAGACAGATAAAAGCCAGATCCCTCATTTTCAGCAAGTTTTCCAAATACTGAAGTTACTGGGTTATGAATGGACAGAAAGGTAAATGCAAGCTTGCCAAGATTTCTATTTTCTTTTTCTCTTTTTTTTAAAGAGTGGGTGATTATATTGTTAACATTGAAGGGGGAAACAAATCGGTGACAAGCTAAGTGTTTTAAAATCAGGGATGGGAATTTTGTTCATGGTAAAAGGCCACACTGGAAATGTATCAGGAGCTGAAGGGCTACAACTAGTTTTCCTATAGAGACCATCTGCTTATACACAGTTGCAGCATTTGCATTCAATTGGAATGAGCCTTCATGCTGCAGTGAAGCTGTGGGATGCCCTTTGTGTTGTTTCCAGTATGGGTTTATAAATGGCTGCTGTTAGGATGTTCTAGAGGAAATCTGTTCATTAAGATCCACATTCAATATTTAAGGGCCAAACTACTCATGACTCAGATCTGTGATCAGATCTCCCAGGGTTTTCATTTTTACTGAAAAGCAGCTGCAGGGGACTCTAAATTGGATCAAAGCAGCAGCACTGGGGTGGGTGGGTGAGGTAAGCCTTCCTGATCTAAATTGCTCCACTGGGGAGAGAGAATTAGTAGATATGCAAGCAAGATATGCAAGAGCCAGTGTGGCGTAGTGGTGAGAGTGTTGGACTGGGACTCGGGAGATCCGGGTTCTAGTCCCTGCTCAGCCATGAAACCCACTGGGTGACTTTGGGCCAGTCACTGACTCTCAGCCTAACCTACCTCACAGGGTTGTTGTGAGGATAAAATGGAGAGGAGGAGGAGGATTATGTAAGCCGCCTTGGGTTCCTTGCAGGAAAAAAGGCGGGGTATAAATATAATAAATAAATAAATAAAATATGAGCCCTGCCCTCAGTCAGCTGGGATCTTTTAGTAACTATTCTTGAGCATGAGTTTTATAACGAGTCTATTGTACACCTCGTGCTCCAATGTTAATAACTGTGAAGTAACTTCTTTTTGAGCAGAGGGTTCGGATTGTCATTGAGCTGCTGGTTGTCAGACATTGCTGGGCGGCGAATATGAGGACTGAAGTTTCTGGTCCCCTGTGTTTTGATGTAGGTGTCAGCATGTGCCATTTGGGAGAGTTCAAGGGATGAAGACCCGAAAAGGAGAGGTGGTTTTCCTGGAAGATGTCCTGGATGAAGCTTGCTCCATGGTCTTAGAAAAAAGTGCTTCTGCAGAAAGTTAGCTGATCCTTCACTCTATTAGCCTCTTGCTTGTGTACAGTAATACCTTGGATTGCAAGTAACTTGGTTTGAGAGTGTTTTGCAAGACAAGCAGATTTTTAAATATTTATTTAATTTTTTTTTTACTTGATATACAAGCGACGTCTTGCAATACAAGTACTGTAGTACGGCTTAAATTAAAAATCTCTGTACAAATTTTTTGGGGGGATTTCGTTTTGATGTAAAAGTGTTTTGGATTACAAGCATGTTTCCGGAACGAATTATGTTCTCAATCCAAGGCATGACTGTACATGGCAATGCTAGGCCTTAGCCTTTTTCTTCTGGAGCCAGGGTGACCTATTCTAAGCCAGCCCTCCCCAACCTGGTGCTCCAACTCCCAGCATCCCTATGCTAGCTGAAGCTGATGGGAGTTGAGGTCCTAAACTTCAGGTGGGGAACCAGGTTGGCAAAGACTACTCTTATCTTGCTTTCCTCACCTCCTGTGGGCTACAGTTAAAGCCAGAGTTATTTCTGCTTCTTTTGCTTGCCAGATACGGATCCGCTAGCATGAAAACCATTAATCTCAATTTTAAAAAATTTAGTAGAGGAAGCCTTTCAAGTTATTGAGGAAAGCATTGCTCTCAACCAAATGCAGAGATAATTTGCCTATCTATCTACCTACCTTTCTATTTTCATTCATTCGGCCAATCAATCCATCCATCAATAAAATTATTTCCTTGTCCAAACGTGTTCTTTTATTGTTGTTTGGATGTATGTCCTTTTATCCTTTTTATCTCTGCCGGCTTCGGGTTTTATTATCATTTATCAGCTTGGATGTTTCAGTTCATGTTGTCAGCCACCTTGGAAAGGCAGGGTATAATTTTTACTTTATTTTAATAGCCCCTATCCTAGAAGTGAAACATCTTTTTGCTGCAGTTAGAAGCAATTCAAAACATGGGAATAACAGCACAATCCTATCTACTACTCAGAAGTAAGCCCCATCAAGTGCCATGGGATTTACTCCTAGGTAAGCGTGTATAGGATTGAAGCCTTACTGGCAGCCCCACGTGCACCATCCGCAGTGTTCCTACAGCCCCCCTATTTGGGAATTCAAGATCTTCCTTAAATAGTACTGTATTAAAGTCATTGTATTTTGGAACTTGGACGGGCTGGTGCAGATGTATTGCATCTTGATTTCTTAAACATGGTTAAGAGATGAAGGATATTACGCCCACACAAGCTCTGTGAATCTAGTGACACCACTTTAGAACCAAAAGTTTAGAGTTTGCTTCTGCCAGTAGCATCTGTTCTGTTGCTTTCCTTTTAAGAGGTGATAATGTGTCGTCCCCCCCCCCCCCCTGTAATCTGCTCAGCAACCAAAGGACTTGACGATCCTCTTGAGACTGCTGAAAGGATTGGGCTCGCTGCACTCCTCATTCAGGTCTGTTAATACTGTCATCTTTTGATTTTGCCTCCCCACCCCCCTTTCAAGTGATGCTGACGAAGGGCCTGCTCTACATGATGCTTAAATAACTTGCCGTTTCAGGACTTCAAGGGTCTCTTATCATCTGATTACCAGTTTAGCTGGGATCGTGTGCTCCAAAGCCGAGGTGACACTGGCGTCTTCCTACAATACACGCATGCCAGGCTGCACAGGTGGGAGGTGCAACCGAGAGCAGATTTTTCTGAATTTATCTTAAATTTATCTTCAATGTGAAAGACGTTTGCAAAGAGGATTTATCTGCATAGGGGCCTTTCAAATGTGGATCAGATGCACTCAAATTATGAAAAATACACAAAAACAAGCAAATGGACACATTTTGCTTAGGGTTCCATCCAATGTTGCACACGTGGACTTGCATGCAATTGGACCCTTCCCTTCCTCTCCTCTCCTGTACACCCCTCCCATGTGCCTCCCAAATCTGCTTCAGAGCGTCCACCAGCCCTCTGGAGCAGATTCAGGGAGTGGGGGGCATGTGGCGGGCTGGAACCTTTTCTGTCAGCAGTGCTGATTCTGCTGGCAGCCAGACACAATTGGATACAACCCTTAATTTATACAGGTTGCGGAATTCAATAAAGAATTTGGGTTACCTTCTAGAAGAACGTTGAGCCTCTTTTTTTTTAAAGTGTAGAATAACTATAACCCTGGTTTAATTCTTTCTATATGCAGGGTTGGGAAGGAGCAAGGTGTGGTCTAGGGAATATGAATAGGCTGGCGACTAACCTTGCCCTTCCACCACCTGCCCCATCCTTCCCAAGCTATACACCTTCACCCCTTGGGGTGCTTTGTCCACCTGTGGCACCAGCAGCCCAATCGGGCAGTTACGTTCCTCTTAACTGATACAAAAGCGGTTATATGGAATCTTATCCCATTCATGGAGGCCTAGACTTAGGATAGAATTAGGTTGTTAGGTTTAGAGACCAGCAGTTCCACTTCTGCTACTAGTTTCTTGCTAAATATTGGTTGTGAAGCCTCGCTGTGTTTTGCGCATAAACAAAGAGTGCCTTGATCAGTTGCTGATGAGTAGTTGGACCTAATGCGTTAAGGGTTTTTTTCTCTTTCAAAGCAATTTCTTTCAGACACTAGGGGAATGGGTTTGTGTTGATGCCCCAAAGTAACCTTTGACACAGTTTGGATGTCATAATGAGTGGTTTTGCACAGGCATGCACATGCAGCTGGTTTTATTGTTGACAAAACTAGCCATTTGCTCAATTCCAGATACATTAACTGTTTATTTTTCACACAATATTTTAAGAACTTCATGTCCACTAGCATCTGTTTTAAAACTGTGGCCTGAATATCCATTGCCATTCTTTGGGATTACCAAAACTATAATAAACTGTAGCTCAGGTTCTAAAACTTTGACCAGGACCACCCAAGTAGCACAGTACGCCAAAAACTAACAAATCTTTAGTAGCTCTCTGTATTGTTTCCCGTGCCACACGGCAAGCCATTCTTGAAAGCAAGGGGGTCTGCGATTCAAAGGAGAAAATGTTAAAAAAAGAAGATTCCGTGGGCTAGCCCAAAGCCTTGGGCATACCTAAAGTAGCACTGTGGATCCCAGCCACTCTTTATGAATCTTGGGATTAGGATTACCAGTCTCCTTAAATGCTTTTTTGTTCAGTTTTATGAAAAATAAGCATTCTGTTGAATGAGATGAAAATATTCATGCAGTGTAGGCCTTCTTTTTTTTTAATCTATGCAGCTTTATTAATGAGTGTCCTGATTCTTAATGATTTTGACACAGCTTTCTCTCCCATCACAGTTTAGAAGAGATGTGTGGAACAGTTGATCAAGCGTCTAATATTAACCCCACGTGTTTACAGGACCCACCAGCTATTTCCTTAATTCAACATCTTCTCAGGTATTTGAAGTTTACAGCACAGACCTTTGCTCACTTGCCTGCACTGAACACAATGGGACTTGCTCTTTGGTACATGTGCATAGGATTGAGCTGTGAGTAATTTTGCTGTACAAAAATTCCTGAACAATTGACGGCTGCACCTCCAAGTACATTATTGATTTGGGAGTAGCAGAATGTTAACACTAGGTTAAATCCAACTTTGAGCAGGTGGACTTGCATTCCCTCAAAGGGACTTCCCCTTGCTCTCTTCTCCCCTGCAGCCCCCTACGTGCCTCCCAAACCTGCCCCAAAGTGTCCCCCAGTCCTCTGGAGCAGATTTGGGGGCATGCAGGGGTGGAGGGGAAGTCTGTTCCACCAGCGGCTTTTGTTCTGCTGGCGGACATCAGTTGAATGGACATCCAAAGGAGTGTGTTTAGGATTGGTCTAAGGCAGCAGCTCAGCCAGAGACTGTGGGTCTAGAGCTCAGACAGAGACAGTACACACCCCTTTGAGATGAAGTTTTACTATGATGTCCATGGTACTAGGTTGCACCATATATTGGTGATCCTTATTTTGAATAACAAGCAATCTAAAGATCTTTTGCTAGTCTGTAGTCATTCATGATGTGCAACACAATCCTATTTATGTTTACTTGAATGTAAATCCCACTGTGTTTAATACTCCCTAGTAAATGTGTTTAGGATGGCACCCTTAGTAATGTTAGTTGAAAATGTAGAAAGCAACAATTGTAATAAATGGCATTTGTTCAGATAGCTGCAGTGAATCCCAGTGGAGTGTACCAAAACTGTTTTCAGTGAGGTTAGGTAATGAAGGCTATTCTTCATTACTCTTACTTGAGAGTAAATCCCATTGAACTCAAGAGGGATTAACTTCTGAGTTGACATGCATAGGATTGCAGTGATAGAGATCTAGTTCTATTCAGCAAAATACAGGACTTAATCTGAGTTAGGAATTACCCCCGAAGCATCTTTCCTTCTACTAGCAAACTTGGTGGTCTTGTGCCAGCCAAGAGGGCAGTGAAACAGGGCCACTCACAGACAAGATAGGGCTTTCTGCATTCTCTCAGGCAGCTTCTCAGCTATGCAGATAAAGATTATTAGGGTTTTTTTAAAAAAAACACATGCAAAAATCTAATGAATTACATATGCACAAAGCCCTCCCATACAACCAGAATGTTTGAAAAGGTTAAAACCCTTGACAGTAACGAAAGCAAGGCTACTTAAGAGCCACCTTGCCCGAAGGGGAGCGGGAGGAAAGACAGAACACCCTGTTGGATATCTTCATTGCAGATAGTAGCATGAAAAAAGCAGGCAACAGCATATTCTTAAGCTGCCTGTTAGCCTGTGACAAGCTCGGAAGGCTGCTACTGCAAGCAAAGTTTTTAAGCCCCAGTGACCGAGTTCAGATGTTGCTCCGCAGCTCGTTGTGGGTTATTTAACCCACAACGAGCTGTGGTTCCCATGGGCAGTCCCCACTCGGGGGTTGTCGTGTCATCTGAGCCCAACGAGCATGGGTTAAACAACCCTCGCATAACCCATGCATGTTGGGTTTGCAAATTCAAAATGGCAGCTGCATGCGCCACAGCCTCACCATGGGTTAAATAACCCATGACGGGCTGTTGAGATGCGATCAGCCCCAGTGTGTTGTGTTTTTATTGTACATCTCCTCTTGCTCTCCACCCGTGTGTGCCCCCCCCCAAATCTGCCCTGCGGGGGGGGGGGGAGAGAATTTATTGCCAGCGGTTTCCATTCTGCTGGTGGACAGACACCACTGGATACAATCCAATCCCTAAAATATGAGCTGGAATGCTTTAGCTAATGTGCTAACAATTCACATAATTTGCATAGGGTGTTCAATGTATGGCAGATGCTGAACAATTAGTGTATGTTGGCAGTTCTTTGATAATGTACTTCTTTTTTCCTGAAATGGTTGCTCCCGATGTGGGAAACTTTGAGTCGGCACCCCACCCCAAATAGGACTTGCACTCCGCAGTCTGCATGTGACAGAACAAAACAGGGTTTTGTAGCATAGATGAACCCTGTGATTGCCCGGCCTTTGATCAAGCTCCGCCAATTGTGATGTTTGCATTGGCTATTCCTTTTCTCCTCCCTTCAGATACGATGAGATTCTTTACCAATCTTCGCAAGATCTTCAGCCCAAGCACATTGTTAACTATCTCCTAAAACTCAGGTGAGAAAGAGAGAGAAACATTTTACCATTCGAACAGAATTCAGATCTCTTAAAAAAAAATAAAAAAAATCAGTCCCAATAACATGAGTAGCTTGATATAATTTGATTCACAATTCCAGATTGAAGGAAGGGTGGGTCTCTGTTAATGCAGCCTTTTCCTGTATCTGCATCAGAAGAGAGCCAGTGTGGCGTAGTGGTGAGAGTGTTGGACTGGGACTTGGGAGATCAGGGTTCTAGTCCCCGCTCGGCCATGAAACTCACTGGGTGACTTTGGGCCAGTCACTGACTCAGCCTAACCTACCTCACAGGGTTGTTGTGAGGATAAAATGGAGAGGAGGAGGATTATGTAAGCCGCCTTGGGTTCCTTGCAGGAAAAAAGGCGGGGTATAAATATAATAAATAAATAAATCTGTAGGCAACCCGGTGTCCTCCAGATGTTTTGGACTATAATTCGCAGAAGCCCCAGCTAACATTGCCAGTGGTTAGGAATTCTGGGAAATGTAGTCCAAAATGTTTGGAGAGGAACATAGTCCCCGCTTGGCCTTGACTTTGGGCCAGTCACTGACTCAGCCTAACCTACCTCACAGGGTTGTTGTGAGAATAAAAGGGAGAGGAGGAGGACCATGTTAGCCTCCTTGGGTTCCTTGCAAGAGGGAAAAAAGGCAGGATATAAATGATAAATATAATAACAACAGAAGAAACTTTTAAAAACATCCTAATGCTGCATTTCCATTTCAAAAAAATGAAAAGTGTGGTGTCTGAGTCAGTCTTGAAAACCTTGTGGTGTGCCTTCTTTGAAATGTTATTTCATTCCCCACCCTGGGATGTTGTATATGCTCAGAATCTAAATCTGCCTCAACAAGAAAAACCAGTCACTTGTTATGGTCTGTTAAGTCTATCATCTGAGTCTGACAAAGGCATTTTGTGCCCAGAAGCCTCTCGTGAAGTGATTTTACTCCAGTGACTCGGGCCAACAGTACATAGGGTTAATATAACCAAAATGTTCACCGGCTGTAGAGCTAGTTAATTTTACTTGGAAAACAAGTCTGCAGAAACCACACTCTCTTCGGTATTGTACAGGTATTAGCAAGCATTAATAAAATAAATATGTCAGGAGGACCAGAACTAACCTTTCCAATGACTATTTTTATGCTATTGCATGAGTTACCGTAATTGCTTTGACAAGTGGGATCTGCAACAAAATGTGGCTGAGTGGAGTGTTCCTGTTCAGGGTTCAAGCCAGCTGTGCCCTTTCCCAGGGTATTCCATTCCCCTTCCAGTTTCTTGTCCCCCTCCCAACAGTCAGCATTCTGTGGCCACTGCGTATGCTCAGTCTAAATGGGGCTCTTTTGCTTCACCCCTCCCCCACAGTAGGGTATTTTATTCCCCTTATAGTTTTCCTGTACTTCTGCAAGCCTTGGGGTTTCCTCCAGTTTGCTGATACCTCCGTATTGTGAGTGGGTGATGCTCACATAAGGATCCACACTCAGAGAATGAGTTCACTGTTCATAAGTAGGACACTTGGTGGAAGTCGCCCCAGAGGCATAGGTCTTCAGTGGAAGCCACTGGGCTTGGATCCAAAAATCTGTGAGTGGAAAGAGACAATATGTTCATGCTGTTCCATGAACTCCTGTGGAAGTGGTAGGGACAAGGAGGTGCAGCTGACCAGCCCTCGATGGACCACAGTCTTCAGATTCCCAGCTTGCATTAAGAAAAAAAAGAGAGCAGATCTCTAGTGCTTGTAGAACCTGAGGTATGAGGCAAAATCTGCAGCCACTATTCTGCCCATTCATTTTGTGAGAAACTAGTCTGCTCCTGCCTTTCAGTGTTTTTAGCCAATGAAGGAAGTCATAGGAATGGTTAATTTCCCGATTCATTTTTAAACCTTTTTGGAGTCTGACTCTCAGCATAACCTACCCCACAGGGTTGTTGAGAGGATAAAATGAATAGGAGGATTATGTAAGCTGCCTTGGGTTCCTTACAGGAAAAAACCTGGGATATAAATATGATAAATAAATAAATAAATACTATTACTTTGTAGGCTTCTAAATGTCATGGAATATGACACTAAGCAACGAAGTGCACACAGAAGGGAAGTGTACAGGTGTGTTGTAACTTGTAGCAGCACACATGATGTGCACGAATTACAACCACAAACTGCAGCCCCTCATCCACACACAAAGAAAGAGTCCTGTGGATGCCCATGTAACGGGGCAAGACTTCTCTCAGTGCAGCCTCAGTGTATAAGGGGTGGTGTGACAGTATGAGAAACATAGTGAATAAGGAAGATACAGACTGCAGCACAGCCATCTCCAACATGGTGCCCTCCAGATGTTTTGGACTACACCTCCCAGCGTTCCTGACCATTGGCCATACTGACTGAGGCTGATGGGAGCTGAAGTCTGAAACATCTGGAAGAAGGCTGCTGTAGCATATCAAAATCTAGTGGGCCATAAAAGGTCTGGGAAAGTGCTTGTGCAAACAGAGGGGATTGAACCCAATGTTGCATGAGCAGACTTTCCACTGCACCCAGCAGCCCCCGAAACCTGCTCCAGGGGGTCCCCCAAACCTCCAGAGCAGGTCAGGGGGGCGTGTACAATCCATCCCGCAGCTTTCATTCTACTGATAGATGGCCAGCATTGGATACAGCCCAAGAATGTTTGGAGTCACTTTCCTCATACAATGTTCTTCCGTTAGGTCGGAAACAGCCCTGCCATGAGTTGGCCTTTCCACCAGCAGAAGGATCCCCTAGCTTTGGATCCAAGTTCCGGTGGCTTCTCTGTTTATTGGTGGCTCTTGCATTTTCACAGGCAAGAAAAACTGTTCTTATTCCAGCTGATCTTAAGCAAGTTTAAGCAGCAGTCTGTGCCAGTAAGTTTAGTGGGTCTTGCTCCCTAGGAAGTGCATTCAGGATTGCAATACTTTAAATGAGAACTTGTTTGACTCTGTGTTTTCGTTTCAGCCATTTAGCAGCTGCGGCTCATAAAATGCTCCCTGTGAAAGGCAGTGTTCCGGAAATAGCTGAGGTAATGTAAATAGTCACTGTTCGAATATATGATTTGTTATTCTTGAGCAGCACAACTTGGGAAGACGTCTGCTCTGGACACACGGGGAACTTGTTGAAAGGTGGAGTATAAATCAAATAAATACAATGCAACGTTTTTCTAGTTTTTATAAGCAAGGGAACCGTAGGAGGGGATAGTCTGCCGCAGCTTTGCACTGGTGAGCCTGGATACTGTTCCTTCATAGACTCTCCTGTGAAACTGTGAACATCAGTGTAATATTAAACTGCCACAGAGTAAAACCCAGATCTTCTCTGCACCTGCCTACCTTCCTTTTTAAAAACATTTTTTGTGGGAAATCTTTCCCATTATGGTTGAATTTGAGCTTTTCTCGGTTTTGTAGCCTAAAATAATAAGCATGTCCACTTTTTCTGCAGAGTGTAATTTTCTTCCCACAGTTCCCCACTAGCAATACTGCCTGCACTGCAAACTTATGAACTGTTCTAAACAGAGAGTTAAAATGCTGGAAGTGAACTTACGCTCTTTTTTCTTTTCTTATTTTTTGGAGTTACTGATCAAAGTGGAGGAAACTTATAGTTTAATTTAAAAAAACTACCACGTTGTTGGAAGAAAGGACTATCCTCAGTATTTTCTCTTTTATTCCCTATTGTGGTAACACAGCAAACCAAGAGAGTGCAAGACACACACCCCGAAAGTGTGCCATTAACATCCACTGATTTATCAGCTAAAACAATAGTTGCAAGTTTTAATCAATTTACTTGGCAAATTAATAAACTAAAACATGGGTTGATTGATCTGCCAAGTAAATGTCTTGCATCTCTACTAAAAACAAACTACCCCAATAGGGTTAGGGGACCCTGAGGAGCAGATGGGGGAGGGGGTGTGCAGGGCTGCAGGCAGGAGGAGAAAGTCCCACTGCACAAGCGGAAGTCTGCTCATGTGACATTGGATGTAGCCCCAGAATGACTAAGATGAAACTCCAGAAGGAATAGCTACTGGTACAAAGTGAACATAGGAAGCTGCCTTATACTGAGTCAGATGATTCATCCATCTAGCCCACTATTGGGGCTAGACTGACAGCAGTTCTCCAGCATTTCAGGCAGAATTCTTTTCTAACCCTACCTGGAGATGCTGGGGATTGAACCTGGGACCCTCTGCACGCAAAGCAGGTGCTCTGCCACTGAGCCACGGCCCCTCAAGCTACAAGTGGGCATCTTAACATTTGTTCTTACCCTTCAGCAATTTACACCTCCATAGTGCTGTGCACACACAAAAGCATCCAATGCCTGCATATTTTTTTGAAGCTACTTTTAAAGGGAACAGATGATGATCAAAACTGATTGGTGTCCTTTCCCCCACCCTTTTCTTTTTCAGGCAAGGCTCTGTCTATTCCAGGCTGTTCGCTCCATTCTGGCCAACGGAATGAAACTTCTAGGAATCACACCTGTAAATAGAATGTAGCGGGAAGAGTTTCTTCCTCAAGGCCTATTCTAAAATACATCTGTTCAGAAGACTAGATGTTGTCTTCCTGTCCTTGTTTCCCCTGTATTGTGTTAGGCTTTAAGTGCCCTTAAGGATTACTTGAAGCACTCAGAGGGAATCTCTCTGTGTGTCTTCTGCTGTATACCACCAAGCAAGCCCTGGGCTTCATTAGTATCTCAATTAACTGCTGTGATCATACCTTGTCATGGACCTCATGGGGAAGACAATCTCCATGGTTGCAGTTGTGCCACAGACCTGGCTTGCTTTGGATTTCAAAAACACACACATGTAATATTGCCATTTTCTTTATGATGACTTTTGAATGCCCAATGAGAATTAAGGTTGCCCTGTTCGTATGTATCTTCCCTCGAATCCACTTCTTGGCATATTTCCCCCTGAAAATCAACCAGTTTTCCCAATTTAAGTGGCAACAGGGATAGAAGTGACATTTAGCAAAGCTGCTCTTGAGCCAAATATATGATTCTGTATTTCTGTGGATCAAGGTTTTCTCCATACCAGCAACCATGGCAGGGGGCAGGGAGAGAACAGGACTCACTTGGTATTTATTTCCTACTAAGATGTTCTATGATAAGTAAGGGACGAGTAAGGAAAACCTGCTTCCAAAGGATGTAAAGTTTACTATGTCTATATAGAACAAAACAAATCCAACCCTACCTGTACAACAAATAGCTCCTGGTCTGCTTAATGTCCATGAGCCTGTAGCAGCCACTGACTTATCATTGCTGTGGTGCAGGGTGGATATGTCTGTCACACTGCACTATCTGAACAGTACCCATATCTCAGTTGACCATACTTGCTTTGTGGAAACGAGAGGCCCCTGCTGCCATGTTCAGGCTCTTAACTACTACTACTTATTTTGCTGTGGTAAGGAAAGGGAGGAATAGAGGTCCCAGAACAGTTAAGTGCTCTGCTGGGATCTTTTTAGTGCAGTGGAAGCTAAGAATAAGAAAAGTAGCTTGCTAAAGCACAGAGGAGGAATAAATATAACAGCAAAGTATGTTTATTTCCTCCAAATCCCTTCCACCAAAACATTTATATTGTCAGGCTTTTGTTTACTTCTTCATAGTCCTTTCTCGTGTCCTTCTCACCCACACCCACCCCAAATTAGTGGGGATCATTGCACCCGGCCTTGGCAACTAATGAACAAATAAATTCCCTTCCCTGTTCTCCAGTTTCGGTTTTTCTCTGCATTATTCTTGTGAGAGGGGCTCATCCTTCTAGTCTCTCCCCTTCCCTCAATGAAAGTCGTGGGGAGGAGGTTACACCCTATACTATTAAACAACTTTAGCAGTAAAATAAATCAAAACTTTAAAGCACACAGTTGCGATACCTACAGCAAGAGCTCTCAGGCTCCATCACACTGACTCCAAGTTCAGTGCAAACTGTGAGAATTCACCTGGTCCATAGTCAGACTAAAACAGAAAGGTGGAAAGCCCTTTATATTTTAAGTGCAAGAAAGGCCTTATGCAAAGCAAAATCTCCCCCTCCCTCCAACATTATACACAAGCTGAGTTGTGCATGGCATTTAATTCTACCCTCATTCTTTAAACACAGTGAGGCTGGGCAATCTTCCGCATAGAGGTCAGGAAGGAAGCCTCACGCCCCTTTACAATCCCTCATAATCAGATGAGAACTACAGTCCTATGGCCATTAGCATGGAATAAAAAGGATTTATAGTGCAACCTGAAAAATACACATGCTTGCTGTGAAAGTCAAGATAAAAATTAGACTTCTAGGCCCCTCAGATTAATTAGGTCATCATTCAGGGCCTCTTTTCCAATCGTATTTTAATTGGTTCTCTCCCTAACAGACCAACTTACAGAAGCTACACATTCCTAATTAAAAAGTACATACAATTATTTAATGAAAACCACCTTGCAAAAGCACCAGGAAAGCTAAATAAAACATTTCCCTGATCATGAATTTCAGTGTTGAATTAAGTTAACAAAAAGGGTAAATGATCTAAGTGATGTGCTTGTCCTCCTCCCCTGAATAAGTTGTATTTGATGCCTAGTACAAAGGCTCAAACCAAAATGGCACATAGCGCCATCTAATGTATTTAGTGCTTGGTTGTGCAACAAAAGCGCAACTATTATACAAAATGGTATAAACCCCCTAGTCACAACAGAAAATTCCTTTTAAAAGTAGCAGCTGCAGCATTTTACATAGACTACGAAGAACAAAAGCTTAAATACCTAGAATCTGCTTCAGCTAGAATTGTGTTCTTTTAATCAAATGATAGCATTCTGCCCCCTGCCTTGCCCTCGCAACTGTCACCTTGGTTTCATTCTAGTTGCGACAACTAGTTTGTCATAAGAGCAGTTCAGCAAGTGGCTGGATCTTTGAGGTAGGCACATGCAGAGGATGTTTACACAACAAAAATGTGACAAAAATATTTTAAGACTGAAAATATTAGTAAATGTAGCAGCTCTTGTAAGAGCACTTCAAATGGGATATTTCTGCCTGCAGAGAATCCATATCATGTGGCACATCAAAGTGAATTCCAATGGCATACCACTCTTTATTTTATATACAATATATACATATTGCTGCACATTCCGTTCCTTCATTCTTTTTTGGCAAGTAGGATTTTCATAGTCCAACACAAAAATAAGACATACTTTTACATGAAAAACGGCTTCACAACTTAGTGAAGTATCTATCCTCCAGTGTAAGTCTTCATTTCCCTAATGATTTCCTTCACTTTTTTAGTTCAAGCAGAAAAGTCTTCCATAAACAGTTTAAGGCTAATTTTAAAAAGAAAAGGGAAAAAAGGACACCCATGTCAGGTCTTCTCTATGTTTGTGCTGTATTTTCTGCTCTTCATGCCAAATGTCACACATGAAGAAGATTCTCTTTCAACACTTTTGTTTCTACTGGCTCGATTTTTGTTGTGTCTTGTCGAGGCAATCCATACAGATATATTGAAATACATACAAGGAGTGCACCAAGAGAGAAGGTTATGGCTAGATGGGGAAAAACAAAGCACATGGTAAGACTTCTGAGGGAAGAGGCATGAGGTATCTTGCCTGATAGAATCTAGTGCAGGATGGCAAGTTGTGGCCTCCAGATGTTTTGTCCTACAACTCCCATCAGCCTAGCCAGCATAGTCAATGGTGAGGGATGATGAGAGTTGTAGGCCAAAACATCTGGAGGGCCACAAGTTGCCCGTGCTGGCTAGCCTCTTATTTTACATCTATGTTTTTTTTCCTTCACACATTAGTTAATACAGTCAATATCATGTTGACAATATCTTAAATTCCAACATGACAGATACCCCAAGAAAGAATAAACAAGGAACCATAGGCAGAGTTCACACATGCAGCACCCATCACTCAGTGCATGGAAGATCAAGCAACTATCTGCGTGTGTGAAACTGCCATTGGTATCTCATGACGTCATCTCAAAATATTTCTCAATGGAGGCAGTTAAACATTCAGCTATGGGTCTGAGCATGATGGGATACTGAACAATATATACACCTGTGTACAAGAGCCTTTCGCTGCTGTTAAGGCCTTATTGTTCAACAGGAAACATGATCTGGAACTGCATTTTTTTTCATGAGATGAACCAGATATTCTAACTTGGCAATTCAACTGAAATTCTAATATATGATTGGTGTTGATGCCTTTCTAGAACTATGTAGTATTCTTAGTGGAACTACAGCAAAATAAGCGATAGAAATGGCCTCTCCAGATTTGCTAGGTGTCCCAACCGCAACTTCGTGTTACCCATCTCAGCACATTCTGCTTCATTCATTCCAATGTGGTAGTTGTCAAAATTTAATCCAGCATCCACAGCTTTCTTTCAGCTATCGTTAGTCCACAGAACATTGGATGTCACTGTGGACTGGCTATGCACTCACCCGCTTTACGGAATCTTCCTTAATATGAAATACCAATAAGTAGTTTTTCCCATACTGTTGAATCAGTACAGCATTGCTTTCCCGTTATCTTCCCACTGTGCAGTGCCAAAGAAAATCAAGCACATGTAGGTGGCAATGAAGGTTCAAATTAATTTGGTGTGCGAGTCAGTAGCACAACTGATGCTTTCCTAGGAGCCACTTTTTGCATTAGGTGTTGGAAAAACATTGTTTTAAGGGCTAAGCCTTGAGTAGCAGCTATTGGAAATCTAACCTAAGTATGAAAACACATGCTATCTTCACTTTCTTAATAAACTGGTTTATTCGATTGCAGTGTACATTTTTACTTGATATCAAAGTGCAGCTTTTTTGCTTTACCACATCTGGCGACAGTAGGTCGGTGTTGCCACCCTAGCATTGTTGACCTACGTGTTTTGAAAGTAGCTTGTTCTCATTGAATTGTAAATACCATCACACTGCCAAACAATATGACAATGAACTGACAGCAGTCGTTTTGAATACCAGTTGCTGGGGACACACAAGCAGGAGGGTGCTAACGTGCGTATGTCCTGCTTGTGGGCTTCTCGTAGGCATCTGGTTGGCCACTGTAGTAACAGAATGCTGGACTAGATATACTTTTGGCTTGATCCAGGCACTGTTCTTATGTTATCAGATTCAAGCCAATGCTAAACAAACATAAAAGCAGAACAGCTCCTAAGATTGTCCCACAACACTTAGTTGGGGTAACGAGGCCACTTAAACCATAACCAAGAGCAACTTACTTATCTGTAAGCCAAAAAGCATGACTGATGCAACAGTTGAGAGAACAATGGCTGCTGCTGCAGAAAAGCCTTTCATAATGTTGTCTGTGTATTTAACAACAACTGACGTGTAAAGGCCTCCAACGCTGGAAAGAACTAGGAAGCAAAAGGAGATTTGCTTGTTAATGAAGTGTCAAACATCGTCTTGGCATAAAGAGCTATTGCCATGTTGGTTCAAAGAAACAGGTAAGAAAATACCCTTTTAGTGCCATTTTTTCTTGATGGCAGCCTCATGGACCATCAAAACCTGTTGTATCCAATGTTAGTCGTATTTCAAGTAGGCCAATTGAAATGAATGGGATTTAAGTTAGACTAACATTGGATACAACCCATTGGTTTAATCATATTTCTCAGAATTTATATAGTAAAAAGAAAAAAAAATGTTTCAAGACCGGGGCAACAAGAATTTAAGGCAAAACACTAAACATACTTACAGATGACAAACCAGACGTAATGTGTATAGCCATAAAAAAAACCCTTCTCCATTACTTGAGCTCCATCTGACATGTAGACACCAACCAAGGTCACCACAATTCCAGAGAGGTACATCTGAATGTTCCTGACCCATAAAGATGTATCTGAACTCTTTAGCACCTTCTCAAAATATACCCCTGAAAGGAAAGAGGGAAGGGAGAAGAATATAAACAGAAACTAATGTGGAGAAGAAACCAGTCAATCCAGTGGACAAAGGAATAGAAAAAGTCCTTCACATCAGATGTTTTGTGCCTGGACTGCGGAAGGCAATAGGGCGTCCATGGCTTACTTTGAAGTCATCAGATTAGCATGTCTGAAAGACGAAGCCAATCAAGGTAGCTGAATAGAATATTTCAAAGTAGGAAACATGCCAAATATTTCTAGCCCCCACCACTGTCCACTCTCACTTCGTACTAATTATATTTGAAATAATAAAATGTGGAAAACTGGTGTGAACATTTTGGCATTTTTAATGTAAAGGCAGTTGATACGGTTTTTTGTTTTTTTAAAAAAAACAATGGAAAAAAACCCCAATCGTCTAATTCTGTGCAATGCAAAAATGATTGCTGGGAAACTTTTACAAATTTTGGGTTGGATCCAGATTTAAGCTGGATCAACTGCTCGCAGAAGTGGACTTCCTCACCCCTCCTTCTCATGGCAGCCTCTCCATCCTCCTGAAAATACTACACAGAGTCATGAGACCCTGCTGAATGGGGCGAGCTATGGTTTGTAGGGGAGGGTACATCCCCCAAAATTGGGCAATGTTCCACAAGCAGAGCCCTTCCTCTTGAGGAAGACAAATCCTGGATCTAACCCACTGTATAATATGTCATCCGTACCAGCGTTTAGTATTACAAAATCTTACAGAACAGAACTGTCTCATGCTGTTTTTCCAAATCCATGTTACTTATATTCTATCCATGTTACTTCTATTAAACAATTCTGCGCAGGGAGTCTTTTGAATGATACCCACACGGGAAGTCATGTTTGGCGAGTCCACTGCTGCAGCTATGGAGCCCTCTGTGCAGATAACTCTGTCCTCCACTGCCCACCCCCAATGGGTGAGTTGAACCAAAAGAACCGATCCTGTGCTTAAGAGAGGAAGGAGTGCTCCACAAGTTCCACTGAACTCATGGTTCTACAGGTTGAATGGTTCAGCTTTATAGGGGATAGGCTCCCTTCTTACATTAATTTTGCTGCATAGGAGCTACTGAAGTTCATGCTGCAACTGTAACATGAGAATCCAGGGCCATGCTAACACCTGCACGAAGTCCATTTCTGGGAGGGATGTCACTGACGCTGGGAAGAGCTACAGCATGGGGCCTTCCGACAAGGCCCGGAACTTCTCATGTTACCTGAGCAATGCAGAAAGGAGCTGTGCTGCAGTGGTTCCTAAGCCACAAATGTAATGTCAGAAGGGGTCCTGAGATGTCCGGCCAGCTATAGTCAATAGACAGATTCCTGCTGCCTGTACAATGTCTTACCTGCAAATCCTGAACATAAAACAGCAATAGCGATTGCACCAAAACCTATCAATGGACTCTGTTCCACCTAAAGAATTAACAAAAAGGGGGACAGTTTATTCATAACCGTGGTGGCAGCAGCAGTTACTTCCAAAAGCTAAGTGAGAACACCAATTTATTATAACAATAAAACGAGTCTCAGGCCATCCTATATCATCTACATAGGAGTTAAACGACAGAATTTGATGTGGTGTGTACTTATTGCCTCTGGGGAAAATAGATGCATAATTATTCTGGAAATAACTGAAAAGGCAAAAGCCTCAATCATTACAGTTTTTTCTTATTTCTGTATTGCGTGGTTCCTCTTAAGGAAGCTGCCTTGCAGTTCTCATCTCTGCATTGTAAGGTTTTGCTATTAAACAAATAAGTAGCGTATCTCTGGTCAGCTGTAACACAGATGTGTTTATAGTCATATCCTTCAAAACGACAACTTGTCAATTAAAGATTTCTAAATGATTAACTGAAGCTTCTACTAAACTAAATATATAACAATCAATAAAAGCTACCACTCATCAGAAGGAAAAGTCAAATATTAACCATATCTGATGTGAATTCCCTGTGTCAGTAATACACCAAAGCCAAAATGGCTTCCAGCTTGTGTGTGTGTGTGTGTGTTTAAAGACCCTTCAGAACTGTGGACAATTCAGATTTGTTTCGTTTTTACAAATTGACACGGATTTAAACTGTCACCTTCAGTTGCCTGCAATTCTTATTTTAGAGGGAAAGCACTGGCCAGTTCACATATAACAAGAAGCCACCTTGCGTGAATTTCCCTGTGGGAATCCTCGTTGCAGTGGTGGCTGTCATTTGTACATTCGGGACATGGCGGGGGGGGACGGGACACTGTAGCTTCTCGTTAAATGCAAACCAATTGGGGGTGGGTTGTTGGGGTGGTTGACAAGCCACCCGCAACTCTAAAACAGCCCATGGGTTCTGGGTGGCTTGTTCACCACCCCAACAGCCCGCCCTTTCTGGGTTCACATGTAACAAGAAGCCATGGTGGGGGCTTAGAGCACCAATTTGCCACCCATGGGCGCTGCAACCCACCATGGCTATTCAGCAACAGTGGGCTGCGGCAATCATGCAAACCAGGTCTCTAAGTACTTGAGGGTCAGGGTGAAACTGTCTGTTATTTTTGGATACAAACTGGAAGGATAGGTCTTTATCAGTGTGTATGCTGATACAACTGGGAAGCTCTGGCCCATGAACGATCTAAATGGAGGTTGGCCTCTCACAAAGGTTCCATGGACTTTGAAGAAGCCCGAGTGCAAGGCGAAAGGGAGAAACGTGCTAAGCGAAAAGCACGTCAAACGAACCCTTTACAGGACCATCTTCCATCTGGTAACCTGTGTCCTCACTGTGGGAAGCTATGTGGATCTAGAATTGGCCTCCACAGTCACTTACGGACCCATCGCTAGAGTCTACACAATCTTCTTTAGAATTTCCTCCTTTAAAATTTTTCTTTTGTAAATTTTTTAACCTGGAAGACAATCTTACTCGGTCACGAGTGATCGCCTGATGATGATGGATGATGCTGATATGCATCCCAAGTTAAGTGTGCATAGGATTTTAGCATAAGTTTTTTGTTTGTTTTTACCAAATCTCTTAAGAAAGAAGGAGAGGATGTATCTATGTGACTTGAACTGAAGCTGACTAATTGACTTAGAATTTTACACACCATACTGCAAATTTTCAGCTTTAAATGGCATGGCAAATATAGCTCACCTTTAGTGAAGAATAAGAAAAGAGATGGGTCAAAAGGGATGATGACCATTTATTATAAATACTTGGCATTAATATGGGATTTAGAATGTTCAAAGTGATTTATATACATAATCTCAGTAACCCTTTCAACAACTCATATTACAAATGAGAGCGCTGCCCAACACTATCTAATCCAGGGGTGCACAATGATACTGCAATGGGGGCAAACTGCCCCCCACCAGACCCTCCGCGGGCCAGATGGTGTCAGTGACCCTGTCCCCAAGCCCATTTTAGCTTTTCTCTGTGCTGGGAGAGGCATGGAGTTCTGATGCTATTCCTGGCGTCAGCCAAGCCCCCACCGCCCATATCCCTGCTGTTATCTCTGATCTGAGTTCAGCGGTAACTGCGGGGATTCCTCTAGGGGGCTCCATGGGCCAGATTAGGGAGCCTAGTGGGCCGAATTAGGCTGCGGGCCGTGGGTTCTGCAACCCTGATCTAGTCAGTTCAGTGTAAAAACAAGATTTCCCCTGGCTCAAGGCTCAGTCTACTAGTCACTACAGCACACTAGGTCAGGGGTGGGCAGCATGGAGATTGGGTCCCACTGGTCCATCTCTGGGTGATCTGAAGTAGATTGGCAAGGATTTCTGACTCCCAATTGTTTAACAAAGACAACAACAAAATGACTCTCCCCACCCCACAATTTATACTGCTGAAAGGAAGAAACCTGTGGAGGGAGGGCCAGAGGTGGACCTTTGTTTATGGAAGGACAGTGAATTCAGTTCAGTTCTGGTACTCAAAATAAATTCCTGGACTCAGAATTCTTTAATTCAAAACGGTATGTCTTTTGTACCTGATTCAAGTTGGTGGACCTCAGGGTTCTAGCAAAAAACAAAATAGATCCTACAACCTGATCTCTACCCATCCCTGCACTAGGTCACCCAGAATATCTGTGTTTACATATTGAAATGACTAGAATAAAGTTTACTGAATTAGTCCAAAGACAAGTAGAATATTTTGAAAGTTCCACATAAAAGTAAACATAGGACCAGAGGCCATATTAAAAGAGAATAAGATACAATTTAAAACTCCACATAAAATTACACATAGGTCCAGATACTAAATTCTGTTCTTACTAGAATATAACTAGGAATTAAGATTAAAAGTATTCTAAAAGCAATCAAAATTAAAAATTGAGGAAATACATACCAACATGAGTTTTGTATCCTCAAGGCTCAGAATCTCCACCACAGTTAACTGAGATGGAATCTAGATAGCTTTTTCTAAGGCTGGAAGCCTTTACTGCAAAGGAAGCCACTCTCCAAGTTACATACTGATTAGTTCCTTGTAGCTGAAGGCTTAATTGTTCTTTCACATTCCACTACTTCATTTTCTTTAATAAAGGTTCTATACAGTTTTCTCTAATATCAGAGTATAGCCAACATTCAAAAACACAATGAGGTAAACCCTCCACTGCTGATGCCCCACAAATGCATGATCTGTCTTGCACTGGTATACCCCCAAAACTCCCCAACTGAACTTTTGATTCCATCTGTTCAAAATGGAGTCGAGGAAAAGCTTTCCGGTATTCCACTTTCATGGGAAATGACAAGTATTTTTCATATTTTTGCTGACATTTTGCACTTGCTAACCAGAGGACAGTATTTGCAAAGAAAAGAACAGCTATGTGCATTTGTGCTCCTCTATCTAGAATTCTTTGTTTGAGGCCATTTCTGGTTACATTTCCACATGGATTCAGATATTGAAATGAAGTGGAAAATATAAATAAATGTGCTTCTTGTGAACCTTTAAGTAAGCAGTATATGCTTCCAGAGTCACTGTTCAATGAAATTATGTCTCTTGATGCATAAATAACCATTCTAGATTTCAGAAGATAGTTATGGAGAAAGGCTCTCAGCGATAAACCTTACCTGAACTTTTGTAGCCTGAGCTGGCTTCCACTGAACAAGCGTGACTCCACCACACAACATGAAGACTGAGAACCACTGCAGTTTACTGAGAGAACGGTTCAGCATTAAGACTGTACATAAGGCTGTGCATGGGATCTTCAACTGATAGGTCACCTAAAACATCAAAAAAGGGCATGGTTTATGGACAGCGTCCGTGAAAGCTTATGCTATTATAAATGTGTTCCTCTTGAAGATGCCACAAGACTCTGTTGTTTTTGCTGCAACAGACTACCTCTCTGGAAGTGGTGTATTTAGTTATAAAGGTACTAACAAAGGCAGTCATCTCCTTGACACATTCCCCATGTTCCAAACTTATAGGTTTGGATCCAGACTTAGTCATAGAGTAGGCCCATTAAAATCAATGGGACTTAGGCTTGTCATAACTAATGAAAGTCCAATTGATTTCAGTGGGTCTACTCTAAGTCTGGATTCAACCCAATGGGTAAAACCCAACATAAGTCCTAGTTAGAGTAGACCTAAAGCAGGACTTCTGTTGGATTTTTACCCACTGAATTTAACTTTTCCCTCTCGTTTTTCAGCAGTGATGCTTTCTTGAGAAATAATCTATTAGTTACCCAAAAATAGTAATGACCCACAGCAGTTAGGGAAGATTTAGAGTACACCCTGTAGGAAAGATCTCTACATACACCACTTGCCAACTTTTCCCTTCTGTGACTTGCAGCTGACAGTGTGAGCCATTTCCACTGAAAAAATGCTGTCTTTCAGTTGCTGTTGGACAATGTAAAAGCTCCGTCTGCAGTGCTCGGTCTGCAAGGACAGTTTCATACGTGCAAATTGCCACCACTGGATGAAAAGCAGGCGTGCATGAACTCGCCCTTGTAGCTGACCTGGTTTGGGCTTCTGTAGCTTGCTTCCTAACATCCAGAATTACCTGGTAAACTGCTGCATCCAAATTGCTAAGAGCCAAGAAGGCCATATTGTTTTGAATGGCATACACGAGAGATGGAATGCTTAATTTTAATAGTTCTTTAGGGCTGCCCAAGACATTTTCTTTTAAAGACGTCAACAGTCTACCCAGGCTTCCAGTCTCTCTGGAAGAAAAAAAATGGGGAAAATTGTTTTCAGGAAAGACAAATATTACTGCAGTGACTTAACAACTGGTAAGTATGACAGAACGGGAATCATCCAAAAATAGCCCTATGGAGGGTTCCTTTGCTCACAACCTCCTACCTGCCTGAGTTGACCCCCCCACTGCATCGGCACAAATCAACTTGGTTGCTGGGAAGGGCTCATCACACACCACTGCATGCACATTCATTCATTCATTCGACTTGTACCCCGCCTTTCTACCAAAAATGACACTCAAGGTGGCTTACAATCACTAATGTCCTTTGGTCAATCTTGAGGCCCTTCCAGAAAGAGAAAGCAGAAGAAGCCACTACAAGTGGAGAGAAGAGACAGTCTTGCTGATTTTCCAGGCAAGCTTTAATTCACATTCTTCCCCCACCAGCAAGACACATAGCCATATGTGCCGCCTTGAGGATGATGGAATTGAGAGGGTTCTACCCTTAAAGGCAGCCTAAAAATCATTTTGAATTAATTAATACCAAAACAATAAAGCAGACATTCCAATGGATGGGACTGGAATGATGGTAAAACTGTCTGTTTTACAACTTCCTGTAACAATGCAGTAAGACAGAATTTTCATTAAGTGATATACCAATGGAATGCTTTCTATGATACAAAAGATGTATTCTATTGGATCTAATCAGTGTTGTTGGTGTTATGCCCGCAACACCAGCTTTTTACTCATTTGGTGACACTGTAAAGTAATCCAAAATTTCTTGTGGGGGAAAGTGGTAGAAACAATTGAAGATAGGCTTGGTGACCATATTCCCAGAACTCCACAGGCCCTAAATGCCTTTGGGAAAGGAATAAAGAAAAGATAATCGGGTATTTCTAAGTCAGTCTTCCTCAACCTGGGCCCTTCCAAATGTGTTGGACTACAACTCCCAACATCCACTAGCTAGCATGGTCAATGCTGGCTGCAGATGATGATGGGGACTGTATTCCAACACATCTGGTGTAGGAAAAATTGATATAGGATTATATGCAATTTCAAAAGCATGGACAGGTCCTGAGACCAGAATGGGGCTGTTTGCATGTAACAATGTGCATGAGTGGGAGAGTGAGTGTGGGCATGTTGCCTGCAGCACACCCACCCCTTCCGCTTTTACTCCACAACCCATGATCGGTTCCTTCATAGGTTCCTGAGCATGACATCCAAACCTGGATTGCTGGGTTGTTGAGGGGCTAACTGACCCAGCAGCTAAATGACCCAACAACAAACCATGGGTTAACAGCTGGGTTGTTTAACCCCTCCACAACCCTGCGGTCTGGGTTTGGATATCACATTCCGCAATCTATGAAGGAGCCAATTGTGGGTTGTGGAGTAAAAGTGGAAGAGGTGGGAATGCTCTCCCACTCATGCACAACAACCCATCAGTTTTTAAACTGATGGGTTGTCATCATGTGTGAACCAGGTCAATGACTTTTTTGAGGATCCTTTAATATGCTTAAAACCCCCCACGTCTGGATAGAAATCCCATCAATGTTACATGTTGAGTATTTCTAGAAGCCTTTGTTTATCATTATGATCCATTCACTTATAATTTACACCAATGCTCTCCACTAATTTTTGGAAATTGGATTTAATTTGAAAATTAATTAGTCACTTCAACTATCTTCAGTTGTCTTTTACATCAGTTTTGTATGGCTTTTGTATGGTTTATGCCATACAACGCTGACATAAAAGGCAACTTATTGAAAATATCCAAAATGACCAATTAATTTCCAAATACAGGGGAAAGCACCCTGTAAATCCCATAATAAAATCCACTCCACCCCTTCCTGCACTGGAGTATCAGATTTTTGGATGCACATGAACCAGGGCAGACCATAAACATGCAATATTTTTTTAAAATATTCATAACGTTATCAAAGTCTGTCCACATGGAAATATAAGCTATGAATAAGAGGTATTGCAATGTGAATGCCAAGCAATGGTGAAAGTATACAGGAAAACATACCATGTTTTGGAATCGCAACATAATTTTATGCTTTGTGAGTTTAGATGGCATATAATTCCTTATTGGGCACCTTACACTGAATGGCATTAATTGTTCAGTGTGAAGCACTGGGTGTGTGGGTGTGGGTGTCTTGTAGTTGGGGCCAAAATGACCACAAAGGCCAGATTAAATTTTGTGCAAAATGATAGCCATAATGGGGGGGGGGGGACACACACAAAAAGGTTTTGTTGGGTCAGAAGAATAGATCTGATGAAATAATCAGTTTTGGCGGCTCATGAGGAAGTTAGTGACTGGGGAACAAAGGTTTTAAAAGTTCAGGTTTATAAAGGAGTTTGGTAAACCTGTGGCTACTGTTGACCCTGATACTGTTTGTGGTGATGGTAAGGGAAGTGAGTAATTTATCTAGCATAAAAAGAGACAAACTATTTTTTCAGCCTCTACCCTCCTTTCTCACACAAAATGGGCAGAACAGGTTCTGGGCTAAACATCTGTAGACACGATGACTAACTAATAACTTTAAACAGCATTTGATGGAGTCACTTCAACCCCTAGCACCTCATGTGCATGGTTTTTCAGTTGTCCCAGTCATTTCAATAGTGGTAGAATTGACTCCAAAAGCCTTAAAAGTAAAAACATTGATTTTTTACTAAACTAAGGGGGTGCTGAGACACCACATGGCAATTCCCACCTTGTCATGGTTGAGGACTACCTAGAATATGGAGTGTGGAAGACTGTCACAGCATCTTCATGTCACTATTTATTTTTAAAGTCCATGTTATAGTTTGCATTTGTTTGTTCCAACTAACTTACAAGACAGCTGGGCTTTTCTGAGACACAATTCCAAGACTCAGTGTATCATTTCTGAATTTGATAGGATAGTAATTGTATTTGGAGTCAGCACCGCAAGAATGGCCATTTTTCATGTGTTGCCCATAATTACAGGGTAAGCAAAATGATTACACAGTTGAAACCAGGCCTCGAAAAAGCTACTTGTAGCCAGTGTGGCGTAGTGGTTAGAGTGTTGGACTGGGACTCAGGAGATCCGGGTTCTAGTCCCCGCTCAGCCATGAAACTCACTGGGTGACTTTGGGCCAGTCACTGACTCTCAGCCTAACCTACCTCACAGGGTTGTTGTGAGGATAAAATGGAGAGGAGGAGGACTATGTAAGCCGCCTTGGGTTTCTTGCAGGAAAAAAGGTGGGGTATAAATATAATAAATAACTAAATAACTAAATAAATAGTGACCCACATGTTGCCCCTTGATACTCAACTTTAGGATCCAGTGATGCTGAGGAGAGGGCACTTTACTCCAGAGACACACATACAGAACCCCCAGCATTAAACACGTCCTCATATCAGGCCCCCTACCATGTGTCCTTTACAAAAGAAGTGAATGTAATACATCTGTGAGAGAAGGGCTAAAACATGAGGGGCGGGGCTGTAGCTCAGTGGCAGAGAACATGGTTTGCATGCAGACAGTCCCAGGTTCAATCACCGGCATCTCCAGGTAGGGCTAGAAAAACTCCTGCATGAAACCCTGGAGAGTTTCTGCCAGTCAGTGTCAACAATACTGGGCTAGATGGACCAATGGTGTGACTTGGTATAAAGCAGCTTCCTATGTTCTTGTTTACACATACTCCACTTGAATGGCAAGGTGGAGGGGAACAGGGCAGAAAGAACTGCAAGATAAGAGGTTAAGTTTTTTTGACTGCTGGCTTAATTTATGATGGTGTTCTGCTAAAACAACCATGGCAGGGTTTCTTGCCTTAATAGTACGTAGTTAAGATCCTGAATGCATAGGGAAACCATCATTTGGCCTGCTGAACTAAACCCACCCCACCCCCAGAAGGCATGTACAGAAAGACACCATCACCTTGCTAAGAGGGATGCCACAGAGGCAGAGAAACTATCTTAACAGTTGTTATTGCACTCATGCCCTACTTGTGGGTTTCCCCCAGGCATTTGGCTGGCAGCTGTGTGAACAGAATGCTGGACAAGACAGACCCTTGTCTGATCCAGCATGGCTCTTCTTATGTTCCTATTAACCATAGTTCGCTCAGTGTAAATCTAATATTTAAACATGGTTGAAGCAAACCAAGATTGGCAAACTCACTTTAGGATATAAGTTTTACATTGTGGTTCGCAGCCTATCCTTAACTATGATTTAGGTATTCAAATATAACACTTAAGAAAACCAACCCATGGGTAAGCATTATGTCTTTGGATGAATGACTAAAGCCATTCATCCAAAGAGCAAGGCCTGGGACTTCTTATCTGCACAGGTACTGTGATATGTGCATCCCCACTGAAGATTCAGAACTCTCCTAGAAACTGAAATCAATGAGGAAATTGATCACATGAGTTGTGTGTATTTTAGATCTGAATCAAAGTTTGAAATTATGTCTCACAAGCCCAACGTTTAAGCTTAGCAGAAAGCAAGGGCAACTATTGTTCATACTGTAATTTATATGCTGATAAAATAGGCAACTGGTCCATGCAAAAAGTTTTCCTGTGTCTCAGTGATTAGCCCAAAAGCATAGGTGGGTCGCCATCTTGAAAGCCAAAGCTATGCTTTATAAGGAGTCAGGGCAGGGCAACAGGCAGGAGGAACGTCCTGCTGTGAGGGACAAAAGCCAGGTATATTTGGTACAGGGACAAAATTCTATTGGTGGCCCCCATCAATATAAAGAAAGCAACTTCTATCTTTTTGAAATACGCACAAGCAGTTTCAGTGGAAGGTGTAAGATGAGGTGACGGACCATGAAATTCCTTGGTAATTCATTTCTTAATTGTCAAAGTCCTGTACTTTGGCGTATCGCAAGATTTCTGGAGGTAAGACTGAGGATTCGTGTCAGAAAAGATTTATCTTGCTAACAGTGTAATGTCAGAAAAGTTAAGGCAAAGAAGAAACTACAGGGACAGTCTCCACCTTTCATGCATTCATCAGTGGATCAAGCTCTGTTGCAATGAACACCACAGTAGCTTGAAGGTGCAGGTGTAACCAAGAGATGATGGTGGGTCTCTTTGTTTAAATCTGGACCCGCCCCAGTCATGTGGGCAACAGTAAGTGGTGGTCCCAATTTAAAGAGCAAAAGGGGCCATGCAGATGAAGCCTTCTCTTCTTCACTTACCTCACTACAGCCTTTTCACTCACTCACACCATTTTTTTCTCCCAGCCTGGCTCACTTCTTGTATCTGAGCCCAGCAAGGAAAAAAGCAATCTTAGGGGACAGACAGTGAGGAGGTAACCTGAGAAGCTGGGGGAGGGGGGGAGGATTCTCCACTCTTCACCCCATTTGCTCAAAAAATCTGTCATTTTAGCCTGGGTTACCAAGGAATCTATAGTTTCACAAAACAACTTTAAAACACTGTTTACACTCACAGGTTACAGGAAATCTTAGCGTTCCAAGAGAAAGAAAGGTTGGGGAATTTCTTAGCCAGTGCGCCATGTTACATCATACAATGAGAACAAGGATAATTATTGAAAGTGCCCAAGTACACCGCCAGGAGCAGCATTGGTAGCAAGGCCCATCCATGCTATGGTGGCAGCACAGTACAGCCTGGCGTGTGCTCAAGGCTGGGCCTACCATTAGGCAGGGTGAGGAGACAGATTTGGGGGTACCATTAAAAAGGCAAAGAATAGTCAAAATTATTACAGGCATGGGGGAAGGAACCGTTTGGGTTGCTTCTGTGTGGGCCATAGGAAGCCATAGGTGCTCTCTGATTCAGAACCCCTATTTAATACTTATCATCAACACATTTGAGGGCAAACAGTACAACATTGTTCTGTGGATTGCTTCTAATCTTTAAATGCCATGTTAGTGAGAATGCAAGTTCTTCCTGAATGACTCAGAAGAATCATGCCTACACCAACCTAAATAACTTCAAGCCAAGATTCTGCACTTAATCCATACCGACATATTGAACTTTACCCAAAACAATGAGAAAGAATCCAGACAGCCCACTGATCGAGGTGCTTGGAGGGGAGATTTTGAAAAGGAAACTAAAACGTGCATGTTTCCACTTGCTTTGAAACCAATCTTTCGGAGAAGTACTATCTGCCTGCAGAAGCCTTACTAATACTGTACATATGAACCACAGCATGAAAAATAAGCAAAGATATATATATATTTAAAAACAGAAATAAATGAAACAGAAAAGAGTATGAGCAAATACACCACTCCAGTATGCTCATCAGTGCTCATACTTACTTTGCTAAAATTCCCAAACTTAGGAATAACTTGATAACTTCTGTAATACAGACAGCGGTAGTTGAAAAGTACAGAATTGTTTCTGCTGTTCTTGTGTATCGCAAGGCTACTGTATATGTTGCAGCCACCAAGGTCATCACCATCAAGCAGTACAACTTAAAAAGCAAACTGACATGTTCTGAAAAACAAAAGCATCGCTCTGTAAGATAGAAGAGGAAAACCACCTTGACAGCAGGGCCACAAGTAAAGCTACCTGTGCCATTCTGACCTTAGAAAATAGCCCAAGGCTTTAAAATTGTAGAATTCTAGATTCCAAACAGTATGGCAAGCCTGCTGCAGAAGCATCATTGGCAATCCTTACAAAGATATGTGCTGAAATAGCTATGATGCAAGCAAGGCAGAGCTATCCAGATTTGTCACATCTGCTTCAAACCCTTCAACTTCCCTCAAACCTTGTCGTTTGAGGTTTGAACAACCTGCTGGATCGTGCTGGAACAACTTTTCACCAGGGCTAGGTCAAGAGCTATGGCAACTTAGGGTACCATTATGATGGGATCCAACTTTCTTCCTCACCAGAAAAATCATTTTTGGCGTACTGATGCACCTCAACTGGGTACTTCTCTCCAGTGCCATGGCATCATTGCTGATCCTCTACCGCAGAAGGGTGGGGCCAGGGCTGATAATGGCCTCATCTTTATCATAGGGTCCCTTCCAGACAGACGGCTCCAAGCGCTACCAATCAAAAGACATTGTGCAGCTATTCAGTCTTTTCCTCCTTAACAGTGTTTTTTGTGGAAGGAAAAGATGGAAGAGGCAATCGGAAAATGTGCAAGGGTTACAAGTAGAAGGAGAGATTGTTTGAACACACACCCCTCCCATATAATTATGTGAATGATGCAAGGTAATTGAACAATAAAAGCCTTGTCTGGAAGCACACACAGTCTTCACTGTCCTGTTAATAGCAGGATATTTTCAGATGACCACCTCATCTGGCAGCCATACCTTTAACTGAAAATAAAAACCAGCATAAATTAATAGGATTATCTCCACATACTGATTTTAGGATCAACGTGTAAGAAGCTACTAGCAAACACAAATATGACAGGATCATCTGATTCTTAGAGAGAGGTATAATACAGTAGAAGTCATGTAATCTCTGGCCATCAAGGAGGACACTTAAGTTTGCATCACATTGTTGCTTTATTTATATAAAGTTTTATTTCTGTATTTATTTAACACGGTATGCTATGAATCATTATACCACTACTCTGATATGACTATGACTGCCACGTCCTGTTATTCAAATCCTTATTCTTTGAAGAGAGCCACACCTTTGCTGTGTAAACATTCCTGCAAGGTACAATTCATACACCACACTGTTGCAATCATATAAACTAAGCACATCCTTGTATAAAATCTCATTCACTCCAGCACAATCGAGTTAAATGTGAGCAATAGAAAGATCTGTAAAAGACACAAGTCTTTTCCAGACAGATAGCTCCTAGTGCTATATAAATCACTGCTTTTCTGTTGTAAGCTACAAGCAGAATTGCAAATGATTTCCCACATTATCAGGGAAATTGTGCATTTTCTATGTGTACATTCCAATATGTTCTGTTCACACCAGTGCCCCTAGTGCTACTCTTCCTTTTTTCTTTTTTTAAAAAATGGGTGTGGTTTTTCCAGGGGCAGCTCAGCTCAGCACACATTTACTATACACTTTGCAGTGGGCACCATTTTTATCACCTGTTTATTTTTTTTAATTGATCTCTTAAGTAACACTACTCCAGCTAACTGTTGTAAACCGCCCAGAGAGCTTCGGCTATTGGGCGGTATAAAAATGCATTAAATAAATAAATTTAAAATATTAAAGTGAGCTACCAGTTAATGAAAAAGTATTATAGCATTATATCCCTATAATTATATATAAATATATAAAATGATGAGAGAGAAAAGCCGTTTCACTCACCGCCATTTTATCTAGGTGGTTAATGGCAATTACCATAAAGGTCTTTTACAGCACAGTCTAACGTGGCTGCCCTTAACCCTCCGAACTCAGAGGATTACAGCAGGCATCCTATCGAGGGCGGGAGGAGTGTGGAGGTAAAGGTCTTTTGCCCCCGCTCACAAGGAGGACAGGCTGGGGCGCCGCCAGGACACATCATTCCCCTGCAAAGCCTCACTCCTCCCTTCTCCGTCCCCCAGAATGCCCACCCAACGTCGACTCCGAGGTTGGAGCTGGGGCTCTGACCTAGGAGTGCCCTCCCTCTGCCCTCACAGCTGGTGTGGTTCTTTCTGCGCTGGCTGCAGCCCCAAGGACGGACCAACCTCGGAGTCGACGTTGGGTGGGCATTCTGGGGGACGGAGAAGGCAGGAGTGAGGCTTTGCATATATATATATATATATATATATATAAGATTAGAGAAATATTAGCATTATACAGGTATAGCATTATGCCCATATAAAGCTATACTCCATTTTCTTAAAAGTAGCATTATACAGATATAGCACTATATCCCGTATAATGCTATTTTTTTTTTAAAAAAAAAATCATTTAAAAAGAGACCTTTCTGGCCACTGGCATTAACCACCTTGCTAAAACAGCAGTGAATGGAATTGACTTCTTTTCCTTATCATATGTCATTATAGAAGTATAGGCTATCAGACTCTTTCACTTTAGTAATATTTCACCAGAGAGAGAGAGGGAGGGGCAGAAATAAAGTCAGAAAAATGTTTTAGCACTACAGTACTTAAAAAATGGCTAAAAATAAAATAGACAGGTGATCAAAATGGCACCCACTGCAAAGATTACACTGAACGTGTGCTGACCTATGATATATTCATCTGCCCAATAGGTCACTCACTGCCCATATCAAAACCACACTTCTTAAAAAAGAAGTAAGGGTGGTGCTAAGGGCATCTACACCTGTGGAGAATGTTACTCTTCTAAAACAAAAATTCAGACTTTTTGTGGTAAGAAAAAAGATGGAAGCAGCACTGGGAAAAAATGGGAGGATTACAAATGGATGATGACATCATGTAGAATCGCCATAAAATGTGAGTAAATGAGCCATGGCAATACCACAATAAAAGCTTGTCTGGAAGCAGCCCTTGACAACACAAACCGAAAGTGTTGCATGTAAGTAAGTTTATTTGGCCCAGATCTTCAGAAATGACAGAAAGCATGGTTCTGCCACAACAATAGATTGAGTTCAATAATCATTACATTATGCATGTGAGAATGCGTCTGTTTCCTGATATTTATTTATTACATATCTATTCCACCTAATAGCTGAAGCTCTCTATAAAAATGTTGTGAAGGACTGCCAATCGGTCCTTTTCTCAAGACCAGAGATCAAAGGTGCAAAACTGCCAGCCTTAGCTCTGCAGTCTTGACCTGATTCTCTCAGCGCCTTGCCCTTGGTCCATACACTGGATTTAGCACTGAACCACAGAGGAACCACACACACCATGTGGGGTAAAACCAGGAAAGTTTATTTAAGGTAAACAGATTACAATAAAAGGTGGGGAATGAGGGAAGAGGGAGAAAGGTGGGGAGACACTTTGGTACATACAGTAGAGCTACAAAATGACAAAAACTAGTTCCTTTACCATATAAATACCTAGGCGGCACTTACTCTTCTTTGCCTAGGGGTTAGTCTTCTCAGAGTTTGCCTTAGCAAAAACCCTCCTCCACGTGAAGTGAAGCGTGCAGACAACAACAACACAAACCAGAAGCCACAGCAGCAGTATAGATTCTTCCCCCCACCCCTCCTTTCAGTAGCCCAGGTGTCTTTAGCCAATCAGGATGAACTTCATCTGGGCCAGGCAAGGGAGGGGTGGCTCTTTGCCGCATTTGCATGCAAATGGCTGTGGCACCGGCCATCAAAGACATGGGAGACTCTGAGGCATCAGGAGCCATCAGAGAAACTACCATCATGCCTTGGATTGAGAGCATAATTCATTCCGGAAACGTGCTTGTAATCCAAAACACACTTATATCAAAATGAAATCCCTCCCAAAAAAATTGTACAGAAATTTTTAATTTAAGCCGTACTACAGTACTTGTATTGCAAGATGTTGCTTGTATATCAAGTTAAAAAATAAATAAATAAATATTTAAAAATTTGCTTGTCTTGCAAAACGCTCTCAAACCAAGTTACTTGCAATCCAAGGTATTACTGTACGTACATTTTGCATTTCCCAGCCCCCAGCTGGGATTATACTTGTTTACACGTGTGGAGGTGTGTGTGGTGCAGGAAACTCTGATCTCTTTCTCCACAAATGTCTGCCCCAGCATCTTATTTCAGTCCAATCAATACTTATGCATGGAACCAGATACAGGGATTGGCTTTGAGATTTAAGTTATCAAGACCAAAACAAAGGCACAAGAACAGCCATTCACACATTGCAAAAAAACAACAACACCCATACACAAGCATAGATCTGCTTGTATGAAAAAATAATGTGAGAAGCAGCCGCTAGGTGTGTAGATGTCTTTTGTCACAAGTTAAGGAATATATTTTTTTTTTTACAAACTAAACAATGTTTCCAAGCAATACATATGGGGCCACACCACAGACAAGACACCACACACCACCTCAAAGGGGGTCTCTTTACATAAGGGCTCAGGAGCCTGAAAGAAAGAGGGCAGTTTGAGGTACCCACACAACCCTGGTCACATTCAGTTGGGGTGAGGAAATTCATTTTGTGCCACAGCTGGTGGGGCCACTGGCCATACTAACTGGGGATGATGGCGGTTGTAGTCTAACCCAACTGGAAGGCAAATGCTCTCAGCAGCCCTGATCGTGATAACTCAGGAGCACCCCGACTTGCAGTGTATTTAAAGTGCAGGGAGCAAGGTGGGGTGGAAGGAAAGCAGGGCTATCCATAGTTTCATCTAGTAAACTCATACCCTTCTTTTTCATCCTATCTGCCAGGCACATGCGGACAGGTATTCTGTATAAATCGCTACACAGTCCTGGAGTCGCTATGTACAGGTACTACGATATCAGTCAATCAGGCGTGGGTTTCGTTGGCACCTTATCTCATAAAGCGATAACCTTCTCTCGCCGCCCCCGTTATTGGGATGGGTTCCATATCAGAGGGTCTCTTCAGAACGCCACCCACCCACCCAGAGTAACATGGGGACGCCCAGCTATTCGTCTCAATGAAACGGACTGTTCCATTTTCGTATAAGGGGCAACACGATTGCGAGTGGCGCAGGTAACTTTCAGCTTCTATGCTACTATTCAGGTGCGAACAAGGAAGGGGATTAGAAACCAAGGTGTCTCTCACTTACCTTTCGGAGGCGCCATGGTATCCAGAAGAAGGAATAAGCGGGCGAACCCTACTAAACCTCCCAATGTGCCATAGAGAGTCACAGTGGGAGGCAAGAGCGAACAACCCAGGCGGAATCCAACCATAGAGGTGCTTCACTTTTTCCGCCGGAAGTGGAATTCTATTGACGATTTCCGTAGACCTGAGGAAAATAGACTCACAATCTGGCTAAATGAAATGGAGGGATAATAGGCTGTGTATTATCGGGGCATTGTTTTAAAAAAAAAACTCAAAAAAATTCATATTAACAGAAAATAACACTCGAGTTAGAAAGTGCAGGAACTCCTGTTTTTGCTTCTTTTGTTTCTGATTGGATTTCTCCCTCATTTTCTATCGGCAGCTCTCTCTTCCGTCCCAGGGGAGCAAAAAATATTGAGAATGAAAGGGAACAAAGACAAAATAACTTTTGTATGGGCAGTTCCTTTGTTTGCAGGCCAGATTTCCGGGTTAGTTTTGACGCCATGACATTCTTTCAGAGCGGGGGAGGGGATATAAAAAATCTACAGAGGGGCAAGTAGTGCTCTACGGTCGATTTTGGATTCCCCCGCTCCCCCAGTGTGGACCAACAGGGCTTTCTATGCCTTTTCTCATTAGGGTAGTAAAAGTGACCTACTCAAAGGGGACATCCAGTTGTAGTGATCGGCGACATCATTTCCCCCCCTCCAGTAAGGAAAGAGGCGAAGAAGTACACGTTCTTTTTACGACTAGTCTTTTCTAGGAAAAAGAAGAAATGTAGATTTTCCCCGTTTTGAGAGAGAGATTAAAAAAAACCCACCAGCGAACGCTCCCTCGTAATGAAGGGATAAAACTAATATTATTGCCCCCATATTGCAAATGGGGCGGGGAGTGAGGCTGAGTGTGTGTAGTTTACAGTGCAATCCTATCGGTATCTACTCAGAAGTAAATCCTGCGGAGTTTGATAGGGCTTACTCTCAGGTAAACAGGTACAGGAGGGGAGGGATGGTGAGAAAGGGAACCCTATAACGTATTTCATTGTTCTATATTAGCCACATCAGTGTGCATATTTATCCCCATATTGTTGGGGGGGGGGGTTGAGGCTGAGTCAGAATGAGAATCTTCGTGGTTTTTGTTGCAACACACTAACACGGCTACCCCTCCGGAAACTGCTTCCTGTAGAAGCTATTCAGACGCAAAGTTGTGTGTCTCCAAGGTGGGTACAAAAGAATTAACATAGGAAGGACCCGTGTCCTCCCTCCCCCCCGGGTAAGAAGAATGGAAGAGAACTAGGACTTACAATACCGGTAGCAGCCACATCGACAAGCCTCAGACCACAATGCAGAGGCTCAAGCCAGGCAATGAGGAGAGAGAGAAATCTGACATATACTGAGTTGGTTTTTGTGGATAAAGCAAGAAGGCAGCCCAAACAAACACGTTGAGCCCATTGCCTTTTGCTGCGTGCCAACAGCACATGAAAATGTGATATTCCCTCCCAGCTTCTTCCAGATGGTGTGGAATGTAGTGTTAGAACACTGCTTTTGTCTGTCATGTATGTACAGTAGCACTGATAATTTTCAACATGGCTTACAATAATTTGTTTAATCTTTTTTCTGCCTGTACAATCTTGTGAAGTATTTATTAAGTCCATTTTGCACCTGGGAAACCCTGGGGAAAGTAGTGACTTCCCAAGTACGTCTACTGTTGTTTTAGGCATGCTACCAGGTTTGTTTTTAACCATTTTCATGTATCCTACCCCGCACTCCCACCACTTTTTGGTGACTAACCATGAATGCGCATCATGCATCTATATTTCTTTTGTTTCAGTAACCATTCAAATCAATCCTTCACCAACTTGCCTTTTAAAGCTATCAGAAGCAGGTGCATCATCCAAACCAGGCAGGGATCAAATTCCAGAGCAGCAAACAAGGATCAGAGGGGCCAGAGGCAGATGCAGTCAAAACAAGGCAGGGCCCAAGCTCCAAGAGCAATAAATGATGTATGTGTGGTTTATGCTGGCTCAGCTTGTCTGAGCGTGGAAAGCTAAGCAGGGTCAAGCCTGGTTATTACTTGGATGGGAGACCCCTCTTCTAGTTTCCTGCATTGAACAGGGGGTTGGACTCGATGGCCTTGTAGGCTCTTTCCAACTCTATAAAATCTATGAAAGGGAGCTTGAAATTAGGCTGTATCCTCACACCAGAGGCAAACTGCTCAGACTAAGGAGCAAGCTGTGAGGCTGGGCTTGGCTCTTTGGGTCAGCTGATAGGTGCACAGGCAGGCTAGATACAGGCCCTGAAAAACAAAGCACAGTCTGCTCTGCTTGCAATAAAAACAGTACTGGTGATGCGGAAGGCACGGCACTAGAGTCTGCCTGGTGGGTGTCCTTGTAGTCCAGCCTGGCAATTCACAGCTAACAGCAATGGCCAATTAACTGGTAGGCTTACTGTGTTGAATATAACATCCAAAGTAGGGTCTCAAAATTCAGTCTCACCTCTAAGTCAAGGGTGCAGAACCTCAGGCCCAGGGGCCACATCCAGCCACCCAATCTGTCCCTCTGGAATTCTCCAGATAGCCATGCCCCCTTCCTGTGGCCACACCCTCTTTGGTGGTCTCCCAGCTTTTGTGCAGTCCCTCCCCCCATTTTAAAAGTTTGAAATGTCTCTCCTAAGTTTTAGTTACTAGCAGTAAGAGCTTTAAGGTAAAATAGGCTGGTATCTTTTGGTATTTTGGCCTCACCCACCACTGGAATGCGGCCCCTGAGAGCTTCTCTGAAATGGAATTTGGCCCTCAGGCTGAAAAAGGTTCTGTACTCCTGCTCTAAGAATATTCTCCTATGTAGATGCTGCTATGGGCCTCTACATAGGTACTCCCCATTGTGGTATATTAGTGGCTTCAGATTCCCTGGCCTGAATAAACAGTTTATCTCCAAAGCAATGGATACACTGGTATTGTTACCCATCCCAGTGTTACCACTGCATAATAAGGCAACCATGCACCCATTGCCACAGAGTAGCATGCCCTGCTTGAAAAACAGATTCCTCAGCCTTCAGGCTGTAGATATAAGACTATAATGTCTTGGTTTTTGATACCTAGCATGATCAACCCTGGTGTGCAAGTATTAGGTCCTTGCAGTCTATCAAACTGCAAGGAAATATCAGTGTTAGCAGCTCACTCCAGGGAGAAGGTTACAGAATTATGAAATGGAATGCAGTGGGGAACGAGAAAATGAATGCTTGAATGGTGTTTATGTTAAGGTGGGCACAGAACAGATGGGAAATCAAACCAGTCAATCACATGGAGGCAATCTGGAGGAACAGGAGACTGACTGAAGGGAACAAGAAGCATGGGAGTCTACAGGCCAGAGAATAGGGAAGAAACTCCATAGTCAGGAAAGGCAGTCCACTGTGGGAATCTAGCACTATCTTCCACACAACCTCCAATATACTATATTGAATATAGGATGCTGCAATGGGACAGGGCTGAGGATAGCAGGTTTAAGTTGTTGCTTAGCAATGATACCTACAGTTTTTCCTCTGGCCCTGCTAATGATATAAATGTTGCCTTTTAATCAACAGATGGATAAAGAATGGGATACTATTCATTTGGGGGTTGTTTTTTTAAAATGTTCATTTATTGAAAGACTTTTCACTTAAGTCTCTCCTTTATGTTTCATCAACTGCTCTTGTTAAGTTCACTTTGGTCATACGAGTAGTTGGGGGTGTTCCTCCTCGAAGCCCGGCCAGGAAAATCTGTGGTCTGGGTACATTACTAGAGCTTACACGTTTGGTCTGTGTGCTGGAATCCTTCATTGGGTACACCTGGCTACAGTTGTCTCTTCTCATGTGACTGAGGTTAGTCTGCACTGAGTGAGTTAGCTTTTGGCGCAAGTTCGCCTGAATATAGAAAACAAAGAGGTGAGAATAATTACAACTACACTCAGAGATTATGTTAAAGAATTGTATAAACTCTTCATGCTAGAAGTACTGATAATTCAGAATCAACTTATTCTGGTGAGATGCAACAGCAGTTCTATGTCAAGCAGTGAGTTAATGAGACAATTATATTTCAGGAGCTTATTGTTGAATGAAGTCACATGGTCGGTTGTATTCCAATCTATTTTAAGATTTGCTCAGTCTATACCTTCTCCTAATATGAGTGGGCAAAAGCAAAACAGACAACTCCTGTACATTTCAGTGAGGCTTGTGGTGCTGAAGTTCCCAAGTGTATTGTGCTCATTTCTGTTTTTAAATGTACCGTAAGTCTGAGACACTTTCTCAATGTTTTACACTTGCCAGCTGAGAGGAAAGCAGATGAGTTTACATAAACTGATAATTGAGGAGGACAACAATTTGATTTCAGACTAGCATGTTTTCTATTTTTCTTCATATGCCCTATTATCTTTAAGTAGATTGAGGGCAACTTATGCCATATTTATAAACCCATATCTTGCCTTTCCACTACACTGATATACAGGGTGGCTTAAATGGTAAGTATTCTTTTTCATCCAAACAAAACAAAGCCACCTTACAAAATAATATACTTAAAAGAGCACAGCAGGATTAAAACAATTAAGATCCAGAAGCCATTATTAAATTTTACCAAATCTTGAATGGGACTGTTTTCCTGTGGTGCCTAAAGTCTATTAAAGTTAGCACCAACAGGTGTTTATATGGGGAAGGGTATTCTACAGTCAGGGCACCACAACTGAAAAAGCTATATCCCTGATCCCCATTGCTTCAGAAGTCAGGGGCTTCTACAGGTGATCTCAACCAATAGGCAGGTTTGATAGGGAAAAAGGAGGTCTGGTTATAGGCTGTTTGAGGTTGCCGAGGTCAAACCAAGCACATTGGATTGTGTTTGGAAGCAAACTAGGAGACAGTAAAGGTCTTCTGTACTGGCAAGATGTGTTTGGTAATAACCTGGCAGCTGCAATCTGAACCAGTTGCAGTTTCTGTACACTTTTAGCAAAGATACTTCAGGAAAGCAGAACTGAAATCTATAGTGCAAGATGATAATATTGAGTCCCCGCTCAGCCATGAAACTCACTGGGTGACTTTGGGCCAGTCACTGACTCTCAGCCTAACCTACCTCACAGGGTTGTTGTGAGGATAAAATGGAGAGGAGGAGGAGGAGGAGGATTATGTAAGCTGCCTTGGGTTCCTTGCAGGAAAAAAGGTGGGGTATAAATATAATAAATAAAATAAAAAATATAAAAATATATCCCCAATGCTGACTTAATCACATCACAGAAACTTTACTATTCAGTGCTGACTGAATTTTGTTAATGTGATTGCTTCTAATTTTGTCTGTGATCTATATTGCCTTATTTTTTTAATTTATTTATTACATTTTTATAGTGCGCAATACCTGAAGTTTTCTGGGTGGTTCACAACAATTAAAACCATAAACTACAACATGATAAAATACAATATGAAAGTACAATATATATATATATATATATATATATATATAATACAATATATATTGTATACAATATATATAAAAATAAAACCTAGCAGCAATGCAAATATTTAAAATACAGTAACAGATAATAAATAAATAAATAAATAAATAAATAAAAACAAAGTGAAATACTAAAATACCTGGGAAAACAAGGTCTTCACCTGGCTCCGAAAAGGGTACAATGTAGGTGCCAGGTGAGCCTCGCTGGGAAGGTCATTCCACAACCAGGGTGCCACAGTAGAAAAAGGCCTCCCACCTCACTTCCTTTGTAGCCACCCACCTCACTTCCTTTGGCGGGGGTCCCAGAGAAGGCAATCTTAGGGTCTGGGCAGGTATATATGGAAAGAGACAATCCTTCAGGTAACCTGGCCCCAAGCCATTTAGGACTTTGAATGTTAATATCAGCACTTTGAATTAGGCCTGGAATGGATTGGTAGCCAGTGCAGATGGAAAGTACTGGCATAATATGATCATGTTGGCCAGTCCCCGTTAACAATCTCACCGCCCTATTTTGGACCAGCTGAAGTTTCTGGACCCTTTTCAAAGGCAGCCGCACATATAACACATTGCAGGAATCCAGACAAGAGGTTACCAAAGCGTGGATAACTGTAGCTAGGCTACAACTGTCCAGATAAGGACATAGTTGATATATCAGCCTAAGCTGATAAAAGGTGCTCCGTGCCAACGAGTCCACCTGTGCCTCTAGTGACAGTGCTGGATTCAAGAGCACCCTCAAACTATGAACAGATAATTATGAATTATTGTAGCTTGTCTGCACTAAACTCAGATAATGTTGACACAAACCAGTTTGATGGCTTTCCTTCTCAGTTCCCATTCATTCCACTCATAATTCTTCACAATAGTTGGTGGCAAAATATGGGTGTCCGTCTGAGTACTGCTGTCACATTTTGTGATTGGTTTCAACAAGTTCTTGTCTTTGGCTCTGATCTGGAAGAACAAAAAAAAGAAATGGGTATTATTATGTCCATTCCCACATTTTTTGAAAGAATGGCAGACTAACGCAATTTGGATTTGAAAGAATATGCTTTCTGTGTACTGGTACATTCTGCTTTGTTCTTAAGCATTGAGCATTACATTAAACCTAAAGGGAAGAATGAAGTCAACAGATCATTTAGCACACTTCCAGATAGGGCTGTTTGAGTGTCGAGTATACTGAATCAATACTCCCAACATCATATAAGCCACCCTAGGACTCGGGAGATCTGGGTACTAGTCCCCGCTCAGCCATGAAACTCACTGGGTGACTTTGGGCCAGTCACTGACTCTCAGCCTAACCTACCTCACAGGGTTGTTGTGAGGATAAAATAGAGAGGAGGATTATGTAAGCCGCTTTGGGTTCCTTTCAGGAAAAAAGGCGGGGTATAAATATAATTAAAAAATTAAAAATCTTTGCAGCTTGTCCGCAATGTAGAAAGTTCAGCACAGGCAACATGCTGGCAAACCAAGTAGTATAGCACCCAACCATTGCACTAAGTACCTCTTCTTTGAGATACTTTCTGTAGAACAAAGGTGGAGTCTGTGTGTCCCTCCAGATGTTGGTGAACTTTAGCTGTCATCAGCCCTAGTCAGCATAGCTAATGGTGAGGGATGATGGGACTTGCAGCCCAACAGCATCTGAAGGGACATGTGTTCCCCATCCCTGCAGTAGAAGGTGCTTTCTGGGAGTGTCCTAAATCAATAAAGGAAGACTGTGGTGAGTACCTGAGAATATGGGGCAAGTGATTCAAATTGCTGATGAAGCTCAAGCAGCTGAATAAGCTCTGCAGATTCCTTTGCTTTTTCTCCAATCATCTTAATATATTTATCTGGATTCTGGGCAAAAGTATATGCTGCTTCCATGGAACTAAAAGCATAATATTTCTCCTTGTGTTTCAGGACTCCAAGAGAAGGATTTCCTAACAAATAAAAAGTTAAAAAAAATAAATTCTCTATGCAGTTGTGATTTTCTTATGACATTCCTGATTATTATACTGTTTCGCTTTTCAAATTAAGAATATATGTAGCAGTTTAACCTTTACAGAAATTCAGTCAACTTTACATTATGTCTCTCCACTCCCTTCAATTTCTATAAATGAAGAAAGAGACTAGGGTCCTTCAAACCCAGTCCTCCATAATGTTGATCACAGCTGAAAAACAGCAAAGGTTTTTTTTTAAGCATCGTCAAATGATAGTTTCTTTGTGGAATACACAAATATAAATGTATATTCTTATCTTGCAATCCTATACACAGTGCGACTGAATCAACAGGTAAGGCTCGCGCGCGTGGCTGAGCAGCCCGTCGGACGCGAGCAGGCCCAGTTTGGGCCTTGCTCCGGTCTGCGGGCTGCTCAGCTACATCCCTAGGCCATGATGGCACAGCAAGAAGAAGAACAATAGCGGGAAGAGGGGTGGCCCCAACCCTCCGAGCTACAGTGAGCCTGCTAAGTTTTGTTGGACTAAAGAGGATTGCTTTCGAGATCCTCACCCAAACCCTGGGGGGGGGGGCATGCTTGTGTGCACACCGCACATGGTAGAGGCTTTGCTAGGTGCAAAAGAGGGTTGTACTTGGCTCAGGCCCGAATGGCTCGCTACCAAGCCAAGCTAAAAGGGAGCTAGAGTAACTCTCCTTCCTTGCAACACACTGAACCCTGTCACCCTCTTTCCTGAGACAAATTGAGCATGATTGTTTGCAGACTGTTGAAACCCACTTTTGCAGCTGAGTAGTGAATTTAAAATTTAAAAGACGTCCCTCTTGAGAATGGCAGAATGCAGATGACTGTAAAAGCCAAAACCCAGCCTCCAGAGACCTCAGCGCAAGTGGCAAAAGTGGTTGCCTTTACAAGGGCACTAGAACTGACTGAAAAGAAAAGAGTCACCATCTACACCGACAGCTACACGTTTAGAGTGGTGCATGCCCATGCTGGACTGTGAGAAAGGGGGGGAAAAGAAAAGAGGTAGAAGCAGCCCTCATTCCTTCCAGTGGAATTGCCCGGCAGCAGAGTACCTAGAAGAACAGAAGAAGTTAGCCCTTTTGCCAGTCAGAACACTGCCCAGGGAGAGGACAGAGTGTCCCTTTGAAATCATGTTTAGAAAGCCCTGGCCAATGGTATCCCAGCTCCGGTAATTGAGTAGGTAAGAGAGAAACTCATTGCTTCCTATTTGTGTTCAGTGGCTGCTGTTTTGTTTTGCTTTCTCTTCACAAGAATGTAAAAAATGCCCAGCCCACGCCCCTAGACCGCCGGGAGAACAAGACAGAGTTTCCTGAGAGAAAGAGAACAAGATTGAGTTCAAGATAGAAAGAGAACAAGATAGAAAGAGAACAAGAGAACAAGTTTCCTGAGAGAAAGAACAAGATGGAGTTTCCTGAGAGAAAGAACAAGATAGAGTTCAAGATAGAAAGAGAACAAGATAGAAAGAGAACAAGAGAACAAGTTTCCTGAGAGAAAGAACAAGAGTTTCCTGAGAGAAAGAGAACAAGATAGAGTTCAAGATAGAAAGAGAACAAGATAGAAAGAGAACAAGAGAACAAGTTTCCTGAGAGAAAGAACAAGATGGAGTTTCCTGAGAGAAAGAGAACAAGATAGAGTTCAAGATAGAAAGAGAACAAGATAGAAAGAGAACAAGAGGACAAGTTTCCTGACAGAAAGAACAAGGTAGAGTTCAAGATAGAAAGAGAACAAGATAGAAAGAGAACAAGAGAACAAGTTTCCTGAGAGAAAGAACAAGAGTTTCCTGAGAGAAAGAGAACAAGATAGAGTTCAAGATAGAAAGAGAACAAGATAGAAAGAGAACAAGAGAACAAGTTTCCTGAGAGAAAGAACAAGATGGAGTTTCCTGAGAGAAAGAGAACAAGATAGAGTTCAAGATAGAAAGAGAACAAGATAGAAAGAGAACAAGAGAACAAGTTTCCTGAGAGAAAGAACAAGATAGAGTTTCCTGAGAGAAAGAGAACAAGATAGAATTCAAGATAGAAAGGGAACAAGAGGACAAGTTTCCTGAGAGAAAGAACAAGATAGAGTTTCCTGAGAGAAAGAGAACAAGATAGAATTCAAGATAGAAAGAGAACAAGATAGAAAGAGAACAAGAGGACAAGTTTCCTGAGAGAAAGAACAAGATAGAGTTTCCTGAGAGAAAGAGAACAAGATAGAATTCAAGATAGAAAGAGAACAAGAGGACAAGTTTCCTGAGAGAAAGAACAAGATAGAGTTCAAGATAGAAAGAGAACAAGATAGAAAGAGAACAAGATAGAGAAAGAGAACAAGATAGAGAAAGAGAGAACAAGATAGAGAGAAAGAGAACAAGATAGAGTTTCCTGAGAGAAAGAGAACAAGATAGAGTTTCCTGAGAGAAAGAGAACAAGATAGAGTTCAAGATAGAAAGAGGCACATTTCTCTGGCCTGCTGGATCTTAATCTCAGCTATCTGCAACAACATCTCCTTACGCCTTCTCTTCTCTTCCTCTGTCTTTTTTGCTTTAACCTTGGCTCTCATGCCTTGTTCTTCCTTGAAAGTCTTTTCTTTTAATTCTCTATTCCTCTCTTCAAGCAGCTGCTCAAGGATTTCTTGAGCCCTCTGAAGCTTTTGCTCAATGCAGAGCCTCTTGTACAGCTCATCACCTTTGAGGCTGTCATCCATTTGGTCCTTAATCTGCGTGTGCCTAGCTCTCTTGTTGTCATTCATATCTATTTTCCTTCTCTTCCTTTCCATTTCCTTCATCAGCCTCTTCTCCAGGGCCTGCAGCATCTTCTCCCTCTCCCTGGCTGCCAATAGCTGCTGTTCCTCTAACCTGAACTGTTTTTTTCTTTGGTCCAGTTCCCTTTGCCACTGGTCCAGAATGTCGGCCCGCAGGTACTGCCTTTCCTTCTCGATCCTGGCTTTGAGCTTCTTCTCCCTCCTCATCTTCTCCCAAGCCTCAGAGACCTGCAGCTGTCTGTCCTTCATCTCTTCTTCCTCCTGATTCCTGGCCAGCATCAGAGCTGCAATCTTTTTGTCCTTTTCCAGGATCAAATCTTCATCTCTCTTGTCGGCCAGAAGATCTTGGAGGCTGATCTGGGCATCTCCCTTCCTGGACTTGTGATTGTGATGATGGTGATGGGCACTCTGGTCAGGGCGGAGATAAGCCTGTGGCTCTTCCTCCTGGTACTGCTTCAAAGAGTGCATCAGATCAGCCAAGCTGGGGCTGCTGCTGTCACAGGGCTCCTGCCACTCCCTCCTTTTGAGCTCCTTCTCAAGCTTGGGGGAGGCTTTGTTGTTGAACTGGGAGAAGGAAAGGGAAGAGGGGCAGATAGAGGGGGGCTTGCTGGCGTCGGTGGGGAAATCCGTGCTATACTCCAGAGCCCGAGGCACTGGGCTGGCCCACTGGTCGTCGCAGAGCAGCTCCTCCATGCGGGTACACCGGCCTGCCGGGGAGCGGCTGGGGGGCTCGGCATGGTCGTGGAAGTCCCCGCTGTAGAGAGTGGTACACGAGGTGGTGCACGGGGTGGCGCAGCCTTCGCCCCCCGGAGCCAGGTGCTGCTGCTGCCAGGAGGAGAGGGGGCGCGGGTGAACGGCAGCAGCGCCGGTGCCGGCGGGGGTTTTACTGTGGTGTGGCGATGAGGCATTCCTGCTCTTGCCCTTGCTCAGCAGCAGCATCCCGCCTTCTTCGTGGTACATTTGTGCCAGGGTGTGACGCCCCAGGCCGCCCTTGTCGCCGGCCGCCTCAGGCTCCGAGCTGTAGTGGGAAGAAGCGGCTCGGGATTCTTCGCCGCGCCATCTCCTGCTGGGTCTCGGCGCTGGACAAGCTGCAGTAGGACGTGGCGGGCGGCTTCTTCCTGCCCTTGTTGGTGCTGGGCGCAGGCGCAGCTGTTGCCGCCTCATGGCTGAAGTGGACTGCCTGGCTGCCCATGCACCCTCTTGCGCAGCACAGTGAGGGCCCGCGTGCATCACAATGGGGAGGAGAGGGCTGTGATGAAAGGGTTAACATCACAGCCCTCCCCGTTGCCAGGCAGAGTGGATGCACCCAGCAACCTATCAGGGCTCGCCTGTATAAAGTTCTGATGGGAGGGGGAGCTCTGTATATATGTGCCTGTGTGTGAGAGAGGGTAGAGTTAGAGGTTAGAGTGTCAGAGTCAGAGTTTAGAGAGTCAGAGTTAGAGTTAGTGAGTTAGAGTGTCAGAGTGTTAGAGAAAAGAGGTTGTTCCTGTTTAAAGAAATGTTTTACTTAAGAAAATAAAGAACTATTTGTTGGGTTACTGAAGAGACTGTCTGGTAACTGTTTCCATGCTGATGAAGCTCACTCACCTAGTCATTTGGTACAGCTGCTAAGAGCAAGATAATCAATATCTACCCAACATAAACACCACAATAACCAGCCATGGTATTTTAATAGTTTATCTCCCACAGACAGATTGTCCGCTTGGGTTTGTCTGGGAGTGAGTGAAAACTTGTGACAGAGTGGGAACAGGGATAGTTTAAAATAGGGTGAACTAATACCCTGGAGCTACCATATTTCAGCCACTGGGTTAGTAAAGAAAGTGAACTAACAGCCAGGTGGTAGTGAGAGAAATAAAATTAAATAACCGGCCACGTTATCAGTCACAAGGGCACCGCCGGGCAACAGCGCGCTCCTCCCTGGGCTCGCTTCTAGCCTGGCTGCCCCCCCCGCTTTCTCCCACACCAGCGGTGGGCCTCGTTGCCACCTCAGCTCGTTCCTCCCCCCCCCCCAGATGTTCTAGAGCAGTCGTTTTCTTTAACCTTTCGGATTCAAATCGAAGTGCAACATGGGATGGGCCCACTTCTAACTTTTTATTGAATGCATGTGTCCGTTTTTCTCCTTGTCTCTTTTATTGAATGCATGTGCCACTACACATGTTTTGGTCTGCAGTAAATTCTTAGTCCAGAGGCGCGCACCCTCTCTCACTGTTTTTCCCCTCTCTCTGCCTCTCTCTTAAAAAAAGAGAAAAGAATCAACAAGGAAGAAAATAATGGTGGGTTAGGCTGAAACTGATTTGTGGGTTGAAGACCAAGACTTTTAAAAAAGAAAGAAAAGGGCATGCCCCCCCCCCCCCGTATTTTATTGCATTGTACATCGCTCAGAGTGGCCAGATGTCTGGCCAGATAGGCGATTCATAAATATAATAAATAAATAAATAATAAATAAATTTCAAAAGTACTTAATTCCTCAGCTGCTTTTAGCATATGTGCATTATGTGGTCTTGAGTATGAGCCCTAAAATGCACTTGGAGTTGAGCTTGGTTAACAGTGGCAGTACAGTCCATCCACCACAACCACTGCCCCAGCACTTTTCTCCTTAACTGAGCTCTTATACTTCAGTTCCTTTCACTCTTCTGTCTCTTTTGCTTTAAAAATCCAACCCCAGCCCCAATTTTATATATGATTGGGGCAGATTCAGGTTGAAGCAAATGGTTCTCTTCCACTGCCATGTGTAGTTAATGTGGATCAGTGAGGGTCCTCTGCCAAAGGTTATTTGACACATTCATGTTTTAGTAGGAGAAGCTAGTCTCCACTGGCCTCCCGATTCTCTCTCCTTGAACAATTGTGTCCCACTTCCAGAAAGTGCCCAACAGCTCAAGTAATGGAATAGTAATAGAAAGAGCTGTCCTACTGTTCCTGGATTTAGATTTGCTTGGGATGCTGCTTAACAACTTAGACAGACAGTTCCCAATCTCCTTGTCCATGACCACAAAGTGAAGGGATTGGGTCCTTGTTGTGACATGATGGAATATGTAGTCCACTCACATTCACAGGGAGACATGCACTGCCGGCTCCAGGTTTTTGTGGGCACTTGGGCAAGTTACCCTCCGTGAGTCCACATTCTCTCTGCGATTGTCATCAGCTGCTATTTGCTCCTCATCCTGTCTCGCATCATTGCTACAACGTGTTTTGCTTGACAGGGGGAAAAAAGCCTGTGAGCAAGCAAGCAGTGGCATCTACTGCTCCTCTTTCTGGCCCACACTGTGGTCAGCCAGAGAGAGAGGCAGGTTGCACTGGTGAAGAGGAGAAGCAACTCCAGGGGGCTCTTGTCAATGGGCCCCTGCTGGTGCATGGGCCCTCGGCAGGTGCCCAACCATGCCCTACACTTGACACATATTGGTCATGTAGGGCATTCCACATGTACAGTGGAGGTTCTTCTGACACCCCCATCCTCCTCCAACAAGTCATTTCTGAGCTGCGCAGGAAAAAGATTACACCCACAGAAGTGCTTGTACATTACTACAGAGCACTTTGTATCCTGGCCAATATAAATGGGATCATGGTATTAGAAACTTTTGTTGACTATTGTGACTGCAAATTGCTAGATCAGCAAAGAACCATAACTAATAAGACGATACTCAAGAACAGAGGAGGAAGTCATACTTGACAGGGTGCTGAATGTAATAGCTGAGGACACCCAACATTTGGTGAGCTGAGGAAACTCCACCTACTAACTCTGATCTTGGCTTTGTTCACTAGCTCTGTACACATACACAGATGTTGTTCTATTTTCTGTTCTACCAACAAACCCTTCTTGCTCTATCACATCAACAGAACCAAAAGATGAAAGGGCAAAGCCAATCAGTGCCATAAAGTGATCCAGAATGGTGTGGTTTGGCTGGAAAGCACCTTTTCCTATCACTTTTGTAAAACTGATGTACAGTTTCCCCCCTTGATGAAGAATGCACATATTCAAAACATAAATTCCTTGCTATTCAGAATGAGAAATACTTGGATAGGAAATGAACATTGCTATGAAGCATTAAGAATACTTGTAAAGCAAAATAAATACATCTTATCTATAATTAGTGTACCTGGGAGGAGGAGACCATCTTTCATAGCAAAACTGTAAGCACAAAACCCATGGTACTGAATTAGCAGTTGGCTAAAATTAATTGTGGATTCTGGAAAGAGCCATTCTTCCTTGCTAAAGTCAGCAGGATTTACTTTGCTATCTGAAAAGTAAATACATCCCAAAGAAAAAGAAACATAGTAAAAACAGAATTAATTCCATAGAGTTATTCACAATACCACTAAAATAATCTTGCCATAACCATTCTCTCATACACACACACACACACAGTGTATGTATACACACACACTTTGCATACACACTTTCTGAAGTAAATTTGATATTTCTGAAAGTCATGGCACAACTACTGAGATACTGAATAATCTACTAGTATTTAATATATGAAGCAGTGGGAAGTTCAGGATAGCTTTTGATATCCTGAACAGCTTCCAAATTAAGCTACAAAGCAGTGCCATTTCTTTCTCAAGAATGTTTTAATTGGGTTTTTTTAACTTCCTCGAAAAAGCCCATAAATGAACAATACATGATTATTGTGTCCACAAAGTTAAAGATCTAGCATTCACAGAGCCTTGATTCTATATGACTAAGAACCTGAAGATAGCAGAAACATTCCACAGACCTCATGGTGTGCAATTAGTATACAGTAGTTCAAAAATTCATGATTTTTTTTAAAGTACCAGCACTTTCCTTTAACCTTTCTTCATCAGTTTTCACAATAATGTCTTCAAGAAGAGACTCCATCACATCTTCTGGAAAGATCAGTGCATGGCTTCCCAAGAACTGCTGGAGATTGATAGTCAAGTTATTGAGGAAACTGAGCACCAGTATCTCATCTTGAAAACTGGTCCAAAGGTTAGAAAGTGCAATAAATATAGGCTAGAAAAAAACACAAAGGTTGATATTAAAATTGCATTTCCATTATGTCTGCAAAATAGTACTGCCCATTTGTCAAAAGTATTTATCGGCTGTGTATGTGTACTGCATGTGGTGGGCAGATGAAATGGCAAGGGACCTAAAACATGCTTTTAAAAAAATGAATAATTTATGTAACACACTTAGGGTGCAATCCTATGTATGTTTACGAAGAAAAAAGCCCTACAACTCCCAGCATGCTGGGAGTTGTAGGACTTCTTCCTGTCTAAATATGCATGGGATTCTGGAAGCATTTTGGAAGTAATATTTACACTCAAATGAAGAAGTCCTCTCCCCTACTTAACTCACATACTGAAGTCATGAATGCTATTCTCTAACACAGCATAGCATATGATAGTACCAGGATATACATTCCTTGAACCAGTGGACACTTTTTTTAAAAAAGGGCATTAGTTAAGCCCTAAAGGAACAGGCAGACAGGCACAAAGTATTACTATATCTAGGGAATTGTAAATGGCTGTTAAAGGGATATTAATTTATTAACAGCTGCTACACAGGCAGGCACTGTAGTGGAGGGAAAAGAAGAGAAGGCAAAATAAGGTTCCTAAAATGGAGGAAATGTTTGACCATGCAAAGCAGTTTTAAGGGGGGGGGGGAACCATACATGATAGAAATGTTCTTTAAAAGTACACTAATCTATTAATATCTGTTCCTTTAAATAAAGTGCATGGTAAGAAGGTTTAGCTCCTCCCAAAATTTAAATGTCAAATAACTATGATCGACCATCGTATTTTATGTAAGGGACTCAGAAATGGTGAAGAATCAGATAGCTCTAGTTAGTTCAGTTCTCACCGATCAAAATAGATATAATTTAAGATTGGAATCCACTGCGCTGCTTAGGAACACACAAAGGACTTCCACTATCCAAGTGGAATTCAACTATTTTTTCCCCCCTTTGAACAGCTGACCTCAAGAACATCTTACAAACGTGCATTTGAAACTTCCCTGTTTCAAAAACAGTTTGCCATGTAGCATAGGAAAACCAAGAAGAAAAACCAAGTCTAAAGCACTCTTGGACTAACAGGCCAGGAACTAACCCCGTCTCTTCTATTAGACAGTGTAGGAGAGGTCTGTGCTTTGTGGCGTCTATGAAAGGCAGCTGCAGAATATTGCACAAGCACATACTGACCTTTTATAAATAAAAGTGTATAGTTGAATTTAAGAACAGCCTTACAATTCAGAAACTTACATAAACCATAGATGTAGGCACAGCTGTCTTTGCCCGAACAATATTTTTTAGCTGTTCCATCTGAGCTCCAAACTGCTTCTCCATCATATCAACTTCTTGTGCACATGTGATCACATCAGACTGAAAAGACAGCATATGCCAGGTAGTGATTGCAACAAAATTATTATAGTTGGCTGGATCTACTAAATTACTCAATACACACAATTGCTTTTTGGACTGGGCTGTTCCACTGTCAGTGAAATGTAATGCCATTCATGTAATGTCATGAATTACTTAGAATTATGTCCCACTGAGTTGAGTGGGGCTTACTCACAGGTAACTTAGGTATAGGACTAAAGCCTAAGATAGGGCTAACTGGACTGATAGTTGTGATGTGTTAATGCAGTGGTCCTTGGGCAGCAGCACACACAATGCACCTCTTCACACAATGGGTTCCAGGTGGCTTGTTAACCACGGTAACAAACCACCCTAGCCAGGTTTGCATGACACATCAAGCTGCACCGGCAAGGGTAATTATGTAAATCCTCCCCGGCATGTGACCAGCAAATGTGGCAGGGTGGGGGTGGGAGTAAGCCATCGTGGCTTATTTCTCCCTCCGTGATCGTACCAGCCTGGTCAAAGGGTGAATGTTTAAATTAATGAAGCTGGGTACAGTATTGCAGCCAGCTGCCTATCCATTCTCTCTCCTGTCACCACCTCATTTTTATTGCTTTAACATACCATAAGAGAAGCCCCCAAAGCCTCCACCTTCAGTTTACCTGAAAGCAAACTTCCGATAAGTTCATATACAGTATTTTTCCATGTACAGTATAAGACTATACTTTTTCCTAAAATTGTTAGACTAAAAATTGAGGGTCGTCTTTTACACGGAAGTAAGCCGAGGAGAGAACCGCGCGGTTGCAAAACTGCCCAGTGGGGGGCGTCTTATACATGGGGGCGTCTTATACACGGAAAAATACGGTACTTGGTCAGTCACATATGACAACTGACCAATAGTTACTGACTAGACTCTCAATAATCTGAACGTGTACTGCAACATTACCCTATGTATTACAGAGATTGTAAGAAAAAGAATAAGGTCTGGAAGCTTGTAAGTGCCTATACCAGTGTTCTCCAACCTTGGGTCCCCAGATGTTTTTGGCCTACAACTCCCAGCATGCCCCAGCCAGCTATGCTGGCTGGGGCATACTGGGAGTTGTAGGTCAAAAACATCTGGGGACCCAAGGTTGGAGAACACTGGCCTATACCAACTAGAGGTTAGTAACCTATTGTGGAGAGAAAGCCTGCGCACACTGCTGAACCCTGACATATTATTTATTTATTTATTTATTTATATTTATACCCCGCCTTTTTCCTGCAAGGAACCCAAGGTGGCTTACATAATCCTCCTCCTCCTTCTCTCCATTTTATCTTCACAACAACCCTGTGAGGTAGGTTAGGCTGAGAGTCAGTGACTGGCCCAAAGTCACCCAGTGAGTTTCATGGCCGAGCAGGGACTAGAACCTGGATCTCCTGAGTCCCAGTCCAACACTCCCCTTTTCCACTGTCACCCCTCTGTCTGCATAATCCCCACCCGGGGCACAGGAGACACAATTCTGGGCCGACCAGTTATACACAAGCCACATCTGCCACATCTGCCTGCCTTCAATGGGGCACATTTACACTTCCTTCAAAGAAGCGCATAACATTCCAGAGGTGGGGGGCACAGTCTCAAAGAGCTGCAAAGTACCCCAAAGTACCTAGGAAGTGCCACCACCCGAAAGGCGCCACCACCCTGCGGGTCAGGACCAGCCCACCTGATCATCAAAAGCAGGGAGGGGCGAGGGAAGGTAGAAAAGATACGTGCCAAAGAACAAAGGGTTGTTGGGAACATGGTGCAGGCTTGCACAGGTCAGGTCACTACTCCGGCTAGGGCCAAGCAACTTCCCACCCCAGGCGGGGCACCCGGCGATTGGCAAAGCAAACGGCTACATTAGAATCTAGAGTCAGAGTCTCTGGTGTCAGGTAATATTCTGCATTCAAGCAAAGCCTACCTAGAAAGCAAATTGAATACTTCCATTTTCCTATCTGTATTGACTGTTCTGTTTATAGCGTGAAATTCCTGTAGTGAGTCTATTAAACTCTCTGGGTGGTGTACAACCATTAAACTCTTTTGTAACTGACTAGCTTGTGGCTTCCCTGTGTTTCCAAGGGGATTCCTTGTCAATTTCACTCACGGCTGAAAGTAAAGGTTTTGACAGCCCGTACAGGGCACGACTTCGGTGCCGGTTAACTCTTAAGGTGCTGAACCGACGCAACGGACCAAGTTCGGTCCGCCACACCTATGTTGAATCTTCCTTGCACCACCCTCCTCCGGTGCCAACAGTTATAAACGTATCAAAAGCATACAGGCGCAATTGATGCATATGCATTCCACAGATGATGCAATGCAGAACAGAATCTTACCAGAATAATACAGAGAAAAGCTTCATGCTGTCTCACGTTGTACAGTACTTCTTTTAACATTGTCAGTTTAAGTTCCACCTCAGCGTTTTGACTATAGTGCATCATTTCAACCAAGGCAGTGTATCGGTGTGCTAGCTCCTGGGAAGCACGTAGCTCTATATCTATATGATGGCTGGCTGCTGGGATAGCTTCCATGAGAATAGCAGGTACTGTTGACATAGGGTTGGTTTGAAACACATGGAGGAGGTAAGCATATCAACTTACGTTTCAGTAAACAGCCATGGTTATTTCTCCCACATATTTCTATCTAAATTTTCAGGGTTGGGATTGAAATGGCTGCATGTAGCCTTCTACGTACACAGCTTCTGAGGGGTCCCTTTCTCCTGAAGCCCCTTGCATGCCTCAGAAGGTCTCTCCTGAAGATCAGGAGACCCTTCTGAAGCAGAATCCAACACAGCATGAAGGCTGCAGACGGAAGGGGAAATTGGAAATCACACAGAAGGACATAAAGCACACACAGAGGTCTCTTTGGATCCTGGTTTAGGTCTATTCACCATTTACAAGGGCTGTTATTAGTCAACTTATTAGTAAATACAGAATTTAAATGTTGAGGATATTCAGTGAAGACAGTTAACCTGTGGCTGAACAGCGTAAATCACTTATTGTATGGGAAATCTACTCAACTGTAATGCTCATATCAAGCAATTCAGATGGACTCCTTACAAAATTATGATCAGCACTGAATATTTTCAGCATGTTTGAAAGTGGCTTAAAGGTGCAATGTCCTTAAGTTTAGTGCCTACAGTATTAGCTGCAAGTATACCTACACTCATCAATGCCTTCTCCTCCTTTCCCACAGTCCTTGTTGAATAACCGAATCCCTGTAACAATCATGGTGAGTTCTTTTAACTGCCGCTCTTTCTCCTTCTTACCGAGAGAGAGGAAAGCAGCAAGCTCTGTCTGAGGAAACACACTCTGCAGGGCAGCTGGAAAAGATTAAAGGTGTGTATAAAAAAAGACATTCAGACAACAACTGAATTGTTCTACTTTTTAGTTGATTGTTGTACACCACCCAGAGAGCTTCAGCTATTGGGTGCTATAGAAATGAATGAATGAATGAATAAACAAACCATGACATCAATAAAACTACCCAAAGGCTGAATACTGGAAGCTTGTTGGTGCAGAGACCACAATTTCTTTGCTCTATGTCTATGCTATGTCTAGTATCATCAGGCGATCACTCGTGACCGAGTAAGATTGTCTTCCAGGATCAAAATTTACAAAAAGGAGATTTTAAAAGGAGGAAATTTTAAAGAAAATTGTGTAGACTCTAGCAATGGGTCCGTAAGTGACTGTGGAGGCCAATTCTAGATCCACACAGCTTCCCACAGCGAGGACACAGTGAAGACACAGGTTACCAGATGGAAGATGGTCCTGTAAAGGATTCATTTGACGTGCTTTTCACTTAGCACGTTTCTCCCTTTCACCTTGCACTCGAGCCCGAATGTCTAGTATAGTGAGATACTTATCCATATTTGAGGGCCTGCCCCACTATACTGGAGATGATGGCTTGGATTCTAACAACTATGAATGAACAGGGCATGTGCAACAGGGCTTTTCTACCTCTTTCCTACTGTAGCACACACCCACACACACACACACACCCATCATCATTCCCAACATAGTAAGTATAGTAAGAGCAATAAAATGTAAAACTTGACATTAAATTATTCTGGCTCGCATATTCTGTTCTTCTGAGCCTGGTTATGTTATCTGCAGTAATATTTGTATATGCTTGTGTTTTGAGCTTTTTGACTGATAGTTGATTATTTTTGTATTTCTATTGTTTTTAGACCTGTAGTGAGCTGCCTTGAGTGCCTCATATTGAGGCAGAAAGGCAAGATAGAAACAATTTTAAATTAAAAAGTAGCCACCAGTTGCTGATCAATCCCCATTCTGAGGACTGCCATATTAGGTCGGATGTTAGTGAAACTCATCATTGCAGATCTGAAAGGGTTACTAACCAGTTGCCTCTCTAATGACCTTGATGTCTGTAGGGGATCCAAGGCCCGAGCGCAGCAGCACACAGCTGACAATCTTTCGATACACACTTTCCAATTCTTTTCCCATTCTGAGGACTGCCATATTAGGTCGGATGTTAGCGAAACTCATCATTGCATATCTGAAAGGGTTACTAACCAGTTGCCTCTCTAATGACCTTGATGTCTGTAGGGGATCCAAGGCCCGAGCGCAGCAGCACATAGCTGACAATCTTTCGATAAACACTTTCCAATTCTTCTCGTGTACGAGCACGGTTATCTGTAATTTCTCGGCTCACAGGAGCAAGCCTGGACTCCAGAACATGATGCTGTTCGTTAATTAACTCGACTAAGAGTAAACACAGAGAATCATATACAGAGCATATCTCACTGGACTGAGAGTTCTGCAATTATATAGCAGTTGTAATGCAAGGATGCTTCCAGATGAGGCTTTTATAGTGCTATCACTCTGCCTCATTCACAGAATTTTACAGGGGTACAGACTCATAACTCTCCCATGTTTCTCCCCCCCCCCCGTCCTTTTTCTTACTGCAGAAAATCTATTAATGGAAAAAAGACGGAATTGCTGCACAATGCCTTCTGATTGCTAGCACTAGGAATCTTCTGTCTGGAAGCAGCCCAAGGCACTAGCCAGTGTGGAGTAGTGGTTAGAGTGTTGGACTGGGACTTGCGTTCTAGTCCCCACTTGGCCACGAAGCTCACTGGGTGACTTTGGGCCAGTCACTGACTCTCACAGCCTAACCTACCTCACAGGGTTGTTGTGAGGATAAAATGGAGAGGAGGAGGAGGATTATGTAAGCCGCCTTCATCAACAGGCTTCTAGCATAGCTAATTAAAAATGTTCACATCTTAAATGCTCAAACCCTCCCATCCTCTCTAATTCTGATACACTAGCACTGCAGTCCTAGTGAACACAGTGGGGGACTTACATCTGAGTAAAAATTCTTAGAATTGTGCTGTAGAACTGGTAATAGCACCAGCTCAGCTATAGTAAGTTACAGCAATGGAATATATCTGTTCTATTTAGTGCAGGATATAACAATGTTGGGGTTTTTGTTGTTGTTTTTAAAGACACCTATCCAGGATTTCAAAAGAATGGGAACTCATTAACTCGTCTAATGCTGGGCAAATTTTGAAGATTATTATTTTTTTTTTGTGCAAGTGCCATGTAATTTTGAACTTCCTTGTTGTGGCCTGCTTCCATGTTCACATATTTACATCATTTGGTTTTACTGTTCCAAGTCAGTAGTACAATAAAACATTCACCTATAACAAGAATAGGTGTATTGGCTACAATCCTATGCATATTTACTAGATAAGACGTACTGGACACAGTGGTACTTACGTACTTTTGCATAAACATGCATAGGATTGCATTGTCAGTATATTATTTTCACATTAAATAGTTCCACAGTTTGATTACCTCGGTTTGTATAGTTCATATCAAAATAAACTTGCATCTTAATGGTATCCAGGGATGGATTTCTAGTGTCAAGAATTCGGTCAATGCAAAGCTAAAAAGAGAAACTGTTCAAGTAAGTTCTTTCAAGCCATTTAGCAAATTATCAAAACAACATCATTGTTGGGCACACAGCAACACTAGTAATCACCCTGCCCAAGAGTTTATATATGGAACATCAGCTCAATAGATTTTGAAAACAAGGCACCTTTTGCTTAAAAATAATTTTGGAAAACTTATTGAGCAGCTTAGGAGCACAGTTTCAAAAATGATATATTGGTTAGGACAGATAGGTTAGGATTGGATTACTTGATATTGCCCTAATCCAAAGAGTCTAGGTAACCACAGGAACTCTGAGGTGCACAAGAAGTTCCTCAACTGCAAGAGATTATTTATTCCCTCCAGGGGAGGAGGTAGCTCCATGCACTGGAAAGGATAGAAACACACACAGTCACTCTTTTAGTGAATGTCCAGCTCACTCACAATGACATTTCCTGTAGATACTGGACCACAAAAGGATTGAAGGCTGTGTGAATTACAATTCCTCCTAAACTGAATGATATAACAAGCCTTTTTGGGGATGGGAAGTATGTACAAGCTGGTTTCAATGTATGCTCATGGTTATTGAACTTGGGCCCTCCTTCTCAATTTCCTGTACCTTTTGGGCTGCCCTCAGTCTTGCACCAACAATCCCTTCCATAGGTAAGTATGTAGAGCAGCCTTCCCAAACCTGGGGCCCTCCAGATGTTTTGGGACTACAGTTCCTGACCATTGGCCATGCTGGCAGAGGCTGATAGGAATTGAAGTGCAAGACACCTGGAAGGCACCAGGTTGGGGAAGGCTGATGTAGAGAATCTCATGTACAGTTCACGAAGCCTCTTGCTGCATGTAAGGTTATGTTGATTGGAGTACTAATCATAAGATTTAACAGAACACAACATCTCTGACAGCCTCCTAAAATCACACGCGTGAACCTTTGGACTCGATGGCCTCATAGGCCTCTTCCAACTCTACATTCAATGATTCTTTAACAAAGTAGTAGCTCTTCTTGCACTTCCTCCTTCCTAATTCAGATGGAAATGATGAGTCAAATTTCATGTGAATCAGTCAGGTCCTTTGCCCAGGAGCATTCAATCCATCCAGAACTTGGCTGATGGGAAGGAATAATCCATCTGCTGCAGGATCCTATCCCTCCCTAGAACTTCATGTCTCTATTCTTCAGGTGTTCCACACATCCCAAAAGGGCCTGCCCCACAGTTTGAGAACCAATGATATACGCAGTTGTGTTTGGAAGAATTTATGTGAAGTATATTTTTATATTCTAAACACTACTGCTGAAAGCATTAAATATCATCCATTTACCCAATTTTAATGGAAGGTTTTATTTTAATTTTCTGTTCACACATTGGAGGGTACAAAATTAAGTTCCAGTTGTGCACAAACAGGTTTTGAGAAGCCACTAGGGGTGATTTCAAAGCATAGTGAAAAAATGGAGGTTAATCAAAAGTTAATCACTGGGTGATATATATGGAATTAAACTGTTTGGAGAGCATACACTTTAAGTAATTTTCTGGTGGTATGAATTTGAAATATATATATTTAAATTAATGTTTAATTAGAGCCAGTGTGGCATAGTGGTTAGAGTGTTGGACTGGGACTCGGGAGATCTGGCTTCTAGTCCCCACTCAGCTATGCAGCTCACTGGGTGACCTTAGGCCAATCACTGACTCTCAGCCTAACCTGCTTGACAGGGTTGTTGTAAGCATAAAATGAAGAGGACCATGTAAGCCACCTTGGGCTCCTTGCAAGAGGAAAAAAGGTGGGATATAAATGTAATAATAAAAAATAAAATGATAATTTGATGAAAGCTATGCATGAATAATAATTTATGCTGCAATCCAGGGTAGAGTCTGACTGCTTAAATCCCACTGACTGTGATAGGATTTAAACACTGCAGCCTTTGGGCACAATGCCCTGGGAAGTTCATCTGCACAAGCCTTATTGAAATGAATGAATGAATGAATGCTGAGTAAGAGCACCACTGGGGTCTGTAAATTAAAACACAGCCAAACAATAAGTAAATGCAGATTAAAATGTAGATTTATTATTTGGACTTCAAATAAAGTTGTCCCTTCTGGATGGGTGATTAGTAGTGGAAAACAAAGAATCAGTATACATCTCTTGAATCAAAAAATATATTTAAATTATTTTTCCTAAACATAATCTCTGCAATAACAGAAATGTAGATCATTTGATACCTTCAAAAGCAGCATTTGCTATACTTATTTAAATTAACCAATTCAAAGCATGTCATCAGTTGCTTAAGAGACTGCTTTAATTTGTTGAGACTTAATACATTCATAGAAAGAAACAGGTATAAAACTTGTCAAACAAACGTACAGAATCCTTTACAAGTTCCAAAAGATGTAATTACCATAATAAGTTTTTGCACATCAGCCTTTGTAAGGGTTCTATCCACATTAAAACCATTCCTTGGATCCAGTACAACAGCTTTCACCTATAAATTGACAAAAGAGGTTTCCAGATGAATCTGTATCATTTGCCCTTAAATAAATCTTACTCCTGTATAACGGTAACTGTATAACCAACATTATGCAAATGTCATTTCCCAATCTAAATGGATAGGGATGAGGACAAACTCCCTGATCCTAGCAAACATACTTACTTGGATATATATATGGAAATAATATATATATATTAATTATATTTATACCCCACCTTTTTCCTGCAAGGAACTCAAGGCGGCTTACATAATCTTCCTCCTCCTCTCCATTTTATCCTCACAACAACCCTGTGAGGTAGGTTAGGCTGAGAGTCAGTGACTGACCCAAAGTCACCCAGTGAGTTTCATGGCCGAGCGGGGACTAGAACCTGGATCTCCCGAGTCCCAGTCCAACACTCTAACCACTACACCACAGCTCCCCTATTTCATTTCATTTAAATGGGAGACAGCCTCAGCTGTCTCCTCCCATATTTCATTTAAATCAATGGGATTTAACACTCATGTACATGTTTTAAGAGTGTGCTGTAAACTGGTAACAGGTTAATTAGGGATGGATTCACTACTACACTAAAAAGGCTATAGTGCAGTAGTACAAAGGTGGGGCCACTATGGTGACATGGGAGCGACTCTGTTTTATTCTGCTCTCAGTTCTAGGTTCTTTTTAAGTCACCTGTTGCTTGAAAACTGGACATTGTCTTTTCTTCAGAGTGCATAAATAGCGTTCATATTCCCAGCATATGGGGGCAGGGGTTAAAATGCCATTACCTGCCTAGCATGGGAAGGAAAATACCGTACTAGTGAACTGGTTTTTACATATGACAAGGAGAAGAAACGAGTCTGCACCTGTCTGTGAGTTGGTGAAAGGCACAGAGCATAACCCCTAACTGTAGGGCTCAAAATAGAATTCAGCATTGAGACCTAGGCCTATTAAAGTAGTCCTGGATCCATGGATATTGTACCCACACAGTTTTATCCAGAGCTTCTCTGACATCCAAAAAGGCAGTGACAGGAAGGGGTTTCTTCATCACTTCTCAATCAAATGTATTTCCTCCTTTCTATGACAGGTAGTGACAATGACTTCGGGAACTCACGATATTGGCTTTGCAGACCAAAATAGTCAAAATGCATGCCTTCATTGCTCTCCACCCATCACTAATTTTCCTTAGCCCAGCCTTCCCCAATCTAGTACCCTCCTGATGTTTTAAACTACAACACCTAGCATTCCTGACAATTGGCCATACTGATTGGAGCTAATGGGAGTTGAAGTCAAAAACATCTGGAGGGCACCAGGTTGTAGAAGGCTGCCTTAGACTGTCAGTCTGGATGCACCCTTTATGTTTTGTGCTGTTCTCTTCCATGAGCATTATTATTTTAATGCCACAGGAATGACATTAACATGGTGAAAAGGGCATTTAAACAAAGGACACTAGTAAAACATCTATTTTGTTCTTACCATGAATGCCACCAGAGTTTCCGATACAGTTTGTCCCTTCATGCCACATTCTTGTCCTATTTCACGGATGATGTTCTTTATGACATTTTCAGCTTGAGAGTGAGCCATTCTGTACCATCAACAGATGAAGGATTGATGTTTGTCAGAATACAATGCCATTTTTTCCACAGTAGCCTTTACTGAGAGTACTGTGATTGCATATTCAGTCATCAAGCTTTCAAAAACAACACGGCCAGGAGGCAGAGGTGATTTATGGTTGTTAGGAAAGCTGATGATAAAAGATTATCGAAATAGTTTTTGTCTGATATATGAAATATATAGAGTGAGCAATTCTATGGGTGCTTCCAGATGAGGCTTTTACTGTGCAACTGCCCTGCCTCATTTGTGGAATTTTACCATGGATCCAGACATTGTCATCTTCTATTTGTAACCCTCCTGTGTTTTCCCATCACGTCTTCTGTCTTTTTTATTACAAGAAATCTGTTAAGGAGGGAAAGACGGAATAGCCACACAATGCCTTATGTTTGCTAGCACTAGGAACAGTCTGTCTGGAAGCATAGCCAGGTTAACCACATGGCTAAGGGGGCTGGAGCCCTGGCCCGACATCTGCGAAATCCAAAATTTTAGTGAAGCTGTGATTGGGCAATAGCATATCCAGCTCCAAATAATAGGTAGCAGGAATGACAGGAATTCATGTTCTTTCTAGCTCAGGTCTTATTTCATGCAAAAAAAAAATCGTTGTTTTTACTGCATTTGTAACCATTAAAAAAAAACCTGCCAATGTAAATAAAGTCTGCCATTATACCCTTATTGTGTGTGTGTGTGGGGGGGGCATTGTGGCTGATTATGGAAGGGATTCCCAACCTTTTTGGACCTGTGTGAGCACATTTGGGAATTTGAGAAACTGCTGTGGGCAAAACCACAAAATACCAAATCAGTGCATCACCACTTTGGCATTTATTTGTCGCGTCTATGAATCTTAGGCTGCATCTTATTCAGGAAAAAAAAAATGTTTCATGTCAACTAGACACTGTAATGTCCCTTTAATAAGGGATTGTCTAATTCAGCTAATTGCTGGCGGTGCAATAAGGTAATGCTTCTTTTAAACATATATTTTGGCAATGTCCAGTAGTTGCCTCTTTTGCAGGGAGGTTATTACACAGATAAATTTTGTACTGGAGTAGCCTTTAATATTCACTGAAGTACACACTCTTTTTAATTATTTACCTGCTTCATGGAAATTAACAAATGGTCAGCGTAAATGGGTTCTCTGCTCCCTTTTGACAGCAAAAAGACTGATATTGCAACATTGGAAGGATGAACACTCACCTCCTACAATGCAATGGATTGAAGACCTTACAAAGCTTCCAATATTTGAATGGGTGTGTGTGTGTGTGTGGGGGGGGTTCAGTGTCAGTCATACAGTGGGCCTTCTAGTTCATAGTCAGAAACTGGTCAGCAGTAGTTTGGAAGGGTTTGGGGCCTAGTCAGTCTGTGGAATGTCAAGACCAGTGTGAGCTTATCACTGTCAGAGTTCTCAGGAGAAAACAGGCAGGAGTTGAGTTGTCTGCCCCATCCAGCTGCAATGTCGAGCTTGCAGAGATAGAAGCTGGTAGCCTTCTCTGGGAACTTCAGGAGAGGGGAAGGGTGGTTTGCAGAGGTGTCACTCTGGCTGAAGCCTCACCCCTGAAGGGCAGAAGGAAAACACCCAGGTGGGATAGGGGCACCCTTGTCAATTAGTGGTTTGGAAGGAGGGTTAAGATGGCCACACCTTCGCTTTTAAGTCAGTGCTTAGCCTCCAGAGCCTTTGCTAGGAACATCTCTCTCATCTTCCCTGTCTGCATCTTTCTCTTTGGATCTATCACCAACTGAGCTATTGGGAGCACTCTGCACATGGACTCTACCTAATTTGGACTTTCTTCTCTTTAGATTTTTACTGTCAAGAACCTGCCATGAAAAGGACTGTTGTACTTTTCATAGGCATTCTTGTGGCTATGGATGTGTCTTCATCAAGGAGCCCAGAGCCCGGCTGGCTTGGGGCTAATTCCTGAGTTCTGGACATTCCTATGCCTCAACCCATTGTGGCATAGAGGTCCCAAAGCTAGGAGCTTTGGACTCTGGAATCTCTGAATGTGGGGAAGTACTTTGGACTCAAGTCTGATCTTATTTTGAACCCTTATTGTTGAGAGGCCTGAACTCACAGTACCCAGAGGGGCCAACCCAAGTGGCAGGGTTGGTCCTGACCTTTGTGGAGGTGTGCATGCTGGTTCAGAACCTCTTCTAGAATCCCTTCCCTTGTAGGACATATGAGAATGAAAAGGATGTTTTTCAAATTTTGAATGTTTAATATGAGTTATAGAGCTGGTATCAGTCTTCAGGCTCCTTCCCCAGGGCCGCTATAAGATTAATTTCAAAGCAGGGTACTGGATGCATCTTGTCTCTACCACACGTGCATGTAAATGAGTGCACACAATAATGCAATACACATGACTATTTTACATGCTAGGGAGGCTTATTGTAAACATAGTGTAACAATTATGTTTTTCTAGTACAGAATCAGTTACTTTTTATTACGTATATTTATATTTTTCCTATCCCCCAGGAACTGAGGATCTTCCCACTTTTACCCTCACAACAATCCTGTGAGCCACAAAAAAAGCACAACTGGGGACATAATTTTTTTGGCCTCTGAGAATTGTGCAACTGTGTTGGTAATTTTTAAAATTATCCTATTATTATTATTGTTGGTCTTTCACAGGTGTGCAAGTACACGCTAAGACTGCCCGATATGTTTAGCCTTGCCTGGTCAATTTCCTTGTCTGTTTCAGCTGTCAAATGAACAAACAATGTCTTCAACTTGTAATCCTCCTGTCCTGTGTTTTCCCACCTCTTCTTCCATCTTTTCTCTTACTGCAAAACATCCATTAAGGGGGAAAAGACAGAATAGGTAGCTACACAATGTTTTCCAATTGGGAACACTAAGAGCCCTTCGTCTAGAACAGGGGTGGGCAACTTGTAGGCTCAAACATCTGGAGGGACATAACTCCCATCAGCCCTAGCCAGCATAGCCAATGATGAGGGATGATGGGAGTTGTAGGCCCAAACCTCTGGAGGGCCACAAGTTGCCTACCCCTGGTCTAGAAGCACCCTTTCTGGTAAGAGAGGGGGTGGGGAAAGTGGTGGGAAAACACAAGAGGGTTACAAACGGAAGGCAATGTCATCTGGACCCTTGTAAAATTCCGTGAAGGAGGCAGGGCATCTGAAAGTACCCTGTGTGTCATGGAAAGAATTGTGGCATCCAAATCCAATACTGAAAACAGGTTTAAAAAAACCTCCACTCTTTGTTTGGCAGGATACCTTTTGCCTTACAGCTGTGTGACATACAGAAATTCAGCAGGTGTTTTATTCCCCAGTGCAGAAGTGTAGCCAAGGGGAAACTTCACCTGTTCAGCCTCAGCCTGCTACATAGCTGGTAAAGGTGGTGACCCTCTTGAGGACTCGACTGGGACATTAAACAGCACAAAAAAAACCTGCGACCTGCTGCCACTCACCTGGCACCAGCAAACCTTTATTATTCTGTTCCTTGAGCTTCCTTCTCGTCCAGCTGCATTAGAACAAGCCTCCCATTCAGACAAACATCAGATTTACCGGCTTCTTCCCTCTGACGTGATAACGCTTCAGTCCCCCTCGCCCAGCCGCGTCCCTTTCTCCCCTCAGCAACAGTTTCTCGTCCCCGGCCGCCCCAGTTCCCTAAAAGGAAAAAAGCGCTTTCCTCCTTGTGTTCTTTGCGGAAGAGCTGCGTTTCCAAGGAGACCGTAGGCGCCTCTCCGATGATGAGCTCTGTGAGGTAAGCGAGCAAGAGGGCGGCGCGAAGGGCGAGTGGGTGTGGCTTTTATTCGAGAGTGTTGCAAGGGCTGAGTGGTTATCTGAATAAATAGACGGACTCTTCCTATCTCTGAGCACCTTTACCACGCCGAAAAGATTGTTACTACACGGTATTCGTATCCCGCTCTTCTTCCTCCAAGGAACTCGGAACTGTTTCACGGTTTATGGGGAAAGGTTTGCTGTGGCAAAACACGGATGTTTCTCGGAATAAACACATACAGCGAGAAGAGCCGTTTCACAGCCTTAAACATACATTCAGTGGATACCTGCCAGGAAGCTAGAGCCAATCAGGAGTCCCAGACAAATGTACTTAAGGATGCATTAGCAGCCCTTCACAGGTTACTGCTTACTGCTGCCTGTTGGCAACACTGATACATCAGGGAAAGTGGCCCTCAAAGCCACCTTATACCCTCACGGGAATTTTGTAATGTGACCCCCCCCCCCAAGACGGAATAGTGACTTCCCAAAGCCTCTTTTGCTAAGGAAACTTGTTTCCCACATTTCACTTATTATTTTCTAGCAGCAAGGTTGTTTGCCAGTGCCAAATTACATGGTTTGTGTAAAATTACATTAGATATTGTGAGAACCAGCCAAATGCTATAGTTTGGTTATATGCTCACTTACTACGTGTTTTTATTCTGTACTTTGCCTTTTGGAAGGCTTACATAAATTGAGTTCACTGAGCAAAACCAAACCATTGGTGATCTCATTAATACCATCCGCTCAATCCTTCACACAACCCCATAGGATAGCATAATGTCCATTTTTAAAGGAAATTTACCCCTGCATGCCCCTGGCTTTCCAAAGCTTGCATTTGATCACCTGACTGTCCCATCAACTGGGTTGTATAATGGTACTATATATGGAAGAGAAAGTACCATCATCCCCAAGAGAGAATACAGGAATACCTTAGATTGCAAGTAGCTTGGTTTGAGAGCGTTTTGCAAGACAAGCAAATTTTTAAATATTTATTTAATTTTTTAAAACTTGATATACAAGCGACGTCTTGCAATACAAGTACTGTAGTGCGGCTTAAATTAAAAATCTCTGTACAAATTTTTTTTGAGGGATTTCGTTTTGATATAAGAGTGTTTTGGATTACAAGCACGTTTCCGGAATGAATTATGCTCTCAATCCAAGGCATGACTGTACAGCAAACTCCTTTTACTTGTTTGCTACTCTATTGATATTGATTACTGTGGAGAAAGCCAGTTGACCGGGCCTCTGCTGGAGCCCGAGCTAAACTAACTAGCTGAGAGCCCTGAAATCACAGTGTCCTTGAGACTTCTTGCTTGCTACTTTGTGCTGTACTGATAAGCTGTATTGCTGGCGTGTGTCTGGGTTTGTGAAGGTCATTTTGTAAATAAACTTGTTTTATAAAAGATACTTTTGTGGCTATAAGTTATCCCTTTGTTCTAGGCTAAGGGTGATAGTCGCTGGGGGACCTCGGAGAAGGCCTGCCCCCAGGACTCGCTACCCCCTTAGTATTGAACCCGCGCAGAAGACCAGGTTGGCGGTCTTCCACTGGTCCGGTCTACTCAAGCGGCTAGCTGGGTTCCCGGCGGAGGTCCGGTCTACCCAGCGGCTTGTGAGTGATTTCAGCTTGGTTGCCCGGGGGTCTGGTCCCAGGTTGTCGGTCTTCCACTATTACCAGTTGGAGCAATTGATTCACTCTGCTCTTGAGCCATCACCTGACAGAAGGGGAATGTTCCATCTCAAATGGAGAGAAACAGGGCTAGAGCAGAAACAACCGATTTGGCAGCATCACATTTTTGACACCACACCAGAAACTGACGGAGTGTAAGGATCCAGTCACTGAATCTGTGTCATTTGGGGGGGTAGGTCTGACCTTTCGGGGATGCGGCCTCACCTCCATCCTTTAACCAGGATATACTAGCAAGATACAGTTAATCTCCCAAAGGTAACTCACCCTCAACAGCAGCAGTAGTGCAGTAAGCTAATTTTAGACTCTGGACTTAATGGACTTACAAGGGGTGGGGGGTGTCTTTAGATCAGGGGAATGTGGCCCTCCAGGTATTTTCAAAACAAGAGATTTTCCGGTGCCTGAAAAAGCTTTTTATTGTGCCCTACACATTTCGGAAAAGAATTACCTCCCTCAGGGGCTACTTATCTTTCTGCAAATATGCAGCAGAAAATCTTACCAATGCTTTCTGTTTCAGGGGTGGGCATGTAGCCCTCCAGATGTTTTGGCCGACAGCTCCCATCAGCCCTAGCCAGCATAACCAATGGTAAGGGATCAAGGGAAATGTAGGTCAAAACATCTGGAGGGCCACAAGCTGCCCACCCCTGCTTTAGATGATAACATTTATTATTTCTGGATGTAATGGTTTTACAGTAGCTCCCCTCTTTAGATGGTAATATGTATTACTTCACTTACTTCAAATTGTAGTAAGCCAGATGTGCTGCCTTTGGGAATCCTCCTGCTCATTCTGCTGAGTAGGACCAGGCATGGACTTCTGGACCAGTACAGCAGACAAATGGTACGCTTATTGTTCTCACCACACCTTAAACTTGTAAGCTATGAATCCATAATTTGTAATGAATTCCTCACACTTTATAGTAAACCATAGGGTGCTGTACTCTACTTACCCTACTGGTATCAATTTGCTCACGAATACTACAGAGAATATTAAGATGGATTCCAGGATGTCATAGTGATAAGCTTTGAGCACTATTGCTTGTATCTATTGAAAAGGCTGGCAACACATAAAGATAGAATCACAGAATTGAAAAATTCCCTATAGAGCCTTTCAAAGCTATAGTCCTCTCCAATCCCCAAAATGTAACAGATTCAACAGTCTTTGCTCCTTTGTAGAGGCAAAAGGTCCTTTCCCACATCATGCTGAAAATGGCTCTTGCTTCAGCTACTTTGCAATGTGAATATAAAACCTAAATCATTGGCCATCAGCACAGAGAATGGCTCAAAGGCAAATTAAATAAGCCCCATCATGTATGAAAACAGGCTAAAGATGAACAAAAGTTTTTAAGAGAACTGAAAATGATATGAGATGGACATTCTTTCCCATAGTGAACACACATTTCTTTTTAATCACAGTCACCTCTGGTCAAACAGGTTTTGAAAACAATACCAAAACGTGCCAAACCTGTTTCTGGCAGAATTAATATGTGTGCACACACACCAAGAGCAGCAGCACCCCTTTCAAACTACCTTGCTTCAACTCTCTGAAAAACTATTGTCTGCAGGCTATGAATCAAATCATGCCTCACTTGTTTGTTCCCGTCACATTAACATGATGTGGGGGTTCTCTAGTTAAACAGAGTGAATATTAATATCCTCTCACTTATAGGCACACATTTATACTGTAGTGAAGGAAGATGGATTTATTCCCCCCCCCCCCCCCAGCACTTAAGCACTTCCTTACAGCAAGTCTGGATGTTTGCAGCAAATGGGCAGATCCTCATAGAGCTTTCCTGATGGTCAGCAGGTGTACTCTTCTGTACCAGAGTCTGGGAATGGAGATATTTTTCTAAATGGTAAGATAAAATCTGCTTGCCCTGGGGCAAGCTGAGGAAATGTGAGGTCAATGTATTTCTGAAATGCTTCCCTTGTTTCTAATATTTCAGCTTCCAGACTATCTTTCCAGGTGGTCATGTTTTCCACTTGCTGGCTAAGAGACAGGATCTCACTGTCTTTCCTGTTCACTTCGGTTGTCACCTCTTCAAGCTGAGCCTCACGGACACTGTCTGCCATTTTGAGCAGTTTCTCGGTTTCTTCCTTAAACTCTTTTTGGGAGATGTTAAAGGCAATCTCCATTTCATGTTTTTTCTCCCAGGCTAACTGTTGCAGGTTCTTCTGATAAATTTCATGAGCAAGCACCCCAGCTTGCTGTATTTGTTCCAAATATTTCCTGTTGGAGTGAAAGGAAAGATACAGTGACCTTAACATGATTTTCATAATTGGGAATTTGGAAGTTAGTTTTATGCAAATTGCTCATTTCCTATCATCATAGGAACAAATTAAATTATTTAGAACAAATATTTAGAAATGGAATAAATCCATGGCTGAAGCCCAAACAGCAAAACTTCTGAAGACATCAACAGATCTAGCATGTTGCCAAAAAACTTTACAACCAGATTCTATGAAAGCTAATACTATCTAATAGCACTAGGCTGCAATCCTAAACACATATGCCTGGGAATCAGTTCCACTGAACACAGTGGGATGTACTTCCAAAGAAACATACATAGGATTGTGCTTGAGTTTATGCTGCCCCCCCCCCCCACAAGAAAGTCAATTAAAGGAATAAAATTTGAGGGTAAAAATAAAAAAGACAGAATTTAACAGAATTTAAAAAATTTAATTGGTTTCACATAATCTCTACCCAGATTTCAAAATAATCTGGGTAGGCATACACCATCAGTGGGGAACCTTCAGTTCACAGGCCTAATCAGGTCTATGGAGCTTCCCATCAATCCTGCAGATGCCTAGGCTTAGAGATGACTAAGGCCAAATATGCATAGTTTCAACCTTTCCAGCATCAGGTACGGCAATGGTGATTTTACCTGCCTCTCCTCCTCCTTCACTGGGTGACTTTGGGCCAGTCACGGACTCTCAGCCTAACCTACCTCGCAGGGTTGTTGTGAGGATAAAATGGAGAAGAGGAGGAGGATTATGTAAACCGCCTTGGGTTCCTTGCAGGGAAAAAGGCGGGGTATAAATATAATAAATTAATAAATAAATAAATTTACAAGCAGCTTAACACATAAGGAATGTGGTTGGATTGGGTAAGAATTATAAAGAACCTTGAATGGTACTCATGCTATAGAAACTATGGTTACGTTATCGGGTCTTCTTCAGTGTACCCTCACCTACTGATTCAATCTTTGGTTTCATTCATGTCTGCAAAACTGCACCCATACATATCCCAATATAATCAATGCAGTGTTACCTTCCCCCATCCCACCCCTGCAACAAATGGGACTGTAAAGTAACTGCACCCCATTCTTACACAATTTTCCATTGCAGATCATACAAAGAACTGCCTCCTTCTAACCCAGAGCTGGGCTACATGCAGCTCATGGGATGCATGTGGCCTCCTGTGGTCTTGAGTGCAGTCCCCATCAACCCTACAACCGCAAAAATTGGCAAGAAAAAATGGTCCTTTGCCATTTCCAAATTGCGCAGCGGTGACAGGACTGCAGCCCTGGGGCGGGGGCGGGGGCAATGTCCAGCCCCAAAGTTGCCCACCCCATTCTAACCACACCATATGGTAATGATATTTATTTCTGCATGGAGAAAAACACATGTATGAAATAACAGACTAAAATGGAGTAAATAAAATATCAAGTGTAAATTTGCTATTTTGTGGAAAAACTACTATTCAGACATTTTAAACCAAGCCTTGTGACTCATCAAGCTGAACACAGTCAACTAGCTATGTATTGTGGTTTTGACAACCTCCCTATTTTCTGCACACTGAGGTTCAAACTAGATGTGGTACACAGCCACATGTATCTTTCCCACAATGTTTTGTGTGTGGATTAAATCAAAAGCAGTCACATGTCTGAGTGCAGGAACGGTGGGGAATGGCTGCTTAAACCGTGTCTGTCTACTCAAAACAGTGCACACACACCAAACTGAAGGGGAAAAAAATAAAACTAACAAAAACAGAGGAAAGGTACCTATATACAACTGTTTGACATACCTAGTTTCCCCCCTGGCACAAATGTTTACTGATCCCTTGGTGGGCCACTATTCATGACTGCTGGGCTGTGTTCAGCTGGATACCACACTTTGGGCTGATTCGCACAACACGCCAAGCTCACCATGGGTTGTTTAACCTTCTCATAACTCCCGGTGGCCAGGTTTGCACAACATGCCACAACTACATCGGGGATTGCATATTTAAAATGGTGCCTGGCCTGTGTCGCAGTTCACTGTGGGTTAAATAACCCGCGGTGAGCTTGGCGTGTCATGCGAACTGGGTCATTGTGCAGGCCTGATTTAAGCATAGCCTTAATAACTTTAAATGGAATTCACCAGGGATAAAAGTATTCTAAAAATGAAGCATGGGCCCAGTACAATTTTGAATAGAGATGTGGATCTCATAATCTCTGGGTTGTTTTGAAATTTTTTTTAGGGCAGATTCATATCACAATTTTTCAACTACCACTAAGTGACATTTGAGCAATTACTTCATAGTGGATATTGATTCATGACCTCTGTTCTTGTTTATGAGTTCACTATACACTCTGCACTTGGCAAGGTTTAAGAGTAACTGTCTAAGGGCACAATCCTATCCATGTTTAGACAGAAAAAAGTCCTATAACTCCCAGCATTCCCTAGCCATCCATGCTGGCTGGGGAATGCTGGGAGCTGGAGGACTTTTTCCTGTCTAAATATGCATAGGATTACGCCCTAAGAGACCCTTGATGGCTGAGCAGTGGGGCACACATTACAGGTTAGGGATCCACATGCCATATGTTTGTACCATGAGATGGAGACACTAATAGGGTCAAGGGATAAAAAACAGATACTGGGTCAGATCCAGAGGTGTTCTTCTGCAAACAGAAGAGCTTTTTCTGATTTAGCACAAGACCCTTGAGCGAGAAAAGAGAACTGAAATCCAGAGGTGTGTTTCTACTCGCACAAGGCATTGTGCACTTCCTTTCACAAGGTCTTGTAACAGCTCAAGATGCGTGCTGGCAATCATTTGCACAAGGTCTCTGGCACAATGTCACAGACTGCCTTCCACTACCTCCATGCACTACCATTCAAGGAGCAGTTCTACATCAGAATTCCTTCCACCTGCAGATCTCTGGATCCAACCCAATGTCAGGTGCAGCTCTTTTTAAATCAATCTTTTGAAAGATGACATGGTATTGGTAAACTCAGTACTTTTGTTGCTTGGCAAGGACTCCAGCTATTTTCCCTCTCTCCTCCTGTCTCGCTGAAGCCACAGCTGCCGTCTTCTCCAGAGTGAGCTCCAGTACCATACGTTGAAGTTTGTGTGTCATGCGCTGCTCAGCGGCTTCTGATTCTCTCTTCAGCTCCAGTTCTAAGTGCTGCAGCATTTCTATCCTTGTATTTTTCACAGCTTCCTTTAGCAACATTAAATATAAATGAAAAAGACTTGACTGCTTCTTCCCCCTGCTTTAAACAAGAAAAGCCTAGAAAGAACGTCAGACTGCCAGTAGCAGATCAAAGTTTTGAATTCTCTCCCACCTTAGGGAACAAGACTCCCTGCCTATAGAAAGCTAGCTAGGGAGGAGGTTTTTTACCTTAACCTTCACCCTGACACTCTAGCTTTTCATATGTAGGGATTTTTTTTTACACAGGGAATGTTCAAATATTATTTATGTCCTCACCTACACATCCAGGAAAGATTATATCCCATGCAATTTCTGCATGCTTATATACGTAGGTCTTGACCCTAACTTTTCTTCTGTGAACTGCACAGAGGTCTGATCATTGAATGGGGCCTTCTGGCTTCCCCCTTCCCTCTATAGTCTGCTGCACCCCCCTCCCCATCTCTTCCTGAAGGTTGGAAATGCTGCAGGGTATGTTGTGGGGCACGGGGGCACAGATGGAGAGGCAGAAATCAATGGGTACAGGTGGAGTTGGCAGAAATCACCCCTCATTGCGCTAATGGAAGAGCAACTTAGGATCCAAAGTATTGCCTTGTAATATGATGGGAGCAAAAATAAAATGACTACTGACTTGTAATGCTTGTTCATCCTTCTTTCTAAGATCTTCAAGATCTTTCTTGTGTAGAGTGTCAGCCCGATTGAGGGCATCTTCCACTGCATCCTCTTTTTCTGTCTCAGCCTACAAAAACAGCCAAGACTCAATTAGCTAAGAATTAGCTAAGAAGAAATCTATGTTTAGGGCATTCTGATATTGCATATGAACTAGATCACTATGGGGCGAATCCAGTGGTGTCCTTCCACCTACAGAGTGGCACCATTTTGTAATAATGGTTTTAACAGTGCTCTGGGGGATGTTCATAGTTTGGGATTTTTTTTATAACCCAACTGTGGCGGAGTGACAGGCAGAAGCCCGGGGAGGGGCCAACCTGAACATTCCAGAGGCTCTGATTGGTTGAAGCAGAGAGCATAGAACCCCAGGGAGTTGGCAGTTAAGGGGAGTCGGTTGTCAGTTGGGGAGAGAGTGGGTTGGAGTGAGAGAGGGAGGGGGAGGTTAATAGAGTAGGCAGGGAAAGGTGGTACTGAAGAGAAGAGTTCAGACAGGAAATCTAGTAACTAAGTTGTGAGAAAGCAAACGTGAAGGTATTAGTAGAGAACAGTTCACAGGAGTTTCCGCTTAGGGAGTGAAGGACCTTCTGTCTGAGGAAGAAGGTGAAGCTCTGAACTAGTGACAGGGACAGTTAAGTTCCCTGGTCTGATACTGTAACTTCAAGTAACCAAGCCAAGTTGATACAAAGAGCACTGTATAACATCTGCCTGCCTTTAACCTGAATCTAAGCAAAGAACAAGTTTGAATTAACTGTTGAAAATCCAAGTTATCTGTGCCTGAGTTGAATATCAGTTTAGAGACTTTGTTAGAACAATAAATCAATCTTTTTATTCAAAGTTCTGGTTCTCCAGAGTCTGACTGGTGACAGGAAAGTAAGAAGTGAATTAACGGAGGGGCACCCTGCTTCAAGTAATCAAATAAAACAAACTGCTCTTAATAAAGACAAACAAATGTGGGTGAACAGCTACATATAAGACCTAAGACACATAATCGGCTAACGCAGTTTAAGAAGACAGCTTCAAGTCTGAAGTGACCAATACAAGGTGGCACTTGGTGAGAGCGAAGTACACATTGAGGGTGTGAGGTTTGGAGGAGGGGTCCCGTCCGCTACACCAACCTTGATTGGTGCTTCTGCACAACTTTATCCTGGAGTTGGTTTGATAACTCCTTGGTTTTCATGATGCTGTTTGTTTAGATGTGCTCTCCAGCAAACTCTGGGGCCTTCCAGAAACAGGTGTATTTAATCTGAGATCATGTGGCACTGGAATTGCACACTGGTGGAATTCAACTACTTACTGGAAGAATAGTATTCTAGCCTAGTTTTCTCCCCAACACCTAGTTTTCTATGTGCAGGGTATTTGTTTGTACAGCAACGAACATGCATTGCAGTCTGCCATGTGATTCCCCATCTGCAGTTTGAACAAGTACAGCCCAGAAACATGTTAGCTTCCTAGATCTAGTTCCCACAGAAAGCTGGTGAGGAGGTAAACCTGTTTCTGGCTCATAGTATATGAGAAGGTAAACTTGTTTCTGGTGTATCTCATAATGCTCCTGCAGGCACCAGCTTTAATATTCATTGATCAATGAAAACTGCACTGCCAGATATTTTATTTAAAATATTTATATACCGGTACCACCCTTCATTACCAAATGACAGGACAGTATGGTGGCAGAATATTTTTACCTGAAGCAATAGTCTTGTCCGTACTTTTTCAATTCGTTTTTGTATTTCTAATTCTCTTCTGTCTGCTTCTTCTTCTTTAAGGTCAGCTCCAAGTTCTATATGTCAAGAAACAGTTGAGGAACACAATATATATCTCTATTTAAAAATATTACACCACAAATATCATCTCCTGAATGCTGACACACACCATTATTTTTAATGGGGTGTTGAACTGGTGTTGATTTCAGCATGTAAAACACGGTTGTGCAAATTAGCCTGCTAGCCTTTTGACTACTTCCATTAGAAGCTTTGAAACTGCAAACAAGTCCAGACATCGGGTTAACACCTAAAACAGATGGCATGCAGTGGCACCGTTAAAGAAAGACTTTGTAGAATGGTTGAACAGCTACGTGCAGTTTAGTGGCTCTCTACCCGGGAACCATTCATCTGGTTCTAACTATAAAACAAGCCACGTGTAACACAATCCAAGTGCCTCAACAGTGCACACAACATAGTGCTCCACATAGGCATAAACGGATTGTATCAAAAACTATGAGAGCCCCTGCTTATTATTGTCATGCCACCGGTGCTTCTCTCCCTCACCATGCAGATGATCTCATGTGTGAAGCAAGCACTCTGTAGGTGGTAACCAATGAACTCTTCCTGCTGATAGAACTGTTTCTGTTGGCAGAATGGGAAGGGGTGACATGATTCCCTCTCCCTCCCTGCAAACCCCCCCCCCCCATCTGCTCCATAGGGGAACCCTCCGGAGCAGGTCTGGGAAGGTGCAATAGGGAGGAAAGTCCCATGACATTGGATTTTTCCTTACGTTGACACCCAATTGTTCCCTCAATTTGCACTATTATTCCTTCTCAAAACAGGAGGGAAGGTCACGCCTACATGAGCAGACATCAGCATGGAACATAGTGGCAATGGTGCAGTTTCAGGGGCAGCACTATATGAACAGCATACAAATGAGCCCTGTGTAAAGTGGTGTTAGCCATCACTTTACTCGTCAGGGCTGGGTCTTGGGCAGCTGGCAAACAAGATCCAAGAACCTGTGCCCATAGACACATAGCATGAGTCACAGTGAATACTGTGGTCAAGCAGGCAAAGCCCCCATCCGCCCAACTATGCAGTAGAAAATATATAGTGAGCTGAACAGGGATGAGGCAGTTCCCATGCAATGAGTTTATCTCCAAAGCTCCAGAATTGTAGGGCTATTTCAAAAGGTTTAACACTGCCCTGCTGAAAGGCCTCCCTCATGAAGGCTCCTCCTCCCTCTACTGTCACCACCAGCAGCCATTCCAGCAGGCTGAGAGGAGGGAGAAGAGAGGGAGCGCGGGGTCATTCCACCAGCCCTGCCAGGAGTATTAATTAATATTCCCCCTTCTTCCCTCCCCATTCCCTTTTCCTTGTGTGTCGTGTATTTTTAGATTGTAAGCCTGCGGGCAGGGACTGTCTTGTTAATTGCTGTAAACCGCCCAGAGAGCTTCGGCTATTGGGCGGTATAAAAATTAAATAAATAAATAAAATAAATAAATAAATCTAACTTGGAACTCTTTATAGCCCATCAAGGTCAGCCAAAGCTGCTCTGGGTGGGCAGGATAACTCTGGAGTCAAGGAACACAATAATCCTATAGCTTGGTGATTTCGTCATCTCCACAGATCTTAGACCAGCCACTGAAGTCATTAATAGACCCTTCCTACAGGAACATATTCATAACAAAGGATTCTAAATACATATACATACATATACACACACACACACCAACACATATTTTTTGTTCCGAACTAAAAATCTATCAGTGTCATTGGATACACCCACTATGCATACTGAGAGGGAGGCGAGATGGCATTTATCAACCTCCATCATGTCCCTTACTTTCTTTCATTTTTTTCTGTGAGCTAAAAGTCCATCCTCTACTTGACTGTTTCCATAACAAAGGTACTATTTTCCCTAATCACGTTCATAGGGGTGTCCCCCCACCCTTGTAGGTTCTCCTGTTTTACTCTTATCTTGCTTTACAGTGGGATAACTAGAATGCAAACATTTGTATGTACAGATACACTTTGCATCAGACATTGGAACACCAGATACAGTAATACCTTGGATTGCAAGCACAATTCGTTCCAGAATCGTGCTTGTAATCCAAAACACTCTTATATCAAAGTGAGTCTCTGGCAGGCGTGAGCGGGGCCGATTTCGGCCTGCTACGTCCACTCGAGGCGAGCGGTTACATCCCTACACTTGTCTTGCAAGACCTTGCTTGTTTATCAACTCAAAAATTTTAAATTTTTTTTGCTTGTCTTGCAAAACACTTTCAGACCAAGTTACTTGCAATCCAAGGTATTACTGTATATGGATATTAGTTGTGGATAGGCACGAGTAATCTAGGAGACCGACTTACCCAGTATATCTTTGTGCGTATAATATCGAGTTTTGTAAGGCTTATATTCCCTGATCCGCTCAAAGGTCTCTGGTGTAGGAGGCGGTGGAATTAGCTTTGAACAAACAGCACAGCAAACAAATGTGTCAAAATCTGGATTCCTAATCATGATTATATTGAAGACTTTTTCTTACTCCACAGATAAGGAAACCTGGTAACTGTGTTACAGATGCAGAAGCAAAACTTTAGTTCATGCAGCCAAAACTGAATTGCTCTGGTGTCTCCTTTAAATCTGTGCATATCAGTGGAAGAGAAAGGAAGGTTTCACCATTGTATGGTAAGATGGTGTCTATAGTATCAGCCTGCTTCTTCAGCGGCTCTGATGTTAAGGAGCTCTGTGGCCCTAACATGTGGCCATGAGAGAGTATGAGGATGTAGGGCTCTAACTTCTCACCCAGTAACTGTTGCTAGGCAAGGCAAGCTTTGCTCACAAAAGCAGTTTAAACACCAGTTAGCATTAAGCAGCATCACAGAATACCTTTTAAATTAATAACTTTAAAGGGTTTCATCTGCTTTTCTAAAGCAGTTTATATGAGCTGTTCAAGCACTTAATAATAGCAAAGTATTTCCAACTTTATTGTTTTCTTTAAATGTGTTTTCTCACTGCTGCTAAACAGACTTGGTACACTTTCTAAAAAGTGCTTATTCCAGCCTTCCCCAACCCAGTGCCCTCCAGATGTGCTGGCTAAGGATGATAGGAGTTGGTATATAAATATTAGTAAATCAATAAATACACTTAATATTAAAAATCTCCAAGTAGCTCACATACAATATTAAAAACCACATTTAAATACAATATTAAGCACTATCAAAAGCAATTTCAATTAAAACAAAACAAATATATTTAAAATAACACTATTAAAAACAATTTAAAAACTACACCACTACAAAATAATATAATAAGCAGTAAGGTGGAGCAGCATACGATCAATTGCAGTTATTTACAAGCCAGAGAAGGCCTCAGTGAACAAGTACGTTTTCAGGAGGCAGCTGAAATGTACCACACAACAATAGTTGTAATTCAACACATCTGGAGGGCACCAGGTTGGGGAAGGCTGCCTTATTCCTTAAACAATAGTTGTATAATACTGTTCTGCTGGAAATTACTAAAACATACTGAGCACAGAGCAGCTTACGTAAATATGTATAGCACAGTATCCTTGATAAGTGGGGAAAGCAACAACGCTTCCGATGCTCTGAAAAGAGAACCAACCAACTCTTCCAGTTCACAAAATCTTTCATACTTTGCCACTTGGAAATGGTTCTTACTTGCTACGGATGTATAGGGCTGCACCTACACAGGTGACACTGTGGTGACTAAAGGCATTTTGGATGCAGCTGCAATGAGCTGCCCTCAATTCCCACTGAAATCTTTTTAACTCCCAACTCGTTGTCACCGATGTGCCATGCAACCAGTTTGCCTGATGGCGCCACAGCACTTTGGGGAACAGTGACAGGAGTAGGGACATCAACCCCCACTACTAGGCAAGGGCCACAGCTCAGTGGCAGAGCATTTTCTTTGCATGCAGAAGGACCCAGGTTCAGTTGCTGGCATCCTCCGTTAAAAGGATCTGAGATAGCAGGGCTGGGAAAGATCTCTACCAAAAAGCCACTGCCAATAGGACAGAAGAACCAATGGTCTGATTCAGTGTATGACAGTTTTATATGTACCACATGGCTGTGACCTCCTGAATCAGCTCACAAAGCCAGTACCTGATTTACACAAAGTTGTTAAATTTTGCAAGTAGGACAAAAATGGTTTTAAAAGATGGTCAAAAATGATTACGAAATATTTGGACATAGATAGACATAGGAAGCTATTTTATATTTGTCGATCTAGCCCAGTAGAGTCCTCTCCAGGGTCTCAAGCAGAAATCTCTCTCAACTGATACTGCATCCTTCTAATTGGAGAAGCCAAGGATTGAACCTGGGGCCTTCTGAATGCAAAGCAAATGCCCTACCTCTATGCTCCCTTGCTTTGTTTTGTACATGTAAAAACTGCAATGCCAGAAGTCTGGGGTTTGCACCTTTATCGAACAAGAGAACATCAGCTTTACAACTGGTTTACCAATGGAGAGAGCAGAAGCTGAGCATCTGCCTGATTATGAGTTACAACAGACTCCCCATCCACAATGCTGTCTTCTGATACTATGATCACACGGTTGCTAATCAGCCCCTTTCTAACCTGGCACAGTGAGTCATCATCAGGTTGATGAGCTAGTACAGAAATGCCAAAAGTGCTTATTACCACGATGTCTGCAGCACAGAAAGTTACACATATCACAACAGTGTCCTTAGTAATGCTAGTTTTTATTGAGAATATGTACAAGCAATAGTATTTTATACTGGTGATTAGATTACGTTTCAAGAAAAACATCTGTTCTTACACAGAAAAATGCTAGCTCTCCACACAAAATCCTCGAAGTCACAATTCAGAAAACCAAATAAACCAATTATTTGTGTCTCTTTCCATGTTGGCACATACACACCCTGTGTGAGCCATCAGTTCCCTTAGTCCCATTTAGAAGTCTTGCGCGTCATATGTCTGTTTCCCTCACTGTCAATAGCTTCATAGAGATCTTTTTTATTCTCTTGTTGTGCATGCAAGTATCCAATATAGGCTATGCAAAGAGTAACCGTTACAAGCCCAAAAGCCATAACTGCTTTGTTCTGTGAAGATAAAAAAGGTAGATAAATGCTTTTAAATCCAAAACATTTACTTAACCCATGCCATATACAACACATCCCCACTTGCCAAAGGTTCCTTGCTGCTGCTGTTTTTTTTTTAGTTACCCTATCCATCTTTGTTTAGATTTCAGTGAGGGGAAGGGAAGGAAGCAGAATTAAGGCTGCAATCCTATACACACTTACCTGGGAGTAAGACCCAGTGAACTCAATAGGGCTTATTACTGAGTAGACATGCACCTAGGATTGCACTATAAATTGCTAAATCACTTTAAAATTTGCAGCCATGAGTACTAGGAAAAACTTTATTGCTCCTCATCCTAAAACGCTGATTGTTTGCTAGTTTGCTGATTAGATGGAAGGTTTGCAAACTGTAAAAAAGTTGACTATTATGTATATAAAATGTGAACATCTTAATTGATTTGGCCTTTTATTGCCAAGACCCTATAATTACTTTGATTACATGCTACCTGAGGACCAATGAGTTTGGGAAAGACTGCTGTAATCTGCTCTGATCCCATGAAATAGAACCAGATATAGCGTTATCAGTCACTGGAAGCCATATTCTCCTTATAACATTCATTTTACAACTCTTTATATTATCTATAAGTGGCTGGTTCTGTTACACATGTTACAATACATTAAGGCTACAACCCTATATACACCTAACTGGAAGAAAGGTCCATTGAGCTCCATAGGGCTTACTTCTGAGTAGACATGTGTAGAACTGCACTACAAGTTACATAAATTCTTCAACCGCAATCCAAGTTAGCTAGATGCACTTAAACCAATTTCTATTCCTTAATATATCAAGCTATATATTTGAAACAGAAGTGCTGAATCCATTCCTTTCCCCTTCTTTTCTTCTCCTTTTTTCCTTTTTCTCTTTATTAATGGTATTGTGAATGGTAATTATGAATGGTATGCTTTGTCATGTTATTTCTTATTTCTTTTTATTCTGTGGCTGCTTGTTTTGTTCTCACCCTTTTTGTTTTTGCTACAATTGCAAATATATAGCCCATTACTATTCTTTAACAAGCTTCTTACAGGTTTAATGAAAAGTTCTGGGTTCACAGCACGGAACAGGGTAGTGGTTCGGACACCTCGGAGTCCTGGAATTCGATAATCTTTCTCTTTGGGTGCTTCATGTTGTAAATCTGGAGGCTGAGGTGCTGAAGACATCCTACGGTGGCATAAAACATTCAGATTAAATAAGTGGATATTTAAGGGCTCTCCTGGAAAGAAGGTGCTGTAAAGAAAATGTAAATATGCACAGCATATCAACAGTGGGACCTTACACCTGAATCTAGGACTCGATTCTGAGTTCATCACATCCAACTACTAGATAAAGCTACCCAATTTGGCTTCTATTGACTTTTTACCTAGCACATCTAAAAACATCTCCAGCAGCGTTAATATCAAGACTGCCTATTTTCTCTGTTTCCACTGCCAATGAGCCCGTGTACTTAACCCCAGACAGGTGTTTCTGAGTAAACAGCTGGATTTTATATCAGCTTCCTCCCCCCCCCCCTCTGCTTTTTGTAACATCTTGCCCGTTTAGAGATCTCAAAAGCTTGCACATTTTTGATGAACTTTTGGTTGGCCTAATAAAGAGGTATGACACCAACATGGATCTTGGGAGTTTTGCTTACGGCCGACACGACCCACCGACCTTTGCTTTTCTGATACACAGAGCAAAATGCCAAAAGCAGCTGAAACGGTTTTGGGAGGAAGCAATCAGTATAATTACGAAAACATCTACAGATGAGTTAATGGAAACAATAGAGGCGCCGTTTCTGGAAAACAATGGAGACCGAGTGAACGGAAAGCCACTGTGACTTTATTACAATGGAAGAAGAAAAGAAAGCGGGGCGGGCTCTGCGGGGATTCCCTCTCCCTTCGCTCACCTCCCTCTACGCTCCGCAACAGACCAGGTCTCCCTTTGAACGTTCTAACTGCGCTGCGAGCGACTACGTAAGGCAGGCAGACAACTTCGGGTGATGCCCCACCCATAGGCCCGCCCCAGCCGGGGCTCGCGCGCGCGCCCCCTGCCGTGCGGAGGCCACGGCTGCCCTCCGCTCGATTGATTCTAGGCTGCCTGCCAGAGAGTAGCAGTTTAATTTTTGACCGTCGGAGAGTGGTTGCCCGGGCTGGTCCCCTCCCGCTGTTTTGGACTTCCAACTCTCATCAGTCCCAACTAGCATGGCCAGTGGTCAGGAATCCAACACATCTGGAGGGCCCCAGGTTGGGGAAGGCTGGCTTAGGCTCCTTTGTCCCGATTTTATGAGGAAGGATCTGCAACTCCGGGAGAAAATTAAGGCTGCGAGCCTATGTGCGCTTACTGAGGAGCAAGTCCCACTGAAACTGGCGGGGCTTACTTCTGAGCCAGGTTTGCACTGTAGATGTACTGAGTTTTAGAAAAACAAAGATAGCTGGGCTGGTTCCTGAAGTGATGGGAGGGAAATAGGAAGCGCCAAAATGCGACAAGTGTGTGTGAGTGTTCTCGAGAACTCTTCCTTGGGCTAGGTGGTACAAAAAGCAGGGGATGGGGAAACAGGAAAGTCCAAAAATTGAGCCAGATATTGTGGACACCAGGTGTGCAGTTTAGACCCAGTCTCAAAATGACTTTGTTATCCGTTTGAAATTTTTCTCTCAAGCCTGAAGTTAAGGGGGGGATATGTAGTACAGAGTCTTGTTGTTGTTGTTTTGGTTTCCCTCTTTGTTTGCAGAAAAAGTCAATTTATTCTTTAAAAGGTGTGGTGGTAAAGGCCTACACATACTGACCGAAGTAGTGTGCCAATGATGACTCCAACAACAATTTTCTTGCTCCCACAAAAGTTGTAGCAACATATAAATAATTAAGAATTGAAACCTAGATGATATTTGACAGGAATTAGAGATCCAAAGAATGCCCTTGCATGGGCACATCTACATTTAAAAGTCATCAGATGGACTTTTAGAGCAATTCAGCTCATCTCCCAAACATTCCTTTTCAAAGGAAACCGTTCAGCTGCAAATCCTCAAGTACTGAATAATCCAGGGTGCTTCCAAACCGAGGGTTCCTAAGCACTACTAATTAGAAGGCATTGTGCAGTTCCATATTTTCTTTCTTCCATTTTCCACAGTAAGAGAAAAGAGTGAAGAAGCTGTGGATAAACACAGAAGGGTTGTGAGCTGAGAGCCAGTGTGGCGTAGTGGTGAGAGTGTTGGACTGGGACTCGGGAGATCCAGGTTCTAGTCCCCGCTCAGCCATGAAACTCACTGGGTGACTTTGGGCCAGTCACTGACTCTCAGCCTAACCTACCTCACAGGGTTGTTGTGAGGATAAAATGGAGAGGAGGAAGGAGGATTATGTAAGCTGCCTTAGGTTCCTTGCAGGAAACCTTGCAGGAAAAAAGGCGGGGTATAAATATAATAAAATAAATAAATAAATAAATAAAAGACGATGACATCCAGACCACCTTCGTGAATGAAACAGTGAAGACACCTTGAAAGCCTCATCTGGAAGCGCCTCCAGTGAAGAGGTGAAGAACAAATGTGATACCCGTAGATGTGCCAAAACATATTTTTAAACAAAAGCATTAGGTGTATTGCACCACCAACAATTAGCTGAATTAGACAACCCCTTATTAAAGAAACTTAGTGGTGTCCAAGTCCAATAGACATGAAACATATTTTTGCCAAATAAGACACAGCCTAAAATCCATAGATGCCAGGTAGATGCCAACGCGGCAATCCACCAATTAGGCATTTTGTGGTGGTGCCCACAGCAATTTCTCAAATTTCCAAATGTGCCCACGGGTCCAAAAAGGTTGGGGACCCCTGGCTTATGGTGTTATGTGAGAATTAATCCACCTCTCCACCCTACCCTAATTTAAATGTAAGATAATCAGTCAGCGTGAATGCAATTTGCATGTGTTACTAGTTTGCAAATATCAGAGAGTGGAAAATGCCAAGGATCTACTTTGGTACCGGAGGATTCAATGGGCCATCTGTGTTTTGTGTCAGTATTTAACTCACAACACATCATCTGCTATACTAGTAGTGATTGTTGTGGCAACAGCTTTTATAATGAATCAGCAGAGAAGAAAACAAAGAAACAGCATTAGCTGGGTTCAATTCTCCTTCTTATAACTAGAAATGCTCCTATAAAATATTACGTAGTGTCAGAGGAGTTATTCCTGTTGAGGCATGAGATAGTTGGAAGAGAGACCTTTATATAGTATCCCAATGGGTGGGGAGTGGGGAAGTTCAAGACCTTCTAACTAAAATGGCAGAGTACTACAGGTGTATTCTGTGGTGCAGGCACAACTTTGCTAGGGCTCATGATATTGGTGAGATTTCGGGATCCCTTTCATACATGAAGTGGATAAAAAATGGTTGTGGCGTTATAGGGTTCATCACATTTGTTTATTTGCCACATTTGTTTTGTTTATTTGCCACAAAATACCTTGATCTTATCAACTGTCCGCTGTTGCAGCACAAATGATGGCTTGTACGGCTAAACCTGCATAAACATCCACCTCTGCTCCACCTTTCTTTCAAACCTGTTTACAGTCATTCTCAAACTTTTTGAACACAAGCTCCCTCTTTCAGCTTACTCCCAGGCAGCCAGCCCAGCCAAGCAGCAGCTGTCTATGCCACAGGGGAACATAGGAAAATCTTTGCATGCACTTGTGTGCATGCAGTCTGCCCTTGCTGAATAGGAGCTGAGGGATCCAACACTGGCATTAGACATGGAATATATAATGACATACCTGTTTCCTTTCCAAAACAACAGACAGAGATAGCACTAATGCACACACACACACTCTTTTTAAGTTTATTTTTACATTTATATTGTGAACCACCCAGAGAGCTTCGGCTGTGGGGCGGTATAGAAATGAAATAAATGAATGAAATGAATTTATATTCCCTCTTGGAACACAAGGCAGCTTACATTTCCTCCTCCTCTCCATTTTATACTCAAAACCATCCTGTGAGGTAGGTTAAGCTGGGAGTCAGTGACTAGATCCATTCTTCTCAAATCAGGTTGGGAGCAGGGGTCCCTGTGAAGGAAGTGGGGCTGGCTGACCCGCCACAACCCACCCTTACCTACCCAAAAGCCCAAGACCCCCAGAGATCTCAAGGTGCCAGACTGCCAGCCTCAGCTCTGCAATCCTACTTGAATCTCTGTTCAGGGACTTGCCTTTGTCTATACCCTGGATTTAGAGCTGAACCAAGCAGAGCAACCACAAACACCATGTGGGGTAAAAACCAAGAAGGTTTATTCAGGTAGCATATTACAACAAAAGTTGGGAAATGAGGTAAGGACACAAAAATAGAGAGACACTTTGGTACACACAGTAAAGCTGCAAAATAACAAAAGCTGATTCCTTATATCTCCCAGGCACACACTAGTTACCTGGGGCCCGGTTCCCTTCAGGGTTGGTTTCAGCACAGCCCTGCCACCGAGGAGACTACCACACCTACCCTAAGGTCCGAGATGGGTAGCCCTCCTCCGGGCTTGCCTTTGCCAAAGCCCTCATTCAGCTAATTTCACCAGGAGCTACCTGGGGCCGGATCCTGAGGCCAGCCCGAAGGCTTGGACCTCTGCGTAGCTTGCTGCCATGATCCACAGCAACGACACTACGACGACCAAAGACAAAAACCACACCTTGGCAATATACCTTTCCCCCTCCCCTCCTCCTTTCTGTAGCTCTGCTGCCTCTAGCCAATCAGGATGAACTTCACCTGGCCAGGCAGGGAGGAGGGGTGACTCATGACTAGTGGGCTTTTGCATTTTGCATCTCAAAAGCCTGGTAGACCTTGGGACGCCAGGCAGGGGCCATCAAGGGGAACTATGCACACACACCCCAGCCTCTTCCCAGCCTCCAGCCAGGTTCATACATGAGGTGTGTGTGTGTGTGTGTGTGTGTGTGTACAGGCTTTTCCCTCCACAGTCCCCAATCTTTTTGGGTCAGTGGGCACATTGGGAATTAGTATTGTGGGTGATCTCATAAAATGGCTATCATGGAGGGACTTGCCCATTCATGAAATGGTTGCCATGGTGGCCATGGCCAGTCACAAAACACTCATTTCCTAGAAGGCAAACTGGTGAGACTGAACAAAAAGTAACTTGTCCAAGAACCTAAGTACATGGCAGAAGTGTGGAGTCTGAGCTCCGAAACACAAAACCACTCTTTTGAACCCAAATAAAGAGGGTGCTGGAGGGCAGCCCTTCACTTTGGAGCATGCCAGCTTCCCAGTTATAATTTTTTTGCAGATAAATCTTAAGAAATAAAATGAAAATCAGGAGGGTCAGGGAGCCTGGCAGTCACCAAGAGAGGTGTCTGCTGGCACATGGGTGCTCATGGGCACAATGTTGGAGATCCCAGGATAATGGGCCAGTGGAAGTTCAGGCTCAAGGGACATGATGGTTCTAGCTCCATTTCTTTAACCACACACAGGTGGGCAGTTGTGGGAGGTCCAGGGGCCATTTTTGCCCCCCAGATCTCCCCCCAGGCCACAGTCCATGGGGTGCCCCCCAAGTTTTTTTTAAAAAAGAAGAAAACTGTGTGTAGCACTACAGAGCACTACAAGAGTTAAATATAGCTTGTCTCCAAGCTAAATGTAACCCTTTTGGCTCCCTGTAGTGGCCATGGAGTACCATTTTTTCTCTCGTTTTGTTTTAATGCAGGGTATGGGGGCCCGTGAGTTGCCCACCCCAGTTTAAACCTAGATCTGGCCAATAATATAAAGCAAGGGTGGGGTATGATTTTTAAAGCAAAAGGGGCACACAGGTGGTGGTACACTAAACTATTCCTTCACCTGCAGTTTACCTCCCCACGGTCATTGATCCAGGCTTTCAATTTGAGGCACAAATAATTTGCATATACTTTCCCCACTATAGAAAGCAAGCTTATAGGCCGATAATTATTTGGGTCATCTTTGGGCCCTTTCTTATGTATTGGTATGATAAAAGCTTTTAGCCAGACCCCAGGGATTACACCAATTTGTTTATTAGGGAGAAAAGAGTAGCTAATAGAGGGGCCTACCAACTGATGTTACACTTCAAAAACTCAGACGGAATACCGTCAGGTCCCGGAGCCTTGCCTGGTTTTAGTTGGAGTAACAGTTCCTCTACACTGCTTGACTCAACTGAAGGCCAGTCGGGGATGTCAGATGTTAAATGAGGGGTGGAGTTAGAAACAACAGAATTGGGGTTATTAAAAATTGAATGAAAATGGTCTTCCCAAACATTAGCTGGGATATGACAATCAGGAGATCCAAGCGCCAGAGACCAATTTCCAAAAGGTTCTGGAGTTACGGGTAAGGGATGCTGAAATTAACATCTGCCAAGATTCTTTAACAGCCTCTCTTTTTTTCCATGCCAAGAGATTCTTATATTCTTTCTTTAACTCATAATAGGAATGAGGTACTTGACGTTTGTTGTTTACACGATAGAAACTATACACAGAATGGATTCTCCTCCGAAGACTGGCACACTCTCCATCAAACCAACTTTTTGAAGGTTTTAAGTGGTTCGAAGGGCAAACAGTGGTTTGAAGATGAGAGTGCATATTTTTAATTACTGACTCAAAATTTAGGATACCCTCTTCAAGGGAAGTATCAACAGTAATTTGTCTAAGAGCAGCTATTGTGCGAGGGGAGTCAATAAACCTCTGAAAAGCCTCGACTGTAGACCTGGACCATTTCATCTTTTTGGAGCTACCAGAAATAAATAGAAGAGAGGTGTTGTAAACTTAGCTTAATAGCACTAGGAATCACAAGAATAGCTCCAGTGGGAGATGGTCACTATCAGTGCGATCACCAATTCTAAAATCACAACACATATTCTCTAATTCCTTATGAACCAAAAAGTAGTCGACAACACTCAAACCTCTGGAGGAGATAAATGTATATTCACCCCAAGCATCATTGGCATTAGAACCATTCAGAATACACAATTCATATTTTGAAACAAATTGAAGCAGACCAATCCCAGCAGGATTAACATGTCTATCTTTGGAGTGGTGCACGCTACCCGTATTTTCGCCCAGATCGACAGAAGAACAGGAGCCAAGCAAATTGGGATCCTGAGAATGGGACCCAATCCTTGCATTGAAGTCACCAGCAAGAATTGGCAAAGCACAGGGACATTTAGCAAGCAGCTCCATAAAATAGCATTCCACTTTGAGCCAGTTTGCCTTAGCATCCTCCTTACAGGCCACAGGGGCTAGGTACATGTTAAGCAAAAGTAGTGACAAGTGGTGAGCCCTTATTTCCAAAACCAGTGCTGACACAAACGATTTGCAGCTGGGTAGCTCTGTAATTGAAATGTCCAGAGCGGAGGAGATAAGGAAGCCCAAACCTTGGCTGGCCCTGCCCTTCCCTCTAGAGGGAAGAGCAGGCAGACAGAATGTCACAAAACCATTTACATAGATACAATCAGTGGACCATGTCTCTTGGAGTAAAATAATATCAAAGCCAGATAGATAAGCCAAGAGATCAAGGTTTCTTTTATTTGGATTTCCACCTGGCGATATTCCATGAAAGAAATTTAATGGGAGAGTGAGGTATCCCTCGACTGTCAGTCCAAATCAATAGTTTGATTCCGATTGGAAGTCAGATGTAAGCAGGGTTGCAATTGATACTGCTGGGTGGAATCAACCTGTGTTGTACTTTCTTTATAGAGGGCTTCACATATTTCTTGGGCCAGAGTTGTTGAGTACTCAGAGTTAGTAAGAGGAGGATCATTACATACGGAACGTAGATCTATCTCGTAGTCACTGCATCCTTCAGTTAATGCTGGTTTGGAGATGAATGAAACAGTTGGGATGTTATGCATAGAATCTGAAATTTGGAGGGGAGGGACCTCATCATCCAGTAGCAGCGCACCCTGCATTAGATCATTCGGGTGATTCGACATAGCAGTCCTCCCTAAGGACTCCGGGCTCGCCCCCCCTGCGTATCTGCGCTGCTCGCACCGCCACCACCAGAGGACCCCCCAGCCCTCCCCGCTGCTGATGCCGCCGCCGGAGGACCCTCCCACCCCCATTGCCCCCCCCACCGCCATCTCCCTACCTGGTCCTGCACTCCGGCGCGCTGGAGCCACCGCCGCCACCTGCGCCCTGCGGAGCCACTGCTCCAGCGCACTGGAGCCCCGCCCGTGCTCTGTTCTGGCGTGGGGAACCATGGCAACAGGGCTTAAACAGCCCTGTTGCCATGGTTCCCCCCGCCAAAAACAGAGCGCAGGGTCCCGTCGCATCACTTCCTCCGTGCCGGAAGTGACGTGACAGGACCCTGCGGACAGGGAAGACAAGCTCTCCGCTCGGCGGAGAGCCCAGGTAAGGCTCGTGCGCGTGGCTGAGCAGCCCATCGGACGCGAGCAGGCCCAGTTCGGGCCTTGCTCCTGTCTGCCGGCTGCTCAGCTACATCCCTAGCAGACCCCTATGATGGCACAGCAAGAAGAAGAACAATAGCGGGAAGAGGGGTGGCCCCAACCCTCCGAGCTACAGTGAGCCTGCTAAGTTTTGTTGGACTAAAGAGGATTGCTTTAGAGATCCTCACCCAAACCCTGGGGGGGGGGCATGCTTGTGTGCACACCGCACATGGTAGAGGCTTTGCTAGGTGCAAAAGAGGGTTGTAGTTGGCTCAGGCCCGAATGGCTCGCTACCAAGCCAAGCTAAAAGGGAGCTAGAGTAACTCTCCTTCCTTGCAACACACTGAACCCTGTCACCCTCTTTCCTGAGACAAATTGAGCATGATTGTTTGCAGACTGTTGAAACCCCCTTTTGCAGCTGAGTAGTGAATTTAAAATTTAAAAGACGTCCCTCTTGAGAATGGCAGAATGCAGATGACTGTAAAAGCCAAAACCCAGTCTCCAGAGACCTCAGCGCAAGTGGCAAAAGTGGTTGCCTTTACAAGGGCACTAGAACTGACCGAAAAGAAAAGAGTCACCATCTACACCGACAGCTACACGTTTAGAGTGGTGCATGCCCATGCTGGACTGTGAGAAAGGGGGGGAAAAGAAAAGAGGTAGAAGCAGCCCTCATTCCTTCCAGTGGAATTGCCCGGCAGCAGAGTACCTAGAAGAACAGAAGAAGTTAGCCCTTTTGCCAGTCAGAACACTGCCCAGGGAGAGGACAGAGTGTCCCTTTGAAATCATGTTTAGAAAGCCCTGGCCAATGGTATCCCAGCTCCGGTAATTGAGTAAGTAAGAGAGAAACTCATTGCTTCCTATTTGTGTTCAGTGGCTGCTGTTTTGTTTTGCTTTCTCTTCACAAGAATGTAAAAAATGCCCAGCCCACGCCCCTAGACGGCCGGGAGAACAAGATGGAGTTTCCTGAGAGAAAGAGAACAAGATTGAGTTCAAGATAGAAAGAGAACAAGATAGAAAGAGAACAAGAGAACAAGTTTCCTGAGAGAAAGAACAAGATGGAGTTTCCTGAGAGAAAGAGAACAAGATAGAGTTCAAGATAGAAAGAGAACAAGATAGAAAGAGAACAAGAGGACAAGTTTCCTGAGAGAAAGAACAAGATAGAGTTCAAGATAGAAAGAGAACAAGATAGAAAGAGAACAAGAAAACAAGTTTCCTGAGAGAAAGAACAAGAGTTTCCTGAGAGAAAGAGAACAAGATAGAGTTCAAGATAGAAAGAGAACAAGATAGAAAGAGAACAAGAGAACAAGTTTCCTGAGAGAAAGAACAAGACAGAGTTTCCTGAGAGAAAGAACAAGATAGAGTTCAAGATAGAAAGAGAACAAGATAGAAAGAGAACAAGATAGAGAAAGAGAACAAGATAGAGAAAGAGAGAACAAGATAGAGAGAAAGAGAACAAGATAGAGTTTCCTGAGAGAAAGAGAACAAGATAGAGTTTACTGAGAGAAAGAGAACAAGATAGAGTTCAAGATAGAAAGAGGCACATTTCTCTGGCCTGCTGGATCTTAATCTCAGCTATCTGCAACAACATCTCCTTACGCCTTCTCTTCTCTTCCTCTGTCTTTTTTGCTTTAACCTTGGCTCTCATGCCTTGTTCTTCCTTGAAAGTCTTTTCTTTTAATTCTCTATTCCTCTCTTCAAGCAGCTGCTCAAGGATTTCTTGAGCCCTCTGAAGCTTTTGCTCAATGCAGAGCCTCTTGTACAGCTCATCACCTTTGAGGCTGTCATCCATTTGGTCCTTAATCTGCGTGTGCCTAGCTCTCTTGTTGTCATTCATATCTATTTTCCTTCTCTTCCTTTCCATTTCCTTCATCAGCCTCTTCTCCAGGGCCTGCAGCATCTTCTCCCTCTCCCTGGCTGCCAATAGCTGCTGTTCCTCTAACCTGAACTGGTTTTTTCTTTGGTCCAGTTCCCTTTGCCACTGGTCCAGAATGTCGGCCAGCAGGTACTGCCTCTCCTTCTCGATCCTGGCTTTGAGCTTCTTCTCCCTCCTCATCTTCTCCCAAGCCTCAGAGACCTGCAGCTGCCTGTCCTTCATCTCTTCTTCCTCCTGATGCCTGGCCAGCATCAGAGCTGCAACCTTTTTGTCCTTTTCCAGGATCAAATCTTCATCTCTCTTGTCGGCCAGAAGATCTTGGAGGCTGATCTGGGCATCTCCCTTCCTGGACTTGTGATTGTGATGATGGTGATGGGCACTCTGGTCAGGGCGGAGATAAGCCTGTGGCTCGTCCTCCTGGTACTGCTTCAAAGAGTGCATCAGATCAGCCAAGCTGGGGCTGCTGCTGTCAAAGGGCTCCTGCCACGCCCTCCTTTTGAGCTCCTTCTTCTCAAGCTTGGGGGAGGCTTTGTTGTTGAACTGGGAGAAGGAAAAGGAAGAGGGGCAGATAGAGGGGGGCTTGCTGGTGTCGGTGGGGAAATCCGTGCTATACTCCAGAGCCCGAGGCTCAGGCACTGGGCTGGCCCACTGGTCGTCGCAGAGCAGCTCCTCCATGCGGGTACACCGGCCTGCCGGGGAGCGGCTGGGGGGCTCGGCATGGTCGTGGAAGTCCCCGCTGTAGAGAGTGGTACACGAGGTGGTGCACGGGGTGGCGCAGCCTTCGCCCCCCGGAGCCAGGTGCTGCTGCTGCCAGGAGGAGAGGGGGCGCGGGTGGACGGCAGCAGCGCCGGTGCCGGCGGGGGTTTTACTGTGGTGTGGCGATGAGGCATTCCTGCTCTTGCCCTTGCTCAGCAGCAGCATCCCGCTTTCTTCATGGTACATTTGTGCTAGGGTGTGACGCCCCAGGCCGCCCTTGTCGCCGGCCGCCTCAGGCTCCGAGCTGTAGTGGGAAGAAGCGGCTCGGGCTTCTTTGCCGCGCCATCTCCTGCTGGGTCTCGGCGCTGGACAAGCTGCAGTAGGATGTGGCGGGCGGCTTCTTCCTGCCCTTGTTGGTGCTGGGCGCAGGCGCAGCTGTTGCCGCCCCATGGCTGAAGTGGACTGCCTGGCTGCCCATGCACCCTCTTGCGCAGCACAGTGAGGGCCCGCGTGCATCACAATGGGGAGGAGAGGGCTGTGATGAAAGGGTTAACATCACAGCCCTCTCCTCCCCGTTGCCAGGCAGAGTGGATGCACCCAGCAACCTATCAGGGCTCGCCTGTATAAAGTTCTGATGGGAGGGGGAGCTCTGTATATATGTGCCTGTGTGTGAGAGAGGGTAGAGTTAGAGGTTAGAGTGTCAGAGTCAGAGTTTAGAGAGTCAGAGTTAGAGTTAGTGAGTTAGAGTGTCAGAGTGTTAGAGAAAAGAGGTTGTTCCTGTTTAAAGAAATGTTTTACTTAAGAAAATAAAGAACTATTTGTTGGGTTACTGAAGAGACTGTCTGGTAACTGTTTCCATGCTGATGAAGCTCACTTACCTAGTCACTTGGTACAGCTGCTAAGAGCAAGATAATCAATATCTACCCAGCATAAACACCACAATAACCAGCCATGGTATTTTAATAGAGTTTATCTCCCACAGACAGATTGTCCGCTTGGGTTTGTCTGGGAGTGAGTGAAAACTTGTGACAGAGTGGGAACAGGGATAGTTTAAAATAGGGTGAAGCTACCATATCTCAGCCACTGGGTTAGTAAAGAAAGTGAACTAACAGCCAGGTGGTAGTGAGAGAAATAAAATTAAATAACCGGCCACGTTATCGTCACAAGGGCACCGCCGGGCAACAGCGCGCTCCTCCCTGGGCTCGCTTCTAGCCTGGCTGCCCCCCCACTTTCCTCCACACCAGCGGTGGGCCTCGTTGCCACATCAGCTCGTTCCTCCCCCCCCCCTGAGATGTTCCAGAGCAGTCGTTTTCTTTAACCTTTCGGATTCAAATCGAAGTGCAACATGGGATGGGCCCACTTCTAACTTTTTATTGAATGCATGTGTCCGTTTTTCTCCTTGTCCCTTTTATTGAATGCATGTGCCACTACACATGTTTTGGTCTGCAGTAAATTCTTAGTCCAGAGGCGCGCACCCTCTCACACTGTTTTTCCCCTCTCTCTGCCTCTCTCTTAAAAAAAGAGAAAAGAATCAACAAGGAAGAAAATAATGGTGGGTTAGGCTGAAACTGATTTGTGGGTTGAAGACCAAGACTTTTAAAAAAGAAAGAAAAGGGCACCCCCCCCCCCTGTATTTTATTGCATTGTACATCGCTCAGAGTGGCCAGATGTCTGGCCAGATGGGCGATTCATAAATATAATAAATAAATAAATAATAAATAAATTTCAAAAGTACTTAATTCCTCAGCTGCTTTTAGCATATGTGCATTATGCGGTCTTGAGTATGAGCCCTAAAATGCACTTGGAGTTGAGCTTAGTTAACAGTGGCAGTACAGTCCATCCACCACAACCACTGCCCCAGCACTTTTCTCCTTAACTGAGCTCTTATACTTCAGTTCCTTTCACTCTTCTGTCTCTTTTGCTTTAAAAATCCAACCCCAGCCCCAATTTTATATATGATTGGGGCATATTCAGGTTGAAGCAAATGGTTCTCTTCCACTGCCATGTGTAGTTCATGTGGATCAGTGAGGGTCCTCTGCCAAAGGTTATTTGACACATTCATGTTTTAGTAGGAGAAGCTAGTCTCCACTGGCCTCCCGATTCTCTCTCCTTGAACAATTGTGTCCCACTTCCAGAAAGTGCCCAACAGCTCAAGTAATGGAATAGTAATAGAAAGAGCTGTCCTACTGTTCCTGGATTTAGATTTGCTTGGGATGCTGCTTAACAACTTAGGCAGACAGTTCCCAATCTCCTTGTCCATGACCACAAAGTGAAGGGATTGGGTCCTTGTTGTGACATGATGGAATATGTAGTCCACTCACATTCACAGGGAGACATGCACTGCCGGCTCCAGGTTTTTGTGGGCACTTGGGCAAGTTACCCTCCGTGCGTCCACATTCTCTCTGCGATTGTCATCAGCTGCTATTGCTCCTCATCCTGTCTCACATCATTGCTACAACGGTGTTTTGCTTGACAGGGGAAAAAAGCCTGTGAGCAAGCAAGCAGTGGCATCTACTGCTCCTCTTTCTGGCCAACACTGTGGTCAGCCAGAGAGAGAGGCGGGTTGCACTGGTGAAGAGGAGAAGCAACTCCGGGGGGCTCTTGTCAATGGGCCCCTGCTGGTGCCCAACCATGCCCTACACTTGACACCAGCCCTGGGGACATGAGCACAGATATTTATTGCACTGATGGCGGCTGAGCAAAAGATCAACAAATAGGTGCAACATGAACTCAAGATTGTATCGTGCAGTGTTTCGTTGTATCACAACGTGCAATCGTGGTAAGAAGATTGTCCTCTCAAGGCACTGGTGTGTGTTGTAGTGTGTACAATTCTCTTGATTCAAAACATGGCCTTTGTTCCACCTTCCTCCGCTTTGTTCTAAACTACAGGCACTATTCGATAAAAATTGAAAACTTTTACATCTCATTGGTCTAATGACAGAATTAAGCACCTGGTTAGCTGTCTTTTACTGTCTTTTACTGATATCAGTGGGACTCAGAAATATTTAGTTTTAGCTGAATCATGCCCAATGTTCAATTTTTAAAAATTAACTTTGTCTTATTATTTGAGGCATATATTCACAATGTTATAGAATAGACAAAAAAAAACTTAACAGCTGCTTACCCTCCTACACACATTCTTTCTTCTTTCTGTTCTAGTAAATAGTTTCTTCAATCGATTATGTTAATGTTTTGTTTGGTTAAAAAAATGTGAAATTGAATAAAGAATAAAAGGGATGGGGGAATATAAGAAAAGAGACAGGGTAAAATGTATTGTATTAATATTATAACTGTTTACAATAATAAAAATATGTTATAAAGGAACCACAAAATACCCTGAAGAAAGGATAAGGCACTTTGTAAAGAAAATTACAATGGGTTGTATTCAGTGTTGGTCTGACTTAAGTCCCATTCATTTCAATGGGTCTACTCTATGTAGGAGTAGGACTAACACTGAATACAACTCTTTGAGTTAAAACTTACACAACTTTGAAAAGTCATGCTTTTTTACCCACTGGGATATATAATACTTAATTTTACAGTACCATTCTATACTTGTCTACTCAGGAGGAGTAAGTCCCATTGAGTTCAATGAGTCTTACTCCCAGGTGAGTGGGTATAGGATTCCAGTCTAAGTTTATTAACAAATAAATTAAATCAAGTGCTTCTTGCTATATATAACTGTTTCTTAGACAGTGAGATACTTTTTATCTATTAAGTTGATGTATCTGGTCCATCTCAAAAGACTTGACTGCTTTCCCATTGTATCGCTCCATTATCAAAAGTTTTGATATATAAAAGGTCTAAGGTTTACATATGTATTTTGAGGTCCAGGTGTTGTTGTTAAAAAGCTATTTTAGTGAATACTTACATTTTAAAATTAAAGATCTTATCAGAAATAAACCCCTGCTGTTTCCATGTCATTATCTGTTGTGAGAAGCAGTGGATTAAATTGCTAGTCTTGCCTTTGCAAACAAAGATTGAAGCAATTGTTCACCTTAAAATACTGAACGAGCAGATAAATGAATCTTTTCAGATGGGAAGAACATGTAAGGCAAACAGTGTTTTGTTCCATTTAGTCATGCTCAACAATGCTGTAGAATAGTGGGTGCACCCCAAAGCCAAAAATCTTACTTAGAGGAGAGTCAGATTTCTATTACACATGGGAAGCTAAATATGAGAGAGAGAGAGAGAGAGAGAGAGAGAGAGAGAGAGAGGTTTTTCATTGTATTCTCTGCAACAAGAATACAGTCACACCCACATATCGGGGTTGGTACAGCATTCAATGTTGATGTTTTAAGGCACAAGGTCTGGATAGCTTTCAGCAATAGTGTTAGATCGAAACTTAGTCATACTTAAAATAGACCCAATGAATTCAGTTACCTGGTTTGCATGACTCACCATGCCTTAAGGCCCACCATGCCTTAATTTATCCCTGGGGGCTGTCGCGACTCGCGTTGTGCCAGGTGACCGTGGGCACCATTTTTGCATGGTGCCTGTGGGCCCCTGGCGTGCCATTGCTTGTTGTGTGAACCCAGGCAGCAGGGGTTGTTTGAGGGTCAGATAACCCTCAAATAACCTATGGCTTGTTTTAGGGTTATTTGAGGGTTGTCTAACCCTCAAACAAGCCCTGCTGCCCTGTGTTTGCATGACATGACAGGCCACGGCAAGCCGGACGCCTGTGGGCACCCGGCACAACACAGCACCTCCCCCACGGGTAAATTAAGCCACAGTGGGCTGTCGTGTCATGAGAACCAGGTCCATGCTCTAAGTATGACTAAGTCTGGATCCAACCCACTGTCTTCACCTTTTTCAGACCTGGCATCCACTGTTAACCCTGCTACGTGGGACCCACTTTTAATTTTATTTTTAACTACGCATTTCTGTCTTCCTGCTTTTTTTCTTCTTTCTCCCTCCTCCTCTCTTCTTATCTCTTTCCATGCCCTTCTAATGTTTCTGCTTTACCCTCTCTTTCCCCTTCTCTTAAAAAACAGAAAGAAAAAAAAAAACATTAATGGAATAGAAAGAAAACGGTCATGGTGCTCCTGGTAAGACTCACCTTAGGTTGGCTTGTAACAGTTTTGGATCCTGACTCATCAGCTGAAGACCCACGGCTTGCAGGATGAATAAATTGTACATAGGCAGGCCAGAGAGTGTCTTGACTAATTCTCTGCTACTCTCTTCCAATTCTGGGGAGATTATAAATATGGCAAACTCTGCCAAACTTCTGTTCTGTTAGTCTGTTGTGGGTATCAACTTTCTCTTTGCAGTGGCTTGGTGAGGTAGATCAGGCTGAGAGAGAGTGAGAGACCCAAGGTCACCAAGGGGTATTTCCCAGAATTTTACCGGGGGCAGGGGGATACCAGGCGATGCCATCTTCCACTTGGAACCCTCCCACGTTTCCCCACCACTTCTTCCTTCTTTCCACAAAACAAAACAACAACAACAACAAAACCATTATGGCGGGGTAGATGGAATAGTTGCACTGTCTCTTTTGACTGGTAGTGCCAGGATCAGTCCGTCTGGAAGCAGCCTTGCAAGTGAGCTCCATCGCTGGCCAGGCATTTGAATGCAGGACTCTTAGAGACCGAGCCTAACACGCTATCCACCAACAACACTGGCTGTCAACTCGCCACCCACCACAAGAGTTTCCACATTATGCTTCAGCCTTAGAAGTCTGGGTGTATTGCTTATGAGACTTTTTAAAAAAAAAAACAGAAAGAGAAAAAAAGTTCGGCAGTGATGTGTGACTTGAAACACTGGCTCTGAGTTTCTGTTTACCCTGATACTCCTCTGGACACCAGGAGACAGGCTGTGTGTTTCTCATTTGAATAGTACACCAGAACAAATGATCAGGTTACACCTGTTTGGGTTACACTGCCTAGGAAACCGTTGGACTCCATTTTCAAGGTTTGATGCTGTAAAACTCCCTTTCTGGGAAAAGGAATCATTAATTTTTAATGGTACCAGAAACCTGCTTGTGTTCTTTGACAACCATCTGCTGCTTTGCAGGTAAGTCTACTTTCCACTTACAATAAAGAACATGTAGGCGCATTTTTCTGAATAACATGTACCGTAAGTAAAACAGCTTTTAAAAGTACATCAACGGCAACAAAAACAGCCTTGTGAAAGTGGTTTGCTAGAAAATGTACATATTCTCATGAAATACCAATGAAGCGAACAGGGCTGGCTGTGGAAATGGGAGAATGCCACGGCATTGTAGAGGATAAAAACTGGCTATCTCTAATGAATGTTGATGTGGGACTTTAAGTTGGGACACCCCACCCCACCTTCTTGGTTTATTACATTTTTCCTGTGATGGCTATTTAAAAATGTTTGAGCACTTGTCCAGATGACACATTAGCATTTCTTCATCCATCATCCCAGGGCTCCTCTTAAATCCCACCAAAAGAGCATATCTTTCCAATCCAAGCAAACCAGAAGATGTGGTGTGAAACAGGGATGAATTACTAGATGTGGAGAAGGTGCAGTGATGACTAAATATGTTTTTTTTTTCTGTTTGTAGAGCTGTATAAATAGACAGTGTTGATGTTATAAAGGTGAATGTATTGAGGGGCTTAAGCCTACTGGCTTTAATATGGCCTTGGTCTTCATCTGGTGGGTCACTCACAACCACAACTGTGTAGCCAGCGACCTTACCTAGGATGAGTCACCATGCCAATGTTTTGGAGGCAGAAGGTGAAAGAGATATAATGGGGAAATAAAAAGTAAAGAGATAGGAAGGAGAGAGAGAGAGAATAATATCTAGGATGTATCCAGACTAGGTTTTTTTTTATCATGCCATTGCTCTGCCTCATTCATGGAGTTTTACAGGGTGCATGCATGTGTGGGGGTATCCAGGCATAATTGTCTCCATTTGTAACCATCCTGCATTTTCCCATTACTTCTTTAGTCTTCTTGTTGCAGAAATTAAGAAAGAATATACAGAGTAGCTGCACAGTTGCCTTCTGATTGGTAGCGCTAGGAGCCTTCCGTCTGGAAGCACCCTAAAATAAACAGTTTGAAGTGGGCCCCATATTGCCGGCTGGTGTGGAATGTGGGTCCTCTGGAAAATTTGAAGGCCATTGCAATATGGGATAGAGCTTTTGTGCCTTTAGTAGTGGGATAGAAGGGAATATTATGGAAGGTGTGGCCTCTTCCTGCGTTATGACAGGAGAAATTGCATCTGCTGGAATTATCTTTATTATGAACCTACTAAAGATGCAGTAAACTAATGCAAGGGTGTAGACTCCTTAAAACAAATGAGACTTCACACTATAAGTGATTGTTAAAGACCACCAGAAAGATGTACAGACAATTAGTGCCTGACAAGACATTGTACTGAACAGCTGTTAGGTGATTAAGTGGTGCCTTTATCTTCTCAAATGGAAGTATGATAGATTAATGGGTGGAACATCACCATTGGTAACTATAAAAGGACTACTGGGAATGGTTAAGGTTATCACACATATGAACATGTTTAGGGATTACGCTTTCTGAAACTTCACCTACAGTGGACACTTTTGGTGGGGAAGGACGGGGGTATAGGTGGAGAAGGGTTTATATGTGATGGTTTATACAAGCTTTCTCCAGCCTGGTGCCCTCCAGATGTGTTGGACTACAACTCGCACCATCTCCAACTTTTGGGTATTCTGGCTGGGGCTAATGGGAGCTGTAGTCCAAAACATCTGGGGGCACCAGATTGGGGGAGGCTGGTTTATACTATAAACTTTATATGGGAAAAACAGATCTCTCAGTGTTACATGGCAGTGATATTAAAATTTTAGGGGACGCAGACACATGAGCAGAATTCTGTCATATTACCTGATTACCTGACACATACACTCGTAGCCAGTGTGCTGTAGTGGTGAGAGTGTTGGACTGGGCCTCAGGAGATCCAGATTCTAGTCCCCACTCGGCCATGAAGCTCACTGGGTGACTTTGGCCCAGTCACTGACTCTCAGCCTAACCCACCTCACAGGGTTGTTGTGAGGATAAAATGGAGAGGAGGATGAGGACAATGTAAGCTGCCTTGGGTTCCTTGCAGGAAAAAAGGTGGGGTATAAATATAATAAATAAAATAAAATAAAATAAATAAATGGAGAGGAGCAGGACCATGTACGCCATCCTGGGTTCCTTGCAAGAGGGAAAAAAGGCGGGATATAAATGTAATAATAAATGAATAATGTTGTAACCTTGCTTTGCTGAGAAAGAAGAAGTCGCACTGCGTTTCCTGCTCTGATATGCACTCTCCTCTAGAATGTGGCCCAGTGTTCCACATCTTGCGCTGCAAGTCTCAGTGGCAAACACACGATTGCCCATAAAGTCTAAGGCAGTCTTCCGAATCTCCACCACATGGCATATCTCATGGCATGTTATATAGGGAGTGTTGTGTTTCATGCACAATTTCAAGTAGACCCAAGTAGTAGTTAGCTGAACACCCCTCATGTGATCCTGAACAACTTGGGGAGAAATTTGCCCTCTCTAAGTTGGAGCAGTGTGGTCCAAGGTCCATCCATACTGTCTGTTTAGTCACATGACCACACAGGCAATACCATATAGTGGTTAGAGTGTCAGACTAGAACAGGGGAGGACATGGTTCAAATCCCTGCTAGAAAGCTCACTGGGTGACTTTGGGTAATTCGCTGTCTCTCCGCCTAACCTATCCTGTTTGGTTTTTGTGAGCATAGCAGCAGGAGGGAAAAGAACCATGAATGCTACCTGGAGCTTTTTGGAGGAGGGGTATGATAAAAATGTAATAACATGCATGACCTTCTACAGAAAAGCATCCAAAGAGGTCTGTTCTGCCTTCCACAAACATTCTGTTTTGTGTGGAAACTTGTGGTTTATTAAAGAAGTACAAAACCTTGCAATGGGTTGAAAGAGATCTAGTACCATCCCGCTTCCTGAATATTTTTTAAAAAGGGGTTTTAAAAGAATGTATTCATAGATCTACGTAGTTCCAATAACCTTGCAATTATTTTTCCTGCTAATTTTTCTTAGCAGAAGATAAGTCCTAGCTACTTCAGTGTGCTGTGACCCAGTGATTTCATAATCCACCCTCCAACTCCCACATTTTTGGTACACTTAATCATGTTATTAGGTACATGGGTACAATAGTGCAAAACGAGTTACATGTATGGGAAGAAAAGAAAAATAAACTACAGAACTCAAACTGAATTCTCGATGGAGGAAGTGTGAAGATTTGGGGAATGTCTGAATATGAATACTGGAGCAGTGAGGAGCAAAATGAAAATGAAATGCAACAAGACAAGGGTGCTGGTCTGTCCACTTAGGGTGGCCAGGTGTCCTACTTTACAGAGGACAGTCCTCTATTTTGGGGAGCTGGCAGAGGAGAGTCCTCTCTTTGAAGGCATCCTTTGTTTGAAGGGCTGCCCAGTCCAATTCTGGTTTAAAGAACCCTAAGAAAGGGAGCCCAGGGGCCTTGAAGTTGCCCATCAACATTTAGCACCTGCACAGCAGACTGAGAAGCCACACAGATCACCTGGTCAGTCTTCCCCACTATGGTGAGATGTATGGTATTTCTATTTAAATTAGAGTTATTTCTAAATTTGCAAATTGCACCTATACAAATACATTTATGCATGCAAATGTAATGCAAAATGGTATTCCCTTTGGTCCACTTTTTTGGGTGATGCTATTTGTCTTTTTCGGGACAAAAAAGTGGCCACCCTACTACCTCCTGTGAAGTGTTCACAACAGAGGCCTACTCACTTGACTATTCAGTGATCGGGTTTGCACAATCACAGAGTTGGAAATAAGCCATGGTGGCTTATTTCTCCCTACCACCACCAAATGTGGACTGTTGTAGAGTTCTGGGTGGCTTGTTACCCATGGCAACAAGCCACCCTGGCTGGGTTCACATGACATGACAAGCTGCACTGCAGAGGGCAAATCCCCCAGGCAAGTAACCAGTGCATGTGCAAGTATGTGTGTGGGTGTGGGTGATAAGCCACTGTGGCCTTATTTCCCCTCTGTGATAATACGAACCAGTTGAGTATGTTGTGGTAGGCAGAGGAAAGAATGTGAGAATCTCTTATGTGGTGGCTGCTTGCCGCTGGTTATTTGAATCCACTGCCATGTGCAGGGCTTTCATTAGCACAGATTGGCAAGTGCCAGAGAAACAGTGTCTGCTAAGGCATGTTGAAAGGCAAATCCTATAGATGGTGTCCGATTCACACAACTGGTATGCCAGAAGGTTGGAGCTGGCACATGGAGGCTTTCCCCACAACCTCTGACAATCCAGATGATCCTATGGAATAGACCCATATGAGCTGAGCCAGGAAGTGGTGAGCACAAGCTTGACAGATGTCACAGCTTGAAGTTTAAAACAAGGCTGTGAAATTTGCAGCTTTTCAGATGTTGGTGGACTACAATACTCATCACCCCTGGCCACTGACCATGCTGGATGGGGCTGATGGGAGTTGTAGTACAGCAACATCTAGAGGGCCCCAGGTTCCTCAGCCCTGCTTTAAATAGTCATACCCCCCCAAAAAAACATTGCCCTCATCATCATCAGGCGATCACTCGTGACCGAGTAAGATTGTCTTCCAGGATAAAAATTTACAAAAAGGAAATTTTAAAAGGAGGAAATTCTAAAGAAAAATTGTGTAGACTCTAGCGATGGGTTCGTAAAGTGACTGTGGAGGCCAATTCTAGATCCACACAGCTTCCCACAGTGAGGACACAGGTTACCAGATGGAAGATGGTCCTGTAAAGGATTCGTTTGATGTGCTTTTCGCTTAGCACGTTTCTCCCTTTCACCTTGCACTCGGGCTTCTTCAAAGTCCATAGAACCTTTGTGAAAGGCCAACCTCCAGTTAGATCGTTCATGGGCCAGAGCTTCCCAGTTTTCGATGTTTATATTGCATTTTTTTAGATTAGCCTTAAGAACATCTTTAAACCTCTTATATTGACCACCGATATTCGGCTTTCCATCCTTGAGTTGGGAATAAAGTAACTGCTTTGGGAGACGGCATTCGAACAACATGACCGGTCCACTGAAGTTGGCGTTGAAGGATAATTTTTTCAATGCTAGTAGTCTTTGCTTCTTCCAGTACACTGACATTTGTTCGCCTATCTTCCCAAGTAATTCGCAGGATTTTCCGGAGGCAACGTTGATGAAATCTTTCAAGGAGTTGGAGGTGACGTTTATAGATCGTCCATGTTTCGCAGGCATACAATAAAGTTGGCAATACAATGGCTTCATAAATAGTCATACCCCCCTCCAAAAAACATTGCCCTACCAAATGATAACATATGGAGCTTCATGTTTTAGACACTTAGCTAGAGACTCCTGAATGACTCCATGTAAACAGAACCTTTCCCTCAGCAAGTATTATAGTACTAAATTGGTTGTTAAAAGTTTGTTTTTATTATTTATTGATTCATTATTTGCCGATATTTATAAATCACTTACATTAAAAAGAAATTTCTAAGTGATATTCAGTATAAACCATAGTAAGAGACTGTGTAAAACTCAGAAGAGACAATTTCATGACATCAAGGAAAATGAGATCACTGTTCTGAAAAGCTTGTTGGAACAAGTACATTTTCAGTAGATATCAAAAACTCAGAAGGGTCAGTGCCTGTCCAGAGTATGGGACTGGATCTCCAATATTTTAAGCAGCCCCAGGTGCGTATCTCCTGATTCATAGATCATAGAGTTGGAAGGGGCCTACAAGGCCATTGAGTCCAACCCCCTGCTCAGTGCAAGAAACTAGAGGAGGGGTTTCCCATTCAAGTAATAACCAGGCTTGACCCTGCTTAGCTTTCCACACTCAGACAAGCTGAGCCAGCATGAGTCACAGGCCTGTTTCTGAACACAGCAACTGGGCAGGCAGGTAGGTGATCAGGTGATCTTTTAAGTATCTTGGACCTGGGTTGTTTAGGGCTTTGTAAACAAGTACCAAAGCCTTAAACCTGGCCTGGTGGCATACAGGCAGCCACTGCAGTTCCCTCAGCATAGGTGTAATATGCTGGCAATAAGGCATTCTGCACCAACTGCAGCTTCTGGACCAAACTCAAGGTCAGCCCAGCCAAAAGCACATTGCACATTGCTGTAATCCAGTTTTGAGGTTACCAATGCATGGAACATAGTGGTCAAGCTATCCCTGTCACTCTAAGGGCACAATCCTATGGCCTCTAGACAGAGTCTAGATGGCCATATGAAAGGTCAGAGTCTCATCTCCAACCTCAGAAACGCGCTCCAAGGCTGGAGCTGGGACTCCAACCTCAGAGCGCCCTCCCTCTGCCTTCGCAGCCGGTGTGGTTCTTTCCACACTGGCTGCAGCTCCGAGGTCAGAAGACCGACATCGGAGCAGGAGGTTTGTGGGCGGGGAGGGAGGAGTAAGGCTCTGCCACGATACGATGTATCCTGGTGGCACCTCAGCCACTCCTCTTTCCGAGCAGGGGCAAAAGACTTAGGTGGCTGAAACCAGCTAAGTCTTTTGCAAGGCGGGAGGAACACAGAGGTGACCTTCACCTCTGCGCTCCTTCCACTCTCCATTGGATGCCCATAATCCTCCGAGTTCAGAGGGTTACAGGCAGCCACACTGGATTTCACTGTAATAGAAGCTTCTTTTCTGTTATCAAGTATATCCTGTTTAGTAACCATCGGGAGGAAGTACCTTTTTAAAGTGGTCCCTGGGCATTGCATAAGGACATAATCATTCTCTTATTTATATTAGAGATGTTGATTAAAAAAAACACCCACCCACCCAACCACCACTTTGCATCCAGATCAGAGGTGGGTGTTATAAGCAATAGCTTAAGGGTTTCATCATATAGACTACTATGGATGCACAGCAGTGTAAGACATTGGACTGTAGTCTATTTCAATCGTGCAATGCTGGTGTCAACCAGGGGTGCAGAACATCAGGCCTGGGTCCAAATATGGCCCTTTGGGGTTCTCCAGACGGCCATGCCCCGTTCCCCTTGCCCCATCCCCTGGGCACTAATCATTTGGTGGTTCCCCACCTTTTGTGCAGTTTCCCCCTCATTCTGAAAAGTTGAAATACCTCTCCTAAGGCTTATTTACAGTCAGTAAGAGCTTTATGCTAAAATATGCCAGTATTTTTGGCCTCTCCCCTCCCCTTTTGCCTTCAGCCCCACCGACCACTGGAACGTGGCCCCCGAGGGCTTCTCTGAAACGGAAGATGGCCCTCAGGCTGAAAGAGGATCAACACTCCTAGTATAGACGTTCAGATCCACTACATCTAAAAGGCTCCCTGGCCCCCCATCTTTGGTGCACTGACACAGAGCAGGGGTAATAGTAGGAAAGTATAGGGCAGAGGAAAGGCTTTGTATAATCCTACCAAGGGAGTCCTATGAGGAGTGATGAAAACTGATGTCAACCAAACAGTGGTGCACTTACGTAATTTTAGACTCTGGAGCTAATCATCTTACTCACTGATTAGATGGTAAGGGGTATTGCTTCACACACTTCAGAATGCGGTAAAGCCATACTGTGGTTGAGGCCCCTCCTGCTCATTATGCCAACTGGGACCCTCAACATCTGCCCCAAAGTCCTGCCCAGAATGCACCCCTGCAACCAAAGCATGGCCTTCCTTATAATAAAGGGCCACATTTCCCTTGCAGGTGGGTAGAACTAGAACAGGATCAAGGCTCATAGCACCAGCCTACTGCTCATAGGTGTAAAACAGGTAGGTGTAAAACAGCTGCCCGTACCATGAATATACACTCCACAAGCAGTCTGCATGGCATTTTCTTAGTAGAGGTAATTTGGGATTACTGGCTGGAATCCAAACCACCCTGTGCACAGATTGAAAGCACATGCGTGCATGCACACGGGGGTCAATTTCTTCTCCCCAGCTGTATCATCACCTGCACCTCCAGGGCAAGTAGACTGAGGAGCTGTGGCAAAAGTGGGGGCTGGAAAAGTTGTAGACGTAGCATTCTGTGTATTGCTTTTTGGATTTTAGACAATTTCTTTAAAGCTATAGGACAGCATCTCGTACATAGGTGCGGTGTGTGTGTTTTGTTGTTTTAAAGTATCCATAGTTTGGAGAGCTCATAAAAAATAAAGTTTAACTTAATGAGTAATCAGAGGAGAAATGGTTCCTGAACTTAATTATGCTCTTAGGCTGTGCTTGGCTAGTTACTGTATTTTTCGCACCATAAGACGCACTTTTCTCCCCACAAAAAGGAGGGGGAAATGTCTGTGCGTCTTATTGAGTGAATGCTGAAAAAAACCCAAATAATTCCCCCCCCTACCTTCCTCTGCGTGCCTCCAACCGGTCCAGCGGAAGAGAGGAGGGCTCCTGCGGGGAAAAAAACTTGGCAGCGGCACCAAGTTCCACCCCCCCCCCGGCAGCAGGGACGCGAGCGGGTGAGCGGCAGAAGAGAGGAGGGCTCCTGCGCACTCCCAAAAACTTTGCCGCAGCGGCGCAGCAGCGGCACCCCCCCCCGGCAGCAGGGACGTGAGCGGGTGGGCGGCGGAAAAGAGGAGGGCTCCTGCACGGAGCAGGACAAGGCCGCCCGCTCCCCAAAAAACTTTGCTGCCGCCTCACATCTGGCCTGATCCCGTTGGCGGGGGCAGCCCGATTTTGCTCTTCTGAGCGGCGTGGAGCGTTCTCCGCACCGCTGAAGCCACCGCCGCCGCCGCTGCTGGAGTCAATGCCAGAGCCGCTGAAGCCGCCGCCGCGTCACATACGGCTGCTTCAGCACGCTGGACCCCCGCGCTATGATTTTGGCGGGGGAACCAGGGCAACAGGGCTTAAACAGCCCTGTTGCCCTGGTTTCCCCCCCGCCAAAAACATAGCGTGGGGTCCAGCGCGCCAAAGCAGGGTCCTGTCGCGTCACTTCCGCCGCGCCAGAACTGACATGACGGGACCAGCGTGGCCGGCTCGCCGTGGAGAGCGCAAGCCGGCAAGGAGGCAGGTAGGCCCGCGTGAAAGCAGTAATGGTTATCAGAAAACAAGGGGGAAAAGATTCATGTGCAAATTATTGGAAAACTAATAGCAATAGAACAAAATAATATCTCCATAAATTTATTTATTTATTAACTGCTTTTTTTACCCCTGCATTTCTTAAAAACAATAAAGAAGAATAAAACTCAAATTACAATATCGCCTCTCCCATCCCCGCAGCGATATTGTAATTTGTGTTTTATTCTTTATAACCTGTTTTGGATTGTTTTTAAGAAATGCAGGGTTAAAAAAACAGTTAATAAATAAATAAATGTATGGAGATATTACTTTGTTCTCTTGTCATTAGTTTTCCAATAATCTGCACATGAATCTTTTTTTCCTTGTTTTCTTCCTCTAAAAACTACGGTAAGTGCGTCTTATGGCCCGGGGCGTCTTATGGAGCGAAAAATACGGGTATATATCTCTATATATGTATGATGCTTATTGTGTAACTAAGATTTAGATAGTTTCCATTCCATTGATGCAAGAACCTCCTTGTGTTCTGGGCTTTCTGCATCCCACCACTATAATGTCTCTCCGCATGCTTGATACCTCCTTTATTATTTGTAGCAGTATGTCACAGATCAAGGATATGACTCCACAGTAGATGATTGGACAAAAATGTGTGGAATGGCATGGTGGCATGGATTTCTAACTCTCATCTCATTTATCCTGACAGCAAATGCACGAGAATCTGTATATCCTACAGGAGAGGTAGGCAATTCTGGTGCACTCCAGATATTTTGGACTACAACCCATCAGCCTCAGTCCAGCATGGCAAAAGGTCAGGGATGATGGGAGTTGTGGTTCCAATACATCTTGAGGGACCCAGGTTGCCTACCCACCTTACTGGAATCATCCACACAGACAGTGCATGCTGCATTTACAGACGCACATAGAACATGCTGTGGAACCATCTGCAGATGTGGGTAAAGCTCCAGCTCAGTGTTCTCCAACCTTGGATCCCCAGATGTTTTCGGCCTACGCTGGCTGGGGCATGCTGGGAGTTGTAGGCCGAAAACATCTGGGGACCCAAGGTTGGAGAACACTGCTCTAGCTGGTCAATTCTATGCTCACATAAGGAGTTCCCTGGCTAAACTGCTGGTGTGGCCATTTGGGGCTGCTGCCATTCAGTATTGGCAGGAGTGGCTGTAGGTCTGACAAAATCTAAGGCAGTCCCTCTATTGCTAACTGTTTGAAATGTGCTAATACAGCTTGTAACAAAAAGAATTGTGCTACATTTTTGGTTTCCTCATCTTCTTCTTGTGCACACTGAGGTATCTGAATGGTTATAAGCGGTATCTTATTTATCTAGTTATTTAGTTATAGCTGGTAGTTATGTGAAATGGCTATTACAGACCAGCTATCATAAACAGAGCTTTTATGTCACAGGAATAGAACACTCTCTAATGGAGGCATATTGCAAAGTAAGCATGTGAGTTGGATCTATCTGTGTGGGTTGAGAATTACTTTTTCTCAGTGTCCAGGACAGGGGTAATCCTTCTAATCCGAGAAGCTTGGAGGGTGCTTGCAGTGATTCAGCTGTGAGAGAACACAGACTCAACACACACTCAAAGATGATTCCTCAGCTCCACATAACATTAAAACATGTATTTGAGCCTTTCTCATGCTCTTTGTGCCTTGTGCGGATGTTGTTAATGTGGCACAGAACAGTAAATGAATATTATTCATTTATATTATTACTTGTGCTATAAACTGATTTATGCCCTCACATGAAAATGGCCAAAGTCTGTCTCCTCTTCACTACTATTTCACATATCCCTGGGTGAAACTATTGGCACTGGAGCAAGTTAAGTTTGGGATCAAATTAAGTCTTTTTTCTCTCTGGTTTTCCAATAGTGTCTGACACCTTTGAACACCTAAATCCTGGGTAAATCTCACCACACAGAGCAGGGACGGGGAATGTGTGACCCTCCTGATGTTGGACTGCAACTCCTATGATCCTTCACCATTGGCTATGCTGGCTAGGGCTGATGGGAGTTGTAGGCTAAAACATATAGAGGGCCACAATTCACCGACCCCTGACATAGAGGTGTGACATTTTGCATCCTAGCATATTCTCTTTGCTTCACCTCGTACCACCTGAATGGTTTAGCCATATATAAAGCCATGAAGCCAAACATTTTAAATATTTAAAAAGCCACTATTTCAGATACTTAAAAAAAAAAAGTAGGATTGTAATCGGTAAATTGCATTTCATACCAGCAGAAGAGATACTGGAATAGTCTTTTATTGCAATATAAGGAGAGCTCTATTGACTAGTGATGAAGTTCTGTCTATTGAGAAGACAGTGCCACCTACCAGCAAAAACACTGAACTGAAAGTTGGATTGCACTGTGATTCTTGGCATGTATTGTCAGAAGCAGGTCCTACTGAGTTCAGTGGAACTCCCAAGTAAATTTTGCATTGGGTTACAGCTCAAGGAAACAATTGTGAGTGTGATCCAGGCCCATAATAATCTATGGAACTTTTCATTTTACTGTATGAAGCAGATTCTTCAATGTGATGTGGATTGCACCCCACTAGGATTAATATTTGGTAAATTATTTGACTGTCTAGTATTCTTTAATAAATAATATTTTCAGACACTTGGACATTTTAATCTCTATTTATATAAAAGTACTTTAGGACATTTAAGACTTAAGTAGTCCAGTATGTATGGATTCCGATTAGTATCGTATGTGGACATGGCCTGTGGCTCATGCTGGCTCAGCTTGTCTGAGTGTGGAAAGCTAAGCAGGGTCAGGCCTGGTTATTACTTGGATGGGAGACCCATAATTCATACATGACAAGAGTGGTGCGGCTGCTGCTCCCCGTGACTTTATCCCACCTCAACCCAAGTAATGTTTCTCCCATATGATCCTACATAGTTAGCTTCCCATCCCAGAACCATCTATCCTAACTTCATGCCTTACAGTAGGACAGACAGTGCTGCAGCTAGGGCTGGACCTGGGCCGAAGTCCAGCGCCCCCTGCAGCCATTCAGAGAGCAGTGTAAGGTGGCCACTTGTGAATCAACCAAAAAGAGAAAAGGCATAATCAGAAAAAGAGGACAAACGAGGACAGCGAATGGCATAACATTTGTGTGTGCTAATTTACAAATTTAGGATTCTTATAATTTCACTAGAAATATCACTCTCCATTGTGGGGAAGACTGTACAGGTGACCTGTATGCCTTGCTCACTCTGCTGTCCAGGCGCTGTTGCTGGGCAACTTCAAGGCCCAGCTCTTTCTTCTGATGGTTCTTTATCTTTATTCCGAACTTGGACTAAACGGCCCTTCAAATAGAGAGTGCCTTCAAAACAGAGGACTGACCTCAGTGAAAGAGGATACATAGCCACCCCTAGCAGCAGCAGGAGATGCGGGCAGTGGCAAACGGGCTGCCCAGTAGCACCTGGGCCAGTGTGGATGCTGCTTGCCACAGCATACTTTTTTGGGGGTGTTTTTTAAAAAAAGTATTAGAGTTGTGGGGTAGCTGACTGGGTATGTACATGCTTACAGATGCTTATTTTATTCTTTTTCTTTAAGCTATATATTAGCCTTTCCTAGAACAAAGAAGTGCTTATTCCCAAGTAAATGTGTTTAGCACCAGGGTAGCAGAAGCAAACTGTTTTATTCCTGTAGTCATGATGGTTCTGTTTCTTTGCTCTTACATATCAGGAATGTAGAAGCAGTTGTGAAGCATGGAATGGTGGGAAGGGGGTAAATGTTAGCTGTGCACTTCACAACTGAAGTAATACATATGGCTATCTAAAGCGGCCCCCATAAGACCATTTTACCTCCAGGGCCTAGAATTACCTAGCTGCAGCACTGGGGACAGAACCATGATGGAGGAGCTCCCCACACAATTCCTGTACTATAAGAACTGGCAGGGCTATTTCAGGGCTTTTTTTTTGTTACATATGTTTTCTCACACTTTATAAAAATGAACTGTCCCCAGTATCAAAGAATATCCCTCAGTATCCTAAATTCCAAGGCATCTGGATGAGCTAATGGGGGGGGGGGAAGTTCTATTGTTTCTAGTTTACAAATAAGAAGGTAAGAAATGAGAAGAATTTGAATGCAAATCCAACACTCTATCTCCTTGAAAAAGACACTTATTGTAAGATTGGTTCAATTGTCACATTACGATCCAACCTGTAATGTAATTCAGTTTGGATGTCCTATGCCTCATGTTTAAAAAGGACCTTATATTGTATATTTGTTTTGTTATAGCTCCTCACCCTTCCTGAAGCAATGAGCTGGGGTTTCCTCCGAGATCTCCTAAGTGGAGTGAATAAATACTCAACTGGACTTGGCAGAATCTGGCTGGCTATTGTATTCATATTCCGCCTGCTTGTCTATGTTGTGGCTGCAGAACATGTCTGGAAAGATGAACAGAAGGAGTTTGAATGTAACATTAAGCAACCTGGCTGTGAAAATGTCTGCTTTGATCACTTCTTCCCAGTTTCTCAGGTGAGGCTTTGGGCCTTGCAACTGATTATGGTCTCCACTCCATCACTTCTTGTCGTTCTCCATGTCGCCTATCGAGAAAACAGGGAAAAGAGACACAGAACAAAGCTGTATAAGGACCCAGGAAGTATGGATGGTGGATTGCTATGCACCTATCTCATCAGCCTCCTTTCCAAAACAGGATTTGAAATCGGTTTCCTCTTTTTGTTTTACAAGCTGTATGGTGGATTCAGCGTGCCCCGTCTTGTGAAATGTGATATGAGTCCATGTCCCAACACTGTTGATTGCTACATATCCAAGCCTACTGAGAAGAAAGTCTTCTTGTACATTGTGTTGGTGACATCCTGCTTGTGCATTGTCTTAAATGTCATTGAATTCAGCTATTTGATATTCAAATACTCCATCAAATGCTGTTTCAGGAGTTACATCAAGAAAGTTCAAGATTCCAAACGTGAACACAAAAAGTTGAATTCCATGGATCACAATAGAACAGCCTTCCAACTTGGCAATGATTCAGCCACTATCTTTATCCAAGGAGAAGATGAAAGAAACCTGCCCACCAGCCAACATGACGAATAAAAGCACACACCATTAAATAAAATGCATTTAATGACTTTAAAGATGGATCTTCAGAAAATCCTAAGGCAGCTTGAGGATTTTAACCAGTAGGCTGTGTATTTATATTTTTCCACATGTGAAATTATTTAAGGTTCACCAAGATGTAAAAACTGTCATCTCCCCTAAGTTGATATATAAACACTGAAGTTTATGGTGATGAATATTGAAGAGTATCTTAAATGGCCACTTCAAATGTTCTGACATATTTAACAATTTTACTGTCTTGAAGACTTTTCAAGTAGAAGAGCCTAGACATGACCCCGTTACGATGACCCTGCCATTGATTGGTCATAGTAATAGAAAGCTGTGTGTGTCCAGTGGCTGCTTACTGGCATGTGTTACAAATGGGTGATTCTGCAGTTATGATTGTCAGGTCCATCCAGATGCTCACATTTAACTTTCATAGATCACAGAGTTGGAAGGGGCCTACAAGGCCATCGAGTCCAACCCCCTGCTCAGTGTAGGAAACTAGAGGAGGGGTCTCCCATCCAAGTAATAACCAGGCCTGACCCTGCTTAGCTTTCTACGCTCAGACAAGCTGAGCCAGCGTGAGCCACAGGTCATGCAGTAGCTCCTGTAGTTTTACCTGCACACTCCACTTCCCACCAAAGTGACAGTGGCTCCTCTGGACTTCTGTAAGAGATATGGACATTTTTATTGATGGGAGCAAAACATGTCCCCCTCTTCTAGGAACATCAGTGAATGGACAGGCTCACTGAGTGGTCAGCTTTACACTTCCTCCTCCTCCTCCACATTTGCAGTTGCATATCCTTTGCATTCTCCAGCAGAAATCACAGGGAATCACTTGATCTTTTAGAGGGAGTAGATATAATCCATCGTACTGACAGGCACTATATTAGTTATTATTAGTAATTATTATTTATAATAGAATACTTTTGGGTACAGAGGAAAAAGGAATAGTAGTAAAATCCATATCCAGTTTTTGGAGGTTATGATCAGCTGAATTTGGACTAAGAAACAGACTTAATCCAGACAAGACAGATGTTTTGGTAAGTAGGAACATCAATCTGAGAATGGGTGTTCAGGCTGTTCTAGATGGAGATCAGGTGTTCAGGCTGGGCGTGTTCCTTGATCCAGCTTTACTCCAGAATTGTCAGTGTCATGCATGCTTTGATCACATCCAGTTTAGATTACTGCACTCTATGGGGGCTGCCTTTGACATGTTCAGAAACTTATTAGCACAGAACACTGCTAAGGCTTGCTATACAGAGTATATGTAGGTTTTAGGTCATTTTCACTGGCTTTTACATCCCATTGTTTCAATGGCTCTACTCTATGTAGGACTAACACTGGATACTACTTACTGTCTGCAGTACAGGGCCTTTGCTATGATGGGTGAGTAGGCTGTGGAACAACTTCCCTCAGGAGGCCTACATGGTCTTTTCCATTTCTTGACCACCTTACAGACCACCTTATTTCAACTTATTTAGGACTGATGTGCCCCCATCCCTTTATTGGATTGTGAAAGCTGGTTCCTGTAAATGCTTATTACTTCCTGTATTTATTATTTTGTTGCATTTTAACTGTATTTTTAAATTGTTTTGCGAGCGGCTTTGGGCAGAAAAGTAGCATAAATATGCAAAGATAAGTAAATTACTTGCTAAAGTCTACTGATATGTTTCGCTTCAAAATCCAAAATGATGTGGTTGGACTCAAAAAGGTGGGTAACCCTCATGTTCTCCTGTATGTAGAACCTACACTGTTCAACATTCACAGGGCTCCCTCTTCTTTCAATCCCTAGCTCAAGATTTCGTTGATGGAGCCTTTAGCTCTGGGTTGGGGAATCTGTGGCCCTCTACATGTTGTTGGGCTCCTACTCCCAGCCAGCATGGCCAATTGTCAGGAATGATGGAGTTGTAGCCTATCATCATCTAGGAGGCTACAGGTTCTCCACCCCAGCTTAAGCTTAACCCTTGCTCCCTATCCTCAGTTGAAATGAAACTTTAGTAAGTGTAACTAGATATGCTCAGTATTTTGTCACCCTTGCCTATTCCTCCCATCCTGGCTTGGCTAAATGTAGATTGTGAGCTGGTTCACACTTAACCCTGAACCACAGTTTAGCATTACATGAAGAAGTCTGACTCACACACTCCTTCTCTTCTCCTTGTGCATCTGTGTAGAGGAGACTGGAAGCTTTCATTTCTATTTTCAATTAACCACAATTAGTCACTGTGTCCAAACCCACATACACTATGGTTAGTGTTAACTATGGCTTAGTAAAACAAGCCAACTTCAAACTGTGGTTAACAATTCACTAAATCATATGTAACACTAGCCACAGTTCTTTGTTCAGATGGAACAAGTAACTATGGCTAGTTGAACATGGAAGTGAAAGCTTATAATCTCCTTGCAGTTGTATTAGAGGGGAGTGCACAAGCCTGAGGTTCGTGTGTGTAACCCTAAACTGTGGTTTGGTGTTATGTGAGAATACAGCCTTTATGATGATCCTCAGGGCAGGAGTCTATCTTTTGCTTATGTTATTTGATAAAGGACTATGTATACGGATGGTGCTAACTATATATAATAAAAGCATCCCTGATTTCTACAGCAAAACACCTGATTTCAGTAGTTTAACAATCTTTGAACTTGAAAATCTTTGTGCAAGCTGAATTTTAAAGAGAGGTGTATCTCAGAATGTACTGGGAGGGCACAGAGATATTTAAGTGCCACAGGCCCACAATCCTAAATACAGTTATGTGAAAGAGAAAGTACACCCTCCTCGAGTTCCATGTACCAGGACAGAAGAAAAATCATCAGGCCTGTAGCAGGTCTCAAAATTAGGTAAAGACAACCTCAGATGAATAACAACACATGACAGAGTACACTGTGGCATTATTTATTGTACAAAAATACAGCCAAGATGGAGAAGCCATGTGGGAAAAACTAAGTACACCCTGTGAAGATGGGCCTTGTAGTGAACGCCAGGCTGGGTTCCCTTCCCCCATTGCTGTTCAATTAGAGGATTTTTCACTTCCAACTTCTGTCTCTCTGTGGAATGTGTTGGGAGTCTTGGGGCGGTTGGTAGCACCTGCAAGATAACAGTCTGCAGAGCTGGGAAGCAAGGTCAGGCAGTAATTGGGATGAAATCATGAGAAAGTGTCTACACAGGGGCGGTGCTACCATTAGGCGAACTAGGCTGCTGCCTAGAGCGCCAGGCTAAATGGGGGCGCCAGAAACGCGGGGAAGGGGAGGCGAAAGAAACGTGCCCCTCCCTCTCTCTCCTCTACCTCAGGGCTCCGTCTCCAAGCTGGCGCTGCTGAAGCTTCAGGCAGGCTCCTCCTCACAACCAGCATCAAATGAGGCGACAGGCTGGAGGAGGCGGAGGCTGGCAGTGGCCAATGATGGGAGGCTGGTGGGCGAAGGGAAGGATACACCTGCAAACACCTCCTTCGCCTTCCCGGGCAGGGGCCAATGATGGGAGGCTGGTGGGCAAAATCCCCCCTTCCTTCCAGCCAGTCTAATTTTTCTTCCTTCCTCTTAATCTGTTTTGTCTTTTCCCCTTCTCCAATGGTCTACTTCAGTTCATTTTGTGTTCCTCTTTCTTTCTGCCTTTCTTTCCTTTTTCATCAGTCTCCCCCCTCTTAATCTTTTTTTAAAATAATCTTTCTGTGGTTTCCTTTCTCTTTCGCGCACACGCACGCCGCTTTCCTCTTCCTTTACGCCCTTCCTTTGCCGCCTCCCCCCTCTTCCTTCCTTCCTTTCACCCCCCCTCCTTCACCCACACTCCAAAACGGCTCCGGATCAGCCGGGGTGCCTCGTTTTGCCTCCAGCTGTGCTTAACCGTACAGGTCTACTCCAAAGTAAGCTCCAAGGGAGCTGGAGGGAGGGCTCAAGTGGGAAGGGGGGGCGCTAAATATCTGATTTTGCCTAGGGGGCCAAACTGCTTTGCACCGGTCCAGTTGGGAAAGGGCAAGGGGGGGGGGCTCCTGCAGAAGGCGGGAAAATGGTTCCTGGGTAGGGATAAAGGAGCTGGGTGAGAAAGCTATAGTGTTCTTCCTCTGGGGCTTGGACGCTGTGGAAGTTCCATCTGGGCAGGTACGCCACTCTGGCAGGATAGCTAGGAAAAGCTAGGCCTGGTTTTACTTACTTTGTTCTTGCAGACTTTGGGGTTTGTTTTTATATCCTTTTAGAGTCCCTTTTTATCCCTATTCCCTTTCCCTCACAACCTTCTACCTCACTCCCTTTTCCCTTACTCTCTTTTAGCCCTTTCTTATAAGGGATTGTTTTTTTTTTTACTTGTATTGGACAATTGGAGACCCTACACTGACTAACTTTATTTTGATTTTTAATAAAGTCTCCATCTTAAACTGATGTGTGTGCTTTTGTTTAAAGGTTGGGCTGCTACACCAGTTTGGTGTACGGGACCCTTGGGGGGTGGGTGCCAGTCCAGGGAACATTGGGACTGTGGCATACCCAGTAGGGCTGGCATAGTCCAGTTTCCTTCACACACCCTTACTGCTGCCATAGGTATGAAGAGGCTAAGGAGCAGCTAGGTGCTGCTAAGCAAATGCCCTTGAATTGATCATCAGCAAGTGTGACCACCTCTATAAAAGCTGAAGTGTCACGAGTTTGCTCGTCTCCAGCAGTCGGGTGTGTGTTAACACAATGCCAGGGAGAGAAGACATCAGCGATGATCTTAGAGAAGCAATTGTTGCTGCCCATCAATCCGGGAAGGATTATAAGGCCATTTCCAAACAATTTAAAGTCCATCATTCTACAGTGAGGAAGATTATTCACAAGTGGAAAACATTCAAGACCGTGGCAAATCTTCCCAGGAGTGGACATCCCAGCAAATTCACCCCAAGGGCAGACCGTGCAATGCTCAGAGAAATTGCAAAACATCCAAGTGTTACATCTCAGGGGCTACAGGCCGCAGTCAGCAGATGCAACGTTAAAGTTCATGACAGTACAATTATGGTTTGTATGGAAGGGTTGCCAGGAGAAAGCCTCTTCTCTCTAAAAAAAATGGCAGCACGGCTTGAGTTTGCAAAGTTGCATCTGAACAAATCACAAGCCTTCTGGAACAATGTCCTTTGGACGGACAAGACCAAAGTGGAGCTGTTTGGCCATAATGCACAGCGCCATGTTTGGTGAAAACCAAACACAGCATATCAGCACAAACATCTCAGACCAACTGTCAAGCATGGTGGTGGAGGGGTAATGATTTGGGCTTGTTTTGCAGCCAGAGGACCTGGGCACCTTGCAGTCATTGAGTCGACCATGACCTCCTCTGTATACCAAGGTATTCTAGAGTTGAATGTGAGGCCATCTGTCCGGCAGCTAAAACTTGGCCGAAATTGGGTCATGCATCAGGACAATGATCCCAAGCACACCAGCAAATCTACAACAGAATGGCTAACAAAGAAAAGAATCAAGGTGCTGCAATGGCCCAGTCCAAGTCCAGACCTCAACTTAATTGAAATGCTGTGGCGGGACCTTTAGAGAGCTGTGCATAAACAAATGCCCTGCAAACTGCAATGAACTGAAGCAATGTTGTAAAGAAGAGTGAGCCAAAATTCCTCCACAACGATGCGAGAGACTGATCACGTCATACCGAAAACGATTACTTCAGGTTATTGCTGCTAAAGGTGGTCCTACCTATTGAATCATAAGGTGTACAGTAATACCTTGGATTGCAAGTAACTTGGTTTGAGAGTGTTTTGCAAGACAAGCACATTTTTAAACATTTAATTTTTTTTAACTTGATATACAAGCGACGTCTTGCAATACAAGTACTGTAGTACGGCTTAAATTAAAAATCTCTGTACAATTTTTTTTGGGGGGATTTCGTTTTGATATGAGTGTTCTGAATTACAAGCACGTTTCCGTAATGAATTATGCTCTCAATCCAAGGCATGACTGTACTTAGTTTTTCCCACATGGCTTCTCCATCTTGGCTGTATTTCTGTACAATAAATAATGCCACGGTGTACTCTGTCATGTGTTGTTGTTCATCTGAGGCTGTCTTTACCTAATTTTGAGACCTGCTACGGGCCCGATGATTTTTCTTCTGTCCTGATACGTGGAACCATGGAACTCGAGAAGGGTGCACTTTCTTTTTCACATGACTGTACATAGTTTTATCTATTTGATTTATTTACATGTTCAGTATGAAAGAGCAAGGGGTTACATGATGCAACACTTGCTAGGCTGTACTACTTCAGACTAGAAGGAATCATGTTTGAATGCTCCCCTGTATAAAACAAACAGCCTCAGCTCATAGAATTCTAGCAAGTATGGAGCTCATTCAAATGTGCAACTACCATGAGGTTATACAGTCCAGCAAGAGCTAGAACACAGTGTAAATGGTAAAGCTGAGCTACAAGTGGCTTATCCAAGGGCACATCATCAAACTGTGGAAGAGTGGGGCTCTCCTGAAACTAATCTGAAAGCTCTGCATGAGGATTTGACATGGGGGGGAAAGACAGAACAAATGAAAAGGTCACTGCTGATTGCTGAAGGCTGTTCTAGGTAAAATGTTAAGTCAGATTACAGTTTCATTACAAGGCATACATATTAAATTCTCATGACATGTCTTTGACAGTAACAAGCTTTACACACCAAAACATTCTAAATGCTAGCTGATAAGTTGTCTACATTTTGAGTAATAGTGTGATTTCAGCACGTATACATCAATGCACTTTTGAAAGCCAGTGTGGTGTAGTGGTTAGTGTTGGACTGGGACTTGGGAGATCCGGGTTCTAGTCCCCGCTCGGCCATGAAACTCACTGGGTGACTTTGGGCCAGTCACTGACTCTCAGCCTAACCTACCGCACTGGGTTGTTGTGAGGATAAAATGGAGAGGATTATGTAAGCCACCTTGGGTTCCTTTCAGGAAAAGAGGTGGGGTATAAATATAATAAATAAATAAATGCACTTTTGTAATAAAAATAATACGAATTTAGCCACATTTGATTAAGTTTCCATGGTAAAATAGTGTTGCATCCAATGGTTGTGCAAGAAGACAGCTTGCACTATCTACCGATTCCACACTCCCGCTGCAGCCCTGTATGACACAGCCCCCACTGTTCAGAAGGGCCCCACAATCCTCTGGATAGGGTTTGTGAGGGCTGCAGGAGAGAAGGAAGATATGAACTATTGTCTGCTCAGGTAACCGTTGGATACAAGCCATAGACTTTGTGTACTAAAGAGAGCTATTTCGTAAACTGGAATAATTGGTGTTGCAGCTATATTTACTGCGTCTTGCAGAAGTATTCACCCCCCTTTGACTTTTCCACATTTTGTTGTGTTACAACCTGGAATTGAAATGGATTTAATTGGCATTGTTACCACTTGATGTACACAAGATACTCAACACTGTGAAGGTGCAAAATATTTTTAGTGCGGCACAAAAGTTAATCAAACAAAAACTGGCACTTGTTGGTTGCAGAAGTATTCACCCCCTTTGAATGACATACCTAAAGTAGCTCAAAACCCACTGCCTCCAGAAGTCACATACTGCAAGTAGTTGGAGTCCACCTATGTGCAATCCCAGTGCCTCATGATCTCAGATTAAATACACCTGTTTCTGGAAGGCCCCAGAGTTTGTCAGAGAGCATATCTAAATGAACAGCATCATGAAGACCAAGAAGCTATCAAAACAAAAACAAGAACCTGCAAGTCTTAGAATGGCCCAGTCAAAGCCTAGCCCTCAATCCAATTGAGACTCTGTGGCAAGACTTGAAAGTTGCTGTTGTTCACCAATGGTCCCCATCCAACCTGACACAGCTGGAGCAATTTTGCCAGGCAGAATGGGCAAACACTGCATAGTCCAGATGACCAAAGCTGATACTTATCCAATAAGACTCACAGCTGTAATTGCTGCCAAAGGTGCTTGTACCAAGTACTCAGGAGGGTGAATACTTGGGCAATCAACAAGTGCCAGTTTGTTATTGTTTACTTAACTTTTGTGCTGCAATAAAAATATTTTGCACCTTCACAGTGTTGAGTATCTTGGGTACATCAAATGGTAACAATGCCAATTAAATCAATTTCAATTCCAGGTTGTAACACAACAAAATGTGGAAAAGTTAAAGGGGAGGGAATACTTCTGCAAGCCACTGTACAATTCCACTCTGTATTTAAATATACTTTGTGTTTCAGGTAGTTGAATGTCAAGAGTGGGTTGGAGATCACATCCATCTGGTTTCCCAACAAGTCAGGCCTTCCATCACCCTGAGTTCCTGCCTGGGACAGCTTATTGCTAAAGCTAAGGACTCTCTAGGCTGCAAGTGGGCAACTTTTGGTCCTCCAAATGTTTTGGCCTACAACCTTCATCAGCCATAGCCGATGATGAGAGATGATGGGAGTTGTCAAAAACATCTGGAGGGACATAAGTTGCTCTAGGCTTTGCTAACTAGTGCTTATCTGCCTCCTTGAATTTTGTTTTTGCTCACCATCTTAAATGTCAGCAATGGCCAAATCATAGCAAGTGACAGATAATTAGTTTTTGTATTTATTGGTGTGTGTGTGATTGTATTAGTTAACCCAATTTCTTCCATATTTTGATTCCAAGCTAGCAAGGAGCTGGAAACCCGAGCATATATTGAGGACACAGCTTCAGTTTGAATGTCAGAACATAGACTGTGATGGTTAATTGATCAATCAATGGAATTACCAACCACAAAGTCAGAGGTGGGGAACATGTGGCCCTCCAGATGTTGTAGGATTGCAACTTCCATCAGCCCCAGACAATATAGCCAAATGGTGAGGGAGAACGGGAGTTGCAATCCAAAATCATCTGGAGAGTCACACATTCCCATCCCTGCACTAAATGCTACCCAATCTGGCTTAATTTTACTTAGTACACTACCTAAAACATTTGTTGTGAATATAAAGGCTGTCATGTGTTTCTCTTTACTTCTGTTCTCTGCCTCACAAGCAACATGTATGTTTGCTTAGTGTTGGGTCCAGAGCCAAGAGACTGGATTTCATTTAACTATTTGCTTTTTTGGTCACAGCAACCCTGGGTGCAACTGGAGATCTCACAGCAACTAGCTGAGCCTAATCCAATTAAGGCTGCAATCCTATACACACTTACTTGGGAAAATGTCTTATTGAACTCAATGGGACTTCTAAGTAAACCCATATAAATTATTGTGCTATCAGTTTGCCATCTCCTCCTATACTCCACCTTAACTGTGACTAAATGTAGACTTTGTGGCTTGAATGGCAAGCCAGGTTACCCCCTCCCCACAAACCCCCTTTAGCTTAATAACCAGTCTGGTTGGTCCCAATAAAGGCTTTGACAGACTGGATTTTAATAACAGACCAACACTACTGACCGCTGTTTGTGCTTAAGCTTTTTTTCTTACTCAGTAAGAACTACTCTTTTACTTTACACATGCTTTTAATTCGTGATGGAGTTATCCTCAGCAATAGTATTACTGTAAACTCAGCTCTGGGAAGAGGCAGATAGAGGAAGAATTAAGAGAGAAAGGTAGTGGACAGAGGAAGGACTAACTACCCTTCCTCCAGCAAACCATTTCCTTTGCAGAGAAGCAGCCATCAGCATTCTTTTTAAGCTGAAATTGCACTCATATAAAATCCTTTTTTTTAGACTGCATAAACATTTAAAGAGATGTCTATTTTCAAATAAGGCCAGATTCCACTCCCCAGATGCCTATTAACCCTAGCCAGCAAGTTGTTTTCTAGCAGGATGAGATGGAAAGTAGTTGGCCAGGCCCTTTCCCCTCCCCCGAAAGTGGACTGCCAGCAAGTCTCCTTGAATAACTACCATTGACCTCCTCATACTCTAGGTTGGACAATCTGAGCAGGGAGAACTGGTATTCTGCCAAATTCGATTTGCTCATGGAGCCTCCAGTTGCCAATCTATATTTTAATGGTTTGATTTAAAAATAAAATAAAAATCCCTTTTGGCTCTGAAGGAGCACTCACCAGAGGTTGTAAATTATCTATAGGAAAGCAGAACTCAGTTCCACCATCCACTCCAACACCCCCCACTTTTATAAAAACAAAAACACCTCTGCATGAAAACATTCCAATCTCCTCCAACAGTTAAAAATATGGACTCCCTGACCCCCAATCCCTGAACAGTCGACTCCTGATACGAGAAACTGATGCTAGTGGCTGTACTCCAAGAATCTGGATTAGAGCTGAGGCTGGATTGTATCAGGCTGGTTCTATTCCATTGGGGTGGCCTAGGCTCCAATTTGTGTCAAGAATGCATTATTTTCAGCATTCACACATGTATAATTGTCCCCAAATCCAGTGCTTCTCCAACACTGCATAGTCCAGACACATAAAGAACATTGAAACATTTCTCAATCACTACCTCACACCAGTAGACCATTGTTGAAAGAACTGTCAATAAGGGAATGGGTTTGGGGGCAGCACATGTCCCCCCCCCCCAGCCACTTTCCCAGCCTGTGGCTCTTGTATTGAATTCCCCCAGCTTCACTGCAAAACCCAGGGGAAACTAAGAGTCCAGGAACTGTGGCTGCTGCTACAGAAAAATATAATTGTTATCTAACAATTTGTATCATTGCATGTACCTCCTTCTGGGTTGCATCCCACTGATTCTGGATCTAGCAGACAGGCAGATGAACCTCATGCAAGCAGCAGCTACATTTCAGATCATGCTTTTCCTTTTTCAGACAGCCTTTGTGGTAGCCATGAAGATCTACCTGAGGTGTTCATTTGGTTTCTGACTGCTAAATGACCATTGAAACAACAGTTTCAACAATGCTGTGGAAGGAGCAGACTGTCTTCCGATAGAATTCCCCCCTACCCCACTTTTGTTTTGATACTTTCATGTAGGCATGTCTTCTGTACTAATCGAAATGCTGTAAACAGTAGTGGTGCGAAAGATGATGATGAATCTGTTGATTGCAAATACATTTTCTTTTCTTCACAATTGTTGGTTGGTTGGATGATCAATCCACAACTTTCAACATTGCAGGCACAATTCTGAGGGGATCCCCAGCAACATTCTAAGCCAGTCCCACTCCCTATGTCCATTCTCAACTGGGCTGGCCTGCTACCTACAATGTATCCAAGCCAGTTCCCAAGAATACCACCCCCAGATCTCAAATGGCCACTCCTTTGGGGGCTAGCTCCTTCCTATGTCCGTGGTTCATGGAGATCTTTTTTTCTTTTCTAGAAGAGCCTGCATGCAAGGAACTGGGAGAGGAGAGGACTGCTGAATAAACAATGCATGAGGACTTGGGGTACTGAAAAGGGGCAGATGCTAGGGCATTGTAGTCAGAGCAGGGTTCAGAAGACCACTTACAGAAATTCCTAGCTGCAGATGAAGCACAGACGGTCATGCCCTATTTATTTTTTTTAAACTCCCAAAGTGATATATACTTGGATTCTACAGCTATACCACTGTGTAATAGAGGAGAGAGGCAAGCTTCAATTTCCATTTACAAGTGGCCTGCAAGCAAGTCCAGCCATTGCCCTCCCCAACACGTAGAGGAGATCCAGAGACAAACATGTAAATTAAATATATTGCAGAGTGTGTTACCTTTAAATGAAATTCTACTTCTAAGGCAAAAGGAACCCTCGTCTCCCATTGAAATTGGGAATGAGAAGACTCTCAACTCTTATGGGAGCTGTGTGCACACTCTCACTTTCTGCTCAAAAATCACAATATTGTGTTCCTAATACTATTGTGAACATTACATATTTTACAAATAGAAACCAAGATGGCATAATCAAAATGAGTTTTAAAATACATTCCTTACAAAAGACTGCTGCTAAAGCAGTGTTGTAGAAGTTACTCTATACACCAATCTAAAATTTCAAAAACAAAAAGGACCTTTATAAGATAACATGTATAAAACAAGAAATGAAATGTGATTTTATTTAAGGCAATACTGGGCTACTTCACAAATCACCACCTCAAATATATACACTGCTCCACACTACTAATTTTCTATCACATTCACGATGGGTTATTCAATACCAAAATGTTGTTTAAATCTTCAATGTCAGCAAACTATTTAAAATTTACATTTCCATTATATTATGGAAGTGGAAGAGTTTTCAATCCAATTAAAAGCAATGCAAATGCAGTTGTAGGAAAACGTTTTGAGAACTACATATGAATAGCATCCAAAGATATTGGATGTTTCAAGTTACAAATACAACTGTGTCAGTTATGTATTTTAACCACTAATTAAGTGTGATCTGATCAAGCTCCTCTCCTGGACACACAGTTTATGCAAAACAAACAGGATCTGGTAGACTTACCTAGCTTTTACTTCAAAAAGTTTTAAGTTTAAAAGAACATTATTAAAAACTGGATCACTTAGTTACAAATTAAAATTCTGAATATAAATGTGTCATTTAATATTTCAGACTTACAGACTGCTGGTTGCAGCAAATGATTTACAATAATAAATATATACAAAAATGTATCTACAAATAAAAAGTACTGTTATATATGAGCAGTGACCCGGTGAAAGATACCACAGACAATTCACGAAGATTTCAGTCATGGAAAAGGACATTTGATAAAAAAATTGAGGTTTTGATCAAATATTTACAAAACTGAAACAATGATTCTGTTCCAAGTCCCATAGGGATAAAAACAAAGAAATTTACATGACAACTGTCATGATTTTGCTAGGTTAAATCACTTCAAAAGAAAACCTTAAGAAATAGTATCATGCTCAATGGCTTCCTACTCAAAATTAAAAAAATGAGTACAGGTCATGTTTAAACATTAATCATCATAATAAGGAGTCCACTCATATTACCTGACTATTTTGTAACCTCTGGATTTGCCTCCCAATGTCCATCAAGTCTTATCAGACTGACAATAGGCTTCATTTCCTGAAGCTGCTTCAACACACGTTCAGTGCAATCTTTAAAAGTCTTATCTAAAACTATTTTTACAGTACCGCTACACTGAAACTGTGATGAATTCGCAAACTGTACATAGGTTTCCGTTTCAGAACATGATCGTGTTCTTGCAAAAGAGTTTTTGTCATTAGATTTTCTTGAATTTGAATGAGAACCTTTTCTGGTTCCACAGTTATAGCCCCTCTCTGTATTTTTCTTTTGCTTCACTGCAGACTCTTCAAGGAACTTGAGAAAAGATACTTCAAATCCCATAGGCTTAAATGAACTCCAGTCAAAAGCTGAAGACTGTTCTTCAGCAGTTTGAACAGCAACAGCAGTTTCCTCCTCTCTGCGCACACTACTTAATTCAACAGCCAAGATTTCTTCCTGCTTCTCAACTTTTCTCTTTTTACTTTGAGAAAGATTTTTTTCTTTACTTGTTCTCTTTAAATTACAATTTATGCTTTGCTTTTCTGAAAGACAAGAATTAGTTTCTTGACAGTCACTACTTTTATCAGAAGAGGTCTTTGCATGGTTCTCTGAACTTGTGAGGTCCTCATTAATAAGTTTGGTAATGAACAGTTCTGCAAGCTCATCCACTTCATCCTTCTCATCCGTCTCAGGTTCTTTCTGAGCCACTGATGGAGAGGGTCTCAAGTCCTCGCAGGTCTCTGACAAAGGAGGCTGCAATTCTTTTACATCACATGTTTTGTCTTCAGATGCCTCATTTTGTGAAGATGCTTCTTTCTCTGATGAATCTGAATGCTTGTTTGAGACAATTAGGAGATTCCTGTGTTGTGAAGTAAATGCTTTAGACAACTTGTGACATTTATAATGCCGAATTATATTATTCTCGCTTGTGACAACTGATGAACACCCTTTTATCATACATGGATACTGTATAACAAATCTGCTCGTGCATTCAGATAAAGCATCATCTCTAGCCTTTATTGAATATACAAACTTTCCACATTTCAAAGAATATGCTTTGTTTTCATGAATCTGCCCCATTTTTGAATTCTTTTCTACAGTAATAGCTCTCTTCCTCTTGGTCCTAATCGATATCTTGTTTCCATTTTTTCCTGCCCTATATTTTAAACCTTTATGTTTAATTTTCATGTTTTTTTCCTGATTAGCCTTGCTTGAAATATTTTCTTGGCCTGGTGTCAGGAACCGTCTAGGTCTTATTAGATGATCTTTATGCCTATCATTATGCTTATTAAAAATGTGCCGTAAAAGATTAGACCTTGTTGCATAAATTCGGTCACAGCCTTCACAATCACACTTGTACATGCCATCTTCTGTTTTGTTTTGCTTTATCTTTATTCCATGGTCTGTCTCAAGATGAATAATATAATTAACATATGCTGTAAAGGATGACTGACATTCAGACTGATCACAGGGGAATCTTCCAACATCCAGGGATGACTTCATGCATCCAATTTCCTCAGGAGTCATCTCATGAAGCTTCATGTAGTGTTGAATAAGACTAGTGACTTCTTGAAATATCCTAGAGCAATTTCTCACCTCACATCTGAATTCTTTTACCGTTGTTTCAGTTTCATCACAATCTTCTTCTTTAGCAATAATATCTTCTCTACTTGGCTCACTTTCTTCTTCCGCCTCAAGAGAGAATGATGGCAGATCAGATTTATGCACAGCTTGATAATGAAGAATCAAATTCTGTTGTATCGTAAAAGCTGCAAAACAACCTTGATGTACACATCTGTATGGTCTGTAGGGACTATAACTAGTAGAGAATTCCAAAGATTTGCGAACTGGTTTTTTATGTTTTCTTTCTTCTTTTTCTTTCCTATGTCTTCTAATCTTACGTACTTTTGGTTGTACTTGAGTATTATTACATGTGGCTATACTATGAAGTTCTAGAGGAATTGGAGCTACTTCGGGAGGAGCATTGGGAGTACCTTCTGGCATCACTCTTTCTGGCATCTCTGTTTCTGGAACTTTCACAGATTGTATGCACAGTTCTTCCTTTATTTCTGGTTCTTTAGTCAACTGTGATTCATTTCTACTTTCTGTTAACACATATGGTATGTTTTTTAATTCAACAGGCCTTGGTGTTAAGCCTGCAGTTTTGTTTTGGGATCTTCTTCCATATGGCCTTTTTAGTTTTAATTTTACCATTTCCTCTGTTGTAAAATGATGTACCAGCTGACAGTGGGCCCTGAGGTTAGAATTTCTTGTAAACGTCTTTGGACAGGTAGCTACAACACATTTAAACGGAGCGTATTTCAACTGGTGTTTCTTGATTTCTAATATCATTTCTGCTGTGTATTGATGTATTTTGCTGTAGTGTTTAAATAATGCATCCTTTGTCATAGCACTGTAATTACAGCCTGGGGCCTGGCACATAAAAGGTTTATGGGCTTTTTCAAATGGAGGATGTGTTTCTGAAGATGGCTGGACAAGAGATGTGCTCTCAGTTGTTACAACTGGAACAAGAATATGTGGCAATAGTGCATCTGCTGGAAGACAATGAATTATGCTGTCTAATTCTTGACTTGATGTTTCACTTTCTAACTTCAGCTTTTTCAAGCCTTCTAAAATTTCCATGATCTGAACATCATCTTTGTGAGAGTTTTCAGACTGAGAAAGGCTAGTTTTGGCAAGGGAGATATTGTGTGTGTGTACTATGTATTGAGTAGGGTCAGATGTTTTAACATTTTGAGATGGGTTTTCAGAAGCACACTGAACAGCACTGATTTGTGGACTCTGTAACGATTCAATCGACACCTCCTGGATTTCAGTTTTAACTTCAACCATCTGGGAATTCATAGCTGTTTTAATGATTTCAAGGGTCTTATCAAAATTCTGAATAACATTATCCTCTGAAATCTCTAAACTGGAATCTTCTTGAATGCAGGAACTCAGAGTGACCTGAGAGTCATTATTTTCACTTTTCACTGGTAAAGGAACTACTTCTGTGTGAGCTTCATTATTAGATTTGAAGTTCTCTTTGACACTGGCAGTTAATTCATTGTCCACACTACTCAGCTTCTGTGTAAGATTTTCCATTAACAGTTGAGCCTCACAATTTGCCAATACATCTGACTGAAAGTTCTCTGTGGATATGTGCACACTTCCTTCAATGTTTCTGGCTAGAAGTCCCAATGCAGTCAAATCATTAACTACTAATTTCTGTGAAACATTAGATGCAGCTAATGGAGCAGCTGTCTTCTTCTTTTTCTTTGAACCACTAATCCCTTTTTTATTCAAGCTACACAACTCTGAACTTTTGATGCTACTTATGACTGAAACACGAGATGTATTATTTCCAAAATTATGTGCAGTGACAGCAGAATTAGAAACTACGTTGGAACATAAGCCATTTTCAATAGTCTTAAGTATTAAATCATCTGGAAATACTGGTACATTGCTGCATTCTTCTACTGAGGAAATTTTGGTGTTAAGTGTTCTATTTTGGTCTGTTAGCAAGGTAGTTGGGTTGCAGACTGTTGGTAACAAAGGTGACATGCCTGGATTTGGCAGAACTGTTGCATTTATTTGAGTAGTACCAGTGATACAACTAGTTGTAATTATATGCGGTAATATTTCTGTAGAGTCAAAAGTACTTGGAATTCCTGCAGTTTCCAAGGCTTGTTTGATAATTTCATTTCCTTCCTCATTCTCACTTGCACTGAAGTTAGACATATTGGTCCGTGGAAACAAATTCTGCAAAAAAGCAGCCGACCGATTTTCAGTAGCAAGCAGTTGCAGGAATGATGGCTCTTTAAAACATGCTTCAGTATTAAAAGTTGACTCCTGTTGCTGCTGTAAGGTTAAAGCATTTGAAGAAAGAATCATACTGGCAAGTAGAGAGGATTGTCCATTAAGCTGCAGAGCTTCAGGAGAAATTTCTGATTCATCCAGGGGTTTACAGTAGGACCGTTTAGACAGATGACCACCAAGTGATCTGGGATTGGAAAAAACCCTGTAACATCTACTACAAATAAATTTGCCATCCCTGATAATTGCTGGCCATTTCGCCCGCTTATTATGCTTTGGCTTTTTGTCTTTTCCATCTGGACCTCGCCTACGATCCTTTTTTGCTTTTTCCAATACCAGAGGCTGTGGAACAGTTTCACTGAAGTTATTCTCATTATTCACTTGCGAAGAAAATAGCACATCAACACTTTCGTCTTTTGGAAAAGATGAATTAGCATTTCCTTCCAGTTGGGAGGAAAAGTGATTGGTATTATTCTCTATTTGTGAGAAAACAGAACTCGGACCATTGTCTGCTGGGGAAGGAAAGAGAGAAGTTGGGCCATTTTCTGCAGGTAAAGGAAGGAAAGGATCTGAACCACTGTCAATGTCCAGAGGCATAACTGGTTTTTCTAGGTCATCCAATTGTGAAGGTAAAGTTGCATTAGACAGACTTCCCATTTGGGAGTCTAATGTATTTTCTGGTTCACTTTTAATATGGGAAGAGAGACTTGTATTTATAACGTTTTCCACATTAGGTAATAACGAATTAGTCATACTTTCCAGACGTGTTGGAAAAAGAGCATTAGATAGTTGCTGCAGCTGGCTTGTACAAGTGGGATTTAAACTGGTTTGCGCTTGTTGAGAAAAAGCACCACTAGTGGGAGTAACTTGTGATGGTAAAAAATAAACTATCTTGCTATCATTTGGCAAATTTTGCAAACTGCTTGCTTTTCGACTTTTCTTATTCTTACGCTGCATCTTAAATTCAGCATATTGATCAGGATGTGCTGTTTTCATATGTTTGCCAATGCTCTGAACAGAATTGTAGATTCGAGTACATCCCTCAACTTGGCAAGTGAACTTCTGAACTGGAGCTGCCAACGGTATGATTGGAACAAAAGGAGTGACAACACTGTTCTGGGTTGGAGCAAGTGTAATCCCTTCTAAAGTCTTCAGAGGCAGATTATAGAGATCAGTAGCAGTCTTAACACTCTCTACAAGCTGAGGTTTTGGAGAGAGTAAATTTTGATAACCTACTTGATTCTGCATACTAAAAGGCATATGGTTTCTCTCTTTTTCTGGATTTTTTCTTGCAAAGACTTCAGGTTCAAGTTTAACTGAATTCATGGGAATGGCCTGGGAATGGCTGACACAGTCATCATCCTTCCCTTGCTGGAAAACTGCAAGATCACTGCAAGTATCTTCAACTGTTGAGCATAACTGCTGGATTACAGGTGCACCAATATCTATTTTAGTACTCCTAGCAGGTAGTTTACCCTTTCTTGCCATGTTCTCTCGAATTTTTTGGCCCAAGAGAGGCATCAAAACATTGCTGGCTAGAACTAGCGATTCTGCCTTTGCTGGAGCAGGTATAGGTTGCTCCACATTTTTAATGGAGACTGAATTAGTCTGTTCCAGTACACTAGCTGGTAGTTTTGTTCTCTCAGTCTCAAGTGATTCATATTTGACCTGATCAGTGATATAATTTTCTGCTTTGGCACAATTATTTATGCTATTGTCAGGTGGCAGCACCAATGCCTCCTCCTTTGGATGGATTTCTTCAGCATTCTCGTTATCTTCTAAAGGTTGAGAAAAAATATTCTCATCATCAGATTGTAGTACCTTTTCAGATTTTGTGTGATCTTCAATATGCTTTTCTAATTCATTCTGAGACCGATAAACTTTCCCACAACCTGCAAATTTGCAGGTGAAAGTATTATAGTGCTGTGCTTCATGATCATAAAGCAAATATGCTTCTGAAAACACTCTTCCACATTTAGGAAACATGCACTTTGCCTTGAAGACTGGGTGCTCTTTTCTGTGACTCAGAAGTTCAGCATAACTGTTAAAACTAGCCTTACATTTCATCTGTATACAGATATAGGGTTTGCTGCCACAGTGCATTTGTAAATGATCATTGAGGTGGGTAACACTTACAAAATGTCGCCTACAGTACTGGCAAATCACTTTTTTGCTTTGCATTTCAAGAAAACGTTTAGCTTCTTCATTGTCTTTATGACCTTTTGCATGCGCGATCAAATTTTTAAAGTATTTAAAGCCTTTTTTACACAAAGTAACAGGGCAGGTAAACTCATTGACAGGCAATGGCTTTTGGACTGGCATTATCTCTGGAATGTAAGGTTTGTCTTTTTCATAATTCTCATCATCAGAGCCATCATTATCATTAAAAACAATGAAGTCTGCTGCATAAAGACTGTTCTTTTTTATGTGCCGTTGCTCCTGCTTAACTATGGTATTATTATTCTTGTTCACACCAGTGGTTGCTGTTTTGGGTGGCCTTCCTAATTTTCTTAGTGGTTTCATTGCAGCCAGTCTCTCTTTACTGGACTTTTTAACATGTAGTGTTACATGAGGAACAAAAGTTTCCTTAGAATTAAAATTTTGTGCACATATTGGACAACTATAAATTCCATCCTTGTAGTGTTTCTGTGCATGCCTGACTATTCTATGTCCAAGGAATTCCTTGTCACACAGCACACAATATTGCATATATGCTTGCCAGTTCCTGAACCTAGCAGATATGAATCCCCGCTCTCTCAACCTCTTTATTTCTCTGTTTTTCTGTTTTTTATCTCTAATTCCTCTAAGCAAGTTTGTAGCTTCATCAAAACATCCAGAAAGTCCATTCATTGAAGTTTCTTTGTTCTCATCTTGGCAGTCCTCTACCTTTTCGTGCATTTCAGTGTCATTCAGCTCATCTATTGAAGACACGATTGATGCCTCCTCTCCCATCAATGCAAGACACTGACGTTTTAGCATTTTCCAGTCCCAAAATTCTGGATCAAAAGGCCATTGGGTTTTTAAAACAAGTAAGAGTTCACAGCGTAATGAATTTGGTATTGGAAGATTTTCTTCATCATATTTCTGGTCAGGTTGATTATACAGCATTTCTACAGCATAGTATGCATCCACAGTAGGCTCGAGAAGAAATTCACTCAGTTGACAAGCACGTTTAACCTCCAAATCATCAGGCAATAAGCAAGATATAGTCTTGCAAATGGAAATCTTGACATCTGTATTCTCGCTAGCTTCCAAACGCAATGCTTTCACACAAAGTTCAATGCAGGTTGCAAGTCCAGCAGCATCAATCTGTAAAGCAAGTGATACATTAGAGTAATTTCATTATGAGATTTCTGCATTTATAAATATTATGCAATCCTTACTGTTTATTTCAGTAAATGCTGCAATAATTATATTTTATATATTAAACGCAAGGATCAGAATCCTTTCCTTACAGTTGAACATTAATCAAACTATTTAACACAGTCCTTCTTTCTTGCATTTAACAGATAGTAAATGTTGACAACATCAATCAATCAATTAAACCAGAAGGGCAAATTGTATATCGGTTTTTAATTTACTACTGTTGCCCACTCCAGAAAATAACATAGCATTCCTATGTGAAAGTGGGAACTGTCTTGTGATATACAAAGGTTCACAGACAACAATATATTTTAATTAGAACTTTGAAAATAATTTTGTAAATTTAAGAATTCAACAACCTTCCACATATACACTAATGACAATGAGCTAGTGGTAGTATGGGGGGGGGGGGAGCAACACTTTTGTCCTTGATTCAGCTCTGTCCTGATACAGCAGCATTTATCACAGATGTTTACTGTAAATAGCACTCTCAAATACCTATTAGTAGGCATGCTTAAATTTGTACAAGGGAACTCTCCTACCCACTCCTCACCACTACAGTCATCTGCAGCCCCCAAAAGCTGCTCCTAATGTTTAGATGCAGTGTGAAGGGGAAATCAGCTGAAATCAGGCCTAAGCATCTTGCAGCTTTTCAGGGAATGCATGGGGCTGCGGTGGGGAGCAGGTATGTGGAACTCCATTTGTGAGTGTCCTTAACCTTACAATTCTCTGGATCCAACCCAGAATCTTTAGAGGCTCTTGGGCAGAAATCTCCACAAAATTTAAGACAGACAAGCAATGCAAGGCCCTATGGGTTACAACTGGCCACCAAAACCACTTCCCTAGAAAAGGTTCCCCTCCTCACATTCTCCTGGAACGCCCAGCCTGCAGGTGTGTTGCACACAATGAAAGCACCAAGATGTATGGGTTGAGAAAAAGCCCTGAGGGAACAAGTGGAGGCAGATATGGCTTGTAGATTGTCCAGTCCTGATCTAAAGGATAACTGCTTCAAAAAGACTACCAAGGAAGATTAATTGGTACCTACAGAAAAGGTCCCCCCCCACATAAATTCATGGGGGAAAGATTCTCTGGACATCTTGTTACATATATACTAGGCACAAATATTCTATACAGTAATACCTCGGATTACGAGTAACTCGGTATGCGAGCTATTCGTAAAACGAGCAAAATTTTATCATTTATTGACGTTCGGAGGACGAGCAAGTTTCGCATCACGAGCCACATACTGTGGCCACGACGAGCACTTAAAAGTGCCAGCTCCCCGGCTTTGCCTAGCCGGCAGGGAGCCCCATACAGGCGAGGCGCAGCCGCTCACTCTGCGGGCGCCTCGCGCTGCTGCGCCAGCTCTCTACCTGGGAGCCCCATGGAGGCGAGGCCGCTCGCTGTGCGGGCGCCGCGCCTCGCTTCGCTGCCTCGCGCCAATTTGCCAGCTCCCTCTCGCTCTGCGTGCGCCTCGCGCTGCCGCTTTGCCGGCTCCCAAGCAGGGAGCAGGCAAAGCGGCAGCGCGAGGCGCACGCAGAGCGAACGACGGCCAGGGCTCCTTCGCTTCACCTCCACGGGGTGCTTTGCTAGCATGGAGCCGCTCCAGCTGCTTCCTACCATTGCAAGCGGCGGCTCACGGAGAGGCGAGCTGCCCGCGCCGCCTTCGGTCCTGTCGCGTCACATCCGGCCCCATCATTGACGGGGCCGGATGTGACGCGACGGGACTGCAGGCGGCGCGGGCGCCGCTTGCGACGGTAGAAAGCAGCTCCATTCTTCGGCTCGCGCCTCCATTCTTCGGCTCCCTGCTTGGGAGCCGGCATGCAGCAGCGCCAGGAGCCTCCAAGCACCCCGTGGAGGTGAAGCGAAGGAGCCCTGGCCGTCGCTCGCTCTGCGTGCGCCTTGCGCTGCCGCTTTGCCTGCTCCCTGCCTGGGAGCCGGCAAAGTGGCAGCGCGAGGCTCACGCAGAGCGAGAGGCTGCGCCTCGGAGGTGAAGCGAAGGAGCCCTGAGAGAGCGCTTCTCTCTCTCTCCCCCTCCCCTTGCTTCCCCCCTCGCTCCTTTCCCAATTGGTTTGTCCCGCTTTGGGCCCGGTGGGACTTAGGTTGAGTTCTCTCTCGGAGGGGATCATTAAACACTGAAGGGGGGGCAGGTGGTGGTGGTGTAGGGGAAGCGAGAGGACGATTTAAAGAGACAGGCGCCCGGGTGAGCGCTTAGCTTGGTCGGAGTTGAGAGGGAAGTGAAGGCGAAGAACACGCCCCTCCTGCCGAGCGAGAGGAAAGAGAGCGGCTGCCTGAGCGAGCAAGAGGATCCTCCTCCTCCCCAAGCGGTGGGGGAGAGGTCCCCCGTCCCCAAGCGGTGGGGGAGAGGTCCCCCGTCCCCAAGCGGTGGGGGAGAGGTCCCCCGTCCCCAAGCGGTGGGGGAGAGGTCCCCCGTCCCCCTCCCTCTTCCTTTACCCCCCATGCCCCCTCTTCCTTACCCCCCCTTTCCTTCCCGCCTGCCCCGTCCCCTTTTCCCACCCAGCACTATCAGCAGCGATTTGGGATTTCCCTCCCTCCCTCGCCCCAGCCCTGCTATCGCTGCTGCTTCTGCTTCTCCTTCCTGCTGCTCCGAAGTCTAGAAGAAGCCGTGCCGGCGGGGCGGGCGGATTGATGTGGAGGGGTCTGACATGAGTCCGCTGGGAGCCGGTATGGCAGCGCGCGAGGCGCGCCCGGGAGCCGGCACATCAAAGCGAGTTTCCCCATTAGAAATAATGGGAACTCCGCCGATTCATTCCACAACCATTTAATCACTGCTTTGCCGGCTCCCTTCATGGGGCAAAGCAGTGATTAAATGGTTGTGGAACGAATCGGCGGAGTTCCCATTATTTCTAATGGGGAAACTCGCTTTGATGTACGAGCATTTTGGATTACGAGCATGGTTCTGGAACGAATTATACTCGTAATCCAAGGTACTACTGTACACTGTTATCCAGACCCTTTCCTCTTGTTCTTCTACTCAGATGAACAAAATCAACTCAGTACAATACTTCCCACCATAGCCCTGCAGACTGTTCTGAACAAGTACTTCATCAAATTGGGAGTATAACAGGGCTGCTTACCTGCTACAATTCTTTCAATGGTTTTCTGTACAGTGACACATAGGAGATCAACATTTCTGCAGGACAACAACCAGAACTTTCTGGAAAAATTAAAATCCCACAGGGGATGGCTGGCTGGAGCCCTCAGAGAATGCTAGTAATATTCTAGGCATACCTGAATGGGCAGTGCCAGCACTTCCTGTTCAGTTCTATTCTGGCCACAATGAGGGCAAAGTACCTTAGACGGTGATGGATGTGTGACTGCACAGAAACTACTCAAAGTTACAGGTAAGGACCCCTGCTTTCTTTGTGGTGTCTGTGCAGTTCTTTTTATAGGAATTTAGTGAGATAGCAGTACCTCGTGATGAGATGTAAGAGGGGTAAATATTCTATTAACACACACATATTAATTAATTTAAATACTGGAAACCTAATGCTTGCTATAAAGAAGTTACCTTATACCAAATCTGAGCCAATCAGCCAAAGTAATCAAGGGCTCTCTAGCAGGGGTCTTTCCCAGCTGTGTCCCTACCCAATTATGCAAACCAGGTAGCTCCTCTTCCTAACCTCTGTTCTTCTAAGGCTCAGTCTAGCCTTCTATTGACATAGGAAACTATCTGCTGAATATAGATATATATATTTATATGGAGGAGCATTCCATCATGTGAGCCCCCACCTGCAGTCTGAAGTCGTGCAGCCCAGACACAAGTTTACCACCTCAGTGAGATAGAGGTCACCTTAGGATTCTGCTGAGTGCACAATAACTGAAGTAAGCACTGCAACCAAGCTCATTCATGACACCCACTTTCAGTCGCCTCAATGTAGCCTGTCAAGACACACAAAAATCTTTTGGGTCTTTTGGAAATCTTTAGTTCCATCAATGCAGAACATCAAAATTTGAGACACATCTAATGCTTGCAGTATTTTTTCTGTGTTGTCCTAGGAAATTCAAAGAATATCAGTAGGATACCATAATTAACATAAAATACTGAGAACAACATAGGTGGACTCAGTGCATGGATCTGGCAATCATGAAGAAAGTAACTTAAGGGACAGCGTCTTGACTAGGCAGGTGGCCAGAAGACTGAGGGGTTTATACATAAACTTTGTTAAAATAAGCAAGAGCCTCTGCTAAAGGAGTAGGTGCAGTGGGAAATTTAATCAAGTCCTAATAGGAACCATTTTGCTTCTGACTACAGCAGCAGCCTTCCATCCACGTGAGAGCCTGAAATTACAACCAAATCCATCTCAAGATAGGGCAAAATAGTATTCAAGTGCTCAAGTAAAGGCAGAGGCTGAGTGGCTTTGTGCAGCTCCAGCTGGCAGACCAGCTGCATCCTTTTCTAGAGAAGGCAAATCTGGTGACTGTCATCTATGTTGTGGTCATATCCAGAATGGACTACTGTTAAGATGCTCTACATGGGAGTGCCTCAAAGAAGTGTTCAGAAACTACAGCTGGTGCGAAATGCTGTGGCTAGAATACTTTTGGGTGCCCATTAAAGGGATCATACCACTCCCTTGCTGTTTGATCTACAATGGATTCCAGTTAATTTATTAGCACAATTCAAAGTGTGAATTATTACCTTTAATAAACTTGCAGGTGGTTGAACCTAGGTTATCATAAGGACTACCTTCTCCCATATCAACTTGCCTGATTGTTGAGCACAGGCCTTGCTTTGTGGCTTGCCACCAGCAGAGATGTGTTGGTGGTGACATGGGACAGGGTCTTTTTGGTAGTGATGCCTATGCTGTAGAACTGCCTCCCCGCCCAGCATGCCAGGGATGAAAATTGGATGCCCCCTGCTCCTTAGCTGAGGAACAGAGAGGTCCTGATCTTTATCCCCATCATGGCAGGATGAAACAGAGGATAAAGATCAGTGTTTAGCAGCGGAAAGCTCTTATCTCCAATCAGCTGCTGACTGGACATAAGAGCTTTTCCCTGCCTGGGGAGGAGCGGTGAGGCCTGGGAAATAAATTTGTGGGCTGGATGGAAAACTTCAGGCTCTATCTGGCCCATGGGCCAGAAGTTCCTATGCCTGCTCTAGAGATTTGTACGGCCTGTAAACTATAGGCTTTTAGATGTTCTGTCAAAGGTGTTTTATTTTGTTTGTCCTTTGTTCTTGCTTGATTTTTGATTTGTTCCTGCCCTGGTTTTCTGCTGGTTCATTTTGTTTTGATTTTTTTGCAGCGGGGAGGTTGGTTTTGTTTTTAAAAGTGGCGATTGTTTCGCTGCTCCTCTGTGATTTACATTTTTTATTTATATTTTTTGATGAATTTTGGATTTTATGAGGGTTTAAAAAAAAAGATGTGTAAGCTGCTTTGCATGCCTTTGGGTAGGAGAGCAGCCTAGAAATATAAATATCAAATAAATATATACTCTAATGAAGATGGTATTGAAACACTTCTCAATTGAGCAAGATTTGCCTGTATACAACGCAAAGTAATATTTTTACTTCTTAACACCAATGGTGGAGTCAAAGTCAGCTCAGCTGGTCATCTGGATTGGTCAAACGCAGCTGAGAGCTCACCCCCACCATTGGGCTCATTCTTTTATTCCTGTCTCCTTTAGAGTTCCTAGCAAAATTCTGATGTTTTGGACATTTTGAGCAGTCAGAGAAACGATTCCCTGAGGAGAGGGACAATTATGCTTTCCAGAAAGTTCTGAATGCTGTGTTAAGCAGGCACAGATACTATATGGGACTGCACAGAACTAAGTTTTCATGCAGTAGGCTCACTGTACTTGATAGTAACTTACTCAGTGTTCAGTTCAGTTTTTTTTCAATTCATACCATCATGAGAAATAATCCTCTTGCACATCCTTACCTCTGAATTTATTACTTTAATTAGGAAGAAAATGTGGTATACTGTCTTTGTTAACACAGACAGTTGGCGGCATCTCTCCAGATATATTTGTACAGAAGGCTCTACCCTTTGCTGTAGTTTGCTCCAGAAGAGAGTTAGTTCCCTGAAAAAGAGTTTTACAACGTTAAACTATACAAACACTGAAACACTATAGCCACTATACGTCATCAAATCAGTTTTCAGCTGCAAGGCGAAGTTAAGAAGAGGGATACTGACTCACACTTTATAATCATATCCTATATATTAATGTACAAGATCACTAGTATGATACCTCTTGGGAGTGCTTTGCAACTTGTACTACTTGGTAAAGCTGGGAAAGGGTTGCAACAGGAAGATAAAGCATAGCAGAAGAGGCAGCCTACATACCTTACATTTTGGCAGAAACACATAACCCCTTAAAACAGAGTACAGTCCTATTTAATTCAAAGAACTATTTGATCCAGACTATCTTAACCAAGGCTGAACATGAAAAGATCACTACTCTTTCATATTTGTTATGGAGATGAGAAGAATGTGTTGCTTAATTCATCTTGAGCGGGGAAAAAATAGGACCAACTTACAAAACGTCATTCTGGAACTTTAAATGTGGCAACATTTCCAAGCATAGCTTAGTATTTCTAAATACTGAGGATAATGTAAATCTTGTCTATTTTATCCCAAAGGAGTATGCAAGTCTCAGCATTAACTATGTTCTAGTATAGGTTGATGTTCACAAGGAACAGTCTACCGGTCATATGGATGCTACATGGAAACATACTGACACAATAAGACTTCACAGTGACTAGACTGGAAAGGGAGAAGAAGTGTCTAACAGGCTCAAAGAATTAAAAATAAAACACATTTTACACATATTCAAATGAACTCTAATTTCTATTAGATCAGTCTGCTAAAAGTTGTAGAATTAGGTTCCTACACAGATACCCAGAATTTTTGTTTTTAAAAAAGGCAAAACTATTGTTGCATTGTAATGTTTGATCTGTTACATGATCCTTTATTCAGAAAAATGGACAACAGTGGCATTAGTATCGGATATGACAAAAACCTTCTATAACATGCTATTTTCTTTGTTCAATGACTTCATTTGTGTATCTATTACAGGGGTCTTCAAACTAAGGCCCGCGGGACACATCCGGCCCGCCTTGCCTTTTTATCCGGCCTGGCGGCTGCTCATGCAAAAAGGGCAAAGCCCCTCTCCGCTCAAGCCAGCTGCAAAAGGCTGGAGGGGAGGCTGCTAAGAAGATAGAGGCACCGAGCCGAGCCGCCAGCTCCCAGAAGCAAGGCTCCTCTCTAGACAGAGGTGGATCACGGGAAATGAAGTCTCCACGTTCCTTCGCTGTTCATTTTTTCCCGGGCAAGGAGCTGCTAAAGGACTACAAGTCCCAGAGAGCACCGGGACATTTAGCACCTCCCCGGTGGGAGCTGCGCCCAGCCAGCCATGTGTCTGGTGAAGGAAAAGAGGTGGAGACCGGGGGTGGTTCTGGTCAGAGGAGTAAAAAGTCTCCGCAGCTGGGGTGGCTTGTCATTTTGCAGGCCGGTTTCATACGCAGGGACAGCTTGTTGCATGTTTCCTTTCCAGGTAATCAGAGCCAGGGATAAAGATATCGTGCGAGTTTAAGATCTCCCTTAATCCTGGCAGCGGTTTTGTGTGTTAGGTCGGCATGCGCAGGACTCTGGTAGGGAGCCTCTTGCTTGCTTTGCGAGAGCCTGGGGCAGATTGTCTCAGTCCGCGCGTGTGTGTGTGTGTATGTGTGTGTGTCGGCTCTGGGCAGTCCATAAAGCAGGGAAATCCTCTCCCTTGCATTGTTTTCCCCTCGGGATCCTCAATTTCTTCCAGTCACTGACTCTCAGCCTAACCTACCTCACAGGAGGAGGAATATGTAAGCCGCCTTGGGTTCCTTAATAAATAAATAAAAATAAAACACAGCTCACCGAACACCCTCAGCCCACAAACACCCTCAGCCCACAAACACCCGCAGTTTACCCCACACAAAGCACTCACACAGAGCAGCCAGACAAAAGCAAAACACTCCTATTTCTTATAATTTGTATGTAGCCTTTTATAATGTATTTCAATTTTAGACAGCAAAAAAGGTAGTACATTCTTATTTTTTAAAACCCACGTTTGCCATCGAAATAAAATTCCATCCTCCATTTAATCACTTATTCACATTATAATCATTAATTTATACCCACTTTTGCCATCGAAATAAAATTCCATCCTCCATTTAATCACTTATTCACATTATAATCATTAATTTATAATAACTTTCCATTTAAGGAAAAAAAAATTCACCCCTATCAAGTAAAAAAAAAGGACCTGGGTCTTTTTTTTTTTTACTTGATCCATTCATTCATATTTTTTTCAAACTATAGTCCGGCCCCCCAACAGTCTGAGGGACAATGATCTGGCCCCGTTTAAAAAGTTTGAGGACCCCTGATCTATTACATCCTGGATATACTAGCTATCGTACAGCTCAAAAGGAAAGAGATTCCAACCTACCATGCACAATACATCTCTCCTTGCTGCAGTTGACGAGATAAAAATGCTGCACATAAAATTAGAGCACTCTTTTCATCTCCTTCAGATTCTAGATTACAGATCATTTCTAAAGCATCTTTGCAGTCTATGTCTGCAATCTGAAGGGAGAGAAAAACCACGACAAAATTAGTTTTCAGTTAAAAGGCAACTTGATAGAAAAAGTCTCCAGATTTATGTTCTATAATAGCTTAAGCTTGTGAAGATTTGGACAAGGTATCCCCAAGTTTAAAATGATCAAAGTGAAAGGTTCAAACTGAAAAGACTCTAGGAACCAATGGACTTTCTGTAACATGTAAAGGAGCATGTGTTGCAAGGAAGGACAGGTTGCTTACCTGTAACTGTAGTTCTTCGAGTGGTCATCTGTGCAGTCACACATATGGGCTCTGCGCCTGCGCTGAGACCGTTCCGGAAAATTCTAAAGCTGAGGTAGACTGGGCGGGAGCCCCTCCCCCTCGCGCGTGCTCCTTAGCGCGGCTCCCGCCCATTCCCTCAGTTCCTCTGAGACCGCCTATTGCGGCCCCATGAACCGAGAGATACTCACTGTTGGTATTGACATTCCCTTTTATAGTAATACCAAAAAAACAACAACCATTATCATTTAGAAATGACATGAATTGGAGCAATACACACCCAGTCTCCACTGGCAGGTCCATTGAAATCGATAATGACGCCAAGCGGGGATGGATGGGTGGGTTGTGTGACTGCACAGATGACCACTCGAAGAACTACAGTTACAGGTAAGCAACCTGTCCTTCTTCTTCGTGGTCTCTGTGCATCACACATATGGGCAGAGTAACAAGCTGATCCACCCGGTGGTGGGATGGCGGCATTGGTCACTGCAATACCGATGATAGAACCACCCTTCCAAAGGTGTTCACAGCCCGAGCTCAAATATCAAGTCTGCAATGCTTGATGAATGTCGATGGAGCGGCCCTGGTTGCTGCTCTATAGAGCTTTGGCCTTTCCCAAACGCCACGGATGTTGACTGTGTTCGGGTAGAATGTGCCCTTACTGGGCCTGGCAACTGCTTGCATGAAAGCTGGTATACCAATGTAATAACTTCTATCTATTTGGCAAATTTCTGCCTTGAAACAGAAAGACCTGGGGATTTGCCACCATAACATACAAATGGTTGATTTGTTTGTCGAAAAGAAGCTGTTCGCTCTTTATAAAATGCTAGGGCATGTCGGACATTCAGTGTATGCATTTTCTGCTCTATGTCAGAAGACGGGTTTTGGAAAAAACGCTGGCAACACTATGTCCTGCCCTGTATGAAAAGTCTGAAACCACTTTTGGTAGTAAATTGAGATCTGGACGGATGACTATTATGTCTTTATGAAACACCATATAAGGTGAGTCTACTGTGAGTGCACAGAGTTCGCCAGATCTTCTTGTCTTTCATGTGAGAAACCTGTGATCAATAGTCGCTAGTGGTTCAAAAGTCTTCTGAGTCAGTGCACGCCGCATCAGAGGCAGATTCCAGCCTGGCACCAAATTCCTGATTGGAGGAATGATGTTCTTCAAGCCTTTCAAAATTAAGGTTTTGCCAACGGATGCGTGAAGATTGACCCCGAGGTAACATAAGGCTTAATGGCTGAAATTGCTGCCAAGTATACCCTTATGGAGGATGATTTTAAACCTCACACCATCAGAGCATGCAAATATTCTAGTACAGTTTGTACTGTGCAGGATTTAAGATTTTGTTTACATTTCCTAGCATAAGATGCTCTCGTGTACGGCTTGTAGGCAGCTTGCAGGACAGTTTGTAACGGTGACGGTAAGTCTTGGGCTAGAATAATCGAATCTGCCATGCCATTAATGCTAGGCTATCCAAATCTGGGTGCTGGATGTTGCTTTGAGCTTGAGTTAGCAGTGTTGGCACTATCGGGAGCAACTGGTATTCTCCTTCGGAAAGGTGCAGGAGCTGGGGGAACCATGGTTGCCGTGGCCACCACAGTGTTACAAGAATGCAGTCTGCTCTGTCCCTCCAGATTTTTGAGATGACTCACATCAACAGAGGAAGAGGTGGAAACATGTAATACAGATGACCCGCCCATTTCATCATGAAGGCATCTGTGATGAGATTGGGATCCGATGTTGCCCTGCTGCAAAAAAGATGGTAGGCCATGTTTTTGGAAGTGACAAAAAGATCTACTTTCGGTTGACCCCAGATTGAGAAAATTCAACTGCGAATCTCTGCATCCAGTTGCCACTCGTGTGACTGCATGGAGACTCTGCTTAGAGTATCTGCTAGTGTGTTGTTTTTTCCTGCGATGCGAAGCACCATGAGAGACATGGGTCTTGGAATTGTCCAGTTGAAAATTCTGAGGGTCAGCCTTGTGAGTTGCATCGACCTCGTTCCACCCTCTTTGTTGAGGTAGGCTACAATGGTCATGTTTTCTGAGACAACCTGGATGTGTTGGCTGTGAAGAAGAGACTCTAGTGCCTTCATGGCATTCCACTCTGCCATCAACTCCAACATACTGATGTGCATCTTGCACTCAACAGAGTTCCACGTGTCTTAAGCTACGTGGCCTGCACAATGCGCTCCGCATTTCAGGAGGGAGGCGTCTGTTGTCAGAACCCTCGGAGTTAGTGGATGAAAAGGCACTCCTTTGATGAGAACGCTCTTGCTCATCCGCCACAACAAAGATGTTTCGGTGTTCCGTGGAATGGTGAGGTGAGTGGAAGGTGCCTGTCTTTGCAGGTCAAAGGAGCGGATAAGCCAGTTTTGAAGAGTTCTCATGTGAAGGTGGGCATAATGCATTACTTGCACAGTTGATGCCATATGGCCGAGAAGACGTTGGATCAACCTTACTGAGGACAAAGGAGCTCGGTACAGGCATTCCGAGATGGTAAGTATTTTGTCTACTCTGTCTTGAGGTAGAAATGCCCAGCCATCCTTTGGATTGAGAACTGTTCCTATGAAATTCAGTTCCTTTGCAGGATCGAGGACTGACTTTTTGATGTTTAGACATAAGCCGAGATCATCGAGCATGGACAAGGTTGTCTGAAGTGCAGACTGAAGACGTAGTCTGGATGAATAGACGACCAGCCAGTCGTCGTGTCCTGTGTATTTGTCAAGGCCAATGTAGTCGCCAAGTCCTCTAAAATTCGAGAGGAGTCAAGAAACTCCGTTTCACGGAAGACTTGGCTTTCTTAGGGCCTTGGTAATGAAACTGCGGGAAGCATTCCTTAGTCCTGCAGACTGACTATCATGTGAACATGCATCTTGTCCTCCCATTTAAAAAGAGGTTGAAAAGGAGCTGTGGAAGATGTGAACCTATTCCACTGTCACGGCTTGTACTGCCTATGCCTTGGCAGTGTACTGAAACTCATCTTCTGGGCATTGACCCTAGCCTTTTGGACTGCGTCCAAAGAATCATCCATATTCTCATGGAATAGACCTTCCTCATCAAACAGGTCTTCTATGTGAGCTTTAACATTTGATGTTAGCCATACATGACGTCCAAGTGAGATGGTACTAATCAGAGACCTGACATGGCAATCAGTTTGGTGTCTGGCGTTATTCATCTGCAGGGTTGCCATACTGATGACCTCCGCTTGTAGTACCCTTGCCAAGTCTCTCTTTTCCTCTGGGAGGTAATCACAGATGTTCCCTAACTTTCCAGTTAGGGATAACTGATACCTCACCATAATTGCCTGGTAGTTGCTACCGTTAGTAGAATAGATGTTGCTGTACACTGGGTCTTCTATCTCAGGTGTCTCGACATTAGTTTCTATGCCTAAGGCTGCCATCATCTTCATCACATGGTCTGCAAATGTATCTAGGTCTTCAGTTGGTAAAGTGGACAGTTTATATTCCACCTGCAAATCAGGAGAAGAGCCTAGTAATTTGTACACTGCAGAAACTGAGTCAGAATAAGGCAGGTTCTCATCAATGTCGAGAGCGATGTTCGATGTAGACAGAGACCGCTGGATGTCAAGAGCGAAGTCGTTGACAATCTGGTCTCCTCGATGTCGAGAGCGATGCTCAATGTCGACAGAGGCCGCTTGATGTCAAGAGCGATGTTTGATGTTGATGGGTTCTCTTTGATGTCGAGAGTGATGCTCGATGTCGAGATTGATGCTCGATGTCGATGGAGCCCGCTCGATGTCAAGAGCGATGTTCGATGTCGACAGAGTCCCGCTCGATGTCAAGAGCGATGTTCGATGTCGACAGAGCCCTCTCGATGTCAAAGCGATGTTCGATGTCGACAGGCTGTGCTCGATGTCAAGAGCAATATTCGATGTCGACAGAGCCTCTCGATGTCAAGAGCAAAGTCAACAGGCTTTCCTCGATGTCAGGAGCAACGTTCGATGTCAACAGAGCCCTCTCGATGTCGAGAGCGATGTTCGATGTCGACAGGCTCTCCTCGATGTCGAGAGCAATGTTCGATGTCGACAGAGTCCACTCGATGTCGATGTTCGATGTCGACAGAGCCCGCTCGATGTCAAGAGCGATGTTCAATGTCGACAGAGCCCGCTCGATGTCAGAGCGATGTCGACAGGTTCTCCTCGATGTCAAGAGCCACATTCGATGTCGACAGAGCCCGCTCGATGTTGAGAGCGATGTTCGATGTCGACAGGCTGTGCTCGATGTCAAGAGCAATGTTCGATGTCGACAGAGCCTCTCGATGTCAAGAGCACTGTTGACAGGCTCTCCTCGATGTCAAGAACAATGTTCGATGTCGACAGAGCCTCTCGATGTCAAGAGCAATGTCGACAGGCTGTGCTCGATGTCAAGAGCAATGTTCGATGTCGACAGGCTGTGCTCGATATCAAGAGCACTGTTGACAGGCTCTCCTCGATGTCAAGAACAATGTTCGATGTCGACAGAGCCTCTCGATGTCAAGAGCAATGTCGACAGGCTGTGCTCGATGTCAAGAGCAATGTTCGATGTCGACAGAGCCTCTCGATGTCAAAGCGATGTTCGATGTCGACAGGCTGTGCTCGATGTCAAGAGCAATGTTCGATGTCGACAGAGCCTCTCGATGTCAAGAGCAATGTCGACAGGCTGTGCTCGATGTCAAGAGCAATGTTCGATGTCGACAGAGCCTCTCAATGTCAAGAGCAATGTTCGATGTCGACTGGCTCTCCTCGATGTCGAGAGCAATGTTCGATGTCGACAGAGTCTGCTCGATGTCAAGAGCGATGTCGACAGATTCTCCTCGATGTTGAGAGCCTTGTTCGATGTCGACAGAGCCCTCTTGATGTCGAGAGCGATGTCGACAGGTTCTCCTCGATGTCGAGAGTGCGCCGCTCGATGTCGACAGAGCCCTCTCGATGTCGAGAGCGGTGTTCGATGTCGACAGAGACCACTCGATGTCAAGATCGGTGTTCGATGCCGAGCGGCTGGAGGAAGAACGTTTTCTCCATGGATGGAGTATACGTCTCCTCTAATGTTGGAGCTGCAGTAAGCTCCGTAGCCACGAGTACAGGTGAATCCATAATTTCTCCATCGGAGAGTGAGGCTACTTGCACTCCTGACACCGAGGCACGCTTTGCAGGCGTGGATGTAGACAGCTCGTCTCTTCTCGGTGTCGAAGACTCGATCTGTGTCGGGATCGAAACCAGGCGTTTTACCTTGGTGGTCGACGTCAAAGCCGTGAAACTCACAGTCGATAGGACTGGAGTGACAGGCTTATAGAGAGAGACTTTCAGTCCTTAGATTTTTTCTTGGACACAGTCTCTTTCTTTTGCTCTTCCTTAGAGCATTTGTGGGCTTTTTTGTCCTTTCTCTTAAGTGGGGATTCCACATTCCGAGTTGCCGCCACTGTAGTATGAGACGTCGCTGATCTTGGCTTGAATGCCATATAGAGGGACACACCACGGATAAAGTTTGCTGCCAGGGAGCCATTTTGAGCTTTAAAGCTCGGTGTTTTCACATCGGCCTAATGAATGCCTTACAGTGGTGGCATATTTCTACTACATGAATGCCTTACAGTGGTGGCATATTTCTACTATATTTCTACCCACTCTCAAACATAACAGGCACAAAGAGTGGCCAGCAGCCGGAGGTAATTTAATCCCACAATAGAGGCACTTTTGAAAAGGCGCCTAAAACAGCCTTTCCTCAGAAGAGGAGAAGAATTTCATTTTTTAAAAAAAAATTATTTATTTTAATTTCATTTGGGGGGGGGGGGGATTTCCGATGAAAGGAGGAAGAGAAAAAAGGTTTATGAGGAAAAAATTTTTGAAAAGACAATTTTAAAGTACTCAGCTGAGTTGTAGTTTTTTAGAAGAACCTCCGGAGACGACTAGCCGCAATGGCGGTCGAAGAGGAACTGAGGGAATGGGCGGGAGCCGCGCTAAGGAGCACGCGCGAGGGGGAGGGGCTCCCGCCCAGTCTACCTCAGCTTTAGAATTTTCCGGAACGGTCTCAGCGCAGGCGCAGAGCCCATATGTGTGATGCACAGAGACCACGAAGAAGAACATACAAATGCTCACTGCAGATATAGCATTAGGAGCAACCCCTGGCCATGTGCAGGCTCACAGGTGCTGTCCTCTCCCTTTTTGAATTCTTCTCTTTTCACAACATTAGCTAACCAGGGTTAGCTTTAAACCAGGATTTGAAGGTGGTTTAAAAACCTGGTTTAAAGCTAACCATGCTAGTATTAATTTTGGCACAGATGTGAAGATGTTGCATGGTTAATAATGAAAAAAGAAGGGGAAGGGAATTGAAGCAGGAGAGAACACTCTTTCCTCCTTAACTATGGTTAAAATATCAGGAAACAATACATTTGCACCAAGCCACTGAGGGAATGCTACCTCAAGTCTCTACTCTCAGAACCATAAAGGTGATGGAAAATGACTGTCAGCAAACCACCACTTTGTATCTGACAATGTGCACACATTCCCACTGGAGACTCCTGCTTCTCTGAAAGCTGGGAAGCTGTCTGCTGTCCTTACATATGCTTTAGCGTCTAGCAGGTTATAAAAGGAGACAGTGCACTTTTCCACTTGTCACCACAGGTATCTTTACATATTACAATGAAGTAGGATGAAAAAGGAGAGGAAATACAAATTGGTTGTACTTCTTACTTGCGCTTCCAGAGAAACGTACATAAAGGAACTTACAGGAGTGGAACCTGATTTTACATTTTGGAGCATGTCTCTCTTCATCCTGCAAATTCCTTTTCAAATGTTATATCAGAAGAGTGCTAAGAAGAAGGACAGGTTGCTTACCTGTAACTGTAGTTCTTCGAGTGGTCATCTGTGCAGTCACACATATGGGCTCTGCGCCTGCGCTGAGACCGTTCCGGAAAATTCTAAAGCTGAGGTAGACTGGGCGGGAGCCCCTCCCCCTCGCACGTGCTCCTTAGTGCGGCTCCCGCCCATTCCCTCAGTTCCTCTGAGACCGCCTATTGCGGCCCCATGAACCGAGAGATACTCGCTGTTGGTATTGACATTCCCTTTTATAGTAATACCAAAAAAACATTATCATTTAGAAATGACATGAATTGGAGCAATACACACCCAGTCTCCACTGGCAGGTCCATTGAAACGATAATGACGCCAAGCGGGGATGGATGGGTGGGTTGTGTGACTGCACAGATGACCACTCGAAGAACTACAGTTACAGGTAAGCAACCTGTCCTTCTTCTTCGTGGTCTCTGTGCATCACACATATGGGCAGAGTAACAAGCTGATCCACCCGGTGGTGGGATGGCGGCATTGGTCACTGCAATACCGATGATAGAACCACCCTTCCAAAGGTGTTCACAGCCCGAGCTCAAATATCAAGTCTGCAATGCTTGATGAATGTCGATGGAGCGGCCCTGGTTGCTGCTCTATAGAGCTTTGGCCTTTCCCAAACACCACGGATGTTGACTGTGTTCGGGTAGAATGTGCCCTTACTGGGCCTGGCAACTGCTTGCATGAAAGCTGGTATACCAATGTAATAACTTCTATCTATTTGGCAAATTTCTGTCTTGAAACAGAAAGACCTGGGGATTTGCCACCATAACATACAAATGGTTGATTTGTTTGTCGAAAAGAAGCTGTTCGCTCTTTATAAAATGCTAGGGCATGTCGGACATTCAGTGTATGCATTTTCCGCTCTATGTCAGAAGACGGGTTTTGGAAAAACGCTGGCAACACTATGTCCTGCCCTGTATGAAAAGTCTGAAACCACTTTTGGTAGTAAATTGAGATCTGGACGGATGACTATTATGTCCTTATGCAACACCATATAAGGTGAGTCTACTGTGAGTGCACAGAGTTCGCCAGATCTTCTTGTCTTTCAGGTGAGAAACCTGTGATCAATAGTCGCTAGTGGTTCAAAAGCCTTCTGAGTCAGTGCATGCTGCATCAGAGGCAGATTCCAGCCTGGCACCAAATTCCTGATTGGAGGAATGATGTTCTTCAAGCCTTTCAAAATTAAGGTTTCACCAACGGATGTGTGAAGATTGACCCCGAGGTAACATAAGGCTTAATGGCTGAAATTGCTGCCAAGTATACCCTTATGGAGGATGATTTTAAACCTCACACCATCAGAGCATGCAAATATTCTAGTACAGTTTGTACTGTGCAGGATTTAAGATTTTGTTTACATTTCCTAGCATAAGATGCTCTCGTGTACGGCTTGTAGGCAGCTTGCAGGACAGTTTGTAACGGTGACGGTAAGTCTTGGGCTAGAATCATCGAATCTGCCATGCCATTAATGCTAGGCTATCCAAATCTGGGTGCTGGGTGTTGCTTTGAGCTTGAGTTAGCAGTGTTGGCACTATCGGGAGCAACTGGTATTCTCCTTCGGAAAGGTGCAGGAGCTGGGGGAACCATGGTTGCCGTGGCCACCACAGTGTTACAAGAATGCAGTCTGCTCTGTCCCTCCAGATTTTTGAGATGACTCACATCAACAGAGGAAGAGGTGGAAACATGTAATACAGATGACCCGCCCATTTCATCATGAAGGCATCTGTGATGAGGTTGGGATCCGATGTTGCCCTGCTGCAAAAAAGATGGTAGGCCATGTTTTTGGAAGTGACAAAAAGATCTACTTCCGGTTGACCCCAGATTGAGAAAATCCAACTGCGAATCTCTGCATCCAGTTGCCACTCGTGTGACTGCATGGAGACTCTGCTTAGAGTATCTGCTAGCGTGTTGTTTTTTCCTGTGATGCGAAGCACCATGAGAGACATGGGTCTTGGAATACTCCAGTTGAAAATTCTGAGGGTCAGCCTTGTGAGTTGCATCGACCTCGTTCCACCCTCTTTGTTGAGGTAGGCTACAATGGTCATGTTTTCTGAGACAACCTGGGTGTGTTGGCTGCGAAGAAGAGACTTTAGTGCCTTCATGGCATTCCACTCTGCCATCAACTCCAACATACTGATGTGCATCTTGCACTCAACAGAGTTCCACGTGCCCTGAGCTACGTGGCCTGCACAATGCGCTCCGCATTTCAGGAGGGAGGCGTCTGTTGTCAGAACTCTCGGAGTTAGTGGATGAAAAGGCACTCCTTTGATGAGAACGCTCTTGCTCATCCGCCACAACAAAGATGTTTCGGTGTTCCGTGGAATGGTGAGGCGAGTGGAAGGTGCCTGTCTTTGCAGGTCAAAGGAGCGGATAAGCCAGTTTTGAAGAGTTCTCATGTGAAGGTAGGCATAATGCATTACTTGCACAGTTGATGCCATATGGCCGAGAAGACGTTGGATCAACCTTACTGAGGACAAAGGAGCTCGGTACAGGCATTCCGAGATGGTAAGTATTTTGTCTACTCTGTCTTGAGGTAAAAATGCCCAGCCATCCTTTGGATTGAGAACTGTTCCTATGAAATTCAGTTCCTTTGCAGGATCGAGGACTGACTTTTTGATGTTTAGACATAAGCCGAGATCATCGAGCATGGACAAGGTTGTCTGAAGTGCAGACTGAAGACGTAGTCTGGATGAATCGACGACCAGCCAGTCGTCGTGTCCTGTGTATTTGTCAAGGCCAATGTAGTCGCCAAGTCCTCTAAAATTCGAGAGGAGTCAAGAAACTCCGTTTCACGGAAGACTTGGCTTTCTTAGGGCCTTGGTAATGAAACTGCGGGAAGCATTCCTTAGTCCTGCAGACTGACTATCATGTGAACATGCATCTTGTCCTCCCATTTAAAAAGAGGTTGAAAAGGAGCTGAGGAAGATGTGAACCTATTCCACTGTCACGGCTTGTACTGCCTATGCCTTAGCAGTGTACTGAAACTCATCTTCTGGGCATTGACCCTAGCCTTTTGGACTGCATCCAAAGAATCATCCATATTCTCATGGAATAGACCTTCCTCATCAAACAGAAGGTCTTCTATGTGAGCTTTAACATTTGATGTTAGCCATACATGACGTCCAAGTGAGATGGTACTAATCAGAGACCTGACATGGCAATCAGTTTGGTGTCTGGCGTTATTCATCTGCAGGGTTGCCATACTGATGACCTCCGCTTGTAGTACCCTTGCCAAGTCTCTCTTTTCCTCTGGGAGGTAATCACAGATGTTCCCTAACTTTCCAGTTAGGGATAACTGATCTCACCATAATTGCCTGGTAGTTGCTACCGTTAGTAGAATAGATGTTGCTGTACACTGGGTCTTCTATCTCAGGTGTCTCGACATTAGTTTCTATGCCTAAGGCTGCCATCATCTTCATCACATGGTCTGCAAATGTATCTAGGTCTTCAGTTGGTAAAGTGGACAGTTTATATTCCACCTGCAAATCAGGAGAAGAGCCTAGTAATTTGTACACTGCAGAAACTGAGTCAGAATAAGGCAGGTTCTCATCAATGTCGAGAGCGATGTTCGATGTAGACAGAGACCGCTGGATGTCAAGAGCGAAGTCGTTGACAATCTGGTCTCCTCGATGTCGAGAGCGATGCTCAATGTCGACAGAGGCCGCTTGATGTCGAGAGCGATGCTTGATGCTGATGGGTTCTCTTTGATGTCGAGAGTGATGCCCGATGTCGAGATTGATGCTCGATGTCGATGGAGCCCGCTCGATGTCAAGAGCGATGTTCGATGTCGACAGAGTCCCGCTCGATGTCAAGAGCGATGTTCGATGTCGACAGAGCCCTCTCGATGGCAAAGCGATGTTCGATGTCGACAGGCTGTGCTCGATGTCAAGAGCAATGTTCGATGTCGACAGAGCCTCTCGATGTCAAGAGCAAAGTCAACAGGCTTTCCTCGATGTCAGGAGCAACGTTCGATGTGAACAGAGTCCTCTCGATGTCGAGAGCGATGTTCGATGTCGACAGGCTCTCCTCGATGTCGAGAGCAATGTTCGATGTCGACAGAGTCCACTCGATGTCAGAGCGATGTCGACAGGCTCTCCTCGATGTCAAGAACAATGTTCGATGTCGACAGAGCCTCTCGATGTCAAGAGCACTGTTGACAGGCTCTCCTCGATGTCAAGAACAATGTCCGATGTCGACAGAGCCTCTCGATGTCAAGAGCAATGTCGACAGGCTGTGCTCGATGTCAAGAGCAATGTTCGATGTCGACAAAGCCACTCGATGTCAAGAGCACTGTTGACAGGCTCTCCTCGATGTCAAGAACAATGTTCGATGTCGACAGAGCCTCTCGATGTCAAGAGCAATGTCGACAGGCTGTGCTCGATGTCAAGAGCAATGTTCGATGTCGACAGAGCCTCTCGATGTCAAGAGCAATGTCGACAGGCTGTGCTCGATGTCAAGAGCAATGTTCGATGTCGACAGAGCCACTCGATGTCAAGAGCACTGTTGACAGGCTCTCCTCGATGTCAAGAACAATGTTCGATGTCGACAGAGCCTCTCGATGTCAAGAGCAATGTCGACAGGCTGTGCTCGATGTCAAGAGCAATGTTCGATGTCGACAGAGCCACTCGATGTCAAGAGCACTGTTGACAGGCTCTCCTCGATGTCAAGAACAATGTTCGATGTCGACAGAGCCTCTCGATGTCAAGAGCAATGTCGACAGGCTGTGCTCGATGTCAAGAGCAATGTTCGATGTCGACAGAGTCCGCTCGATGTCAAGAGCGATGTCGACAGATTCTCCTCGATGTTGAGAGCCTTGTTCGATGTCAACAGAGCCCTCTCGATGTCGAGAGCTATGTCGACAGGTTCTCCTCGATGTCGAGAGCGCCGCTCGATGTTGACAGAGCCCTCTCAATGTTGAGAGTGGTGTTCGATGTCGAGAGAGCCTGCTCCATGTCGAGAGCGAGATGTTTGATGTCGACAGAGCCTGCTCGATGTCGAGAGCGATGTTTGATGTCGACAGAGCCTGCTCGATGTCGAGAGCGATGTTTGATGTCGACAGGCTCTCCTCGATGTCGAGAGCAATGTTCGATGTCAACAGAGCCCTCTTGATGTCAAGAGCGATGTCGACAGATTCACCTCGATGTCAAGAGCCTTGTTCGATGTCGACAGAGCCCCCTTGATGTCGAGAGTGATGTCGACAGGTTCTCCTCGATGTCGAGAGTGCGCCGCTCGATGTCGACAGAGCCCTCTCGATGTCGAGAGCGGTGTTCGATGTCGACAGAGACCACTCGATGTCAAGATCGGTGTTCGATGCCGAGCGGCTGGAGGAAGAACGTTTTCTCCATGGATGGAGTATACGTCTCCTCTAATGTTGGAGCTGCAGTAAGCTCCGTAGCCACGAGTACAGGTGAATCCATAATTTCTCCATCGGAGAGTGAGGCTACTTGCACTCCTGACACCGAGGCACGCTTTGCAGGCGTGGATGTAGACTTCTCGGTGTGGAAGACTCGATCTGTGTCGGGATCGAAACCAGGCGTTTTACCTTGGTGGTCGACGTCAAAGCCGTGAAACTCACAGTCGATAGGACTGGAGTGACAGGCTTATAGAGAGAGACTTTCAGTCCTTAGATTTTTTCTTGGACACAGTCTCTTTCTTTTGCTCTTCCTTAGAGCATTTGTGGGCTTTTTTGTCCTTTCTCTTAAGTGGGGATTCCACATTCCGAGTTGCCGCCACTGTAGTATGAGACGTCGCTGATCTTGGCTTGAATGCCGTGGCCTTGAATGCCATATAGAGGGACACACCATGGATAAAGTTTGCTGCCAGGGAGCCATTTTGAGCTTTAAGGCTCGGTGTTTTCACATCGGCCTAATGAATGCCTTACAGTGGTGGCATATTTCTACTACATGCCCCCACTCTCAAACGTAACAGGCACAAAGAGTGGCCAGCAGCCGGAGGTAATTTAATCCCACAATAGAGGCACTTTTGAAAAGGCGCCTAAAACAGCCGTTCCTCAGAAGAGGAGAAGAATTTCATTTTTTTTTTTTTTTAAATTATTTATTTTAATTTCATTGGGGGGGGGGATTTCCGATGAAAGGAGGAAGAGAAAAAAGGTTTATGAGGAAAAAAATTTTGAAAAGACAATTTTAAAGTACTCAGCTGAGTTGTAGTTTTTTAGAAGAACCTCCGGAGACGACTAGCCGCAATGGCGGTCGAAGAGGAACTGAGGGAATGGGCGGGAGCCGCACTAAGGAGCACGTGCGAGGGGGAGGGGCTCCCGCCCAGTCTACCTCAGCTTTAGAATTTTCCGGAACGGTCTCAGCGCAGGCGCAGAGCCCATATGTGTGATGCACAGAGACCACGAAGAAGAATCAAAATGCACCCTCCACCCTATTTTGTTGGACAGGGTACAAAGTAGTAATCAAATGGAAGCACTGGGGGCAGGGAGATCCTAACAGCCATTTTCATAATTATTCTAGTAATTAAGGAATTAGAAAAAAAGAAGAAGATAGGATTCAGACAGCTACCCAATACCAGCGAAGACACTGGAAAGGGAAGGTTGTGGCGAGGAAGGCACAAAGAAGAGAAGTCAGGTTTAGGTTTAAAATTCAAGGTTCAACTTGCTCTGTCTAGTTGACTAGCCTGTGCTTGGTTTGCTACACTCTGCACAACAGGTCTGGGGCTATTAAAGAGTTCTGTACACCAATTTGGTCCAATAGTCAATTCTGGCTATGGGCTGAAATGGCCTCAGCCTATATTTTTACTTGATGGCTTTGGACATAAAAATGGATTTTTTTCTTGCAAGGTAGTTGTGAGGACGAGAAAAGAAATATATTAATATTTTAAGACTGGAAAGTGGTTTACAAATGAATATCAGCCTGTCAGTAGAGACTCATTTTTGAATGTTCCTCCATACCAAAAATTCCCTCCATAGGAAAAATGAGATGGCTAGACTAGAATTCTCTGATTCTAGGTTAGGCTAGAACTCTCCTTCTCTCCAATATGCTAGTTTGCTATGTGTAGGATATTTTCTTTTCTTTTTTGCTGGAGCAAGGATTTATTTATTTATATTTATTTATTACAATACTTCTATACCACTTAATATATTAAAGTCCCTAAGCTGTTTACCTTATAATACAACATAACAATATAAAAGCAAAGTAAAAATAATAAATAATTAAAACAGTTAAGAACATTTTAAAAACATTACATCATCATAACAATATAAATGGGTGGTAACAATGTCTCACTGGTCAGGGAAAGCCTGCATAAATAGGTGTGTTTTCAAGAGGTGCTTAAAACTTGCCACCATTTCTGCCTCTTCGATAACATGTGGGAAAGTGTTCCAAAGTGCCACCACTGAGAAGGCTCGCTTATGTACCACGAACAGGTGACATTCAATTGGCTGTGGAACAACCAGTAAGGGCTCCACAGAGGATCTCAGAGTATATATACTGGAAGATGGTCAGCTAGGTATTCTGGTCCCAAGTCATCTGGGGCTTTGTATGTCAGCAACAAAACCTTGAACATGGTTTATTTTTATTTATTTATTATATTTATACCCCACCTTTTTTCCTGCAAGGAACCCAAGGCGGCTTACATAATCCTCCTCCTCCTCTCCATTTTATCCTCACAACAACCCTGTGAAGTAGGTTAGGCTGAGAGTCTTGGTAGCTAATAGGCAGTCAGTGCAGTTCTTTTAACACAGGTGTAACATGCGTATGTCTAGGTGCTCCACTGAGCATCCTATCTGCTGTGTTCCCCACTAGTTGCAGCTTCCAAACCAGGCACAAGGGCAGCCCCATGTAGAGTGCATTACAGTAGTCTAACTGTGAGGTTACCGATGCATGGATCACAGTGACTAGGCTATCCCTATCCAGGAATGGGTGTAGCTGGTGTACCAGCTGAAGCTGATAAATGGTGCTCCATCTAAGCCACTGAGGTCACCTGGGCCTCTAGTGACAAAGATGGATTCAGAAGCACCCCCAGACTATGTACCTGTTCCTTCAGAGGGAGTGCAACCCTGTCCAGAACAGGTGAACAACCCACTTCCTGGACCTGGGTACCACCCACTACAAGTTTTCTGTATTGCAAGGATTCAGCTTCCGTTTATTAGCCCTCATCTAGGCACTTATTTAGAACGTGCATGACCTCTTCCGATTCAGATATTACAGAGAAATAGAGCTCAGTGTCCTCAGCATACTGATCTCCAAATGACTGCTCCCAGTGGCCTTATGTAAATGTTAAATAGCATTGGGGACAGCAAAATGCCTTGTGGCACCTCACAGATCAACTGCCAGAGAGTCGAGGCAGTCACCCAATGTTATTCTCTGGACCAGACCTTGTAAGTAAGAGCTGAACCACCGTAAGACGGTGCTCCCAACTCATGGAGTTGGTCCAGGAGGATACCATGGTTAATGGTGTTAAAAGCCGCTAAGAGACTGAGAAGAATTAATAGGGCTGTTCTCCCGTCCCTCTCCCAAAGAAGGTAATCTATCAGGGCAACCAACGCCAGTTCTGTCCCAAAACCAGGCCTGAACCCAGACTGAAATGGGTCAAGATAATCAATTTCATCCAAGACCACCTGCAGGTGAGATGCCACCACTCTCAAGCACCTTACCCCAAAAGGGGGTATTCATGACTGAGTGATAGTATAAATTTCTGAATTAAGGGAGGGTTTTTTCAGGAGAGGTCTCACCACTGTCTCCTTCAAAGCAGCAGAGACCACACTGTCCTGCAGTGATGCATTTACCACTCCCCTGATCCAATCGGTCAGTCCCCCACAGCTAGCTTGAAGAAGCCATGATGGGCAGGGTCAAGAGAGCATGTGGTGGGTTGCACAGATATAAGTGTCTTGTCCACCGCCACAGGCATCAAAAACCGAAACTGGTAACACAACACGGGACAAGATAATGCACTGGACACCTCATCAGACACTATCAATACTAGTGTTCAATTCAGCGTGAAGGTGAGTGATTTTATCCTCAAATTGTTTGGCTAACCAGTAACAGTGGGCCTCTGAGGACTCCGGCACTGGATTTACTGGAGTAGATCAAAGCAACCGTTGAACCACTTAGAAGAGCTCAGTTGGACAGTTATTTGAGGATGCGATGGAAGCAGCAAAGTAAGCCTTCTTCACCACCACGCAGTAGGTGTGATTATGCGCTCTCAAGCGTGCTTGGTCACCTTCATGACTAGTCTTATGCCACTTGTGATCCAGCCATCTATCTCCTGGTCTGTTTCATTGTCCAAAGCTCCTTGGTAAACCAGGAGCCATCTGAACTCCACACTGCCGAAGACGGTGCTCAGGAGCGATTGTGTTGATGGTCCATCATGCCTTGCCATTCCATAGCATGACAAGGGCCTCAACAGAATCTCTGGATTCCATCATTCCACCTGCAGTCTAAAGTGGTACAGACCAGGAAGAGGTTTATCTCCTCAAGGCCAAAGTTAGTTTATATGCACAAACTCTAGCAGCTCTAAAAAGATGAAGGTGACAATTGTTCACTTGTCTTCAGGAACACATGACATGAAGCAAAAGTTTTAACCAGGCTTCCCTCATTTGATAAGCACTGCATGAGTGGTGTCACTAAGGAACTTTTGTGTTCTTTTTGATTAAAGACACAGGGGGTGAGTTTGTATGACACAGCAACCCACCCTGCGAATAAGCTGTGCAGTGTGGGTTGCTCACAGAACCCACGGTGTGCCTGGCAGACGATCATGCTTACCGTGGGTTGTTCTCCCCCTCCTTCCCCCCTGGTCCTCCATCCGGTATCCCACGGTCCTGTGCGGCAGAACCTGTCTCATCTCCTCCTCCCTGCTCTGACTGTGACCCAGTTTTTGTTTGCCGTTTTCTTTTTTTGGAGCCCCATGAGGCCACCAGTGATAGCTGCTTCATCAATGCCCAAGCAGCACTTTGGAGCAACTGTCACTGTCTCATTACCTGTTTCGGGTGTGTGTGTGGCACAAATGTGCGCAAATGTCTTCGTAAATTTTTTTTGGGGGGTCAGTCTTTTTGAGTTGCACAAGTGCACACTTGTGGCTGTCAAAAATATATGTAGTCTTGCCTGGTCTATTACCTTGTCAGTTACCACTGTCAAATGGTAACAGAATAACAAGGTGAGACTGCATATAGGCTACATTGCGGACAGTTGACAGCTATCAGTTGCCTAGCTGTCAACTGGAATGCACCAGCAAAAGGGTAAGAAACTGCGAAGGTAAGTGCACCAAAATGGGGTGGGCTGTAGATCTCCCCCTTAGCATAGTAATCCTCTGGTTTTTAAGTGTTGCACTGACACTTCCCAGTGCCCTCCACCTTTGGGACACTTCCCGAGTCTCCAGCTAATTAAGGAAGGGGAGATCTTAAGGCTACCCCCTTTTCAAGGCTCCTTTTCGGGGAGCTTATGGTGGTTCCCTGACAGATTTCAAAAAATCTTGACAAGAACCTGTAAGGGTTTTTTTGTTTGCTATTTTAAGTGTCTGGGGAATTTGTGCATGTTTATTGACAGGGAAATATATGCAGATTTCATGGCTGGGAATTAAATGGAAGAGAAATTTGAGATATATTTTGGTGCACTTACCTTCATGGTTTCTTTCCCGTTTGCGCACATTTGAATTGTTTTCTGTAATGGTGGCGAACCAGCAACCGTAACTCCAAAGTGCCGCTTGAGCATCAGTGTAGGGGCTGTTGCTGGCGGTCACTGGTGGAGGCATGGGTGAGCTCGCCAAGAGCAGCAAGGTTTTTTTTGCCGCTCTTGGTGAGCAGCTCGCTCACTGTTTCCCTGAACCCATGATGGGATCGGTCTCCCGAGTTCAAATGACATGCCAACCTATTGTGAGTTCAACAACCCCTAGAACAAGCCATGGTTTGTCAGGCTGGCTTGTTGCCCCAAAACAAGACACTCTGCAGGAAGCAGTCTGGGTTTGGATGACACAGCAACCCACTGCAGCTAGTTACCCATGATGAGCTGCCATGTCTCATCATGGTACCATCCAGAGGGTGGTGCTTGGGGAATGTTGCTCGGCCCCATGGACTCTCCAGTACGGGGTTCCTCAGGGGTTGGTCTTATCCCCCATGCTATTTAATATCTACATGAAACCACTGAGTGGGGTCATCCGGAGTTTTGGAGTGCGTTGCCATCAGTACGCTGATGACACGCAGCTCTATTTCTCCTTTTCCTCTTCAGCAGGTGAGGCTGTGGATGTGCTGAACCGGTGCCTGGCTGCGACAATGGACTGGATGAGGGCTAACAAACTGAGGCTCAATCCAGACAAGACTGAGATGCTGTTAGTGGGTGGTTCCTTTGACCGGATGGAGGGTGTTCAACTTGTTCTGGATGGGGTTGCACTCCCATTGAAGGAGAAGGTTTGTAGCTTGGGGGTGCTCCTGGAGCCATCTTTGTCACTTGAGGCTCAAGTGGCCTCAGTGGCAAGGAGTGCCTTTTACCAGCTTCGGCTGGTGGCCCAGCTACGCCCCTATCTGGACAGGGATAGCCTGGTCTCAGTAATCTACGCTCTGGTGATCTCTAAACTAGACTACTGCAATGCACTCTACGTGGGGCTGCCTTTGAAGACTGTTCAGAAGCTGTAGCTTATGCAAAATGCGGCAGCCAGGCTTATTGCAGGGACCGGAAGGTCCAAGCATATTACACCAGTTCTGGCCCGCTTGCACTAGCTGCCAATATGCTTCCGAGCCGAATTCAAGGTGCTGGTTTTAACCTATAAAGCCCTACACGGCTTAGGACCACAATACCTGACGGAACGTCTCTCCCAACCGCTATCTACCCGGACACTACGCTCAACATCTGGGGGCCTCCTCCGACTGCCACCTCCAAGAGAGGCTCGGTTGGTGGCAACGAGGAGGAGGGCCTTCCTGGTGGTAGCCCCCCCGTTATGGAATCAGCTCCCCACTGAGACCCGCCTGGCGCCAACCTTACTATCTTTTCGGCGCCAGGTTAAGACTTGCCTCTATGCCAAGGCATTTAGTTAGGAGCTTGGAATAGCATGGAGGGGATTGTCACCTGTAGGCTCAGTTTTATTGGCTTTTGTATTGTTATTTTAAACTGTGTTTTTAAATTTGGTTTTTAATTTTTTAAACTATTTTGTATGTTTTTTATTGCTGTTTTTATGTATAGAGTGTTGTGAACCGCCCAGAGAGCTTCGGCTGTGGGGCGGTATATAAATGAAATGAAATGAAATGAAATGTCCCACGAACCCAGTCAGGGTTTTGTAAATGAGTACAGTTTCAACATTTGTAAAATTTTAACATTGCACAATTAACACCAACTAGATTAGTTCTGTAATTTCAATTCAAAAGCTCAAACGAGGTTCTCAGATCCTTTCTGATTCCCACTAAGGAGTGATATTCATGTCTCGAAGGCTTGCTTGCCACACAGAGCTCAGTGAGCCCACAATTATCCTCTGTCTGAAGGACCTCCTAAGAAACCCATATCCTTCAATAATTACTCAAATTATGCAATTCTCCTAAGGATTTTCTATGCTTACTTGTTCTAATCTATAGCCCAGTCTATGCGAAGAGCTCACTGATGACCACAGGTACTTTACATTAATCAACAGTAGTTTCCTATGTAAGAGAAACAGAAACATTCCTGCAAAATAGTAAATATATCAATAATATTCTTGAAGAGTCAAATGAGTTTTATCTTTTATTTTGTGCACTGATTCAAGCTTAACTATTCAGGAAGTACTGCGCACAAATAATTCTTTCTTCAGAAATGCACAAATATGCATCCTTAAACCATGTTTCTGATAATCTCTCCCCTTCACAGGAATGGACTCCCAACACTGATGCTTTGAGAAACAGTCACATAAAACATACTCACCTCCTGCATTAGCTTTTCGTTTGGTGATCCAGAACAAAGACAGACTAGGTAACTTTGTTTAAAACTGCCTTTGCTGCTGATTTCTGGGTGATTAGAGCACAGTTTTGCTAGGGCAGTTGCTTGAGTTAATTGTTTTGATTTCATCAAATGCTTAATGCGCATATCCAGTAGCATAGGGCCTTCAAAGGCTAAAAATTCATTCACTGAAAGACAGATCATTAAACATATTGTCATTTCCCAATGCAATAGGCATAACATAAATCTACATAACAATATTTACCATGAAATGCAAACTTATAGAAGGTTTTGAGAGTGCCCGACTTTAAATACAAAACCATCTCTCGCTCTTTAAATATGATTCCCTGTAATGGATTAACTACAGATAGTACAATAAGCCAAATGGCCTGGATAAGACTACAGTCAATCTGTTTCAAAGTCAGTAATGAAAGAACAAGAGCCTCAGTTCTTCACTATCATCATCAATGTAGTTTTAGTTACATAAAATTACAAGCTGAAACCAGCCACCAGCACCTGGCACCCCTGGACAACTGCCAGGGCCCCGGCACCCTGGCAATGTTTACTGATGCTGACATCTCTGGACTCTCCACGCCGGGCATCTGGGTCTGGGGTATGCCATTTAAGTTTCGTACAATGCTCTGAAGCAACTTTACAACAGGGGCATTGTGCAAAATTTAAATGGCAGTGCCCCTTGGCACTGCTGCCACTCCTTGGTAAGCCCGTAGGGGCCCACCAAAGTAGGAGGGGTGAACCAGAAGGCACTTTGTTGAGGGCCCCCTCAAATCTGGGGCCACCTCTGGATGAAACATTCACTGAAGGTCACTTCAGACAGATTACAGATTTTGTAAGACATTTTTCAAAAAAATTTAAGTAGAGAAAACCCTGTACTTCTCAACAATCTATAAATTCCCATTGGGCATAAGCTATATAAAAACAAACAAACAAAAGCTGTAAAAGGTTTAAATATGAAATCAAATTAGGAAATATAGCTTTATTCTTTTTCTCTTTGTAAGAGTGCATTTGATGGAACAGGAAATAACTAAACTATTAACAATTTTCTCAACAATTAGTCAATTCTTGCCACATGTTAATTACCACTTACACTAGACAAAATATGCAAAAGACTAACAATTGAGGACCTGTTTGGATATGATTAGGTCCTTGTGCACTCCCCGCTCAACCTCTCTCTCAGCATCAGAGTATGGGAGTGTCTGGATCATTATTTCACTTCAGAGAAGCAGGAGAAGAATGGGAAAGAGAGCATAAACCCAAGGCCTACTTCTGAACTCTTCTCAGAGACAACTGAACAGACCTTTACTTATACCAACCATTTTGAACCCAAGCACAAGAAGTAAGTACAATTACAACTTTTTTGTAGCAATAATATTTGTATTTCAGCATAACTTTTCCCAGACACAATATATAACAAAGCAAAAAAGAAAGCCAAACAACCTTCCAAATAAACAATCTATTTTGGATGCTGTCATGATAGACTTCATTAGGGAAACAATTGTAGAACTAAATGACTAAAAGATTGTTAAGATCATCAATCTCTCAATATATGTAAAAGCTTGTTCCTAAGATTCCATCAAACCATGCCTTTGATCTGTTGGGGAAAGCCACAAAACCTGTACCTTCCCTGAAACTAGGGGAAACTGCTGTTGCACTCATGTCCTGCTTGTAGGCTTCCCATACACATCTGGTTGGCGACTATGGGAACTGAATGCTAGACTAGATAGGCCTTTGGTCTGATCTAGCATGGCTCTTTTAATGTTCTTATGTGGTAGGGGCAAGTTAAGCCCCCTCCCTATGTGATGTTCCTGTTGAAGTGCACGACTGCTATTCACACCTGTGCTATTCAGAACAAGTGCTACATTTGGGCACCCCACTACAGTTGGGGAAAACCTGCCCTGTCTTGACACTGACTGTGCTAACCTCGACTAAGAGGGAGACCCTAAATAGATTTTAGGTTACAAGTAAATGAACTAAATTTAAAATTATTACAATTTTTTCTTTGAGCAGCTGAATGTTATAAAATATAAGGAAAACAGTAAAGAAAGGTCTTTGGGAGAAAGGTAAAGTGAGAAATTGGAGAAGAATCCAGATGGTTTTATACATGAAGTTACAACTTCTCTATAGAGATTCTAAAGATACTACAGAATATATCAACAAGGCTAAGATGCCAAAGTTAATTTTTAAAAAATCAATCAAAAAGGTTAAGAAAATAAATTAAAATCAATGCCACTGCAGAGGTCCCCCAGACGGGCTGGATTAAGTAGTTTTATAATATGAAAACAGATACTCCTGTAGGTAAATTAATCGCTCTAATTACTTTTCAGAGAGCAAGGTGATGAAATGGGATGAATGGAGCAAATTCAGTATTATTACTAAGGCAACAAAAAGACAATCTGTATATGATTCACAGACCACTCTCATCTGAATTCAGATAAAAACAATACTTCCAAAGATTCTTGTCAGAAGAATATAACTATTCTTTTTTAACTAATACATTGATTTAAGCAGGCATCATTAGTATCTACTGAATGATGATACTATGGGGCAAGTCACAAGAATACTTTCTAATACAAAAAACAAAAATGTTTTATACTATCTTTAGATATTAGAACCATTGATAAATTATTATACATTTATTAAAACAACTGCTCTTTAAGACAGATTGATGTCAATGAAGATTTACCGTATTTTTCGCTCCATAAGACGCACTTAAGATTTTAAAAGAAGAAAATAAGAAAAAAAATATTCTCCTTTCCCCCTGCCCTGGCGACGCGCCGGCCTCTTCCTGGCTCCCCCACGCCTACCCTGAGCTGCTGCCGAATCAGCTGTTCGGCGGGGAAATCAGCTGTTAAGTAGCCACATAGGGGGAATCAACTGAGAGGCGGGGGCTTGCCCCGCTCCGCCCAGAAGCCCTCCACTGTTCCGGTTGGAGGTGCGCAGAGGGAGGTATGTAAATTTTTTTTAATTTTTTTACAATATTCGCTCCATAAGACACACAGACATTTCCCCCTATTTTTTTTGGGGGGGGGAAGTGTGTCTTATGGAGCGAAAAATATGGTAATATATAATCACTATCTACCCCTATACAGTCATGCCTTGGACTGAGAGCATAATTCGTTCCGGAAATGTGCTTGTAATCCAAAACACTCTTATATCAAAACGATATTCCCCCAAAAAAATTTGTACTGAGATTTTAAATTTAAGCCGTTCTACAGTACTTGTATTGAAAGACGTCGCTTGTATATCAAGTCAAAAAATTTTAAATAAATATTTTAAAATTTGCTTGTCTTGCAAAACGCTCTCAAACCAAGTTACTTGCAATCCAAGGTATTACTGTAGTTCAAATTTCAGAAGTCAGAATAATACATATTAAATGACAGAAAAGCTTGCCTTGTTTGTCCTGTTGCTGAATCTGTGGCACAAAAATGTATCTCAATAACAAAACCAAGTGGTAGCATCAACCTACACAACACAAAACTACCATCAAATGCAGCCAATACTTACATTCTAAAATGTTACTTCATTAAGATGGTTGAAATTTTTACTCTATAATGTGAAATGCAGATAGGGAGGTAAAGCAATCTATGGTCAGGTAGCTGCCTTTTAAATATTTAACATCAGGACACTTGCATCCGCAAGCCAAACAGATACAAGAGCGGGAAATGATTCTTGAAATTGCTCTTGGGGGAAGGAATGCAACTCTACTCTGGACCATAACCTTTTAAAAGTAAAAATACATTTGTGTTAATTTGGCTGAAGAATGTGTCTTTTTTAGTGAAAGCTAAGATGCTCAGTGTTCCACTAAACAGCTCAGGTAAAAATAAGTTACACATTCTTTCAAATCCAATATAAAAAAAGAATGAAGCATTCAAACTTGGTACACAGATGATTCTGTGAAGAAATACTGAGAATCTCAGAAATTGCAATGGGTTTAAGAAAGGAGACAATTCTAAGCTATATAATACACAACCTATTAAAAAATTAGTCAAACATGATGCAATCTTAGCAGCCCTGATACTAGGAGCTCCTGGTAGACCACTGATAAGGAGCTGATCCAATGTGTTCTGTATCATCTAAAGCAAGGGTGGGTAACTGCAAGAGGTCCAGGGAGCATTTTCATTTTCAAGCTAATCTGATCCTTTTGACGATCTGTAGCCACTATGGATGCCATCCCATTTTTTAAACCAAATTTGGGGGCAGGAGGTGGCAGGGGCCGCATGCAGCTCGTGGCCCACATATTGCCCACCCTGATCTAAAGTCTCTGAAAAATCTTCAACAGCAGTCTTCTGTGCAGAGCATTACAGTTGTCAGAGTACGTAGGGGACCAAAAAAGGTCACAGCTTTCTCACTAATGTACGTACCACATAGATAATTGTAAGAAAAGGGAAAAAACACATGAGCACCCTATTGTTGTCATAAAGAGTGGAAAGATCTGAAAATTGGAAGAAATGGCATCTTGTATTTATGATGCCACATTTTAATGAGAGTTTAAGTTAAGAAGTAAAAGCAAATCAGTTTAAACAGACCAGCTAATAATTTTAAGTAGTACCGGTATTTCTAATTTAACTAACTACCGTACTAGCCACTTTCTTATAATGACCTCATAATTAATTAATTGGTTATATTATAATCTTGTAAGCCGCATAGGGTATTTGTATATTGGTGGGATATAAATTGAATAAACGAAATAAATAAATAAATAAATAAATACAACAACAAAGATTATTGAGGCATTTTAAAGACTAACAAACTTATTCTAGCATAAGCTTTCATGGACAACATTTAGTTCTTCAGATGCATGAAATATTAACCTCAAACTGGCCAATATTTATACAGTATACACATGTTGGGGGTGGGGAGTTGTAAACTGTGTTGACAAAGGGAATTGAAATGCAAATTACAGATAGTGGCTGGGTTCAGACAACAGGATAATACACATTCAAGGGTTGAGTATGGGCTGTTGTTGAACCATGGGTTGATGTTGAAATGCGGGTTATTGTGTTACCTGAACACAGCTGTGCTAACAAGTCATGGCTTGTTAAATATACTTGGCCGGAGAGAATAAAGCGTCTCTTTGCAAGTCAGTTCAACACAGCCTCTTCCTTAAGCAAGGACTTTATTCAGCAAATATAAACATGCACTAAACGGATTGTACCAAGGTGCTTACATTCTTAGAAGTAAAGGTTCAGTTGAATGCAGTTGCATAATTAAAATCCATGGATAGAGGCCGGTAAAAAACTATTGTCTTCCCAGAGTTACAGGGCTTACTTCCTTTTAAAGGCCCGAAAGGAACAGAACTCCCAAACAGCTAAGGACAAAAAGGAGGGAAGGGAAACCAACCAATCACACGGGGCCGTGCTATGTAACATACAGCTAGAGCTAGTATAACTAGCCTGTTAGAGTAGCATATCTCAAGGAGCGTCTCCAGCAACATCAAGTAGGTCACTCAACAAGATCCGCCACGGATGGCCTTCTCCCTGTCCCATCAGCCAGAGAAACCAGGCTGGTGGGGACTAGGAGGAGGGCCTTTTCTGTGGCAGCCCCCAATTTATGGAACTCTCTCCCCAGTGATCTCTGCCATGCCCCTTCCTTGATTAGCTTCCGCCGGGCATTAAAAACATGGGTTTTCAGGCGGGAATATGGGGTGGGTTAGGATTTTTAAGTTTTGTTCTGTTTTTAATTGTGTTTTATACTCTTGTGTGTGTGTGTGTGTATTCCCCCCCTGTATTTTATTGCATTGTACATCGCTCAGAGTGGCCAGATGTCTGGCCAGATGGGCGATTCATAAATATAATAAATAAATAAATAAAGTAATACCTTGGATTGCAAGTAACTTGGTTTGAGAGCGTTTTGCAAGACAAGCACATTTTTAAACATTTATTTAATTTTTTTAAATTTTCTTTTACTTGATATACAAGTGACGTCTTGCAATACAAGTACTGTAGCACGGCTTAAATTAAAAATCTCTGTACAAATTTTTTTGGGGGGATTTTGTTTTGATATAAGAGTGTTTTGGATTACAAGAACGTTTCCAGAACGAATTATGCTCTCAATCCAAGGCATGACTGTACTCTGTTCTAAAAGGCAGATTGTGAATCTGACACATAAATCTACTAACTAACTTCTGCAGAGGCAGCACATTAACCATGAACAACCCATGAAGAGAACCCATGGTTTGTTGCTGGGTTGTGAACTGTGGGTTGTTCACCATGGTTTGTTATCTTGGCTGGGTTCAGACAATGTCATAACCCACCTTTCAACAACAACCCACTCAACCCATACTTTACCCCCGAGTATGGGTTATGGTGTTGTCTGAACTAGGGATGGGCAACTCGCCTGGCACTCGACTCATGGCACGCGAGCTGAGTGCTCCTGCTGTGCAAGCCGAGTGCAAGCGCTAGCTGAGGCACTTGCCGGACTTCCAGGTCCCCAGCTCTACATCGTTTACGTAGAAAATGGCCTACTTTGCACAAATTGGGCCATTTTCTACGTAAACAACATAGCGTCGGAACCCAGAAGTCACTTTCCCCGCCTCAGCTCGCAAAAACAAGAGTCGACCTGGGGAAAAGATAGGGCGAGCGGAGCTCGGGGGATCGAGCATGGCGAGTTCGCTGGACTTCCATCCCCCAGAGCTCCATGCACATTCCTAGTGAACACAGTCATTGATAATTACATTGTCATCATTCACAAAACTTTGGTAGGTGAAAGCTCATGCCGGAATAAATGTGTTAGGGCAGAATCCAACAGGGTGCTTATGCCCCCGCTGATTCTCTTACACCCCACCAATTTCACTGTATAAGTGGCTCCCACCACTTGTGCAATGGCAATTTAGTGCTTCCGGGGCAACCTGAAAGGAGTGGAAATGCTTGTTTCTGGAAGGAGGCAGGTTGGCAGAACTCACATAAGGGAGCTCCACCAACATGCCTCCTTCCAGAAACAAGCGTTTCTGCTTCTTTTGGTGCTTCCCCTAGGAAGCGCTAAATCTCCCTTGTTAGAGGTTGCGCAACAGAATTGGCAGGACCCACCACTTGTGGAAGGGAATCAGCGGAGCGGAAAGGAATTGGTGGGGGTATAAGCACCCAGTTGGATTCTGCCTTTCGTCTTTTGTTGTCATTTTTGCTGCAACAGACTAACATGGCTACCTCTCTGAAAATCCTCATAATTAATCGTAATTGATGGGTTGTATACCTACACTCATAGAAAACTCTTTGATACAGCAGTGGCTTCCCTGAATGAAAGGTGGGAGATAAGGCCATGTTTGCTATTTCCCCCTTCCATCTACAGCATCCTGCACACATAAGCGTGCACACGCACACGCACACACACACACACACAATTTGGTCCACAAGGCTGGACACAGGAGCCTGCAGTGTAGGAAGTGGCACACAGGGCTGGAGGAGAACGGGGGAATTTGTGGAAATCACCTCCCTCTCCCTTCTGTTCACAGAAGCCTCTGCTAGACCATAATGGCCTCTGTGAGTGAAGAGACACAACTGGATACAACCTACTGTTTTTAAATTTCATAAATTAAAAACTTGAAATTTTCAGCAAATCTCTGACATCATGCATTTGAAAATTATAGCTGAATTTAAGTATATGGACTAGATATTTTTCCAAACTAAGAAAGGTGATGTTTTAAATAACCATTTAAAGCAAATGTAGCCTTGAATGGATCTTTCAGAAATATGACAGCAGAAAACAAGTCCTCCACCTCATTAATAATATTCTTCAAGATGTCTTATATCTTATACTGAATCAAAATGTTCTTGCTTCCCAAAACCAAATGCCAGTGATTAGGAGTACTTAGACTGTAATTCGAGTAAATGATATGCCTCCATGAAGATGGTAGGAGAGCCACATATACAGCCAGAACTTTGTTTGATGTTCGGCACAGCAGTTCCCACTGGTTAAAGAGAAGCATCTTCTTAAAGTGAAACTTAACTATAGTAGTGAATACATGCAATCATAGCCTGTACGTGCAGTTCTTCCTGGCAATAATACATTGCTCCCTTGATTTGCAGCCTTAATTTTTTTGGGTTAACTTCATTTTTATATTAAAAAAATTCAATACAGGGAACATGAACTAAACATAGCCTACAGAACTGAAGGAAAATACAAACACAACAATATATTTAGGACGCATAGAGTACAGAATCATGAAACCTTCCAGCTGTAAATATTTTCTTTTAGTAGGACAATAAAATCTTGTAATGCCACTCGTTTTTGCCACTAGTCTTCGGCTTTAAAAATCCCTACTTTATAACCAACTAGCAGAAATAAGTCATTCATTTTTCTCATACTCTTACTAAGATTGTGTGTCAGAAGTTCTCAAAAACGGCTATTAGCACCGACTATAATCTGCCTCCAAACCAGGATTTCAAGCTCTGGTTTCAGCCCTTAGTTTGCGGGCCAACTATGATTAGTGATAGTCACAGTTGGCCCCATGCAGACACCATGGCAAACTACAGTTATCTCAAACTTGAAGAGTTTGCAGTGGTGCTCCTAATCACCAAATCATTTTTTGGCACAATAGGCATGCTTTCTTCATAAGAAATACACACTGAGGTCTCTGTGAAATCTGGGAGTCCGCCATCATATAAGTGATTGATTCAATATATGCACAGGTTTAATACTTTCTAACTGTAGGTTTCATTGCTAAAAACAAAATGCTGAATTTGTTCAATATGCATTTTCCATATCTAATCAAAAACATGTATAGTCTTGTCCTCCTTCAGAATGATCCAGTGACTAATTACATTTGTTACTTTTTAGCCTTGCTCTTCCACCCACAGGCCCTAATAATCCTTTAAACCACAGTGTTTACCATTTCAGGTAGTTTGTCTTGCATTAACAGAGGAACATTCTCTGCTGTCATTGAAATAAGATACAGAAGGACCTTGAGATTAAAAAAAAAAGTATATTCTATCTCATGAATAAGAACCATAAGTCACATTAATATTATTAACATTAAATTTTTTAATGTCAAGGTTTAATTTTCTTCTTGCAAATACATGGCAGTCTCCAATTCCATGGTATACTTGTGAGCAAGGGACACCTAGGACTAAGTTGAATGTTAAGGCACCATAAACTTCATTCTGCTCAGCCTTCAACAGCCTAATACTAGAAACAATGCATTTTCTCAAAGACATCTTCCCACTCACCCAAACTTAATTGCCTTTCTTTATAAGAATAAACCATCAATAATTATTATCCCCTTAGGGAATTCTTTCCTTTCCCTCAATCCCCCCCCCCTTAAAGACATTTTTAACTGGGTTTATTATTATTTTATTATAGTTCTATTAAACTCTTACATAAAGTAGTTGATGCCCAAGTAGTATTTGGCAAAAAGCCTTATCCAAGTTACTTAATATTTTGCTAAAAGTAAGTTTTTAGTGGCTTATGAACAGCACTAAGTACAAGCATATAATACAGTTATATCATTTGTATGTAAAAAGTAGTTAACAGTAGTATGGAAATTCATGTGAACTGCATCCAGATCATTCAAATTAAGGAAACTCTTAAGCTAGTCAACATCAGGAAAGCCCCTGTAGCCCTTAAAACATCAAAGAGAACATCCCAAACTCTATGTCAGCCTTCCATTACATTCCCAAATCTCCATACATTAAAAGAGGTCTGCAACTAATTACTGAGGGTATAATCTGCAGGTCCAAGGAAAGCATAAAATCCAGTTCTTTGCACGTCTTCCTAACATGGCAGGTAAGCACAGAAACCAATTTCCAGCCACTGCTTCCCTTTTACTCAAGATCTTAATTGCTGTTCTTATATTTCTGCAATGCATGTTGCTCAGTCTTCATACTCACTTAAAGGCTTTAAGAAAGATGGAAATACGAGCTGCCACTGTAGCCTGACATGGCAGTGACTGGGTTCACATGACACGGCAACCCATCATGGCTAACTAGCCACAATGCATTGTTGTATCATGCAAACCCGGACTGCTCCTGCAGGATGACTTGTTTTGGGGCCCCTACAACTAGCCACCCTGACAACCCATGGCTTGTTGTTGGACCCACAATAGATTGTTGTGTCGTCCGAACCCAGGAGACTGATCCTATCGTGGGTCCAGGGAAGCAGTGAGCAAGCTGCTTGGGCAAGAGCGGCAAAACCCCCTGCTGCTCTTGCTGAGCCCACCAGTGCCAGCTGCTCCACCGATGCCCAAACAGCACTTTGGAGCAACCATCACTGGCTTGCTCTCCCTGCTCTAATCACAACCCCTTTTTGGTTGCCGCTTCTCCCCCCCCCTTTATTATTCTCCTTTTGGAGCCTTTTTGTGATTCAGCCCCTCTGAAGTGCCCAAGCAGCACACTGGCTGTCACTGGTTCAGCCACCAAGTCCTGTTGGATACCAGCAGGAGGACCAAGGGAGGAGGGGAACCCATGGTGAGCCTGATCATCTGTCAGGTGCAGCGTGGGTTGTTCCATGAACAACCCAGACTGCATAGCTTATTCACCGGGTGGGTTGTCGTGTGAACTCACCTAATGGGTAGTCTTGATAGCCCAGCCTGTATGCAGGTAACTCAGCCCTTAACCAACTATACACACAGCTAGGTTTCTCTCTCTTTTAGCATCAAAGGGGAAAGAAAAATCCTGATCCATGCTTGCAACTAGTTGACCCAGTTGAATGCACAGGTCAGGACTTTCCTTCTCTTTCTCTTTCCAAGCACTGATGGGCTACTAGTCCTTTAAGACTAAGGAGACAGACTATGCTACACATGATTATGTCACAGCTATGCAGTCTGCCAATTGGATGTTTGACAGGAAACAAATTACAAGATTGCACTGAACGTGGACTTTTGATCATTCAGCATACAGGTACAAATACACATGGCTACATGGAGACACTTTCACAAGAACACTTTACCATAGAAGGGGGGGGGGCGTTTTTGGGTCCGTGGACACATTTGGCAATTTGAGAAACTGTCCTGGGCACCACCACAAAATGGTTGTCATGGGAGGCATGGCTAGTAACAAATAACCTGCCCAAAAGATTAAGTTAAGGCACAGGTAGTGACTGAGCCCTAACCCACTAAACAATTCTGGACCAAGAGTTTTTAGTGCCAAATTAACAGATGGCAAACTCTTTTTCTCCTCTGCCCCTCTGCCAGTCAACTCATTTCCTTCTCTCTTTCTCTCTCTCACCCTGGCTCACTACCCACAGACATTCTCTCTCAATCTTTCACCCCCCCCCCCCATGTAACCATAAGGCATGCATATACACACAGTCCCCATTCATTCAGACATACAAGCTCATGCCTCTCCCAAGCCCTTCCAGGTTGCTCCCAGCTGGCTCCCTGAGTCCCCACTGGTTTCCTGATCTTCTCCTTCTGCTTCCCTGATCTCCCCAGAACTGGCTTACTACTGCCCTTCCTCGCCCCGAACTGCTCTCCCTAGCCTCTCGTTGCTCTCTTGAGCTCACAGAAGTCCCCTTTTCTTTCCCCCCTTCTTTTTCTTAGTGGCCGGGCGCACTGCAGAGGAAAGCACTGGTCTGCAGCCACCCACCACCTTAATTTCTTAAGAATGTCTCTGAGCCCCATGTGTGCCCAGAGGCATTCATGGGAAATTAAGATGGCAGTGGCTGGAGGCCTTCACTTTGCTCTGAAGCAATTCCAGCTGCTGGTAAGAATATTTTTTAAAAGTGGGAGTGGTAGGTCACTTCAGCAGGTGCCAATGAAAGTTCCTGTGGGCGTACTGGTGCCTGTGAGCATCACATTGCCTTCCCCCACCACAGAAGAACAACAGTTGAAAGTGACTACATTATTCCTTTCCTCTGTCATAAATGATCAAACAGGCTCTGACAAATCCATTTGCCAGGGTAATTATTGCAATAGGCTTTGCCCCCTCGGTAAGTGAATGAGGCAGTAATGAAGCTTTTAAAGTTATACTACTGTTTGTGAGGATTTACTCAAATTCAAAAGATGTGTAGATAGAGGAAGTAGAGTCGATCCCTCTGTAGAATAATAATTGTTCAGTTAGCTTATCTATGCTAATCAATCAAATTCCAACTTAAAAACAAGGCTGGGACCTTTTTGCTGTCAAGTCCATTCTACCATTTCAAGCTACTAGTTTGAAGTCTAAGGAGCTAAATATCAAAAATAAAGAGTTGGATTCAATAGTAGGTGCTTTAGGATTTTAGCCTACCTCTATATATTTTGTAGTTCTCCTTATACTCATTTATTATCTTAGTTTGAAGAGTCTAAAGATCTTTATTATCTGGTCTGGTGACCTCTTAATTAAGCATTCTTCATGATAAAAAGCAGAAAAACTGCAAAAATGCTACTTCCTCTATCTACACATCTTTTGAATCCATCTTAGTCACCATGGAAAGTGTCAGCACAATCAGGCAACAAATATCAAAATGACCAAGGAAGGGCAATCTGCACAAAGACTGCCAGCCATCATTGCTTCAGCTGTAATGATGTCATTTTAGTATATTGGTATAATTTCACTCTAAGCAGAAGGGTGTAGATATTTGTTGACAGCATAATCCTATCCATGTTTTTTTGAAAATAAATCCAAAGTGCAAAGGCAACTTCAATATAGCAAGGAAATAGTTTAGAGACAAGCTTTCTTGGGCAGGGATCAAACAATTGCATATTTAAGGCCAGCTGCCTTCCAAAGGAAGGTGCTGATCATTTTATTCAACAAGGACAGGTTGCTTACCTGTAACTGTAAGCAACACACATATGGGTTCTCTGCGCCTGCGCTGAGATCGATCGGAAACTTCTTTAGCTGAGATGAGGCGGGCGGGAGCCCCTCCCCCTCGCGCGTGCTCCTTAGTGCGGCTCCCGCCCGTCTCCTCAGTTCCCTGAAACCGCCTATTGCGACCCTCGGGACTGAGGATGATTTAGAATCTCAATATATTTCCACAATACAAATACCTCCCTTCGAGCTCGATGGGAGTCGAGATTGAAAAACAATAGTAAAAATTGGCCCATCCCATTTCCTTTTTTTTTTTTTAATAAATTTTATTTATATTTTTAAAAGAACACACATACAAAAAAAAACATAAACCTACAAATCATACACTACAAGTGCACCCGTCACCCCGGGGCCAAAACCAATTTTATCCACATAATCCATTATTAATCTATATTCCAAAAATACATCATATCATGACATGGCTTACTCCCTTTCCCCTTTACTAAAACATAATCTAAAAATGACCCCCATATTTCCTTAAAATTATTTTTCTTTAATTGTCCCCTTTTACATTTAATACTACATGTTAGTTTATCATTTAAAGCAATATCCCAAACCTCTTTATTATTATTATTATCTATTATTAAATACTGATGTTGGACTTTCCAATTCCTTGCTATCAATAATCTCCCTGCCGCTAATAAACTTACAATTAGTTCCTTTTTCTCTTGTGAGCACAGAAGTTTCTCCATTATTGATAACAAAGCTAATTTTGGACAGACCTCCACATTAATACCTGAAATTTCTGAAATTTCTCCAAAAATTTTATTCCAAAAATCCAATACGCTTTTACAACTCCACCACATATGACCATAAGTACCAAGTTCCTGGCATCCTCTCCAACACAATGGAGCACAATTACTATCTATTTTGTTTAATCTTACTGGAGTCAAATACCATCTCCAAACAGTTTTTAAAAAATTCTCTTTTATCCTTACTGACATATTTCTTAATATACGTCTGCCCCAAATATTTCTCCACCCCGCATTTGATATCTCCTCCTCAAATTCCATTTCCCACATCATCTTAAGGTTGTCTTTTTTCACTTCAATCCTCTGCATCATTTTATATATCTCCTTAGTTAACCCTCTAGAAGAAACATTCCCTTCTATAAGTTCTCTAGACAACACTTTCTTTTCAAATCCAGTAAACTCCCTCTCATGCTCGTTTTTCTTCTTCCATTTCTTAGTCCACTGATCTAATTGCATTAAATTTAACCACGAAATTCTATCTGGCCCAATCATTTCCAATATTTGTTGTCTAGTCTCAATTTTTCCCATCCAATCCATTAATTTGATAACCTTATTTTCCCTATATATTGCCTCCCAATGCTGTGCATTTTCTGGAAAGTCTTCCATTGCTACAACTGGAGTTAACGGTGATATCCCTGGTATAAAGATCTGTCTGTTACTATTCCAAATCCCTACCATATTTTTCAGGAAGGGATTTTCTATTCTTTTTACACTAGTAATACTTTTTTTTGAAAATAAAATTTTTTCCATCCCAATTTCTATTTCCTGCGTTTCTATTTCTAACCACAAAATATTCTTCCTAAAATATCCATAATAAACCTTAACTGATTAGCCATATAATACCACTTGATATTAGGAAGGCCAAGCCCCCCTTCTTTTTGGGATTTATTCCATTTACTCTTAGTAATCCTCGCCTTTCCCCCCCCATTACAAAAATTATTGATTATTGCTTGCCATTCCCTAATTTCCTTCTCTGGTAAACAACTTGGTATCATTCTAAATAAAAAATTTATCTTTGGTAATATCTTCATTTTTATCAAAGCTATTCTACCAAACCATGAAAGTCCAATTTTTTTTATATTCCTCTATCTTTTTTTTTACCTCATTCTTTAACTTTCTAAAATTTTGTTCTACTATTTTTTCTAGCTCTTTTAAAATATCTATACCTAAATATTTAATCATACTTTTTACCTTAATATTTGATCTCTTTTTAATCCCTTCTAACTCCTCTATTTTACTATAATTAAACAACATAATCTCAGATTTATCCCAATTTACTTGCAACCCCGTAACTTCCCTAAACTCCTTTAAATGATTCTCTAACCTATCCATCATTTCCAAGGGATTTTCAATTGTTAACAGAGTATCATCTGCAAAAAGATTAATTTTTATCTTATCCTTTATCCCTATCCCTTTTAAATTACTATCCTCTCTAACTACATTTGCCAAAACCTCCATAACTAACACAAATAAGATTGGTGAAAGGGGACAGCCCTGTCTGGTACCTCGGCCTAGATGAATTTGATCAGTTATACCATCATTTACTACAACTGACGTCATATTTTGAGCATACAATTGATCAATAACTCCTCAAAACTTTTCACCAAACCCCATAGTTTTTATTATCCCCTTTAATGCTGGCCATTCCACACAATCAAAGGCCTTGAAAATATCTAATGCTAAAACCCCTGCCTTCAAATTATTTTTCTTAATTAAATATATTATATTTAACACTCTTCTAGTCAAATCTGCCATTTGTCTACCTTGTACAAAACCACATTGATCTAAACCAATATACTTACTAACAAAACTATTCATTCTTCTAGCTAATATTGCAGACATTAATTTTGCATCTTGATTAATTAATGAAATTGGTCTATAGGATCCTGGGTCTGCCGGGTCCTTATTCGGTTTCAGGATTAAAATGGTCAAAGATTGTTTCCAAGAAGGAGGAATCTCTCCCCCCTGTAAAATATCATTAAACAATTTTTTTTAACTTGGGAATTAACATTTTCTTGAAAACCTTATAATATTCAGCCCCTAAACCATCTATTCCGGGAGTTTTACCATCTTTTAATTTATTTATAGCAAACTCTATTTCTAACTCCGTAAAAGGTTGTTCCATATAATCCCTATCCTCTTCTAATATTTTTATTTTCAAATTTTTTTCAATATATTCTTTAATCCTTACTTCAGAACATACCCCAGCCTTATACAATTCAGAATAAAATTCATGAAATATTTTTAATTTATCCTTCATTAAATTATATTCCTTACCCTTATCTTTAATCACCCCCACTAAATTTTTCTCCCTTTTTTTTTGCGCAGATCTAGCTAACATTTTAGAATTTTTATTACTATTCTCAAAAAACTCTCTTTTCATATATATCAGATTCCTTTGCACTTTATCTATATCTTTATTCTCAAATTCTTTCCTCTTGGCTTGCAATTCAGCAAATACCTTCTTATCACTATTCTTTAAAAAAGATTCTTCTAACTCCCTAATCTCTTCTTCTATCTGTTTATTAAAAGCCTCCTGTTGTTTTCTTAAATTAACTCCCTCTCTTATTCCTATACCTCTCATAACACTTTTCATAGTATCCCATATTGTGGCTTGACTACAATCCTCTGTTTGATTAATTTCCCATATTTCCATCATCTCTTTATCTTTTCAATTATATGTTTTGCTTTAAAAATATTACAATTCAACCTCCATCTTCTAGCCTCTCTATAATCCTTCCCTATCTTTAAATCCAAATTGACCAACGCATGATCCGTAATTTTTCTAATACCTATCTCAGTACTCATGACCCTAGAAACCAAGCTCCTAGACACAAATATATAATCTATCCTAGAAAAATTCTTAAAAGCTGATGAATAATACGTATATCTTCTATCTTGCCCTTTAACTTCTCTCCAAACATCCACCAATCCTTCCTTTGTGATTACCTTATTCAAAAATGTAATGTTATTCCTCCTCTCCCCATCCGTAGGGTTTGATTTATCTACCCTTTTATCCATCACCATATTAAAGTCACCAGCCCATCCCATTTCCACTTGGGTATCCATCGAACTCGATGCAGACACCGAGAGGGGAAGGAGGGTGGGTTGTGTGAATGCACAGATGACCACTCGAAGAACTACAGTTACAGGTAAGCAACCTGTCCTTCTTCTTCGTGGTCTCTGTGCTTCACACACATATGGGTAGATTAGCAAGCTGACTTACCGGAGGTGGGTCGGTGTCGGCAGTCAGATGGTGACTGATGATAGAACCGCTCTCCCAAATGCGTTCTGCGCCCTGGCTCGAACGTCGAGGCGGTAGTGTCGGATAAAGGTGGAGGGTGAAGACCAAGTCGCCGCCCTGCACAAGTCCGATAAAGCGAGTCCTCTGCCAAATGCCGTCGAAGTCGACATGGCCCTCATAGAATGTGCTCTTACGGAGCCCGGTAAAGCACGGTCGGCAAGTTGATATGCCAGTTTAATAGTGTCAACAAGCCAGAAGGACAGTCTTTGCTTTGACACTGGACAGCCCTTCTTCGGTGGGCCATAACAGACAAAAAGTTGTTGAGTGTGTCTTATGGGCTCTGTACGCGCCTTGTAAAAGGCTAGGGCTCTACGGACATCGAGGCTGTGTAAAAGTCTCTCGACATCCGATGTCGGTGATGGAAAGAACGCCGGGAGTATAATGTCCTGTCCCAGGTGAAATTCAGAAATGACTTTAGGAAGAAATGATATGTCTGGCCGCAAAACGACTTTGTCCTTGGTGAAAGGTTATATACGGAGGATCAATTCTGAGCCGACGCGTCTTGCAGATGTAATCGCTACGAGAAAGAGGGTTTTCAACGACAGAAGGCGCAAGTCTGATTTCGCCATGGGCTCGAATGGCGCTTTTGTTAATGCCTTCAAGACCAGTTGGAGGTCCCATTCTGGTGTAATATTCCTCGTTGGAGGACATAAGTTTTTCAAACCCTTTAAAAATTGTTTCACTAGGGGATGAACAAATAACGACATGCCGGTAGAAGTCGCGCGATAAGCCGTAATTGCAGCCAAATAAACTTTAATTGATGGAAATTTCAGTCCATGGGCCATCAACGAGTGCAAAAAGTCGAGGACAGTCGATACCGAGCATGTTACAGGGTCTTTATCCGAAGCCGACACAAAGCTGGAGAAAGCCTGCCACTTCCTCGCGTAAGAAAACCTTGTCGAAGGCTTACGTGCTGCCAGCAAAACGTCTTTAACTGCCTCAGAAAGGTCCGTACCCATCGTTATCTGATCCTCCATGCTGTGAGGCTTAAGGAATGCAGATTCGGATGAAGTACCTTGCCTTGGTGCTGTGTCAACAGATCGTCTCGAGTCGGTAATTGCAGATAATCTCCCTGGGACAGATTGAGTAGGTGGGAAAACCAAGGCTGCCTCGGCCACACGGAGAAATCAGCATGCAATTTGTTGTGTCTAGCGATATCTTGGCCAGCACTCGTGTTAAGAGCGGAATTGGGGGGAATAGGTAGTAAAAACCGTTGTTCCATTCCAGCAGGAATGCGTCGGTCATCGACCTCGGGTCCGACGCTGCTCTGCTGCAGAACGGGACAGGCCGCGTTTTCGCTGGTTGCGAACAAGTCTATGTCCGGTCGACCCCACCGATGGAATAGGGAAGTTAACACTTGCCTGTTCAATTCCCACTCGTGCGATCGCAGTGACACTCTGCTCAGTGTGTCCGCCAGCACATTGGTTTTCCCAGCGATATGTATCGCCACGAATGACATCTGACGAGGAAGAGCCCACTCGTAGATTTGTAGAGTCAGTCGCGTGAGGCGCACAGATCTGGTGCCTCCCTGTTTGTTTATATAAGCCACCGCTGTGGTATTGTCCGTCACGATTTGTATGTGATGTCCGGTGAGATGATGCTCTAGCGCTTGCAGCACCCTCCAAACAGCCATCAGCTCCAGCCAACTGATATGCTTGGGGGCCTCTGTCGGAGACCATGTGCCCTGTACGACGCGATCATCGGAGTGGGCCCCCCATCCTAGCAAGGACGTGTCCGTCGTCAGCATTCTGCTCGGTACCGGCGGTTGAAATGGAACACCGTCGAGTAGGTTTGATTCCTGCTGCCACCACCTCAAAGACTCTCTTACGGCTCGTGGAACTGGTAGATGAAGGGAAGGTCTGTCCTTTTCCGGCTTGAAGACTCGGACAAACCAGGTCTGCAGCGGTCGCATGCGAAGCCTCGCATAGCGTACGACTGCGATGGTCAAGGCCATGTGCCCCAGGAGTCGCTGTATCGTATGAGCTGACGATATCGGTTGTTTGAATACCTTGTTTGTAAGGGTAATCAGATTGCTTGCCCTTTCGTTCGGAAGATACGCCCGACCATCGAAAGCGCTTAGCCTTGCTCCTATGTATTGGATCTCTCTCACGGGCTGGAGGACTGACTTCTCTGCGTTCAGGCAAAGTCCCAACTCGTGCATGAGATCGAGAGTCTCTTCGAATGCGCCCTGAAGCTCGAGCCTCGACAAGGCTACTATCAACCAGTCGTCGAGGTACGGGAAGATGGTGATGCCTCTTTCCCTTGGACTCGCACACACCACCGCCACACACTTCGTGAATACCCTCGGCGCGGTGGAAAGCCCAAATGGAAGAACGACGAACTGGTAGGTGTCGTCTCCCACTTGAAACCGAAGGTATTTCTGGCTGCTCTCGTGGATGGCGACGTGGAAGTATGCATCCTTGAGGTCGATGGATGCAAACCAATCGCTCCTTCGGAGTAAGGGAAGGATCGATTGGAGTGTGACCATGCGGAATCTTTTCGGTGGAATAAAAAGATTTACAGTCCGAAGGTCCAGGATTGGTCTGAGTCCTCCTCCCTTTTTCTTCACGATGAAGTATCTGGAGTACAGGCCGTCCTCCAAGTTTTCTGCAGGAACCGGCTGTATCGCTCCTTTTTGGAGGAGGGTTGAAACTTCCTCCAGCAGCACCCGAGTTGGGCGGGTAGTCTTGATCCCAAGAAACGGGGGGAGGACTCTGAACTCGATCCTGTATCCGTGCTCTATGATGCTAGCACCCATCGATCCGTCGTGATGGTCCTCCAGGATTGGAGGTGGTGGTAGAGTCGAGAGCCGAAGAGAGTAGTCTGAGGTGGTGCAGGGGTGTCGTTTAGGTGGAGCGTTGGTCGCACTTTGGTCGGGCCGGCAAGGCAGTCAAAGACGACATCGGCCGAAGTCGACTCCCCTCCTGCTGCCTCTGGACCGCTGCTGCTGGAACGGTCGCTGCGGGGCCTGAGGTTGCGGTGCTCCGGGTCTTCGGTTCCCGCCCCTGTATTGACCCGACGATTGGTATTGTCTGCCGGGTACGGGAACCGGGACCAACGCCGTGGCCTGAAGGTCTGCGGCGGTTGCTGACGGATGAGCCCCATCTTCTTCGCCGTTGTCAGAGCCTTCTGAGCGGAGTCGAGGGAGTCGTCCGTGGAGGCGTTGAATAACCCCTCACCATCGAAAGGGAGGTCCTCGATCTTCGCCCTATCGTCGGGAGTCAAGGCGGTAGAGCGAAGCCAGGCGTGCCTCCTCAAGGCCACGGAACCAACCATCGACCTGGCGTGACTATCGACTTGGTGTCGTGCCGTATTCATTTGCAGGGCACCGATGCTATTGCACCGCCAGGTCCCTCTTGTCATCCGGCAGATAATCACAGAGGTCTCCCAGCTTCTCTGTGATATACATTTAATATCTAGCTAACAACGCCTCATAGTTAGATATCTTAAGTCCGAGAGAAGACGATGAATAGATCCTACGGCCGTAGGAATCTAGTGTCTTACCCTCTTTATCTGCCGGGGTGGTGTGCTGCTTTCCCCCACGAGACTGCGCTGATTTGACTATGAGCGAGTTCGGGGTCGGATGGAAAAACAGAAATTTTGCTCCTTCCTCCTGGATCTTGTACATCGACTCCAGGCGTTTGGCCGTCGGTTTAGTTGAGGCCGGAGCCTTCCAGGTTTCTTGCACCGTCTCCAGCAGCGTCGGCAAGAATGGAAGGAGGAGCTGGTTCGACTGCGTCGTCTTGAGGACAGCATAAATGTCATCCTTGGCCTTTCCCTTCAACGACTTCGCCTCGACTCCCAGAGCAGTCACCAGCCGGCTGACATGCTCAGCGAAACTCCCCATGTCCTCCGATGGGGAGACCGCGTCCTTGGACTCCACCTGCGCGTCCGGCGAAGTGGAGTGGGAGGAGGAAGCCGCCGAGTCCGAATCGGACTGATACGCCGATCCCGATGAGGAGCGGCCAACAACAGCAGTCGCAACCGGTAGACGCATGAGAGTCTGTGGTTGAACCGTCGATGCCAACGCAATAGGTTCCCCAACAACTTCGGCCGGGGCTCGAGACACAGCTGCATCTCGACATGGTGAAGGAGAGTGCCTTCGTCCACGGTGCCTGCCAGGGGAAACGGAATGCCGGTGGTAATAATGACGTTCCGATCTCTCGCGCCTTGGTGAGCATCTCGACCTCGAGTAGTAACTCCTAGAACTCGATCCCGAGTAGTAGGAGCGCGAGCGCGACCTCGACCTCTCATCTCGGTACCGGCAGAGTCGAGATCGAGGGCTCGAAGCCGTGGAGACCGAATCGCGAGCCTGATAGTGTGGGGATCGCGACCGGCGGCGGTATTCTCGACGCTCTTCTGCGTGTCCAACCGACGGAGACAGTCGGGGTGGAGGACCCCTCGAGCCCGAACGGGGTCTATCCAGTGCCTTCTGCTCCTCTAGTTGGGCTGGCGAAGCCATAAGCTCTCCCTCCGACAGGGAAGCTGCCGCAGTCATCGGCTCTTTTTCGGTCTCTCGGTCTCGAGGAGACGTAGTCGAAGCCGGAGCGGACTGGTGGGCAATCGGTCCCGAAGCTCGATCCCGAGCACCAGTCAGAGCCTCAAACAAATCTACCGTTCGCTTCGAAACCACCACAGTGGTCGAAGTCGACGGGCCCGCCATCTCGCCAGCCGTATCCGCCATTTTTCCCTTAAGGCGCTTCGCCTTGTCCTTACGGGCCTTCTTGGCGAGTTTTTTAGCCATTACGTCCGTTAACGGCATCTTGGCCGACTGGGGTCCCCCAGGTCGTTCCTCTGGAGCGGGACCTTTAGCGGAGAGAGACTGCTCTCAAAGGAGGGCTCTCAATTTCATCTGGCGAGCCTTTCTGGCCTGTTTGGTAAAGGCCTGACAATTCTTACAGGCCTCCACGACTTGCTCCTGCCCGAGGCACAGCAGGCATAGCGAGTGTTTGTCAGCGGGGGGGATTTTAGTCCCGCTGACAATGTCCCGCACCGCTGACATTTTCTAAACAGTGCCTTGAGAGGCATAGTTAGAAAAAATAGAGAAGTTGAAATTCAGATATAGAATATAACTGGATATGAGTGGGGGAGAGATATGGTTTTAGATAGGATTTTTTTTGGAGATATATATTTTTTTTTGGAAAAAGATAGTATAGATCGAAAGAGAACCAAGAATAAAAGGTTTTATGAGAGAAAAAATAAGTTTTTAAGAGATAGGGATAAGAACAAACTCAGCTTTTTGATAGTGGATACAAGGAAAGAAGAACCTAACGACTCGTCGCAAAGGCGGTCGAAGAGGAACTGAGGAGATGGGCGGGAGCTGCGCTAAGGAGCACGCGCGAGGGGGAGGGGCTCCCGCCCGCCTCATCTCAGCTAAAGTTTCCGATCGATCTCAGCGCAGGCGCAGAGAACCCATATGTGTGTGAAGCACAGAGACCACAAAGAAGAACTAGCCTAGCTTCTTCTGATTAGCATTCACCAGTTAGGGTGGTTATGATCTAACTTACATCTGGTCTCCCTCATTTCCCCTCATTTCTTTAAGCACCTCAACCTAGCCTTAGCATGCATGCTGAAGTCATCTGAGACAATTTATTACCGTATTTTTCACGCCATAAGACACACCTGACCATAAGACGCACTTAAGGTTTTAGAGGAAGAAAACAAGAAAAAAAATATTGATGTGCAAATTATTGGAAAACTAATAACAAGAGAACAAAATAATATCTCCATACATTTATTTATTTATTGTTTTAACCCTGCATTTCTTAAAAACAATCCAAAACAGGTTATAAAGAAGAATAAAACTCAAATTACAATATCGCCGCGGGGATGGGAGGGGGCGGCTGAGAGGGGCGGTGGCTCTGGCAGCTGCCGCCACGCTGGATGGGATCCGGCGGGTCTCCAGCCTGCCAAGGATACCCAGCGGGATGCTAGGGATGTTACTTTTGCCCGCGCACAGCTCTCCGCAGCTCATGCGGGCCTACCTACCTCCTCGCCAGCTTGCGCTCTCTGCGGCGAGCCGCCCGCGCTGGCCCCGTCGCGTCACTTCCGTCGCAGCGGAAGTGACGCGATGGGACCCTGCTCCAGCGCGCTGGACCTCCGCGCTATGTTTTTGGCAGGGGAAACCAGGGCAACGGGGCTGTTTAAGCCCTGTTGCCCTGGTTCCCCCCGCCAAAAACATAGCGCCTACAACTCCAGCGCACAACTCCTTCAGCGCCTACAACTCCAGCGCACTGGAGCAGCTGGATGTGACGCGATGGGCGGCAGCGGCGGCTCCAATAGTTTTTTTTACAATATTTGCTCCATAAGACGCACAGACATTTGCCCTTATTTTGGGGGGGGGGGGGAGTGCGTCTTATGGAGCGAAAAATACAGTAAGCATTCTTAACACCACTTCTCAGACTAAATCAGCCAGTAAACTTGTGTAGTAAGGTAAACTTTATAGATTTCCTGACATCTCTCAGACCTAGAACAATAGATGTAAATGAAATAGGAGTCCCCCACAAAGTCTGATGAGTTAGGCAATACAGTCTATGATAGGCCAAGATTTATTTTAAGGATATGCTGCTGTAACCCCCTTCCCACTCCCTGGGGTTCAAGTCTTGAACTGAGCTTATACCAAAAATCTAGCTGGAATTTTGTAGGAAAGTATCTGAGTATGCAACTTGTGATGCTGAGCTTGAATTTAGCACAGCTTAATTTGCAAAGAGGTGTTTGGCCAATGTAATAATAAATTTATTGTACGATTTCTTATTCTGTGGATTATGAATGCATTTTACACACATTTGATGTTTACAAGTAGTAATCAACCAAGTAGAACTAAAGCAGTTGAGCTATGGTATAGTACAGTCATGCCTTGGATTGAGAGCATAATTTGTTCCGGAAACGTGCTTGTAATCCAAAACACTCTTATATCAAAACGAAATTCCCCCCCAAAAATGTGTACAGAGATTTTTAATTTAAGCTGTACTACAGTACTTGTATTGCAAGACGTTGCTTGTATATCAAGTTAAAAAAAATTAAATAAATATTTAAAAATTTGCTTGTCTTGCAAAACACTCTCAAACCAAGTTACTTGCAATCCAAGGTATTACTGTACAAGTGTTGCCAAAGTTTTGAATGAAGAACAGTACCACAGAACTAGCAATCTTGGGCCACAGCAATCCTACAGACCTCCAGAAATGTCTGTTTAGGAAATTAAAATCTACTTGACCACGAAGAAGAATCATACTTATTTACAACCCTCTCCCTTTCCCTTTTAATTTAATAGAGTAAAATGTTTGTAGCATTGTAACTGGCAGAAAAAAGGCACGTTAAGATTTGTTCTTACTTCAGGAAATAAACAGCAACAACTATTGACATAAGTAAAAATATCAGATCATACATGTTAAAAACAGCTTTATGAGCATTTCTAAATACTGAAAAATTTATAACACCACTTTAAAGTCTATGTTTTCAAACAGGAAGGTGGGGGGCACTTGGAGGGGGAATATGAAGTTCCAGACAGGGAGAAAAAGGTAGGTTGCTTACCTGTAAGTGTCGTTCTTTGAGTGGTTATCTGTGCATTCATACATATGTGCATTCATACATATGTACATTACACATATGGGCTCTGTGCCTGTGTAGAGCCCATTCAGGAAACTTCTACAGCTAAGGAATTTTGGCAGGACCCCTCCCCCACTATCCTAGTGTGCATGTCCCTTGTGGGTTCCCACCTATTCCATCAGTTCCTTGAGACTACCCATTGCAGCCTCAGAAACTAGCAGAGCCTCAGTACCAACATCGATATCAACATTGAAGCAGGGATGGAGGGTGGGATTGTGTGAATGCACAGACGACCAGTTGAATAATTGCAATTACAGGTAAGCAACTGTCTTTCTTCTTTGTGGTCTCTGTGCATCACACATATGGGCAAGTAGCAGGCTGACTTACCGGTGGCGGAGTAAGACAGCAGATAGGACTGCACAGCTGAAAGAACAGTCTGCTCTGGCTTGCACATCAAGTTGGTAATGGCTGATGAAGGTCAACCGTTTCAACTAGGTTGCCGCTCTACAGAGTTCAGGAAGGGAAACTCTTTTCTCAAACGCCACCAACATAGCCATGGCACAAGTTGAGTGAGCTCGGATTGGACCAGAAAGGTCAAGGCCAGCCAGTTCATGTACCGATTAAATAGCATGGGCCACCCAGGATGACTGTCTCTTGCTACTGTAGCACACAAATAAGTGTGCGGACTGACAGAAGGGCTCAGTCCTCAATTTATAGAAAGCTAACTCTCCAACGTCCAAGGTACAAAGAATAGATGGAAACAGAAAGGTGCGAGTACAATGTCCTGATTCAAGTGGAACTCAGACACCATCTTAGACTATAATGTGATGTCAGGACAGAGCACCACCTTATTATGATGGAAAGTCATATAAAGTGGGTCTGTCTGCAATGCACACAGTTTGCTGGACCTGCAGGCTGATGTAGTAGCCACCAGAAAGGCAGTTTTCCAAGACAGGAGACAGAAATCTGTCATCGCAAGTAGTTCGAATGGATTGGCAGTCAAAGTCTGTACAACAAACTCCAAGTTGGTACTGAGAGCCAAACTGGAGGAGATAGATTCTGTACACCTCAAAGAAATGGCTTAGCCAGTGGGGCGAATAAACAGAGTAACCGTCTGCTGGAGCATGAGAGGCAGAAATAGCCAACAGATATACCCTCAGGGAAGAAAGAGACAAGATAAACTGCAAAACATGGTGCAACTGGCACCAAACGGGGTCAAAGTCATGAGTGGTAGCAAAGAAGCAAAAGGGTGCCCACATACAGGCATAAGAACGTCTCATAGATGGCTTATGAGCAGTGTCTACAATGCATTTTAATGCGTCGGGGACTGAAGAGTCAGAAAGGATGAACGGACTCTCCATGGTGTCAGTTGTAGCATGTTGAGGTCCAGTTGCCGTATCTTGCCTTGACCCTGTGTGATCAGGTCCAGTATTGATAGAAGCTGGTGACACCTCCCGTTGCAAAAGAATTGCAAGACAGGAGCGAACCAAGGTTGCCTCAGTCACCACGGCATGATCAGAATGCAGTCCATCCCATCTATCCTTATCTTTGCTAGGACTTTTGTTATGAGCGGGAAGGGTGGGAAAAGATAAAAGTGCTTCCATCCATTGGAAAACAAAAGCGTCCCCCACAGATGTCTTGTTTACTCCTACTCTGCTACAGAAGTGTTGGCCGCCAGAGCAAATAAGTCCACCTCCAAAGTGTCCCATAGGCGAAAGAAAGCTGTGAAGACTGCCCTGTCCATTTTCCACTCGTGAGAAGCAGAGTAGGTCCAACTCAGCTGATCGGGTATGGTTTTGTTCACCCCGGCAATGTGCACTGCAATCTGACAGGAGATGCACCAGTTGAAGATACAGAGGGTTAGCTCGACCAGAGGAAGAGATTTCGTAGTCCCTTGCTTGTTCAAGTAGTAAATTGTGGTGTTATTGTCTGAGACTATTTGAACCAAGCAGCCGCTGAGATGGGTATCAAAAGCTCTCAGACCCTTCTTGACTGTCAGCAACCCCAAGAAATTGATGTGACCTGTGGATTCCACTGTCCTCCAAGGGTCCACAGTGAGCCCCCCCATCCTGAAATGTATGCATCTACCAGCCTTCCTACCATCCTGCCAGCTGCCTTACCATCTCGTCAGCCTTCTGTCTTGGCTGACGCTGCTGCTGGCTGGATTGGGGCTCCTATCCTGGGAGAAGCTCCACTGCCATCAGGAGGAGGGCGACTCCCCCAGGTCTGCCTCATTAGTGACGCCTGCCACCTGGGCTTGCTTGATGCTCCGCAGGCCTTTATCTGCCGGCCTGGAGCGTCAAGGAGATGACACCAAAGGGGTTCCCCCCTTTGGGGGGAGCCACTTCGGGGGGGGGGTAACACAAGGGCAGGGGGAGGAATGCTCGGCCCACCATAGAATCCAAAACTACCCTGATGAATTGAATTCTCTGCATCGGTTACAAGTGGATTTTCTCTAAGATGAGGTAGAGACTGAGTCCAGCAGGTGACACATCAGAAGATACCCTGCATGATCCCCTTCTTTGTGGATGCCACTAGCAGCCAGTCGTAGATGTTGGGGTAAACTGCCACCCGTTGAACTCAAAGATGAGCTCCCACCACAGCCATGCCCTTGGTGAAGACACTCAGTGCGGTGACAAACCCAAAGGGCAACTCATGAAATTGGTAGGCATTGGGCCCAATGGTGAACCAAAGGAAGTGTTGGTATTTCTGACTGATGGCAATATGGAAATACACATCTTTCAGATCCACATGCCCGAACTAGTCTCCTTGCCATAGGAGCAAGAGAAGTGATGCCAGCATGACGATCCAGAACCACGGGGGGGGGGGAATAAAGGCGTTCATGTCCCTGAAATCCAGGATCGGTTGAAGCCCTCCATCCTTCTTTGGAACGGTAAAATATTGGGAGTAGAAACTGTCATGAAGCTGATGTGCCAGGATGTGCTCTATGGCACTCTTCGCTAGGAAAGTCTCTACTGTACTTCCATCTGCAGTGCTGGTGATGGGGCCAGGACTTTGATAGAACTAATAGGAGGAAGGGTGTCAAACTCAATGCTGTAACCCTTCTGTACAATGGGAAGGAACCAGGAGTCCAATGTGATTCATGTCCAAGCTGGGAGAAAGGGAGCAAGATGAGTTCTGAAGGTGGGGCAGACAGAAGGACAAAGAAGGAAGTGGGGGTAGTAAAAAATGGCATTTGCTATTGTTGTCCTGCTTCCTGCGGGGACCACAGAACTTGGAAGGTGGATACTGCCACTTCGGCAGAGAGGCTGATGGCAGATGAAAAGATTGACCAGCCAGGGACCATGACTGCTGATAGGACAGTTGGCAAAACCAGCTATGTTGTTTGTAGGAAGTGGGTTGTTGTCCCAATCCTATATGCCGAGCAGTATTTTTTGCTTTCTGCATTGAGTCCATGGCTTCATCCATTTTTGAGTTAAGTTCCCTACAAGGCTACTGCAATGGTGGTTGAAAGAGTATTGAGGGAATAGGCAGGAACTCGCTAAGGACATGCACACTGGGATGGTGGGCAGGGTTCCCGCCAAAAATTCCTCAGCTATAGATGTTTCCTGAATGGGGCTCCGCATGGGCACAGAACCCTTATGTGTGATACACAGAGACCATGAAGAACCCTGAGTTAGATGGAAGCTCTCTTTCCCTACCAGCAAACAACTTGGTGAACTGAGCCACACTGGAGGGCCCTTCACTATCTCATGATTCCAACATGATCCGAGACTAAAGGAACTCTGGATAAGCTGTGTTGTTCTTATGAGGTTCCCCTGATGTGATTTAAGGGGAGGGTTAGAAATGTCCTGATTCCATTTTGAAAGCTCATGTTCAATAGTACCTCAGTGCAGAAGGTCTTTACATGCAGCTGCAGCCTCATGACTGCGTGTGCAAGGATCAGTGCAAGCTCACCTGAGAAACTGATGATTGGGTTGCACTGGGAGATGGGGGTAAAAGCTGAAGTGTAGAAAGAGACTCTTCAAAACATTTGAGAAACACTGCCCTAAAAGGAGCACCCTCTTTGAAACATCTTTTTACAAAGATGGCAGAAACTGATTATATTTTCCCTTAACAGTATGAACTTACCCGTATCCTGATCCAGTGATTCTTGGGAAAGAATACTGCAAAGAATGGGATTCTTCCACTGTCCCATTCTCTTGGGCAATAAGAGATAAAAAATGTAGTTGGCAGCTGCCATTTTGCATCAGCTCTGCATGTGCCATCTGGGAAAAATTACAGATATTTTTTTTAAAATATAGAAACAGTTTTTAAAAAATATGTTAAAATCTTTATTCCTAAAATGCCAATGCTAGAAGTGCACTTAGCTCTGCACTTGGGGATGCAGAAGGGATGCTCTTTTCTGACGTACTACCTTTTGGATCTTAGACAGCTTAAAATAAGACAGTGTTTAATGTGGCACTGGGATTATTTAGTGATACCGAGAGGCTATGGTGGTGGGGGTGTCATTGGAGTACTAGAAGCTGAGAGTTTGACATTCAATAGATATATAAAGGCTCGTCGGGTTTACTAGTTTTATTAAAATAATGTTCTGAGGTATGGTTAAGGCAAGATTATTTTAGTTACCCTTCTTGATTTTATGACAGTTAAGAACATTTTATTAGGAGTTTCGCTATTAGGATTGTATTTGTTTAGTATTTTGTTTGCTTTTAAAATAGTGCCTTTAAAAAAATTCTTGCTGGTAGCACTGCATTTTGATCTTTATTCATCTCACACCTCCCCTGCCCCAGGTCCACTGGCGCACGCAGAGAACTTGGGGGAAGGATTTTGCACCAAGCAGAGATTAAAAATTAAGTGTGCCATACAATCCTAACTTGTAGTTCTGATGAGAATCCGCCATATTTGGGGCAAGAGTTTTATTTATTTATTTATTATATTTATACCCCGCCTTTTTTCCTGCAAGGAACCCAAGGCGGCTTACATAATCTTCCTCCTCCTCTCCATTTGATCCTCACAACAACCCTGTGAGGTAGGTTAGGCTGAGTGACTGGCCCAAAGTCACCCAGCGAGTTTCATGGCCGAGCGGGGACTAGAACCCAGATCTCCTGAGTCCCAGTCCAACACCCTCACCACTACGCCACACTGGCTCTATATAAATCAGTATAAAAATCTGAATGAAACAAGGCAGGGTTAAAAGCTCCCTTTCATTGTGGTACTTTAAAATAAAGATGCCACACACAGTTCTTTTGCTCACTGGGTAATCCTATTTCTTCACTGGTTGTTGGCATAAAACTCTTCAGGGTTTCGGCCCCAGTTCAAAGTATTTGATTTGCCTGAGAAACAGATAGGAGAGATTGTAACTGGACAGTTAGAAGAAATAGTATAAAGAGAAAGGATTACATGGCCAGAAAATGAAAAGGGGACTATTGAACTTTATATTCTTTTAAAAAAATTCACGTTTGAAGCCTGCACCCTATGGAACGAAAGTGAAGGTTTTATACAAGTGTGCAAGGTCCCATCGACAGTACACTGGAATATGATTTGAAATTACAAATAGATTTAATAGATTATAGAGTTGGAAGGCGCCTACAAGGCTATCGAGTCCAAATCCCTGCTCAATGCAGGAAACTAGAGGAGGGGTCTCCCATCCAAGTAATAACCAGGCCTGACCCTGCTTAGCTTTCCACACTCAGACAAGCCGAGCCAACATAAGCCACAGGCCTGTCCCATAGCCACAGGCCAGTGTTAAGCTCTGACTGGAGAAAACAACCTATGCCTTTAAAAGGCTGTGTATCAGTCAGATATTCAACAGGTGCAGTATTACCCCACAACAGTATCTCCATGTTGGCAGGAGTGCTGCATCTCTTGAATTCATGCCTATCACACAACTTTAAAAATGTGTGACCCCTTCCCTCTTACCGTCCCAATATTTTAAAATGTGTAGCTTGTTTTGGATAGAGGACACAATGCGTTGAAAACACTAGAATAGAAGAGGGGGCTTTAAATTGCATTTCTTTGTCTTTAAATCCTAGATGACATGGCCGGGAAGGCCTTCAAGTATACCTGGGATCACAATCTAATTCAGAGATGGGAAATATTATCTATATCTATTTATATACACTATCTCTTTAAGGCCTAACAAAGCTATCAAATGGTTACGGCACTTTAGCAGCAGACAGAAAGCTGAAATATGGTATACATATAGTCCAACACACCTTGATCAGTAGGAAAGTCTAAAAATGGGACATGTATTTTCCTCTTTGGAATATAGTTAGCAAGGCTCAGATTTCATTAAAGCCAAATATGAGTAGTCAGGTTCATTCCAGCCATGTTCTCATGGAACTGCTGGGGAAATCATAGAAAAGTAGAGTTGGAAGGGGCCTAGAAGGCCATCGAGTACAATCCCCTGCTCAATGCAGGAATCCAAGTCAAAGCATCTAACAGTCAAGAATTTTTTCCTGATGTTTAGGTGGAATCTGGGTTCCTGTAACTTGAGCCCATTATTCCGTGTCCTGCAAACTAGGATGATTGGGAAGAGATCCTGGCCCTCCTCTGTGTGACAACTGGAAGAGTGCTATCATATCTCCCCTCAGTCTCCTCTTCTCCTCAATCTCTAAGCAGTTCATATTAAAAACAACAACAATACAGAAACAAGATAAAAATAATAAATTAAAACATTTTCAAACATTACAGCATCATAATGATAAAATAATAAAATCGGGTGGTAACAGAGTCCCTCACAGGTCAAGGAAAGTCTGTGTAAATAGGTGCGCTCTCAAGAGGCATTTTTGTCTCTTGAATTACAAAGTTGTAAATAATGTTGTTCAGTTGATTATCCCTAGCAGTATGTGAGAGAATACATGTATGTCAATGAAATACCGGTATGTCTTGGTGTGAAATGGAACTAAAAAGTAGTGACAGTGAAACTGAAGATACCCCAACAATGTTAGTAGAAGAGAGTTAAACTCTTTGAAATAGAACTCTTTGAAATAGATGAGTGGTTGTCAGCGTATCATGCATAGTTCTTTGGGCTGCTAAAATTAGCGTGTCAATAGTTTTTGGTAAATTTGTTTTAAGCCCTGTTTTCTACGGAAAAGATGCAGCGCGGGGTCCCGTTGCGCCGGTGCAGGGTCCCGTTGCGTCACTTCCAGCCAGCCGGAAGTGACGCGACAGGACCCATCGCTGCCGCGTGGCTACTTGTGCAGCGCGGAGAATCGCTCTGCGCTGCAGAGAAAGGAGCAGCGGGGGGGGGGCATGTGAGGAGAGGCACCCCCCCTTAAGGTACGTTACACACTCCTACTTGCAATTGACCAGGTTCACACATAACAGCTAACTATGGGCTAAACAACCCAGTTAGTTGCGGCCGCACCGGAGCGCACATGCTTCTTCCCATGCACCCATCACTTCCGCTTTCTTTCCAGATCGCCAACCAACCAGGAATGCCTGTTCTCTGGGTTGTTGAGGGAGAAACAACCTACAGTTTTAACCAAACAACAAACCATGGGTTCAAATTCTGGGTTGTTTCTCCCTCAACAACCCAGAATACACAACAACAAGCCAGGAATGAAAGCGGAAGTGGTGAGTGCTCTGGGGTGGCCACAGCAAACTATGGGTTGTTTAGCCCACAGTTAGCCATGATGTGCTAACTGGATTACTGTCTTAAAAGTTTTACTGGTATTCTTATAAAAAAATCTCTATAATATAAAATTTAAATCACATTAAATGTGCTTTAATTTCTCCCCTTAAATACTTGTGGTGTATTGGGATAAAAAACTTAGCACAGGATACTTCGTGGTTTACAAAATACAAATAAAATAAACATGCTAAATTAGATCACTTTCTAGGGCATCTGAAATGTTTCTGATGCAAATGACCCAATGCAAATAACCTTAATTTGCATATGAGCATTTTCCAGAACATTTTCCAATTCAAAATTTTTCAGAAAACCAACATCACTGCTTAGGATCAACTATGACCCCAAATGTGTAGGATGGCTACAAAACAAAGGCACCCACCTGAATAAAGGACTGAAACTCTTTCCATTTATTTTCAGGCAGTTCAGGAGGCAGGCATAGCAAAAGTTCAACATAGCTTCTGAAAAAGCAAACAGGATTGCAAAGTCAAAAAGAAACTTAAGTTCATTTACCGTCCAGAAAAACCATCCACCACTATTCTTAACGTACGAAGTACCGTAGCTTGAAAACAAAAATCAAATGTACATAAAGCTAATAAAAATATATACTCACAGGGCTAAGCGTTCAAGCACAAAGGCTACATTTTCACACTCAGAGGTCAAGTAAGGTCGTGCTTTAACATAACTGTGGATAGCTTCTGTGTATACCTCCAGCAAAGGCAAGGGATCCTCAGATGTCTTCCACCTTTCTGCATATTCAAGAAGCGTCTGTTTAGAAAACACAAACATGGATTACCAAAGTAAACCAAGGCCAGATTCCTGTTTTTCCACTTAAGTCATAAATATGAGATGTAGCACATCCACCATTATTTTCTTGGCATGGCACATCTACATTCTTAGAACCTGTCACGTGAAGAAAACTTTTTCCCTTCAAAGTCTTCGGAAAGAGTGTAGGTATCTGGGGATGGAACATTTAGGCGCTTTGAATCCTGACACACAATCACAATATGTTGTGACACATACCAGGCCCAACAACCCCAAGGTATACATGGGATGGGAGACCACACAGTCCAACTGCTGTGCAACAATAATAAATTCTGCTGTGACTGGTGGGAGTAGTCACAACAAAAGAACTGCATACATGTGCAGTATGTTCTTGAAGGGGAAGAAAAGTACTGGATATGCCAACATATTAAGGGAGATTTTTTCCCCACATGTAGCAGGAGCATGCAAAGGCAGTAAAATATTTGAGAATGCTGTTGCAGATAATTAAACTTCATAGCTTCATTTGGTAAATCTTATGATTTTGTTAAAAGGCTAGTACCTGTGGATCAGCAAGTACAACTTTAATATATTTTTACAATTATCAAAACTGAAAATCTTGGAAAAATACCCCCCCCCCACACCAATAAATAAATCAATCAGCTTTTAAGGAAATTATAGAAACAAGTGTTTTTGTGGATTGTTATAAACCGCCCAGAGAGCTTTGGCCATTGGGCGGTATATACATGAAATAAATAAACAGAAATGGTTAAATTGATGGCACATTTCAGAAACCCACAAAATATAAACAGATCTTGAGAAGTTGGGATCCAGCGATAATTTAACTGGTTTAAGTCCAATGTCGCACTAGTGGAAATCGGCCAGCACAACAGGAGTTTCTCCCCTCTCACTTCCACCCTGTAGCCCTCTGAGCTGTCTGGAAATCTGCCCGCGCTTTGAGAGCATGCAAGGGGAGGGCCCTCTCCTGGTTCTGCTGATAGAACTGCTTCAGTCACTGGAACAATACAACTGGATTCAATTTGACAGCTAGGTTGGATTTTGATAATGAGAATGGAATTGTGGTGTTACAAATCACAGCACAGGTGATTTGTATTATGAGAGGGGCCGTAGCTCAGTGGTAGAGCACATGCTATGTATGCAGAAGGTTCTAGGTTCAATCCCCGGCATCTCCAGGTAGGGCTGGAAAAATTCCTGGCTGAAACTCTGGAGAGCTGCTGACTGTCAGTAGGCCAGTTTGCACAACATGACAACACAGTCGGTTGTAAGGTTATGCAAGGGTTGTTTAATCCTCAAATAACCCCCGCCGACCAGGTTCGCACATGACAATCTCCATATTTATAACGGTGGCGGGTATGCGCAGCAGCTCCTTAAGGGTAAATTAACCCTCAATGGGCTGTCTTGTGAACAAGGTCACTGTCGACAATACTGCGCTAGATGGACCAATGGTCTGACTTGGTAAAAGGCAGCTTCTTATGTTCCAGGTTAATTACAACTAGAGAGGTTTGGAGATAACATGTTTATAGTACTTTTTTTGTAATAAGTCTTCTAAAATTATGTATAAAAATAAGAGATACTGTGTAGAATGTAATTTTGTATATAAATTACACTTTAAAAAAAAAGTACATTCAGATTTATTTATTCATTTTCTATACTGCCCAATAGCCGAAGCTCTCTGGGAGGTATACAACAATAATTAAAAACAAACAATAAAATACAGTTAAAAATAAACAATAAAACATTATGAAATTTTAAAAACCAATTTTAAAAATATCTCTAAAACAAGTTAATAAAACACAACCGCTAAAAACAATTTACAACCCCACCATATACCATTTAATACTTATTTATTCCCAGCTTCTTTGGGACATGAATCCTTTGTAAGCAGGATTCGTCAAACAAAGCAGTGGAGGAAGTAGTTCAGGGGTAGAGAACCTTTTTCAGCCCGATGAGGCCTGAATTGCTACCTAAGAAACCTCCCAGGCATGTCAACAGAAGCCATAGTGGCCATGGCCAGAGTGATCGGCATGGCAGTTTTTCTCTGCTCAGCACTGGGGGAAAGCGCCTCAGTAGTTGGCTTGGGGACATAGTTGAAATAATAGTTGAAATAGAGTTGAAATAATAAGTAAGATCATGCCCACTTCTTGAGATCCCCACAAGGGAAGCAGAACAGAATGGTTCTTTGCTCTAGTGTAATAATTGAGCATTATTTTCTTAGTTTGTATGCTATTCAGCTTCTTCTAGCCATTGGAAGGCATATAGAGCTATGCAGAGCACAGAGATGGTTTCTTAGAGAAAGGGATAGGTTCCGAGGTACATGGTATTCATTTTTTAAGCTAAGCATGCCCGGGTCTTGACAATGCCTGTAAAGAAGCCTATGTGTGAACCCCACAGCTCACTCAGTGAGATACAACTGCAACACATAAATCACCCCTATGTCACTGTCTGTCTTGTCCCTCTTTAGCTTGTAAGATTTTACAGGCACTGTCCATATACTTAAGCTTATCTCTATACAAACTGAAAATCTGTCACTCTCTTTTACAAAGCAAAAGGCTAAAAACCTGAAAGATTTATGCAGTGCAATCTTATACACTGAAAAGCAAGTCCCCCTAAGTTCAATGGAACTTACTCCCAAGTGACGGTGCATAAAGAAAGGTTTAGACAGCTAAATTGTGCACCAGCAATAACAATTTAACTGTGGACAGGCAGAATCCATAGTAAACCCCGGCTATTGATTAATACTGTGCCACAAATAAGTGATATTTTAAATATAAAATTCAAAATAGTATCAAACATACTGAATATATCACCTAATCCACAAAATCAGAATGCACTTTTCTGGCTTTCTTTTTTACTTATACGATAGTGGGTAAGTCAAGAGATAGGCAAATAAAAGCACCATTGCTATCAATTAGTGATCCGCCAATGAAGCACATTGAAATGGAGAGGGTCCCCCAATGCTACAGAGCAGATTTTGAGAGCATGCAGGAAGCTGCAAATGGAGGGCGGATCACCCCCATCCTGTTCCAATGACGGAAGCTATTCCGTTGGCATTAAGTGTTAATTGGATATCACCCTAGGTTTCTGTGGGTTTTTTTTTTTGCAAGACCAACATGCAGTCAATTGGACGTGTATGAATTTTGGGTAAATTTTGTCACTTGCATAATTGGCAGAATCATGTAGTCCTACAGAACTGTAGTCTCTTTGTTGGAAATAACCTTTATGAAAGCTTTTAGAGATAGCAGGGAATAGAGCGCTTCAGCTATTGGGTGGTAGAGAAATAAAATTATTATTAAAAATAATGATGATGTCGTAGAACTGAGGCTTTAATTAGAAAGAGAATAGTAGCTAAGGATCAACCCAATCCAGCATTGCCAAGCACAAATTCGGAGTGATTACTCAGTCACATGTACCCCAAGGACTTTGAGTACATTTTGACATACCCTGAGACTACAAGCGGAGGGCACACTGATATTTCCACTGGCCAAAGGATAAGGCTGCACCACTTCCATCCACACAAGAAAACCAGCAAGGGAAAAAAATAATAATTCATAAATATATGCTAGAAATGTAGTGACAGGTTCAGTCCCACGAATCATTTTCTCATTGTGGTAAAGGGCTAAGGGTCAGGAAGGTTGGATACAGATCCCTTCTCCAGGGAGGCGGGGGTGTCCGCCATGCCACCGTGCAAACATAGCAGTGAGTTGAGACGCTAGAGGTGAAAAGAAAGCCCTCACTCAGCCACTATATCAGGGATGAGGAACTTCCAGCTTGTGGGCCAAATTTGGCCCACCAGGCTGGCCCATCCAGCCTGCAGGGCCCCAGGCAAGGACCCTCCCTCTGTCACCCCACTCCCTGAGGACTAATGGGGAGGGGAATCCCTACCATTATCTCCAATCAGCACAATGCTCCCCTCCCAACTAGGTCCCCGACCAAGGTGCAGGCTGGAAGAGTGCTTCTCCACCTGGCACCACAGCTAGGGCAGCTTTGCTGCACACTGGCTTTCCCAGGCCTGGTAAAGCCCACACACAGCGAAGCTGAAGCTCCAGCCAGTGCTTTGGCTGGGACCAAATGGTCTCAGGGAACGCGACCCCATCTTCCGATGTCATTCAGCCCATGGAGAGCTTGGTAGGGGGCAATCTGACCCCTCCCCCATACAAACAGTTCCCCATCCATGCTCTATACTTTAAAATACTTTATCCAAGCTGAGACATGAATAAAGACAGGACTGATGACACAACTCTTCCACATTTCTTCCGCTGTTAACAGCAACATGATGAGAAGCCAGGAACAGTTTTTAATTAGGTACGACAACACCCATCACAAAATGTGTTTAAGAACTGAAGGTGGAATTAAAGAAAAAAAACTATCAATGGAATTGGTCACTGATTTAACACTACATTCTTTCTACAAAGGAAATGTACTTATCCAAGAGAATTAAAACCATATTGAAGTCATTTCATCTGGTCTAAATTATGTTGAACATATAACCACTAACATGATCAGATATGGTACTTCAAGGCCTGTGGCTTACGCTGGCTCAGCTTGTCTGAGTGTGGAAAGCTAAGCAGGGTCAAGCCTGGTTATTACTTGGATGGGAGACCCCTCCTCTAGTTTCCTGCATTGAGCAGGGGGTTGGACTCGATAGCCTTGTAGGCTCCTTCCAACTCTATGATCTATGAAAGTGAAGAGTTTTGCCAAGTAGTATGGGGACAGTTCACAAAGTACCTCAGGAAGTAGGAACACCTCCAGTCTTTGCATAACCAAGTAACAAGATTATAGTATCCAGTCCTGTTTACACACTGTATGGTGCCTACAAATTAGTAATCCCATACCAAATAAAGACTACAAAATCCAGTGTGGTGTAGTGGTTAGAGCAGGCAACACCCAGTCTACCAACTCTTCCAGACTGCAGAGAGCCAGATTCGGACCCCTCTGCCATGAAGCTCTCTGGTTGACTTTGGGCTGCTCCCTCTCTCCCAGCCTAACCTACCTCAGGGTTGTTGTCAGGATTAAATCATGTACACCTTAGAGGTGTACCTTGGGCTCCTTAGAGGAAGGGCAAGATAGAAGTGTTATATATAAAATAAAACCAACCTGCGACTTCATAAAAAAACCAAAACGGTATAACTCTGAAGTTTAAAATGACAGCAATCCTAATCTTCCTTTCACACCAACTGTGCTTTATTTCCTTTTTTTTTAAATGGAAGTTTTTTAACTGAAGTTTTAATTACATTTTTGGACAATATAAAGTACATTCAAACAAAAGATAGAAAGGGAACGTTAAAGCAGAGAAGGTAAAACTGGATTGATGTATTTTGGACACACATACTGGAAATACAAATATAGTGGACTGCCAACACAATGTGTTAATCTGAACAAAAACTGAAGGTTTCATCTTTATATTCATATTTATCATAGATTCTCATATTTATTTTCTTTGCACTTATGTCAATATATTGCCAGTTCAAACAAGGACAAATCATTAGTCCACTGTATGGAAGGTGACAACTTCTCCTTCCAGTGTCCAAGCACTATGCATTTGGCTGACACTGGTGCATGCATGACATATAGCACCTGGCGATGGATTCCAAATGGCAGCAATGTTATTCAACAAACCATGCATATCTTCAAAATGTAGTGAGGTTTCAAGGACTAAATTAATTTCCAGGATTTCACCCCCAAAAGAGGCTTATAGCTGGGCAATAACTCCATAACAAGTGAATAAGGGACCCTATTTCTGCCCTATGTTGCCAACACTCAGAGAAGTGAAGGCCCAGAAAAAATCAGAAAAAAACTGGTCCGTCTTGTCCCCGCCGGGGCCATTTTTGTTTTTTTTCTGAAAAACTGAATAGCTTTGGATTATGTAATATTTTCTATGAGAATTTTGATTAAAATATTTAAGACAAGGTATTTATATATTGCTACCCAGTCTTTACTTCCCCCAAATGATTTCTAAAAACTATGTAATAAAACATTTATAGAAAGACTGGAAATGTAAAATTTCTGGAAATAATGAAGCCATGGGGGGGGGGATTGTTTTTTTTATTCTCTCTGTAAGATCCCCAGCATAATTACTTCTTCCATTCTTTATTAAAATTATTGATCTACTGTATCTTTTACTGAAAGACATTTAAGGATGCTCCACATTATGCTTAGTTTTCCCACGTGTGAGTAGAGTCATCATAACATGGAAGAAAATGTACATTCTTGACAGTTTGAGTTTTGTTCTACAGGATCCACTGTTTCTGGACTTGTTCTGGTTAGATGCTGTAGCAGTCAATAAATGTAGTTGTAATCTAAAGCCCACATGTGAAAGAAACACTGTAGGTTGTCCTGCCACTGCCACCAGGTATGACAAAACAGCATGTGGATTATCCCACCAAGGTTTCTTTTTTTAAATTAACTTTGAGGCTTGGGTCTATGGAACTCACTCCCAGTTTTTAATAATGTTCCCAATTAGACGTCACTGCTAGGGAATGCTGCCTTAGCTATAAAACCTTTAACTGCTGCCACTAGAATAAACCCTCTCTATATAAAAGAAACACAGTAGCCTGGTTCCTATGGTGTAGGCATGGGATTGACACCATCACTAGAGACAACCTTTCAAAATGAACAAAATATAAGTATTTATTAATGGAAATTACTTACAAATGAGAATAAAATGTTACTCTTCAAATAATAGGTTGAGACTGCGTAAGGTTTTTAAATTAAATATGGTTGCTTACCATTCCTAATAGGAGAAAAAGTATTTCCCAGCTAAATACAATCTCAATAGCTTTTCCTTCAGACCAGATTTCCCTAAACTCCAGCCCGCAAACAGGAACAGGTTTAGGAATCTTCCTTACAAACAGGAACAGATGCTGTACACCAGTCTTCCTCTGCCTCCAATTCTTCCTGCTTCTTCTGGCTTCTAGAATGATTCACGTGTTTCAGGGACTACTTGCTGAAGTTTCCTCTGGTCAGACATAAAATAGAAACCTAAAATATATTATGTATAACTTGGTTTGCTCATAAAATTATCATGTTTAGTATAATAAATGTAAAGTACATTATATTGGAACAATAATTACAAATTTCCTGAGTTTACTTTTTAATGTTTTTAATTTTAATAATAATTTTATGAGCAAACCAAATTATACATATTATCTTTTATGTTCCCAAAGCAGCCTTGCCCAACCTGGTGCCCTCCAGATGTTTTGGATTACAACTCCCAGCATTCCTGATCATTGGCCATGCTGGCTGAGGCTGATGGAAGCTGAGGTCCAAAATATCTGGAGGGCACCAGGTTGGGAAGGTTGTCCTAAAGCAACACAGTGACTTTAGATCTGTAAAGAAAGCCAAAAATTAAGTATTGCATATTTTTCCATTTCCCCCATTTCCAAGTTTTTCTGGGAAGACCCAGCTTCAAGATGTCTTGAAATTATACATCTTTACCAACACCTCAGGGATTGAGATAACAATATGTACTGGAGTATCTGTGGCATCCAATAAGTTTGGAACATTAGTTTTTGTTGGATGTGATGCACCCTCAGGTCAAAAGGGGTTCTTTTGATAGATGAGTGTGCTATGGACCACTTAGGTTGAATGGAGCATTTCAACTCCCTATTCCACTCCCCGCAGAGGTATGATTCAACATTTTTAATCTATCCAAAGAAGACCCATATAAACAGGCAAGCAACTGATAATGGCAAGCTAAGTAACCCCAATCAGACCTTCTAGGAGCTCTGGAGGTACAGTGGCTACACAAGCAGCCAGTCCAAAGATAGATGTCAGAGGTGTTTAAGTTAGAGAAACCGCTAATTAGTTGTGTTTGGGAAGCCTAACTCCTCTTGTAACGCATGACATGAAAGGATTTGAATTCACCCTCCTCATCCAAAGTCATAACCTGGCAAGATGTTCAGGTGTTCCATATAAGGTCTCTCTACCCATTTTAAAATCAGTGTTGTGCCATAAAGTTAGTCTGACATGTGCATATGGATCAGCTCTGACTCTAATAATAAGCACTTTCCAGGCATGCTGAGTAGCATGAACAGTACACACTTTATAACTAAAGAAACCTAGATAGGTGGATTCAAGTGCCTGAGACCTGGTAATAGGACCACACAAAATATTTTCAGTTCAACCCAAGCAGAAAACAGGGGTCTGGTTGCATGTTGCCATTACTCATTTAACTTCTTGTCCTCCACTGATTTCCCCCATCTCACATTTTTTAAAATTAATGTTTTAAACTAGAATATGCAATCATAATAATGACTTAATGTGCAAATTATTTCTTGCAATAGAAGTTTACAAATTTCTACTGTTCATATTCTCAAGCATTATTATGAAGAAATGAAGTTGGGGAAAAATAAATTAAGCACCCAATTCCCTCAATATACAAATATGCAGCTTTTAACATTAATTCCAATTTTGTTCTGACTGCTTACTTGTTATCAAATCTGTTTCTATTCAGGTAAAATTTCTATTTTATTTATTGCTATGTAAAGGATCAACCATGTAGTATACCACACACGACATCTTATTTATCTTGACTTTTTCTTTAAAAAAAAATAATGAAGTGGGGGGGGGGGGGCAATCCAAGGGTTAAGAAAACCAAGATTAAGCTTCCATAAAAAAATCCTCATCAAGGGCTGACTTTCAATACACTGCTGTGAAGGAGCAACTTTCCTACATACAAAACCCCTGAACGAGCACCAAGTTACACATAAATGCTCAGAATCCTATGGGAAAGGCGCATCCCCCTTGAGCACTGGGTCAAGGGTTATATCTAATGTTACAGTAGCAGAAAAGTTACACGTATTGGTAGGGATGTCACCGCGAATATCGAGGGGCTGGAGTGAGCCAAAATCAGCCCCGCTCGCAGCCCCCCGATATTTGCGGCAATTTGCAGGCCTACCTTAGCCGCCCGCGTGGGCTCCCGGCGCGTCACTTCCAGCTGTGACGCGACAGGCCCTGCTGCCGCCGCCAAACCCTGCACCACGGTTTTGGTGTAGAAACCAGGGCAACAGGGCTTAAAACGGCCTGTTTTAAGCCCTGTTTTCTACGCAAAAACCGCGGCGCAGGGTTCAGCCGCGTTGGTGCAGGGCCCGTCGCGTCACTTCCAGCCAGCAAGTGGTGCGGCGTGGAGAATCCGAGGATCGGGGGGGCCCTGCTCGCTGAGGAGAGGCGAAGCGATACGCCCCCCCAAAAGGTACGAAATTCACTACGTATTGGTATTGTTCTGTTAGCAGTTGCACAAGCATCAGCACAACTAGTGCAAGTAAAACCTAGCCTAATGAAGCCATAATGATGTGGCACAAATGAAATTCAAACTATTGGACTTGCCACTCACTGAAGCCTTGAAAAATTGTCTGACCCAGGCCTCATCTCTTAGGAGGGAACACACATATATGAAACACAATCATTCTGGCTTCCTGCTATATTTCAGACATCTTTCAAGATGTTGCTTATGACCTATAGAGCTACAATGCTCAGACTCCTCTTTTGTTGGGATTTTCTGCAATTACACGTGAAATTAGACTAACACACACATAAGTCATGCCCTTCTCTGGCACCAATCCTGTCAAACTCTCCTCACAGAGAGTCCCTTGCTGTGTATGAAAATGTATTATTCTTCATTTAGTTTACTATATTCATCTTGTTTATAATGGCCAGGATCCTGAGTTGGCTCCTGCTGGTGAGTGTCCTCTGCGCAGAGTTCCATTCATGGACATTTCCACCAGCTGAAAAAGGGTGGTGAAGAGGTGAATTTCACCAATTCCCCTTCCCTATGCAGCTTCTTGTGCCTCCAGAAATCTGCTCTGAAGGACTGGGGGATCCCAGATCTCGATCCTATCAATAAACAGAAGGGCTCTTTCTGTTCACAGATGACTAGTTAGGATCCAAACCATTATCTGTCATATTTGAGCAAAGGTTTTTTTTAGAAAGGTAACTGACAAATTAAAAAAGCCATGGCTAGTTTACATGAATAAGGTATTGTATTGGTTTTAAGAATACATGAGATGAAGCCCTCAAAGGCTTTTTGATGGAGATACAGATGTGTGTTAGGACTCTTAACTCAAAAGCAGGAGTGCCAGTGTAGATACCTCTCTCTCTGTCTCTCTCACACACACACAGTTTTCAAATCTCAGTTGTTAAAACTTATGACCAAGAGGCACCCATTTTATACATGTTATCTGAACCATACCACACCTTCTATTCACCCCAGCATTCAGGAGTTCTCAGTTGATAGAAGTGAATTTTCCTCTGTACCATATCACAAAAGACAAAGATGAAGCCTATATTACTGTCACGGTTTACCTTGATCTGTGAACCCTACATCCTAGGAAAGCAGCAGAGGACCAGCCTATGGATATTTTTCCCCACAGAAGTCTCCTGTAACAGCGCTGTTTGCTTCTTTGTGGTGGAGGATATTCCTTGCTACTGCCACCACTTATTTTGGACTTGGAGAGGCCCCTTGACCCATGGTTTTGTGTTTAATATCAGGATTCATCACAAACTATGGTTGACAAAGAATCCTAATTTGAATTAACTGTTGTTTGTCTCTCTGCCCATGCAATATGAAGCCATGGTTTATGATGGGAAAGAAAAGTTGTGGTAGTGAGAAATTGTGAGGAGGAGAGGTGAGGAGGTAAGGGGAAGGAGCATGCAACCCTTAGGCCAGTGATGGCGAACCTATGGCACGGGTGCCACAGCTGGCACACAGGGACCTCTCTGTGGGCACTCGAGCCATTGGTCACCAGATCGTGAAAAGACTGTCCCCTTCTGCAAAACACTAATGATCTTGTTCTTTCTCACAGTGTGGAACAGAATGATTTTATTCTAGAATTCCTGTTACAGAATTCTTTTCTACATTGTTATCACATTTAAAAGATTTTGAAGAATGATGCACAGAGCATGGCTTGGATGTAAAGCCCTAACAGTTGACCTGAGTGCTGCATGTGTTGCTCTCAAACTAACGGAGTATGAGCCAAGGTTTGACAAATTATCAGCATGCATGCAATAGCAAAAATCACATTAATTGTGCAAAAGCATGCCCAATGCAAACTTTTACCTAATGCAATGTTTGCGGTCCAAGACATAAAGTGTTTAAAATGTGTTAAGCATGTTTAGTTTTCTTGTTTATCTTGCTCATCCTAGTACAGGTTGACTTTTACTAATCCGACACCTGTAGAAGCAGGAAAGGACCCGGAGTAAAGCTTGCCCCATACAATTTCAGTCTGGCATATAATCATATTACAAGTTGAGAATCCCTTATCCAAAAATACATGTGCCTAATTATTTAAAAAGTTTGTATAAATTCCCTTCAGGCTATGTGTACAATGTAGTACTATAATAATTTTTTGAGTTGATTTTTTTTCCAACAAAAAACTGTTTGTATAATTGAAAGCTCTGTTATTGTGTTTTTCTTTAAAGACAAAAGATGTTAATTAGTTCGGACAACTGTATGAGTTGTTTTTCTAAAACTAAAACCTCGGTATTCAGGTTTAATTGCAGTGTTGGCACTTTGATATAAATAAGTTGGTTTTGTGTTGCAGTTTGGGCACTCGGGCTCAAAAAGGTTCGCCATCACTGCCTTAGGCTGACTCCCAATTTGCAGCGAGTCAGTACTGTGTCTGCACCAACTCCCAAGACAAACAAGTGTGTGGCTTTGAAACAGTTCCTATTATCTTAGGCCTAAAGAAAGAAACTGGATCTTGACCTAGAAAGAGTAACAAAAAAAAATGTAAACATGGCTGTAATCCTATTTACAGTGAAGCTTACTTCTCAGTAAACATGCTTAGAAATAGAAAACTGCTTTATACCAAATCAGACCATTGGTTCATCTAACTCAGAGTTGCCTACATTGAGGCAATCATATGAAGAAGTCTTTTGCCCATACACACAGCCCCTTCACTGTATAAACAAACCAGAAAGTCTCTAATTAACCATAGTTTCCCATTTTGTCTGAATTGGGAAACTATAGCTACCAGCTTCAGAACAAGTCAGGCAATTAAACCATGGTTTGGAGTTCATTTAATGTGCTGGCTTGTTCTGAAGCTGGTTACCATAGTTTCCTATTTTGTCCAAAATGGGAAACTATGGTTATTAGAGGCTTCCTGGTTTGCTTGCTTACACCACCAATGGCGGAGCAAAGGAGCTGCATGTATGGGCAAAACCTCCTTCATATCTGTTTATCAAGCTGAGAATAATTGTCTGAACACAGCCACTGACTGGCAGTGGCTCTCCAACAGTCTTTCCCAGCCCTACCTGGAAATGCCAAGGATTAGGTCTAGGACCTTTTGCATTCAAAGCATGTGCTCTATCACTGAGCTTAAGGACCAAGCTACCGTAAATATTCTCTTTCAGATATACGTATTACACATTTCAGCATCTATCAATGAAAATTTTGTAGCAGGATATGCTCTAGTTCTTACAACCTGTAACCATACATATGATTGAAAGGATTTATTTTCTTTTAGTGAAAACACTCCTGTACTTATATTTGTTAGTTATTCTGTTAGTTAATGCAACCCTTTTAATCTTCACACACCAGTGGAACCAACCAAGGCAGCATAGTGCCCGATACGTATCACATCCATAATCCACATATTGTTTTAAAAACCCATAGGACTCCTCTAGAACAAGCTTTTGCAACTGAAAGATCCATATTTAGTAACATCAGGCTAACAAGAAAAAATGAAACCAAAGAGTCAATACATTTTTGTTTTTGACAGAATCATACAGATAAAGTCCTGTTTCAAGTATGTGATCTCCCATCCAAATTTCAATACAAATATATGCTTTGGAATAAAAGGGTTTCAAAAATTAGTTTCCTCCACCAACAAAATAACTGCTGCTAGGCAATTCAAGCCACAAAATATACGCTACTGCTTCAAATTCTCTTTTAAAAGGATAGTTATGAATGACATTTTAGAATAACAACATCAGTAGTAGAAAGAGAGATATGTGCTGCCTCCTGGATAATTTTTTTGATTCATTTCCATTTTCTAGAATAAAGAAGTCATACTACAATACTTTATCAATCTAAAATGTAGTGTTTAACACTTTGAAATCATGCTGTTCAACTGTTTTTATCCACCTCCTGCTGCAAAGTGACATAAATGTCACACACTTTTACTATGTTTCTCCTTATTGCTTTGTAGGATCCTCAATTCTAAAGCAGAAATGCAAGATGGAATTAGAAATCAAAATTTGATCACATTTTACCATTTTTACAGTGCAGAGAACTATTTTAGTCTTTCACAAATACCTTGTGAGTATTGCTATGAAAGTAGGATCATCATCAGCTCAATTTCATGTTTGAGCCAATTTCCATTATAAAGGTCTGGGAACACTGTCCAGCTGAATAATTTTTGACATCAGTTGAAATTATTTAATATAATTATGATATTGCCTTCATGAATGAAAGTGACTATAAACCTCAATGTTTATATAAATTGTCAGTGAAATAAGACTGCAAACTTGAAAGTTAGCTAAGAAATGCGTTAAACAATAAACTGATGAAGAAACTGGGGCTTTGTCACTAAGCTCTTTTAGTAATATCTCAGTCAATACAGAATTTCAGGCACAGATTTTCTTTATATCACTATTACCTGCCTCTTATGACAGCTTTGTAAACTGGTTTAGCACAATGTGAACACTTGGAAGTCTTGCAATGTTTAAGAGAACTAGTCTTGATTGGAGTCTAAAACACCCATCTGCAAGCAACACATCTATGCTGGCGGAAAGAGTAGTAGCATGTATACTGAGCAAGCACTACAAATACCATACGTGGATCTGATTCTTTTTGATTGTGAAGTGAATGAGAGCAACATTCAGCAGACTATCCAACAATCAAGTAAGGTGATTTAACTCAGAAGATCCAAGGACGGTTTGAGACGACCTACAACGAAAACAATAGGGAGCCCAACCTGATTATTGAACCGACTCTTCGTATGCCTGTCTATAGGGGATATGAAAAGAGTCTCATGGCAGTCATTAGCCAACCCTATTATGGGGCAGATGCGTGCTCCTCCTTAGTGCAGAGGGGCAGCTGATCGCGGCATCAGTGGAAAGCAGAGCAAGACCTCGTCCTCTCACCTGCAGCGCACATCCCCGAGATACAATGGGGTGGAGGAGGAAGCCCGCATCCAGCACCTCTCCCCAACTCGTTCCCTGGGGAATAGCAACCCTTCCCCTCCCCTACTTCACGCTTCTGCTATTACTGGGCCACGGATACGAGCTCGTCGCCGCCATCAGCAGACAAAGGCCCTTCCAGAGCCGAGGCGGCACCAGCACAACAAAGGGGCCGAGTCATGAAGCGAGCGCGAGAACCCAGGGCTGTTGGGAGGGGGGGAAGTGAAGGGAATGGCGCGCGCGGGGGGGGTGTTCTTGGGAGGGGATTCCGGGCCCGTGAGAAGCTCCGCTCCCGGCGTAGGGGGGCGGGCCACCCGCCTGCGTTGCTTCAAGCCAGTTTCAATGAGCGGTGGCGTTGGCGTTACCAGGAGCGCGGCCCAGTTACTAACACCTTCCTCCTTCCTTGCCTCTCCCCAAGCTGGGGGTGTGGGAACGGGGGGGGTCCCTCCCAAAGAGCGACCAGGCCCGTCCTGACCTGGCAGAGCTGCTGACAGTACTCGGTGGCCGCTTCCACGGCCGGCTCGTTGCTTTCCCTCAGCGCCGTCTCTAGCTCCAGCAGCCGCTCTTTCAAGCTCTGCATATCTAGGAGGCCGCTCTCGCCGCCAACGTCGAGACTGCCGCTGTCCTGCTCGGCCTCCTCGTCCGCCATCTTCGCACCCAGCTCCGTCGCGTACGCAGCCCCCCCTCCCCCCTATTCCTCCGGAACGGCCCACCTCCCCTCCCGCACGCCCCGTACGGGTCACGTGATTACACAATGCCACGTTCCGGGGAGGGGGTCACGTGCGGGAATTAGGGAGGAGAGTTCGAAAAGGCAGTTCGCTCTCTTTTCCCCCTCCTCCTCCCGCGCTCTCTTTTCACAGAGGGGCGGGGTCACGCTGCCTCATGTTGTCACGTGCATGAGCCAGCGCGCGCCGACTGGCACTTGCCGCCTCGTGACGCGTTGCGAGGACTTTTGGCGGCAGAGAAGCAACCGTAAAACTAGAATCCTTTCAGTTTCGTTCGTTTCTTCTTTTTCGTAGTGAGGAACAGAGCAACGGGCTAGTTATGCTCGTGGTGACAAAAGTCTTAGCAGACACTCAGTATGCACTTCCTTTTTTCCTTCAAGCAAGGTTTGACTGCTGTAACTTATTTTCCTAAAGACCTGGTCAAGGTGCTTCCCCGTTCCCTCGTGTGTTTCAGTAAGAAGTCAGGTGTTAGGCGACTGGAATTTCAGATATTTATGTACTTCCTTAAAAAACAAAAACAGGCAAGCATTTGTGTCAGAAGCTTTATCCTAATCTATGTGATTTGAGCAATAAACAATGTATTTTTTTTATTATAAAAAAACAAAGGTAGCCGTGCTGGTCCATAAGGGAAAAAAATTCAGAAACCGTAGTTGGGGAATATTTTTACTAGGATCAAACAAAACTCCCCCCAAATCCCTCCCAAGCTTTTGAGTTCTCCAGAACGCTGTTTGATGAAGAGCTCGGGGAACACAAAAGCATGCATAATTCAAAATAAGAAATTTCAATGAATTTCAATATGAAATTTCAAAATATGAAATTTTGGCTGGTCCTAATATATGGATATTATGTAACTTAAATATAGCATTTCTTTAATCTTTTGGGAAATCTAAATATTTGAAAAACAAATTTGAGGAGAAAATTATTCTTAAGAATTAAAAGGTATGAGTCGTTTCTTCACAGGAATCAAAGTAATTTGCATTTTTGGTGCGGAAGCAGTGCTTTGCTATACTTCCTTTGCAACCCCCAGGTTACAGCTATTATAAGATAAAATATTTATTTTAGAGTGCAAGATCCATTGACTGAGGGACTATAGGATTGGTGGAAACCCCACTATGGCAACAGAATGCTAGCAATGCCACCACCATAACGATATATTGGCAGAACTCCCCCAGTACATATGCAGAACAATGCTACCAAAGCTGTTCCACCAAGCAAGATACACGGACAGAATGGCTGAAATGGGGTGGAGTGAACTTACCCCATGTGAATTAGTTATTTACTTAGAAAGTAACAAATTTGTCCATGCAAGCTCCAACAAGTGTTCTTTAATATGAACTCTCGTTCCATGTTTTTGCATATGTGCAATATCAAGATGCATCTTGGAAGCTGTAGTATGGAATTGTGTAATGCGGCATGATCAGTCTCTGATTGCTTGGTTTCATGTGGCCTGCCTATGTGATGATGTGATGTTTACTTGCTGTTGCCAATTGCTAGTATGAAGATGGACCCTGCAGAGTCCTCCTTGTGGAGCCAGAGCTGCAGCAGTGCTAGGAAGGGAAGCAGCTAAGGAGACTGCTTCAAGGAAGTTGGGGGGGGGGGTGTTAGGTGGTACAATGACTGAAAAGGGGGGGATCCATGTACTACTTTACTGTGCATGCGCCAAAGCTTACAATCAATTCTGAACTTAATAACGAATTTGTGATACATCGATCCAGACTGGCTACAAAGATGAGGATTACAAACAGACAAGTTTTGATCAGCCAGCCGACTAATTATGAGATGTGGTGGCATCACTAGGTAAAACTAATTTCACAACATGGGGAGTATAAACAGAGGGTTGCAATTAAAAACTTTAAATCACAGATTTTAAAAGGTCTGAGAAAATAAACACTTTCATTTCTTTTGGTTGCATCTGGAGCAGGGCCTCTGAAGAAGATCTTGAGGTTCAGGTAGGTGTGGGAGAAGGCAGTCTTTCAGGTACCCTAGTCCTCAGCATTCAAGACTGTAAAGGTCAAAACTAGCACTTTGAATTGGACATGGAAACAGGCAGCAGGCACTCCCTGGACATTGCCCCAGCTAAGACTTCAACCCCCCACCCCCCAATCATGCAGCTGCAATTGTTCACAGTTGTGCAACTGCGGCTAGAAAAATATTTTTTAAAAAAATATTTGTGGGGGGAGGAGCCTGCGCTGGCTATGGAGCAGTAGCTTTTCTGCCGAGCTCCCGGAATGATTTGAAAACATCTGCAAATACACAGGAGAGACAAAGCGTGAGTTTAAATTCCTTTGCTGTTTGCTTTCTGGAAGGTATGCAGATGTAGAGCTAATAAAGAAATAAAAAGAATAGCTTTCTTTTGATGTGCTTCGCTCTGGATTGTTTATGAGCTCCAGACGGGTGAAAAAGTCCCTACCCCCTCTTTGGAAACGCGATCGGGCGCATCCCTCGGATAACAGTTTGAAAAGGCTAATTAGGATCCTTGACACTAAAGATATTGAATGTTCTTATCAAACTGTGCAACTGGGTCCTGATAAGAAGCCACGAGGTAGTGAAAGTTTCGAGACAGCGAGGGGGAAGGGCGGAAAAATGGCGGATTCAGCTGGCAAATTCCCTGCTGGTGCCAAGCCAAAGTCAATATCTCCAGCCAAGCTTAAAGGGGCAGCACCAGATTGGGAGAAAATTCTATTACAGTTTCAAAGCTCTATGGAAGCAGGCCAGCAGAAACAAATAGAAGCAATAGAGAAATTTCAAAATCTGCATCAAGAGGATATGAAGCACATGCGAAAGTCCATAGATCATTTAGGGGTTCAAGTTAAAGAGCTGCAAGTTAGAGTGGATAAGGTGGAAAAACTCCAGGTGAAGGATGAAAAAAGTTTTGAAAAGTATGAAATGAAATTTAATGAGATGGAAATACAGATGATTAACATGCAAGACAGGCAACGTCGTTCCAACATTCGGATCAGAGGCTTCCCCATGGAGATGGGGGAGACTGGATATAAGTTAAGAGGCAGTATTTTGGAATGGATGAATGAAGCTGTCTCTGGAGAAACAATTTTTTGGGATGATATGGACATTGAGATTGTGCATAGAGTGGGAGCATTAAGGCGTGGTATGACATCCAGAGATGTTGTACTGAAATTTGCAAATTTATACAAGAAGGATGTCTTCATGAAAGAGATTAGAAAGAAAGGTCAAGTAGCTTTCAAGGGGGCTACTTTGCAAATCTACAATGATCTTTGTCAGCAAACAATAAAGTGGAGGCGAAGTGTTAAACCGTGTACAGCAGTCTTGATCAGAAAGGGATTACAATACAATTGGGGTTACCCAGTTTTTCTTACTTTTGTGTGGAACAGTAAGAGATACAAGATCTCATCATGTGATCAAGGCATGGGCCTGCTGGGAGAGTTGGGGCTTCATGATGATGCGGAGGGTCCAGAATCGATGGGTCAACTGGAAGAAGAAGGAGCCAGTGGAGGAATTGTATAAGAGGTCGTTTCAACACGAGAAGAAAAAAGAAATAGAAAATGTTTTATAAAGAAGTTATCTGGGAGGGAATGAGGGGCTGCTGTTCGGGCTGGTGATGGGTCCTTCCCCCCCCCCCCTGGGATAGGTGGGTAGGTTTAGGGTGGGGCAAGTTGCCCTGGCTAAGCAGGGGGGATAGTTTAGATGAATGTGGGGGTGGGTTAAGGGGTATGTTATTGTGTATAATTTTCACTTTTGGGGACCAAAAAGAAAAAATGTTGTTAATAGATGGATTATAAGTTAAGAATTTCAACTTTAAATGTTAAGGGGCTAGGTTCAGTTACTAAGAGAAGGCGAATAGAAGCACTTCTTAAAAAGGATAAGGCAGATATTATATTCTTGCAAGAAACGCACCAGGCAAGGAAAGGAGTCAATGAATTGAAATTGAGGTGGTCTAGAATATATGAGATAGCATGTGGATCATCTAAATCGCGAGGAGTAGCAATTATAATTTCAAAGAATTGTGGTTTTAATGTTCTAAAGGTGAAAAAGGATGATACAGGTAGATATATTATAATGTATGGGACCTTGGGAGGGGAAGAATATGTTATTGTTAATGTTTATGCTCCCAATCAAAATCAAGGAGAATTTTATCAACATGTGTTTAAAGAAATGGGTAATTTTCAAAATCAAAGGGTTATTATGGCTGGGGACTTTAACATGGTATTGGATAGAAGAAAAGACAAATCCAATCCGACGAGAGAAGATCAGAGAAATAATCTAACGATCTTGAATAAGTTAATTAGTAAGGAAGGGTTGCTAGATGTTTGGAGAGGGGTCAAGGGGAATGAGGAAAGATATACATTTTACTCATCAGCAAATAAGAATTATTCTAGGATAGATTTTATTTTTGTGTCCAGGACACTGTTTTCAAGGGTCCTGGGCACAGAGATAGGAGTGATAAAAGTTACAGATCATGCTTTGGTTAACATGGATTTGAAGATACATAAGGATTATAGAGAAGCGAAAAGATGGAGATTGAATTGTAATATTTTTCGTTATAAACATTTAACAGAGAAAATAGAGAAGGAATTGAGGGAAATTTGGGAATTTAATCAAACAGAAGAATGTACTGAAGCGATAATATGGGATACAATGAAGAGTGTAATGAGAGGAATAGGATTGAGAGAGGCAATAAATTTGAGGAAACAACAAGAAGTTTTTTATCAAAAGCTAGAGGGGGAGATTAGGGATTTGGAAAAGAAGTATTTAGAGAAGAGGGATAAAAAGATTTTTGCAGAATTACAGGGTAAAAGGAAAGAATTGGAGAATAAAGAACTGGACAGGGTACAAAGGAATTTGATTTACACAAAAAGGGAGTATTTTGAGAATAGTAATAAAAACTCTAAAATGTTGGCTAGATTAGCACAAAAGAAAAAAGAAAAAAGCTTAGTGGGGATGATTAAAGATAAGAGGGGTAAAGAATATAATCTAGTAAAGGATAAATTGAAAATTTTTCATGAATATTACATGGTGTTATATAAGGCAGGAAAATGGTCGGAAGCTGAGAGTAGAAGATATATCGAGAAAAATTTAAAAATAAAAATCCAGGATGAAGATAGAGAGAAAATGGAGCAACCATTCACAGAAATTGAAATAGAAAGTGCTATAAATAAATTAAAACAGGGGAAAACGCCAGGACTGGATGGTCTGGGGGCGGAATATTATAAAGTCTTTAAAAAAATGTTAATTCCGAAGTTAAAACGGTTGTTTAATGATATTTTACAGGGGGGAGAGATCCCCCCGTCATGGAAACAGTCCTTGACCATTTTAATCCCGAAACCAAGGAAGGATTTAGCAGAACCAGGTTCTTATAGACCAATATCATTAATTAATCAAGATGCTAAACTATTGACAGCAATTTTAGCTAGAAGAATGAATAGTTTTCTAAATAAGTATATAGGGATAGATCAATGTGGGTTTATTCAAGGAAGACAAATGGCAGATTTAACAAGAAGGGTTCTGAATATAATTTATTTAATAAAGAAAAATAATTTGAAAGCGGGGGTTCTTGCATTGGATATTTTTAAAGCCTTTGATTGTGTGGAATGGCCAGCATTAAAGATGTTAATAAAAACTATGGGGTTTGGAGAAAAATTTATAGGTATTACTAACCAATTATATACTCATAATGTCACGTCGGTAATTGTAAATGATGGAATAACAGAAACTATTAGCCTAGGCCGCGGAACTAGACAGGGTTGTCCCCTTTCCCCAGTATTATTTGTGTTAGTTATGGAATTGTTAGCGAATTCGATAAGACAGGAGAAGAAATTACTGGGGATAGGAATAGAGACCAAATGTAAGATAAACCTTTTTGCAGATGATATCTTGTTAACATTAGAAAGGCCTATAGAAAATTGGGATTGGATAGAGAAACATTTAGATGAATTTAGAGAAGTAACAGGGTTAAAAGTTAATTGGGATAAATCGGAGATAATGACATTTAATTATAGTAAACTGGAGGAAAGGGGATTTAAACAAAGGGGAGTGGATATAAAGATAAAAAATATAATTAAATATTTAGGTATTGATATATTAAAAGATTTGGATAAAATAGGAGAATGTAATTTTAAAAAACTAAAAGATGAAGTTAAAAATCAAATAGAGGATTATAAAAAATTGGGATTATCGTGGTTTGGTAGGATAGCTTTGATTAAAATGAAGATTTTACCGAAGTTTAATTTTTTATTTAGAATGATACCATATAAGATATCAGAGAAAGAAATTAAAGAGTGGCAAGTAATGTTAAATAGCTATTGTAATGGGGGGAAAAAATCAAGGATTACTAAGAATAGATGGTATAAAGCTCAAAAAATAGGGGGACTTGGTCTCCCTAATTTAAAATGGTATTATATAGCTAATCAACTTAGATATATCATGGATAATATTGTTAGAAAAGATTTTATGTGGTGGGAAATAGAAGCATTTGAATTGGGTAATAGGGTGGATAAATTCTTATTTACAAAACAAGGACATATTATGACAAAAAGATTAGAAAATCCCTTTTTAAAAAATATGTTAGAAATTTGGGGTAGAAATAAGGAAATATTTTTACCAGGTATATCCCCGCTTACTCCAGTGGTGGTTATGGAAGATTTTCCCGAGAATGTTAGACATTTAGGAACGAATTTTTAGAGAGAAAAAGGTGATAACTTTAATGGATTGGCTGGAAAAAATGGAGACAAGACAGCAAATAATTGATAGGGTTGGGGCAGGAAGAATTTCTTGGTTAAATTTAATTCAATTAGTACAATGGGGTAAGAAATGGAAGAGGAGACATGAGCATGAAAGGGATTTCACTGCATTTGAGCAGGTGGTTATGTCTAGAGAACTTGTAGAAGGAAATGCATCAGCTAGGGGTCTTACAAAGATGTTATATAAAATGTTGCAGAAATCAGAAGAGCAAGCAGAAAATCTTAAAATAGTTTGGGATACAGAGTTTGAAGAGGAAATATCAAAGGATGAGTGGAATAAGATTTGGGATAGGCGAATATTGAAAAATATGTCTATAAGAATTAAAGAGAATTTTTATAAGCTAATTTGGAGATGGTATTTGACCCCAGTGAGATTAAATAGAATAGATAATAAATGTTCTCCAATGTGTTGGCGAGGATGTCAGGAATTGGGTACATATGCTCATATGTGGTGGAGTTGTAAAAATGTAATGGATTTTTGGAAAATGATTTTTGAGGAAATATCAGAAATTGTTGGAGTTGATTTAGAGGTATGCCCTAAACTAGCTTTGCTAACAATAACGGAAAAGGTGATCGGTTCTCAAAATGTTAAAGAATTAATCATAAATTTGTTAACGGCAGGTAGACTAATGATAGCAAGGAAATGGAAAATCCAGCAAGTTTTCACTATTAATGAATGGTATAAGGAAGTATGGGATATGGCTTTGAATGATATGTTGACTTGTAATATTAAATGCAAAAGGGGTCAATTAAAGAAAAATAATTTTAAGGATATTTGGGGTTTATTTTTGGAATATGTGTTTAAAAGGGGGAAAGGGAGTTTACCCTGTCAAGATATATTGTATTTTTGGAATAATGAACAATTATAGAGTTATTGGATTGTTTGGTCCCATGGTGATGGGAGCACAATATTAGTTATGTGTGTATGTTATTTTCTTTGTATTGTTTTAAAATTTAATAAAATATTTAAAAAAAAATAAATAAAAAAATATTTGTTTGTGCATAATTGTGCAATACACACACACACACACACACACACACACACATATATATATACACGCACACACATGTACACACACACACACACACACACATATATATATATATATATATAAGCCTGGGCTACCACGGGCAGCCCCTCCAAGGTGCCACTGGGGCACTTTGAAGGGACTGCTTATAACTTTCAAAACAAGGATTAGGAAAGTGTGTGTGTGTTCCCCCCTTTGTATTTTATTGGATTGTACATCGCTCAGAGTGGCCGGATGTCTGGCCAGATGGGCGATTCATAAACATAATAAATAAATAAATAAATAAATAAAGTTAGCTTGACAGCCAGCTTTCCCAATCTCCAGGGGAAAGGGGTAAAAAGCCATGGCAAGCCTTGGCACACACACACACACACACACACACATATATATATACACGCACACACATGTACACACACACACACACACACACACACACACATATATATATATATATATATAAGCCTGGGCTACCACGGGCAGCCCCTCCAAGGTGCCACTGGGGCACTTTGAAGGGACTGCTTATAACTTTCAAAACAAGGATTAGGAAAGTGTGTGTGTGTTCCCCCCTTTGTATTTTATTGGATTGTACATCGCTCAGAGTGGCCGGATGTCTGGCCAGATGGGCGATTCATAAATATAATAAATAAATAAATAAATAAAGTTAGCTTGACAGCCAGCTTTCCCAATCTCCAGGGGAAAGGGGTAAAAAGCCATGGCAAGCCTGAAAACAGCTCACTGTCATGGCAGGGAGGGGGGGAAAGGCTCCCACGGCGTCCCCTGGGATACCTGCAGGAGGATCAATGGAGAGGAGGGGGCCAACAACACACGGTGAGCCCAATCGTCTATTGGGCTCAGCGTGGGTTGTTTTGCACACAACCAACCTACCATGGCTTATTGCTAGCATCAATTAGCGTGACGTACAAACACGCCCAGCGTGAATGCATCTACTTGTGTGTGTGTCTCCCTCACAATCTCTGGCACAAATCCCTTGCAAATCAAATGCATGTTCACCAGGTCTCCTCCTGAAGTGTCTTTTATGATCCAGATCAGGCTCCTTGTGCCTACTCAAGAGTAAAAATGAAAACAGACGCAGCTGCTAGATACATATGTAATGTCTGTTTTGGCCCTCTGTATATCATAAACAAGGCTTTGTGAGGTTTTGTTCCCTATTGGGAAACAAGGGTTATTAGAGAGGCTATGCTCACCTTTCTGCTGCTGCTTGTTGCTGTCACCTGTCTTGCTCTGGCCTATGTTTTTCTAAGTGTGCTATTCTCTGAAATGTCTCCTTAGGGCCTAACTACACATTATGCACAAACACATGTGACAAAAGTCAGGATGGCAGCTTTTTCTCCTGAACTGCATGGATCCTCTCAACACCAGCCTGAATATTCATGGTGGCATCTGGCAATCTGGCATGGAAAATCTCATTGTACTTTGTGGAATCCATACGATAAGCACCACTATTTCAAATGGTCCCTTCATGGAGTCACGTGTACACAGAAGTGCTTCCCAGTTACTTCCTCGTGGTTGTTATAATGTCTCTAAACAGACACTCATCCATTCTTTCATGAACCCTCTGAGGTAGCTCATCTTTCCTCCCATTTTACAAGTATGGAAAATGAGGCTGAAGCTGAGAGTTGACTTTCCTGTGAGCCCGAAGCAGAGCTGGGATTTGACCACAGCTTTCCATGACTATTAAAATTACTATAAATACTTGCTGGTAAACAGTCAGTAGAAGTAGACTCTATTGTAATATTATTTCGTTATTCCAGATGTCTTTTATTTGTCTTTTCTTGAATAGATTATCTTTCACCGGTAAAAATACAAAAATATACACAGGGAATGTAAAAATGGTATTTTTACAGCAGCATTATTTGTTCACAGCAATATTCCCTTGTATTTTGCACTTAATTGATATTACAACCTGGAAGTCTTGAGAGGGAGGTGAAACCCCCTGCTATTCTATCATTGATTGCAAACTACTGGTATAGTGCCTGTTACAAGAATATTGATTTGAATGGCACAATATACTTGGCATAATATATGGCATAATATACTTGGCACAGGGAAAAACAAAATTACTAGGAGTGCAAATGGAAAGCTAGATGTGTAATAACATTCATGATTCATAAATGAATTTTTGAAATAAAATGGAGAAAACAAATGCTTCTAAAATTAAATTCTTAAGTTCTTCTAGCTAAGAGAGTAACAAAATATTGAGAACATAACCACTAGGCACCCTTCACTCAAAATTAAGCACTTTTGAGTGAGGAGGTGAGGAAAGGAAGGGAAGTTGGCAGGACAAGCCAGGATGTGAAGAATCCTATGAACTCTCCAGCCCCCACCCTGCCCCTGCCAGCATGCCTCCATTAAACATGCCTTGGAGGCTTGTCTAGAGTAAAAACACAACAGTAGAACAGAGAAGCAAAAGTTTTATTTATTTATTATATTTATTATATTGATACCCCACCTTTTTTCCTTCAAGGAACCCAAGGCGGCTTACATAATCCTCCTCCTCTCCATTTTATCCTCACAACAACCCTGTGAGGTAGGTTAGGCTGAGAGTCAGTGACTGGCCCAAAGTCACCCAGTGAGTTTCATGGCCGAGCGGGGACTAGAACCCGGATCTCCTGAGTCCCAGTCCAACACTCTAACTGCCACGCCACACTGGCTCAAGTTGCTTCCATTGCTCCTCCCCCCTGCTAGTGCTAGCCTGGTGGGGCATTGGATCCACAGAAGCCTCAGAGTTTGGAGGCTTCCATCTAATGAGGGTGTAACCCATAGAATTGCACCCTTAATATCTTAGAGTGGGACAGCTGCTCTGTCATGTTATTCTAGTGTGGAAGATGCTGGCTGGGGGATGCTGAGAGTTGTAGTCCAGCACATCTGGAGGGTACCAGGGTCAGGAAGGCTGAACTAGGGTCCTGATTCTTGTCTGACGAGAGAAAACTACGGTAAGTGTACACCATAGGCAACAATGGCTCTATCATACCATCTTCAGCATTCTTTAGAAAATTGTTGCCTTACATTGCACCTAAAATCCGTGGGACTCACTTGTGTGTACCTACCTGTGCGTAGTATTACATCCTACATATAGATAGGTTTTTCATAAGAACATAAGAAGAGCCATGCTTGATCAGACCAAGGGTCCATCTAGTCCAGCATTCTGTTCACACAGTGGGCCAACCAACTGCCCATGGGAAACCCACAAGCAGTGTCAGAATATGTGCTGCCAAAGCAAAAAGATTAGCATGACCCCTGTGCAAGAAAAGAAAACCCCCACAAGCAGGACAGGAGTGCAAAAGCACCCTCCCACCCATGTTCCCCAGCAACTGGTATACATAGACATACTGCCTCTGATAATGGAGGTAGCATATAGCCATCAGTACTAGTAGTCATTGATAGCATTCTCCTCCATGCATTTGTCCAATCCACTTTTAAAGCCATCCAGATTGGTGACCATCACCACATCTTTAGATTGAAATTAAGATTTCTAGAATGTGCCATTAGAAGATGCTTCACAAAAAACTCAGAGATGACTTGAAAACAAAAAAGGACACATATAGGATGAGGAAGGAAGGCCAGGCTACAAGGGAAGAGTACAGGCAGGTAGCACAGAACTGCAGGAATAGTGTCAGGAAGGCTAAAGCTGAGAATGAGCTGAGGCTAGCCAGGGATGCTAAAAACAACAAAAAAGCTTTCTTCAGATACATGCATAGTAAAAGACAGAGGAAAGAAATGGTGGTTCAACTATGCAATGAGGATGGGAAATTGATAACAGAAGACAAAGAAAAGGCAGAAGTGTTCAATTCCTACTTCAGCTCGGTCTTCTCCCAAAAGAGGGTCTATGACCCCCCTGGCAAACCTGAAGTGCAGACTGAAGGGGCAGGATTGCAGCTTGAGATTGATAGGCAAATGGTCAAGGAGCACCTGATTACTTTGAATGAGTTTAAATCTCCAGGGCCTGATGAGCTGCATCCTAGAGTAATAAAGGAACTGGCAGAAGAACTCTCAGAACCACTATTATCTTTGAGAAATCATGGAGGACAGGTGAAGCCAGATGACTGGAGGAGGGCAAATGTTGTTCCTATCTTCAAAAAGGGCAAGAAGGAGGAACCTGGGAACTATAGACCAGTCAGTCTGACATCAATCCCTGGGAAAATTTTGGAGCAGATTATAAAGAAGTCAGTCTGCAAGCACCTTGAAAACAATGCAGTGATTACTAGAAGCCAGCATAGATTTGTCAAGAACAAATCCTGCCAGACTAATCTGATCTCATTTTTTGATCAGGTGACCTCCCTTGTGGACTGTGGGAATGCTGTGGACGTAATATATCTGGACTTCAGCAAAGCTTTCAACAAAGTGCCTCATGATATCCTGATTAGCAAGCTAGCTAAAAGTGGGCTGGATGGAACAACTATCAGGTGGATCCACAATTGGCTACAGAATCGAACTCAAAGAGTGCTTATCAATGGCTCCTTCTCAAACTGGGGAGAAGTAACGAGCGGGGTGCCACAGGGCTCGGTCCTGGGCCCAGTGCTATTCAACATTTTTATTAATGACTTGGATGAAGAGGTGCAGGGAATGCTTATCAAATTTGCAGATGACACAAAGTTGGGTGGAACAGCTAATACTCTGGAAGGCAGAAACAAAATTCAAAGCAATCTCGATAGGCTGGAGTGCTGGGCCGAAAACAACAGAATGAAATTTAATAGGGATAAATGCCAAGTGCTGCACCTAGGGAAAGGAAAGTGGCTCATGCTGGCTCAGCTTGTCTGAGTGTGGAAAGCTAAGCAGGGTCAGGCTGGGTTATTACTTGGATGGGAGACCCCTCCTCTAGTTTCCTGCATTGAGCAGGGGGTTGGACTCGGTAGCCTTGTAGGCTCCTTCCAACTCTATGATCTATGAAAATGCACAGTTACACAATGGGGGACAGTTGGCTCAACAATACTACAAGTGAGAAGGATCTTGGAATTGTGGTAGATCACAAACTGAGTATGAGCCAGCAATGCGATGTGGCTGCAAAGAAGGCAAATGCTATTTTGGGCTGCATTAATAGGAGTATAGCTTCCAAATCGCGTGAAGTGATAATTCCCCTTTACTCAGCACTGGTTAGGCCTCATCTTGAGTACTGCGTCCAGTTCTGGGCACCACACTTCCAGAAGGATGTAGACAAACTGGAGAGGGTTCAGAGGAGGGCAACAAAGGTGATTAAGGGCCTGGAAACAAGGCCCTATGAGGAGAGACTGAAAGAACTGGGCATGTTTAGCCTTCAGAAGAGGAGACTGAGGGGAGATATGATAGCACTCTTCCAGTACTTGAAGAGTTGTCACACAGAGGAGGGCCAGGATCTCTTCTCAATCATCCCAGTTTGCAGGACACAGAATAATGGGCTCAAGTTACAGGAACCCAGATTCCACCTAAACATCAGGAAAAATGTCTTGACTGTTAGAGCAATAAGACAGTGGAACCAATTACCTAGGGAGGTGGTGAGCTCTCCCACTCTAGAGGCATTCAAGGTGCAGCTGGACGGCCATCTGTCAGGGATGCTTTGACTTGGATTCCTGCATTGAGCAGGGGGTTGTATTCGATGTAGGGATGTAACTGTTCGCCCTGTGTGGGCGTAGTGGAGCTGAAATTGACCCCGCTTGCGTCCGCGCGGGCCTACCTGGGGCTCGGCGAGCTGTGCTGAGCCGCCCGCACCGGTCCCATCGCGTCACATCCGGCCCTGGAAGTGATGCAGCGGGACCCTGCGCAGGCGTGCTGGACCCCCCACGCGATGTACTGCGCCTGCACAGGGTCCCATCGCATCACTTCCGGGGCCGGATGTGACGCAACGGGACCAGCGCCGGCTGCTCCGCGGCCCTGGAAGACCGAGGAGGGTCCCCCGCTGCCACGGAGAGTCCCGGCGGCAGAGAGGCGAGCCCCCCCCCCCGGTTCGTGGCCATCGCTAACTCGATGGCCTTATAGGCCCCTTCCAACTGTACTTTCCTATGATATGTTTTTCAAAACCAAACACCATAGATTCAATCTCTAATTTGGGGGGGGGGGGATATGCAGAGAAAATAGCTTGACATATCTTTATATGTATAGATTGTTCCAGAAACACATGTTGATCCAGAGCTTCTCAAGTGCTCGATTGACTATATGGAGCTATATTAATTTCAACGAAGCAAGTGTTATTGCACATGCTAAAGAACGCATACAGAAATCTGTTCTGCTCTCTCCTTCAGAAATAATGGAGCAGCACACTGGATCAGCTGGCCTTGAGATAAAAAGAAATATTGTTTATGGCCAACCGTATATTAATTTTTTTATTCAATCCACTACCCTTAAGATGGGATTAGTTTGTTCTTTGCACTGCACCATGTGTTCTATTTTGATGACTTTTTTTCTTCTCTGTGGACTGCTGTGTGTGTATAGGCTGTAGTTCTTTAAATAGGTACAGAGTGTAGTTTTACCTTATCTTATCAGGTGCATGCACACCTCATTCAGGCCCTTTTTAAGACATGGAGCGGCTTAGGGCAGAATGTTCATTTGAGGCCCCAGTCACCCACCTTCTCACAGCACCTTGTGTCAGTATTTCCCTCAGCTGGATAAAATAGTAATTATGCATATAATGGGTAGTATCCAATGGTGACTGCTCATGAGCAGCCAACCCTGCCAATTCCATTCCACAAGTGGTGCCCACCGCTTGCACAACAGAGATTTAGCACTTCTGGAGGCAACCTGAAATGAGTGGAAATGATAGTTTCTGGAACAGAGCAGCTTGCATAAGGGAGTTCTGCCGATTTGCCCAATTCCAGAAACAAGTGTTTCCACTTTTCTTGGGTTGCCCCTGGAAGCGCTAAATCTCCATTGCAGAAGCAGTGGGTGCCACTTGCAAAATGGAATCGGCAGGGCTGGCTGCTCACAGAACAGAAGCGGCAGTTGGCTCTGCTCATCATTGGATACTGCCCTAAGACTTAAAAATGATGATGATGATGATGATGATGATGATGATGATGATGATGATGATGATGATGATGATAATAAAAGAATCCCAGCTTTATTTGACATCAGAATGTTAAGGTTTTGACTAAAGTTAAAGAAAATATTTACACACAATGACAAACTACATTCAGAATGTTCAAAAGTTATTGCTTCTTTTTTTCTACTTGTCAGCAAATTTAAATATGAGATTATCAAAAGATATTTCTCTTAGAAGATCCCATTCTATGGATAGAACAGATAATGACAAGTCTGGACATAGCATTGTGGAACAGAGTTAGATAAAGGCTGTGGTAACATTTGGGATAGCTTGAACCAGATCCTTACTGTAAATTATCTTTAAATTGCTATGTGCAGTAATCTCAGTTCCATCATATCCCTCTGCAGTATTCCAAGGTATGAATAAAATGTTTTAGTTTAGAAGAAAGAGAAATTTGCAGATCATTTGGTAAGCTCTCACTAAACCTGCATTCCTTTCCAGTGTGCCATGATTTTTGGAAGAGTGGTCTAGTCTTGCCAGGAATCCAAATAGATTCACAAGTTCTGTATAAGCACAGGAGCACTATTCCAGTTCTTTTTTTTTTTTTTTTTTAATTTTTTTAAAACAATACAAAGAAAATAACACACACATATAACTAATATAGTGCTCCCATCACCATGGGACCAAATAATACAATAATTCTATAATTGTTCATTATTCCAAAAATACAACATATCTTGACAGGGTAAACTCCCTTTCCCCCTTTTTAACACATATTCCAGAAATAAACCCCAAATATCCTTAAAAATATTTTTCTTTAATTGACCCCTTTTGCATTTGATATTACAAGTCAACATATCATTCAATGCCATATCCCATACTTCTTTATACCAATCGGTAATAGTGAAAACTTGCTGAATTTTCCATTTCCTTGCTATCATTAATCTACCTGCCGTTAACAAATTTATAATTAATTCTTTAACGCTTTGAGGACCGGTCACCTTTTCCGTTATAGATAGCAAAGCTAGTTTAGGACAAACCTCTAAATCAGCTCCAACAATTTCTGATATTTCCTCAAAAATCATTTTCCAAAAATCCATTACATTTTTACAACTCCACCACATGTGAGCATATGTACCCAGATCCTGACATCCTCGCCAACACATTGGAGAACATTTGTTATCTATTTTATTTAATCTCATCGGAGTCAAATACCATCTCCAAATTAGCTTATAAAAATTCTCTTTGATTCTTATAGACATATTTTTCAATATTCGCCTATCCCAAATCTTGTTCCACTCATCCTTTGATATTTCCTCTTCAAACTCTGTATCCCAAACTATTTTAAGATTTTCTGCTTGCTCTTCTGATTTCTGCAACATTTTATATAACATCTTTGTAAGACCCCTAGCTGATGCATTTCCTTCTATAAGTTCTCTAGACATAACCAACTGCTCAAATGCGGTGAAATCTCTTTCATGCTCATGTCTCCTCTTCCATTTCTTACCCCATTGTACTAGTTGAATTAAATTTAACCACAAAATTCTTCCTGCCCCAACCCTGCCTATCAATTATTTGCTGTCTTGTCTCCATTTTTTCCAGCCAATCCATTAATCTTATCACCCTTTTCTCTCTAAAAATTCGTTCCAAATGTCTAACATTCTCTGGAAAATCCTCCATAACCACCACTGGAGTAAGCGGGGATATACCTGGTAAAAATATTTCCTTATTTCTACCCCAAATTTCTAACATATTTTTTAAAAAGGGGTTTTCTAATCTTTTTGTCATAATATGTCCTTGTTTTGTAAATAAAAATTTCTCCACCCTATTACCCAATTCAAATGCTTCTATTCAGTGCTTTTTTTCTGGAGAAAAGGGTACCGTAACTCTTGGATTACATTTCCTCGGGAGTAGATGGCGATTAAATTGTAATGCAATTAATAGAAGAAAAGGTGCTGGAACTCAGTTCCGGTGAGTTCCACCAGAAAAAAAGCTCTGCTTCTATTTCTCACCACATAAAATCCTTTCTAACAATAATATCCATAATATATCTAAATTGATTAGCTATATAATACCATTTTAAATTAGGGAGCCCAAGTCCCCCTATTTTTTGAGCTTTATACCATCTATTCTTAGTAATTCTTGATCTCCCCCCCCCCCAATTGCAATAGCTATTTAACGTTACTTGCCAATCTTTGATTTCTTTCTCTGATATATGGTATCATTCTAAATAAAAAATTAAACTTCGGTAAAATCTTCATTTTAATCAAAGCTATCCTGCCGAACCATGATAATCCCAATTTTTTTATAATCCTCTATTTTATTTTTAACTTCTTCTTTTAATTTTTTAAAATTCCATTCCCCTATTTTATCCATATCTTTTAATATATCAATACCTAAATATTTAATTATATTTTTTATCTTTATATCAACTTTCCTTTGTTTAAATCCCCTTTCCTCCAGTTTACTATAATTAAATGTCATTATCTCTGATTTATCCCAATTAACTTTTAACCCCGTTACTTCCCTAAATTCATCTAAATGTTTCCCTATCCAATCCCAATTTTCCATAGGCCTTTCTAATGTTAACAATATATCATCTGCAAAAAGGTTTATCTTACATTTAGCCTCTATCCCTATCCCCTGTAATTTCCTCTCCTGTCTTATCGCATTCGCTAACAATTCCATAACTAACACAAATAATACTGGGGAAAGGGGACAACCCTGTCTAGTTCCCCGGCCTAGGCTAATCGTTTCTGTTATTCCATCATTTACAATTACCGACGTAACATTATGAGTATATAAATGATTAGTAATACCTATAAACTTTTCTCCAAACCCCATAGTTTTTATTAACATCTTTAATGCAGGCCATTCCACACAATCAAAGGCTTTAAAAATATCCAATGCAAGAATCCCCGCTTTCAAATTATTTTTCTTATTAAATATATTATATTCAGAACCCTTCTTGTTAAGTCTGCCATTTGTCTTCCTTGAATGAAACCGCATTGATCTATCCCTATATACTTATTTAGAAAACTATTCATTCTTCTAGCTAAAATTGCTGTCAATAATTTAGCATCTTGATTAATTAATGATATTGGTCTATAAGAACCTGGTTCTGCTAAGTCCTTCCTTGGTTTTGGGATTAAAATAGTCAAAGACTGTTTCCACGACGGGGGGATCTCTCCCCCCTGTAAAATATCATTAAACAACCATTTTAACTTTGGAATTAACATTTTTTAAAAAACTTTATAATATTCCGCCCCCAGACCATCCAATCCTGGCGTTTTCCCGTTTCAATTTATTTATAGCATTTTCTATTTCAATTTCCGTGAATGGTTGCTCCAATTTCTCTCTATCTTCTTCCTGGATTTTTATTTTTAAATTTTTTTCGATATATTTTCTACTCACAGCTTCCGACCATTTTCCTGCCTTATATAACTCCGTATAATATTCATGGAAAATTTTCAGTTTATCCTTTAATAAATTATATTCTTTGCCCCTCTTATCTTTAATCACCCCCCTAAGCTTTTTTCTTTTTTTAATTGTGCTAATCTAGCCAACATTTTAGAATTTTTATTACTATTCTCAAAATACTCCCTTTTTGTATAAATCAAATTCCTTTGTACCCTGTCCAATTCTTTATTCTCCAATTCTTTCCTTTTACCCTGTAATTCTGCAAAAATCTTTTTATCCCTCTTCTCTAAATACTTCTTTTCCAAATCCCTGATCTCCCCCTCTAGCTTTTGATAAAAAACTTCTTGTTGTTTCCTCAAAGTTATTGCCTCTCTCAATCCTATTCCTCTCATTACACTCTTCATTGTATCCCATATTATCGCTTCAGTACATTCTTCTGTTTGATTAAATTCCCAAATTTCCCTCAATTCCTTCTCTATTTTTTCTGTTAAATGTTTAAAACGAAAAATATTACAATTCAATATCCATCTTTTCGCTTCTCTATAATCCTTATGTATCTTCAAAGATACAAAGGGGGGGGAGGAGCTTCGCCAGCTATGGAACAGTAGCTTTCTACAGAGCTCCCGGATGATTTGATAATATCTGCAAAAAAAAATACACAGGAAAGACAAATCGTGAGTTAAAATTCATTTGCTGTTTGCTTTCTGGAAGGTATATGCAGATGCGGAGTTAAAAAGGAAATAAAAAGAACAGTTTTCTTTTGCTGTGCTTGCCCTGGATTGTTTATGAGCTCCAGACGGGAGAAAAAGTCCCTTCCCCCTCTTTGGAAACGTGATCGGGCGCATCCCTCGGATAACAGTTTGAAAAGGCTAATTCGGATCCTTGACACGAGAGCTACTGAACTTTCTTATCAATCTGAGCAACAGGGTCCAGAAAAGAAGCTGCGAGGTAGTGAAAGTTCCGAGACAGTGAGGGGGAAGGGTGGAAAAATGGAGGATTCAGCTGGCAAAGTCTTTGCTGGTGCCAAGCCAAAGACAACATCTCCAGTTAAGCTTAAAGGGGCAGCACCAGATTGGGAGAAGATTTTATTACAGTTTCAAAACTCTATTGAATCAGGGCAGCAGAAACATACAGAAGCAATTGAGAAATTCTGAAAAGAACACAAGGAGGATATGAAGCAAATGAAAGAAACGATGGACCAGATGAAGGTTCAAATTCAAGAGCTGCAGGTCAGAGTTGATAAGGTGGAAAAAGTCCAGGCGAAGGATGAAAAAAGTTTTGAAAAGTATGAAATGAAATTTAATGAGATGGAAATACAGATGATCAACATGCAAGACAGGCAACGCCGTTCCAACATCCGGATCAGAGGCTTCCCCATGGAGATGGGGGAGACTGGATATAAGTTAAGAGGCAGTATTTTGGAATGGATGAATGAAGCTGTCTCTGATGATACAGATCTCTGGGATGATATGGACATTGAGATAGTGCATAGAGTGGGAGCATTAAGGCGTGGCATGACATCCAGAGATGTTGTAATGAAATTTGCAAATTTATACAAGAAGGATGTCTTTATGAATGCGATTAGAAAGCAAGGTCAAGTAGCTTTTAAGGGAGCTACCATGCAAATCTACAATGATCTCTGCCAGCAAACAATTAATTGGAGGCGAAGTGTTAAACCGTGCACAGCAGTCTTGATCAGGAAGGGAATAAAATACAACTGGGGTTATCCGGTCTTTCTTACTTTTGTGTGGAACAGTAAGAAGAGATACAAGATCTCATCATGTGTCCAAGGCATGGGCCTGCTGGGAGAGTTGGGGCTTCACGATGATGGGGAGGGTTCAGAATCGATGGGTCAACTGGAAGAAGAAGGAGCAAGCGGAGGAATTGTATAAGAGGTTGTTTCAGCACGAGAAGAAAGAAGAAAGAGAAAATGTTTTATAAAGAAATTATCCGGGAGGGAATGAGGGGCTGCTGTTTGGGTGGGTGATGGTTCCTCCCCCCCCCCCGGGATAGGTGGGTAGGTTTAGGGTGGGGCAAGATGCCCTGGCTTAGCAGGGGGGGGTAGTTTAGTTGAATGTGGGGGTGGGTTAATGGGCTTGTTATTGTTTAGTATACTCACTTTTAGGGACCAAAAAAGAAAAAATGATGTTAATAGATGGATCATAAGTTAAGAATTTCAACCTTAAATGTTAAGGGGCTAGGTTCAGTTACCAAGAGGAGGCGAATAGAAGCACTTCTTAAGAAGGATAAGGCAGATATTATATTCTTGCAAGAAACACACCAGGCAAGGAAAGAAGTCAATGAATTGAAACTGAGGTGGTCTAGAATATATGAGATAGCATGTGGATCATCTAAATCAAGAGGAGTAGCAATTATAATTTCAAAGAATTGTGGTTTTAATGTTTTAAAGGTGAAAAAGGATGGTATAGGTAGATATATTATAATGTATGGGACCTTGGGAGGAGAAGAATATGTTATAGTTAATGTTTATGCTCCCAATCAAAATCAAGGAGAATTTTATCAACATGTGTTTAAAGAAATGGGTAATTTTCAAAATCAAAGGGTTATTATGGCTGGGGATTTTAACATGGTATTGGATAGAAGAAAAGACAAATCCAATCCGACGAGAGAAGATCAGAGAAATAATTTAACGATTTTGAATAAGTTAATTAGTAAGGAAGGGTTGCTAGATGTTTGGAGAGGGGTCAAGGGGAACGAGGAAAGATATACATTCTACTCAACAGCAACTAAGAACTATTCTAGGATAGATTTTATATTTGTGTCCAGGACACTGTTTTCAAGGGTCTTGGGCACAGAGATAGGAGTAATAAAAGTTACAGACCATGCATTGGTTAATATGGCACTATTCCAGTTCTATTTGAAGTTTATCTAAGACATTTAGTATGCTTCCACCCTGAACTTGTCTGTCAGTCAGTTTTTCTATCTGGGAAAACTGATTTGTGTCTCCGAGCTGTTAAACTTCAGTCTGAATATGTGGATTTCACTTGCTTACTCAATTTCTTTGCCTCTTCTTCAATTTATTCAAAGTTGTTCCACATGTTATGGATAAAGGTGATGAGGGAAGACAACCATTTTCCCCCTGACACAACATCAAGGCCTGGATTTTGTAGGATTTTGTTGACACAGTCAAAGCTATGAAGGACTTTATGCCAGAATACTACTATAAAAGATATTCCAAATATTTTCAGGGTTGTTGTTGTTTTTAACCAAAGAGTTTGCTTCTAACTTAACCACTACTTTCTCTTTGGAATCATTGGCAATCCTTATTAAGGCTTCCAAAATACAATCATAATAGATGACAAGAGTTTGTGTGGCATCTTGTTTATGACAGCTTTTTCAAGGTGATCTTTGGTGTATTGTCTTGATCAATATTGTTTTGAAATATTTTCCTTCTGTAGATCCTGAAAAGAAAGCATATAATACTAATACTCATATAAAGCATCAATAAATTTGGACAGCTTCACTGCATAAAAGCTATCATCCATACTGTTTTGTGCAACTAGGCTCAGGGAATGACCTGCAGAAGGCACAGACACACCATGGTTGTTCATACTTTCAATGTGAGCTTGCATTAGTTGCATACCCTGCTACTTGACCACTGATATTCCTTGCATTATCATATGTCTGTCCCCTGCAATTCTTGATGTCAATATCATACTTCTGAAGATGCAGATGACAGTTTCCCATTAGTTTTCTCCAGTGTGGCTGTCAATTGGCACAAGGCACGAAAATTGCTCCTTCACTTCTCCAATCAAGCAGTACCGAAAAACAATGCATAGCTGATCCGTATGAGAAATATCTGGTGTAGAGTGAACAATAAGAGAAAAGTACTTTGCCTATTTAATCTCCTGAATGGTTTTCATACGAACTTCATTCCACATTAACTCAACCAGTTCATCAGATATCTGTGAAGGAATAGTATGAAACATGACTTTTTCCTTTATTTCCATGATTTCTCCAAGTGGTGCTCAAGAAAAGGAACAAACTTGGCAATAAGTTCCAATGTTCCAAGGTAATTTCCATTCTGTGGTGATCCTCTGGCTGCCACCGTAAAATGGAAGTCCTCTTTCTGAAAGAAAGATAATAGATAGCAGCAACCAGCAACGATGTGCTTCAGTATTTCTTTCCAGTATATTTGATTTCACATACCGTATCTGGCTGTGAAAATGTTCCTCCACTGTGTTCTTCCTTAAAATCCAGGCTATAATACAGTTTTGGTGTGGAATACTGTTTTCATGGTCCTTGATTTTTTCTTCACATTTTTTTCCAGTTTGAGAAACCTCCTTTCACAAAGGCAGTTTTCATCACTGTAGATAAGTGAAAAAGTTTGCAGGCAAAACAGAAACGGTTTCCTGTTGATACAGAGTTTAACAGCCACTTCTGACAATGTTTCTCCCCATTTCCTAATGCACACAAATGTGGATGATAGCACATTGATTTTGAATACACTCATGCTGAAGCTTCAGATTTTCCATCAATATTCTGATCTGAACATATTCAGTCCCTCTGCTGATGTAAAGGCTTTGTATTTCTTCAGTAATTTCTGAATGCCATTTAGCAGTATCTCTGTCCACATAAGGAAGGGTGACAGAGATGAGATGTTCTGCTGGTATATTAGACTCTTCATTGGTTTTGGAATTTGTGAGTTCTGGGCCACCAGCAAATAATTGATTTTGAGAGCAGGAGGATCCCTGGGCCCTCCATTTTTTCTTCCTCCCGCAGCCCATGGCTTAGATCCTCCACTTTTCCCCACACAGTACCTGTTAGAAGTGACTTTGTTCAAGTCCTGTAAAAAGAAAAAGTTCTCTGGCCAAGAAAATTGGTGAAAGCAAAGAACTTTTTATTGAATACAGTCTTGCAAGAGTGGGTGCGCTATTCAGGTAGGCACACCTTAATATTCAAGCAGCGTGTTTTTATTCCCTATGCCCGGCCGCAGGGTTCCTCCCTCATTCCCCCATTGGCTGGGTACTTTGAGGTTCACAGCCTATCCCGACCGCCTAAACAGAATACATTATTCCCCGCCCCTGTTTACAGTCCCTCCTCTTGTTGTGTTGCATCCCCTTCCCCTAATTTCCTATTGGCTCTTTTATACATACTTTAACTTTATCTTAACTTTGACCTCTTACTCTCCCATCAGCAGACACCTCTTCTTTTGACACATTCTTATGCCTGGTCTGTTTTTCCAGAAAGGGAGGATTTCTCATTTATCTATTACCTACGTATTCAATGCCATCCCTATCTAAGCATAATCTATCATCTTCTAATCCCATGCCATCCTTATGACCCGGGCATAGAGTTCCTTATATTTTAGGCCTCATTTATCACTAGGCTGGGGCCCCCATTCAGGGTGAGTTCTCAGGCTTCTTTTAATTTATGTCCTTTGTATTTTACTTAATATAATTTGGGAAAGAAACATTTTCTAATTCTTACAGTACCCACCTTTCCTTCTTCTGCTGAGGCACTGCTACAGCTGATTACTTACTATCTCCACTCCTCTCCTGTCCTCTTATCTTCTTTCATAGATCATAGAGTTGGAAGGAGCCTACAAGGCTATCGAGTCCAACCCCCTGCTCAATGCAGGAAACTAGAGGAGGGGTCTCCCATCCAAGTAATAACCAGGCCTGGCCCTGCTTAGCTTTCCACGCTCAGACAAGCTGAGCCAGCGTGAGCCACAGGCCTGATTCTTTCCTTGGAATCTACATGGTCTCCTGCTGATAGAGTCCAGTTAGAACTGTTCTCTCTCTTCTCTCTGCTAATCCCATCAATTAGAACTGTTCTCTCAGCTCTAATTAGTGTTTTCATTGGAAAAGAGAGGGAACAGTTCTAACTGGTCTCTCCTCTCTGATGGTAGTGTCTGTTAGAACTGTTTTCTTCTCTCATTTCCTTTTTTTTTCTGATTCTTCTGGCCAATCTAAACAGTAGAAGAGGGCCTGAGAGAAAACTATGTTGGTGAGAGTTAAGAGAAACTGGTGGGCATTGCATTATAATTCATAATTGTGAAATGAAGGGAGCAGAGAGCCTGGAGAGCACTCTGGTAGGTCTCTATGAGCACACTGGTGTCCGTAGGCACTGCATTGAGAACCCCATAGCATATGTCTGACCATGGTTGGGCTGGGTTGCTGCTGTTAGTATGGCCTGTGGCTGCAACCATCTTGCTCATGCTGTCATGGCAAAAGTACACAACCACCAGTAGAGTTTCTTTTGTGATTTTTTCCATTAGGTTTATGGAGCTCAGGGTTCTGCAAGAAAAGAGTTGGCAACAATACAGCAATGTCAATGTTGATGTGCCCCCCTCCATGTGTGAAACCCCCCCTCATATGTGAGGCCCAGGGCAATTGCTCCCTGTGCCACCCCCTTAAAATGCCCCTGGCCTCATTGCATTATTAGTTGTAGCACTCTTGGGCATTCCCCCCACCCCAAGTCCTCTGCTCCTTCCCTACAATTTCTTCCATTTTTTCCTCTAGTCAATGTGCAGGCAAGCAAGTCTGTTGTTTCTGTGCTACCAAATTACTCCTCACTTACTCCTTCCTGGCCTTAACCATGGTTTCCATTTACATGTGCATTGCCATTAACCTGGTAATGCCAACCAGGATTCATGTTATAACCAGGGTTTGAAATCAGGGTTTAAGGCTGGAAATCAAAGGGAAGGAGAAATCACACTGGATGAAGTTGGGGGAGAGAGGTGGAACATGCAAATACACAGGGCAATCCTGATCTCTTAACCACAGCTGGGAGCTTGGGGAGCATTACTTTTTCTGGTCCACTGTGTGAATCATACAGCCTACACATTGAGGGGTTCTTGGCTATTATGCCTCCAGTAGGTCAGACAGAGACCAGCCGTGCCGGAGTGTGTTTGGGGTGGGGTCAGGCTAAGTGCAGCCTGACCCAGCTGGGCAGCTTTACTAATCAGCGCCTGCTCAAAAGGCAGGTCCCAAACACACTCAGATGCTGGAAGCAATTTTTTGTTACAGCTACTGCCAGACGCTCCTGATATTCCTGACCTCAGACCTCTGTACCTTTGATCCTCGGAACGACCCTGACTACGCCTGTGCCTGATCCCTAACTGGTTTATGTTTGCTCTGTTTTGGACTGATATATTTTGGCTTCGACACTCGGACTGTGATAATGACTATGGCTTATCTTGACACTGGGCGGATTTACGACATTGGCCATGCGCTGCAAGCACAAGCCCCTTTGAATTGTGGGTCATTCCCATGAAAAAAGTTTAGTGCAAATGAACACAGAAAGAAAACATTGCAGTATGAGCAGAAATAACATAAATGTGAACATAAATGGATGGTGTGAAATAGTATTGTATTTAATAATTTGACTATGGGGACTGAAAATAAAATTCTCTTATTTCATTTAAAAAGCAGTAGGAAATCTAATCAAGGTACTTTAGTCTTTATTTCTTTTCTTTCCTTTTAATGACTGCAATTACTGAAAATGGCAGTAAACTGTAGATGACAATGCAAGAGAAAACTTCATGGTAAACATCACTGATCCATGTGCCCACCATCTGACCTTTCTTTAATATTACAATGAAAAAAAGTGATCTGTTTAAGAGTCAAGGAAGAGATAACATCAGTATGATGGAACAGTAATTACATCAAGCAATAGTTAGCCAATGAGCAGAAATTACAGTTGATCCGTTGGCTTAAATCTAGGTGGAAGATAGACTAATTTTGCTGGTATAAAAGAAAAGTGCAGGGTTTATTCCTTGCCAGCATTGACAGACAAGCTGCAGCTCAGTTTCAAAACCCTCTTTCAGACCCTTAATCAACTGGCCTCACTTGGAAAAAAGAAGGGTAATATTATTTGTTAAAATTGTATAGATCTGTTGATGATTTGAAATCTCATATAATTTGTTTTCTTTAAAGCTGAATCTGTGTAAAAGAACAAAATGCTGCTATTCTCTTGCTAGACTTAAGATGCATTGGTTGGGGATCACTGCTGAATGCACCTTTGTGTCAGCCAGCCAATCTTTCCCCTCTGCCCCCATTCCCATGTCAATAATTTTAATACCTTTTTGCATGTATTGTCTCTCCACCTCTAAAATGAAAGTAACATTTAGATAAAAACTTTAAACTGATCATTCTTGCTTTTTAATTCCATGTTCTGTATTTTTGTGCACTGCTGCAGGGGTGTAATATGTTACTGTTTCGGGGGGTGGGTGGCGGCTTCCTCCAAGGATAGGCATAATACATGTTACCCCCATTTGGATCCCCATGTGCAGCTTATTGCACATAACCCTGAATACAGCGGTGGGTGTGCAGTCTTCTTTTGCTTTCAGTGGCTTGGATCCAAAGAGCCTCTTACACAAACAGATGACACCTCTGCTTACCAGTGGAGGGGGCTCTGATTTCTGCTGATTCTCCTTTCCCAGCAGTAGCCCCTGTGCTGCATTTCCTGCAATTGTTCTGAGAGTTCCCTGGCTCTTTTTGGGAGGTGCAAAATACTGCAGTGTGAAGCGGCTCGGAAAGCCCTGTTGCACGTGCAGAGCTCCACCTGCTGTTCTTTGGACACAAGCCATGCTTCTCTGGATCAAGATGAATGTGTTTAGGATTAGGAAAATGTCAGCAATTTCTGATGGATGATGGCTAATAACCCCGGTGTCCATTGATATTTTAGGGATGCTCCACACCTTTCATTTTAGGTGTACACCTAAATATGAAAAGTGTGAATTCAACAAACACATGTATCAAACAGGTACACTTGTCAGGGATTGGTCAGAGACTGGTTGCAACTACAAGTCAAATCGACCCTTGCAGGCAAATCCAGATTTGCTTCCATATACAATGTGAAGCGGCCCTATTTAAAAGTGAACATTTAGGTAAAGCCATATATATTATCAAAATTATCCAATTTTGATCTTTCATAATATAGGCATAAAATTAAGGGAGAAGAATGGTTGTTACAATAAATACAATTATTTTAAATAAGTGCAATTGTTCCTGGATCATTTCTGCAAGATCTTACAGTACAATCTTATACATGTCTCCCCAAATTAAGTCCCATTTAGTTCAATGGAGTTTGCACCCTGGTAAGTGTGCATAGGGTTGCAACCTAAATTAGTTAATTTACATGTTTCTACTAGGTTGTGATACAACAGGTTGCAAAGCAACAACAACAGCAAAGAAAACCTCTCTTTTTAAATGATTTTCTAAAAAATGTCACATACCAATGACTGATGGTGGGTACATTTTGTTTGTTTATATACATTATTATTTTTATACCACTTTCCCTCTCCTTACAGAGGCACTTAAAACAGCTAACAAATCTCCAATAAATAATCAAAATTAAAATAAATTCATAAAATACATCACTATAAAAACTACAACGTATAAGAAATAACAACAACATAGAAAGCCAGTCAATAAATAATACTTAACAACTCAAAGAGCAACAGAGTTAAAAGTTTGCTAAATGAGAAACGTTTTCAAGCACCAGCTGAACACCAATAAAGAAGAGAATCTAAGTTCTTGGGACAGGTAATTCCATATACTGGGCATTGTAAATGCTTGTATATCAAGCTTACACAAGGTATTTCTGATAAGACATGAGAAGCATACTTATCTCTTTTATAGTTATAGGCACACTGGAGGGTACACAGTGCACAAATATGTGCCTCCTAATTTCTGTAATATGTGAATTCGCCCATACTGACATCAGTTCCATACCAAATTTTATTTTATTTTATCCAAAATGTTATAGTTTTTGAAATACAAAAACAAACAAGCAAACCAAAATAAACAAAAGAAAGAAAAAGAAAAGAAGAAAAGAGAATTACATCAAGTTGTTGAGAGAGGGTAGTACATTTAACATATTTTTCTCTTCACTTTACAAGTAACATATGGATGGAATCCATTGGCTGCATGGAAGTTCTCTTTATGGTTCTCCTTAATAGCAAATTATATTTAATCTCTTTTCCATAATCTGAGGAAAGGGTTTGATAGACATTGCTGAATATGACTTCGATTTGTATATGAGTCCACAGTTCTAACCAATACCATATTCAGAAACCAGAATTCAAATATATCAGATTAAAGCGGTGATCCTCCTAAGCCACTTCCACTGAAATCAACTGGATTTAGTTCCACATAAACCTGTATAGGATTGGAGAGGAAAATCCTTTGTTTTTCTCTCTTTTGCAGGAGGGTCATGGATTACTATGGAAAGTATGCAGCTGTCACTTTTGCCATGTTGTCTGTATCTCTGAATATCCTTCAATCATTACCAGAGGGAGAGTTTACCATGCAGGGTGAGGTTCCTTGAATTAATTTTTGAAATAAAAGAGAACACAGGGTGGTTTGAACATTGCTTGTGATTAGTGTTATTGCTGGTTTTTGTTATTTACTGATTTTATCCTTATCATGTTTTATGGATTTTAAATATATGGTTGTGATTGGATTATTGTATACTGTATAATTGGATATACAATGGGCTATTGTATATTGGCTTATTGTATATTGTGAATTTATATGCTGGAAGCTGCCTTGAGGGGATTTGACCCTAGAAGGCAGCCAGTAAGTATTTTAAATACATTAATTAAAAAATGGGATCAATAAAATGTACCAGTGAAAACTCCACCATCTGTATACCATGATAATAAAGTAGACCCATCAGGTAACATTTCCTGGCATGGTAAATTGTGAAATCAAGAGAAAAGAAAAATATAACGATAATGTCATCTTTTTTTTTTTTTCTTTAACAGAAATGGCAAAATACCATTTTTGGAACGTTGTTTGTCTGTGATTCTTTCAGGTAACCTCTATTTGGAGGCTTTCTAGATTGCATTACTGCATTAAAAAATTAACTTGTCACCAAGATCAGCTTCTGTACCAGAGGACTGGAAAGCAGGCATCCATATCAATGGACTACCAGTGTAACACCAATGTTTAAAAAGGGATCCGGCAGATCCAGAAAGTTACAGGCCATTTAGCTTAATGTCTGTTCCAGATAAATGGGTGGAAAGCATTATTAAAGATAAAACAATTACCGTAAGCCTGCAAGGTATAAGTGGAGCCTAGTACAGGACTAACTATGTACGTGCGTGTCTCATAGGTTGTCCTGAATGTAAACTAAGCCTGAACACACACATGACAAGACTGTTCAATGGGCGGCCTGTTTACCAGTGTGTAGGATGTTGTTTCTCAAGGGCTTATCCCACTCCCATGAGGTCAAAGAAGACAATGCCAGTCCCAAAGAACATTACCTCAGAAGCAACGTGCTGTGTAGCAAGATCTTTCAAAGAGGTAATGGGGCTATAACTGGGAGTAAGCAACCCAGTTCCCTCCAGATATTTTGGACTACAACTCCCGTAGTTCCTGACCATTGGCCATGCTGTCTGGGGCTCATGGGAGTTGTAGCCCAAAACACCTGGAGGGCAGCTGGTTTTTGGTTTGCTACTGCTGTTTTCTGCAGTTTGTTTTCTATTTTAGTGGTATTTCTGTGTTATCTTACTTTTAAGTTATTGTAGGAAAAGCCAATCACGGTGGGGGGGGGCTATATCTGGCATTGAGTGGAACCACAGCTCAAAGTTTATGGAGCCACCTCTCTCTCTCTGCAACTCCCTTCTCTCTCTCTCTCTCTCTCTCTCTCTCTTTCTGCCACCTGTTTTGGCTGTCTCTCTCTCTCTCCACTACCTTTTCTCTCTTCTTGCTCCCCGCCACCGGGTCAGACCCATGCTATCAAAACATTCTCACCTGCTCAGGTGGCAAGGGGGCACCTCCCCACCTGGGCAGGGATGCCTTTTGAAAGTGCGGACCTGGCTGGTTCGAGCCTTTTAGAGTGCTCTACCTTTCCTGCTCAGGCAGCAAAGGGGCCATCGCGTCCTCGCCTGGACAGAGACACTTTTAGAAAGTGTGGATTGGGATGATCTTTGCATGCATGCAACTCATTGCACTTTTGGGGGTCCTCCTGTCCTTAGGTTTCAATCTACTTCCATCTGCAGGAATTGTACAACAGTTCCAAACCACTGATTCTATAATAATTCATATGAAAATAAGTGTAGAGTTGGCATAGATAATCATTCCCAGAGTTGCCTGGTCTACACATTTGAAATTATGAAGGGAGGTTTTACTTTAAATGAGAAATCAAAGCCTTAAGGTCACATTTACTTGAAAACTCTGGTTTCTGCAATGCACTTAAATGTAATTTTATTGTTTGTTTTCATTTTTCCAAGGCTCCCATTCCGTATTATGAAAACACAAAGATAGAGAACCACACAGATTGTCACTGCAGTACCTGCTACTATCATAAATCTTAAAACCTCTACGACTGGACCACAGATGCCACAGGGTGCAGTTTTATTTTGTTTGGTTTTGTAGCAACATTGTATAAAGTCTTAACTTTTCTGACAGAATTTTTTTGGGGGGCTAGAATCCTATGGACTGCTCTGCTCTTTCATTTCTTCTTTACTTCACCACACATTGGGATAAGCAGATAAATATGCATTAACATTTCATCTAGGAACCAAATATAGAATTATGCATGATAACCAAAGCCTTGTTTATTTTGTATGTAAGGTGTGAATTAATGAATAAATATCTTCTCCAAGAAAAAGGAGAGTATAATGGTTGGAAATAACTTTTCACCCCCAAAGTTATTTCCAGGCTAACTGAACTGTGGAGGTATATATTGCATGCTTTAAAAAAAAAAAAAAAACAACCAAAAAAACTACTACATTTGTTAGGATTTGTGAATTCTCTTTTTCCTCTTTTTAAGAACCAATTATACAATTTCAGTGGTAGACGAAAGAATGATTCTAATTCCAAGAAAAAAAGTCAATTAAAAGGAAACTTTGTTCAATACTTTTCAGGTTTCTCTTGGTTTTAGAACTAATTATTCTTGTTTGGGCTTGGGTGGTGGCATTATAAAAGCATCTTTTTCTCTCTTTAACAGAAACCCAAGCCTTGCACCTGATGAAGCAGGCTGTTGTCTATGAAAGCTCATGCCAATAACTCCCTGCACAGTAAATGCCCATATTACACTCCCATATGTCAATGCCCTGAACATGACTGAATTGTGTTGAGTGCTGTAGGGATTCCATAGGGATTATTCGGAATCTCAGGGCATGATAATGCCCTCATGGCTTTATGTTCGACACTCTTGCTAGGATGCTACGGCACTGTGTATTTTGTTGACTCTTTCTGAGAGCTAATCATATGGGCATAGCCTCAGATCTGTTTAAGAACAGCCCTGCCCTTGTGTATTTCCCTTGTTACATATTACATCTCTCTGCACTGGAACATCTCCATTGGGTTAGTTTATCCATATCAGTATATGTAGCTGGGAATTCAAAGCTGATGATGACTTGTTGACATAATCTTGAAATTGGGATATGGAAATGGTATAAAGCCTCTGCCAAAGTATGTATATAGAAATCAGTAAGAAAACTTTAGGATTGCGTTCACATTACTACTTTCACTGGGATGAAACATCTGGTGTAATAAAATGTGTGTGTGTGTGTGTGTGTGTCACATCCACATCCAGAAGAAGATATGTTCTGACTGGCCATGCCCACCATAGCAGCCATTTTGTGAGCATGTTCATGACATGCATTCAAAGTTCCAGATGTGCCCACTGACTCAAACAGGTTGGGGACCCCTGGCTTAGAATAACCAATGGAAATTTTGCCAATTAGAAATTTGGTAGATCAGGTACGCTCACTTCTTACAGAGATAAAGAACTGATCCAGCTAATATATTTTTAGCTGTATTCTATCCTTGGTTTGAAATTTTCTGTAGTGTGACTGGCACACAGAAAAAACAATAATTCAATCACCAACAACATATAATATTTCCTGAGCTCTTAATATGTATGAGGCATTATGCAGTAGGCAGAAATCCACAATAATCCCTGTGTGCAGGTTTACAATCTAATAAAGATGGAGACAAGAGGACCAGGGTGAGGGAGGGAATATGAAAAGAGCCTGCTGATGCTTGGTGAAAGAGAATAGAACCAGAAATTAATTAGAAACTATCAACAACTATACAAGGAAAATACTGGAAAGGCAACGGATCAAAGGCAGACTTATTTTTTTACAGCCTATGCATGTTGAATCAGAAGTCCCACTGTGTCCCTAAAAACTGTTGCACCCTAAAAACTGTTGCACCCTAAAAACTGTTTAAAAGAAGGGGGGAAGGAAGGCTAGCTAAATTGATATGAGAGAGAGAGAGAGAGAGAGAGAGGGGCAGGCTGTAAGTGAGAAATGGCACAAGGGGTGGGAGATTTAGGGTGCAATCCTATGCATGTTTAGACAGAGAAAAGTCCTAGAGTTTCCAGCATTCCCCAGCCAGCCATGCCTTTCCCACATACAGAAGAAATAAGGACTGAGATGAGAAACAGGGATTAAAATATTACAAAGAGCATACAGAAAGAGTGTTTGTCAAAGAGGGTTGTTGTTGTTTTTGGTAGAATCAATAGAAAGAAAGGATGAAACTCAGCAACGTTATCAAAATGAAATGACAGCTAAAGAGTTAATATGAAAAACAACAACAACGAAACAGAAGAACTGAATGGAAATCCTAAACAACAGGCAGAGAAAGAATACTGATTAGTGTTATTAAAAGAAAAAGAAGTAGAAAGTAATACATATTTTTTTAGAAATGACAATGTAGCATAACAACATTTCACAACTACTGACCACCAGAAAGATATCACCCACCAGAAGTTAGATAACGGGAAAATGGAAAATGATGTAAACCTTGGAGATCTGAAGAGTGGGGGAGAAGCTGTTATCTTGTGACAGGGTGAAGGGGATGGGGAACAGGAGGAATAGGTCACACAATAAATAATAAAAATATTTGGAATAATATACAGTTTAACAATACATATTTGATTTTTCCTTACCACATGAAAATAATGATTGGTTGTGAAGTCATTGTGCATCTGAGCTATGCTCTGTCCTCATGGATAATCATCATTCTTGCTAAACTGGATTAAATTAAAGTTATTTATTTTATTACATGCCTCACCCTTTCTCAAAAGAGCTCAGAAGAAGAGTTTACATCAGCCTTCCCCAACCTGGTGCTCTCCAGATGTTTTGTACTTCAACTCCCATCAGCCCCAAGAAGCATGGCTAGTGGTCAGGTATCCTAAGAGTTCCAGCCAGAAACATTTGAAGGGTACCAGGTTGGGGAAGGCCAGTGTGGTGTAATGGTGAGAGAGTTGGACTGGGACTAAGGAGATCCGGGTTCAAGTCCCCACTCGGCCATGAAACTCACTGGGTGACTTTGGGCCAGTCACTGACTCTCAGCCTAACCTACCTCACAGGGTTGTTGTGAGGATAAAATGGAGAGGAGGAGGATTATGTAAGCCGCCTTGGGTTCCTTGCAGGAAAAAAGGCGGGGTATAAATACAATAAATAAATAAATAAATAAAAATTACATAATGGGTCCCAAGAAGTCTTTCATTCTTGGTAGTGTAGAGGTCTAGCCTAGCCTAGCGTAGACCTGTAGTGGTAGAACTGCATCCTTTGCCTTCTGACTTCTCTGGTGACTTTATTCTCCATTGCAAAGTGATACTGCACATCTTCACTTTTTAAAAGAAAATATTATTTTTAAAGTAAAGGAATGCTTTCTGTTATAGTTACTGATGGTGATTAATTTGGGATTCATTGCCCTTTGTGATGAGAAGGGTAAAGTATTTTCTTTAATGGAATACTTAAAATATTACAGAGAAAAATATGGGGTGGGGGGGAAAGGTTAATCATTGGAAAAATAGATGGGCAGATTCACAAAAAATGTTGCATTGCGAATACCTTGCATGCTATTAGAGTATGACTTATGATGCAATCCACACATTTACCTAGGAGTAAGTCCCATTTGATTGATTGATTGATTGATTGTATTTGTATACCACCTTTCTGAAGCCAACCAAGACGGCATACAAAAAGTTCAGAAAATAAAAACATTAATCCCATAAAAACATTTTTTTAAAAACACCCTAAAAAACATAAAAAGTTTTTTTTTTAAAGTGTCTTATCCTCCTTCCTGAATGCAGAAAGAGTGAGGACCAGTCACAACTGCAAGGGGAGTATGTGCCAGACTTTGGGAGCCACACATTATGAGCGTAGGCAATGTTTAAGGGTGTCAAATGCTTCTTCATAGTTCAGTGACAAAGCCAATGACAGCTGTGCTGAACAGCAGTCTCCCAACACCACATTCTGCACCTGACCTGACAGGAAGGATCAGAATCTCTGAAATACAGTGCCCCCAAGGCCCAGCCCTGCCAGGCAGTCCAGAAGGAAACCATGGTTGATGTTGAAAGCTGCCAAGAGGTCCCGAAGAACCAATGGGGCTGCACTCCCCACATCTAGTTCCTGGAGTGGGTCATATGTTTTAGTAGAGGGAAAGGAGAGTAAGCCATGTCTAGATATGATGTACTTTTGGAATGATTAATAGTAATGGATTGTTATGATAGAAACCTTTTTTTTTTTTTTGGCCTCGTGGTGGCGGGTGCACTTCTTTGTATGTTTTTTTTCCTTTCCTTTTTTTAAAAAAAACATATATTGTTTGAAATCAAGTTAAATAACTTTTTTTTTTTTTAAAGCATTGCTGGTCTAGTCTGTGTGGATGTGACGGTCACAGAAACATGGGCTTTCTTAGCTGCCTTCACTGCCACAGAGTAGGTCTTCAACTGCATTTTATTCTGTGTTCAATCAGATTTGTCCTAGGTTTTCCACCAATGGCATTCTAGCCTTCCTTGCTCCTGTTTCATTGCTCTCAGCTCCCTGCTAGACCAGGGAGCTGACCTGACTCTAGGGGGGGGGGCACTTAGGAGCAATAGTGTAAACTACCCAGGCTATTCCCATATTCCACAGATCATCCAGGACTTTGACAGTACAGTAATACCTTGGATTGAGAGCATAATTCGTTCTGGAAACGTGCTTGTAATCCAAAACACTCTTGTATCAAAATGAAATCACCCCCCAAAAATTTGTACAGAGATTTTTAATTTAAGCCGTACTACAGTATTTGTATTGCAAGACATCGCTTGTATATCAAGTCAAAAATTTTAAATAAATATTTAAAAATTTGCTTGTCTTGCAAAACGCTCTCAAACAAAGTTACTTGCAATTCAAGGTATTACTGTATAGTATTGCTTTTCAATTGCCTAGGGCAAAAGAGAGAGAGAGAGAGAGAGAGAGAGAGAGAGAATATTCCACCATCTCTTTCCTTTATTCTGCCAGAGATCAAAGCCATTAGCAATACATTGTTGAACTTTGCCAGTTGAAACTTATGGATGGGTGTGGGAAACACAGCATTCCGCTGTAGCTCTACCAAGAACTGCTAGCTGGCACACACACTTTAAATGTAGGATTATTATTATTATTATTATTTTTGGTGGCTTATTGATGCCTAAAAATCTATTTTAATAAAGTGCATTAATATATGGATAGAACAACAACAACAACAACATGATGATGATGATGATGATGATGATGATGATGATGATGATAAAAAAAACCTACCCCTCCCATCTTACACCAAGAAGGGGATTTTCTTGTGCCTGCTGAATGTAGTGATGCTCTATGAATTTATGGGACCTGGGGGGCTTCTAGGTGAAGCTTTTATCCTGCAATTGCCCTGCCTCACTCGTGGAAATTTATGGGGGCTCCAAATGTCATTGCACTCCACTGGCAACCCTCCTGTGTTTTCCCACTGCTGCTTCCATCTTTTTTCTGTTACGAAGGAAAACAGAATTGCAGCATAGTGTCTTTTGACTGGTAGTGTGAGGAGCCTCTCTGTGGAAAACATTTGTATATCACTTTGAGAAGCAGTATGGACCAATGGTTAGTGTGTGGAACTGGGCTGGAAAGGCTTAAGGGTTGAGTCCCAGCTCTGCCGTGGCAGTAGGCCTATCATATTTTCTCAGCAATGCTGCAGGATTCTAAGCTTGGATATTCAAGGGAAAACCACACTTTACAAGGGAAACAAGGGACTATTCGATGGGCATCGCACCAGGCAGTAATAACATTTTTTTCAATCGGTTTTAGAGCAGAGGCATTTTACAGGCTCATTGATAGTTTTAGAGCACCATCTAGTGGTGAAATTGATTACCAATTTGGCGTTGAACTAACATATACAGTATATAAAAAAGGAATGGAATGAAAATGTGTACATTTTGACATTCTGTCTCAGTCTTCCCCAGACTTCCTATCATGCTGGCTGTAGATGATGGGGGGTTGTAGTCCAACACATCTGGAGGGTGCCAGTTGGTGAAGGCTGTCCTGTCTGTAAAAAAGAAGGCTCAAGAAGGAGGCATCTGTTACCTCTGTCTACAACATAGCTGGAAGCTAAGAAAAATCCACACAGTCTCTGTTTTCATTGTGAAAGCAACCTTCATAAGGTTCAAGACTTCTTTCCATGTTATGCTGTGAATGAATGCTTTCTGTTGTTGAAACTGTACATTTGAACACCCCATTGCCCTGTTGTGGAGATGCTTTGGTCAACCTTTATCTGGCCAAGTATTTGGTCCCATACCTGCTCCTTGTATGGAAGTGTATGCTGAGGCTATCTGCTTCAAGGTGTTGCATTCGAATACTGATGCACCCCTCTTTGTCAAGCGAAGGCTAACTCCATCAGTAGCTTCCAGACATGTCTATTCCAGGCAATCAATTTACAGCATAGTAAATGAACAATGGTTTGCCACTTGTTTATCCTGACACAGAACACACACACATAGGCAGAGAGAGAGAGAGAGACAGACAGACAGACAGACAGACAGACAAGGAAAATGGTGCTGGCCAAACTCAGAGGCCTGATACATTTTAAGCAAAAGCACTCCTTCGGAGGAATGCGACGATCATTCATGATAACCAGGCCTAGATCTGTATGGTTTCTAGTAAGTGAAACTTGGATGTGAAATGTGCTATGGTTTAAGTTTAATGCTTGGGTTTTCTTGTTTCAGCATTTCTGAATATTCCGGAGTACAATAGAGATTACCTCATACTTAGAGCTGATCCAGATGTTACAGGAACTGGTTCTCTGTGGCATTCAGTTGTTTAGTACAACTCACCATGTGAAGCAGGCTCATCATGTAGTGAGTTTCTCCAGCCATGTCAAGGCTGGAGGGATGGAGAAACTGACAACACGTTGCCTTCGGCTCACATGGAAGTCAGTTGAATGAATTGGCTGGGAGACAGGAAACGCAATGGACATGCCCATCTCTGTGGCAGGTGGAAAGTATCGGTCAGCTCTGAGGGTTACATTGATAGCTTTACATAGCTTTGTTTGAGGTGCAGTTAACCTGGATCGACAATAGCAAACAAATTCATGAATTGCCTGTGGTTCTTGTAAAGAACGAAAAAAATAGAATAATGGCAACTGTCAAGGCATTAAAAATGTGAGCATTTACACAGGTCAAACCCCCTGTGTTAATTAAACCAGAAGAGTATAAATACTTCACTCAAGAAGAGGCCTGCTTTATATGTTACATCCTCCATGTGGAAGCCACTAAAAAGTTCCCCATAGTGTGGCTGGTGGCAGGTGGTATTTATATTGTGTTTGATGTGTGAGCCAGTCCTTTCACCCTGGGAGGTCTCCATGCTAGCACTAGCTGTGGCTGGGAACATGCAATGCTGGGCTGGAGAAGCTCCACGTGATTGCTTGCTTTGATGCCAGCTATTCACTGAATATTCAAAAACAGTGGGCAGTATCCAACGGTGTCATTCTGCAAACTCAAATGTATTCACGGAGCTCTGCTGAATCTTTCTTTTGCACAAGTGGTTGCCCATTACTCTTGTGCAACTGGTTGTGCAAACAGCTGCGCAATGGGTTGCACATGTGGAAAGCACCACCAGTTGTGCAACAGTTTGCACAAAAGTTATGTGCAACCAGTTGCACAATGGGTTGTGTGCAAGCATAATGCACAACACCGCTTGCACAACTGCTTGTGCAACCATGCTTGGGCAAACATAACTTTAGTTGGATTCTCCTCTTGTGCTTAGTTCGGAATCTAGTTTCTGCTAGCACAAATGTCATTTGCACTAACAGAATGTCACCATTGGATGCCCAGTATTTATCATCTGATGATATTTGATATGTGACATAGCAGTTGGCATTTGGCAATATTTGACAGCTGTCATGCAATATCTAGCTTGTGTATTAATTTCATTCATTCATTAAGATTGCAATCCTATACACACATGGGAGTAAATCCAATTGAACATAGTGGGGCTTACTTTCCAAGTAGACATGCAGAGGATTGTGCTGTTAATCAGTCAGGAAATCAATCTAAACAGGCAATGAAAACCAATCCAATCTCACATTTTGAGATTTGAACGTTTAAAATCTGAATTTTAAGACTGATGTTCAATTTGATTTCCTCCCCCCTCCCCAGCTTCATTTAGCTCTTAGTATATGGGCAAGGTTGTTTCCATGCTGTAATTCTTCAGGAGCACAGGAAAACAGTTTGGAGTGGGGAATCCAGCTTCCTAAAAACTGATTTATTTATTTTTTGCAAGTTTCTCGCTCCTATGGCTAAGAAGATACACTTGAAAGTGTGCCGGAAATGTTTGCTGAAATCTCAGAAGCTAGAGAAGTAGCTGAAAAAGTGGTTCCAGGTGGGGCTGCCAAATGTCCTGCATAGCTGCTTCCCATTCTCAGTTACTATAAAAAAAACTAGAATAAAATGGGCAAAATAGGGCTAGTTTGCACAATAAATCATACAAAGTTGCTTCACTGCTACAGGTTTCAGAATTCAGTGCAAAATTTGAATAGCCAGTCAGCAGAATTTTATTTTATTTTTAACTGTAGTGTACACATATGACACAATCTAACATTCTGCTGAAGAATGTACCTGCAACTGCCTTCTGAAAGTTAGTTTTCCTTGGGAATTATGGGTTATCTATGCTTTGGTAACCTTCCATTTAGATTACTGCAATGCACTATACATGGGGCTGCCTTTAAAAACAGTCCAGTTAGTCCAGAGTATGGTTGCAAGATTGTTAATGTGGTCTGGATGATTTAAATATATTATGCCTGTGCCTCATCACTTTCACTGGCTTCCAGTCCATTTTCTGGGCTCAATTCAAAGTGCTGGCTTAAGGCCCTTTATGGCTGGGGACAAGGATACCTAAAGGATAGTTTCTTCCCATATGTACCTATCTGATTCCTGACATCATCTTTAAAGGCCCTTCTCCAGGTACAGCCCTCAAGTGAAGTACAATGGGTGGATATTAGAGAGAGGGTCTTTTCAGTGGTGGCACCCCAGTGTGGAATGCTCTTCCTAGAGAGGCTTGCCTGGCACTTAGTTTGTTGTCCTTTTTATTTCCCAGGAAAATTTTTTAAAGCCTGCTTTTAAAATCCGAGTCTATTAAATTTGTAGTTGCCTGATAATCTATTTTGTTGAATATTACCCTTTGTAAATTCTGAATTTACAAATGGATAAATATATGGATATTTAGTCTGCCTTTGTTGAAGTCTATGTATAAGTATGCCTAAGAACAGTAGTATATCTTGCTATACATAAAATATATAGAGGTACACACTGCATATGTATTTATTGTGACAGATTTATTCAAATCTCATGTAAGAAAACTGTAATACTTTATTTTATTTGATTTCTTTATGTTTTTTTATTTTGTTTTTGTTTTGATTTATTGAAACTCACAATAAAAATTAATGTAAAAAAAGGATTTTACTCTTTGTGGCTTCAGTTTTATGCTGCATTATGTTTTATTGCTTTTAGTGGTTATTGCTTTTATTTATTTATTTTAAGCCACCCAGAGGATTTTTGTTATTGTGCAACATATAAATGATGTAAATAGATAAATGGTTTCCGCAGTGGTTGACATGATCGTCCCTCAATTCTTGTGTACTGCCATGCTTGTCAGTTTGCCTAGAAATGTAGTATTCGATAGGTAAGTTCTTTGCTTTGTGTTTGTAATTATTTTTGCCTTTCTTCATTCCTATGGGGACCACATTCTATGTCCTTCAGCTTTGAACGTTGGGTTGTGTACAAAGCCAGCAGGAATGTCAATGGGGAAGGAATATGTTGTTGAGGCAAAAGCGGTCAATAAGCAATATAAAAATAAAGATAAACATCCCCTCTCTAGATGCAAACAAAATACTGGTTTACTCTCTGTGTCATCCTTCAAATTCTTTCTTTCATTCATTCAAAATATCTAACTCTAGAATGGCTTCCCAAAACAGAACATCTTAGATTTTAGATGGAGTCTTTCAAGGTTACCTTTTCCTTGCAAATGCTTTTTGTGAAACAAGTGATCACAAAAGGATTACAGACAACCTGAAATATTCTCTTAGGTGATAACTGGATTATGAGTACAGAGATGAAGAAGAAAATCCATGGTACAGAATGTGGTTTACTATTTGTTTCCATAAAGAACTATTTCCTTTTCACTGCAGGATACTTTGGCGAGAGTTGCTGCTGCTGCCGCCGCTGCTCTTTGCGACCCATGCAGAGCTTGGTTATACAGCTGGGCAAACATACATTTGGTTCATGCTTCAAGTTGTATTCAGAAAAGTTCTAAGTGTGGTTTGCAGAACTTGCCTTTGCCTGTGAGCAGAACACATGCTGGATTCAGGGTTTTGCCTGCTCGCATGTAGGGCTAAAGTGTGGAGGGGGGCGTGGGCATGGCGCACACATAAGCCCCGCCTCAGCAGCCTCTCATGCTTGCTCCCTGGTTAGACCTTCGCATATTGAGGGTGGAGGTCTGAAGAGGGCTTTGTAAGCGTGTTCAGTTGAACGTGTTTATGGAGTTCCTGCAACTGGAAACCCTGATAAGGCACACACACACCACACTTTCGCCCTACACGCGAACGGGCAAACACCTGTGTGCGGCTTACGACTCAGTTCCATTTGGTTCTTGCATGGGAACAGGATGGCCACCATGTTTCATATGCTTCTCTCATGAAATAAAGCCATACAAAGGAACTCCAAGATGTGTTCTTGTGTTGCATTTCTATTACACCCTGCTACCAAGACGCAGAAGTAAGCACTGTAGCCTCACAACAACTGTGTGTGGTAGGATCAGCTCCTGTACTCTGCTTTATGTCAGCAGAAATCACCAAGCAATAGAACATGGTAGGAAAGGAGATGGAGTGGCACAGGCCTATAGACAGCCCTGAGAGCCGTCTGGCTGGGGAATGCTGGAAGTTGTAGGACTTGGAGTGGCAGTCCAACACATCTGGAGGGCACCAGGTTGGAGAAGGCTGCCCTAGGGGCTGTTGCCAATCCTACTAGCAAATGATTTCAAGGCTACAGTCATACGTCCAGTTATTAGGACAGGGGTGGGCAGAAGCTAAATGCGGATCTACTGGTAGATCTCTTGGTGATTTGTAGTAGATCAGCAAGGATTTCTGACTCCCAATGGTTTAACAATAGCAGCAATAACATGACTCCCCCTCCCCAAATTGAAATGAAGAAAGTTTAGGGTAACAAGGAGGAAGGAGTGTGTGTGTGTGTGTGGGGTTGTATGGAAGGACTGTGAGCTCTGTCCACTTTTGGTGCTCAAAACACATTCCTGGCTTCAGTATTCTTTAATTCTATTTGTATACCTTTTGCACCAGGCTCTGGTTGGTGGATCTTGGGGTTCTAGCAAAAAACAAAGAGCATCTAACAAACCTGAAGTCTGCCCACCCAGGAATGGCTCGCAATGAACTCAGTGGGGGATTTACATCCAAGTAAACATGCATTGGATTTGGATTGGCCTGCACGCTAACTTTTTATCCAGTGAGGAACAAGGGCGGCCTCCTGCTTTCCCTAAGGTGTATGGAGAGATCAGGCGATGAATCACCAGGAAGAATAGAGACATGCTGTGCCTTTAACAGCTCTGTAGAAGAAGGAAGGTTGTTATGGAATGCGTACTGTGCAGGAATGAAGAGAGTGGCACATCTACTGAAATCCTTTTTTCTATGCCCCTATCAAAAGCGATGGAGCCTTGTTGGTCACCCTATCTGGAGAGAGCTAAGAGGATCTGCAGCTGCAGTTTGGGGGTACTACAAATTATGACACACTGACTGGGTTCAGACAACATGATAACCCATACTCAAGGGTTGAGTGGGTTGAACTGTGGGTTATTGTTGGAATGTGGGTTATCATGTTGTCTGAACCCAGCCATGCTAACAAAAGAACCCATGGTTTGTTGTTGGGTTGTTAACGGTGGGTTGTTCACCATGGTTTGTTATCTTGGCTGGGTTCAGACAACATGATAACCCATATTTCAACAACAACCCATGGTTCAATGACAACCCACACTCAACCCATACTCAACTCTTGAGTGTGGGTTATCGTGTTGTCTGAACCCAGTCACTATCAGGGCTGGCTCAAGACACTTCACTGCCTGAGGAAGAACAGTAGATGCCCCCTGTCCCCAAGTCAAGGTACATAGTACCCAACCAAGGCTGGCAAAATTATTTGGGCACCTGAGGCAGCAACTTCCACAAGCCCCTCTCCCTGGATGGAAAAATACAACAATAATACATTAAATAACTAACAGTGTGTTGCCCTTTCATGACAGCCCAAACCTGCTGCCTGAGACAGCCACCTCACTCTGCCCGATGGATAGGATGGGCCCTGCATGGTGTCTTGCTTGTTTTGGAATAGTATGCCCTCTGACGCCTGGCTGCACGTGCTGACAAAATGCCACTAGACTTGCTCACCTTGGTATGGGAAGGTCATAGCTGCTCACTGAATTTAAATCAAGTAAGAACATGAGAATTCTAGTGGGGCACCCATAAACATGCATTTCCCCCACGTCTGGGCCTGAAACACCAAGGAATCAGATGCTTCAGACATTTTCCTGTTGTCTTCCTCTCATAGCACTGCCAAGTACCAAGCCATTTGGGCAAAGGATTCCACTGTAGAGAACCAGTGTGGCGTAGTGGTGAGAGTGCTGGACTGGGACTCTGGAGAGCTGGGTTCTAGTCCCCACTTGGCCATGAAGGTCACTGAGTGACTTTGGGCCAGGCACTGACTCTCAGCCTAATCTACCTCACAGGGTTGTTGTGAGGATAAAAAGGAGAGGAGGAGGAGGAGGAGGAGGAGGAGGATTATGTAGCTGTCTTGGCTTCCTAACAGGAAAAAAGGGCGGGGTATAAATATAATAATTCATTAAATAAAAATGGTTTTTTTGCAGTGACTCTTGCAGAGCGAGGACAACCAAGAGACCCGTGGCACCATACAGGCTAACACATTTATTATGGCACAATAAGCTTTGGTGGAGCAGAGTCCACTTCACCAGATGTGGAGTGATTCTCCATTTTGCCCAAGGGAGGACACCTCTCCTCTCCATCACTCCCACTGCATTGCCATATGTCTAGCTTAGGCCAGCTTCCCAGTCTGGGTATACTCTGCTGTCATGGGCATACCGAATTTCCTTGGCAACAGCTGCTGTGAGTCATGGTCACTCATATGAGGTCACTCAGGCAGCCCCAAAGAGAAATCCCAGCTGTTGTGTGGCACTCTGGGCTTAATGGCTGTGCATCGCACAGGCTGTATTGATTCTCTCTTTCATTGTTGTCAACATAACCCTTTAATGACTGAATCCTGAATATTAACCAGCCCTGCCATTGTTTGCTTTGATTAACTGAATGGGCTAGTGTTTATTCTCGGTAGCTTGAGAACATGTCAAGGCTCATCAATAAACACTTCAGCCTGAACAAATGGAGGAAGGTGTTTGTATTAGGCAGATCAAATAGCTGTTTTCAAGGCAGAATAAATGGAAACACATTTTTTCCATGTTAGTTTTCTCTTTCAGCAAGAATCTATATGTCCACCTCCTTAAAAAAAAAAGCAAAGGGGGAAAAAGCACATCATTAGATCCCATGGAACCGAGGTTATTGGGTTTTTCCAGAAAATCAGCAAATGCTGTACATCATATGAACAACCACTACAAGCAAATGACTGGGTTCGCACAAGACCATAAGCAATGGTTGTCTGTTATCGTTGGGTTTTTTTGCCATGTAGTCCGAACCCAGTCATGGTGAGTCACAATGGTCTGTTTTGTCTTCAGAAACCACGATAAGAAACAATGGTCTGTTCTAGGGTTTGTTCCTACAACAATTGTTTGTCGTGTTGTCCGAACCCAGGAGAGCTGTCTTATCGTTGCTTTTGCAGAAATACCAAAGTCGCATGGCCAAAGAGGGGAAATCTGCAACCGCTCTATTCCTTAGATCTCTGTTCCCAAGTCGGCCTAGCCACACACACATTGATGCTAGCCTTGCTGTTACAGGCTGCTTTCTCATCCCATCCCCCTCCATTTTTTCCCCATCCTCAGACTGCAACCTGGTTGACTCCTTGCCGTCCCGTCTTGCCTGGCTGTTAATTGTGACCTTGGAGCTTCCTATTTCCAGCTGTGGCTTGCTCCAACATGAAAGCCCTGTTGTTTTGCTTATGGCTTGCTTCACTCATCTTAGTCAGAGCTTTTGAGGAGAGGGATGCCAAACTTGTAACTCACACATGCTGGTAGTGCCCCCCCCTTATAGTAAAGGTGCACATATGATGGATCCCTCACCCCATGTCACTTGAGGCACTGTTTGGTCTACGCCAGTGCTTGTTGCTGTAAACACTCCCAGCAGCGTCCTTGCTCCAGTGTGGGAGTCATGTCCCTATGCAGTGACACCCAAGTAGGGGTGGGCGAAGTGCCCATCCCGACTTGCCGGGCGCTCGGTGAGCATCCCCGCCGTGCGAGGCGCGAGGCGGACTTCCGGGTCCCCGGCGCTACGTTATTTACGTGAAAAACAGGGAAAACTTCCTTAAAACAGCCATGTTTTGCATAAGCGACGCTTTGTTTTTCATGTTAACATGAAAAACGAAGCGCCGCTTATGCAAAACACAGCCGTTTTAAGGAAGTTTCCCGTTTTTCACGTAAATAACATAGTGCCGGGGACCCAGAAGTATAGCGCCAGGGACCTGGAACTTCCTTTCCTCAGCTCAAGGATGTGAGCCAAGCCAGGGAAAGGTAAGTTGTACAGAGCTTGGGGGGGCGGGCGGGCGAGAAGAACAGCCCAGCAGAAGAACTTCAACTATTACCACAGCTGCGTGAGGCTGCCCGTGGAACGCACTTTTGGGCACTTAAAAGCATGCTGGAGGTCCCTTTACACTACTAGATGTGGAGGAAGACAACCTTGCGGATGTGATGGTCACATGCTGCATCCTGCACAACATTTGCAACATGAGGGGAGATGTTCTCCGTGAGGAAAATCTGAGCTTCCCGGGCCGGGGGCAGAGGAGGATGCCATGCCACTGGATCGCCGCCCAAATATAAAAAACCCCCCCTCACCCTCTCAACCCACCAGTGGAAACTGCCGTCTGCACCGAGGCGCACACAGTCTGCATGGTGATTTCTCAGTGGATTTGGGAGAACTATCCACGCAGGTACACCACATAGAAGCTACAACTCTATTCGCACAGCGCGAGATCTAAAGCAGATCACCATCAAGAGGGATGTTGAGCTTGGCTTGAAGTGAGATCAGGTTATGGGGCGGGAGGGGGATAGGGGTTAATACGGCTGTTCTTTGTGGATTGTCACCTGGGACACCTGGCTCACAGCGCGGAACGCTTGCACAGCAACATAGGGCGTGCCGAGAGATGAGTGCACATGTAACTCTTGACGTGGTCCTGCATCTTGATGGGATGCAGGACCCATTACAGTCCATGTAATGGGGAGGGGGGAGAGGAGCAGTCCATCTTCAATATGAAGTTTCATGTTATCCAGCACAGCAGCACATAAGATAATATCATCCAGCACGCAAGCACACTCGCATAGCACGATCACAATTTATTCTTCCTAGGATAATTTTGTTTCTCTAATGATGAAATCGATGTAAGGCGCACAGCATATGTCCTTTTGACAATAAAGTTTGTTTCAGGAAAATAAGAGGGTGTTTCTCATTGTGGCGATTCGAAGGGAAAGCAAAAAAAAAAAAAAGCATTTTTCTCCGCTGTAGCTGAGGTGGCGGAAAGGAGGGGAGGGGGGTTGTCCTTGTGCTTGTGTGTGGGCTACAGGATTTAATAAACGCCATCCTGAACTGCTAGAGAAAGGACAAGGAGAGGTTTTGAGGAGGGAAAGGCAATGCATGAAACTACTTGGGACATGCGCACCTGGACGCGAGGGAAGAGGGAAAGGTAGGACTGGGAGGGCCCCGTCTTTTCAGCAGGGAGGGAAGGAGGGATGGGGTTGAGAAGCAGAGGAACTGCCATGTGAGGCCAGGCCAGGCCAGGCACGGGGTGGGGAGGTGGCAGGGGAACCTAGGAGGTGAAAGCAACCTTCACAGGCCTGTGGCTCACGCTGGCTCGGCTTGTCTGAGCGTGGAAAGCTAAGCAGGGTCAGGCCTGGTTATTACTTGGATGGGAGACCCCCTCCTCTAGTTTCCTGCATTGAGCAGAGGATTGGACTCGATGGCCTTGTAGGCCCCTTCCAACTCTATGAAATCTATGAAATCTATGTCTCCTATCAAAGATGGGAGGGAAGGATAAGGGGGAGCGAAAGGGGCTTTGGTGCTGGCCACCGCAAGGAACAGCTGGGGTGGGGCACTGATTGGAGGCCGCCACTTGTGCGTGTGGTGCCAGGGTTTTGGGAGGGAAGGACAGCTGTCAATGAGCATCACCTGTATCTTGGGCCAGGTGTGAGATGCAGGAATATCTTCTAGTTTTCGCAGAGTTTGCAGACAGCGGTTGCAATAAACCAGTCTGTTAAGACTTGTGGTCAAGGTGAAAAAAGAAAACGTTTAAAAGCCAAGGCTTTATTCCAAGTAAAAAAGGGAAAACATACATACATATCTCCGGCTGCACAACCAACACTTCATTCCAGATGGAAGAAGAGAAAGGAAGAAGAGGGGCACCCGAGGAAGTGCAGGGGAGCAGTCAAGACATAGGAGAGTCAGAAGGGCAATCAACCAGTTAAGGAAAGCAGATTAACCCCTTATTTACCAGAGAAAGCAATTAACCAACAAGCTTTGTTGCCCACTCCCAACATGAGAAAGGGAGGGAGGGGGAGGATGATGAGAGAAATTAGGCTTCTCACTGGACGGGAGATAGCGCGCAATGGCTGCCTTTGCTGAGACTCCAGCCGCCATGTGTTTTGTTAGGGGCATGGGAGGGGGGGTTGGATGGGTCTGGGATAGCGCTTGGCCACACAAGTAAGGAGGGAACGATGGATTGGGGGCCGGCGAAACTGGCCAGTGCGTGGTGCGGGGGGATGCTGGGGTGGGAGATGGCAAGGAAGAAGTCAAGCCGCCAGCTTGCAATAGAGGTGCTAGTTGGGGGGTTGGGGGGGAAGATGCTTTGCCACGGCAGTGACGAAAGAAGCAGGGAGAAAGCTGCTCATGTCACAGGCCGGCATGTGGTGGGGCTGGGTGACAGGCACAGATCGCTTTTTCTGTTGGGTTTACAAAGTAGATGGGATAGGAGGCAGGACGGAGGGGGGCTGGGTGACAAGTACAGATCGCTTTCCCCCACTGAGCTTACACAGTAGATTGGCAAGGAGGCAGGAGGAGGGAGTGGGAAAGCCCACCCTGTGTGCTTAGCAGACCAATCGGGAAGAAGCAGCCAACGACGTAGCAAGGCAGCAAGGGTTCTTGGGATATGAACTGGCTTGCAAAGGCCACTGGGATATGTGACGAGAGTGAGAGGGAGGACAGGGTCCAAGCAAAACCACGCTAGCGATGAGAAGGGGCGATCATCTGTTGCAGCCATTGTGGTTCAGTGCGGTAAATCGTGGTGACGTGCCACGATGGCGTGGCGTGTTGTGCGAACCCACTCAATGTGTAGAAGAGGCTCGTATGTTGTACATCAGAAGTCCCGAACCATTTTGCTCACACATTGGGAATTAGTACCACGGGTGCTCTGACAAAATGGCTGTCATGGGGTGGGCTTGCCCATTCATAAAATGACTACCATGATGGGCACAGCCAGTCACAAAATGTTCATTTCCCATAAGGCGAACTGGTGAGACTAAAAGAAAAATAACTTGTCCAAGAACTTGCTGTTTGTGGGGCTTGCTCCCGTGGGTCATGTTGACTGGGTTCAGATGACACAGCAAGCCACGGAAGGTTAAGGAAACCCTACAACAAGCCATGGCTTCTTGTAGGCCACCCCAAAGCCACCCCGCGCGTCATGGGCCAGGTTCAGATGATACGCAAAGCCATGGTGGCTTAGCATGTTGTGCGAACCCAGTCACTTTGCATTTGACTTTGAATCAGGACATGCAAAAGTGGCAGCGGCACACTTTTAATGGATCATCCGGATAAGTCCTTTGAGGTCATGCCTGAATAGCCCTTTGAAGTGTTACTTCTCATAACTGGTTTGGATTGAAGCAGTCAGAAAGAAAAATATGTATCATCCCGTTTTTAGAAAATGTGGCGGCTTTGTGCTTAGCTGATATTTTAATTGGGTAATCTCAAGCCATCTGGCAAAGAATAAACATCTCCATTGTTTTAATTATGTACAAGCCTTAGGCCCAATGCTAATTAGCAATTTGAAAGGAGGTAGCGATGCCATTACTGAATATTACAGTTTACATAGCAATTGCTGAAGCTTTTGGCACAGATGTGGAAACAGCTGTAAAGAACAATTAGCACCATTTCTGAACCCACAGTAACATATCTCATAATGAATGAGGATAATCCATAGCCTTTTAATACTGTGGATCAGATCTTTAATTCTGCAGGAGAAATACGACTACGCTGTCCAGAGGGCAGCGGCGACTTCACATTAGTCAAATTAGTGTGTGGCTTGTTGTAGGGTTTGTTTAACCTTCCATGGCTTGCTGTGTAATCTGAACCCAGACAACATGCCCCACAGGGGGGCAAGCCCCACAAACAGCAAGCCGCTTGGCAAGAGCAGCACAATCCCCATGCCACTCTTGCCAAGCAGCTCCCCCCTCCCTCCCGCCGATGACAGCCACCCAAAAAGTGCCCAAGTGGCACTTATGGGCGGCTGTCACTGGTTTCCCTGCCACTGGGGTCCCCCGCATGCCACCTTCCCAAGCCCCGCGTGTGGCTTGAGTAGGGGGCGCACAGCAGTGCCTCACACCTGCCAGTGCAATTGTGAGGCAATGGCCCTGGTGGGCGGGGCGGGGGGGGAGAGGAGGCCCTTTCCCCTTTCTCCCCCCAAGAGGAGGTCGGGGGGAAAGCGCCCACCCTCACTTGTGAAGGAGTGAGCCGCCTCCTGCTGGGCTTCCAATCTTCAGTAAGGGCCCCAAAATGTATTTATATTGATTTTTAAAAATCAGCCGTGTGGCCATAATGTGCATAGATGGCAGGGGTGGGCAACCTCAGGCCTGGGAGCCAAATCTGGCCCTCCTGAGATCCAAATCTAGCCCTCTGGGCTTCTCCAGAGGGCCACACCCCTTCCCCTGGCCTCTCCCCTTCCCTGCCAACCTCCAATCATTTGGTGCTTTCCCAGCTTCAGTGCCGTCCCCCCCCCCCCATTCTAAAGGGTTGAAATGACTCTCCCAAGGCATGGTTACTGGCAGTAAGAGCTCTAAGCTAAACTATGCTGGTGTTATTTGTCCCCACCCCTTTTGCCTTTGGCTCCGCCCACCACTGGAATGCAGCTGGAGAGCTTCTCTGAAACGGGATCCATCCCTTAGGCTGAAGGGTTGGAGCCAATGCTTTCATTCTGCGGACATGGAGCAGTAAGGAGGAGAGAGGGAGAAAGTCCCATTGCGCTAGCAGACTTCCGCTAGCACGACAAGGATTTAAACCACAGTGTGTCTGTCTGTCTGTCCATAATTTCATTAAAGTTACAGGGTAAGATCTCCCATCTACACAGCTGAAGAGTGGGGCAGCCATCTTATTTATTTATTTATTATATTTATACCCCGCCTTTTTTCCTTCAAGGAACCCAAGGCAGCTTGCATGATCCTCTTCCTCCTCTCCATTTTATCCTCACAACAACCCTGTGAGGTAGGTTAGGCTGAGAGTCAGTGACTGGCCCAAAGTCACCCAGTGAGTTTCATGGCCAAGCGGGGACTAGAACCCAGATCTCCCAAGTCCCGGTCCAACACCCTAACCACTACGCCACACTGGCTCTTCACTCCTCCCCGCCCCCAGCTCTTAGTGTGTGCACATAGGGGCACGTACTCCACAGCATACCAGTCAATATTTACAAAGAAAGACTGTGCAGGAGTAACTTTCAGACCAGAGTCCCATGGAGGAGAGGAGGGCGAATTGATATAAAAGATGAATGCACCACCAACCTCCCATTGTAAATAGTGCTGAAGTGTATGCATCCCTGAGTTCACAGTTTATTAGAAGTGGCCTAAACACATTTTTTGAACTGGGCCTTTTATTTTGCATGTGCTGCCTTAAAAAGAGAGAGAGAGAGAGAGAGAGAGAGCATGATCCTGTGTAATAAAATGTATTTGAAACTCATGGTATAGAAACTCATGTACTCATGGTACAAAGAGGTAGAAATCAGCACAATAGATTTACAGGCTAAAGAGAAATTAAGCTGAAAGACAAGCAAAACAAATCCCTTTTTATAAGCAACTCCCTCAAAACCTAAAAACAACCCCCCCAACTGGTTGTTAGGTTCATTGATCCCCCACCCCATACCCCACTCCTATTTAAGGCCAATAAGTCACACTGTAGCTGTCCAGACTCCGGAGTCCTTTTAAGATTGTTCCCAACACTTGACGAGTTTTTTAAAGGCAAGTTTAAAATCTTCATTAAAGCTCGTGTACAACAGAGGATTGATAAGAGAATTCAGGTAACCAAGCCAGGTCAAAAAGTGAGCCACTTCTGAAGATACGGTGCTTAGCCCGAGACCCACAATAAGCTCTTTAATGAAAAATGGCAACCAAGACAGAATGAATGCACCTAAAATGAGGCCAAGAATGCGTGCAGCCTTTCGCTCCCGTATGCTGGAAATCTGCTGGCGGTCTCCAACCAAATCCAGGTCATTGTCAAAGGGAGGGGTCCTTGCCGAAGCATGCGTCCTGCCAAATTCCGTGGTTGGATCAGACGTGGAGGAGTCCGAGACGCAGAATGTCTGTGTGAGCTTACAACTGGCAAAAGAGTCTTGGCTGTCGGTGCTCCTGCTGCTGAGATGTCGGCTCGAGCCACGTTTTTGGTAAAGGCTCTTTGCGGCATGATAGATTCTGTAATAGACAACCAGGATGAGGGTCAAAGGGATATAAAATGCCCCAAATGTGGAGTAAATGGTGTAGATGACATGGTTATGTTGAATCTGACACTCGCTGGAATTGGTGTTATTGCGGTGGTTTCTCCAAAACAAAGGAGGCATCGATATGAAAGTGGATATTGTCCATACTGTTCCAATCATAACGCCGGCTCTCTCAGCAGTCCTCTTCCTGGCATATTCAATAGCATCTGTAATTGCCCAGTACCTATCCAGTGCAATGACGCAAAGATGAAGAATTGAGCATGTGCAGCAGGTCATGTCTACGCTCAACCATACCTCACAGATGAAGTACCCTAAAGTCCACCTTTCCATCACTATGTACGCAATACTCAAGGGCATGACCAAAACAGCAACAAGCAAGTCTGTGACAGCCAGCGAGCAGATTAAGTAGTTTGCAGGCTGGTGGAGCTTCTTTGTCGTGCAGATGGCTGAAATGACAGAAGAGTTCAGCAGCATCGTCAAGGTTGTAATTACGGATAGACTCAGGGTAATAAGCATGTTTTCAGTGACTGTCTTGGATCTGACAGCCACATTGGCTTCAGGAGTGGAGTTTGTGTGATTCATCTTCTCTGGCCTACACAAATTGTTCACTGCCTTCCAGGTGTTGACTGTGTCAGACTAAACATTCCTCCATTCCAGGAGCTCACCAAGGAATATTTCAAACTTGACATCTGAAATCTTTATATCCCATCTTTTCCAGATCTAGGCTCTTTTTCTGCTAGCTTGCTGCTTTCCTGGAAGATAAAATATTTATATGTTAATAACAGATCTTCTGTTTTATTGATTTATTTATGAATGAATGAATTAATGAAATGTTAAAAACTGCTTTTTATTGAAAAAACAACATAAAGTAAAAAGTATAGCAAAGATGAAACCAATACTTAAAACTAGTTTAAAGAAAAATAATTAAAAATAAAATAAAAAGAACATTAAAAAAAAATCAAAATGCATTGATAAGCCAAAGTCCTCATCAGTGTCACTACAGAAAGGCTTGGTGCAACAGGAAGGATTTCTCAAGCAGCTAAAACTAAAGTGAGATGTAGGGTGCTTCCACATGAGGCTTTTATTGGGCAATCACACTGCTTTTTTCACAGAATTTTACTGGACGTCAAGACAATGACATATTCAATGGACCAGTCTCATAAGGGAAAGACACACATCTGACATCAGAAATGGCAATATTCAAAAACCAGTGGGAAAACATGTCAGCCTCCCAACACACACTGTCACTGACCTTAAAGTAGCCATTGTGGAGCAAAGAAACTTGGGAGATAGAGCGAAAGACTGCTGAGCTAGAATTCATCAACAGGTCCAATTCTATCACCAGAGGCTTGAATCGGGATAAAAGACTTGAATCACATTGTGTGTGTTAATTGGCCTACCTAGTGCCTGGGTGTTTGTGTTATCAGCAGCAACAGTACTGTGGATGGCCACTGCTAATAATGTGATTGCCACTGTCAGTACTTTCTGCATTTAATTTCCAATAGGCCAATGGTCTGACTCGATTCAGACAACACCATAACCCACACTCAAGGGTTGAATATGGGTTGAGGGTGGGTTCTTGTTGAACCATAAGTTGTTGGTGAAATGTGGGTTATCATGTTGTCTGAACTCAGCTGTGCTAACAAGCCATGGCTTGTTCACTACGAACAGCCCATGAAGAGAACCCATGGTTTGCTGTTGGGTTGTGAACTGCGGGTTGTTCACCATGGTTTGTTATCTTGGCTGGGTTCAGACAACATGATAACCCACATTTCAACAACAACCCATGGTTCAACGACAACCCACACTCAACCCTTGAGTGTAGGTTATCGTATTGTCTGAACCTAGTCACTGTATGTATACCTGAAACTCTCAATAACAGTCTATGCATCTGGTGAACTGGGCTATAGTCCAAGAAAGCTTGTGCCAGAATAAATGTGTTATTCTTTAAGCTGCCACAAGACTCTTCATTGCATTTGATAATTTATTTTCTCAAAAGAACTTTAGGCTGTGGCTGTGTAAAGAGATTTCTGCAAATCTGTGCCATTACAGATACACATTTTGCTTGAGCTGTCAACATAGTTATGGCATGCTGTAATCTCTGCATGACCCATGGTATCATGTCACTGGTATCTATCCTACCTAGTAGTGTCTACAGACTTGGGTATGGTGTCACTGCAGTCCAGATTAATGGCATGTCACAGTTATACCATGTAACACAGTGGCTTGGATCCAGACCTTCTCTTCTGCAAACAGAAGGGCTCTTGCTGTCCATGGATGGTTTCTGAACCAGAGAGAGGAGCATTTCCACAAGTGGAATGGGGAGGAAGCAATGTTCACTAATCCTGCCTCCCCCACCCCTGTAGCTCCCTATGTTCCCCAAGAAACTGCTCTGGAGGGTTGGGAAACATCATGAGAGGTTGTATTGGGGGCTGCAAGGGTGGGGAGTCATCAAAAGTCTTCTCCTCCCTTCCTGCTGGCTGGAGCATCCTGAGTGTGCTCCCACTGGCAGGAGCAACTCTGGATTCAACCCAGTATCTGTTTTATCAGGTACTGTATATATTTCCCTGCTATTAACCAGGCTGAGTGGGAGTGATGGAAGCATTGAAATGCCCAGTTGTTTGGCCAACATTCAATGTAAGGAATGGTCCTGCAGTGCAGCACAACATGACCAACACCAGGGAGCCATCTGTCTATAGCTGGTTCCCACAACCACCTGCAAATTTATTGCAAAAGCTGCAATGGCTGGTTTTAAGTTTTATGCAATTTTGCTCAAGGATGATCCCTCCTGGATTCCTCTCAAATCCAGCTCATGGGGATATTTTTTGAATAAGCGATCCATTCAGAGGTAACATTTTCCAACTTATTGTGATGATACGTGTACCGCACAGGTGCAAGATATGTCTGATCTGGTCTTTGATGCTTAATACATTCACACCAGAGTCAAATCTGAACCTCCTCTTTCAGTGCATCACAAAACCCAAAGAATTACAAATAAATTCCTGCTCTTACTTCAGTAGGTGTCGTCAAGTGTTAAATTGTTTTAGAAAAGCACACTTAAGCTAATGCATGTTCGCTTTTCATAGCATGTTTTCACATTCAAGTGTCAGTCTTTTTTTTTTTTTTAACAATCTAGAAACAGTACATTAAAAACACCAATTTTATAATAAAGAGCTCTCAAGAAAAGATTTAAACATTTTTTAAAAATTAATTTTTATATACACAAGCCATTAGTGATTCTGGAGCTTATGCAGTTCCCTCCAATTACTGCTGATATGCCACATATCCTGCTAAGTATATATTTGCAGGAGACAATCACATATACTTTTTGTCCTCAAGTTCGTTGTTTTTCTTGTTGAACACACACAACTGAAGTGAAAGTTTAGCAACAAACACTGAAAAAACCCAATCATGTTTTAGAACTTTTACTTAACTTCGTGGCTTAGGGCTCAATCCTATGCATGTTTAGACAGAAAATAGTCCTACCAGCTGTGCTGGCTGGGGAATGCTGGAAGTTGTATGACTTTCCCCCCCCCCCCTGTCAAAACATGTATAGGATTGCATCCTTAGTATTTGACTATGAACATGTCCAGGAATTATCACTGCCAGCAAGGAGGTCTGGCATCCAGATTCTGAGCCTTGTCTTAGGTTGACTTAGTCTAAAAATGTGACTTCCCCATTGTAAAATTTCAGAATAAAAGCAAAAGGGGGGTTGCACTAGGACAGCAGAAAGTGGCCAACTAGTTGTTTCAACTCCTTTTAAATTTTACTGAAGATCTTCCATTGCTTTCAGTGGGGCCCTGGCAAAAGCTTCACATTCTGTTCAGGGAAGGGAAGGCTATCAGTGGCTACTCATCATGATGTCTATGATGGCTACTCATCATGAAGTCTATCCTCCAGTGTCCCAGGATGCCTCTCTCTCAATACCAGTTGCTGGGGGACACAAGTAGGAGGGTGCTATTGCTGCAGTGCTGTGAGCCAGCCTTGAATTCATAGTGGAGTCGGGTTATGACCAGGTTGATTTTCAATGACTGCTGAAAAGAAGTGGCAAACTGAATACTGTTAAGAACTTGGTGAATCCCAAACACTGAGGCACAGTTCTGGGGAGGGACTAGATCAGGGGTGGGCAACTGCAGGAGGTTCAGGGGCCATTTTTGTCCCCCTTCCCAGTTGCCCCCTGTGGTCTGCACTCTGTGGGCCACACCCACAGTCTGCAGGGTTCCCTGTAAAAAAGGGGGAAAAGCCCAGCAGTTTGGCACCAAAATTCAGTGGCAAACCACTCTGTAGTGCTACGGAGTGCTAAAAGACTCATATTTAGTTTGCAAACAAGCTAAATTTGACTGTTTTAGTGCTCGGTAGCGCTTAAACACACACACCCATCCATTTTTTCCTGACACCAAATTTGGCAGCACTATGTGGGCAGTGGGGGCCACAAGGAGGTGGTGGTGGCCAAATGTCACCCATGGGCTGTGTGTTGCCCACCCCTGAACTAGACAATCATGCTCTTTAGGGCTAAGAGCTAAGTTCTCCTGCATAACATTACTGTATTCAACATATAACTAACCCTCTTGTGATCCTGAAGTTCGGTATGGTGTGCTTATATAATGGCAACCAATTATTGCAGTTCCTTTATATTCTGTGAAGGAAATAATTATTTTGGGTTTGGCACAACAGTATGATTTGCTATTGATATGCGGTTTAGAGGCAAAATGGGCAAGCACTTGATGTCAGACATGGCCCTGGACATGGGCACAGTGGAAGGAAAGGCAGATGTGAGGCAATGCAAGGCCAGAAGACCAAAGGCACCATGACAAGATCAGGAAGTATCACCTGACCTGCTCTCGCCTATTGGTGTGGCTTCATAGCTGGTCAGGAAGTTCCTTCCTTTGGTCAGAGCTGGATTGTGGTGGTACATGGGCTGACCTTCCACCAGACAACTCTGTACAGCAAGCAGCCTTTTCCAACCGGGTGCCTCCCATATGTTTTGGACTACAACACCCAGCATTCTTGAGTATTGGGTTTGCTGGCTGGGGCTGGTGGAAGCTGAAGTCCAAAACATCTGGAAGGCACCAGGTTGGGGAAGACTGCCCTATGGGGCCCACTGTAGGGTCAAATCCCAACACCTGGATACACTTCTAAAGTTTGTGGATTCAGATCTTATAAAAAAGGAGGGCTCAATAACCATCAATAAGCAGCTTAATGCAGCAACTGAATTGTTTAGGGTTGTCACTAATGTTTTAGTTGTTCTATGGAGTTGTGGTATCTTATTGAGAATTGTGTTTAGCTGTTTTAAATGGTTTTAAAATTGTCTGTGTTTAATTTTGTTGTACACCACAACAACCACAACAAGCATGAAAGCAATATTGAGGGTCAAATCTTCAAGAAATTCCCGCGGAGCAGTCTGTGAAAAAAAGAAACCTCTGAGACGTATTTAAATCAAACACAGCTAGAATTGGCTCTGCTTTTCCTCAGGGAAGCATGATCTTCAGGAGACAGCACTTTTTATAGTAGGACATAAAAAGGATAAGTTGCCCCTAAGGAAGGAAGAGCGGAAGCATGTGGAGAGTCAGTTCTTAAACCAGAGAGTTGCTTTCGGTTTACTCGCCTGTAAATCTGGACCGGAGAGCTTAATCTGAGCTGTAGTAAGCACTGGAATTTATTTTCAATATAGGGAGTCAAACATAAAATGGGACATTCATGTACAGTACTTCCGTCTTTGCTAAAGAAAGACAATGTGCCTTTCCTGCTTGCACTTTTTCTAGAACCCTACTATTTTGTATTTTATAATAATATACTGGAATCTAGAATATAATTTACACTTCCTAGGGCTTAGTCCCTTCCCATGAGAACACAGTCTGATCGCATAAATGTCAAGCCATCTTTCACATAGAAAGGAGCAGGTGAATCAGCTTCAGCATACCCTCCAACATTTCACAGATGAAAATAGGGACACACATATGAAGTTGTAAGAGGTATGGTTAAGGAAGCAACATGAAGGTGTGATCAAGAGGGTGTGGCCAGGTAACATGAGGGCGTGGCCAAGGGTATAGCCATCCATCTCAGGATGCTCTAAGACCCAGGGCTCTCCAACCTTGGGTCCCCAGATGTTGCTGGCCTACAGCTCCCAGCATACCCAGCCAGCATGGCTAATGGCAAGGGATTCTGGGAGCTGTAGTCCAGCAACATCTGGACCCAAAGTTGGAGAGCCCTGCTCTAACCGTTTAAGGGCTCTGACAACTCTGAAGCCACTTTGATCTCCAGACCCATGATGATGATGGTGATTGCTGTTATTGTCATTATTATTATTGTACCATCAATGTGCATGGTGCTTTACCAAGTATAAGAGAACAGTTCCTTGCCCCAAAGAGCTTACAATCTAAAATGCAATATAGAGGCGACAACAAATGGTAGGAAGGGGTAAACTGGGGAGGAATATGCCATTATTTCAGTCAAACATAACTTTCAGCCTACTTTCCCCACATTGTGCAGGAAACTCCTTGTTTTAAAGATCTCCTTCCCACTTTAAAAATGGATCCCTCCATGGTGGCTTTGTTCTCATTAGTAGTTTGCCAAAGAAATAATAATATTTAACATTTAGATATCTCTGAGTGTGCAAAAAGTGGTTCACATGTCCACCCTGCAAGCTCCTATTTTCTCTACTCAGAAAGAAACAAGTGGGCTCTATTGTACTTTATTAAAAAAAAACACACAACCAGAACAACAACACTGTGACTGAACAATAATGCCAAAATGGAATGATGATGTTTGTTGCTATTTGAGGTAGTTGGGATTTTTTCTTCCTTTCTCTTGAGGAGCGTGTGTTTTCTGCTAACTCCCTTCTAATGCACTTAAAAAAAAAAAAAACCCAATTATTTATTGTATGTAGTTTTAGTTCAAATTCTGTGTTATGGTTGTATTTTGTTATATTTTGTTTGGGAAAAATTAAATAAAAATTTAAAAAACAAAGAAACCAGGATACCTCAAAAAAGAAAAAGAAAAAGAATCCCTGCTGTCGTTTAGGCCTATTGTTCAAAGCAACTTTCCACAACCTGGTGCCCTCCAGATCTGTTGGACTACAACTCCCATCATCCCCAGCCAGCATAACTGGGGGCCCACTGAAAAGGGCCCCCTGGAGTCACTCCTCCTCTTCACCATCATAACCTGCTTGTTCCCCTGCCTCTCACTCTGGCCCAGACAACGGTCGGTGATGGGCAGGCGGAGGAGCAGTGGATGCCCCTGTTCACTTGTTCGCTGTCAAGCAAGTGCGTGGTAGCAATGATGAGAAAGAGGATGAGGAGCAATCGCAGCTGGTGACAATGGCGGTGAGAAGGTGGACTCACTGAGGGAGGGGGCCCATTGAGGGTGTCTTGCCCAAGGGCCCTCCAAAACCTGGATCTGATGTGTTGGACTACACATCTGGAGGGCACCAGGTTGGGGAAGGCTGGTTCAAAGCACAGTCTATCTTGCTCTCCAAGGTCCTGAACTGGTAACTAAGTAAGTTTACATTACCTTGAATGTCTCAAGTTCTTTAATCAGCCATGCTTCTTGAATTCGACCTGTATCTCCTCTATCCATTCCCCAGGCTCTGTGTACATACCATTTAAGTTTCATGGCTAGAATCGTGCTGCTATACCTTCTTTTAAAATGTCAACACAGGGCAGCCTATATTTTGAATCAAACCAAAGACAACTGCATGAGAAGTCCACATGCAAATAAAAGAAAGGTTATTTTAAAATAAGGCTGCAAATAAAGAGCTAATAACCCACTGTAGCTTTGCTATTGGAGGCTAATGAGTACAGTAGCACAATTATTTTAAGCACCCAGATCTAGAGCTCTGTGTGCTCTGTGATACACATTCATACGGTTCTCCTTTACAAACCTCCCACATTTATTTCAATGGAAGAATCACATCTATGCATGCATTACTTTGCACGTACAGAACTGCCTCCTCTGCTAAAATGAATGTTGAAGCTTTTACGAGGGGGCACCATAGGGAGTGCTGCTAATCTAGGCTTTGTATGCCTTTTTTCTATATCCCCCTCCTATTTTAACTGAATCACACATTGTGTCACTTCCTGGACATTGCCCTGACCATAGTTTTCCACTGGTGGATGGTCCCTTTGATGTCACTGTCCCCTTTTGCGGAATTTGCCCTTAGACACATTTAGAACACTGCCTACTGGCAAGCCAAAAACCTGGCTTTGAGGAGATGGGTCCTGGAATGTGGATACTTGATTATTCCTTTCAGGGGTTTTTTTTTTTTAAATGTGTGCTGATTCGGAACCCTCCCTTTTGGTGAGTTGCTCCCCTTAAGCCTTTTCCTAATTTTTCAGCACTTCACAAAATGTATTAGAGCAGGGGTGTTGAACCTAGGCCTGGGGGCCAAATTCAGCCCACTTGGGGTCTCAATCCAGCCTCCTGGAATTTCCTAGATGGCCACATCCCATTCCCCATGTCACCAGGGGGTTCCTGCTCCCCACCCCATGCATATCATTTGGTTGTGTCTTGGCTTTTCCAGTTTTTCCAATTTCTAAAAGGTCGAAATGCCTCTCCCAAGGCTTAGTTCCTGGCAGTAAGAACTTCAAGCTAAAATATACCGTCATTTTGGCTGCACCCCTTTTGGCTTTGGCCCCACCCACCACTGCAACGCAGCCCCAGAGAACTTCTCCCAAACTGAATTTTGCCCTTGGGCTGAAAGAAGTTCAACACACCTGCATGAGAAGGCGTCAAGATATGCTGGTGCAATTCAGCACTGGCGGAAGGAAGAAAAGTGAACACACTATTTTGAGACAGGTAAGTAAATGAATACAGGAAATTTGGGTCAGTGGGAGACTAAAATGTTCAATGAAATTGGATAAGACCACTGGTGCAGACAACCAATATGTGGGCAAAGCAGTAGACACGATAATGCAGCATCTGCCAAATTAAATACTATTACTGAGCGAGGTAACTTTTCAGGAGTTTGAATAGTATTCCCTACATTTATTCTGTGGTCTGGTCACAAATGCAGTGAAATGTGGTGGGGCTGAGATACTAGAATCTTGAGGTAGTAGAATGGACTGTACCATTTCTGACTGCAGGTGGGTAATATGATTTTTAATGCTCCCCCCCCCCGCGGTGTACAAACACTCCCACCTAGAAGAAAAATAGAATACCAGGCTCTTGCCCAGCTCTCTGTCTGCTGTGCTAGTTTTCTATGTAGGGAAGGAAGCATTCATAATATGATTTCCCCCACTCGCAGCCTGAAGTGGTACAGTCCACTCTGCTACCTCAGGATCCTACCACCCCACTTTCAACTCTGCTGCATGTGTAGTCTAGCTCCAGCTTCAAACTGGATGTGATTTAAGACTGACTTGAGTACACATACATGCACCACCCCATAGCATGCCAGGTGAACTAATATGCATGTGTTAAAGTGTAGCTTTGCATGGACCTGGATCGGGCTCATGGAGGGACAGCCTGGAGCTGATTTTATGATGCACTAGCTTTTGCCCGCAGCTTCGCTCGCGTGATGAAGAGTGACCGTGCCAAGTTTGCACGGGTCGTCATTTTCCTATAGGCACTATTTGTTCGAAATTCCTTAAGGTCGCTGACCGCTGTTTTGAATCCCTTCATAGGAAAGGTTCCCCCGGAACTACATAATAGAATCCTAGCTCCCCCAGGACTTCCAGCTCCCCTGGGACTGCACAATGAAATCCCAGCTCCCCCGGGACTACCTGCTCCCCCGGGACTACACAATGAAATTCCTGCTCTGACCCCCCCGGACTACACAATGAAATCCCTGCTTCCCTCCCTGGACTACACAATGAAATCCCTGCTTCCCTCCCTGGACTACACAATGAAATCCCAGTTCCCTTTCCCCCCGGACTGCACAATGAAATCCCTGCTCCCCCAGGACTACACAGTGAAATCCCTGTCCCCCCCCCCCCGGACTACACAATGAAATCCCTGCTTCCCTCCCTGGACTACACAATGAAATCCCTGCTCCCCTCCAGGACTACACAGTGAAATCCCTGTCCCCCCCCTCCGGGACTGCACAATGAAATCCCTGCTCCCCCCCCCAGGACTATGCAATGAAATCCCAGTCCCCCTCCCCGGGACTACACAACAATGAAATCCCTGCTTGCCCCCTCCCCCTTGGGACTACCCAACAACATAATTCCAGCTTGCCCCCCCCCCCGGGACTACCCAACAATGAAATCCCAGCTCCGCCTCGGCTGTGGTACATATGAACATTCTGTTTTGACGCAGGAGAGATTTGCATATCCGCTCCTGATTGGCCCCTGTGGCAGTTCATATGAACATTCTATATGTCATTGGAGCGATTTGCACAACTGCTCCTGAATGGCCCCTGCGAACATTCCCAGTGACGCCATTGGCTCTCATCTATTTTGGGCCATACAGGCGCAGCAAAGGTTTTTTGGAGATTTGAACCCACCAGTCTTTGTCCTTGGGTGATGGAGAGTATGCGTGCCAAGTTTGGGGCGGATCCGTCAAAACGTGATGGAGCCTATGCGACGACGCCCCCCCCACAGCAGTCATTCAGTCATTTCAAAAGTTTCCCTCCCTTTTCACCCCCTCAGAGAACATTCTAAATGGCCTAGGGGAGATTTGCATACCCAGCCCTATTGGTCCCTGCAGGAATTCATACGAACATTCTAAGTGTCCTATGGGCTATTTGCATAACTGCTCCTATTGGCTCCTGCAGGAATTCTGAGGTGAGGCCGATTTGCATAACTGCTGCCCTGTTGTTTTGCCCATAGGAGATATGAGTGTGGGGCGATTTTGCCCCCTTTTTTCACCCCCTTACGGATGGAATTTCCAAAAATCCTTCCTTAGTGGGGCTCTACGCCATAAAAACAATGTTCCTTCAAAATTTGACGTTCCTAGATTAAACGGTTTGAGCTGGGCGTTTATGAGTCAGTCAGTCAGGACACTTTCTTTTATATATATATAGATATATGGGGCAAGCGAGTCAAAAAGAGAACTGCAAGGTTATATGGGTTGCTCCATTTTGAGGTTATTGGCCATGGCACATCCACCCCATATTTGAAAGTTTGTGCATGCTGCATGACTACTGACGTTTTGAGATTCATCCTAGAAGGAGCAATGACTTCAAGTGAGGGTCCCTTTTTCTTATCTCCTTCCCACACAGCAGTGAGAACACTTATGTATGTGTCAGGGCAGTGCTTAGCAAGGTTAAAATAGGGCTTTTCTACATGAGGCATTTAACCCGCCATTTTATTGAGGCTTCTGCTTCCAGATCATTTACATGTGGTTTTTTTCTGGGAGGGGGGGTTTCTTTCTCTGCATTTCTATATGTTCCATTACACAACCACTAGGTGGCATGGTGCTTTAGCAAATTGCACAAATACACCAGGGTTTCATGCTGCCATTCAAGGAAATACCAGACTTTCCTCCTTAGAAAAAAAAAACAATCCCGTTATAATGGTTGCAAAGCATGGGAGAGGCCCTGGAGGATTTAACATTTATTTAATGCCAGCAGTGTAGTAGATACTGTACACACACAGCACAGTTGTGTCATAATCCCCACCCAGGGAACTTACAAAGTATTTGCTTCTAATTCTAGTATCTTTGACGTATATAAACATGTCCTTAGTTACGTTCGACATAATCCAGAAGCTGAAAAAGAGGGTATCTATCTACTCTAAAGCTCAAAGATACTTTTAACCCTTTCAGCCAACAGCTTTTAAAATATGGCGCTCACCTCACACCTATGCATTTTCTACTTCAGCCAATATATTGCTGCTTAGAGACATGTCAAGCACAAATATTTACCTCAGAACCAGGAAATCTGACTTACTCACCTTTGGGGAAAATAGTGCTAGCTGAATTAACATAGAGATAATCATACTGAACAAATTAAATACCACTCAGTACACTCGGTTTTCATCCGAGTCAATTTTGCATCTCGGTGACTTCTCTTCTGCTAATGGGGTCATGCTCTTTTGGCTTCTGCTTTTCTTTTCTGAACTACATATTTCTTTTTTTTAATTTTTAATACTTTATCCCATCTTTCTAAGATTAGTTTCTGATCATCCAAATGGGGATGGGTAGAACTAGGCAATGAGCCTAGTCAGTGAAGGCCTATTCAGTGGGGCATAATGCTAGCCAGTCAAAGAGGCAAAAGGACCATGAAGGAAAACATACATGCCAGAGACATTTGGAGAAGGGCACCATGTACAGTTTATACCCTATTGCTAGAAGTCTCTCAGCCAAAATGGAGGACTTGGGACACTTGGTTTTAAAGGAGAACATAGATATAGTGGGCATAACAGAAATCCGGTGGAATGAAAAGAACCATTGAGACACATTCATCTCTGGATGCAAACTCTATAGCAGGAGAGCTGAACCTCTTTCAGCTGCTGCTGCTGCTGCTTCTTCTTCTTCTTCTTCTTCTTCTTCTTCTTCTTCTTCTTCTTCTTCTTCTTCTTCTTCTTCTTCTTCTTCTTCTTCTCATTCCTCTCCTGCCAGAGGTTGGACGTCATAATGTCTAAACAGTCTTTAGATATAGCTGCTCTAAACAATTATATATTGTATTGCCCCCCAACCCATTCTTTAAGGTTTTTCAGCCAAGAAGTTCTTCCTACACTTCTTTTCCTATTTATTTTACCTTGTAGAATCAGCTGCAACAGTCTATATTTTTCATTTCTCATTATATGACCAAGATATTCTAGTTTTTTGTGTTTTATCTGTTTTATAATTTCTTGCTCTTTATACATTCTCTTTAATACAAATGTTAATACAAATCTTTAATTCTCTTTCAAATGTTTCTTCTTCTTCTTCTTCTTCTTCTTCTTCTTCTTCTTCTTCTTCTTCTTCTTCTAATCTCTTTTTTAATCTTTCAGCCCAAGGACCAAATTCCATTTCAGAGAAGCTCTCGGGGCCATATTCCAGTGGTGGGCGGGGCCGAAAGCAAAAGGGGTGGAGCCATAAATACCCCAAATACCAGCATGTTTTACCGTACAGTTCTTATTGCTTAGGGGAGGCATTTCAACCTTTTAAAATGGGGGGGGGGGGAACTGCGCAAAAGCTGGGAAACCACCAAACAATCGAGGATTGGAGGAATTTATTTGGTTTATACCCTGCCTTTTCACCAAGGAAATGGTGCTCAAGGGCATTTCGAGGATATTTGGATCAGGACAAATGACAGGCTAATGTGATACCAGCAGCAAATGCTAATATGACAAAGTTAGTCTAGAACTAAAAACTGGTCCTTTGAATGGTCCCTAAGGCCACATCAACATGGGAACTTTAGTCCTTGTGGCTTGCAGTGACAAGATGCCCTGGTCTGAATGGGTGCCTCTGATAGCCCCTGTGAAGATGCGCTCTCTAAAGACACAGAGCCTATCCCTTTACCAAAGTCCATCATGCACACGTTACCAATAGCAATTCATGCAACAGCAGCAGCTGTTGGTCCCAAACAATCAGATCTCTTGTGCTACACAAACCTCTACAAAAATAGCCAGTGCTCCAGGTTCATGCTTTCCTTCTTTTATTCTTTAAGCATTGGATTCCCGAAGAAGAAACCCTTCTTATGTACATGTTACATGCACACTGGTGTCACTGGAAACTTTCCCCCCTCATTAATTCCCATGCGTGGAAGGGGTGATTTTTGAGGGCGGGGAAATGCTGTTGTTGGTGGGAAGGTTTAAGCTTCCCTTCCTAGTGTCCAGTGGTCCTGACCCAAATTGGGCTCATGTGCACTTACTCTAGAGTTTAAAAAAAGAAAAGAAAAAGATTGTCCTCAATGACATGCTACACATTAAACTTAACATGTCGTTTGACCCTTAAGTCACCTTTGGAAACCAGTACCTAATCTTCTGTACGACAGATGCCTGAATCAAGGGACTTTTCTGTTTAGGTCTGTCCGTCTGTGCTATGTGTAATTTAGCAAAATTGTGCTGATCAGACACAAAGGTCAAACTTCGGGGGAGGGGATGAAACAGGGTGTCCTTATTCATGTTGCCTGATGCAAGCAACATTTTCCTTCATTAATAATCAGTGGAAAGAACAGATGCCCTCGAGCTCTTAAAATAAATGTCCCACATTTGTCAGGAGGCTCCTGACTCCTTGGGGCTTTTCATAACACAACTATCAAATGCAAACAGGCGAAAATGTGTTGTGAGCCATTAATACAAAAAGATGAATGAAGGCACGCTGCTGTCAGCTTGTTCATAACAGTTGTTTCTCCCATCATATAACCTAATTCTAGGCTGCCTCTGTAATATTATTTCTTATACAGATCTATTCCAGATAGCCACATTGACCATGTTTGTTTGTTTAGATATATTTATATCCCACTATTCCATGTTATTTCTAAAGCACCCAAAGTGATGTAAATAATCATATAAAGACATGAATACTGTAGAAAACATGACCCAAACATGTAGGATGGCGATTTTACAGAGGACAGTCCTCTATTGAAAGGGCTGTCAGAGAACTGTCCTTTATATGAAGGTGTCCTCTATCTGAAGGGCTGTCCTCCTGCCCAATTCCAGGGTAAAGATAAAGAACTACAAGAATTGTTGCCCATCAACAGTCCACACCTGGGCAACAGGCTGAATAGGCAGGTACGCCTGGTCACAATCTTCTGCACTATGGTGAGACTTGCTGCATTTCTGTTTAAATTATAATTATTATTTCTAAATTTGCATCAATACATATAAAGGAGCACATGCAAATTTTATGCTAAGTAGTGTCCTCTTTTTTCGGTGATGCATTTCCACTTTTGAGGGGTTTCATAAGTGGCCACCCTAGAAACACAGCAGGTAAAAGACATCTGAGGAGAAGAATGTATTGTCAGCTGGCTAGGACAAAGGTTTGCCAAAAGAACCAAGTCTTTCAAAGGCACCTAAACGCCATCAGGGAGGTGACCAAGTGGATCTCCAGGGACAGGGAGCCTGGAACTACCATGGAGCCTACCAGGGAAGACTATTGCTTTCCACATGTCCTAGACAACCTCATCTGTCTAGGTGGCAGGATGCACAGAAGGGCATACCATGCTAATTTAAGCAGAGAGGCATGTTCCTGTAGAAGAGATGGTCCTTCTCGTTTCCCAGGCCCATGCCATTTAGGGCTTTAAAAGTAACCACCAGTACTTTGGATTGAGCCTGGAAATGACTGGTAGCCAGTGACGCCAATATAATAATGGTGTCCTCGCATGCTCCAAAAATGCTCTGGTCACATAACCCTGGCTTCAACATTTTGCACCAGATGGAGTTTTCCAAGTGCTTTTCAATGGCAACCCATGTAGAGCATAAACAACAAAGAGTCTTGTGGCACCTTAAAGATCAATAAGTTTATTATTGCATAAGCTTTCGTGGACCACCATAGTCCACTTCATAAGAAAATATACAGTCCACAAAAGTGTATGCCATACATTTGGAGCCACAAGCCTCCATAGAGAGCATCTTACACTAGCCTAACCTTGATGCAATTAAGGGGTGTGTGTGATGGCTGCCAGGTCCCACTTCCTCCAGGAAGTATTCTTCCTCCTAAATAGGCTCTGACATTCCTTGCCATATAAGTTCTATGACCGTGAGTGTTTTACATTTTGCTAGTGCACCTAGAATCTAGGCCCAGGGTAAATGCAAGCTAACGATTTCTGCCACCCCACCCCCATTGAATAGCAGATCTATTAAATAGTAGATTAAATAGCAGATCTGACAAATTGCTCCTTTTATATGGCTTTGCTACTCATGAAGCTTAAGTTAAGTGGGAGTTCTGCCATTTACTTGACTAAAGATTTAGTACTTAAAGGCCACATTCAGAAAATTACAGAAGCAACCCACGTTAGCTCTGCCTTTGTTAAAAAAAGGTGCCCTTTCCAATGCTCCTTTTAAACATCTAAAACATCTATCTGTTGATACAAAAAGAGAAGAGAAGGACGGTTCTTTCTCATGATGAGAGCGCGTTGCCACTTTCTTTAATGCCTCTAAGGCCTTCTGCAATCCAGCCAAATGTGGAAAGCTATTCTTAGCTGGGCTGCCCCCTCCCCACTGACTTGCAAACTGCTCTGACTTTTAAGGCACAATCCTATGCATGTTTAGACAGAAAAAAGTCCAACAACTCCCGTTTTTCAGGCGGGAATATGGGGTGGGTTCGGATTTTTAAAAAATCTTATACTGTTTCAATTGTGTTTTAACTGCGTTTTATCAGGGATGTTGAAGAGTCCTTGGTCTCGAGTCACGAGTCGAGTCACGAGTCTTTGGACCCGAGTCTCGAGTCTGAGTCCGAGTCCTTGGTCCAAAATGGTGACTCACGAGTCACGAGTCACTCCCAAAGCTGACTCCACGAGTCCCTATTAAAATCAATGCGTTTTCCCCCCAACAAAATAAGGCTATTTCAGATGTGTGGCTTAAATAAATTCTAGGCACAAGTGTGCCTTTTTATTTCAAAACTCTGCAACTGATTTTGGCAAGAACAGACCAGGCAGACAAACCCAAAATGTCTGAAAGGTTGCATTTTAGGAAAATGATTTTAAAAAATAAACTTGCTATACTTCCTAAAACCTATCCATGTTGCATTTGAGGAACACGATTTTGGAACACGAGTCCTTGGTCTCGAGTCCCGAGTCGAGTCTCGAGTCCCATTAAAAATATTGGGACTCGAGTCCGACTCGAGTCAGAGGGGGGACTCAGTCCGACTTCACGAGTCGAGTCCTCGAGTCCGAGTCCCCATCCCTGTGTTTTATTATTGTATTTTATTCTATTGTACATCACGCAAGGTGGCCGGGTGACCGGCCAGATGGGCGATTCAAAAATGTAATAAATAAATAAATAAAGCTAAGGAACTTGCAAACACTTGGAAATCATTTCCACATTGAGCACATTAGTAGCCTGATGCTTTTGGAGGGGTGGGGGAGAAATTGGGGGAGAGTAAAATATAATTATTTTAATTGCTATGAATGAATGAATGAATGCATGCATGAATGAATGAATGAACTAATATATGAATGAACAAATTAAATATATTTTTGAGTGAGTTGATTTTGGTATAGCCAAATAAGACCCTTTGTGTATGAGGAAGACATATGGTCAAAATACATTGGGTATTCTTCGCAAAATAAATCACTACTTTCAAATACCAGCTTGAGGTACTCATGGAAGGGAATGATAAGAGAATAAAAATAATATTAAGCCAGAAGGCAGCAAGAGAAAGAGACAGGCCTAATTGCAGTAAAGTGAAAAAGAGGAAAATGGGAGAAAAGTAGTAATAGGCTGAGGGCAAAGAAGCATGATTTAATTATTCCTAATTCTAAGGATAGCTTAGAAGGGCTTGTTCCATGGCACTTGAATACCAAGATCCTGTGCTACTGTGGGAATAACAGGCTATCATTCAGTCACTAGAACAGAAGGCTATCATGGAGAACATGCTGGCTGGGAATTATGGGAGTTGCAATTCAACACAACTGGAGGGCACCATCTATGGGAAGGCTGAAGTAGGGCATTCATGCGACATGATTCTATTGTAGGAGCTAGCCATGCTGGCAAAGAGCTTAGATCAAATCAGTCTGTATGTTTGTATGTATATAATTTCCTCTGTGGGTCTGTGTCTGTCACTAGACAGCCAAAGCTTCCTGTGCCTTCACACTGTATATCCTGTTGACTAACTGTTGCTCCATCTCTTAATCTTCTGGGAACTGCTCTGGAAATGTCCTTATTTTCTGTCAAAGCAGCCTGCAGAGATGATAATTGGTATCCTTTCTGCAGTCATTACAATAATTTGCATGAGGAGCAGAGACCTCAAATTAGCAAGGATTCTTTAATCATTTTTTTCACACATCCTCCCAATTACAGCCTTTCTGAGGACTGGTCAGCAGTTCATTGGTCCATGTTCTCAGGGGAGTGGATGGGCACTATTTGCCAAACATGAACTTTTTCTTCATAGAAGAGCAGGAGGACTATCAGGAAGTTCTCTCCCTTTATCTGGAGCTGTTCCTGGGAATGTGATAGACACCACATTGGGCCCATTAAAATGGCAGAACAAGACTATTAGAAATTCTATAATGTGCAAGTGAGTTATGCCTTGCCCTTCACCATTCTGGAGAGTCAGCTTACAGCCAGATTTTGAAATGCTGTATTTCCTTTTATGCTTTGAATGCTGGGCGATTCTGACTTCCTTAAAATAAAGCCAGTGTCTTTTTCATGACAATGCTGTATCTTGGCTTTAGCCATCAGTGCCTACCTATGATTCACTGCTTTGCTATATTTCACACTACTGATAACCAAATATTTGAAGTGGGGGGGACAATGAGATTCTAAGAGATGTTTGGGCATCCAAGTGAACTTGAATACATTTTGAGGCAGCAAGTAATAACTGCCCGTTTCTGTGACATTTTGGATGTTTAAAGGGGAGCTTAGGAAAGATCCCTGTTCATCATTCCACCACAACGGCAAGTCAAGAAGAGGAGAGAGAAATGGAAGAGGAGAAATTATGGCAGAGAGTAATGAAGCAGAAAAGAAAGGAAATAAAGGGAGGAACAAGGAGGTATAAGCAGGAAAGCAAAGCAAGAGGAATTACTCACTGAGAAAGATTAGAACATATCATTGCACACACATAGATTTCATAGATCACAGAGTTGGAAGGAGCCTACTAGGCCATCGAGACCAACCCCCTGCTTAATGCAGGAAACTAGAGGAGGGGTCTCCCATCCAAGTAATAACCAGGCCTGACCCTGCTTAGCTTTCCACGCTCAGACAAGCTGCGCCAGCGTAAGCCACAGGCCTGTATACATGGAGGCAGCAACTGGATCATATTCTTGGGATATCCCAGGGCATGAGAAAGACACCTGGTGCAGTCTGTACCTGATTCCAGATGGAGGGCGTTTCTAGATGAGGCTTTTATGGTGCCATCACTCCGCCTCATTCATGGAATTTTATGGGGGGGCGGGAATGACAATGTGTTCTGCTCATCACCCTCCTGCGTTTCCCCACCACTTCTTCCATCTGTTTTCTTACCAGAGAAAAAGGCTGACTAGATGCACAATGCCTTCTCACTGGTAGCGCTAGGAGCTTTCTGTCTGAACTGGAAGCACCTTCATCATTGACTAGGGCTTCACTCACAGATTTTGTTCCAGGATGATTATTCTGATCTGAGCCTGGTGCTAACTTCCCTGCAATGTTCTTCATGTTGACTTGATAGACATTGTAAAGGACAGTTTTCTTGCAAGCATGCCCCTCGAAATACCACATTGCTCACGGTAAGTGCTCCAATTCCTGATTGAAACGGAGCATCTATTCAGGAATAAATATGCTCATGAGTAAGCAGCACCCCATCCTGCTTTTAACCCTCTCTGTGCCTATTGTCCCTTAATTATTCCTTTACTCATCTTTTCATGTGTGTGGGACTGCATAAAGAGCAAAACAGGAATACAAAGCGTAAACAAGAGACAATGAAAGACAATAGGACACAATGAAAAGAAAGGTGACAAAGATAATCAATGTGTACCCTGAGGAAAACCAATACAAAAATTGGAGAGGAAAGTGTTCACCTAGCCACCACAGAATCTGTGGTGGCTAGGTGAACACTTTCCTCTCCAACAAATCTGGTAAGCACTGCAACAGTATTCCCAAAGTGACCTTGTGTTTCAAGATAATGTTAGAGGACAGTTTTGGCCGATGTTATAAATTAGCATTTATTTCTTAGTTGGATGTTCTTCTCTTATTGACATATGCCAGCCTTCCCTGCCCTGGGTCCCTCTAGAAGTTTTGGACTACAGCTCTCATCAGCCGCAGCCAACATGGCTGATGATGAGATGATGGGAGTTGTAGTCCAAAACATCTGGATGGACCCAGGTTGGGGAAGGCTGAGTATAGTATTTATGGTATGATGTAATGGTTCCTCTTTTCCCTGGGTAGATATTTATATCTGTCTGTTACATTTTGTACTCTATTTTTGAAATAATAATAATAATAATAATAATAATAATAATAGAAAATAAAGTGAATTGCCAAGAAGATGTAACACAAGATTAAAGAACAGACTGCTACTAAAGTTATAGGAGAAGCACCTGTTCAACAGATGGAAATCCTAACTGAACACATCTTTGCTATTGCTAATGTTTCATCAAGGGTTGGACCTGGGTTTAGTTTTTTTTAAAATGCACATGGAACTGCAAAATCAGACTGTTTTGCTTATTCCTGATAAAAATGATTTTGTTCCAGTTTATCCAATGTATGTATATTAATATACAAACACTAATAGATCTCTTAGAAAAATGTTGATAATTAGTTGTCCTAGTAAGCTTATCTGTCAGCAACATCCTGGCGATATATTATGTTGATCAAGTGAGTCAATTTTCCTTCAGGAAAACAAATTTGAATTGAATTATTATAAAACCTTAACAAGTATGCTATTAAGATACAATTGTCGTCACACCAATTTGGAATCTCTCAAAATTCCAGTCATTCAGGTTGTCAAGGCAATAATGGCTCATATCCCCTTTGAAGTTCACTGTTCCTTTGATGCTCCTAGGAGAGGTTTTGCCCTTTGTGTAACAGGATCTTAGAATACCTAATAATTTCAGATGAATGGACTGCCAAGTCTTATGTGTGGTTTTTGTTTGTTTGTTTGTTTAGTTAATCAATCTGTCAATTAAAAAACAACACCCTCCTTAATATTATGGAATATTAACATGCCCCTGTAGAAAGGTGACGTTGTTCTTCTCTGCTCTTCCAATATTAGAATAAACTCGCATTCCTAGAGAAACCACACACCCTGATTGCTGCCTCCTATGCCAGATTTGTGTGCCCAACATATCCATCCCCTGGTTTGTCCCTAAAGACTTAAGGGATGACTAGATGCATCACTGCTTGCACTTGATACATCCAGTGCTTGATCCTACATCTTGCTTGCACTGTGCAGCACAGCATAGAACAGGAAATCCAAGGCCATAATTCTATGTGAATTTTACCTGGGGCACAAGAAGTCCTACTTAACCTAAGAACACAAGAAGAGCCATGCTGGATCAGACAAGGTCCATCTAGTCCAGCATTCTGTCCACACAGTGGCCAACCAGCTACCCACTGGAAACCCACAAGCAGGACATGAGTACAACAGCCTCCTGCCCAAGTTCCCCCACAACTGGTATACATAGGCATACTGCCTCTGATACTGGCAGTAGCATATAGCCATCAAGACTAGTAGCCATTGATAACCTCCTCCAGGAATTTGTCCAATCCCCTTTTAAAGCCCTCCAAATTGGTGGCCATCACTACATCTTGTAGAAGTGAATTCCATAGTTTAACTGTGCGCTGCATGAAGAAGTACTTCCTTTTACTAGTCCTGAAGCTCCCACCAATCAACTTCATGGGATGACCCCATTGGGTTCTAATATTATGACAGATGGAGAAAAATGTCTCCCTATCCTCTTTCTCCACACCATGCATAATTCTGTACACTTCTGTCATGTTTCCCCTTACTCGCCTCTTCTCTAAGCTAAACAATCCCAGCTGTTGTAACCTTTCCTCGTAGTGGAGTTCCTGCAGCCCCTCGATCACTTTAGTTGCCCTTTCCTGTACTTTTTCCAACTCTACAATATCCTTTTTTTCAGGTGCAGTGACCAGAACTGTACACAGTATTCCAAGTGTGATCACACCATAGATTTGTACCCGGGGAGTATGACATGGGCAGTTTCATTTTCAATTCCTTTCCTAATGATACTTAACATGGAATTTGCCTTTTTTCACAGCCACTGCACATTGGTCAACATTTTCATCGAGCTGTCCACCACAACCCCAAGATCTCTTTCTTGGTCAGTCACCACTAGCTCAGATCCCATCAGCTTATACTTGAAGTTGGGATTTTTTTTGCCCCAACATGCATCACTTTACACTTGCTTACATTGAACCACATTTGCCATTTTGATGCCCATTCTCCCAGTCTGAAAAGATCCTTTTGGAGCTCTTTGAAGTCCCTTTTTGTTTTAACCACCCTAAATAATTTGGTGTCATCAGTGAACTTGGACACTTCACTGCTCACTCCTAATTCCATATCATTTATGAACAAGTTGAGAAGCATTGGTCCCAATACAGATCCCTGTGGGATCCAATGGAACATTCATCTTAGTAAAGATGCACAGTATCAGGCTCCATAGCAACTTACATCCAAATAATATTACTTAATTGATTTGTGGACAGGACTGAGAGGTCTTGGAACTTCTTCTAACTAATGGAATTATTTACCCTACAATGTGTTTTTTTTAAATAGCTTATCCCAGGGGCAGGCAGAAGATAGTTCCCTAGGTGATTTGCAGTAGATCCGTGAGAGTTTCTGACTCCCAGTGGCTTAACAATAGCTACAACAAAAAGCTATTTTCCCTCCTAAATTAGGCTGCTGCAATCAAGAAAGCCTGGGGGAAAACAGGAGTGGGGTTGTGTGTGAAAGAATGTGTGGGCAAGCTCCAGTTCTGGTGCTGAAAACAAATTACTGGGCTGAGCTGTGTTCAGAGGCACCTTGTTCTGTAATTCTAGATGCACCTTCTTGAGCCACTGTTTTGAACCTGGCTCCAGCTGGTGGACCTAAGGATTCCAGTGAAAAACAAAGTCGACCCCATAAGCCTAAAGCAGAGGTGGGAACCTCCTGTGGACCTAATCCAGCCTGCAGAAGTTCCTCATCCAGCCTGCAGAAGCTTGGGCTAGGCCCACCACACACACCCCTCCCCTGGCCTGGGGACTGCTGGGCGCATGGAGAGGAATTTGTGATCAGAGATAATCAGGGAATTCTGTTGCATGCCGCTGCCCCTCCCAGTGGCCCTAAAGTCTGCACCCCTGCTTTATGAAGTTTGGAACATAGCAGATATTAAGATGCAGAGAAAGTACTTCTGATTTTCCTGGGTACATGGTACCCTGCTCAGTAATGAGTCTATCAGACAGTGCAATGTGGTTTTTAGAAGATATTTTATATATCCTGAAATTATTTTCCAAGGACAAAAGAGAGCTCAGCATTTGTGGGATCCTGCTTGTGGGATCCCATGGGCAGCAGGTTGGGCACCATGTGAACAGAATGCTGGACTAGATGGACCCTTGGTCTGATCCAGCATGGCTCTTCTTATGTTCTTAGTATGAGAGTTAGAAAACTTCTGGTAATAGTAGTAGTAATAATAATTATACGCACAAAACAACTACTTCTGTGAAATGTGGGATAGTGGAATTATTACTTGGAGACTCATGCAAGAAGCATTTGTCACTGGGGACTTTTAAGCGTCAGAATAATTCCACATGCTATTGTAGATGAATGCTATATCTTAGGATTGTGAAGGAATCATACTTACTTAAAGCTTAGCAAATAATGAAACCAATTCAGTTGATGCGATTTACTTGACAAAAATAGTTCACTTGACAAGTGGAAAAAGTGACACAGTAAATAACCTAAACATTTACTGATATTAAAGCTGTACATTTTTATATTTGTACAGTATAATAATTGTGAATGCTTTGCACATTTATTATACTTATTTGCCCAATTTATTAGGATGCAATTCTATGGCTGCTAGACATAGAGTCTAGATGGCCATAGGATAATTCGGAGTCCCAGCTCCAACCTTGGAAACATGCTCTGAAGTTGAAACTGGGATTCTGAACTTGGCGCACGTCCCTCCGCCTATGTAGCCAGTGTGGAAAGAACCGCGCTGGCTCTGGCTCCAAGGTCGCAAGAGCGTGATGTGCTCTCAGTGGCGGTCCCAGTGACCAAAGTCCAAGCCTGAGTATATTCCAAAAAACACTAACAGTACACTAACATCATGCATGCTTCTTCAAGTAAGGCCCACTGAACTCATTGGGGCTTACTCCCTAGTTACTACACTAGTAAGGGTACACTTACTAGAATTGTAGCCTTAGAAGACTTTTTAGTTTAGTTTGGTTTGGCCTGGTTGTGGTGGCCAGGATTAGGCTGGGGATCTATAACAAAACACTTATGTCTATAAGGGGGATCTATAACAAAATATTGTAGTATATAGAGTGTTACTGTTCAGGATTCCAGCCAGCCTGCAATGCCCTCTTCTAGGATACTTCATTCCATTCCCCTGCTCCAGTTATCCCTCCCCCCACAGACATCCATCATTCTTGAGCTTGCTCAGTCCTCACTGGGCTGTTTTTCAGTGGCCCCATTTATGGCTACAATCCTGTTGGCACTTAGCAGCTGAGTTTGCTATTAGAAGGAGTGATTGTGGCAGGGCAGAGATGGATATACAAGATAGTTTAAGATGTTAATCCCTTTAATATTTATCTGTTTCATATGGTGCATTTTGAAGGATTTTAAAATGGAGAAATATTTTTGTGAAGGACTGCCAACCGGTCCTTTCCTCAAGACGAGGGATCAAAGGTGCAAAACTGGCAGCCTTAGCTCTGCCGTCTTGCCCTTGGTCTATACACTGGATTTAGCACTGAACCACAGAGGAACCACACACACCGTGTGGGATAAAACCAGGGAAGTTTATTTAGGGTAAACAGATTACAATAAAAGGTGGGGAATGAGGGAAGGGGAAAAAGATAGGGAGACACTTTGGTATACACAAGTAGAGCTACAAAACAGCAAAGCTAGTCCCTTACTATATAAATACCCAGGCACTTACTCCTTGCCTGGGGGTTGGTCTTCTTTAGGGCTTGCCTCAGCAAAAAGCCCTACTCTGCGCTCCTTCACGTCTAGCCAATAACAAAGCCCAAAAGCCAGGGCTGGCAGTATAGATTCCCCCCGACCCCTCCTTTCAGTAGCTTGGCTGTCTTTGGCCCATCAGGATGAACTTCATCTGGGCTAGGCAGGGGAGGGTGGCTCCTGATCATGACTAGAGGGCTTGGGAACATTTGCATGCAAATACTTGTGGCACAGGGACATCAAAGACATGGGAGACTCTGAGGCATCAGGTGCCATCAGAGGAAGCTATGTACATCTGCATGGGTTTCTCAGTCTCTAGCTGGGATTACACTTGTTTACACGTGTGGAGGTGTGGGTTGGAGAAGGGTCAGCTTTTCTTCACAATTTTGTACTGAGGGTGAGGTGGGAGCTTGAAGTAGGAGTGTTTAACAATGCAAACACCTCTGCTCAAATTCTTGTGAGCAAAACTGAGGCTAGCACAGCCCCCTGCTTGCATCCCCAATTCTGTTACCCACATTCTGCTATCTGGAGTGCTATCTTATCTGCTATTCAGTCTCCCTCACCAAAGGGGAAAAGCCCCTTAGCTTAGGGAGGGAGTTTAGATAGCAGGTAGCGGAGGACTCTGTCAAAGACAGGAGTTGCCCAATGGGCCTCTTCCTCTTCCTAAGTGTGAGTGACATTAATCAAATGATGCTGGTAGCATCATTTGCCACTGGGAATCATTGATACTGAACTGCAAGGGGTTGAGTCTCAGCATGGGTATTAAACCAGGTGGGGTTCCCTCTGGCTATAAATGATGCTTGCAGCTGAGAACTATGGGGGCTGTAGTTCAAGCCAGGCCCCAAAAGACACTGGCAGCATCACTCATGTCTAGGAAGGAAAAGAGGCTTGCTGGGCCTCTCCCGTCTTCAACAGAGCCCTCCTCTACCTGCTATCCTTGAGACTGTGGGATGGCATAGAAGGCAGTGAAGGAACTGGGCCCTCTTTGGACATTTCTTTTGAGGGTTCAAAACTATCTCCAGGATATAATGTCCAAAAGGCACAATTGAAGGGCCTTATTGATTCTGGGGGCAAGCACTGACGGTGGCCACTTACCAGGACTGGCTGAAGACATTTTGCTGCCTGAAGTGAAGGACAAGATGGTGGCCCCTTCCCATTCCACGTACAAATGCCAACTGGACTGGCAGTTGAATCTTTCTTCAACACTGATGGTGGGATAACACTGTCTACCACACCTGAAGGAAGCAGGCGAGCTTAGGGGGTGTAAGGCAGGCCACATAGCACACAATTATCTCCTCCAGCACCTTGCTGCTGCCTCCCAACATTTGCCACCTAAGGCAACAGCTTCACTTTGCCTAATGGTAGGGCCTGCCCTGCCACTTTCTCATCACCACCCTAGGTGCACATCACCAAAAAAAGAAAAAAAGAAGAAGAGGATATCAATTTGCATAACATTTGCATATGCTAATGTGCATATGCACATTTATAAATAATTACTATAATAGAAATAGAAATACAATACTTCACCAGAGTGAGGAGTACTGTGACCAGGTGACCTGCATTGTGACAGCTCACTCTGAGTAGTGCATTCAGCTCCACCTGTGCCTTGATACTGATTTCAGTTAAATCATAGCATGCCGTTGTCATTCATGAACTTACCATAAACCAGGAGATAAATAATTTGCCAAGACTAAAAATTCTGCTCTGCTTGTGCATAACAATGGATGGCCTCAAAGGGCGCCTCTAGCAGGCTCAGCCAGGCTTGGATGAGCAACTTGATGCAGCTGCTTGAACTGCCCATGAGCAATTCTGCTTTGGCAGGCTACTTTTCCATGGTGAACTGGCCATAATATTCACACATGCCTCCCTGATTACAGCAAATAGCTCAGATATTTTTTTTTTAAATCTCTGGTATATCAGAAATAATTCCAAAGAAATTTACGGTAAGTATTTGGTTTTGGTTTTTTTTGACCTCTCAGTTTCAGGAGGGAATCTGATATGTGTGGTATACTAGTGGAGTGTTTTGTGTATTCCAAAAGGAAGATAAGATTTTCTAGAGAAATCTAACATAAATAAAGCTAAAGGATTTAGAGTTAGTGGGGTGGATATTAATTGAAATAGAATGAATAAAACTTTGAGGGCCAAACTAGATGTTACATGGGAGTTCTATAAACACGATCTATATTTTTTGAAAGGGTTAATATTAACTGGGCATGACGATTGATTCAGATTGGGACCATGATACTTGGGGAGGAGGTTTTTAACCTTTTCCCCGTACAGGTTGCCCTATAAAATAATCTTTCTCCAAGCAGCTATTTGTTCCACAAAGCAAAACACGTTAAGTGTCCTATGATGCCTAGCATGTTTTGCCCTGGAGGGCAAATAGCAGTGCAGGGGAAGAGAATTTTAATCAGAAAAACTGCCCAGGGAAAAACATACCGGTAAGTTCCCTCCCACAGCGCTACAGTTTCTATCCAGATTCCACCCCAACCTTGGGCTGATATTTACACTTCTAAAAAATTCCATGGGAGAGCCTATTCACCATGTCACATCTAGTTTTGCCCTGTGAAAGAGCAAGTTAATATATTATGGCTACAATCCTATGCATGCTTATGTGGTAGCAAGTCCCTTTGAATTCACTGGGGATGTGCTTTTGAGAAAGTGTGCTTAGGATTTGCATTGCATACCAGCATTGGTGAGAGGGACTAGATTTCTAGGAAGGCTTAGAAAAGCCTGTGACTTTCTGAAGACTGAACCATAACCTTGTGCAATGGATATAATATATAATGGTTTTACTGGTTTCAATATTCTTATTGATCCTTGATATTAAGCCCATTTCTTGCAAGGATTTAATTAACAGTGGTTTTATTTCGGGGTGTGTGTGATTGTATTTGTTGCCTATTATTTGTGCAATAATTAACAAAATCAATTAAGGAAATACATCCTCTAAAGGGTAGTATAATTATGGGAATTAATTGCATGTCTTAGCAAAGAAAAGAAAAATAATTACAGCCTGAGCCCAAGCATATTGTAAAGTATGATAAGGCTAATCCTTCTGGACAAAAATCTGTTCTCCTACTCCCCTGAATCCAGTTAAATTACATCAGAAACAAAAATGTTGCCTGATAGCTCAAGTGTACCTGTTATAGTACGCATAGTGATCATCAGAACTCTGAGGCACTTCTGACTACATACAATCTCAGTACCAAGAAGCATGTCAGAATAGCACTGTCCTGGAAAAACTACTGGAAGGGACCTTACCTACTGTAGGATTTGTGTTTCTCTAGTGTTAAAGATCCTGCAACCCTTAGACTCATATACCGCAAGTTCTGTTGAAAAATGAGATACGAACCTTAGAGCTGTGCTGGATCAGACCAAGGGTCCATCTAGTCCAGCATTCTGTTTGCACAGTGGCCAACCAGCTGCCCACGGGAAGCCCACAAGCAGGGCATGAGTGCAACAGCACCCTCCCACTCATGTTCCCCAGCAATTGGTATACAGAGGTAGCATACAGTCACCATGACTAATGGCATTTGATAGCCTTATCCTCCATGAATACGTCTAATCTACCTTTCAAGCCATCCAAGTTGGTGGCCATCACTACATCTTGTAGTAGAAAATCCCACAGTGTTTAATTATGGACTAAGTGAAGAAGTACTTCCTTTTATCTGTCCTAAATCTCTCACAGTTCAGCTTCATTGGATGACCCCATTGGGTTCTAGTATTATGAAAGAGGGAGAAAAACTTCTCCTGATCCACTTTCTCCACACCATGCATAATTTTGTACACCTCTACCATGTCTGAGATACACTTCTGAATAAACATGGTTAGGATTGTGCTGCACATCAAATCTTTCAGGAGGAGCAGTGCAAGAAGTTTTATTAGTCAGAGTAATATCTTCTGTCCTTCTCCCGGACAGAAAAAGTTGGTTAGAGTGTCTTTTTATTGTCATGGAGACTCAGCATCAGCCCAAATGGAACTCTGAACCCAGAGAGGTGTTGGTTACCCCAACTCCAGGAGGGACCCTCAGGAATCCTTGATGCAACCCCTGGACCTAAGAACTTGGCCCTGCTATCAACCGCAAACCTCAAAGAATGGCTCTCCCAAAGCCTCCCAGATCCCTCAGCCGTGTAGAAGCTGAAGGCTATGGAAACGGGTGTGGATCCTTTAACCCCAGCCTAGCAGCTCCTGCAGAGCGCTATCCAAGGTGCTACTTAGCCCTGCCTTGCTGTGCTCTTGTTTACCTGGCATAACTGCTCCCTGAACGTGACACTTGGCTTGCCAGTCGTAGCCTCCTTCTGGCAGAGCCTCCTCAAGCACCCAATTGACTGGATGCTTCCCCCAAGGGCCCAGCCCTAGCCAGGACAATGATCACTCACAGAGTTTCCATCATTCTCTCCCGCACTTTCTACCATGGGTACTGCTTACTGTGAGAGTCATTACTGTGTATGGATTAAAGAATGAGGTAGTTACCAGTGAAATTACCATCAAAAGAGAATAAAATAGTATTTCCGAGAATTTTTTTTAGTGCCAGTGGTCAAGAAATGTGAAAGCATAGTACAGTTGATGGTTTTAAAACATTTTCCTCATCTCCATTGAAGATGCTACTTCTGATCATTTGTTCTGCCATTTTATGATTAGATTTAGGAGGATGTTTCTAAAATGTTAAACTCTGTGCCTGCTAACTTTCATACCCTTTAGCTGCTGCTATTGACTTTTTCTTTTTTTCCTTTTTAATGCAGTGTATCTGCCTCTCTGTCTGGAAAATGAAATATTAAAATAATTTAAAAAATCAAAGAGCCCTGTAGCACATTGGAGAGTAAGAAATGTATTGTGGTATAAGCTTTCATGGACTAGTCAATTTCATCAGACACATGAAGTGTTATCCTCAGTTGGCAGGTATATATATTGTACATTGAATAAGGATGCAAGAGGGCATCCCAGGGGCCACAGGAAACGGCACACCTCCCCCTCCATAGGCAAAGAAGGAGGTCCACCCACAAAGGGTGGCGCTTTCCGTGGCTGTGGCTGCCCAGCTAGTGGTGCTCCACTGGTGGAAAGAACAAAGGGGGGGGACTGCAGGTGTGTCAGGGGTGGATTGGGGGAAGCGTTGGATCCACAGCTGCCTCCTTCACCAGGTACACCCCTGGAATGGGGGAAAAAACTATGACAGCCCTGAAGCTGGCATATTTGCCAAAGGAAATTTAAAAGGGAAAAAAAGAGGGAAAAACTGTAACCAAAAAGAAGGAGAAGTGAAAATCTGCCCCCACGTACACCTACTACCCTGCCCAGCAAGAGCCTGTCAGGGGTTAGCAAGTGGCAGTTCCTCTGCTATGGACTCCCCACAACACACTCACACCATAGGATTGCTCTCTCAGTAATGTGGAGCATCTACATACGAAGTCTGTAGAGTTTGGCCTGAAAACAGCATCTTCCCCTCCCACCCCATCAAGGAGACGAACTTCTGCAGTGTGATGAATAGAACTAGACACCATAAAACACTAGGACCAGCTTCTCAGCCTCTACAACCAGAATTCTGCATGCCTGCAACACTGCTTAGCTGATACTGGAACACTGCCAACACCCACATTGCAGAAACACTCTGGAATTCTTGGGGAAGCTGAGCCCTCTTTCAATTCTTGCTGAAGGCTTAGTTCCTGATGACAGCCCAGGTTTCACCTGCTTTTCATGAGAAACCATGCTATCAGCTGCTCCTGGACAGAAATGGTTGGTTCACATGCCCCTTAAACATACAGCATTTCCACTGTTGCAGTGGAGCCAGGGCTCGCAGGCTTGAAGCGCCAAGACTTTTTGATTAGTGGGGATGATGACATCATTTGCCCACCCCACCCCCACTCCGGCTTCTCTGTTCTCCCTGAACTTAGCTGCAGTCCTCACACAATGACTGGGTTCAGACAACACAATGTTGTTGAACCATGGGCTGTTGTTGAAACGTGGGTTATCATGTTGTCTGAATCCAGCTGTGCTAACAAGTCATGGCTTGTTAACCACAAACAACCCATGAAGAGAAGTTTGTTGTTGGGTTGTGGGTTGAACTGTGGGTTGTTCTCCATGGTTTGTAATCTCGGCTGTCATTGTTAGTGAGTTATCCCTGTTGTGATGCAAAGCATTTTGTGGTAACCTGCTCTAGAATGGGCCGTTAAGACCCATTAGCTTTACAAAAGACCTGCCCCTGGTGGAGATGAAAACTGCCAGAACCAGTGTCTTCATATGGATCAACGCAGCTGTCTGGATTTTTGGACTCTCCTTGGGGGCATGGCTATGGGGACTGTCATGATGGGCGTCTGCACCTCAAAATTCACCACTGCACCACTGACCATTTCTAGAGGGAGGGTTTCTAGATAGTGATGTGCATGGCCAATTTAGTATCCAGGCAGCATTTATGGCATGATTCAGCAGCATGTGCTGCATGCTCACCAGGCTAGAACTCAAAGTGAAGTCAACAATGTGCTTTGCTTTATAGGCCTAGAAGAACCCAAAAGTGCTATCTTGCCCCATCCTTTTGCACAGAGGTAGGACTACCCTGGCCCTCGTCCCACTGTTCTTATGCACAACAACTAGTGGCATTATATGGGGAGATGCATAATTTGCATCAAAAGTCACATCTGGCCGGTTCAATAGGGCCTGGGTGAGCATCATAATATGGGTGTGCATCTATATGCACATTTACATCTGCAGCAGTAGCTGGAATAGGGTGACTTCATTCAGTGAGTGTGGTTTCATGGTCAGAAAGTCAGCATCAAAGCCAAGACCAAGAGCTCACTGACATGACCAAAGCAGTTCAGTGCATGAAGAATCAGAACACAGGGACAGACCACAGGTGAAAGAGGACTGTAGCTATGGGCAAAGTCAAGCTTTTGAGTCCGGTATTTCTGGGGATCTCTCAAAGAAGGGTGAGACAATTCAAGAAATTAACCTTCATTCATTCCCAAAGAACAGCGAGGGCCGCAATTTCCCACAAGAATGTATTGATGTTGTTGTGATACAAAATTAAAACTGAATTTTTGAGAAAACAAGCTCCACACTAGGTATTAACTTTTTAGTTATAGCATAAACTATTTTGTTTTACATCTTTTGGTGTCCCCTTGTTCACTGTATCCTTAACATCCTTTTTTCTTATGAAACAAAAAATATGCCAGTCATTTAATTCCTGATGTTCACACTACATTTTCTGTTAACTTGACCTTCACATAGCCCACTATGTAAGTTAACACTCTTTCTGTGTGGAGGAGTGAGAGGGAAGGTCACTGCCTTCCATTCCCCTGGCCTGGCCCTCACATCCTCTCCACCAATGGGGGAGGGATTGGCTAGAGCTATGCACATCCCCTCAAAAATGCCCCACCTAGAAATGTGGCTGCCCCACCTAACAAGGAAGGCTTGCTGCAGGGCTGCCAGCGGCTCAGCTGGGAGGACACAGAGGTGCACCATGCAATTTTGTATTATTTGGGTGAGGATCCCCCCCCCCCATAAATGTTAGCTTCCCCCATCAGCAAACCAGATCCCCAGCACAGAGGTTTAAAAAATAGACGGACCTGAGCTCCTTTTCCATGCTTCCCCCACTTCCAGGGACTCACTCTTCCTGTTGACTACTTATTTCTGTTATACCTGCTGGTGCCTTCAGGCTTTAAGGTTAGGGTAGGGCACACGAGGGGCATCGGAGGAGCCGCGGGGCTTGTTTTGCTTCTGTCTGCGCATGCACCAGATACTCAGGGGAAGAGAAGCAGCCCTTGAGGAGAAACCTCGTATCTCTCCTTCTGCCTTCCCCAACCTGGTGCCCTCTAAACACCTTGGACCGCAACTCCCACCATCCCCATGGGAGAATGGAAATGATGGGAGTTGCAGCCCAACGCAACTGGAAGGCACCAGGCTGCGAAAGGCTGCGCTACTTATTCAAATCCTTCCATTAGATAACTTGGATGACAGGATGAGGAGACACACGTTCCAGAGTTACAGCAGCAGGTGACCGCTTTTAGAGTGTCCTCTAAACCAAAGCGCTTCGCGTCCACTATTCTAGCCATATTTAAACAGCCCTATTATTATTATTAATAATAATAATAATAATAATAATAATAATAATATACTATTAACTCGACGCTGAAGAAACGGGGCTGTGGCGGGATTCGAAACCGGGGGGGGGGGGGGCTTCCGGGCTCCCAGCTCGTGCAGCCCGATCCGATGGCGCGTTTGCTCGGACGTAAGCGCCACCGATTTCAACAGGACGTGTAATCCAAGTAAGAGAGCACCTAGGATTGCAGCAGCCTCTCTCGCCACTGCCGCTACTAGTACGCCCCAAAGAGGACCTCGGTCTCTCGCCTAGACGTTACTCACCTCGAGAAAGTCCCCCCTTTGCCCTCCGTGATACGGAGTCCAGCAGCTGCTGCGCATTTCCAAAGTCAAACCCTTCCCACGATCACTTCTCCTCCTCCTCCTCTTGCAGATCCAACTTTAAATCAGCAGCCAGACCAGGACGCTCCTTCAGGGCGCGCGGGACCTCCCCCTCACGAAAGAGGCGCTCCGGCAGTCGTTCAAGCGCTGCGGCTCCTTCGGCGCCCCGTCCAGAAAGCCGGCAGGAAGCGGCCGCCAGTGGTCCCCCGCTCTGGCTTGGAGCGTGTGCGCGAGCGTGGGGAAGAGCCTTTTCATTCCACCCTTGTTTGGGGAGCAGCGACTCTCCCGGAGGCGCCCCGGTGAAATCCGACCCGGGATAGAGAAAGGAGTGCCACCAACCCCAAACGCTGCGCAGGAGCCAGGAGGAAAGAATCCGAAGCTGCCAGTTCCACAGAAGAAGAGGCAGAGCCGCCGGTGTAGACGAGGGGGCAGGTCTGGGAAAGCGGCAGGAGAGAAGTGGAGAGCGAGCGACTTCGGCGTCCTATTCCTGCCTCGGGCTGTTTCATATGGCAAGGAGAAGCCCCGCGGCCTGCCGGCTGCAGCCAGTGGACGCCAGGGGGCAGCAAGTTCCAGCCAATGCCAGAGCAGAGCTACTGCAAGACGGCGCCTGATTCCCCGGGGCGGGGGGCGGCGGGAGTTGAGAGCCGTCGAGACCGCGCTGTGAAGAGAGTGGCGCTCCCCTTGCCGCGAAGTTGGCGACCGCACTTCCTGTGACGAGAGCCGATCAGCGCGGCTACACTCCGCAGGCCCTTCTCCGTCCTGTGGCCGCAGTGGGTTGCCTTCAGCATGGGGGTCAGCCGCACAAAGCCGCGGGATCAGGAGGCGTCCCCTCCGCCGCAGCTAGTCCAGTTCTGCCCTTAGCTCATCACCAAACACATCCAAATGCCTCTACGGCAGCCTTCCCCCAGCCTGGTGCCCTCTCCAGATGTGTTGGACTACAACTTGCATAAGCCCCAGCCAGCATTGTGGCTGGAGGGCACCGGGTTGGGTCGCCTACCCCCTCAGTTAAGAAAATAGAGGCATTTGGCATCAATAGATGTCTTAACTCCAGATGGAGGATAAGCACTCAGCCAACTGAAGCCTGAGAGTCTATTGACACTTGTATATGGTCCTGTCTCTCTGCGGCTTCTCATGTATCTTTTCCCCCAACAGCAGATCCTCGGGCATCATTAGATGATGCTAGTAAAGCTAGGGAGGCAATGATGAGGGATGCTGGGAGTTGTAGTCTAACACATCTGGAGAGCACCAGGTTGGGGGAAGGCAACTTTGTTGTATAAAACCGCTGCTTTTGCTGCTGAAAAATAAAATAAAAATGATTCTACTGGCTGAATGATATTTTACAGTAGTGCTGCTTGCTTTTATAATTTGTGTGTGTGTGTGTGTGTGGAAATATTAAAGATTTTAATATAATGTCACATTGCATGCTTCCAGATGAGTCCTCTACTGTGCAATCACACTGCCTTTTACAGGAGGTCTAGTCATCATGGTCCATTTCTAACTGCTGCTTCTTCCATCTTTTTTCCTTACCAGGAAAAAACGATAGGATCGCTGCTCCACTGCTCCGTGCCTTTTGGTTGGTAGTTCTAGGAGCCCTCCACCTGGGAGCACCCCTTAAGATTGTGTTGTAATTTTCATATGGTTGCTCACCACCTTGAGAAGACTTTGTCCAGAAAGGTGGCCTATAAACAGGTAACATAAATATAGAACTCAAAATACTCCTTAATGGGTAGTTCTCCCCACCACAACAAATAACAGGTTTACAATTGTGTCTTGCCCTACCTGATAAAATCTATGTCTGAAAAACCAGCTAGATGTTGGTGCGATATCTTAATTTCATTCATTTCATTTCATTTATTTCATTTATATACCGCCCCATAGCCGAAGCTCTCTGGGCGGTTCACAACCCTCTATACATAAAAACAACATTAAAACATACAAAACAGTTTAAAAAATTAAAAACCAAATTTAAAAACACAGTTTAAAATAACAATACAAAAAGCCAATAAAACTGAGCCTACAGGTGACAATCCCCTCCGTGCTATTCCAAGCTCCTAACCAAATGCCTTGGCATAGAGGGAAGTCTTAACCTGGCGCCGAAAAGATAGTAAGGTTGGCGCCAGGCGGGTCTCAATGGGGAGCTGATTCCATAACTGGGGGGCTACCACCGAGAAGGCCCTCCTCCTCGTTGCCACCAACCGAGCCTCTCTTGGAGGTGGCAATCGGAGGAGGGCCCCAGATGTTGAGCGTAGTGTCCGGGTAGATAACGGTTGGGAGAGACGTTCCGTCAGGTATTGTGGTCCTAAGCCGTGTAGGGCTTTATAGGTTAAAACCAGCACCTTGAATTCGGCTCGGAAGCATATTGGCAGCCAGTGCAAGCGGGCCAGAACTGGTGTAATATGCTCGGACCTTCCGGTCCCTGCAATAAGCCTGGTTGCCGCATTTTGCACTAGCTGCAGCTTCTGAACAGTCTTCAAAGGCAGCCCCACGTAGAGTGCATTGCAGGCCTATAAACAGGTAACATAAATATAGAACTCAAAATACTCCTTAATGGGTAGTTCTCCCCACCACAACAAATAACAGGTTTGCAATTGTGTCTTGCCCTACCTGATAAAATCTATGTCTGAAAAACCAGCTAGATGTTGGTGCGATATCTTAATTTCATAGGTAACAACAAACCTCTCAGTCACTTCTCTGCCCCCGCCCCCAGCCCACATTCCTTATTCTTGTAAATTGAATGGGGAAAATGCTCTATTGACTATCATGTGTGCTTGGTTTAAAAACAACAACAGCCCCCTCTCATTGTTTGTCTCACCTGATCAACATTCACAAGTGATGGATTCCAGATTAAACAGTGTTTACTAATACTAGCATCACATGTGTAGAAGCACCCATAGGACCATTTTGAATGCAAACAGTCAAACCGAACATTTGAATGGGTCCTTATGTTTTTATTTATTGCCTCAAACTAATGCCAAACTCGTTTCCAAATTTAAAATAGGTTTGATCCTACCCTCCATACTAATATCCTGCGCTGTGATCATCCTCTGTGCAAGAGTGCTAATGAAATCTAGGCAACATAACATCCGAAATCTACCTAATTTTGACTATAAATCTCTGCTGTTTTAATCCTTGTTGTAAGATTTCTTTTTAAAGAAAGATATCTAATATATTGAAATAATAATAATAATAATAATAATAATAATAATAATCATCATCATCATCATCATCCAGTAGTGAATGAGAGTGGGGCTGTAGTTTCTGCTCTGCCATAACACCCTGGCTCCAGCCACAGGGAGGTAGTGAGAGAGCAAAAAGAAATCCCTCAGCATTTCAATCATTTGTATTGATGAACTTCAGTTAGATGTTTAGCTTCATATTCCCTAAGGGTAGATTTTCAGATCCATGTTATTATGTAGTTTCCAATGCATAAGATAATGGGACTATATAAAGGAGAGGGAAACACAGAGAAAGCTGTTTAGCATAGAGTACAGATCCAGGAAAACTGGATCGCTGTGTAGAGCACATGATTTGTATGCAAAAGGTCCGAGGTTCAATCCCTGGCATCTCCAGGTAGCATTGGGAAAGACTCCAGTCAGTCAGTCAGGCTGGGGCATGCTGGGAGTAGGCCAAAAACATCTGGGGACCCAAGGTTGGAGAACACTGGTGTAGAGAGAAGAGATTTCCCCCACTGGGGGAGACTTTGGGAAGGGGGAGGGGCCTTGGTAGATGGGGAGGAGTCTGGCTGTTGGCAGGCCAGATGAGAAACCCCTGTGGGTCATATCCAGTCCATGGGGGCTGGAGGTTTTCCATGCCTGGTGTAGTGTAGATAATATTGAGCAAGGTAGACCAATGGTCTAACTTGGCATAAGGCCAAGGGATCAAACAAGATCAAACAGGAATAGGAAAGGCAGCCTTTTTTATTTGTTTGTTTGCATATTTGTTTTTTTTACTTGTACCCTGCCTTAAGTGCAAAAAAATGGCATCCAAAGCAGCTTACAGGCACAATTGGAATTGATTGAAACAATTAAATAATACATGAAAATGCAACAAAAATATAATTATAGAATTTAAAAAAAACCCTTTTTTATTATTTCAGCTTCTGTTGGTGAGAGTACACAAGCTCTGCCATCTTTACAGAGAGCAGGCAAAGTAACAGCCTTATCATTGCACACATCTTTACACAGAAGTATGTCCCATTGAGTTCAGCAGTACACGCAGAGCTATCCTATGCATATTTACTCAGAAGTAAGTCCTATTGTGTCTTTTGGGGCTTACTCCCTAGCAGGTGTGTTTAGTAGTTCAGCCTTAATCCCAAGGTAGTGTATATATAGGGTAGGAGCCTTAGAATGCAACATGTAGCTCTGACCTTCCTTTCCACACAAAATAAGCAAATCAATTGAAAAGGCGGACATTTAGTTGAATATGGTCCTTACCGGAACAAAACAGTGATTGACAAAATATAGTCAAATACATTTACCAGTATCTACTGCCTTTCTTCCAAGGAGCACATGTGGTTCTCCCCTCTCATTTTATCCTCATAACAACCCTGTGATGTAGGCCAGGCTGAGAGATAGTGACTGGCCCAAGGACACCCAGGGAGCTTCATGGTTGAGGAGGTTATGCACTGGGTCTTCCTAGTTCAGCCTTCTCCAACCTGGTTCCCTCCAAATGTGTTGGACTACAACTCCCATTATCCATATCATATGGCTAGGGGTGATGGGTTTTGTAATCCTAGGCATCTGGAGGGGAGCAGGCTGGGGAGGGCTTTTTCTAGTTGAACACTCTAACTGCTGCGCCAAACCAACTGGTTTACACAACTGGTGAGGAATAAGCTGAGGTCCCATGATCCCATCTGTATCTTTTGAAATGGTTGGCTTTGAGCTTTAAAACCCAGAAAAGAAAATGGGGACAGATCATTTCCCTTTCTGAAATGGTTAATTTGAGTTGTTCCATATGCAGCCCCCAACTTCTGGTTCTCAACCCCAGTTACAAAGCCACCAACTACTCCCTTATTGTAGCATTGGAGATGAACAACTTCCTTCTCTCCCAGGTTGCATGTTTTGTTCCAAACTTGCCTAAAGCATCATTTCTAGATAAAATGTGAGCTTTTAGCAGAACACTTCACTGCTCAGGTCCACGCTTAATCAGAAACTGATGCTAAAGGATAAAGATTCTTTAAAAAAAATAAATCCCAGTTCCAAACCAAACCCTTAGCTCTGTCTTTGATAGCTGCTTCTGAGGTCCAATGTTGTCAGTGTTCAACATCAAAGGCCTGACATGTACCTCAGCAGCAGCTATCAACAACAGTGTGCATTTGTAGCTTCTGGCTACTGCCATTACTGTTTGATGAAAGATTTTTGGGGGATGTGGGGAGGGTGTCATGGGAGATCTCAAGTAGAAACATTCCAATTTGTGACATGAAACTGAAGAGGACTGCAGCTTTCAGCTGAAACATTAGTTCAAATAAGCCACATTGGTTGTGCTGAGATGTTTCTCCAGATCTGTATTCAGAGTATGTTACACTGCTCCTATTGCAGCCTTATCAATGAATGATGGGTTTGATGGCAGCAGATGAGGAGCCAAAATGTTCTAATGATGTTGTCCACTTCCATGTGCAATTTCTAAAGCTTGACACAGCATCTTTCACATCGTTACTGGCATGGTTGCTAGACTGTGGCTGGGTTCAGAAAACACAATAACCCGCACTCAAGGGTTGAGTATGGGTTGAGTGTGGGTTGTTATTGAACCATGGGTTGTTGCTGAAACATGGGTGAGTGTGTTGTCTGAACCCAGCTACGTCAACAAACCATGGCTTGTTAACCACAAACAACCCATGAAGAGAACCCATGGTTTCTTTGTTGGGTTATGAACTGTGGGTTGTTCACCATGCTTTCTTATCTCAGCTGGGTTCAGACAACACGATAATCCATGTTTCATCAACAACTCATGTTTCATCAACAACTCATGGTTCAACGACAACCCACACTCAACCCTTGAGTGTGGGTTATCATGTTGTCTGAACCCAGTCTGTGCGTACCAAGCTTTACTGCTGTGTGGTGGTATAGCAGAGAGGAAAAGCTGTATATTTAGTTAGCAGAATTATAACTACAGCAATGTTATCAACACAGGTCAATAGTCACCCATTTTAAGCACAGGGATTTGTGTCTTTGGTACATATTTTAGACCATTTAATTGTGTACAACAGGGGTCTTCAAACTAAGGCCCGCGGGCCACATCCGGCCCGCCTTGCCTTTTTATCCGGCCCAGCGGCCGATTGGCGGAAGCAGACTTTTAAAAAACTCTTTCGCTTCAAGTGCCGATTCTTTTGTCGAGTATGCTCATTTGTGTGATGGCAAAAAAAAAAGTATATTCGTATTAGGCATGAAACAATTGTGCAACTATATATAAAAATACCACCAGCCCTGCCAGGAGTATTCATTAATATTCCCCCTTCTTCTTTCCCCATTCCTTTTTCCTTGTGTGTCGTGTCTTTTTAGATTGTAAGCCTGCGGGCAGGGACTGTCTTGTTAATTGCTGTAAACTGCCCAGAGAGCTTCAGCTATTGGGCGGTATAAAAATGAAATAAATAAATAATTCTGTAAAAGTCATCCTAGCACTGGAAATAACTTTCCATTTAAGGGGGGGCGGAATTCACCCCTATCAAGTAAAAAAAAAAAGGGACCTGGGTCCTTTTTTTTAACTTGATCCATTCATTCATATTTTTTTCAAACTATAGTCCGGCCCCCCAACAGTCTGAGGGACAATGAACTGGCCCCCCGTTTAAAAAGTTTGAGCACCCCTGGTGTACAATAATAGCCAGTGTGCAGAACCATTGAACTGGCCAGAGATATAAGGCTGTATCCAACGTTAGTTCTACTTAGAGTAGACTCATTGAAATGAATGGAACTTACATTAGACTAACAGTAGATACAACCCATAGGGTGCTTCTAGACGAAGGGATCCTAGCAAAGCCGTCAGGAGGCATCATGAAGCTATTCCATCTTTTTTCCTTAACAGTTTTTTCCATAGTAAGAAAATAAATGGAAGGAACAGTGGGCAAACAAGGGGAGGGTTATGAGTTGAAGACATTGTCATCTGGATCCCCCGCCCCATAAAATTCTGTAAATGAGGCAGGGTGATGGAAGGTTAAAAGCTTCATCTGGAAGCACCCACAGAACCACCTGAGAGCTCCTGATCTGAAACAGGGTGGGCGAAATAAATTACTGCCCACATTCCTAAATGGCATCCCTTGGTGGGGGATGAAATTAATCCAGATGAGTAACTTGCATGCTTTCTTAGACCATTGCTATTATTTTCCCTTGGTGCAGAATACTATGATTTCAATGAAGTTATATGACAGAAGACTTACATTTGATCTAGAGCTGGTGAGAAACAGTGATTTGATCAAAATCTCATGAACTCGCTTGCGGCTCCCCACCATGCTTTGGTTGATTCATTTCACTGATTCTTTAGCATGTTTACTTGCAAGTAAGTCCCACACATACTGTGGCAGCCATAACTGCACGATTAATCTCAAATTCCACCTCACCCCCCCATGCAGCATGAGACACCTTTTAAACCAGGCCTTGGCAACAAGCGACCCATGGGCTGTGGGCAGCCTAATCTGGCCATTCATGCAGCCCCCACCCAGTCCCTGCTGCTGCCGCCAGCATCCCCACAATTCCAGCGATTCTGCTGGGAAACAAGAGGCATGGGGAGAATGTGCCTTGTTCCCCAGTAGAATAGAGCTCCTGGCAGCCCACCAAACAGCTGTCAGGAGAGCAATGCTACTGGGAAACAAGGCACACACTCCCCATGCGCCTTAATTCCCAGCAGAATTGCTGCTTCTGCAGAGAAACAGTGTGCATGTGATGGACTGCCAGGGACCCCATTCTGCTTGGATTCCAATGGCACAGCTACTTCCAGCAGTGGTAGGGCGGAGTGCAGGCCCCACAGCGTTCCAGGGCCACATCATTTCAAGTGTGGAGACTGCATGTCTATATGGATAGGGTGCAGGTTAAGCTACCAGCTTCTCAGGTAGGCACCACCAGGCATAGAGGCGAAGCCAGAGAGAACACTTTTATAGCTCCACATGCTAGAGAGCCAGCAACCCAGTCAGAGAATGCTGGGAAAAGGGCCTCCCACCAGGTATGTATTTAAGTTTAAATGAAAATATATATCCTGCCCTTCTGGTGCTTATACACCAATCAAGGCAGCTAGCAACAATTAAAATCAAACATAAAGAAACAACAACACAAACCACTCTATAATAAAAACAGAGACATTAGGTTGGATCCAGATTTAATCATACTTAGAGCAGACCTATTGAAATCAATGGGCCTTAACTTAAGTCACAACTTACTTAAGTCACACTGATTTCAATGGGTCTACTTTAAGTATGACTAAGTCTGGATCCAATGCAGTTGCAGCAGATTAAACAGAGGCATCACATAAATACTTAGCTATGGGATAAAAGAAAAGCCTGCCTAAACAGGAAGGTTTTGGCCATATGATGGAACAGGAACACCATAGGAGAGTGGAGGACACCTTGAGCACCACGGCTGTGACTACGAGCTGCAGGGTCCTGGAGAGCAAGATCAAGATGTTGAGAGCATGGGAAATCATGCGTGCAAAAGGGCCACACACTTTATTTCCATGAAATTAATTTTTAGAAAGTAAAGGTACATGGACTAATCTTGAATGAGCCTACCACAAGAAACAGCTATCTTTGCATTACCAATTTCAGCATTTTGGGTTTCAAATGCGTTGTGCATGTTTAAATATCAATGTTCACTGAAAATATTAAGGCTTGCATGGATGTGATGTGTTGTTGTTCTTGTTCTTGTTCTTGTTCTTGATGTTCTTTTGCAGTATCAGCTGCTGAGCAGTGTTGTTGATAGTTAAAGTCTCCATCACAAATAATGCCAAGGATGCATTTGCCTGTGCTACCTCTCTCCCCACCCCCCACAAACATGTTTTTAAAAATGTTAGTGCATCAGAAGGATAATCCCTAAAAATATAGCTAGTGGGGCTGCCATTTAGGAGGGCAGGGCGATCCATGCCCACCCCACCTCTATGTTTCAAACTACAAATGACTATTCAGGGAGGCTGGTGACTCCTATTTCAGTGGGGGCCCTTTTCCATTACAGGGTTTTCAGGCTTTATTTGGAGCTTCATAGGAGCTATCCAGGGTGCTCCATGGTGGTGAAACTATTTTGGGGATGGAGTCCCTATATTTCTAGCTAATTCATTGGTTGCCAGATTCAAAGTCAGAGAGTATCTCATCCCTTTCAGTCTCCCAATGTGGCAGGAGAAAAGGATGGGTGGCTTTGCCTGCCAATTCTCTCCTTAGTCTAGTCACCCTCCCCCCAACCTGCTCCACTGGATCACTTCTCCAGCTACTGTGCCCCACAACAAGCAGGGGAGGTTGGTCGATGACAGACTGGGGTGGGAATGAGCCAGAGAAGCAGTGGACTGGGTCCCTTCTCTTCTGCCACACTGGGAAATGTAAAGCTATGTGACTATTCTCCAGCTTTGAATCTAACAACTCTCTTGGTTTTATACTGAGTGACAGGTTTATGTATTAACTAGGTATGAAAACTGAATGCGCAAATCCCGGTGCTTTCCTTTTTTCCCAGGGTGGCTATTTGACTTGTTTTGATAACATTGCTATGGTTACTATGAAGTAGAAAAAAATAATTACAACAAATGCTCCTAAAATACACGATTTCGTTGTTGCTGCTGCTGCTGTTGGTATTCAATTCCATCCTGAACACATGCAAGAAAAGGCATTGAGCCCCTCCCTAAGTCGGAAGCAGTGCCCCCTAAGGCTAGTTAATGGTGTCCTTGTGAATGCACGAACAATGCCTTTGTATTCTGCTGTTCTTGTGAACACACACATATGTGGTGTGCTCTAATGGTCTCTTGTGCAAGATCAGCCCATGCTTCAGAAGTAAGTATGCTTAGGACTGCAGCCAAAAACAAACAAGGGGAGAAAGTACTGAACATTTATAACCTCCAGCCAGATGGTTTGCTTGCGACATCAAATATTGTTAAGGAATAGATTCCATTTGTAGAAACCATAGACTGCACAGACTCCTCTCCACCCACTTCTTGACACAGGAAATAAAAGCATTCTGATCAGCTTGTTTTCAATCTGCTAATATTTTTCTAAACGATCATGAAAAAACCCACCCTCAGTCAAGTCAGGTGATGATCTGTGGACCCATCTGGAGAGTTGTAGAATGGATAGGAACAGAGGGAGCTTTTAAAGGTTTTGCTTCCCATGTTTGATGGTACTGGAGCCCAAGAACTACTAAGAATGTCAGTTCCTTCCAAGTAAGGGCTACTGCATCAGAGTGATCCCCCCCAAACCCCCCAACTGCATTTCAAATCAACAGCCCTGTTTTTATTTTTTAGGCAAATACAACCAAATCACAACTGAGTGAAGCAAGCTCTCTTCCTTCTTACTGGGCTTGTAGGAGCCAGACAGGTAAGGATAGAGAAATATCAGTAATTTTCTCATGATAAATGGTTCAGTACAGTGTTTGGTTGCATAGCTATCAGATGTGCTTGTGAAATTAGTAAGGGATATCCGAGAGTAAGGAGGTGAGGTAAGAGAAAACATCCACCCTGTGCGGGGCTGTGTATATGTCTCCCAGGAACAAATTCACTTCTTTCTACACTGATAACATGGGTATATTGGTAGAGTGCAGGGCTGACACTTTACTATTAGGTAGAGTGAGGCAGCCATCTTAGGCAGCAGATGCCAGGGGGTGGGCAGCAGCGGCAAGGTGTTGAAGGGCAGAGTAGTGTGTGCCACACTGTCTGCTCTGTGCCCCCTATGCTGTCCTCCTCCAATGCAGTGGAAGATGCTGTCCTGCTGCCAGTGTTGAAGTAAGACTCAGCTACCATTCAGTTTGGCTTCAGTACATGGAATGCAGGAGGGTGCCATCTTGTCCTTCACCTCAGGCAGCAAAATGTCTTGGCCTGGCCCTGACAGTGACAGAAACCAGGATTTACAAAATTCTCCCAGCACAGCCACCTTTATCTGCAATGCCCTTCAATTTGCTTAAATGTGAATACTTCAAGTTAGCTAGGTTGTGCATTTCATTTATTTAGCTTTATGTTATTTGGTATATTATATCCTGCCTTTCTTCCATCATAGAACTCCAGGCAGTGTGGTCTTGGTTCCTAGGTAGTCCCTTATCCAGGTACTGATCAGACCCACACCTGCTTAGCAAGTTTGCAGCATCATGTCTCCTCAGGGGATGCTGGTAGAGATAGCTAAATGCCAACAAAATCTTGTCTCATTGAGTGGTCATTTCTCAGAATAATTAACCTATGTGCTTATATGCATAGCACACATTTGCAGTGTGCTTGATGTGACCTTTGTGCCTTTCTTTCCGCATTTCATATGCCATCTCTTAATGATGCCCCTAGGTGAGTACCACCCTGTAAATTCTACAACATCATGTGCTCTGTGGCATCAGATAAATGGACATAAAATTAATGCGACTTTGATACCTTCCAGGTAATATTTTGTTAAAGTTTACTTGTAATGAATAGCCGTGGCTGTTGCTCAGCTGGAACATTAGTGGTCTGCTATGTTTTTATGGTGGCATTTTAACTAGGTATTAATTGAGTATGCAATTCTAACTTGATTCTTTAATGCAGAAGAAAGATAGTGAATGCCTCTAGCTCCTTGACACTTGTGTGCAATAAATGTAATGATTCATGTCTTTCCCAAGCTTAATAGCCTCCTCTTCTCTCTCACCAAATATCTACACAAACTAATGGGCAGCATTTCATCAAAGCTCTTGGTGGAAGAGGTATCTGTTTACTTATTAAATTTATATTCCACCCATCAGCCGAAGCTCTCTTAGGTGTGTTGTTTAAATAACTCAAGAAGCATTTCTTTATTGCATTTTCTACTCCTATCAGGGTCACGTTCTCCTGCCTCAATTCCCCCTCTGGCTCAGAGGAGGACTCAGAGGGGGAGGAAGCTTAATCAAGTAAGGCATCATTTGCAACTCTCTGAGTCCTTTCAGCCTGGAGGATGTGGCTTTACCAGGCTCCCTGGACTCAGAGGGTACCCATCCGTCACAGTCCTCACTGCCTCTACGCCGTAGGAACCAGTGGCTGCAGAATCAGACAATGGCCTTTTAAGAAGCAGAGAGCTCCCCAGAGGGGCAGAGTTAACAGCAGGTCCAGACCTGCCAGCCAACAGAAGGCCTCTGTATGTTACTGAGACCACAGCTCTTTCTCAACGCATAATACGCATTCCAACCACCATAGTTATGTCCAGGGTTCTGAAAGACCTTGCTTGACTTGACTCTGCCTCACCCTTCAAGTAATTGCAAATGCTCCAGATTGGCTCCCTTGGGAACCTTGAGCTAGACAGGACATTCAGAAATGATGTACACTTTAAAGAGATAATTGAGGTAACACAGTGATCAATAATGAAGTGTCAGACACTCAGAGAAATGTGGGAAGCGGTCTTATACCAGGTCAGATGATTTGTTCATCTATCTATTATCTACTGGAGATGGCCACTCAGAGGGGATATTGGATTAATCATTGTGAAGTCATGACCCATTAGAATCATTCACACAGGCTGACAGCATAGTCTGCCTGGATGCTGGACATTGCTGTAACCAATTGCACTTATTAACAGGCATGTAACCAACATGATGGAAAGTGGAGGAAGGATTTTGGAGGTGTCAGGTTGTAAGATAGATTTCAATTTACAAAGGAAATCACATGCATATGAACAATCAGGCAGTTCCCAAATTTTAACCAGGTCTCAAAAATGGAGCTGGTTAAGTCATTAATTTGTGAATAAGAACTACCATCCTCATTGACCATTCCCAAAATATAACTGGCACTGTAAACTCTTTGGCTCAGATCCTAATATGCTCTTCTGTGGAGGGGGGGCAATTTATTTATTTATTTATTTGTAGTATTTATATACTTCTAAGTATAATAAAATCCCTAAGTGGTTAATGGACATTCCTCCATTCCTGCTGCTGCTGCAGCCTCCTCCCCACCAAATGCAACCCTATTCTAGAGAGCCCCCCAACCCTCAGGAGTGGATGCAGGGGGCTGAGGAGCGAAAGGGGAGGCAGAAGAGCCCATTTCATGAACAGAACAGATATTAAGATCCAAGTCTTGGTAATCAATTAAGTGTGAAATTGCATTGAAATCAATGGAAGCTTTGATCAGGTGTCAGATGTTGTATGGATTGCATGCTAACATGTTTTACTGATATCATCTCTGGTCAAGACATTTGTTTTTAGCCAAAATTGTAGACCAGCCTTCTCCAACCTGGTGCCCTCCAGGTGTGTTGGACTGCAACTCCCAGCATTCCCAGCCAGTATGGCCATGCTGGCTGGGAATGCTGGAGAGTTGCAAGCCAACACATCTGGAGGGCACCAGGTTGGGGAAGGCTGTGGTAGACCAAACATTAAGCATATGAAGCTGCCTCATATTGAGTTTTGGCCTACAACTCCCATGATTCCTTTGTTTGGTGGGGCTGATGGGAGATGTAGGTCAAAACTTCTGGAGGGCCACACATTGTTCATCCCTGAGTTAGACCATTGGTCTGTGTCACCCTCTACAGTCTAATCTGACTGAGAATTGCTCTCCAGGGTCTCAGGCAGGGGTATTTCCCAGCCCAATAACCTGAGATGTTTTAACTGGATGTGGCCAAGACTGAGCTGGAATGTTCTGAATGCAAAGCATGTGCTCTGCCACTGAACTATGGATCACACCACTGGTTAACCAAGCCCAATACTCTGGCAGCATTTCTTCTGGATCTTCTGTAGAAATCTTTTCCAGCCTTTACCTGAAATTCTATTGAAGAATGTCAGAAAAGCCCTACTGGGTCAAACCAAAGGCCCATCTAGTCTAGCATTCTGCTCTCACAGTGGCTCACCAGATATCCAAGGGAAGCCCACAAGCAGGACATGAGCACAACAGCACCTTCCTACTCAAGTTCCCCAAGGATTGGTATTTAGGAGCCTACTGTCTGATGCTGGATGCAACATATAGCCATCACAACATGTAGCCATTGATAGCCCTATCCTCCATGAATTTGTCCAATCCCTTTTTAAAACCACCCAAGTTGGTGGCCATCATTACACCCTGTGGTAGCAAATTCAATAGTTTAACTATACACTGTGTGCATAAGTATTTTCTTGTGTCTGTCCTGATTCTCTCACCATTCAGCTTCATGGGCTGACCCTGGGTTCTAGAATTATGAGAGAGGGAGAAAAACCTTTAACTGGAGATGCCACTGTCATTTCTGCTCTCAGTGATTGGCTGAATAGCACAGCTGCAGGAAGGATACACAAATACATAAGACTCGAGTATCTATCTGCAATACTTAAGATTATCCAAGGGAAGAAAGAATTTTGAATCAAGTCTGGCTCTGTCAATATTGCAGGGCAGGTCACTGGCTTTTTGAACTCAAAAGATAAATGGCAGTTCGTTGGTCCGTTTGCTTTTATTAGATCTTAAATGTGGATTGTGATGAACAAGAAAAAGAACCCAAGTGTGAAAGTTTTATCCTTAGCAAATGTTCAGATAGAACCTTGCATTTTATACATACAGGAAATAGCTCAGGCAGGCATCTCATTAAATCCTATTTTTATCTCTCAGGTCCAGAAGAGCCTAACGATGCTGCAAACATAGCTCTATAAAGCGAGGCAACCAATTATTTCCTTTCAGTTGCAGCAGTGTTTTTACTGGCTGCCTTTTACAATATTTTTTTTACTATGGCTCTGAAAGTACAACATGTAATTCTTCACTTTTGGGCATACATTTTGTGATATTTATTTCTTACTACATTTATATCCTGCCTTTTTTCTTCTTGCATGGAACCCAAGGCGACTTACATAATCCTCCTCCTCTTCTCCATTTTATCCTCACAAGAATCCTGTGAGGTAAGTTAGGCTGAGAGTCAGTGACTGGCCCAAAGTCACCCAGTGAGCTCCATGGCTGAGTGGGGACTAAAGCTCAGTTCTTCTATGTCCCAGTCAGTGGCGTAGCGTGGGTTGTCAGCACCCGGGGCAAGGCAAGTAATTTGCGCCCCCTAACCCATGGATTTTAGCACTCGAGTCTCTTCCACTAGATTAGTTAAAGAAACCCTCTGTGTACCCACTACAAGACATTTTGTTTGTTCTTTTGTTTCTTGCACACAGACAATTGTGCCTAGAGCAGTGTTCTCCAACCTTGGGTCCCCAGATGTTTTTGGCCTACAACTCCCAGCATGCCCCAGCCAGCGTAGCTGGCTGGGGCCTGCTGGGAGTTGTAGGCCAAAAACATCTGGGGGGCCCAAGGTTGGAGAACACTGACCTAGAGAAATGTGCCCAAAATATGACAGAAATGGCATAAAATTAAGGGAGGATACTTGAGACCCACAATAATTGCAAAATAGCTGGAGGTTTTGCAAAGCCAGGGATGAGGGGAGAAAAGTAGAAACAAGTTGTTTTGGAGGAGTTTGATGAACTCTCCTCAAAAGTCACCTCAAATAGTTCACAACACTATATTGTAATTTAATACAATATAGAGCCAGTGTGGCGTAGTGGTTAGAGTGTTGGACTGGGACTCGGGAGATCCAGGTTCTAGTCCCCGCTCGGCCATGAAACTCACTGGGTGACTTTGGGCCAGTCACTGACTCTCAGCCTAACCTACCTCACGGGGGTTGGAGGGTAAAATGGAGAGGAGGAGGAGGAGGAGGAGGAGGATTATGTAAGCCGCCTTGGGTTCCTTGCAGGAAAAAAGGTGGGGTATAAATATAATAAATAAATAAATTAATTAATCAAAATATGTGTGTAACTTAAATAATAGCATATTTCCCCCCTGCTAACCCTTGCCTCCCATTTCCTGCCCTTTGCGCTGTTGTTTTCCCTGTGTCGTTTTGTGATGTAAGCCCTTTGGGAGTAAGGACCTGTCAAACCTGTCTGTCATTTGCACATTTATTTATTATATTTATTTATTATATTTATACCCCACCTTTTTTCCCTGCAAGAACCCAAGGCGGCTTACATAATCCTCATCCTCTCTCCATTTTATCCTCACACAACCCTGTGGGGTAGGTTAGGCTGAGATCAGTGACTGGCCCAAAGTCACCCAGTGAGTTCATGGCCGAGCGGGGACTAGAACCTGGATCTCCAGAGTCCCAGTCCCAACACTCTCACCACTACACTACATATATATGTAATGTTAATTTTAAAGAGGGAACATTCAGACTACATAGGCTACTACCTGTATTTCTCAATAGGGCGGGTTTCCCTAGTGTGAAGCATAAACCACCCCATCCACCCTAATCTCATTGGCAGAAGCAGAGCATGTTACAGGGAGTGGCATGGAAACAGCTATGGGATGGCAGCAGCTGCATTGCTGCAGGTACTGTACAAAGAGGGCTGCTGGACTGAAAATTCAGGAGGTGCATGGCCCCAAAACTACTGAGATGGCTTCATCTAGGGAGTTGTGACTGAGGTCCTAAATGAAGGGAGAGCCTATGGGTCCCATGGTGCTCAGGGCACTCGAAACAAGGTAGTGGTAGACATGTCATCACCTCTAAGCCAAGGCCACTATTTGGTTTCAAGAACCCATTATCAGAACCAGTGTGTGTGCGCGTGATGAAGTGGTTAGAGTGCCTGCCTAGGACCATGTTCCAATCCCCATTAAGCCAGTCACTATCTCTCCCCCTAACCTACCCCGCAGGGTTATTGGGAGGATAAAACAGGGAGGTGGAGGCGGGAAAGAACCTTGGAGGAAAGGCGCAGTAAAAATGCAACTAACAACAAAATAATAATTAAGCCGTGTCCCTGAAATCCCTCTGGGGTCTAGAGATGGGCTTCATGCCTTGAACCATCCTTCCCCAATCTGGTGCCTCCAGACATTTTGGACTTCAACTCACATCAGCCCCGGCCCGCATAGTCAATGGTCAGGAACGTTGGGAGTTGTAGCGCAAGATATCTGGAGATGGAGGAAGGCTGCTTTAAACGTTCTTGTCTCACCTCCTTCCAGCGACTCCCGTTGACCCAGTTCTGCCATGAGGTGGCCTTTCCTGACCCCTCCCCCACCAATCGCTCTGCTCGTCCTCCGCCATTCAACACGTGCTCACTTCCCTGACCTCTCCCTCTTCCTTCCCCTCGCCGTCTTGTCCTTCTATCTATTGGAAGAATCCAGTCGTGGCTGGGGCTGGCGGAGCCGCAGCAGAGAGCGAGTTGGGGAGCTCCCTCGCAGGCTCAGCCCGCCTCCCGGTTGTTGCGCTGCTCCGCTCAAACGGAAGACGCGGCGCGGCAATTAGGGTGTGTGTGTGTGTGTGCGCGCATGCAGCGGCAGCAGCAGCCAGCGTTGCCGAGGGCGCGAGCCCCGGAGGACGAGAGGGAGGACGACGAGAGGGAGGACGCGGGGCGCTTGGTCCAGCTCGCTTCCTTCCTCTTTCCCGCCAGGGGCAGAGAGCTGCGAGTGCAAGCGCGCGCCCCCAGATGTTGCGCCCGGTGCGGCCGGCCCCCCCTGCACCCCCCACGCTACGCCTCTGGTCCCAGTTCAACACTCTAACCACTGTCAGAAAAAAGATGGGGCAACCCTAATTCGGCACCACAAACACTGTTACATGTACAGAAATTCAAACAGGGGAGGCTGGTGACTCCTGTGTCCGTGGGGCTCCTTATCCATTGCATCTTTTTGTTTGATTTATAGGAGCTATCCTTAGTGCCGAACTCCATCACCAGCCTCCCCGGATTCAAACCCAGACTTTTAAGAGTTACGCCCTCAAAGCCCTGGGTCTGGATGGAGGAATGTGTCAGTTCTGGTTTCTCCCACATTCAAACATTTTTTAATCTCCAGTTCTTTCCATCCCATTAATGAAGACATTTCTGAACTTTCGTAAGCACACACCCACGCACACACCCTATGAAATCCTATATGAATGAAATTCTCACCCATTCCTACTTCCGAGCTAAAGCAATTACCGCTGAAGGTTACTGTTGTGTTGCTCAGGGGTGTTTGCCTGGTGCTTCGGTTGGTGCTTCACTAGCTGAAGACTTTTGTTATCTTCCCAGGCTTTTTAAACCATTAGGATGACAGCATTAAGAAAACAACTGTTGTGTGCTTTATTGTTATTAACTTTTGTGGAGAAAGCCTGACACACACACACACTCACACGCACATACAAGTTCAATCTCTTCCCGAGGGGCGGGAGAGAGGCACCGGTGATACAAGGGGGTAAGCAGACGGATCTGCATACCAGCAATGTGGCACCTCTGTCGGAATCCACAAAACCCAGGAAGGGACCATCAAGATGGCAGGGCAGTCTCAAAGAGCTGTGAAGTACCCAACACGTCACCTTCTCCCGGGCAGGATTAAGCCCACCTGACACAAAGGGGCAGGAATAAGCCCACCTGACCTGGCAGGGGGCGGGAGAACGGGAAAACTTGGGTTGAAAACCCCTCTCCCCTCCCTTCTGGGGGTTGTTGGGAACACGGGTCGCTTCGTCAAGTTCGTTCCCCAGTGGTGGCTGGGATAAGCTGTTCTCTTCCCCGGATCAGGCGGATCCGGAGCCAGGCATGAAACTGACCAGCATAGAGTCCTTGGTCTAAGGTAACTGACTTTCCTCAATACGCTAGCCTGGGAACCCATTCATTGATAAAACTCGGAGATCACGTCAGGTCATGTTGACGTAGTATACCTAGAAAGCTATTAGTTCCGCTCCATTTAACTTGTAGTAAATAAACGCCTTATATGGTCATACAAATGCTCTGGGGTTTCCTTTTGCTGCGCAAACCTCCTAGTCAATTTCAATCGCTTGTACCAGTGCCGGTTAACCCGTTAAGCGCCAAACTCACGCAGAGGACCCGGGTGCTGGTCCTCCACAACTTTGCTGTTCTATTCTGCTGCTTTATTGATTTTATCCAGTTTCTGCTTTATTAATTTTATCCGGTTTCAATATTACTGTATTGTGAATGGCTCTGGGTGCTCTGGTGTGCTGAAGGTGCAGGCCAGGCACCTCAATAAAACAACAAGTAGACAACAGGGCTGGGCAAAGAATGCCCTCCCACTTTTGCAGCTCCCACCCCAGACCACAAAAATGGCTGGGCATCTTCAGTGACTTTATCTGGAGCCAGGAGAAATTCAAATGTTTTTGGAGGTGCGGTGGGGGCGGCTACTCATAAAGGCTGGGAGACAACAGTGTATTTTTTAAAGAAACTTTTTTTTGCTTCAACAGCCATTTCCCATGCCACTTCAAGCAGTGCAGAGCAGCTGTCACTGGCAGCTAGTTAAGCTGCCATGTTTCCCCAGGATGCCTTGGTTGGAGCAAGAATACATCATGATACAGCATTGTTCCAGATGCATTGTTGATGGGGGGAATGGCACCCTCACCTTTACTGGTAGGGATGTACCCGCTCGCCTCGTGGCGGGTGTAGCAGGCCGAAATCGGACCTGCTCATGCCCGCCAGAGGCTCGCGGGGCCTTACCAGGTCCCTTTCCACATACAGCCTGTTTTAAGCCCTGTTGCCCTGGTTTCTCCACAAAATACGCAGCGCGGGGGTCCAGCGCACTGGTGCAGGGTCCTGTTGCGTCACTTCCAGCCAGCCGGAAGTGATGTGATGGGACCAGCGTGGCTGGCTCGAGCGGCGCGGAGAAGATCCCTCAAGTCAGGCAGCTATTCCGTGATACTTGGCTGGGTGTGTGTCCGTGTGTCCAGGCCATTCACTGAAGAGGAGTCTGTGATGTTCTGTTATTTGGGGTTACATTTAAAGCGTATATATGGTAAGTATAAGTACCTATTCTTGCTGTTCCTGGGTGAGTGAGAAATGATGGGCAGGAAGAATGGTGTATTTGCATATGTGACATGATTGGCTGGGAGAGTGAGATGGGGGGGTAGCACCTGTGTTATATAAACAGTGGGCAGTGCTGTTTAAGTGGGAGAGTGTGGGGTGAAGAGAGAGGGTAGGAGTGTGTGGAGTGCTGTCTGGGAGTCTGTGAAGCTGTCTGGAGAGAGTTGAGAGATTATATTAGGTTTGTTAAAAGATTAGTTACTGAGTGCAGGGATTGACATTGGGGACAGTTGCTGAGGGACAATTGGTACTAGGATAAGGTAGTACATTATTTAGGATTGACTGAAACTTACACATGAAACTTATTTCCAGAACTTGTATTTTAAAATAAACTTTCTTTGTTATTTGAAACCGCCTGTGTGGGAAGCTGTGCTTATTGTACTGGTAAAAGAGGTTTAAGGTAGGGATTAGACATCCCTAATGTCAGTGTAAGGGCAAGGGTTAGAGGAAAAGAGAAATCCCCAACCTTATGTAAGTGCACCCAAAGATTCCAATATGGAGTCCAATAAGCTTGAGGCCCTATTGAGGGGTGGGGTGTGACAGAGTCCTCCAGAGGGGGCAGGACACCTTCGCTGCCGACGGCATCATCGAAACCAGCAACCATATTATGGAAACCATGAGCCCTATTGCATCGCAATAGTAAATAACATTAATAGGCAGGAAGCTTTTTCTCCACATACAGCCTGTAAAACCATCTGCATTGTACAAAGACCACAAGAAGTATCCCTCCACCAGATTTCATGTTGATTGTCATTTGGCCTTTGAGATATTCATGATAGAGGTTTGATTCTTTGTTGGATGCAGCTTTGACTATTCAAGGCAAGCTAGGACTTAAAAATTATTAGCAATCTCATTAGAGGTGCATAAATATATAATATTATTGATTTATCAAACTTGTCCATTCTACCATTTTTACAATGGACTTCTATTTTAAAAAATACAATGATTATTTATTTAATATATTTATTCACTGCCCATCAGCCAAAAGGCTCCCTGGGCAGTTTACAAAACAAAGCAACACTAAAACAAAAACATCAACAATAATAATATAAAAACACAGACATATTAAAATGTAACATGATTTGTTTTATATGACACATTATATATTGCTAATGAAATGTTACAATACAGGCAGGCCTCGGGTTATGAACATCTGACTTATGGAGAACACGTACTTACGAACGCCGGACTTCCGGGGTTCCCCCGGCTCTATGTCATTTATGTAGAGTATAGTGTAACGGCTGCAATTTGCGTAAATGTATACTATGCTATACTGTTCTGACTTACGTACAAATTCACCTTAAGAACAGACTTAAGAACGGAACTCGTTTGTTGCCCGGGGACTGCCTGTACCACACTATGTGAGAAGAAATAAACATAATTTAGGGCAAAGTGTGCCCTAAATGACCTGTTTAGTTTGCACACCCCAATTTATCTTCTATATGACTAAAACAATGCCCTATTTAATCTTCCAGTATTAATCAATGCTCTGACATTACTTGCAATAAATGCAAATTAGATTTCTGAGAGACAAATTAGAATTTTGATATAACAATTCTCTAAATGATAAAGCTAGCTAATAAATCTAATTCATTACAGGTTGTGGCAGCCCACCCTCATATATTTTCATGAGGCACAACTGTAAATGACAATGGTCACGATACTGAACATTTCTGTCTTGTTCCTTGCTAATGATAACAACAACAAGCAGTTCATCACAGGGCTACATTAAGCCTACATTATCCATACTATTTTGACTTAATGTACCATCTTCTCTTCTCCATTCTTATAATATTTCTCCTCCTTTCTGTTGGAGGATATGGGAATGGAGTCAGTCCTATACTGGTTAGGACAAGCAGAGTTTTCCCCCTTATGCGCAGCCTGGTTATTGAAACTGGTTATGAGCACGTGGGTTGCTAAACCCTGGTAAAAGGCTCTTTAAAGGAACGGATAGTCCATACAAGGTTTAAAACTAATAAAGACAGTCATTAGTTTTACTTACAGTCCATTTATTCATATATGCAGGACGCAATTATTTATTTATTTATTTATTTATTGTATTTATGAATCGCCCATCTGGCCAGCAAACTGGCCACTCTGGGAGATGTACAACATGATAAAATAAAAATACAGTTAAAACAGTATAAAATTTTAAAATCCTAACCCACCCCATATTCCCACCTGAATAGCCATTATTTAGTGAGCGGCGGAAGCTCAGCAGAGAGGGGGCATGGCGGAGGTCACTAGGGAGAGAGTTCCACAGTATGGGGGCCGCCACAGAAAAGGCCCTCTTCCTAGTCCCCACCAGTCTAGCTGCTCTGGCTGAAGGGACAAGGAGAAGGCCGTCTGTGGCAGATCTCATTGAGCAGCCTACTTGGTGTTGCTGGAGATGCTCCTTGAGATAAACTGGACTGGAGCCATATAGGGTTTTAAAGGTCAAAACCAACACCTTGAATTCGGCTCAGCAAGCAACTGGTAGCTGTTGTGGAATTTCTCTGAGTCCGATCTGGAGGTCCACTGGAAAGATAAACCACTCTGCTTTCAGTAAACCAAGTACTTTATTGTTAGTCTGATCAGAGGTAAATTCCTGGCACAGATACAAGGAAAGTACAAACTCACAAACACAGCTCCAGGGTTTTATAGGGGGGGGGGAGCATATACCCATGCAAAGAAGGAATCTGTTCTTTGAAGAAACCAGTACCCTTATTTGGGGTATCCGGTCATACACACACACACACAAACGAACAATACAAAATTCTATGTTGTCAGCACAGGAACAACACATGATCTATCCTTATAAGGGAGTGCTTCCGAATGGTATGTTTACATAAACATGTGTTATATTGACTTTTGCTCTACAGACATTCTGACTTACTTTTTATCTTACTTTCAACAATCTTTCACATACTTTCACTCTACATCTTTCACTCTACATGGGTGAAAGGTGGCTACTTTCTTTAAAATTTCCACATCATAGCCAGTGCAGCTCCTTGAGCACTGGGGTGATGTGATCCTGCCGGCAGCTGCCTTTAACCAGGCGAGCCACCGCATTCTGTACCAGCTGTAGCTTCTGAACTGTCTTCCAGGGTAACCCCACGTAGAGTGCATTACAGTAGTCTAGGCGAGAGGGGACCAAGGCATGAACCACTGATGGGAGCAGATGATTAGGGAGGTAGGGGCGCAGCTGCCGTATCAGATGGAGTTGATACAGTGCCGCCCGGCTCACAGCTGACACCTGAGCCGCCATGGACAGCTGGGAGTCTAGAATGACCCCCAAGCTGTGGACCTGATCCTTCAGGGGTAGATGTACCCCATTCAGCACCAGGTCAACATCCCCTAACCTCCCCTTGTCCCCCACCAGAAGTACCTCGGTCTTGTCGGGGTTCAGCTTCAGCATGTTCCTTCCCATCCAGCCACCCACTGACTCCAGGCACTTGGACAGGGTCTCAACGGCCAACCTCGGTGAGGACTTGAAAGAGAGGTAGAGCTGCGTGTCATTCGCATACTGATGACACCGCACCCTAGACCTCCTGATGATAGCTCCCAGCAGCTTTAGGTAGATGCTAAATAACATCAGGGAGAGGATGGAACCCTGCGGCACCCCACAAGTGAGTGGCCGAGGGTCCGAAGCCTCCTCCCCAAGAACTACCCTCTGATACCTTCCAGAGAGGAAGGACCGGAACCACTGCAATACAGTGCATCCCATGCCCAACCCCTCCAGGCAGTCCAGGAGGATACCATGGTCAACAGTATCAAAAACCGCTGAGAGATCGAGGAGGACTAGAAAGGAGCATTCACCCCTATCCAAAGCCCTCCTCATATCATCCACCAAGGCAACCAAGGCCATCTCCATCCCATGTCCAGGCCTGAAGCCCGACTGGCATGGATCTAAGTAATCGGCTTCATTCAAGTGTGCCTTCAACTGAGCCCCCACCACTCGCTCAATCACCTTGCCCAGAAATGGCAAATTGGAGACTGGGCGGAAATTGTTCAGATCTTGGGGTTGGGGATCCAAGGAGGGCAGGTTGAAAGACCAAAGAGTCTTTCTTTGGTGTTAAGAGTCTGCTTCACTGGAGATCACTGACTGGAAGCCAGCTCAGACCGTGTGTCCATCAGATTGGAGATACAGAGAGAGAGAGAGAGCGAGAGAGAGAGAGAGAGAGAGAGAGAGAGAGAGAGCACTGGCCACAGAGAGGTGGGAAGTAGGAGGGGGGTTACAAAACATGCACCCCAGGAATTGTTCAATTAACCCTTTCCTCCCACTCTAACTAGTGGTTATATTACCTTGTTGATTTAAGCAGGCAATATTACAATTTCCATCACTTTCTTCATGGATCATGACCCATGAGAATCAGAGAAAGAGACAAGGGCAACTCCCCCCAAAACTTGCTTGGGGGAGCAAAGGGGTAGCAAAGTCAATTATTAGGGGAGAAAGGGTTTTGCCATGTAAATGAAAGGGAGAGCGAATAGGGTAGTGGTAAATATTTTGCAGGATGCCTACTACCCCTTGGAGTCACCTCTGAAAAGAGATAACAGGCTTGGCATTTGTTTCTATATTTATTTATTTACAATATTTGTATACCGCTCCATATCTAAGCAGATTTCGGAGCAGTGAACAATAGAAAGATAAAAACAGATAAAGAATAAAAACAATGCATAGAAAACAAGGTGTTATTAAAACTGTGGCTGGTCAGTAAGGAAGGCTTTCTGGAACAAGGATGTCTTCAGCAAATGCTGAAAGCAATACAATGTCGGAGCCTGCCTGACCTCCAGAGGCAGGGAGTTCCACAGAACTTGGACTACAAACTAACACAGAAGTCCTGTTTAGGTGTGCCCTTCATGCATAGGGCTAACACGTGGAGGGTGGATACACCTGCAGGCCCTACCTCCTGATGTCACATCCTGGGCAGGCCTTGCTCCCGATACCTGCACATTGAATGCAGATGTCTGAATAGGGGCAGCTTTGCACAAGCGTAACAGATAAAATAAAATAAATATTATGTTTTCATTCTACCTTTCTCCACAGGTAGTGGTGGAACTCATCATGGGGTGAGAGATGGGACCATATGGGTGAAGGAGGCATTCCATTAAATAACCAGGACCTGCTGTTGCTGCATCCATCTGCTAGGAAAGGATACAAGACCTTGCCTCCATCATACAAGCTTCTATAATTTCTAGATTAGATTACTGTTATGCACTCTACATCTGTCTTTCAACTCTGTCCAGAATACAGCAGTCAGGGTATTAACAGAAACTTACCAGAAGGACTATGTTGCACCAATTCCAAATAAACTGCACTGGCTCTCAGTTTCTGGGCACAATTCAAAGTGCTGGTTTTTGTTTTCATCTTTAAAGCTGTGAATGACCTGGGTCCTAGCCATAGCTCAGTAGTAGAGTAGAGCACATGGTTTGTACGCAGAAGGTCCCAGTTCAATCCCTGGCATCTCCAGGTAGGGCTGGGAAAGACACCATCCAAATCCCTGGAGAGCCCCTGTCAGTTTAGACAACAGTGAGATAGATGGGCCAATGGTCTGACTCAATACAGACAACACAATAACCCCCCACTCAAGGATTGAGTATGGGTTGAGGGTGGGCTGTTGTTGAACCAGGGTTTGTTGGTGAAATGTGGGTTATCATGTTGTCTGAACCCAGCTGCGCTAACAAGCCATGGCTTGTTAACTATGAACAACCCATGAAGAAAACCCATGGTTTCTTGTTGGGTTCTGAACTGTGGGTTGTTCACTATGGTTTGTTATCTTGGCTGTGTTCAGACAACACAATAACCCACCATTCAACAACAACCCACGGTTCAACAACAACCCACACTCAACCCATACTCAACCCTTCAGTGTGGGATATCGTGTTGTCTGAACCCAGTCAGTATAAGGAAGCTTCCTAGGTCCAGGACTTCCTCCTCCTTCATGGAATCTGTAAACTCATCCAGGACAGACTATGATCCATCTATTGCAAAACTGATCAACTCCCCCACCATCAGCCTCTCTTTCTTATCTGAATTGAGCTTCAGTTTGTTCTGCCCATTGCTGAGTCCAAGCAAGTGGTAAGAGATTCCACTGCCTCAGTAGGATTCAAGGAAAAGTAGAGCGATAGCTTGGTATCTTCTGCCTATCGATCACCTCCAATGCCAAAATCATGTACAGTCTCTCCCTTCAGATTTCTTGTTGATGTTAAATTGCATTCCACTGCAGTCCCTGGTGAACTAAAGATGAAATATCTTCACTGGAAGTGTAAAAAATTATAACAAAGGGTGGGGACATTTATAATGTTTTATGCAGGCTCTCCAGCAGTTGTGACTTCAGTTTATTTGCCTTCAGAGAGTGGAAAAAAGAACTGTATAAGTACAATGGAGCCATCTTCATACTCCTGTTTAACAATATAAGCGTATTTGCAGATATTTGCTCCAAATGCCAAAGACACCTTGGAGACTGAAGAGCGATGAATGTAATGAAGTACACTCCAAATGTATGAATGATGCGTGAGTGGTTTGGGTTTCTGTGCGTGTCATTCATCATCATCATTATTTTTTTTATGAGGATGTTCCTATTATCGCCTCTCTCCTATAAATGGAGAATTCTGTGTTTTTATCTGTGGCAGGTAAAAATGAAAGGAAAGTAATTATCAGCTGACAGATTTAAAGTTCTGCAATCTGAAGCTATGAAAGAAGCTTGGTGGGGGGGAGTTGAAAAGTAGGAGGCAAACTTAACAAATCTTGTTAAATGGGAGAATTTCAACAGAAGGTAAATTGGGGGAAGAACGAAGACTTGGGACAGAGAGGGGATTCATGCGGATGGGCCAGAAAATCTTGGCAGAGAGCGAGCGACTCAGCGAGCAGGTTGCTCTTGTGCCATCAGTGATTCCTTCAGCATCATGTCTCGAGCGTAGGTGTGGGTTTTTTTGTTCGTTTGTTTTTGCAGCTCAGTCAGTATGCAAAAGCAGAAGAAGCTTCAATTGGACGTGTTTAATTCAGCAGGGCTCTCTGCAGCCTGGAGACGGGTTTGCCTTTTATATCACTGTTACCAGATAGGACTAGATTTAATGGCTGGATCACAATTATAGGATACATAGAGAGAAAACACAAACTCCAGTGCTTCAAAAGCATTACTTGGGTGGGTGGGTGGATGGATGGAGAAAATTATTGCTTAAAATAGCCTTCCACAACCTAGCACTCTCCAGATGTTTCAGACTACAGCTCCCATCAGCCCTGCCCAACATGGCCAATGGTCAGGAGTGATGGGAGTTTTAGTCTAAAACACCTGGAGAGCACCAAGCTGGGGGAGGCTGGCTTAAAATGAAGAAATTATCAAAATATCTTGGTGTTACTCTTGCTTTCTCCACCTCAAAAAGTGCAGGGTAGAGATTTCATAGATCATAAGAGTTGGAAGGGGCCTACAAGGCCATCGAGTCCAACCCCCTGCTCAGTGCAGGAAACTAGAGGAGGGGTCTCCCATCCAAGTAATAACCAGGCCTGACCCTGCTTAGCTTTCCACACTGTGGTAAGCGCTATTTAGTTATAGCTCTAGGCTTGTCCAACCAGATGTGGACCCCAATGAGAATTAGCAAGACAACCAGGTGGGTCTTCAAAACTTTATTGCAGCGCTGGTCTGCCTCTCCATGCAAGAAGAGACAGCCCCGCCTAAGAGTAGAGCAATCACTTTTATACTGTGATACAAACAAGTTTTCAATACAGGTTGCTGCGCGCGCATACTTATAGAATGTGTACGTGCACTTATCTTGATTGGCTTATCTGCCTGTTGCGAGGCAAGCTGACTAATTTTGGTCTGCTAGGGACTTTCCAGGAGACTTCCTCTGGGCGCCATCTTGCGATTTCTGCCCAGGGTGTAGCCTTTTAGACAGATAAGGACCTTATTTATAACAATACTCAGACAAGCTGAGCCAGCATGAGCCACAGCAGGATTGCTTGAGAGAGCTTTTTTACATGAGGCATTTATTGTGTGCTCATGATTCCTCACTCACAGTAGTTTGTGGGTGCTTTAGATGACATCGTCATCCTCCAGGGCCTCTCCTGTGCTTTGCAACCATTTCCACGGGGGTGGGGTGTTAGATCAAGGAAAGTGCAGTATTATTTGGAAATGGCACTATGAAACGCTTGTGTATTTATGCAATTCCTCTATACCGCAGTGCCACCTTGTGGTTGTGTAATGGAATATATAGAAAGGCAGAGGAAGACCTCCCCCCACCCCTGGAAAATAACATGTGTAAAGGAGCCAATCTTAATCCCGCAAAGAATCTGGAAGCAGAAGCCTCGGTAAAGTGGCAGGTTAAAAGCCTCATGCAGAGAAAACCAGAGCCTATGCACCGATGCATGTACAGCTTGTACACAGAGAAGTCCTGTTCAGAGGTTTGGCTGGATGAGCAGAGGTCAGGGCCAGGGCAAGAGGGCATCATACTGCCGCCTTCAGTGTGTTCAATGCACATGGATGCATCTTGTGAATAGGGCTCTTGTCTTCTGTTCTGGAAGGGCTTCAAAACCCTGCAAAGCCCATTAGACCAGCAGGAGCAGTGACCAGTGGGAGTCCAGTTCTTCTGGTGTGCATTGGGGGAGCGGAGCCAGGGCTTGCAGGGATGCAGTGCTGACACTATTTTATTAACAGGGATGCTGATGTCATCTGCCACCCCCCTCAGGCTTCCCTTCCCTGCTCCCTTTGAGCTTAGCTGGAATCCTCACAGTAGCTGGGGGGATATTTAATTTTGTTAGCAACAGTATATTGTTCCCTGTTGCCATGCAAAGTAATTTGGGGTGGCTTGAATGGGCAATTAAGAGCCATCAGCTTTACAAAAGACCTGCTCCTGGTGGAGATGAAAAGTGCTGGAAATGGTTTGTTGGTATGGATCAGCACAGCTGCCTGCATGGTTGGACTCTCCTTGGGAGTATGGCTATGGGGACTGTCATGATGATCACCTGCACTTCACAACGTGCCACCACATCACCGCCAGTGTGGGGGTGACACCTTTGCAACCTAGCAGGGCTACTAGCCTATGACAGCTGCTTGACAGTTACGTAACAGATGCCACTAAACCTAGAAGCAATGGAAAAAGCTGGACCAGCTTCCAAAGGAACCGGAGCCATACTACAATGAGAAGGTTGGCAACCCCATTTATCTCAATTGCATTACAAAAGAGAAGATCCAATTCAATAAGAGCGTTGACTTTTACAGATGGGTCTCTGTGATGATGAAGGTTAGCAGACTGGGATCTTCCAACTCCACCACATGTGTCACTCATGTCAGCTGCCTTCAGGATGGGACTCTCACTGGCCATGGATGGTTTCTGGGAAACCACTACTTTTCCTTACCTGCAGTATTCACAGTCCTGTTGTGTATTAGAACCATGGACTCCTTAAAAGCAATCGAAATGCCTCCACGTGATGCCCAAATCTTATTTTTATACTTACAATTTGTTTTATTTTCTATATTAAGTAGATATCAGGTCCATGAGTCAGATGAAGAGGCAGAACGTGCTGATGGAGAATTTGCATTTGAAGGAGCAACAGAAGGGGAGAAGAAGGAAAGTGCAGAACAGGCCTGTGGCTTATGCTGGCTCAGCTTGTCTGAGTGTGGGAAGCTAAGCAGGGTCAGGCCTGGTTATTACTTGGATGGGAGACTCCTCCTCTAGTTTCCTGCATTGAGCAGGGGGTTGGACTCGATAGCCTTGTAGGCCCCTTCCAACTCTATGATTTATGAAATCTATTAGGAAGGCTGCCTGAAATACGTGCATTTTTGAACAACAACAAAAAATCTATCAAAGGATTCAGCATGGATCACAACCCGGCTAGGATTGTTCAAACCGATGGCACCATGTGGGTGACGGCCACTGCAAGTGGTGCTGGTGCAGTTCTGGTGGACCTTTTCTGAGCTTTTGTCATGATCATGCAAATCATGTGTGCCCACCCACCATGTGGAGGTTCATACATCCGGCACCTCCATCCAATCTCAACTGAGTCACAGGCCATCAGTGGTGTAGTGCTAAATTTCGGAATGCAGGCGGTCCTCACAACAGTCCCCATAACCATGTGCCTGAGTCCAAAAATCCAGGCAGTTCTGTTGGTCCATATCAACAAACTAGTTCTAGCAGTTTTCATCTCTACCAGGAGCAAGTCTTTTGTAAAGTGGATTGACCATTCAAGACCAAGCCACCACAAAATGCTTTGCATTGCAACAGGGAACAGTGTATGGTTTCTGGTATATTTAATTTCCTCCCAGCTACTGTGAGGATTGCAGCTAAGCTAGGGAATTCTGAAGGGGTTGGGCTGGCAGATGATGTCAGCATCCCTGCTAATAAAATAGTGTTGGTGCTGCATCCCTGCGAGCTTTGACTCCACTACATCACTACTGGTGAGGACTCCACATATTCCCACATGCAATCAGATGGGGGCATAGAAGCATCTGAAATGGGTCTCTAACATGGTTAAGTCTTCATGAGATGAGTTTTTTTTTTTAACCTCATCAGTTTCCTGCAGTGAATGTTTTTATGTATGCACCCCAGATGTGGTGATAGCTGGTAGTTATTTTAACATTTCAGGCCTTATCATGGTAAATGCCAGCTTATTCATGAGAAATATTCAGTGTTTGAAGCTAATAATATCAAAACATCTCATAATGACTTTGTTTTTTGATGCAGCAGTGTGATCTCTGTGAGAGTTTTAGGGAAGTTATTGCACTCCCCCCCACCCCATTCATCTCATAGGAGATAAATGAATAGACCTTGGTTTTAAGAATGGTTAAAACATGTATTCTGATCTCTACATTTGTAAACAATCAGCAGCCAAGATTTTTGAACATGGATTGGCTAGCTTGGTCTGCTAACTAAACGTGTTGCATCATTCAAAAGAGCTTTTCTATACAAAGCTGTTAATCCGCTGTATCTATTTTCAGTTTCATCACAGAGTGGAGATCTGACCACTATTTCAAGAGCATTTCCTTTCCTGCTTTTCTGCTACATAACCTCTAGGTGGCACTGTGGTATAGTGGAATAGTGCAATTACACAAGTGGAAAAGCATTTTCTTTTGCTTTCACAAATAATATCACCATTTTCCCTGCTCTAAAAAACTCACCAAAAGTGTTGTTTAAAAACAGATGTGAAACTGGAGGGTCACAATGGTGTCTAAAGAACAGTAAACAACAGTGAGTAGGGAATGACGAGTGCACAATAAATGCCTCATGTAGAAAAGCTCAAAGACTATAATGGATGTAGATATCCATTATGGAAATCTATAAAACCATAAGCTTAAATGCATCCATAAAACTATAAAACTCAGCCCGTAAGAAGGAAAGACAACAAACAGTCATGTGGCTAGCAGGTTTATTGTAGCATAAGCTTATGACATAATATGTCTGTTAGCCTTAAATGTCAATTAGATCATAGCAAGGCATTCCACATATACCCCTTTTGTTTGAGGTTTCTCTACTTGTTTCTCCAAAGCATGGTTTTTGTAATGAAGACATGCAGTGACATTAAGATAATTCCATTTTATCCACTGTAATTGGCATGGCTTGGAACCTTGACTGCAACTATATCTCTATCTATCGAGCTGAAAAGACTTGTTCTTCAGAATTCTTTCCCTCCCAATTATGGTCTCACTCAACTCTTAATACAGGGATAGATGCAAAGGTAGGCACACCACCACACCCCGCCGGCATTGCTCCCCATAACCTACTGAAGTGTGCAATTCTAGCCACTTTGGAAGTGCAGAGTCTAATTTCCCCCCTATTGTTTTTTCTTACTAACATAGAACGACATGTTCAGAAATCTATGACAAATTAATCTTTCAAGATTACACTTGCATTTGCACGGTGAAAACAGGCAAACAGACAGGAGAGCAGAAGGAGCTGCTTTTGCACATCTTAACCGCTTGGTGCTCTCTTCAAGATTAGTGAATGGGGGCTTGCGCAGAGGCTTAGAAAGCAGTATACTGGCTAGGCTCCACAGAAGGTGGAGATAGTATGAGATAGAAGGAGTTCACGTGTGCACAAGAGAGGTGGATTTTGTGGGGAAATGTATGTGGGTGGAGATTCGAAAGGCCACTGCTCAGAGGTAGAGGACATGCTCTACATGTGCAAAGTTCAGTCCCTGGTATCTCCAGGTGGGATTGGGAAAAGGCTCCTGTCCGAAATGTGAGAGAAACTTACCACTCGGTGTAGACCAGGGGTGCAGAACCTTTCAGCTTGACGGCCAAATTCAGTTTGGAGAAACTCTTGGGGGTTGCATTCTAGTGGTGGGAGGGGCAGAAGGCAAAATGGGCATGGCCAAAGGCAAAGGGGGTGAGGCCAAATACCAGCATGTTGTCGCTTCAAGCTCTTACTGCCATTAACTCAGCCACAGGAGAGGCATTTTATCCTTT